>CM059815.1:35545975-37945975 GCA_030435695.1 Brachymystax lenok tsinlingensis
CCTAACTCAGTGTGAAGGCCTAAGGTTAGGCCTAACTCATTGTGTAGGCCTAACTCACTGTGTAGGCCTAACTCAGTGTGAAGGACCTAAATCATTGTGTAGGCCTAACTCAGTGTGAAGGCCTATCTCAGTGTGTAGGCCTAATCAGTGAAGGCTCACTCTCAGGGAGGCTCACCTCAGGCTTAGGCCTACCTCAAAGTGCTAGGCCTAACTCAGTGTGTGTAGGCCTAACTCAGTGTGAAGGCCCTAACTCAGTGTGAAGGCCCTGCACTCATTGTGTAGGCCTAATTCAACGGTGTAGGCCTAATCTAATGGTGTAGGCCTAACTCAGTGTGAAGGCCTAACTCCAGTGTGTAGACTCAACTCCAGTTTGGAAGGCCTAACTCATTGTGAAGCTCTAAGGTTAGGGCCTAACTCATTGTGTAGGCCGAACTCACTGTGAAGGCTCTAACTCCAGTGTGAAGGACTCAATCAGTGTGTAGGCCTAACTCAGTGTGAAGGACTCCAACTCACTGTGTAGGCCTAACTCAGTGTGAAGGCCTAAGGTTAGGCCTATCTCATTGTGTAGGCCTAACTCAGTGTGTAGGCCTAATCTAATGGTGTAGACCTAACTCATTGTGTAGGCCTAACTCAGTGTGAAGACCCAAAGTTAGGGCCTTACTTCATTGTGTAGGCCTTACTCATTGTGTAGGCCTAACTCAGTGTGTAGGCCTAACTCAGTGTTTAGACCTAACTCATTGTGTAGACCTAACTCAGTGTGAAGGCCTAACTCAGTGTAAAGGCCGAACTCATTGTGTAGACTCTAACTCAGTGTGAAGGCCTAATCTCAGTGTGAAGGCCTAAGGTTAGGCCTAATCTCATTGTGTAGGCCTAACTCACTGTGAAGGCCTAACTCAGTGTGAAGGGACCTCCAACTGTGTGTGTGTAGGCCTAACTCAGTGTGAAGGCCTATTCTCAGTGTGTAGGCCTAACTCAGTGTGAAGGCTCTACCTCAGCAGTGTAGGCCTCACCTCAGGGCTTAGGCCTACTCTCAGGGCTTAGGCCTAACTTCAGTGTGTAGGCCTAACTCCAGTGTGAAGGCCCTAACTCATTGTGTAGGCCTCAACTGGAGTGTGAAGACTGAAAGTTAGGCCTAACTCTATTGTGTAGGCCTAACTCAGTGTGAAGGCCTAATCTCAGTGTGAAGGCCTAACTCGCTTAACTCAGTATGTAGGCCTATCTCTATTGTGTAGACCTAACTCAGTGTGAAGGTTTCAAAGATAGCCTAACTTCCATTGTGTAGGCCTAACTCAGTGTGAAGACATAACTCCAGTGTGAAGGCCTAACTCAGTGTGAAGGCCTAACTCAGTGTGAAGGCCTCAAGGTTAGGCCTAACTCAATGTGTAGGACTAACTCCAGTGTGCAGGCCTAACTTAGTGTGTAGGCCTAACTCATTGTGTAGGCCTCAACTATGTGTGAAGTCCTAACTACGTGTGAAGGTCTAACTCATTGTGTAGTTCTAACTTAGTGTGAAGACTCTAACTCGTGTGAAGGCCTAAGGTTAGGCTTAATTCATTGTATAGGCCTAACTCCAGTGTGAAGGACTAACTCAGTGTGAATGCCCAACTCAGTGTGAAGGCCTAACTCAGTGTGAAGGCATAATTGAGTGTGAAGGCCTCAACTCCAGTGTCAAGGCCTAACTCAGTGTGAAGGCCTAAGGTTAGGCCTAATCTCATTGTGTAGCCCTAACTCACTGTGAAGGCCTAACTCCAGTGTGAAGGCCTAACTCAGTGTGAAGGACCTGAAATCATTGTGTAGGCCTAACTCAGTGTGAAAGCCTAAGGTTAGGCCTATCTCATTGTGTAGGCCTAACTCAGTGTGTAGGCCTAACTCAGTATGTAGCCCTAACTCAGTGTGAAGACTCAAAGTTAGGCCTAACTCAGTGTGTAGACCTAACTCAGTGTGAAGGCCTAACTCAGTGTGAAGGCCTATCTCAGTGCTTAGACCTAACTCATTGTGTAGACCTAACTCAATGTGAAGAACTAACGCAGTGTGAAGGCCTAACTCAGTGTGAAGGCCTAACTCAGTGTGAAGGACTCTAACTCAGTGTGAAGGCCTAATTCAGTGTGAAGGCCTAACTCCAGTGTGAAGGCCTAACTCAGTGTGAAGACTCTAAGGTTAGGCCTAACTCATTTGTGTAGCCCTAACTCACTGTGAAGGCCTAACTCAGTGTGAAGGCCTAACTCAATGTGAAGGACCTAAATCATTGTGTAGGCCTAACTCAATGTGTAGGCCTAACTCAGTATGTAGCCCTAACTCAGTGTGAAGACCTAAAGTTAGGCCTAACTCAGTGTGTAGACCTAACTCAGTGTGAAGGCCTAACTCAGTGTGAAGGCCAATCTCAGTGTTTAGACCTAAATCATTGTGTAGACCTAACTCAATGTGAAGAACTAACGCAGTGTGGAAGGCCTAACTCAGTGTGAAGGCCTAACTCAGTGTGAAGAACCTAACTCCAGTGTGAAGGCCTAACTCAGTGTGAAGGCATAATTCAGTGTGAAGGCCTAACTCAGTGTGAAGGCCTCAAGGTTAGGCCTAACTCATTGTGTAGCCCTCTAACTCACTGTGAAGGCCTAACTCAGTTTGGAAGGCCTAACTCAGTGTGAAGGACCTAAATCATTGTGTAGGCCTAATCTCAATGTGTAGGCCTAACTCAGTATGTAGCCCTAACTCAGTGTGGAAGACTCTAAAGTTAGGCTCTAACTCAGTGTGTAGACCTAACTCAGTGTGAAGGCTAACTCAGTGTGTAGGCCTAACTCAGTGTGTAGGCCTAACTCAGTGTGGGAAGACTGAAAGTTAGGGCCTAATCTCTATTGTGTAGGCCTAACTCAGTGTGAAGGCCTAATTCCAGTGTGAAGGCCTAACTCGCCTAACTCCAGTATGTAGGCCTATCTCATTGTGTAGACCTAACTCAGTGTGAAGGCCTCAAAGATAGGCCTAACTCATTGTGTAGGCCTCAACTCAGTGTGAAGACCTAATCTCAGTGTGAAGGCCTAACTCAGTGTGAAGGCCTAACTCACCTAACTCCAGTGTGAAGGCCTAACTCAGTGTGAAGGTTTCAAGGTTAGGCCTAACTCAATGTGTAGGCCTAACTCAGTGTGCAGGCTTAACTTATTGTGTAGGCCTAACTCATTGTGTAGGTTTAATCTATGTGTGAAGTCCTAACTACGTGTGAAGGCTCTAACTCATTGTGTAGTTCTAACTTAGTGTGAAGACCTAACTCGGTGTGAAGGCCTAAGGTTAGGCCTAATTCATTGTATAGGCCTAACTCAGTGTGAAGGACTAACTCAGTGTGAATGCCCAACTCAGTGTGAAGGCCTAACTCAGTGTGAAGGGGCATAATTGAGTGTGAAGGCCTAATCTCCAGTGTCAAGGCCTCAACTCAGTGTGAAGGCCTAAGGTTAGGGCCTAACTCATTGTGTAGCCCTAACTCACTGTGAAGGCCTAATCTCAGTGTGAAGGCCTAACTCAGTGTGAAGGACCTAAATCACTGTGTAGGCCTCAACTCAGTGTGGAAAGCCTCAAGGTTAGGCCTATCTCATTGTGTGGGGTACGCCCCTAACTCAGTGTGTAGGCCTAACTCAGTATGTAGCCCTAACTCAGTGTGAAGACTTCCAAAGTTAGGCCTAACTCAGTGTGTAGACCTAATCTCCAGTGTGGAAGGCCTAACTCAGTGTGAAGGCCTCATCTCAGTGTTTAGACCTAACTCATTGTGTAGACCTAACTCAATGTGAAGAACTAACGCAGTGTGAAGGCCTAACTCAGTGTGAAGGCCTAACTCAGTGTGAAGGACCTAATCTCAGTGTGAAGGCCTAACTCAGTGTGTAGGCCTAACTCAGTGTAAAGACCGAAAGTTAGGCCTAACTTATTGTGTAGGCCTAACTCAGTGTGAAGGCCTAATTCAGTGTGAAGGCCTAACTCGCCTAACTCAGTATGTAGGTCTATATCATTGTGTAGACCTAACTCAGTGTGAAGGCCTAAAGATAGGCCTAACTCATTGTGTAGACCTAACTCCAGTGTGAAGGCCTAACTCAGTGTGAAGGCCTAAGGTTAGGCCTAACTCATTGTGTAGGCCTAACTCACCTAACTCAGTGTGAAGGCCTAACTCAGTGTGAAGGCCTATCTCAGTGTTTAGGACCTCTAACTCATTGTGTAGACCTAACTCCAATGTGAAGGCCTAATTCCAGTGTGAAGGCCTAACTCCAGTGTGAAGGACCTAACTCAGTGTGAAGGCCTAACTCAGTGTGTAGGCCTAACTCAGTGTGTAGGCCTAACTCAGTGTGAAGACCTAAAGTTAGGGCGAACTTATTGTGTAGGCCTAACTCAGTGTGAAGGCCTAATTCAGTGTGAAGGCCTAACTCTGCCTAACTCAGTATGTAGGCCTATCTCATTGTGTAGACCTAACTCAGTGTGAAGACCTAAAGATAGGCTCTAACTCATTGTGTAGGCCTAACTCAGTGTGAAGTCCTAACTCAGTGTGAAGGCCTAACTCAGTGTGAAGGCCTAAGGTTAGGCCTAATCTCATTGTGTAGGCCTAACTCACCTATCTCAGTGTGAAGGCCTAACTCCAGTGTGAAGGCCTAACTCAGTGTGAAGGCCTAATCTCAGTGTGAAGGCCTCACTCAGTGTGAAGGCCTAAGGTTAGGCCTAACTCAATGTGTAGGCCTAACTCAGTGTGAAGGCCTAATCTTATTGTGTAGGCCTAACTCATTGTGTAGACCTAACTATGTGTGAAGTCCTAACTACGTGTGAAGGCCTAACTCATTGTGTAGGCCTAACTTAGTGTGAAGACCTAACACGGTGTGAAGGCCTAAGGTTAGGCCTAATTCATTGTATATAGGCCTAACTCAGTGTGAAGGACTAACTCAGTGTGAATGCCCAACTCAGTGTGAAGGCCTAACTCAGTGTGAAGGCATAATTCAGTGTGAAGGCCCTAACTCAGTGTGAAGGCCTAACTCAGTGTGAAGGCCTAAGGTTAGGCCTAATCTCATTGTGTAGCTCCTAACTCACTGTGAAGGCCTAACTCAGTGTGAAGGCCTAACTCAGTGTGAAGGACCTAAATCATTGTGTAGGCCTAACTCAGTGTGAAAGCCTAAGGTTAGGCCTATCTCATTGTGTAGGCCTAACTCAGTGTGTAGGCCTAACTCAGTATGTAGCCCTAACTCAGTGTGAAGACTCTAAAGTTAGGCCTAACTCAGTGTGTAGACCTAATCTCAGTGTGAAGGCCTAACTCAGTGTGAAGGCCTATCTCAGTGTTTAGACCTAACTCATTGTGTAGACCTAACTCAATGTGAAGAACTAACGCAGTGTGAAGGCCTAACTCCAGTGTGAAGGCCTAACTCAGTGTGAAGGACCTAACTCAGTGTGAAGGCCTAACTCAGTGTGTAGGCCTAACTCAGTGTGTAGGCCTAACTCAGTGTAAAGACCTGAAAGTTAGGCCTAACTTATTGTGTAGGCCTAACTCAGTGTGAAGGCCTAATTCAGTGTGAAGGCCTAACTCGCCTAACTCAGTATGTAGGTCTGTATCATTGTGTAGACCTAACTCAGTGTGAAGGCCTAAAGATAGGCCTAACTCATTGTGTGTAGACCTAACTCAGTGTGAAGGCCTAACTCAGTGTGAAGGCCTAAGGTTAGGCCTAACTCATTGTGTAGGCCTAACTCACCCAACTCAGTGTGAAGGCCTAACTCAGTGTGAAGGCCTATCTCAGTGTTTAGACCTAACTCATTGTGTAGACCTAACTCAATGTGAAGGCCTAACTCCAGTGTGAAGGCCTAACTCAGTGTGAAGGACCTAACTCAGTGTGTGTAGGCCTAACTCAGTGTGAAGACCGAAAGTTAGGCCTAACTTATTGTGTAGGCCTAACTCAGTGTGAAGGCCTAATTCAGTGTGAAGGCCTAACTCGCCTAACTCAGTATGTAGGCCTATCTCATTGTGTAGACCTAACTCAGTGTGAAGGCCTAAAGATAGGCCTAACTCATTGTGTAGGCCTAACTCAGTGTGAAGTCCTAACTCAGTGTGAAGGCCTAACTCAGTGTGAAGGCCTAAGGTTAGGCCTAACTCATTGTGTAGGCCTAACTCACCTATCTCAGTGTGATGGCCTAACTCAGTGTGAAGGCCTAACTCAGTGTGAAGGCCTAACTCAGTGTGAAGGCCTAACTCAGTGTGAAGGCCTAACTCAGTGTGAAGGCCTCAAGGTTAGGCCTAACTCCAATGTGTAGGCCTAACTCAGTGTGAAGGCCTAATCTTATTGTGTAGGCCTCAACTCATTGTGTAGACCTAACTATGTGTGAAGTCCTAACTACGTGTGAAGGCCTAACTCATTGTGTAGGCCTAACTTAGTGTGAAGACCTAACACGGTGTGAAGGCCTAAGGTTAGGCCTAATTCATTGTATAGGCCTAACTCAGTGTGAAGGACTAACTCAGTGTGAATGCCCAACTCAGTGTGAAGGCCTAACTCAGTGTGAAGGCATAATTCAGTGTGAAGGCCTAACTCAGTGTGAAGGCCTAACTCAGTGTGAAGGCCTAGGTTTAGGCCTAACTCATTGTGTAGCCCTAACTCACTGTGAAGGCCTAACTCAGTGTGAAGGCCTAACTCAGAGTGAAGGACCTAAATCATTGTGTAGGCCTAACTCAGTGTGAAGATCTAAAGTTAGGCCTAACTCATTGTGTAGGCCTAACTCAGTGTGTAGGCCTAACTCAGTGTGAAGACCTAACTCATTGTGTAGACCTAACTCAGTGTGAAGGCCTAACTTGCAGTGAGAAGACCTAACTCCAGTGTGAAGACCCTAACTCAGTGTGAAGGCCTAAGGTTAGGCCTATCTCATTGTGTAAGCCTAATCTCAGTGTGAAGGCCTAACTCAGTGTGTAGGCCTCAATCAGTGTGTAGGCCTAACTCAGTGTGAAGGCCTAAGGTTAGGCCTATTTCATTGTGTAGGCCTAACTCAGTGTGAAGGACCTAACTCATTATGTTGGCCTAACTCAGTGTGAAGGCCTAAGGTTAGGCCTATCTCATTGTGTAGGCCTAACTCAGTGTGAAGGCCTAACTCAGTGTGAAGGCCTAAGGTTAGGCCTACCTATCTCATTGTGTAGGCCTAACTCAGTGTGAAGGCCTAACTCATTGTGTAGGCCTAACTCAGTGTGTAGGCCTAACTCAGTATGTAGGCCTAACTCAGTGTGAAGACCTAAAGTTAGGCCTAACTCCAGTGTGAAGGCCTAACTCAGTGTTTAGACCTAACTCATTGTGTAGACCTAACTCGGTGTTTAGACCTAACGCAGTGTGAAGATCTAACTCAGTGTGAAGGACCTAACTCACTGTGAAGGCCTAAGGTTAGGCCTATCTCATTGTGTAAGCCTAACTCAGTGTGTAGGCCTAACTCAGTGTATAGGCCTAACTCAGTGTGAAGGCCTAACTCAGTGTGTAGGCCTCAATCAGTGTGTAGGCCTAACTCAGTGTGAAGGACCTAACTCACTGTGTAGGCCTCAATCAGTGTGTAGGCCTAACTCAGTGTGAAGGACTTAACTCACTGTGTAGGCCTAACTCAGTGTGAAGAACTAAGGTTACGCCTAATTCATTGTATAGGCCTAACTCAGTTTGAATGCCTAACTCAGTGTGAAGGCCTAACTCAGTGTGAAGGCCGAACTCATTGTGTAGACCTAACTCAGTGTGAAGGCCTAACTCAGTGTGAAGGCCTAAGGTTAGGCCTAACTCATTGTGTAGGCCTAACTCACTGTGTAGGCCTAACTCAGTGTGAAGGACCTAAATCATTGTGTAGGCCTAACTCAGTGTGAAGGCCTATCTCAGTGTGTAGGCCTAACTCAGTGTGAAGGCCTACCTCAGTGCGTAGGCCTACCTCAGGGCTTAGGCCTACCTCAGTGCTTAGGCCTAACTCAGTGTGTAGGCCTAACTCAGTGTGAAGGCCCTAACTCAGTGTGAAGGCCCTAACTCATTGTGTAGGCCTAACTAACGGTGTAGGCCTAACTAATGGTGTAGGCCTAACTCAGTGTGAAGGCCTAACTCAGTGTGTAGACCTAACTCAGTTTGAAGGCCTAACTCAGTGTGAAGCCTAAGGTTAGGCCTAACTCATTGTGTAGGCCTAACTCACTGTGAAGGCCTAACTCAGTGTGAAGGACCTCAATCAGTGTGTAGGCCTAACTCAGTGTGAAGGACCTAACTCACTGTGTAGGCCTAACTCAGTGTGAAGGCCTCAAGGTTAGGCCTATCTCATTGTGTAGGCCTAACTCAGTGTGTAGGCCTAACTAATGGTGTAGACCTAACTCATTGTGTAGGCCTAACTCAGTGTGTAGGCCTAACTCAGTGTTTAGACCTAACTCATTGTGTAGACCTAACTCAGTGTGAAGGCCTAACTCAGTGTGAAGGCCGAACTCATTGTGTAGACCTAACTCAGTGTGAAGGCCTAACTCAGTGTGAAGGCCTAAGGTTAGGCCTAACTCATTGTGTAGGCCTAACTCACTGTGAAGGCCTAACTCAGTGTGAAGGACCTAAATCATTGTGTAGGCCTAACTCAGTGTGAAGGCCTATCTCAGTGTGTAGGCCTAACTCAGTGTGAAGGCCTACCTCAGTGCGTAGGCCTACCTCAGGGCTTAGGCCTACCTCAGTGCTTAGGCTAACTCAGTGTGTAGGCCTAACTCAGTGTGAAGGCCCTAACTCAGTGTGAAGGCCCTAACTCATTGTGTAGGCCTAACTTACGGTGTAGGCCTAACTAATGGTGTAGGCCTAACTCAGTGTGAAGGTCTAACTCAGTGTGTAGACCTAACTCAGTTTGAAGGCCTAACTCAGTGTGAAGCCTAAGGTTAGGCCTAACTCATTGTGTAGGCCTAACTCACTGTGAAGGCCTAACTCAGTGTGAAGGACCTCAATCAGTGTGTAGGCCTAACTCAGTGTGAAGGACCTAACTCACTGTGTAGGCCTAACTCAGTGTGAAGGCCTAAGGTTAGGCCTATCTCATTGTGTAGGCCTAACTCAGTGTGTAGGCCTAACTAATGGTGTAGACCTAACTTATTGTGTAGACCTAACTCAGTGTGAAGATTTCCAAAGTTAGGCCTTACTCATTGTGTAGGCCTAACTCAGTGTGTAGGCCTAACTCAGTGTTTAGACCTAACTCATTGTGTAGACCTAACTCAGTGTGAAGACTCTAACGCAGTGTGAAGACCTAACTCAGTGTGAAGGCCCTAACTCAGTGTGAAGGCCTAAGGTTAGGCCTATCTCATTGTGTAAGCCTAACTCAGTGTGAAGGCCTAACTCAGTGTGTAGGCCTCAATCAGTGTGTAGGCCTAACTCAGTGTGAAGGCCTAAGGTTAGGCCTATTTCATTGTGTAGGCCTAACTCAGTGTGAAGGACCTAACTCATTATGTTGGCCTAACTCAGTGTGAAGGCCTAAGGTTAGGCATATCTCATTGTGTAGGCCTAACTCAGTGTGAAGGCCTAACTCAGTGTGAAGGCCTAAGGTTAGGCCTATCTCATTGTGTAGGCCTAACTCAGTGTGAAGGCCTAACTCATTGTGTAGGCCTAACTCAGTGTGTAGGCCTAACTCGGTATGTAGGCCTAACTCAGTGTGAAGACCTAAAGTTAGGCCTAACTCAGTGTGAAGGTCTAACTCAGTGTTTAGACCTAACTCATTGTGTAGACCTAACTCAGTGTTTAGACCTAACGCAGTGTGAAGATCTAACTCAGTGTGAAAGCCTAACTCAGTGTGAAGGACCTAACTCAGTGTGAAGGCCTAAGGTTAGGCCTATCTCATTGTGTAAGCCTAACTCAGTGTGTAGGCCTAACTCAGTGTGTAGGCCTAATCTCAGTGTGAAGGCCTAACTCAGTGTGAAGGCCTAAGGTTAGGCCTATCTCATTGTGTAGGCCTAACTCAGTGTGAAGGCCTATCTCATTGTGTAGGCCTAACTGAGTGTGTAGGCCTACCTCAGTGTGTAGGCCTAACTCAGTGTGAAGGACCTAACTCAGTGTGAAGGCCTAACTTATTATGTAGGCCTAACTCATTGTGTAGACCTAACTATGTGTGAAGTCCTAACTAATGGTGTAGACCTAACTCATTGTCTAGACCTAACTCAGTGTGAAAACCTAACGCAGTGTGAAGACCTAACTCAGTGTGAAGGCCTAACTCAGTGTGAAGACCTAAGGTTAGGCCTATCTCATTGTGTAGGCCTAACTCAGTGTGAAGGCCTAAGGTTAGGCCTATCTCATTGTGTAGGCCTAACTCAGTGTGAAGGCCTATCTCATTGTGTAGGCCTAACTCAGTGTGAAGGCCTAAGGTTAGGCCTATCTCATTGTGTAGGCCTAACTCAGTGTGAAGGCCTATCTAATTTTGTAGGCCTAACTCAGTGTGAAGGCCTATCTCAGTGTTTAGACCTAACTCATTGTGTAGACCTTACTCAATGTGAAGAACTAACGCAGTGTGAAGGACAAACTCAGTGTGAAGGCCTAACTAGGTGTGAAGGACCTAACTCAGTGTGAAGGCCTAACTCAGTGTGTAGGCCTAACTCAGTGTGTAGGCCTAACTCAGTGTGAAGACCGAAAGTTAGGCCTAACTTATTGTGTAGACCTAACGCAGTGTGAAGATCTAACTCAGTGTGAATGCCTAACTCAGTGTGAAGGACCTAACTCAGTGTGAAGGCCTAAGGTTAGGCCTATCTCATTGTGTAAGCCTAACTCAGTGTGTAGGCCTAACTCAGTGTGAAGGGCCTAACTCAGTGTGAAGGCCTAACTCAGTGTGTAGGCCTAACTCAGTGTGAAGGGCCTCAATCAGTGTGTAGGCCTAACTCAGTGTGAAGGACCTAACTCACTGTGTAGGCCTCAATCAGTGTGTAGGCCTAACTCAGTGTGAAGGACCTAACTCACTGTGTAGGCCTAACTCAGTGTGAAGGCCTAAGGTTAGGCCTATTTCAATGTGTAGGCCTAACTCAGTGTGAAGAACCTAAATCATTGTGTTGGCATAACTCAGTGTGAAGGCCTAAGGTTAGGCCTATCTCATTGTGTAGGCCTAACTCACTGTGTAGGCCTATCTCATTGTGTAGGCCTAACTCAGTGTGTAGGCCTAACTAATGGTGTAGACCTAACTCATTGTGTAGGCCTAACTCAGTGTGAAGACCTAAAGTTAGGCCTTACTCATTGTGTAGGCCTAACTCAGTGTGTAGGCCTAACTCAGTGTTTAGACCTAACTCATTGTGTAGACCTAACTCAGTGTGAAGGCCTAACTCCAGTGTGAAGGCCGAACTCATTGTGTAGACCTAACTCAGTGTGAAGGCCTAACTCAGTGTGAAGGCCTAAGGTTAGGCCTAACTCATTGTGTAGGCCTAACTCACTGTGAAGGCCTAACTCAGTGTGAAGGACCTAAATCATTGTGTAGGCCTAACTCAGTGTGAAGGACTATCTCAGTGTGTAGGCCTAACTCAGTGTGAAGGCCTACCTCAGTGCGTAGGCCTACCTCAGGGCTTAGGCCTACCTCAGTGCTTAGGCCTAACTCAGTGTGTTGGCCTAACTCAGTGTGAAGGCCCTAACTCAGTGTGAAGTCCCTAACTCAGTGTGAAGGCCCTAACTTATTGTGTAGGCTTAACTAACGGTGTAGGCCTAACTAATGTTGTAGGCCTAACTCAGTGTGAAGGCCTAACTCAGTGTGTAGACCTAACTCAGTGTGAAGGCCTAAGGTTAGGCCTAACTCATTGTGTAGGCCTAACTCACTGTGAAGGCCTAACTCAGTGTGAAGGACCTCAATCAGTGTGTAGGCCTAACTCAGTGTGAAGGACCTAACTCACTGTGTAGGCCTAAGTCAGTGTTTAGACCTAACTCATTGTGTAGACCTAACTCAGTGTGAAGACGTAACTCAGTGTGAAGACCTAACGCAGTGTGAAGACCTAACTCAGTGTGAAGGCCTAAGGTTAGGCCTATCTCATTGTGTAAGCCTAACTCAGTGTGAAGGCCTAATTCAGTGTGTAGGCCTCAATCAGTGTGTAGGCCTAACTCAGTGTGAAGGCCTAAGGTTAGGCCTATTTCATTGTGTAGGCCTAACTCAGTGTGAAGACCTAAGGTTAGGCCTATCTCATTGTGTAGGCCTAACTCAGTGTGAAGGCCTAAGGTTAGGCCTATCTCATTGTGTAAGCCTAACTCAGTGTAAAGGCCTAACTCAGTGTGTAGGCCTCAATCAGTGTGTAGGCCTAACTCAGTGTGAAGGCCTAAGGTTAGGCCTATTTCATTGTGTAGGCCTAACTCAGTGTGAAGGCCTAACTCAGTGTGAAGGCCTAAGGTTAGGCCTATTTCATTGTGTAGGCCTAACTCAGTGTGAAGAACCTAACTCATTGTGTTGGCATAACTCAGTGTGAAGGCCTAAGGTTAGGCCTATCTCATTGTGTAGGCCTAACTCACTGTGTAGGCCTAACTCAGTGTGTAGGCCTAACTCATTGTGTAGACCTAACTATGTGTGAAGGCCTAACTACGTGTGAAGGCCTAACTCATTGTGTAGGCATAACTCAGTGTGAAGGCCTAAGGTTACGCCTAATTCATTGTATAGGCCTAACTCAGTTTGATTGCCTAACTCAGTGTGAAGGCCTAACTCAGTGTGAAGGCCAAACTCATTGTGTAGACCTAACTCAGTGTGAAGGCCTAACTCAGTGTGAAGGCCTAAGGTTAGGTCTATCTCATTGTGTAGGCCTAACTCAGTGTGAAGGACCTAATTCATTGTGTAGGCCTAACTAAGTGTGAAGGCCTAAGGTTAGGCCTATCTCATTGTGAAGGCCTAAGGTTAGGCCTATCTCATTGTGTAGGCCTAACTCAATGTGAAGGCCTATCTCATTGTGTAGGCCTAACTGAGTGTGTAGGCCTAACTCAGTGTGTAGGCCTAACTCAGTGTGAAGCACCTAACTCATTATGTTGGCCTAACTCAGTGTGAAGGTCCTAAGGTTAGGCCTATCTCATTGTGTAGGCCTAACTCAGTGTGTAGGCCTAACTCAGTGTGTAGGCCTAACTCAGTGTGAAGGACCTAACTCATTGTGTAGGCCTAACTCATTGTGTAGGCCTATCTAACGGTGTAGGCCTAACTAATGGTGTAGACCTAACTCATTGTGTAGGCCTAACTCAGTGTGAAGACCGAAAGTTAGGCCTAACTTATTGTGTAGGCCTAACTCAGTGTGAAGGCCTAATTCAGTGTGAAGGCCTAACTCAGTATGTAGGCCTATCTCATTGTGTAGACCTAACTCAGAGTGAAGGCCTAAAGATAGGCCTAACTCATTGTGTAGGCCTAACTCAGTGTGAAGGCCTAATTCAGTGTGAAGGCCTAACTCGCCTAACTCAGTATGTAGGCCTATCTCATTGTGTAGACCTAACTCAGTGTGAAGGCCTAAAGATAGGCCTAACTCATTATGTAGGCCTAACTCAGTGTGAAGACCTAACTCAGTGGGAAGGCCTAACTCAGTGTGAAGACCTAACTCAGTGTGAAGGCCTAACTCAGTGTGAAGGCCTAAGGTTAGGCCTAACTCATTGTGTAGGCCTAACTCACCTAACTCAGTGTGATGGCCTAACTCAGTGTGAAGGCCTAACTCAGTGTGAAGGCCAAACTCAGTGTGAAGGCATAACTCAGTGTGAAGACCTAAGGTTAGGCCTAACTCAATGTGTAGGCCTAACTCAGTGTGAAGGCCTAACTCGGTGTGAAAGCCTAAGGTTAGGCCTAACTCATTGTGTAGCCCTAACTCACTGTGAAGGCCTAACTCAGTGTGAAGGCCTAATTCAGTGTGAAGGACCTAAATCATTGTGTAGGCCTAACTCAGTGTGAAGGCCTAATGTTAGGCCTATCTCATTGTGTAGGCCTAACTCAGTGTGTAGGCCTAACTCAGTATGTAGCCCTAACTCAGTGTGAAGACCTAAAGTTAGGCCTAACTCAGTTTGTAGTCCTAACTCAGTGTGAAGTCCTAACTCAGTGTGAAGGCCTATCTCAGTGTTTAGACCTAACTCATTGTGTAGACCTAACTCAATGTGAAGACCTAACGCAGCGTGAAGGCCTAACTCAGTGTGAAGGCCTAACTCAGTGTGAAGGACCTAACTCAGTGTGAAGGCCTAACTCAGTGTGTAGGCCTAACTCAGTATGTAGGCCTAACTCAGTGTGAAGACCTAAAGTTAGGCCTAACTCAGTGTGAAGGCCTAACTCAGTGTTTAGACCTAACTCATTGTGTAGACCTAACTCAGTGTGAAGACCTAACGCAGTGTGAAGATCTAACTCATTGTGTAGACCTAACTCAGTGTGAAAGCCTAACTCAGTGTGAAGGACCTAACTCAGTGTGAAGGCCTGAGGTTAGGCCTATCTCATTGTGTAAGCCTAACTCAGTGTGTAGGCCTAACTCAGTGTGTAGGCCTAACTCAGTGTGAAGGCCTAACTCAGTGTGAAGGCCTAACTCAGTGTGTAGGCCTCAATCAGTGTGTAGGCCTAACTCAGTGTGAAGGACCTAACTCACTTTGTAGGCCTAACTCAGTGTGAAGGACCTAATTCATATTGTACGCCTAACTCAGTGTGAAGACCTAAGGTTAGGCCTATCTCATTGTGTAGGCCTCAAGGTTAGGCCTATCTCATTGTGTAGGCCTAACTCAGTGTGAAGACCGAAAGTTAGGCCTAACTTATTGTGTAGGCCTAACTCAGTGTGAAGGCCTAATTCAGTGTGAAGGCCTAACTCGCCTAACTCAGTATGTAGGCCTATCTCATTGTGTAGACCTAACTCAGTGTGAAGGCCTAAAGATAGGCCTAACTCATTGTGTAGGCCTAACTCAGTTTTAAGACCTAACTCAGTGTGAAGGCCTAACTCATTGTGTAGGCCTAACTCACGTAACTCAGTTTGAAGGCCTAAAGTTAGGCCTAACTCATTGTGTAGGCCTAACTCAGTGTGTAGGCCTAACTCAGTGTTTAGACCTAACTCATTGTGTAGACCTAACTCAGTGTGAAGACCTAACGCAGTGTGAAGACCTAACTCAGTGTGAAGACCCTAACTCAGTGTGAAGGCCTAAGGTTAGGCCTATCTCATTGTGTAAGCCTAACTCAGTTTGAAGGCCTAACTCAGTGTGTAGGCCTCAATCAGTGAATAGGCCTAAATCAGTGTGAAGGCCTAAGGTTAGGCCTATTTCATTGTGTAGGCCTAACTCAGTGTGAAGGACCTAACTCATTTTGTTGGCCTAACTCAGTGTGAAGACCTAACGCAGTGTGAAGGCCTAACTCAGTGTGAAGGCCTAACTCAGTGTGAAGACCTAACTCAGTGTGAAGGCCTAACTCAGTGTGAAGGCCTAAGGTTAGGCCTAACTCATTGTGTAGGCCTAACTCACCTAACTCAGTGTGATGGCCTAACTCAGTGTGAAGGCCTAACTCAGTGTGAAGGCCAAACTCAGTGTGAAGGCATAACTCAGTGTGAAGACCTAAGGTTAGGCCTAACTCAATGTGTAGGCCTAACTCAGTGTGAAGGCCTAACTCGGTGTGAAAGCCTAAGGTTAGGCCTAACTCATTGTGTAGCCCTAACTCACTGTGAAGGCCTAACTCAGTGTGAAGGCCTAATTCAGTGTGAAGGACCTAAATCATTGTGTAGGCCTAACTCAGTGTGAAGGCCTAATGTTAGGCCTATCTCATTGTGTAGGCCTAACTCAGTGTGTAGGCCTAACTCAGTATGTAGCCCTAACTCAGTGTGAAGACCTAAAGTTAGGCCTAACTCAGTTTGTAGTCCTAACTCAGTGTGAAGTCCTAACTCAGTGTGAAGGCCTATCTCAGTGTTTAGACCTAACTCATTGTGTAGACCTAACTCAATGTGAAGACCTAACGCAGCGTGAAGGCATAACTCAGTGTGAAGGCCTAACTCAGTGTGAAGGACCTAACTCAGTGTGAAGGCCTAACTCAGTGTGTAGGCCTAACTCAGTATGTAGGCCTATCTCAGTGTGTGAAGACCTAAAAGTTAGGCCTAACTCAGTGTGAAGGCCTAACTCAGTGTTTAGACCTAACTCATTGTGTAGACCTAACTCAGTGTGAAGACCTAACGCAGTGTGAAGATCTAACTCATTGTGTAGACCTAACTCAGTGTGAAAGCCTAACTCAGTGTGAAGGACCTAACTCAGTGTGAAGGCCTGAGGTTAGGCCTATCTCATTGTGTAAGCCTAACTCAGTGTGTAGGCCTAACTCAGTGTGTAGGCCTAACTCAGTGTGAAGGCCTAACTCAGTGTGAAGGCCTAACTCAGTGTGTAGGCCTCAATCAGTGTGTAGGCCTAACTCAGTGTGAAGGACCTAACTCACTTTGTAGGCCTAACTCAGTGTGAAGGACCTAATTCATATTGTACGCCTAACTCAGTGTGAAGACCTAAGGTTAGGCCTATCTCATTGTGTAGGCCTAAGGTTAGGCCTATCTCATTGTGTAGGCCTAACTCAGTGTGAAGACCGAAAGTTAGGCCTAACTTATTGTGTAGGCCTAACTCAGTGTGAAGGCCTAATTCAGTGTGAAGGCCTAACTCGCCTAACTCAGTATGTAGGCCTATCTCATTGTGTAGACCTAACTCAGTGTGAAGGCCTAAAGATAGGCCTAACTCATTGTGTAGGCCTAACTCAGTTTTAAGACCTAACTCAGTGTGAAGGCCTAACTCATTGTGTAGGCCTAACTCACGTAACTCAGTTTGAAGGCCTAAAGTTAGGCCTAACTCATTGTGTAGGCCTAACTCAGTGTGTAGGCCTAACTCAGTGTTTAGACCTAACTCATTGTGTAGACCTAACTCAGTGTGAAGACCTAACGCAGTGTGAAGACCTAACTCAGTGTGAAGACCCTAACTCAGTGTGAAGGCCTAAGGTTAGGCCTATCTCATTGTGTAAGCCTAACTCAGTTTGAAGGCCTAACTCAGTGTGTAGGCCTCAATCAGTGAATAGGCCTAAATCAGTGTGAAGGCCTAAGGTTAGGCCTATTTCATTGTGTAGGCCTAACTCAGTGTGAAGGACCTAACTCATTTTGTTGGCCTAACTCAGTGTGAAGACCTAACGCAGTGTGAAGGCCTAACTCAGTGTGAAGGCCTAACTCAGTGTGAAGGACCTAACTCAGTGTGAAGGCCTAACTCAGTGTGTAGGCCTAACTCAGTGTGTAGGCCTAACTCAGTATGTAGGCCTAACTCAGTGTGAAGACCTAAAGTTAGGCCTAACTCAGTGTGAAGGCCTAACTCAGTGTTTAGACCTAACTCATTGTGTAGACCTAACTCAGTGTGAAGACCTAACGCAGTGTGAAGATCTAACTCATTGTGTAGACCTAACTCAGTGTGAAAGCCTAACTCAGTGTGAAGGACCTAACTCAGTGTGAAGGCCTGAGGTTAGGCCTATCTCATTGTGTAAGCCTAACTCAGTGTGTAGGCCTAACTCAGTGTGTAGGCCTAACTCAGTGTGAAGGCCTAACTCAGTGTGTAGGCCTCAATCAGTGTGTAGGCCTAACTCAGTGTGAAGGACCTAACTCACTTTGTAGGCCTAACTCAGTGTGAAGGACCTAATTCATATTGTACGCCTAACTCAGTGTGAAGACCTAAGGTTAGGCCTATCTCATTGTGTAGGCCTAAGGTTAGGCCTATCTCATTGTGTAGGCCTAACTCAGTGTGAAGACCGAAAGTTAGGCCTAACTTATTGTGTAGGCCTAACTCAGTGTGAAGGCCTAATTCAGTGTGAAGGCCTAACTCGCCTAACTCAGTATGTAGGCCTATCTCATTGTGTAGACCTAACTCAGTGTGAAGGCCTAAAGATAGGCCTAACTCATTGTGTAGGCCTAACTCCAGTTTTAAGACCTAACTCAGTGTGAAGGCCTAACTCATTGTGTAGGCCTAACTCACGTAACTCAGTTTGAAGGCCTAAAGTTAGGCCTAACTCATTGTGTAGGCCTAATCTCCAGTGTGTAGGCCTAACTCAGTGTTTAGACCTAACTCATTGTGTAGACCTAACTCAGTGTGAAGACCTAACGCAGTGTGAAGACCTAACTCAGTGTGAAGACCCTAACTCAGTGTGAAGGCCTAAGGTTAGGCCTATCTCATTGTGTAAGCCTAACTCAGTGTGAAGGCCTAACTCAGTGTGTAGGCCTCAATCAGTGAATAGGCCTAAATCAGTGTGAAGGCCTAAGGTTAGGCCTATTTCATTGTGTAGGCCTAACTCAGTGTGAAGGACCTAACTCATTATGTTGGCCTAACTCAGTGTGAAGGCCTAAGGTTAGGCCTATCTCATTGTGTAGGCCTAACTCAGTGTGAAGGCCTAACTCAGTGTGAAGGCCTAAGGTTAGGCCTATCTCATTGTGTAGGCCTAACTCAGTGTGAAGGCCTAAGGTTAGGCCTAACTCACTGTGTAGGCCTAACTCACTGTGAAGGCCTAACTCAGTGTGAAGGACCTAAATCATTGTGTAGGCCTAACTCAGTGTGAAGGCCTATCTCAGTGTGTATGCCTAACTCAGTGTGAAGGCCTAACTCATTGCGTAGGCCTACCTCAGTGCTTAGGCCTACCTCAGTGCGTAGGCCTAACTCAGTGTGTAGGCTTAACTCAGTGTGAAGGCCCTAACTCAGTGTGAAGACCCTAACTCATTGTGTAGGCCTAACTAACGGTGTAGGCCTAACTCAGTGTGTAGGCCTAACTCAGTGTGAAGGCCTAACTCAGTGTGAAGGCCTAATTCAGTGTGAAGGCCTAACTCATTGTGTAGACCTAACTCAGTGTGAAGGCCGAACTCAGTGTGAAGGCCTAAGGTTAGGCCTAACTCACTGTGTAGGCCTCAATCAGTGTGTAGGCCTAACTCAGTTTGAAGGACCTAACTCACTGTGTAGGTCTAACTCAGTGTGAAGGACCTAATTCATTTTGTAGGCCTAACTCAGTGTGAAGACCTAAGGTTAGGCCTATCTCATTGTGTAGGCCTAAGGTTAGGCCTATCTCATTGTGTAGGCCTAACTTAGTGTGAAGGACCTAATTCATTGTGTAGGCCTAACTCAGTGTGAAGGCCTAAGGTTAGGCCTATCTCATTGTGTAGGCCTAAGGTTAGTCCTATCTCATTGTGTAGGCCTAACTCAGTGTCAAGGCCTAATTCAGTGTGAAGGCCTAAGGTTAGGCCTATCTCATTGTGTAGGCCTAACTCAGTGTGAAGACCTATCTCATTGTGTAGGCCTAACTGAGTGTGTAGGCCTAACTCAGTGTGTAGGCCTAACTCAGTGTGAAGGACGTAACTCATTGTGTAGGCCTAACTCATTGTGTAGGCCTATCTAACGGTGTAGGCCTAACTAATGGTGTAGACCTAACTCATTGTGTAGGCCTAACTCAGTGTGAAGACCGAAAGTTAGGCCTAACTTATTGTGTAGGCCTAACTCAGTGTGAAGGCCTAATTCAGTGTGAAGGCCTAACTCTCCTAACTCAGTATGTAGGCCTATCTCATTGTGTAGAAGGCCTAAAGATAGGCCTAACTCATTGTGTAGGCCTAACTCAGTTTTAAGACCTAACTCAGTGTGAAGGCCTAACTCATTGTGTAGGCCTAACTCACCTAACTCAGTTTGAAGGCCTAAAGTTAGGCCTAACTCATTGTGTAGGCCTAACTCAGTGTGTCGGCCTAACTCAGTGTTTAGACCTAACTCATTGTGTAGACCTAATTCAGTGTGAAGACCTAACGCAGTGTGAAGACCTAACTCAGTGTGAAGGCCTAACTCAGTGTGAAGGCCTAAGGTTAGGCCTATTTCATTGTGTAGGCCTAACTCAGTGTGAAGGACCTAACTCATTATGTTGGCCTAACTCAGTGTGAAGGCCTAAGGTTAGGCCTAACTCAGTGTGAAGGCCTAACTCAGTTTGAAGGCCTAAGGTTAGGCCTATCTCATTGTGTAGGCCTAACTCAGTGTGAAGGCCTAAGGTTAGGCCTAACTCATTGTGTAGTTCTAACTCACTGTGAAGGCCTAACTCAGTGTGAAGGACCTAAATCATTGTGTAGGCCTAACTCAGTGTGAAGGCCTATCTCAGTGTGTATGCCTAACTCAGTGTGAAGGCCCTAACTCAGTGTGAAGGCCCTAACTCATTGTGTAGGCCTAACTAACGGTGTAGGCCTAACTAATGGTGTAGGCCTAACTCAGTGTGAAGGCCTAACTCAGTGTGAAGGCCTAATTCAGTGTGAAGGCCTAACTCATTGTGTAGACCTAACTCAGTGTGAAGGCCTAACTCAGTGTGAAGGCCTAAGGTTAGGCCTAACTCATTGTGTAGGCCTAACTCACTGTGAAGACCTAACTCAGTGTGAAGGACCTCAATCAGTGTGTAGGCCTAACTCAGTGTGAAGGACTTAACTCACTGTGTAGGCCTAACTCAGTGTGAAGGCCTAAGGTTAGGCCTATCTCATTGTGTAGGCCTAACTCAGTGTGTAGGCCTAACTAATGGTATAGACCTAACTCATTGTGTAGGCCTAACTCAGTGTGAAGACCTAAAGTTAGGCCTAACTCATTGTGTAGGCCTAACTCAGTGTGTAGGCCTAACTCAGTGTTTAGACCTAACTCATTGTGTAGACCTAACTCAGTGTGAAGACCTAACTCAGTGTGAAGACCCTAACTCAGTGTGAAGTCCCTAACTCAGTGTGAAGGCCTAAGGTTAGGCCTATCTCATTGTGTAAGCCTAACTCAGTGTGAAGGCCTAACTCAGTGTGTAGGCCTCAATCAGTGTGTAGGCCTAAATCAGTGTGAAGGCCTAAGGTTAGGCCTATTTCATTGTGTAGGCCTAACTCAGTGTGAAGGACCTAACTCATTATGTTGGCCTAACTCAGTGTGAAGGCCTAAGGTTAGGCCTATCTCATTGTGTAGGCCTAACTCAGTGTGAAGGCCTAAGGTTAGGCCTAACTCATTGTGTAGGCCTAACTCAGTGTGTAGGCCTAACTCAGTGTGTAGGCCTAACTCATTGTGTAGACCTAACTATGTGTGAAGGCCTAACTCAGTGTGAAGGCCTAAGGTTACGCCTAATTCATTGTATAGGCCTAACTCAGTGTGAAGGCCTAACTCAGTTTGAATGCCTAACTCAGTGTGAAGGCCTAACTCACTGTGAAGGCCTAACTCAGTGTGAAGGACCTAAATCATTGTGTAGGCCTAACTCAGTGTGAAGGCCTATCTCAGTGTGTAGGCCTAACTCAGTGTGAAGGCCTACCTCAGTGCGTAGGCCTACCTCAGTGCTTAGGCCTACCTCAGTGCGTAGGCCTAACTCAGTGTGTAGGCCTAACTCAGTGTGAAGGCCCTAACTCAGTGTGAAGGCCCTAACTCAGTGTGAAGGCCCTAACTCATTGTGTAGGCCTAACTAACGGTGTAGGCCTAACTAATGGTGTAGGCCTAACTCAGTGTGAAGGCCTAACTCAGTGTGAAGGCCTAATTCAGTGTGAAGGCCTAACTCATTGTGTAGACCTAACTCAGTGTGAAGGCCTAAGGTTAGGCCTAACTCATTGTGTAGGCCTAACTCACTGTGAAGGCCTAACTCAGTGTGAAGGACCTCAATCAGTGTGTAGGCCTAACTCAGTGTGAAGGCCTAAGGTTAGGCCTATCTCATTGTGTAAGCCTAACTCAGTGTGAAGGCCTAACTCAGTGTGTAGGCCTCAATCAGTGAATAGGCCTATATCAGTGTGAAGGCCTAAGGTTAGGCCTATTTCATTGTGTAGGCCTAACTCAGTGTGAAGGACCTAACTCATTATGTTGGCCTAACTCAGTGTGAAGGCCTAAGGTTAGGCCTATCTCATTGTGTAGGCCTAACTCAGTGTGAAGGCCTAACTCAGTGTGAAGGCCTAAGGTTAGGCCTATCTCATTGTGTAGGCCTAACTCAGTGTGAAGGCCTATCTCAGTGTGTATGCCTAACTCAGTGTGAAGGCCCTAACTCAGTCTGAAGACCCTAACTCAGTGTGAAGACCCTAACTCAGTGTGAAGACCTAAGGTTAGGCCTAACTCATTGTGTAAGCCTAACTCAGTGTGAAGGCCTAACTCAGTGTGTAGGCCTCAATCAGTGTGTAGGCCTAAATCAGTGTGAAGGCCTAAGGTTAGGCCTATTTCATTGTGTAGGCCTAACTCAGTGTGAAGGACCTAACTCATTATGTTGGCCTAACTCAGTGTGAAGGCCTAAGGTTAGGCCTATCTCATTGTGTAGGCCTAACTCAGTGTGTAGGCCTAACGCAGTGTGAAGGCCTAAGGTTAGGCCTAACTCATTGTGTAGGCCTAACTCAGTGTGTAGGCCTAACTCAGTGTGTAGGCCTAACTCATTGTGTAGACCTAACTATGTGTGAAGGCCTAACTACGTGTGAAGGCCTAACTCATTGTGTAGGCATAACTCAGTGTGAAGGCCTAACTCAGTGTGAAGGCCTAAGGTTACGCCTAATTCATTGTATAGGCCTAACTCAGTGTGAAGGCCTAACTCATTGTGTAGACCTAACTCCAGTGTGAAGGCCTAACTCAGTGTGAAGGACCTAAATCATTGTGTAGGCCTAACTCAGTGTGAAGGCCTATCTCAGTGTGTAGGCCTAACTCAGTGTGAAGGCCTACCTCAGTGCGTAGGCCTACCTCAGTGCTTAGGCCTAACTCACTGTGTAGGCCTAACTCACTGTGAAGGCCTAACTCAGTGTGAAGGACCTAAATCATTGTGTAGGCCTAACTCAGTGTGAAGGCCTATCTCAGTGTGTAGGCCTAACTCAGTGTGAAGGCCTAACTCAGTGCGTAGGCCTACCTCAGTGCTTAGGCCTACCTCAGTGCGTAGGCCTAACTCAGTGTGTAGGCCTAACTCAGTGTGAAGGCCCTAACTCAGTGTGAAGGCCCTAACTCAGTGTGAAGGCCCTAACTCATTGTGTAGGCCTAACTAACGGTGTAGGCCTAACTAATGGTGTAGGCCTAACTCAGTGTGAAGGCCTAACTCAGTGTGAAGGCCTAATTCAGTGTGAAGGCCTAACTCATTGTGTAGACCTAACTCAGTGTGAAGGCCTAACTCAGTGTGAAGGCCTAAGGTTAGGCCTAACTCATTGTGTAGGCCTAACTCACTGTGAAGACCTAACTCAGTGTGAAGGACCTCAATCAGTGTGTAGGCCTAACTCAGTGTGTAGGCCTAACTAATGGTGTAGACCTAACTCATTGTGTAGGCCTAACTCAGTGTGAAGACCTAAAGTTAGTTCTAACTCATTGTGTAGGCCTAACTCAGTGTGTAGGCCTAACTCAGTGTTTAGACCTAACTCATTGTGTAGACCTAACTCAGTGTGAAGACCTA
Organism: Brachymystax lenok tsinlingensis; assembly: GCA_030435695.1. Lineage (NCBI taxonomy): Eukaryota > Metazoa > Chordata > Actinopteri > Salmoniformes > Salmonidae > Brachymystax > Brachymystax lenok. Next base: position 35,569,232 of record CM059815.1, read on the forward strand.
ACGCAGACCTAGCTCAGTGTGAAGGCCTAACTTATTTTGTATGCCTAACTCATTGTGTAGACCTAACTATGTGTGAAGTCCTAACTAATGGTGTAACTATGTGTGTGAAGACCTTTGTGAAGGTTAGGCCTAACTCATTGTGTAGGCCTAACTCACTGTGAAGGCCTAACTCAGTGTGAAGGACCTCAATCAGTGTGTAGGCCTAACTCAGTGTGAAGGCCTAAGGTTAGGCCTATCTCATTGTGTAAGCCTAACTCAGTGTGAAGGCCTAACTCAGTGTGTAGGCCTCAATCAGTGAATAGGCCTATATCAGTGTGAAGGCCTAAGGTTAGGCCTATTTCATTGTGTAGGCCTAACTCAGTGTGAAGGACCTAACTCATTATGTTGGCCTAACTCAGTGTGAAGGCCTAAGGTTAGGCCTATCTCATTGTGTAGGCCTAACTCAGTGTGAAGGCCTAACTCAGTGTGAAGGCCTAAGGTTAGGCCTATCTCATTGTGTAGGCCTAACTCAGTGTGAAGGCCTATCTCAGTGTGTATGCCTAACTCAGTGTGAAGGCCCTAACTCAGTCTGAAGACCCTAACTCAGTGTGAAGACCTAAGGTTATGCCTAACTCATTGTGTAAGCCTAACTCAGTGTGAAGGCCTAACTCAGTGTGTAGGCCTCAATCAGTGTGTAGGCCTAAATCAGTGTGAAGGCCTAAGGTTAGGCCTATTTCATTGTGTAGGCCTAACTCAGTGTGAAGGACCTAACTCATTATGTTGGCCTAACTCAGTGTGAAGGCCTAAGGTTAGGCCTATCTCATTGTGTAGGCCTAACTCAGTGTGTAGGCCTAACGCAGTGTGAAGGCCTAAGGTTAGGCCTAACTCATTGTGTAGGCCTAACTCAGTGTGTAGGCCTAACTCAGTGTGTAGGCCTAACTCATTGTGTAGACCTAACTATGTGTGAAGGCCTAACTACGTGTGAAGGCCTAACTCATTGTGTAGGCATAACTCAGTGTGAAGGCCTAACTCAGTGTGAAGGCCTAAGGTTACGCCTAATTCATTGTATAGGCCTAACTCAGTGTGAAGGCCTAACTCATTGTGTAGACCTAACTCAGTGTGAAGGCCTAACTCAGTGTGAAGGACCTAAATCATTGTGTAGGCCTAACTCAGTGTGAAGGCCTATCTCAGTGTGTAGGCCTAACTCAGTGTGAAGGCCTACCTCAGTGCGTAGGCCTACCTCAGTGCTTAGGCCTAACTCACTGTGTAGGCCTAACTCACTGTGAAGGCCTAACTCAGTGTGAAGGACCTAAATCATTGTGTAGGCCTAACTCAGTGTGAAGGCCTATCTCAGTGTGTAGGCCTAACTCAGTGTGAAGGCCTACCTCAGTGCGTAGGCCTACCTCAGTGCTTAGGCCTACCTCAGTGCGTAGGCCTAACTCAGTGTGTAGGCCTAACTCAGTGTGAAGGCCCTAACTCAGTGTGAAGGCCCTAACTCAGTGTGAAGGCCCTAACTCATTGTGTAGGCCTAACTAACGGTGTAGGCCTAACTAATGGTGTAGGCCTAACTCAGTGTGAAGGCCTAACTCAGTGTGAAGGCCTAATTCAGTGTGAAGGCCTAACTCATTGTGTAGACCTAACTCAGTGTGAAGGCCTAACTCAGTGTGAAGGCCTAAGGTTAGGCCTAACTCATTGTGTAGGCCTAACTCACTGTGAAGACCTAACTCAGTGTGAAGGACCTCAATCAGTGTGTAGGCCTAACTCAGTGTGTAGGCCTAACTAATGGTGTAGACCTAACTCATTGTGTAGGCCTAACTCAGTGTGAAGACCTAAAGTTAGTTCTAACTCATTGTGTAGGCCTAACTCAGTGTGTAGGCCTAACTCAGTGTTTAGACCTAACTCATTGTGTAGACCTAACTCAGTGTGAAGACCTAACGCAGTGTGAAAACTTAACTCAGTGTGAAGACCCTAACTCAGTGTGAAGGCCTAAGGTTAGGCCTATCTCATTGTGTAAGCCTAACTCAGTGTGAAGGCCTAACTCAGTGTGTAGGCCTCAATCAGTGTGAAGGCCTAACTCAGTGTGAAGGCCTAAGGTTAGGCCTATCTCATTGTGTAGGCCTAACTCAGTGTGAAGGCCTATCTCATTGTGTAGGCCTAACTGAGTGTGTAGGCCTAACTCAGTGTGTAGGCCTAACTCAGTGTGAAGGACCTAACTCAGTGTGAAGGCCTAACTTATTATGTAGGCCTAACTCATTGTGTAGACCTAACTATGTGTGAAGTCCTAACTAATGGTGTAGACCAAACTCATTGTGTAGACCTAACTCAGTGTGAAGACCTAACGCAGTGTGAAGACCTAACTCAGTGTGAAGGCCTAACTTATTATGTAGGCCTAACTCATTGTGTAGACCTAACTATGTGTGAAGTCCTAACTAATGGTGTAGACCTAACTCATTGTGTAGGCCTAACTCAGTGTGAAGGCCTAAGGTTAGGCCTATCTCATTGTGTAGGCCTAACTCAGTGTGAAGGCCTAAGGTTAGGCCTATCTCATTGTGTAGGCCTAACTCAGTGTGTAGGCCTAACTCAGTGTGAGGCCTAACTCAGTGTGAAGAACCTAACTCATTTTGTAGGCCTAACTCAGTATGTAGCCCTAACTCAGTGGGAAGGACCTACCTCACTGTGTAGGCCTCAATCAGTGTGTAGGCCTAACTCAGTGTGAAGAACCTAACTCATTGTGTTGGCATAACTCAGTGTGAAGGCCTAAGGTTAGGCCTATCTCATTGTGTAGGCCTTACTCATTGTGTAGGCCTAACTCAGTGTGTAGGCCTAACTCATTGTGTAGACCTAACTATGTGTGAAGGCCTAACTACGTGTGAAGGCCTAACTCATTGTGTAGGCATAACTCAGTGTGAAGGCCTAACTCAGTGTGAAGGCCTAAGGTTACGCCTAATTCATTGTATAGGCCTAACTCAGTGTGAAGGCCTAACTCAGTTTGAATGCCTAACTCAGTGTGAAGGCCTAACTCAGTGTGAAGGCCTAACTCAGTGTGTAGACCTAACTCAGTGTGAAGGCCTAACTCAGTGTGAAGGCCTAAGGTTAGGCCTAACTCATTGTGTAGGCCTAACTCACTGTGAAGGCCTAACTCAGTGTGAAGGACCTAAATCATTGTGTAGGCCTAACTCAGTGTGAAGGCCTATCTCAGTGTGTAGGCCTAACTCAGTGTGAAGGCCTACCTCAGTGCTTAGGCCTACCTCAGTGCTTAGGCCTACCTCAGTGTGTAGGCCTAACTCAGTGTGAAGGCCCTAACTCAGTGTGAAGGCCCTAACTCATTGTGTAGGCCTAACTAACGGTGTAGGCCTAACTCAGTGTGAAGGCCTAACTCAGTGTGAAGGCCTAATTCAGTGTGAAGGCCTAACTCATTGTGTAGACCTAACTCAGTGTGAAGGCCTAAGATTAGGCCTATCTCATTGTGTAGGCCTAACTCAGTGTGAAGGCCTAACTCAGTGTGTAGGCCTAACTCAGTGTGAAGGCCTAAGGTTAGGCCTATTTCATTGTGTAGGCCTAACTCAGTGTGAAGGCCTAAGGTTAGGCCTATCTCATTGTGTATGCCTAACTCAGTGTGAAGGCCTAACTCAGTGTGTAGGCCTCAATCAGTGTGTAGGCCTAACTCAGTGTGAAGGCCTAAAGTGTGAAGCCTATTTCATTGTGTAGGCCTAACTCAGTGTGAAGGACCTAACTCATTATGTTGGCCTAACTCAGTGTGAAGGCCTAAAGTTAGGCCTATCTCATTGTGTAGGCCTAACTCAGTGTGAAGGCCTAACTCATTGTGTAGACCTAACTCAGTGTGAAGGCCTAACTCAGTGTGAAGGCCTAAAGTGTGTAAGGCCTATCTCATTGTGTAGGCCTAACTCAGTGTGAAGGCCTAACTCAGTGTGAAGGCCTAACTCAGTGTGAAGGCCTAACTCAGTGCGTAGGCCTACCTCAGTGCTTAGGCCTAACTCACTGTGTAGGCCTAACTCAGTGTGAAGGCCTAACTCAGTGTGAAGGACCTAACTCAGTGTGAAGGCCTAACTCAGTGTGAAGGCCTATCTCAGTGTGTAGGCCTAACTCAGTGTGAAGGCCTAACTCAGTGCGTAGGCCTACCTTCTCAGTGCTTAGGCCTAACTCAGTGTGTAGGCCTAACTCAGTGTGTAGGCCTAACTCAGTGTGAAGGCCCTAACTCAGTGTGAAGGCCCTAACTCATTGTGTAGGCCTAACTAAGTGTGTAGGCCTAACTAATGGTGTAGGCCTAACTCAGTGTGAAGGCCTAACTCAGTGTGAAGGCCTAATTCAGTGTGAAGGCCTAACTCATTGTGTAGACCTAACTCAGTGTGAAGGCCTAACTCAGTGTGAAGGCCTAAGGTTAGGCCTAACTCATTGTGTAGGCCTAACTCAGTGTGAAGGCCTAACTCAGTGTGTAGGCCTAACTCAGTGTGAAGGCCTCAAGGTTAGGCCTAACTCAGTGTGTAGGCCTAACTCAGTGTGTAGGCCTAACTCAGTGTGTAGGCCTAACTCAGTGTGAAGACTAAGGTTAGGCCTAACTCATTGTGTAGGCCTAACTCAGTGTGAAGGCCTAACTCAGTGTGAAGGCCTAACTCATTGTGTAGGCCTAACTCAGTGTGAAGACCTAACTCAGTGTGTAGACCTAACTCAGTGTGAAGGCCTAACTCAGTTTTGTATGCCTAACTCAGTGTGGCTAGTGTAGGCCTAACTCATGTGAAGGCCTAACTCAGTGTGAAGGTAACTCATGTGTGTGAAGACTTTGTGAAGGTTAGGCCTAACTCATTGTGTAGGCCTAACTCACTGTGAAGGCCTAACTCAGTGTGTAAGGACCTAATCAGTGTGTAGGCCTAACTCAGTGTGAAGGCCTTAGGGCCTAACTCAGTGTGTAGGCCTAACTCAGTGTGAAGGCCTAACTCAGTGTGAAGGCCTAAATGTAGGCCTAACTCATTGTGTGTAGGCCTAACTCAGTGTGAAGGCCTAACTCATGGTGTAGGCCTAACTCATTGTGTAGGCCTAACTCAGTGTGAAGACCTAACTCAGTGTGAAGGCCTAACTCAGTGTGAAGGCCTAACTCATTATGTGTAGGCCTAACTCATTGTGTAGACCTAACTCAGTGTGAAGGCCTAACTAATGGTGTAGGCCTAACTCATTGTGTAGGCCTAACTCAGTGTGAAGGCCTAAGGTTAGGCCTATCTCATTGTGTAGGCCTAACTCAGTGTGAAGGCCTATCTCAAGGTTAGCCTATCTCAGTGTGAAGGCCTAACTCAGTGTGTAGGCCTAACTCAGTGTGTAGGCCTAACTCAGTGTGAAGAACCTAACTCATTGTGTAGGCCTAACTCAGTGTGTAGCCCTAACTCAGTGTGAAGGCCTAACTCACTGTGTAGGCCTCAATCAGTGTGTAGGCCTAACTCAGTGTGAAGGACCTAACTCATTGTGTAGGCCTAACTCAGTGTGAAGGACAAGGCCTAACTCATTGTGTAGGCCTAACTCAGTGTGAAGGCCCTAACTCATTGTGTAGGCCTAACTCAGTGTGAAGGCCTAACTCAGTGTGAAGGCCTAACTCAGTGTTAGGCCTAACTCAGTGTGTAGGCCTAACTCAGTGTGTAGGCCTAACTCAGTGTGTAGGCCTAACTCATTGTGTAGGCCTAACTAGTGTGAAGGCCTAACTCACGTGTGAAGGCCTAACTCAGTGTGAAGGCCTAACTCAGTGTGAAGGCCTAACTCAGTGTGAAGGCCTAAGGTTAGGCCTAATTCATTGTGTAGGCCTAACTCAGTGTGAAGGCCTAACTCAGTGTGTGTAGACCTAACTCAGTGTGAAGGCCTAACTCAGTGTGAAGGCCTAACTCATTGTGTGAAGGCCTAACTCAGTGTAGGCCTATCTCAGTGTGTAGGCCTAACTCAGTGTGAAGGCCTAGGTTAGAGCCTAACTCATTGTGTAGGCCTAACTCAGTGTGAAGGCCTAACTCAGTGTGAAGGACCTAAATCATTGTGTAGGCCTAACTCAGTGTGAAGGCCTAACTCAGTGTGTGTAGGCCTAACTCAGTGTGAAGGCCTAAGGTTAGGCCTAACTCATTGTGTAGGCCTAACTCAGTGTGAAGGCCTAACTCTCAGTGTGTAGGCCTAACTCAGTGTAGGCCTAACTCAGTGTGAAGGCCTAACTCAGTGTGAAGGCCTAAGGTTAGGGCCTAATCTCATTGTGAAGGCCTAAGCTCAACTCAGTGTGAAGGCTAACTCAGTGTGTAGGCCTCAATCAGTGTGAAGGCCTAACTCAGTGTGAAGGCCTAAGGTTAGCCTATCTCATTGTGTAGGCCTAACTCAGTGTGAAGGCCTATCATTGTGTAGGCCTAACTGAGTGTGTAGGCCTAACTCAGTGTGTAGGCCTAACTCAGTGTGAAGGACCCTAACTCAGTGTGAAGGCCTAACTTAGTGTGTAGGCCTAACTCATTGTGTAGACCTAACTATGTGTGAAGTCCTAACTAATGGTGTAGACCTAACTCATTGTGTAGACCTAACTCAGTGTGAAGGCCTAACTCAGTGTGAAGACCTAACTCAGTGTGAAGGCCTAACTCAGTGTAGGCCTAACTCAGTTAGTGTGAAGGCCTAACTCAGTGTGAAGCCTAACTCAGTGTGTAGGCCTAACTCAGTGTGAAGACCTAAGGTAGGCCTATCTCAGTGTGTAGGCCTAACTCAGTGTGAAGGCCTAAGGTTAGGCCTATCTCATTGTGTAGGCCTAACTCAGTGTGAAGGCCTAAGGTTAGGCCTATCTCAGTGTGTAGGCCTAACTCAGTGTGAAGGCTAACTCAGTGTGTAGGCCTAACTCAGTGTGTAGGCCTAACTCAGTGTGAAGGCCTAACTCAGTGTGAGGCCTAAGTGTAGGCCTAACTCAGTGTGTAGGCCTAACTCAGTGTGAAGGCCTAACTCAGTGTGAAGGCCTAACTCAGTGTGTAGGCCTCAACTCAGTGTGTAGGCCTCAACTCAGTGTGAAGGACTAACTCACTGTGTAGGCCTAACTCAGTGTGAAGGCCTAAGGTTAGGCCTATTTCATTGTGTAGGCCTAACTCAGTGTGAAGGCCTAACTCAGTGTGAAGGCCTAACTCAGTGTGAAGGCCTAACTCAGTGTGAAGGCCTAACTCATTGTGTAGGCCTAACTCAGTGTGTAGGCCTAACTCAGTGTGAAGGCTCAAGGTTAGGCCTAACTCTAAGTGTGTAGGCCTAACTCAGTGTGAAGGCCTAACTCAGTGTGAAGGCCTAACTCAGTGCTTAAGGCCTAACTCAGTGTGTAGGCCTAACTCAGTGTGAAGGCCTAACTCAGTGTGTAGGCCTAACTCAGTGTGAAGGCCTAACTCAGTGTGAAGGCCTAACTCATTGGTGTAGGCCTAACTCAGTGTGTAGGCCTAACTCAGTGTGAAGGCCTAACTCAGTGTGAAGGCCTAACTCAGTGTGAAGGCTAACTCAGTGTGTAGGCCTAACTCAGTGTGGCCTAACTCAGTGTGAAGGCCTAACTCAGTGTGTAGCTAACTCAGTGTGAAGGCCTAACTCAGTGTGAAGGCCTAACTCAGTGTGAAGGCCTTCAAGGTTAGGCCTATCTCATTGTGTAGGCCTAACTCAGTGTGTAGGCCTAACTCAGTGTGTAGGCCTAACTCAGTGTGAAGGCTCAGCCTATCTCATTGTGTAGGCCTAACTCAGTGTGAAGGCCTAACTCAGTGTGAAGGCCTAAGGTTAGCCTATCTCATTGTGTAGGCCTAACTCAGTGTGAAGGCTAACTCATTGTGTAGGCCTAACTCAGTGTGTAGGCCTAACTCAGTGTGTAAGGCCTAACTCAGTGTGAAGGCCTGTTAGGCCTAACTCATTGTGTAGGCCTAACTCAGTGTGAAGGCCTAACTCAGTGTGAAGGCCTAAGGTTAGGCCTATCTCATTGTGTAGGCCTAACTCAGTGTGAAGGCCTAACTCAGTGTGAAGGCCTAACTCAGTGTGTAGGCCTAACTCAGTGTGTAGGCCTAACTCAGTGTGTAGGCCTAACTCAGTGTGAAGGACCTAACTCAGTGTGAAGGCCTAACTCAGTGTGAAGGCCTAACTCATTGTGTAGGCCTAACTCAGTGTGAAGGCCTAACTCAGTGTGAAGGCCCTAACTCATTGTGTAGGCCTAACTCAGTGTGAAGGCCTAACTCAGTGTGAAGACCTAACTCAGTGTGAAGGCCTAACTCAGTGTGAAGGCCTAACTCATTGTGTAGACCTAACTCAGTGTGAAGGCCTAACTCAGTGTGAAGGCCTAACTCCAGTGTAGGCCTAACTCAGTGTGTAGGCCTAACTCATTGTGTAGGCCTAACTCAGTGTGAAGGCCTAATTCAATGGTGTAGACCTAACTCATTGTGTAGGCCTAACTCAGTGTGAAGGCCTAAGGTTAGGCCTATCTCATTGTGTAGGCCTAACTAAGTGTGAAGGCCTAAGGCCTATCTCATTGTGAAGGCCTAACTCAGTGTGAGGCCTAACTCAGTGTGGAAGCCTAACTCAGTGTGTAGGCTCAACTCAGTGTGTAGGCCTAACTCAGTGTGTAGGCCTAACTCAGTGGGAAGGCCTAACTCAGTGTGTAGGCCTCAATCAGTGTGTAGGCCTAACTCAGTGTGAAGGACCTAACTCACTGTGTAGGCCTAACTTAGTGTGAAGGCCTAAGGTTAGGCCTATTTCATTGTGTAGGCCTAACTCAGTGTGAAGAACCTAACTCATTGTGTTGGCATAACTCAGTGTGAAGGCCTAAGGTTAGGCCTATCTCATTGTGTAGGCCTTACTCAGTGTGTAGGCCTAACTCAGTGTGTAGGCCTAACTCATTGTGTAGACCTAACTATGTGTGAAGGCCTAACTACGTGTGAAGGCCTAACTCATTGTGTAGGCATAACTCAGTGTGAAGGCCTAACTCAGTGTGAAGGCCTAAAGTGTGAAGGCCTAACTCATTGTATAGGCCTAACTCAGTGTGAAGGCCTAACTCAGTTTGAATGCCTAACTCAGTGTGAAGGCCTAACTCAGTGTGAAGGCCTAACTCATTGTGTAGACCTAACTCAGTGTGAAGGCCTAACTCAGTGTGAAGGCCTAAGGTTAGGCCTAACTCATTGTGTAGGCCTAACTCACTGTGAAGGCCTAACTCAGTGTGAAGGACCTAAATCATTGTGTAGGCCTAACTCAGTGTGAAGGCCTAACTCAGTGTGTAGGCCTAACTCAGTGGGAAGGCCTAAGGTTAGGCCTATTTCATTGTGTAGGCCTAACTCAGTGTGAAGGCCTAACTCAGTGTGAAGGACCTAACTCAGTGTAGGCCTAACTCAGTGTGAAGGCCTAACTCAGTGTGAAGGCCTAACTCATTGTGTAGGCCTAACTCAGTGTGAAGGCCTAACTCAGTGTGAAGGCCTAAGGTTAGGCCTAACTCATTGTGTAGGCCTAACTCAGTGTGAAGGCCTAACTCATTGTGTAGGCCTATCTAACTCAGTGTGTAGGCCTAACTCAGTGTGAAGGCCTAAGGTTAGGCCTATCTCATTGTGTAGGCCTAACTCAGTGTGAAGGCCTAACTCAGTGCGTAGGCCTACTCAGTGCTTAGGCCTAACTCAGTGTGTAGGCCCAATCTCAGTGTGTAGGCCTAACTCAGTGTGAAGGCCTAACTCAGTGTGAAGGCCCTAACTCATTGTGTAGGCCTAACTCAGTGTGTAGGCCTAACTAATGGTGTAGGCCTAACTCAGTGTGAAGGCCTAACTCAGTGTGAAGGCCTAATTCAGTGTGAAGGCCTAACTCATTGTGTAGGCCTAACTCAGTGTGAAGGCCTAAGGTTAGGCCTATCTCATTGTGTAGGCCTAACTCAGTGTGAAGGCCTAACTCAGTGTGTAGGCCTAACTCAGTGTGAAGGCCTAAGGTTAGGCCTATTTCATTGTGTAGGCCTAACTCAGTGTGAAGGCCTAACTCAGTGTGAAGGCCTAACTCAGTGTGTAGGCCTAACTCAGTGTGAAGGCCTAAGGTTAGGCCTATCTCATTGTGTAGGCCTAACTCAGTGTGAAGGCCTAACTCAGTGTGTAGGCCTAACTCAGTGTGTAGGCCTAACTCAGTGTGAAGGCCTAAGGTTAGGCCTATTTCATTGTGTAGGCCTAACTCAGTGTGAAGGACCTAACTCATTATGTTGGCCTAACTCAGTGTGAAGGCCTAACTCAGTGTGAAGGCCTAACTGAGTGTGTAGGCCTAACTCAGTGTGAAGGCCTAACTCAGTGTGTAGGCCTAAGGTTAGGCATATCTCATTGTGTAGGCCTAACTCAGTGTGAAGGCCTATCTCATTGTGTAGGCCTAACTGAGTGTGTAGGCCTAACTCAGTGTGTAGGCCTAACTCAGTGTGTAGGCCTAAGGTTAGGCATATCTCATTGTGTAGGCCTAACTCAGTGTGAAGGCCTAGCCTAACTCAGTGTAGGCCTATCTCATTGTGTAGGCCTAACTCAGTGTGAAGGCCTAACTCAGTGTGAAGGCCTAAGGTTAGGCCTATCTCATTGTGTAGGCCTAACTCAGTGTGAAGGCCTATCTCATTGTGTAGGCCTAACTGGGTGTGTAGGCCTAACTCAGTGTGTAGGCCTAACTCAGTGTGAAGGACCTAGCTCAGTGTGAAGGCCTAACTTATTTTGTATGCCTAACTCATTGTGTAGACCTAACTATGTGTGAAGTCCTAACTAATGGTGTAGACCTAACTCATTGTGTATACCTAACTCAGTGTGAAGACCTAACGCAGTGTGAAGACCTATCTCAGTGTTAAGGCCTAACTCATTGTGAAGACCTAAGGTTAGGCCTATCTCATTGTGTAGGCCTAACTCAGTGTGAAGGACCTAAGGTTAGGCCTATCTCATTGTGTAGGCCTAACTCAGTGTGAAGGCCTAAGGTTAGGCCTATCTCAGTGTGTAGGCCTAACTCGGTGTGAAGGCCTAACTCAGTGTGTAGGCCTAACTCAGTGTGAGGCCTAACTCAGTATGTAGCCCTAACTCAGTGTGAAGGACCTACCTCACTGTGTAGGCCTCAATCAGTGTGTAGGCCTAACTCAGTGTGAAGGACCTAACTCACTGTGTAGGCCTAACTTAGTGTGAAGGCCTAAGGTTAGGCCTATTTCATTGTGTAGGCCTAACTCAGTGTGAAGGCCTAACTCAGTTTGAATGCCTAACTCAGTGTGAAGGTCCTAACTCAGTGTGAAGGCCTAACTCATTGTGTAGACCTAACTCAGTGTGAAGGCCTAACTCAGTGTGAAGGCCTAAGGTTAGGCCTATCTCAGTGTGTAGGCCTAACTCAGTGTGAAGGCCTAACTCAGTGCGTAGGCCTACCTCAGTGCTTAGGCCTACCTCAGTGCGTAGGCCCAACTCAGTGTGTAGGCCTAACTCAGTGTGAAGGCCCTAACTCAGTGTGAAGGCCTAACTCATTGTGTAGGCCTAACTAACGGTGTAGGCCTAACTAATGGTGTAGGCCTAACTCAGTGTGAAGGCCTAACTCAGTGTGAAGGCCTAATTCAGTGTGAACGCCTAACTCATTGTGTAGACCTAACTCAGTGTGAAGGCCTAAGGTTAGGCCTATCTCATTGTGTAGGCCTAACTCAGTGTGAAGGCCTAACTCAGTGTGTAGGCCTAACTCAGTGTGAAGGCCTAAGGTTAGGCCTATTTCATTGTGTAGGCCTAACTCAGTGTGAAGGCCTAACTCAGTGTGTAGGCCTAACTCAGTGTGAAGGCCTAAGGTTAGGCCTATCTCATTGTGTAGGCCTAACTCAGTGTGAAGGCCTAACTCAGTGTGTAGGCCTCAATCAGTGTGTAGGCCTAACTCAGTGTGAAGGCCTAAAGTTAGGCCTATTTCATTGTGTAGGCCTAACTCAGTGTGAAGGCCTAACTCATTATGTGTAGGCCTAACTCAGTGTGTAGGCCTAACTCAGTGTGAAGGCCTATCTCATTGTGTAGGCCTAACTGAGTGTGTAGGCCTAACTCAGTGTGTAGGCCTAACTCAGTGTGTAGGCCTAAGGTTAGGCCTATCTCATTGTGTAGGCCTAACTCAGTGTGAAGGCCTATCTCATTGTGTAGGCCTAACTGAGTGTGTAGGCCTAACTCAGTGGGAAGGCTCTATTTCATTGTGTAGGCCTAACTCAGTGTGTAGGCCTAAGGTTAGGCATATCTCATTGTGTAGGCCTAACTCAGTGTGAAGGCCTAAGGTTAGGCCTATCTCATTGTGTAGGCCTAACTCAGTGTGAAGGCCTAACTCAGTGTGAAGGCCTAAGGTTAGGCCTATCTCATTGTGTAGGCCTAACTCAGTGTGAAGGCCTATCTCATTGTGTAGGCCTAACTGAGTGTGTAGGCCTAACTCAGTGTGTAGGCCTAACTCAGTGTGAAGGACCTAGCTCAGTGTGAAGGCCTAACTTATTTTGTATGCCTAACTCATTGTGTAGACCTAACTATGTGTGAAGTCCTAACTAATGGTGTAGACCTAACTCATTGTGTATACCTAACTCAGGTCTTCACACTGCGTAAGGTCTTCACACTGAGTTAGGCCTACACAATGAGATAGGCCTAACCTTAGGTCTTCACAATGAGTTAGGCCTAACACTGAGATAGGCCTACACTCAGTCTTCACACTATCTCAGTGTTAAGGCCTAACTCATTGTGAAGGCCTAACTCAGTGTGAAGGCCTATCTCATTGTGTAGGCCTAACTCAGTGTGAAGGACCTAAGGTTAGGCCTATCTCATTGTGTAGGCCTAACTCAGTGTGAAGGCCTAAGGTTAGGCCTATCTCAGTGTGTAGGCCTAACTCGGTGTGAAGGCCTAACTCAGTGTGTAGGCCTAACTCAGTGTGAGGCCTAACTCAGTGTGAAGAACCTAACTCATTGTGTAGGCCTAACTCAGTGTGTAGGCCTAACTCAGTATGTAGCCCTAACTCAGTGTGAAGGACCTACCTCACTGTGTAGGCCTCAATCAGTGTGTAGGCCTAACTCAGTGTGAAGGACCTAACTCACTGTGTAGGCCTAACTTAGTGTGAAGGCCTAAGGTTAGGCCTATTTCATTGTGTAGGCCTAACTCAGTGTGAAGGCCTAACTCAGTTTGAATGCCTAACTCAGTGTGAAGGTCCTAACTCAGTGTGAAGGCCTAACTCATTGTGTAGACCTAACTCAGTGTGAAGGCCTAACTCAGTGTGAAGGCCTAAGGTTAGGCCTATCTCAGTGTGTAGGCCTAACTCAGTGTGAAGGCCTAACTCAGTGTAGGCCTAACTCAGTGCTTAGGCCTAACTCAGTGTAGGCCTAACTCAGTGTGTAGGCCTAACTCAGTGTGAAGGCCTAACTCAGTGTGAAGGCCTAACTCAGTGTGAAGGCCTAACTCATTGTGTAGGCCTAACTCAGTGTGTAGGCCTAACTAATGGTGTAGGCCTAACTCAGTGTGAAGGCCTAACTCAGTGTGAAGGCCTAATTCAGTGTGAACGCCTAACTCATTGTGTAGACCTAACTCAGTGTGAAGGCCTAAGGTTAGGCCTATCTCATTGTGTAGGCCTAACTCCAGTGTGAAGGCCTAACTCAGTGTGTAGGCCTAACTCAGTGTGAAGGCCTAAGGTTAGGCCTATTTCACTGTGTAGGCCTAACTCAGTGTGAACTCAGTGTGTAAGGCTCTAACTCAGTGTGTAGGCCTAACTCAGTGTGAAGGCCTAAGGTTAGGCCCTATCTCATTGTGTAGGCCTAACTCAGTGTGAAGGCCTAACTCAGTGTGTAGGCCTAACTCAGTGTGAAGGCCTAAAGTTAGGCCTATTTCATTGTGTAGGCCTAACTCAGTGTGAAGGACTCTAACTCATTATGTTGGCCTAACTCAGTGTGAAGGCCTAAGGTTAGGCCTATCTCATTGTGTAGGCCTAACTCAGTGTGAAGGCCTAACTCAGTGTGTGTAGGCCTCAACTGAGTGTGTAGGCCTAACTCAGTGTGAAGGCCTAACTCAGTGTGTAGGCCTGCCTAACTCATGTGTAGGCCTAACTCAGTGTGAAGGCCTAACTCAGTGTGTAGGCCTAACTCAGTGTGAAGGCCTAAAGTTAGGCCTATCTCATTGTGTAGGCCTAACTCAGTGTGAAGGCCTAACTCAGTGTGAAGGCCTAACTCAGTGTGTAGGCCTAACTCAGTGTGTAGGCCTAACTCAGTGTGTAGGCCTATCATTGTGTAGGCCTAACTCAGTGTGAAGGCCTAACTCAGTGTGAAGCCTAACTCATTGTGTAGGCCTAACTCAGTGTGAAGGCCTAACTCAGTGTGAAGGCCTAACTCAGTGTGTAGGCCTAACTCAGTGTGTAGGCCTAACTCAGTGTGAAGGCCTAAGGTTAGGCCTATCTCATTGTGTAGGCCTAACTCAGTGTGAAGGACCTAACTCATTGTGTAGGCCTAACTCAGTGTGAAGGCCTAAGGTGTGAAGGCCTATCTCATTGTGTAGGCCTAACTCAGTGTGAAGGCCTAACTCAGTGTGAAGGCCTAAGGTTAGGCCTATCTCATTGTGTAGGCCTAACTCAGTGTGAAGGCCTATCTCATTGTGTAGGCCTAACTGAGTGTGTAGGCCTAACTCAGTGTGTAGGCCTAACTCAGTGTGAAGGCCCTAACTCATTGTGTAGGCCTCCCTAACTCTAACTCAGTGTGTAAGGCCTAACTCAGTGTGAAGGCCTAACTCAGTGTGAAGGCCTAACTCAGTGTGAAGGCCTCAGTGTAGGCTCCTAACTCATTGTGTAGACCTAACTCAGTGTGAAGGCCTAAGGTTAGGCCTATCTCATTGTGTAGGCCTAACTCAGTGTGAAGGCCTAACTCAGTGTGTAGGCCTAACTCAGTGTGAAGGCCTAAGGTTAGGCCTATTTCATTGTGTAGGCCTAACTCAGTGTGAAGGCCTAACTCAGTGTGTAGGCCTAACTCAGTGTGAAGGCCTAAGGTTAGGCCTATCTCATTGTGTAGGCCTAACTCAGTGTGAAGGCCTAACTCAGTGTGTAGGCCTAACTCAGTGTGTAGGCCTAACTCAGTGTGAAGGCCTAACTCAGTGTGAAGGCCTAACTCAGTGTGAAGGCCTAACTCAGTGTGAAGGCCTAACTCAGTGTGAAGGCCTGTGTAGGCCTAACTCAGTGTGTAGGCCTAACTAGTGTGTAGGCCTAACTCATTGTGTAGACCTAACTCAGTGTGTAGACCTAACTCAGTGTGAAGACCTAACTCAGTGTGAAGGCCTAACTTATTATGTAGGCCTAACTCATTGTGTAGGCCTAACTCAGTGTGAAGGCCTAACTCAGTGTGTAGGCCTAACTCAGTGTGTAGGCCTAACTCAGTGTGAAGGCCTAAGGTTAGGCCTATCTCATTGTGTAGGCCTAACTCAGTGTGAAGGCCTAAGGTTAGGCCTATCTCATTGTGTAAGCCTAACTCAGTGTGAAGGCCTAACTCAGTGTGTAGGCCTCAATCAGTGTGTAGGCCTAACTCAGTGTGAAGGCCTAAAGTTAGGCCTATTTCATTGTGTAGGCCTAACTCAGTGTGAAGGACCTAACTCATTATGTTGGCCTAACTCAGTGTGAAGGCCTAAAGTTAGGCCTATCTCATTGTGTAGGCCTAACTCAGTGTGAAGGCCTAACTCAGTGTGAAGGCCTAAGGTTAGGCCTATCTCATTGTGTAGGCCTAACTCAGTGTGAAGGCCTATCTCATTGTGTAGGCCTAACTGAGTGTGTAGGCCTAACTCAGTGTGTAGGCCTAACTCAGTGTGTAGGCCTAACTCAGTGTGAAGGACCTAACTCAGTGTGAAGGCCTAACTTATTATGTAGGCCTAACTCATTGTGTAGACCTAACTATGTGTGAAGTCCTAACTAATGGTGTAGACCTAACTCATTGTGTAGACCTAACTCAGTGTGAAGACCTAACGCAGTGTGAAGACCTAACTCAGTGTGAAGGCCTAACTTATTATGTAGGCCTAACTCATTGTGTAGACCTAACTATGTGTGAAGTCCTAACTAATGGTGTAGACCTAACTCAGTGCGTAGGCCTACCTCAGTGCTTAGGCCTACCTCAGTGCGTAGGCCCAACTCAGTGTGTAGGCCTAACTCAGTGTGAAGGCCCTAACTCAGTGTGAAGGCCCTAACTCATTGTGTAGGCCTAACTAACGGTGTAGGCCTAACTAATGGTGTAGGCCTAACTCAGTGTGAAGGCCTAACTCAGTGTGAAGGCCTAATTCAGTGTGAAGGCCTAACTCATTGTGTAGACCTAACTCAGTGTGAAGGCCTAAGGTTAGGCCTATCTCATTGTGTAGGCCTAACTCAGTGTGAAGGCCTAACTCAGTGTGTAGGCCTAACTCAGTGTGAAGGCCTAAGGTTAGGCCTATTTCATTGTGTAGGCCTAACTCAGTGTGAAGGCCTATCTAACGGTGTAGGCCTAACTAATGGTGTAGACCTAACTCAGTGTGAAGACCGGAAGTTAGGCCTAACTTATTGTGTAGGCCTAACTCAGTGTGAAGGCCTAATTCAGTGTGAAGGCCTAACTCAGTATGTAGGCCTATCTCATTGTGTAGACTTAACTCAGAGTGAAGGCCTAAAGATAGGCCTAACTCATTGTGTAGGCCTAACTCAGTGTGAAGGCCTAATTCAGTGTGAAGGCCTAACTCGCCTAACTCAGTATGTAGGCCTATCTCATTGTGTAGACCTAACTCAGTGTGAAGGCCTAAAGATAGGCCTAACTCATTATGTAGGCCTAACTCAGTGTGAAGACCTAACTCAGTGGGAAGGCCTAACTCAGTGTGAAGACCTAACTCAGTGTGAAGGCCTAACTCAGTGTGAAGGCCTAAGGTTAGGCCTAACTCATTGTGTAGGCCTAACTCACCTAACTCAGTGTGAAGGCCTAACTCAGTGTGAAGGCCTAACTCAGTGTGAAGGCCTAACTCAGTGTGAAGGCCTAACTCAGTGTGAAGGCCTAACTCAGTGTGAAGACCTAAGGTTAGGCCTAACTCAATGTGTAGGCCTAACTCACTGTGAAGGCCTAACTTATTGTATAGGCCTAACTCATTGTGTAGACCTAACTATGTGT
This sequence comes from Brachymystax lenok tsinlingensis, assembly GCA_030435695.1. NCBI lineage: Eukaryota > Metazoa > Chordata > Actinopteri > Salmoniformes > Salmonidae > Brachymystax > Brachymystax lenok. Next base: position 35,586,291 of record CM059815.1, read on the forward strand.
GAAGTCCTAACTACGTGTGAAGGCCTAACTCATTGTGTAGGCCTAACTTAGTGTGTAGACCTAACTCGGTGTAAAGGTCTAAGGTTAGGCCTAATTCAGTGTGAAGGACCTAACTCAGTGTGAAGGCCTAACTCAGTGTGTAGGCCTAACTCAATGTGAAGACCTAACGCAGTGTGAAGGCCTAACTCAGTGTGAAGGCCTAACTCAGTGTGAAGGACCTAACTCAGTGTGAAGGCCTAACTCAGTGTGTAGGCCTAACTCAGTGTGTAGGCCTAACTCAGTATGTAGGCCTAACTCAGTGTGAAGACCTAAAGTTAGGCCTAACTCAGTGTGAAGGCCTAACTCAGTGTTTAGACCTAACTCATTGTGTAGACCTAACTCAGTGTGAAGACTCTAGCAGTGTGAAGATCTAACTCATTGTGTAGACCTAACTCAGTGTGAAAGCCTAACTCAGTGTGAAGGACCTAACTCAGTGTGAAGGCCTGAGGTTAGGCCTATCTCATTGTGTAAGCCTAACTCAGTGTGTAGGCCTAACTCAGTGTGTAGGCCTAACTCAGTGTGAAGGCCTAACTCAGTGTGTAGGCCTCAATCAGTGTGTAGGCCTAACTCAGTGTGAAGGACCTAACTCACTTTGTAGGCCTAACTCAGTGTGAAGGACCTAATTCATATTGTACGCCTAACTCAGTGTGAAGACCTAAGGTTAGGCCTATCTCATTGTGTAGGCCTAAGGTTAGGCCTATCTCATTGTGTAGGCCTAACTCAGTGTGATGGACCTAATTCATTGTGTAGGCCTAACTCAGTGTGAAGGCCTAAGGTTAGGCCTATCTCATTGTGTAGGCCTAAGGTTAGGCCTATCTCATTGTGTAGGCCTAACTCAGTGTCAAGGCCTAATTCAGTGTGAAGGCCTAAGGTTAGGCCTATCTCATTGTGTAGGCCTAACTCAGTGTGAAGGCCTATCTCATTGTGTAGGCCTAACTGAGTGTGTAGGCCTAACTCAGTGTGTAGGCCTAACTCAGTGTGAAACACGTAACTCATTGTGTAGGCCTAACTCATTGTGTAGGCCTATCTAACGGTGTAGGCCTAACTAATGGTGTAGACCTAACTCATTGTGTAGGCCTAACTCTGTGTGAAGACCGAAAGTTAGGCCTAACTTATTGTGTAGGCCTAACTCGCCTAACTCAGTATGTAGGCCTATCTCATTGTGTAGACCTAACTCAGTGTGAAGGCCTAAAGATAGGCCTAACTCATTGTGTAGGCCTAACTCAGTTTTAAGACCTAACTCAGTGTGAAGGCCTAACTCATTGTGTAGGCCTAACTCACGTAACTCAGTTTGAAGGCCTAAAGTTAGGCCTAACTCATTGTGTAGGCCTAACTCAGTGTGTAGGCCTAACTCAGTGTTTAGACCTAACTCATTGTGTAGACCTAACTCAGTGTGAAGACCTAACGCAGTGTGAAGACCTAACTCAGTGTGAAGGCCTATCTCATTGTGTAGGCCTAACTGAGTGTGTAGGCCTAACTCAGTGTGTAGGCCTAACTCAGTGTGAAGGACGTAACTCATTGTGTAGGCCTAACTCATTGTGTAGGCCTATCTAACGGTGTAGGCCTAACTAATGGTGTAGACCTAACTCATTGTGTAGGCCTAACTCAGTGTGAAGACCGAAAGTTAGGCCTAACTTATTGTGTAGGCCTAACTCAGTGTGAAGGCCTAATTCAGTGTGAAGGCCTAACTCGCCTAACTCAGTATGTAGGCCTATCTCATTGTGTAGACCTAACTCAGTGTGAAGGCCTAAAGATAGGCCTAACTCATTGTGTAGGCCTAACTCAGTTTTAAGACCTAACTCAGTGTGAAGGCCTAACTCATTGTGTAGGCCTAACTCACCTAACTCAGTTTGAAGGCCTAAAGTTAGGCCTAACTCAGTGTGTAGTCCTAACTCAGTGTGAAGTCCTAACTCAGTGTGAAGGCCTATCTCAGTGTTTAGACCTAACTCATTGTGTAGACCTAACTCAATGTGAAGACCTAACGCAGTGTGAAGGCCTAACTCAGTGTGAAGGCCTAACTCAGTGTGAAGGACCTAACTCAGTGTGAAGGCCTAACTCAGTGTGTAGGCCTAACTCAGTGTGTAGGCCTAACTCAGTATGTAGGCCTAACTCAGTGTGAAGACCTAAAGTTAGGCCTAACTCAGTGTGTAGTCCTAACTCAGTGTGAAGTCCTAACTCAGTGTGAAGGCCTAACTCAGTGTGAAGGCCTAAGGTTAGGCCTATCTCATTGTGTAAGCCTAACTCAGTGTGAAGGCCTAACTCAGTGTGTAGGCCTCAATCAGTGAATAGGCCTAAATCAGTGTGAAGGCCTAAGGTTAGGCCTATTTCATTGTGTAGGCCTAACTCAGTGTGAAGGACCTAACTCATTATGTTGGCCTAACTCAGTGTGAAGGCCTAAGGTTAGGCCTATCTCATTGTGTAGGCCTAACTCAGTGTGAAGGCCTAACTCAGTTTGAAGGCCTAAGGTTAGGCCTATCTCATTGTGTAGGCCTAACTCAGTGTGAAGGCCTAAGGTTAGGCCTAACTCATTGTGTAGGCCTAACTCACTGTGAAGGCCTAACTCAGTGTGAAGGACCTAACTCATTGTGTAGGCCTAACTCAGTGTAGGCCTAACTAATGGTGTAGGCCTAACTCAGTGTGAAGGCCTAACTCAGTGTGAAGGCCTAATTCAGTGTGAAGGCCTAACTCATTGTGTAGACCTAACTCAGTGTGAAGGCCTAACTCAGTGTGAAGGCCTAAGGTTAGGCCTAACTCATTGTGTAGGCCTAACTCACTGTGAAGACCTAACTCAGTGTGAAGGACCTCAATCAGTGTGTAGGCCTAACTCAGTGTGAAGGACTTAACTCACTGTGTAGGCCTAACTCAGTGTGAAGGCCTAAGGTTAGGCCTATCTCATTGTGTAGGCCTAACTCAGTGTGTAGGGCTAACTAATGGTATAGACCTAACTCATTGTGTAGGCCTAACTCAGTGTGTGAAGAGCCTAAAGTTGGGCCTAACTCATTGTGTAGGCCTAACTCAGTGTGTAGGCCTAACTCAGTGTGAAGACCCTAACTCAGTGTGAAGACCCTAACTCAGTGTGAAGACCTAACTCAGTGTGAAGGCCTAAGGTTAGGCCTATCTCATTGTGTAAGCCTAACTCAGTGTGAAGGCCTAACTCAGTGTGTAGGCCTCAATCAGTGTGTAGGCCTAAATCAGTGTGAAGCCCTAAGGTTAGGCCTATTTCATTGTGTAGGCCTAACTCAGTGTGAAGGACCTAACTCATTAAGTTGTCCTAACTCAGTGTGAAGGCCTAAGGTTAGGCCTATCTCATTGTGTAGGCCTAACTCAGTGTGAAGGCCTAACTCAGTGTGAAGGCCTAAGGTTAGGCCTATCTCATTGTGTAGGCCTAACTCAGTGTGAAGGCCTAACTCAGTGTGAAGGCCTAAGGTTATGAATTCATTGTATAGGCCTAACTCAGTGTGAAGGCCTAACTCAGTTTGAATGCCTAAATCAGTGTGAAGGCCTAACTCAGTGTGAAGGCCTAAGGTTAGGCCTAACTCATTGTGTAGGCCTAACTCACTGTGAAGGCCTAACTCAGTCTGAAGGACCTAAATCATTGTGTAGGCCTAACTCAGTGTGAAGGCCTATCTCAGTGTGTAGGCCTATCTCAGTGTGAAGGCCTAACTCAGTGCGTAGGCCTACCTCAGTGCTTAGGCCTACCTCAGTGCATAGGCCTAACTCAGTGTGTAGGCCTAACTCAGTGTGAAGGCCCTAACTCAGTGTGAAGGCCCTAACTCAGTGTGAAGGACCTAACTCATTGTGTAGACCTAACTCAATGTGAAGACCTAACGCAGTGTGAAGGCCTAACTCAGTGTGAAGGCCTAACTCAGTGTGAAGGACCTAACTCAGTGTGAAGGCCTAACTCAGTGTGTAGGCCTAACTCAGTGTGTAGGCCTAACTCAGTATGTAGGCCTAACTCAGTGTGAAGACCTAAAGTTAGGCCTAACTCAGTGTGTAGTCCTAACTCAGTGTGAAGTCCTAACTCAGTGTGAAGGCCTAACTCAGTGTGAAGGCCTAAGGTTAGGCCTATCTCATTGTGTAAGCCTAACTCAGTGTGAAGGCCTAACTCAGTGTGTAGGCCTCAATCAGTGAATAGGCCTAAATCAGTGTGAAGGCCTAAGGTTAGGCCTATTTCATTGTGTAGGCCTAACTCAGTGTGAAGGACCTAACTCATTATGTTGGCCTAACTCAGTGTGAAGGCCTAAGGTTAGGCCTATCTCATTGTGTAGGCCTAACTCAGTGTGAAGGCCTAACTCAGTTTGAAGGCCTAAGGTTAGGCCTATCTCATTGTGTAGGCCTAACTCAGTGTGAAGGCCTAAGGTTAGGCCTAACTCATTGTGTAGGCCTAACTCACTGTGAAGGCCTAACTCAGTGTGAAGGACCTAACTCATTGTGTAGGCCTAACTAACGGTGTAGGCCTAACTAATGGTGTAGGCCTAACTCAGTGTGAAGGCCTAACTCAGTGTGAAGGCCTAATTCAGTGTGAAGGCCTAACTCATTGTGTAGACCTAACTCAGTGTGAAGGCCTAACTCAGTGTGAAGGCCTAAGGTTAGGCCTAACTCATTGTGTAGGCCTAACTCACTGTGAAGACCTAACTCAGTGTGAAGGACCTCAATCAGTGTGTAGGCCTAACTCAGTGTGAAGGACTTAACTCACTGTGTAGGCCTAACTCAGTGTGAAGGCCTAAGGTTAGGCCTATCTCATTGTGTAGGCCTAACTCAGTGTGTAGGGCTAACTAATGGTATAGACCTAACTCATTGTGTAGGCCTAACTCAGTGTGAAGACCTAAAGTTAGGCCTAACTCATTGTGTAGGCCTAACTCAGTGTGTAGGCCTAACTCAGTGTGAAGACCCTAACTCAGTGTGAAGACCCTAACTCAGTGTGAAGACCCTAACTCAGTGTGAAGGCCTAAGGTTAGGCCTATCTCATTGTGTAAGCCTAACTCAGTGTGAAGGCCTAACTCAGTGTGTAGGCCTCAATCAGTGTGTAGGCCTAAATCAGTGTGAAGCCCTAAGGTTAGGCCTATTTCATTGTGTAGGCCTAACTCAGTGTGAAGGACCTAACTCATTAAGTTGTCCTAACTCAGTGTGAAGGCCTAAGGTTAGGCCTATCTCATTGTGTAGGCCTAACTCAGTGTGAAGGCCTAACTCAGTGTGAAGGCCTAAGGTTAGGCCTATCTCATTGTGTAGGCCTAACTCAGTGTGAAGGCCTAACTCAGTGTGAAGGCCTAAGGTTACGCCGAATTCATTGTATAGGCCTAACTCAGTGTGAAGGCCTAACTCAGTTTGAATGCCTAAATCAGTGTGAAGGCCTAACTCAGTGTGAAGGCCTAAGGTTAGGCCTAACTCATTGTGTAGGCCTAACTCACTGTGAAGGCCTAACTCAGTCTGAAGGACCTAAATCATTGTGTAGGCCTAACTCAGTGTGAAGGCCTATCTCAGTGTGTAGGCCTATCTCAGTGTGAAGGCCTAACTCAGTGCGTAGGCCTACCTCAGTGCTTAGGCCTACCTCAGTGCATAGGCCTAACTCAGTGTGTAGGCCTAACTCAGTGTGAAGGCCCTAACTCAGTGTGAAGGCCCTAACTCAGTGTGAAGGACCTAACTCATTGTGTAGGCCTAACTAACGGTGTAGGCCTAACTCAGTGTGAAGGCCTAACTCAGTGTGAAGGCCTAACTCATTGTGTAGACCTAACTCAGTGTGAAGACCTAACTCAGTGTGAAGGACCTAAATCATTGTGTAGGCCTAACTCAGTGTGTAGGGCTAACTAATGGTATAGACCTAACTCATTGTGTAGGCCTAACTCAGTGTGAAGACCTAAAGTTAGGCCTAACTCATTGTGTAGGCCTAACTCAGTGTGTAGGCCTAACTCAGTGTGAAGACCCTAACTCAGTGTGAAGACCCTAACTCAGTGTGAAGACCCTAACTCAGTGTGAAGGCCTAAGGTTAGGCCTATCTCATTGTGTAAGCCTAACTCAGTGTGAAGGCCTAACTCAGTGTGTAGGCCTCAATCAGTGTGTAGGCCTAAATCAGTGTGAAGCCCTAAGGTTAGGCCTATTTCATTGTGTAGGCCTAACTCAGTGTGAAGGACCTAACTCATTAAGTTGTCCTAACTCAGTGTGAAGGCCTAAGGTTAGGCCTATCTCATTGTGTAGGCCTAACTCAGTGTGAAGGCCTAACTCAGTGTGAAGGCCTAAGGTTAGGCCTATCTCATTGTGTAGGCCTAACTCAGTGTGAAGGCCTAACTCAGTGTGAAGGCCTAAGGTTACGCCGAATTCATTGTATAGGCCTAACTCAGTGTGAAGGCCTAACTCAGTTTGAATGCCTAAATCAGTGTGAAGGCCTAACTCAGTGTGAAGGCCTAAGGTTAGGCCTAACTCATTGTGTAGGCCTAACTCACTGTGAAGGCCTAACTCAGTCTGAAGGACCTAAATCATTGTGTAGGCCTAACTCAGTGTGAAGGCCTATCTCAGTGTGTAGGCCTATCTCAGTGTGAAGGCCTAACTCAGTGCGTAGGCCTACCTCAGTGCTTAGGCCTACCTCAGTGCATAGGCCTAACTCAGTGTGTAGGCCTAACTCAGTGTGAAGGCCCTAACTCAGTGTGAAGGCCCTAACTCAGTGTGAAGGACCTAACTCATTGTGTAGGCCTAACTAACGGTGTAGGCCTAACTCAGTGTGAAGGCCTAACTCAGTGTGAAGGCCTAACTCATTGTGTAGACCTAACTCAGTGTGAAGACCTAACTCAGTGTGAAGGACCTAAATCATTGTGTAGGCCTAACTCAGTGTGAAGGCCTAAGGTTAGGCCTATCTCATTGTGTAGGCCTAACTCAGTGTGTAGGCCTACCTCAGTGCGTAGGCCTACCTCAGTGCGTAGGCCTACCTCAGTGTGTAGGCCTAACTCAGTGTGAAGGACCTAACTCATTGTGTAGACCTAACTCAGTGTGAAGGCCTAACTCAGTGTGAAGGCCTAAGGTTAGGTTTAACTCATTGTGTAGGCCTAACTCACTGTGAAGGCCTAACTCAGTGTGAAGGACCTAAATCATTGTGTAGGCCTAACTCAGTGTGATGGACCTAACTCAGTGTGAAGGCCTAAGGTTAGGCCTATCTCATTGTGTAGTTCTAACTCAGTGTGAAGGCCTATCTCATTGTGTAGGCCTAACTCAGTGTGTAGGCCTAACTCAGTGTGTAGGCCTAACTCATTGTGTAGACCTAACTATGTGTGAAGGCCTAACTACGTGTGAAGGCCTAACTCATTGTGTAGGCATAACTCAGTGTGAAGGCCTAACTCAGTGTGAAGGCCTAAGGTTACGCCGAATTCATTGTATAGGCCTAACTCAGTGTGAAGGCCTAACTCAGTTTGAATGCCTAACTCAGTGTGAAGGCCTAACTCAGTGTGAAGGACCTAACTCATTATGTTGGCCTAACTCAGTGTGAAGGCCTAAGGTTAGGCCTATCTCATTGTGTAGGCCTAACTCAGTGTGAAGGCCTAACTCAGTGTCAAGGCCTAAGGTTAGGCCTATCTCAGTGTGAAGGCCTAACTGAGTGTGTAGGCCTAACTCAGTGTGTAGGCCTAACTCAGTGTGAAGGACCTAACTCAGTGTGAAGGCCTAACTTATTTTGTACGCCTAACTCATTGTGTAGACCTAACTATGTGTGAAGTCCTAACTAATGGTGTAGACCTAACTCATTGTGTAGACCTAACTCAGTGTGAAGACCTAACGCAGTGTGAAGACCTATCTCAGTGTGAAGGCCTAACTCATTGTGAAGACCTAAGGTTAGGCCTATCTCATTGTGTAGGCCTAACTCAGTGTGAAGGACCTAAGGTTAGGCCTATCTCATTGTGTAGGCCTAACTCAGTGTGAAGGCCTAAGGTTAGGCCTATCTCAGTGTGTAGGCCTAACTCGGTGTGAAGGCCTAACTCAGTGTGAAGGCCTAACTCATTGTGAAGACCTAAGGTTAGGCCTATCTCATTGTGTAGGCCTAACTCAGTGTGAAGGACCTAAGGTTAGGCCTATCTCATTGTGTAGGCCTAACTCAGTGTGAAGGCCTAAGGTTAGGCCTATCTCAGTGTGTAGGCCTAACTCGGTGTGAAGGCCTAACTCAGTGTGTAGGCCTAACTCAGTGTGAGGCCTAACTCAGTGTGAAGAACCTAACTCATTGTGTAGGCCTAACTCAGTGTGTAGGCCTAACTCAGTATGTAGCCCTAACTCAGTGTGAAGGACCTACCTCACTGTGTAGGCCTCAATCAGTGTGTAGGCCTAACTCAGTGTGAAGGACCTAACTCACTGTGTAGGCCTAACTCAGTGTGAAGGCCTAAGGTTAGGCCTATTTCATTGTGTAGGCCTAACTCAGTGTGAAGAACCTAACTCATTGTGTTGGCATAACTCAGTGTGAAGGCCTAAGGTTAGGCCTAACTCAGTGTGTAGGCCTAACTCAGTGTGTAGGCCTAACTCAGTGTGTAGGCCTAACTCATTGTGTAGACCTAACTATGTGTGAAGGCCTAACTACGTGTGAAGGCCTAACTCATTGTGTAGGCCTAACTCAGTGTGAAGGCCTAACTCAGTTTGAATGCCTAACTCAGTGTGAAGGCCTAACTCAGTGTGAAGGCCTAAGGTTAGGCCTAACTCATTGTGTAGGCCTAACTCACTGTGAAGGCCTAACTCAGTCTGAAGGACCTAAATCATTGTGTAGGCCTAACTCAGTGTGAAGGCCTAACTCAGTTTGAATGCCTAACTCAGTGTGAAGGCCTAACTCAGTGTGAAGGCCTAAGGTTAGGCCTAACTCATTGTGTAGGCCTAACTCACTGTGAAGGCCTAACTCAGTCTGAAGGACCTAACTCAGTGTGTAGGCCTAACTCATTGTGTAGACCTAACTATGTGTGAAGGCCTAACTACGTGTGAAGGCCTAACTCATTGTGTAGGCATAACTCAGTGTGAAGGCCTAACTCAGTGTGAAGGCCTAAGGTTACGCCGAATTCATTGTATAGGCCTAACTCAGTGTGAAGGCCTAACTCAGTTTGAATGCCTAACTCAGTGTGAAGGCCTAACTCAGTGTGAAGGACCTAACTCATTATGTTGGCCTAACTCAGTGTGAAGGCCTAAGGTTAGGCCTATCTCATTGTGTAGGCCTAACTCAGTGTGAAGGCCTAACTCAGTGTCAAGGCCTAAGGTTAGGCCTATCTCAGTGTGAAGGCCTAACTGAGTGTGTAGGCCTAACTCAGTGTGAAGGCCTAACTCATTGTGAAGGCCTAACTTATTTTGTACGCCTAACTCATTGTGTAGACCTAACTATGTGTGAAGTCCTAACTAATGGTGTAGACCTAACTCATTGTGTAGACCTAACTCAGTGTGAAGACCTAACGCAGTGTGAAGACCTATCTCAGTGTGAAGGCCTAACTCATTGTGAAGACCTAAGGTTAGGCCTATCTCATTGTGTAGGCCTAACTCAGTGTGAAGGACCTAAGGTTAGGCCTATCTCATTGTGTAGGCCTAACTCAGTGTGAAGGCCTAAGGTTAGGCCTATCTCAGTGTGTAGGCCTAACTCGGTGTGAAGGCCTAACTCAGTGTGTAGGCCTAACTCAGTGTGAAGAACCTAACTCATTGTGTAGGCCTAACTCAGTGCTTAGGCCTACCTCAGTGCATAGGCCTAACTCAGTGTGTAGGCCTAACTCAGTGTGAAGGCCCTAACTCAGTGTGAAGGCCCTAACTCAGTGTGAAGGCCCTAACTCATTGTGTAGGCCTAACTAACGGTGTAGGCCTAACTAATGGTGTAGGCCTAACTCAGTGTGAAGGCCTAACTCAGTGTGAAGGCCTAACTCATTGTGTAGACCTAACTCAGTGTGAAGACCTAACTCAGTGTGAAGGACCTAAATCATTGTGTAGGCCTAACTCAGTGTGAAGACCTAACTCTGTGTGAAGTCCTAAGGTTAGGCCTATCTCATTGTGTAGGCCTAACTCAGTGTGTAGGCCTACCTCAGTGTGTAGGCCTACCTCAGTGCGTAGGCCTACCTCAGTGTGTAGGCCTAACTCAGTGTGAAGGACCTAACTCATTGTGTAGACCTAACTCAGTGTGAAGGCCTAACTCAGTGTGAAGGCCTAAGGTTAGGTTTAACTCATTGTGTAGGCCTAACTCACTGTGAAGGCCTAACTCAGTGTGAAGGACCTAAATCATTGTGTAGGCCTAACTCAGTGTGATGGACCTAACTCAGTGTGAAGGCCTAAGGTTAGGCCTATCTCATTGTGTAAGCCTAACTCAGTGTGAAGGCCTAACTCAGTGTGAAGGCCTAACTCAGTGTGTAGGCCTCAATCAGTGTGTAGGCCTAACTCAGTGTGTAGGCCTAACTCAGTGTGAAGGACCTAACTCATTGTGTAGGCCTAACTCAGTGTGAAGGCCCTAACTCATTGTGTAGGCCTAACTAACGGTGTAGGCCTAACTCATTGTGAAGGGCCTAACTCGGTGTGAAGGCCGGTAAGTGGCTTCATCAGCAAACTACTCAACACCAGGGGGCCCACCGGAGCACCCTCAAGGTCCCCATAACAGCACTAACCAAACCACGTGTCCATCTTTGTACTTCCAAACTCAAGTATTTTCAGTTACATTTCCTGATTTATCTTTTATTCATTTTCACCTTGCTCAAATCTTGGTGGAGCAGACAAAATGCCCGTATAGGACATCTCATGGTCACAGAAATTTCAAGAATGAGCTTTATACAGTGGAACGTCATTTTGTAAAGCCCTTTTCACATCCTTTATAATGTATGCTCTCTTCAGGTGGAAGAGCCCGACTGAGTCAGTTAAAGGGAGGTCTACAGATATCTGATGTGCAGATAAAGGTGGGAATGACCTGGTAGCGCTTCCAGGAAAATTTGACAGGAAGAGGGGGATTGGGCCCAGAAAAACACTGTCACTTCCTATAACAATTTGTGGGGAACTCCATAAATAGTGAAGCAATTCTGCAGCCACTTGACATTGGCGGAAGAGGAAGAGGATCCAGGATCCTTGAGAATGGGTATGGAGTCGGGAAAATGTAGCAAAATCCCCTTTAAAGTAAATTTCCCTACACAGGGAAGATTTGACATGATGTATAGCAAATACAGGATTACTAAAACCATAAAGGAGATTTGTTGGAAACGTATAGATTGTGTCTTTAATGAAGAGCGTGTTCTGAAAAGTGACCAATAACGCATCAGTGTGTGGAGTCAACCAATCTTCTAGAGGTGAGAAAATGCCTCTTGAACTATCGTTTGAATTCCTCTACCATACACACAGTAAAGACTGTTGATAGATTAGACATTAGTGAAGCGTTTTTCACCATTAAAATAGCAGTGGAGGCCTTGGCTTCCTCTGGCCCATTTTGAAATGTGGCCAGCTACGTAAATTCCCCAGAGCTGTGGTGGGCAGTGACGCTGTCAGTGGCCCTGGCAAGGGAGCTCGATTTGGCACAGTATGGAAAGCCATTATTTATCCTTGGCTCAGATTGACAAGACAAGAGGCACATGCTAAAAACAGCACCACTTTCTCTGCCCTGTCCACAAGATGGGGAGGAGCCAGCGACAGGACGTGACTGTCACACAGCAAACAGGCTCCCCGTAATTTATTACCACGACTCAGCTCTTTTATTTTGAGGTCTCTGGTGTACTGAGGCACCGCTATCTTTGGGTAAATACCCCACTGTGTTTAGACTAATATAACCTCTGTGACCCAGGCTATCATCTGTATTCGCAAGGATCATGCGTATGCCTCTTAAAATAGGTACCCTATATGATGGGTGATCAGTGGCTATTTTCATTTGTGCTCGTCGTATGCCATCTCAAAGGCGTGGAGAACAAACGGGGAGTGGAGGGTCACAGACATTCACGCTGAGAGTGCATCCTAAATGGATAAGCTGGGGCCATTCATCTGAAATGTTACTTTTGGTCAATTATACATTTTTTGGGCAAAGGGAGAGAAATAAATAATAAAAACATGGTCTCACAGTTGCATAAGTTTCATGTTTATTTAGTTTCAAGTCCTGACATTCTATGCATGCTTTGAACACGTATTGCTCTGATAGCCACAGGTAGTCAAAGTTACAGTCAGGGCAGACATGGACACAAAGTATATAAACCCATGATGGAGGTTAAAGCTAGAATCCTTAGTTGCAAAATCAATTTTTGGACTTACGAATTAATGATATATACCACATTGATTTTTTAACAATTTTACTTATAAACGCATTATGAGTTTAGTTCAATTGTCGTACCCCATCAGAACCCAAAATAAAACGTAGATTGTTTCACTCCGATGTTTGTAAATAAAGAAAATATATTTAAAAAAAACTTTATAGCCTCAAAACATGGCAAAAAACAACAATGTTTATATCATGGATGGTCCATCCTTGCATCCATAGCTCTGTCTACGAATTTGAGAGTGGTAACAATTCTCCAGGCCCATCCCTCAGCTTTTTACCAAAACAGAGGTGGGGTGGCCCTTTATTTCTTCAATTAAGGATTGTAGCTTTAAGAAACAACATGTTACAGTAGAACACCACATCTCTTAACTTTTGAATTTCTCTGTCTGCAACTTTTTTACACCCAGAACACCAACATAAACAAACAAAGCATTGTGCCCCCCTAAAACATTATATGACACCTGATATCATTGCAATTCAAAAGCCTTTCTTTTGATTGATACATTCTATCAAAGAGAATGAGAAAATGGATGTTGACGAATACGTATTGAAAATACACGAGAGGTTGATAGTCACCTTGTCAATAAAGTGTATAATGGCTTTATGTAGAAGACCCCAACATTGTTCCCTCCAATAAAATAAAGTGTTGATTGTAACACAGCACAGCAGAGTAAATAGTTATGAACGTAAATGTAATTGTTTGTGTCAGAGGCAAAGGTGTTGTGATGATCTGGCCCTATTCTTTAGTGGTTAGAGAACTTTACCACTTAAATTGAGCAAGATTAAAAGGTATCTTCCCCAATTGAGCAAGATTAAAATATATTGTCCTCAATTATAAAGCCAACATCCATTTAAACACACACACACAGGACAACAAACATCTAACATGTCAACCATGAACCAAAGCGGAGCTTCCCTGTCAATTTTAATCCCTGAGCTCCAGGATGCCTCTTGAAAACTTGGCACCACTGACAGATAGCGCCTACCTACAGGCCAACACATGCATCGCAAACCGTGCATCTCCAAGATGGCTACTTTGTTTCTGGTAAATGACTGGGACAGAATACTAGGTGTATCCCAAACCAGCTCCTCATCCCTATCAACTCACTTAGAGGACCCTCAATTGTCACGTGTTGCTGATGAAATCGAGAGTAAAGAGGGGATCAATAAACCCATCAACTTTGGGACACACTCGTGACTTGAATGCAGCCCCAAGTTCTGTCAGAGGGCAATAATATTTTTGACGTTGTTTGTCCTCTGACGTCCCAAGGTGATCCACCCAGCCGGTAATACGCTTGTATCCCCCCTTGACTATAAACTATATAAAACATCCTCCATTTAGGCTGCAAAGGTGACGATTTCCTCCTAGACTAACTTTAATGGCGAGCAGTCCTAAAGAAAACTGGGAATATACGCATACTGTCTTAATGAAACAATTTTCCTCCACCATGCTAGAATGGTTAATGTCATTTCTGGCCATTGCGTGCAGCCAATCAGATTGCACCAGTCTGTTGTTTGCACCTGTCTGAAGGCTGCATGCAATGTCTGGAAGTAGCATCAGCCACCCTAGCATGGTGGTAGAAAATTGTGTTTTATTAAGAAAGTACGCATATTTTTCCAGGTATTTTAGGGCTGCTCGCCATTGAAGCTAGTTAAGGAGGAAACCGACGCCATGCAGCATGAATGGAGGATGCTTTAAGTAGCTGCTCATCGTGGGGTGACACGAGTGTATCACTGGCTGGGCTGACTGCATCGACACCTAGAGGTAATAAGACGTCAGGAAGAACTACTAGGGGTCTCGGTGTTAACTTGAATGATGCAATTCCAGATCTTCATTTAAATAATAAAACGAGCATGAAATTCAAAATGATCAAATTCCTTGTTGTTTTACAATATAATAACCTCAATAACAGTCAAGCATTTAATTTGGGAGATATTTCATATTGTACTTGTCAAGCATCAAAAACAGACAAACAAATGCACATATATAATTAGGAACACCTGTCCATTCTTTTGTATGAAAATGTGCTTCAAGTTAGAGCCTAGACCACTAGAGGGCATAGTTCTTCCTGACGTCGTATTACCTCTAGGTGTCGATGCATTCAGCCTAGCCGGTGATACACTCCTGTCCCCCTCCCCAGATAGCACTTCCCTCTGGAGCCTGCAGTCTTTCTGGCTTGGTCGAAGTGGCTATAGAAGGGTCTAATTAGCCCCAACACCCTTGATAATTTTCACTCCCTCAGCTTTGGGACACTTATGCATATGGCAGAGGCATGCGTGAATGTGCAAATGGCGGGCCGGGGGGTGCGGTAAAGGGAGTAATTTGGGATTCAGCCACTGACTTAAAAAATAATAATAATCCTAGTCACCTTCACTTCAAACAATCAAATCTAATTGATATGCAAAACATTCTTGTAAAACAACAAAAGACATTCCAAGTAAATGACAAATGTTAAAAGTTTAATAAAAACAGACAAAAGCGGGACATTGAATAGATGTGACTAATTCATTTACGAAACGCATCAATTCCCAGTTTGTTCAAAGACGTGTGTATGCAAGAGGTTGACAGAATGGCTACGATAGAGGCACTTCTAGGCCTCGTCAAAATGCCACAACTGGCTCCGACTGAGGACCTACAGCAAAACCATTAACTCTGGCACAGTCCCTTCACTCAAATCATTGTCTGGTGCAAATATGTAAACATTCAATAGATATAACACATATATTCAGTTGGATTTGGAATGTTTTGAAGGGAAGGGGTGCACTCCGTGGATTTGACTGCCAGTTTTCCCTTACAACAACATTTATTTCCTTACAGTACAGTTCTGATGTAACACTTCTAACTGATCGAGTCTGGTCAATGCTGCACTTTGCACAAAACACATATTGTTATTTTTTTCCTTGTTTGTAACACACCTGAGAATACAAGTGAATATGAGTCTAACCAGTCACAGAGCCTTACATCAATTCAGAACCCAAATTGTGTCCTTATTAGTCCATTAAAATCATATTCTATTCCATATAGTCCAAAACCCACACAAATACAACAACTGCCCTACAGAAAAAAAGTCCCCAAAAGACAAGACGGCTACTTACGACATCCCCCAAAACCTACAACTACTAAAACCTACAACTACTACTAAACGCACAATTCAACAAAGTGATCCTGAGTAACTTCTGAGTGCAGTACACCAAACTTCCGCCTTACCCTGTTTAGAACTCAAGTTCTCGCGAACTCGAGTGAGAAAATATCACAGAAAACATTAACTGGCAGCTGCAACATTTTGTTGATGCACATGCAGACATAACAATCCCTGTGACCCTAGAGGTCACAGGTGGGATTTTGCTTTGAACATGTCTCTTGAAAGAGTAGAGTGCACAACAACAATACTCTTGAACTATGGCTGAGCTTGCCACTATTGGGCAGCATTTCACATCTATTTAAAAAACACACCCACACTCTGGGGTTTTCAACAGTGTGCATATTGCACTTCTCGTCCTCCCAGGCATCTGCAGTAACTGGTACATCTCAGGAGAAGGTCAACTGGGACAGTAACATTTTACTGGCCTATCATCACCAATCCCAGAGTGGTCCTTCAGTTAATTAATTGATTGATCAACAAATGCCAACAAATGCCATCTTCCATCGGAAAATCTTTCAACTGTATTTGGAAACATGAAAGAACCGCCTTCACTTCCACTTACTTATATACCATTAGCCTTATAAATACCCGTATCAATTTTGACAAAATGTCATTTATACTCGCTAAAAGGCTTGAGTAGAAATGTAAATGAAAAAGAGGCTTGAATTTGCCGCCACTTTATGTTGACATTACTAGTGATGGGAAACAAGGCATCACTGAAGGCAGCTTGGGACATCTCATCTGTCACTATCGGCAGACGTGTTTGAGTAGATATACCAATACCACTTGAGAACCCCCCCACCATGATAAATGTAACTAATCTTAAAAAGCTAAATGTATAGCATGTAGTATATATTAAAACTCAATTCAACTACACTTAGTGACTGAGGGTATCTTTAGAGACCTTTGGTAACAATCATTAACGCAACATAGATTTTTTTTAAACACATTTGGGAAGTATATCTCATGTACTTTACTGTAGCTGAGGATAGTACAAACATAACTTCAGCAGTCTTTGGTATCTTTTCACTGACACAGGCATATGTCCACTGAAAACACAACAAATACTTCCTGAGGTAGTCTTCCAGTTACAATAGCGTTTTCTAGTGGATCCCCAAACAAAACAAAAAATCCTGGAAAAAAATAGCTACCATGTTAACACTTGACACACTTGTAAACTGCACTTACACGTCTGAACAACGCATTGGTTGTGCATTTTTTGTTGCAGAGGCGTGTGCTCCGCGTAGATGAGAATACATTCAGATCTGTCGTGTAATAAATACATTTAGAAAAACAATTGTCACATTCTGTCACATTCACAAAAGAAAGAAGGGGGTCCCCCCCTCCTTCAGGTGAACGGTGGGTTTTGAGAGGCGTGGCTCAGTTGCCGGGTATGAGGCCTGTTGTCAGGCAGGAGATGGTGTCTGCTCGGAGGGTGTTGGGGCTGAACTTGCAGGAGTGTAGGACGGCCTTAAACAGTAGGGGGAGCTGTTCCAACGGAACGTTCACCAGCTTCCCTGGAAGGGCCGACCATTTACATTATATTTTACACATTAGTAATTTAGCATATGCTCTTATATAGAGCGACTTAAAAAAAATGTGGGGTTGTACTGTACCATCAAAGACAGTAAGCACAGAAAACAACAACCTCTCTTAATCCCCATCTAGCCAAAAACAAATCTAATGGACATTGACGTGCACAGTATTCACAACTACATATCTATTACAATACATTATTTACCATACATTGGGGTGTATAATGTTTTCCCTTGATGCCATCCTAAAATAGGATAGGATGAACTTTAACCTTAGACACACTGTGCTGTATACAAAATAAACACTGCACATAACATAGTACACACATTGCACATTACCCATGTCATACACACTGTACACGTTTCGTATAGCCATATGCATAATACATATTGGACACCTTACAATGAAAATGGCTATCAGTCGGAGCTGAAAAGGGTCTGCATTATATAGTGATAATTGAATGAACTGTATGTACTCACCGGCGATGTGGCGGATCTCAGGGAGGCACATCATGATCTCAGGGAAGCGTTTGGGCTGGTGAGGGTACTTGTACTCAGCTAGGTCCTGGCACACATACCAGTAGCGCTTGTTCAGCTTCTCCAGCTGAGAAACGTTGGTAAGCCCTCGGATATCTGCACAGAGGAGAGGGTTATGGATTACGATGACAACTAATACAGACGTCCCTATAAAACAATAAAGTTGTGCTGCCTTCATTGCCAGGACTTGGTTTAATAAAATATGAATTAAATAGATACACAATAATATGCACAGTATCTACTGACATTTCAGATTATATTTCATAGGTTAAAAAAAAATGTATCAGTGTAAAAATTAGCCCAGTAGCCATTGTATCATCCCAGCCTTTTTTGTAATTTC
The DNA here is from genome assembly GCA_030435695.1 of Brachymystax lenok tsinlingensis. NCBI lineage: Eukaryota > Metazoa > Chordata > Actinopteri > Salmoniformes > Salmonidae > Brachymystax > Brachymystax lenok. The sequence continues at coordinate 35,604,090 of CM059815.1, forward strand.
CAACATATTTTAAAAAGTATGTAGAATTGACATAGAGTAATACCTTGGGTGAGGAAGTTGATGGCTTTCATACAGGCATACTCCTCATTGCTAACCTTCAGCTGATTAAATTTGCGGAAAAGGTATATCAGTCTCTCCATCACATCCATTCCATCTTCACTAAACCTGGCAGATGAGAGATAATCAATTAAAATCATTCGAAAGGCCGACTTAAGTTGCATTTAAATGGCTTAATTAATTATGTATCCCAGGACCGGTATCCCTCAGCCAGATTAAGATCCCAGGGCTTCTCTTACCCTTGCAGCTCATAATCAGAGGGCGAGTACTTGGTGGTGACGTTGGCCAAGTCCCCGAACATCTGGCCGCTGTAGATGGTGAGGCTGGAGAGCAGGATGAGCTCCTGCCAAGTGGCACTGAGCAGCAGGGTGTAGTCCTCGATGGACAGTTCGCAGAAGAAGGGCAGCCGCTTGATCCAGGAGATCTGCCGAAACAGCAGCTCGTCTGCCAGCCGACAGAGCAAGGCAAACAGCTCCCCCTGGGTCACCCTGTACCTGGGGGACACATGGCAGAGAGGGAGGTGTGAAGGTTAGGCATGGCACACTTTCTTCCCACTCTAGAACCAAAGACAATGAATAAAAAGTGTGATTGATAGAACATTTTTAGTAAAGATCAGACAAAACAAGACATCTGGGGTCAAGTTTTACCAAAAGAAATCAACGCAGCACGGCAAAAGCACAATTCCCGACACAGATGTGTGCACTGTGGGAACTCACCCATCTTCTATGAGCATGGGGGTCCCCAGGGGGGCCAGGTCCTCGGCTGCCACCAGTTGGGAGACGAGGGTCTGTGATTGGGGGTACAGGCTGCGGGCCAGGGTGGGCCTAAGGACTGACTGGGCATAACCAAAAAGGTGCGGCAGGAACTGGTAGTGTGAGGACACGGGTGTGCCCACGTACTGGTCCCGGTAGGTAGCAGTGTAGCCATTCATTTCCAGGGACCTGCTGCAAAGACACAAGCCAGGAAACCATTACGTAGTAAAGGACTACTCTACTATAAATACTTATTACACTGTGCTTACAGAAATAATTACACAACAATAAGGACACCATAATGTGAAGTGTGACAGAGTTTTCTACCAAATGTATATTTTTTCTGGGCACAGGCAAGCATGAAAAACTCATGATAGAACTCTACGCTTTATCATGGAGACAGTGCCAGAGAGGACTGGGTTGTAGACAGAGAGCATCGACCCTGAGACAACCATGTTAAGGACAGCATTTATCATTGTGGAATGGCAAGACTTCAGCAAAAGCAGAGGAATGAAAACTGTGTCCTGTTTCCGCGGCAACAAACCTAGGGAGAATCCAGGATTGAGGAGCTTCAAATTCTTCCATAAATGTGCTTAGGAGTGAAATGTGGGTGACCTTACATTTTTAACATGACTTCACTCAATCGCATAACAAAATTTAAAAAAAACCTACTGCTACTGGTAGGCATGCAATGGAAAATTCAGAGGCGTCATGAAGCTGAGGGGACAAAATAAAATGTATCCGTATCCGTTCATAGGACATACGACTGCCAGATAGGTCATTTTATTCCGAAATGAATTTAAAGATATTGAATTTGGCCACAAAATGTTGATGCATTTCATTCCTGGGGGAAGTCATAGTTACTTAGTCAGTGGTGTTTCTCGGTCAGTGCGCTGACCTTTAACTTTTGAGGTAATGGTCTGTACCCTTACAGCAACAGCTCACCTGGACGACAGGGTGGAGACCGGCGAGGGTTGGTTGCCCTCGGAGACACCGTTGTCGGCGGAACTGTGGTCGCTGTCCCCGTTGTTTCCCCAGGTGTGCTCTGGCAAACCAGCATCCTCCTTGAACTCCTGGCCTGTCATAATGCGCTCCATTTCTTCATTCGAAATCTATAGCAGAGAAGCGAGGGGGAAAAGGAGGGAGGGCAACAAGGAAAAAGGAAAGAAGAGAAAGCCTCATTTTCCTCTTGTCATTCCGTATGTCATAGGGTTATTGATTCAGGTGCATTAGTCCCTGTACAAACAAAAGCCTGTTTGTCTGACAATTTTTTTTTTTTATATATATTGGTCATTGTTAAGTTTTTTTATTCAGCCATGTAGCATACTAAACCATGCTCATGAGAAATGACGAAGGTTTCATAGAAATATTTTAAGAATGTTCACGAGACGGTGGCAAGCAGCTTTTCTTTCACATATTGTCAGTATACCCGTGAACAGTGGAATCAATATGTGGCTATGAGTGGATTTAAGAAGGCAGGAGATTCTTAGACTGGAGAACAAAACAAGCACCCACGGACATATCTCGCACTCGCTCTTGCACTCTTTGCCTCGGGAAGCGGGTGAACTTTTTCTCTGCCGCACAAGCAGTGCCCTCCCATTATCTGTGTTTGAAAGGCGTTTGATTACTCTGTTGCAGCGCTATCGTTCACGTCTGAGCAGAAGGGTGATTTAAGCCTAATGAGTTAACCCTATCTGCAATAATGAGGGACAGACTTGACTGTCTCGCAGGGCCTGAATCCAGCTTTGGAGCAAGGACACCGATATTGAGGCAATCGCTGGAATCAACGGAATGATTTTGCTCCTTGAAAGATGCTAGGCAGAGAATGTTAACTAAAACCATTCTGCAGATACTTTCCAGGCAAATAAAAAAAAGCGAGGTATTTCAAGTATTGCAAAATATCATTTAGTCTAGTAAAGACTGACTTTTGCTTCCATTATTGTGTGGTTTTGAACATTTTGAGATGAAAATAAGAATAAAGTTGGTGAAAATGAAAGCCAACCTTACTGGTTCACAACAAGCCACAATAGCCAACAATTTCAACATATTAAACTACATTTTATGACCTGTTAAAACATTTGGAAATGCAAGCTACTGTTAAAATGGTCTGGTTTTCACCATCAATGGAACATGAATCAAATCTCATCAATCAATCTTTGTGTTCGGCTACTCGGCTGCTTTCAGGGCTTCTCTTTACAAGTACACCTGGAAAATAGCCTCTTTTTTTTTGTTTAGTCTCAAAACGTTTTAGCAGTTTTGAGTTTTTGTAGCTTTTTTTTACATTTAAAGGCTGAAATGGATGGAACATAAAGGAAATAAATAGTCTGAAAATAATAGATTTGTTTCAAAATGAAAGCACTTCAAGTCCATGTCATACACAAACGTGGGCTCTGAATCAATTGGAGAGAGAATCATATCCCTTTTCGAGTTGTATTACCTGTAATGTGAGAAATATATTCTCTGAATACACTTTACAAACAGAATGATGGAAGAGAAAGTTTATTCTATTGAGGTTGGTTGCTTGGTAAAAAACAGTCTCACACTGGGAGGAACCACAGGAGGTTGGTGGCACCTTAATTGGGGAGAACGGCTTGTGGTAATGAATGTAGCGGAATCGGTGGAATGGTATCAAATACATCAAACACATGGTTTCCAGGTGTTTGATGCTATTCCATTTGCGCTGGTCTGGCCATTATTATGAGCCGTCCTCCCCTCAGCAGCCTCTACTGGGAGGAACATAGAAAACACTAACACCACAGTGCACAACCGAAGTCATTGAGGGCAACAGTGTCTGCGGTTTTCAGTATGGAGAAAACTTTTTGAAACAGAGAGAAAAAGGGAGGGACTACTTGAACTTGTCCAATAAGAACACAGATTTGTTTTCTTTTGCTTAACATTTTACTACAGCGTGACATGTGACTTACTAAACACGTCCCTGGTTTCGTTAATGCCCTTGGCACTTATTTGATCAGTTTATCATGGCATTAATTGGACAGAGAGAAACTGTATTAAACCGGAAAAAATGTAATCCAGCAGGCCCTTGAGTCAAACGATATATGGGTAGGACAGAGGTAAAAGACCTAAGACTGGACCAGAACGGAAACAGTAATAAATTGTGACATACCTCGACAGGTCCAATGCTCTTATTCCTTCCCCCTGGCATTCCATCCTCTCTGATTGCTGTGGAAAGACACACAGACAGAACTTAGAAAGCTCATTCTGACAAACTGTTAATGCATTTCACATCTTCCATAACCATTCTAAAATAGACTAGTTGAAAGAAAAGAGATGGTGACAGGAGGGTTGGAGTTGGGTTCAGCAACTCAACATAGGATGACTGGACGTTTTTTACTGTTGAGGGAGATATGTGGAAGGCTGTACAATCTGAGCTGTGAGGTTTGTGGAACGGACCTGGCACCCTCTAATGGTGAGAAAAGGTATCAGCGTTTTAACTGGTCTGAACTGGATTAAACAGAAATGGAAGAATACTCTAAAGAGCATATGATTGACATCAATACTTAAAAAGAAAGTCTATAGAATGTGAAAGAACTGAATAGATAGTAGAGAAATTGAGTTGCATGATGAATTAACAGTTGAATGGTGTGTGTGTGTGTGTGTGTGTGTGTGTGTGTGTGTGTGTGTGTGTGTGTGTGTGTGTGTGTGTGTGTGTGTGTGTGTGTGTACGTGCGTCTTTACATTTGAATTTGAAAAACATAGAACACAGAAGCCCTCTCTTCTCCTCTGTTGTCTTTCTATTTCTCAGTCTTTCTGTTGCCCTCCTCCCTACATTGTTTATTGCGTCACACATAAATGCATGTCTAACTGACTACTTCCAGCTGAGAGACATGGTCCATCTCAGCTGACAGACAAGGTAAAGGAGCAGGTTTCAACCTGTTCTTACAGTCACTCACATACATAAGGCTGAAAACGTTTGGTGATGTAGATGTGGTGGCCACTGGTCAGGCTTTGTGGATTTGACTAAGGTCCTTAGCACTATTCCTATTGTGTGAAATTGAGCATTGGTGGGTGTTCTCAGAGGCTGCCACAGGGAGGCAGTGGAAGCACACTCAAGCTCATCTCAGGCCACTAAGCATTTTGCACATGGAATGCTGCAGTTGTTTGACACTGCTGTGCAGACCGGCCAAGCTATTGGTTCAAATTAATTTTGGGGGGAATTAATGGGGGACCATTCCTTCGCCGAAGTGCACACTCTAAAGAGAATAGCTACGAGGGGGGTGTACCACAAGGGGGTGGACTTGCTACCCATCACCCCTCATCAAATAAACCCATTAGTTTACGGTTAGACCAACAAAAAATGACATATCTTTGTACTTCAAGGTCATAAACACATTTGGCAGTGACTAAACACTAATTGGATTATCTGTATATTGCTTAAGGTGCTTCACCATGCTTGGAAGTGTACACCTACTGGTCTCACAAATCAGATAACGCTTGTTGTTTCTCACCGTCCAATTCCTCCAGCTTCTGCCTCGGGGCCATTGATTAACCAGCTGATTGAGGCCTCCCTTGTACTCCCTCCTTTCGTTCTCCGCTTAGGTGTGGCAAATCGAAAGGCGATATTTATCAATGACTTTGCATATCGAGACATCAAAGCAATGGATTTCTCCTCCTCTTCTCGGGTTTCGGCACAGCACGTTCTTATCTTTTGGAATATCGAGGATCAGAGAGTGTAAGTAGAGGTAGAACATGGAACGGGAGAGAGTACTCGTGTTTCCCAAGGGCGCTTATCGGAATGGGAAAGTAAGTTGTTTCATGGCGCGGCGAGGGTGAAATTGTGATTCGGGACAGCGGTGTGTCATATATCTTCTCTGCTGCCCCATTATAATTTCATTTTTACCTTTATTTAACTAGACAAGTCAGTTAAGAACAAATTCTTATTTACAATGACGGCCTACCCCGGCCAAACCCTAACAACGCGGTCATATTAATGCAGCATCACACTAACTGATGGCTAATGACACCAGTGACTTTCTTCAGTGTCCTCTGGATGAAGAATGGAATGCATGTGTATGGTTCATTCTCTTTAATAATATGCAGACACATTTATCCAAAGCGACTTACGGTTAAATCAAATATTCAGTACATGTGGCCCATATGGAAATCAAACCCACAAGCCTGGTGTTTTAAGCACCATGCTCCAACTAACTGAACCCTCACAACCGCTCGGAAATCTGAATGAAAATCTGCCTTGTTTAATCTTTTAGGGAGCGTTGACATTATCTGAACAGTAAGTGTATCATAAAAATTAAGAGCGCCGTAACAATCAACATGGAGAGAGAGAGAGAGAAGAATAAAGAGGGCGGTAATGACAAGCAGTGTCGAACTATGAATGTGATGTCATCTTAAGTTACAGGGGAGATAAGACAGTAGGGTGAGGCAAGATGGGGTCACAGGGGTCCAGATCCATCCAATCACCCAAATAGACTCTGACCAGAACTGACAACAACAGCTCTACCAGAATGCATTGGGGCTAGATCTATCAGAGGTAACTGCCAACCTTAATCATTGTCATCATCATCCTCTCCAACCCTCCAATCTTCCCTCTTTGAGAAGGTATCCAGTGTCATATTCATTAGTGCACACAGAAGGGAACACAAAAAGATTGTTTCTTATTGGAGAAAGTCAGGTCGTCCCTCTGTGTTTCAGTCTGTTTTCTTTAGTTTGGTGCCTAATGAACAGGACCCAGGTGTAATCTCCATGTGAGGTCCAATTCCAAAATCCTCTCCTCCCTGTCGTTACCTCTGTATCTGTCTCTCTCTATTTACCTCTACCTCTCCGTCGATCTCTTTATCTTAATCTCTCTGTGGTTTTGGGGCCTGTCACTCATCGATACTGGCACGCTGTCTTTCTCTTTGGCGTTTGATGAGGAGAATGTTTCGCGAGGGCTACAGCTGCTCCCTGCACAGCAGCTGTAGCCCTCGGCCGTTTGAACTCCAGCTGACAGAGCGCTACGTGGGATAAGGATAAAGCCCTCAGGATGTGAGGCTAAACACTCATTTGAGAGGGGTTTGTGCTGAAAGATGTTCAATGCAGAAGCAGAGCGGTTCTGGAGGTAGTTGGAATTGAAGTTCATAATAACTCAGTAGTTATGAGCGATACTTCGACGACAGTCACAGTAACAATAACTATGAATATTGTATAACCTTAGCAGAGGTCAGCTAGTTTGAACTAGCTTAGCACCGTACAGTGATTTCACCTTTCCTGAAACCTTCAGTAACTTTCGGCCCTTTTCTTACTCTTTCACACGTACCTTTGCGGTTCATGCCCATCTGTAGGCACTTGAGCAGGCGGCAGTACTGGCAGCGGTTGCGTTGCTTGCGCGACATCTCACAGTTTTTGTCACGGCTGCAGCGGTAGACGCGTTTGTTGCAGATGCTGCGCTTGAAGAAGCCCTTGCAGCCCTCGCAGGAGATGATGCCATAGTGCAGGCCCGTCGCACGATCGCCACAGATGAGGCACAAGCGCGGGTCAGCCTGATCATCTGAGAGACAGAAAAGACCGAAAGAGAGCAAAAAAAAAAATAAAGAAAAAGGAAAGAGAAAAAAAGGACGAAAGAAAGAAAAAAAGAGATATAGAACATAAGGGGGATGATTTATTCACACTTCCGTATCAGTCATGCACAATGTGAATTATGTAAATGCAGGGAAGGTTAATAATTCGCTCCATGGGATCACTGCCACATCCCCAATCATTCGCTCCATGGGATCACTGCCACATCCCCAATCATTCGCTCCATGGGATCACTGCCACAAACCAATCATTCACTCCATGGGATCACTGCCACATCCCCAATCATTCGCTCCATGGGATCACTGCCACATCCCCAATCTTGTACTGAGCAAATAAAGTTACAAATCTTAGAAACATGAATGTATAGTCATTACAGTCCAAAGCCCTCTTGGTCATTGCTCATCCATATATTCTTATTCCATTCCTTTACTTAGATTTGTGTGTATTAGGTAGTTGTTGTGGAATTGTTAGATTACTTGTTAGATATTTCTGCACTGTCGGAACTAGAAGCACAAGCATTTCGCTGCACTCGCAATAACATCTGCTAACCATGTGTATGTGACCAATAACATTTGATGGCTACCATTGTTCTTGCAAGACTTTGGTTTGAACATAAAACCATAGTTTTATGTTCACCTACAGTTTAAATAAATGGTCTGAGTATTTGCATCACTTAGTGCAGTAAAAAAAAAAGTTTTTTTAAAGAAACGTTAAAACCACCTTTTAATTTCTCTCATTACTCTCATTATAGTGAGTAGGACATTCCTATTTGTGTCAGCCGTATGTAGCAGCATGGCTGCGAGCGCTGGGAGCTGTCATGTCAGATAGGGCGACCGCGGCCGTCCGGAGCCTCCTGCGTACCGACAGAATCAGCCTGAGAGGCCGCTTGAGCGCCATGCCGCCTGGCATCTGATCTCACCATGCCCATGGACTTGGGTTGTTATGCTAGGGAACATGAGGCATGAGTGAGGAGGATAGGTATGAGGAACAAAGCAGACCGGACCAGACCATTTGTTTCATACAAGTTACTGCTGACCTAAAAAAAGATTTAAGATATCTATAATTCTTCTCAGTTCCCTCCTTTTCCCTACCAAGCAATACAAGATGCCTTTTTGAGGGTAGGGCAACCATTTTTAGTTTCCCCAACCCAGGACCACTGAAGGCTTTATTCATGCACACACACACGTATGCCGAGGGCCTGTGATTCCCACTGTACTAAAATAACATGCGGCAACACTCATCATGCAAATAGAAGCCGGTTAGCATGTTAGGTGAGGGGCGGAGGGGGTTTGGTGGAGGTGAAGGGCGAGGGCGGAGGGGGTTTGGTGGAGGTGGAGGGCAAGGGGCAGAAGGGGTTTGGTGGAGGTGGAGGGCGGAGGGGGTTTGGTGGAGGTGGAGGGCGAGGGGCGGAGGGGGTTTGGTGGAGGTGGAGGGCGAGGGGGTTTGGCGGAGGTGGAGGGCGAGGGGGGTTTGGCGGAGGTGGAGGGCGAGGGGTTTGGCGGAGGTGGAGGGCGAGGGGCGGAGATGGGTTTGGTGGAGGGCGTGAGGAGAGTAAATGGGGAACACATGCAAGGTATGGTTTTTGTGTGTACATTTGCATTTTAGTAATTTAACAGACGCTCTTATCCAGAGCGACTTACAGTAGTGAGTGCATACATTTTCATACTGGTCCCTCGTGTGTAGAAATGAGGTAAGGAGGATGGGGAGAGGAAGTGGGAGCGGGAATGAATTGTACGGATGAGTGCGCATGTTAAAATAGAAGCTTGGTCGAGACAATGTTTTTTTTAATTTTAGGGGGTAGATCAGATGTAATATTGCAGATAGATTGTGTATTCCATTTAATGTAATTGTCTGCATCATTTCCAATCCCCCGTAGTGTCTAGTTTGAGAAACAGATGCCTCACAAGTCCTCAACTGGCAGCTTTATTAAATAGTACCAGCAAAACACCAGTCTCAACAACAGTGAGGAGGCGACTCCGGGTTCCTCTGTCCAGTGTCTGTGTTCTTTTGCCCATCTTAATCTTTTCTTTTTATTGGCCAGTCTGAGATATGGCTTTTTCTTTGCAACTCTGCCTAGAAGGCCAGCATACCGGAGTCACCTCTTCACTGTTGACAATGAGACTGGTGTTTTTCGGGTAATTTCCAGCTACAATAGTTTACAACATTAACAATGTCTACACTGTGTTTCTGATCAATTTGATGTTATTTTAATGGACAAAAAATTTGCTTTTCTTTCAAAAACAAGGACATTTCTAATTGACCCCAAACTTTTGAACGGTAGTGTGTGTATATTTCGATATTTTCCCCTAACCCTATCACTCGTCCCATAATTGGAGTAAACTAATGGACCACTTAGGCTTCTACTTCCAGCTTATACATACTATAAAACATTTTGTCTCAACTGTTAACAAACTTAAGCTACAGTACCTCGCAAAGACCTCCAAACAGGGTTCTTCACAGGAGGGGTCTCAAACTCAGTGTGTGTCATTCTGTATTTACATCTGTCACAGACCCCCCCCCAGTAAGATTTAAATCCAACACTTAAAATGGCCTCAGGATAAGTTGTTTGTAACTGGTATCCTGTTGATAGTAAGTCTTTGCTATCTTTCTGGGACCACCGAGTGAGTCAAGCTCCTTGGGAGTTTAAACCCCAACCCTCTATCTGCATTGGCATCCTACGGGGCACTGGCAGTGCCAACCTCTGTTGGAGTCTTTCAGATCGAGCATGAGTCCCTCCAACCAGGTCAAAACCACTTCAGTACCATCATCCACCCAGATAGAATGGTTTGAGCCTGAAATCGCTTGACATTACGCCCTCTCAGGAGATCTGAGGGAAAAACCATAATATGACACTTAAAAGTTCCTGAAAATCAGCTGTGAAGGATTTCATATCGGAGTCATTTCTCAATTATAGTTCCCACTGCTTCAGTAATGGGATGAGGTACATTGACAAGCATTTACAAGATGCTAGGGGGAAGTAAACACATTGGCCTAGATTTATTAGCTACATCCACAGCAATGGAAATGACAAAGCAACGTTACTTAGATTTTTTTGAGTATTGATATTTATTCGCCAGTAAACAAGCTCCATTGTAAGTCTGAAAATGGGCCATTTTCCTATTCAGCGCCTGTTTGTGATAATCTCCTCTAGTCTTCTAAATAATGGGTGATTTAGCTGCAGTGCGCATCATCATTGGCAATCTCCACTCACCAAAGAGGCTGTGTGTGTGTGTGTGTATATATATATATATATATATATATATATATATATATATATATATATATATATATATATATATATATATATATATATATATATATGTGTGTGTGTGTGTGTGTGTTTGTGCATGCGTGTGTGTGTGTGTTCATATACTGCTCTCCATTCACAATTAGCTTCAACACTTAACCCTTTTTGTTGCTATCTGTAGCTAATACCCAGCTGTGGATCTCCATTGTACAGTACCGTAAGCACAAGTGGAGGAGAAGCAGGTTGAGAGAAAATAAAATAGACAGGAAAGATAGTGTGTTAGTTGGCTTCAAGTGTCAGTCGACTTATATTAGAGATTTGGGATCTCTCTGAGCTGTGTGAACTACAGTATGTGTGAAGTGTGTGTGTGTGTGTGTGTCTGTCTGTGTGTTTGTGCCGTACACATCATATTAACTGAGAGGAGCGGTTCACACTCTTTGGGATGAGAGGAGAAGCCCATAGCGGAAGAAATAGAAGCGCTTGTAAAATCTTAAATTGCATAATCCCCCAACCTTCCTCCACCGTCTAAATCCTCTGAGCACGGCTGGGGAATTAAGCACAGGCCTTCTGCCCCTTTCTTCTCTGCCGGCACATCAAGCTGGCAGGAGAATTAGCTTTGTCAAAAATCCACCACAGTACCAACCCCCAAAACACACACACACACACGCATGTACAGTACCAGTCAAAAGTTTGGACACACCTACTCATTCAAGGGTTTTTCTTTATTTTTACTATTTTCTACATTGTAGAATAGTAGTGAACACATCAAAACTATGAAATAGTAACCAAAAGAGTAGTAAACAAATCAAAATATATTTTTGATTCTTCAAATAGCCACCCTTTGCCTTGATGACAGCTTTGCACACTCTTGGCATTCACTCAACCAGCTTCCCCTGGGATGCTTTTCTAACAGTCTTGGAGTTCCCACATATGCTTAGCACTTGTTGGCTGCTTTTCCTTCCCTCTGCGGTCCAACTCATCCCAACCCATCTCAATTGGGTTGAGGTCGGGTGATTGTGGAGGCCAAGTCATCTGATGCAGCACTCTTGGTCAAATAGCTCTTAGACAGCCTGGAGGTGTGTTGGGTTATTGTCCTGTTGAAAAACTAATTATAGTACCACTAAGCCCAAACCAGATGGGATGGAGTATCGCTGCAGAATGCTGCGGTAGCCATGCTGGTTAAGTGTGTGATTTATTTAGAATTCAAGGCAGACAGTGTCACCAGCAAAGCACCCACACACCATCACACCTCCTCCTCCATGCTTCACGGTGGGAACCACACATGCAGTGATCCTCCGTTCACCTACTCTGCGTCTCACAAAGACACGGCGGGTGGAACCAAAAATCTCAAAGTTGGACTCATCGGACCAAAGAACAGATTTCCACCGGTCTAATGGCCATTGCTCGTGTTTCTTGGCCCAAGCAAGTCTCTTCTTATTATTGGTGTCCTTTAGTAGTGGCTTCTTTGCAGATGTTCAACCATGAAGGCCTGATTCACTAAGTCTCCTCTGAACAGTTGATGTTGTGATGTGTCTGTTACTTGAACTCTGTGAAGCATTTATTTGGGCTGCAATTTCTGAGGCTGGTAACTCTAATGAACGATAGACAGAGATGGTGAAAGAGGTAGCGATAGACAGAGATGGTGAAAGAGGTAGCAATAGATAGATATAGTGAAAGATGTAGCAATAGACAGAGATGGTGAAAGACGTATTGATAGACATGGTGAAAGAGAGTGAGAAAAAGAGTGGAGTGTGTGAAAGTGTGGGTGTGTGTGTGTAAGTGTATGAAAGTGTGCATGCGTTTGTGTGTGTGTGTCAGAGAGAGAGCGGGATGATTATGAAATCAGATGTACATGGCTTTCAATCATCTTGTTCGGGTCAGTGAACTGCTAAATAGGGTCAAGGCATCCGGATGCTTCCCAGCCGAAACAGTTTGTGCATATATTATGATGGCATAATATATGCACAAACTGTGACGCTTTTGTTCGTTTTGAACATCGGGCACACCAAAAAAAAATCCTGGAGGAACATCAAAGTCGATAGCCACAGTCTACGCACCTTGGTCGATGATTGGTCAACAGTAGGGATTCTTCAATAAAGTCGTTGTTTTCATTGTGATATACTGCACCAAACATCTTAGTTAGATGTAAAATTACGCGACTAAGATCTCCTCTGCAAAAACGTCAAAATTAATGACATATTTCTTGAGTTATCTTAGTTTCATTTGAACTATTTTGAGGAAGTGTATACTGGCTACGGCGTCTCAAAATGGACACACAGTACTATTGTCGCTTTTTTTCTTGTTTTTCAAGCAAAGGTCTTTTAAGGGAATATATGTGAGCACACTCGTTCAGACTAGGCGCCAGCCGAACTGAAGCACGCTGACACCTTTAGGGTCAGTGAATTGCTAAATAGGGTTAGGGTCAGTGAGCTGCCTAATAGGACAGCGGTTCAGTCTAGCCCCCTGGAGGTTCACGCGGGCAGGGGTTACAGGGCCTAGCGTGTGTGTGTGTGTGTGTGTGTTTGGGGGGGTGGGGTAGAGACACACATGGGCATGGCCTCAGCTGCACTGCTAAGGGCCCAACACACCCAGAACTCTGTCCTATGGCATGGCCTTAATAGAAACACAGTGATGGGGAGGTAGAACCACTTTACACACACACACACACACACACACACACACACACACACACACACACAACAGCGCATGCACACGCACGCACATCCACTCATGCAAACACAAAAACACACATACACAATTTGCTGAAGAGTGTGTTTTGTGAAAGCTGCAGTTGGTAGCCATCTTTGGCATCATGGTCTTTTTTTTAATAGCTCTTTCCTGTTTGCCCTGTCAGTCTGGGCTTGTTTAGCTAATGTCCAAAGCAACAGGACCAAAAACAGTTATAAGCCTCTGGAAAATACTCCTGGACCACGTGAAGGCACCACAGACTCTTGGCTCCTTTAAAAACTGGCCTAAATACTCTTCTCTTTAGGAAGGCCTACAGTTGATTTATCTGCGTTCTGTATTGTCCCTGTCCCGTGTCAGAGGCGTTCTTTGTGTCAGTATCCCGGTCTAGTTGTGTATTCCTCTTGTTTTTATTATTTTAATGCACTCACTGTAGCACTTTGAGACAGTTTTTAAATGAAAAGTGCATTATGAATGAATTGTATAAAAACAATAATTATTATTATTAACCGCTTGAAAAAATGTATGCTATTATAAAGTGTTATAACATTCTGGTAATCTCTCTTGCGTTGGGCGTCAGCGTGAAGCCCCCTTCACAGGAATGCAGCTTCCTGATCAGATAGCGATGACGACCCCCCAGTCATCATTTGGCCCATGCTTTAGTACCATGGAAGACAGCTGCTGGTGCTAGAGAGAGAAAGCGGGCCTCCCTAAAAACACCACTTCGATACAGCTACAACTTTTCACAGCAGGTTACGAGAACTTATGCAGCAGGTTAGGATAATTGACGTAGCAGGTTAAGATAATTAGGTTAAGGTTAGGAAAAGGGTTAGGGAAATGCGCTCTTATACTGTTATAAAGTTACTTGTATCGAAGTGGCGTGTTTTTAGGGCTTCCCAGAGAAAGCTCTGGCCTGTGACCTTGGTCTCAATCCCCTCCATTCACAAAGTATAGGGGCCTAATGCAACATTCTTCTGCCATCAAGTTGTATATGTTTGCAGTGAGAATGGGCCTTGGAAGGCAAAATCCCCAAAATGCTACATCAATTGTAATCAATAGGAGCTGCAATGCTCAAGGAACAGCAACATATACTCCATACCGTTTTACCCCACAACCCAAGGATAGTAACTGGGACTTGGTGAATAGAAAGAATGAGTGAGAAAGAGATCATTCTAAATTCTAGAGACCGAGCGAAAGAGAGAGAGAGAGAGAGAGAGAGAGCGAAAGAGAGGGAGGACGAAAGAGAGGGAGAGGAGGAAGAGAGAGCGCGAAAGAGAGAGCACGGAAGAGAGAGCGAAAGAGAGAGAGCAAAGAGAGAGTGAAAGAGAGCGCGCGAAAGAGAGCATGAAAGAGCGGGAAAGAGAGCGAGCGTGAAAGAGAGCGCGTGAAAGAGAGTGCAGGAAAGAGAGAGCGCGAAAGAGAGAGAGAGAGAGAGCGCACGCGAGAGAGAGAGAGCGCGAAAGAGAGAGAGCGCGAAAGAGAGAGTGAAAGAGAGAAAAATAACATTCTAGAGACCGAGTGAATGAGGGACAGCGAGGGAGAGAAATAAAGGGGGACGTCAGAGAAAGGAGCGAGCTGGAGAGTGAGGGACTCACCAGAGTGGCATTATGTTCATGTACCAAAAGCTATTAGCATGGTGGGAACGTGGACTGCAAAGCCTCTCAAAGATATGCTAAAAAGAGTGAAGAAAGGAGCTTTTTGAAAGCCCCAAAGGTATTACCATTTAAATTGACTGGGTTTAGGTTTGGTCCTTTGTGGGGAGGAAGGGGGAGGTGCGAGGTTGAGGAGCAAGGGCGGCCACACTGTACGACAATAATAGCTATACTTGCTAGTTAGTTTCACACACCGATTTGTCCAGTGCTTGACTTGGGCAGGAGCTCATTGGAGCAGAGTACCGGCACCTCAAATGTTCTACTGCTTGAGCTCCTGTTCTTCTGACAGAATATTAGCTCAAAGTATTGTTGAGCTCCTGCACCTAAAGATAAAAAGTACTGGCACCCAAAATGAGTAACGGCTCCTTTTGCAGTCCAAATCATACACTGGATTTGCCAGGGCTAACCTTTCGATGACAATAAGGACAAAGAGGTTAATGAATTTCACCAATGAGTGTGCATTTGACTTTTCAAGCACATTACAGTCAATGACACTGCATTTTTCCCCAGCATGTTTGATGCACATTTAATGAACATTGGCTTGGTGAAATGTTTCTTGCCACATTTCATAATTTACTTATGTGTCCTTTTCCCGACAAGACAGGAAGCCTACTCCAGTTTCCAGGATTTTTGTCTTCTATTGGACAGATGTTGCTACATTTACACACGTCACTATTTTTCATGCTTCAAATAAATATTGGGTTGGTTTGGATAAATTGTGTTTTATAGGGCTCCCGAGTGGCGCAGCGGTCTAAGGCACAACATCTCAGTGCTTGAGGCATACAAAGACCCTGGTTCGATTCCAGGCTGTATCACAACCGGCCATGATTGGGAGTCCCATAGGGCGGTGCACAATTGGCCCAGCGTCATTGTAAATATATATATATATATTTTCATCTTTACTGACCTAGTTAAATAAAGGTTAATAAAAAAATCAACTAATGTGTCCTTTTCTGGACATAGATGGACATATCCAGACCTTGATTAGTACATCTGGAGGCAATGTTGAAGTATTTAGGAGAAATGGTTCAGGGTAGCCTCCGAGAATAACATTGATGAATACACAGATACAGTGACTGAGTTCATCAAGTGTATAGGAGATGTTGTACCCACTGTGACTAATAAAACCTACCCAAACCAGAAACCGTGAATAGATGGCAGCATTCACGCAAAACTGAAAGTGCGAACCACCGCATTTAACCATGGTAAGGTGACTGGGATTATGGCCGAATACAAACAGTGTAGTTATTCCCTCCGTAAGGCAATCAAAAAGGCAAAACGCCAGTACAGAAACAATTTTACGGCTCAGACACAAGACGTATGTGGCAGGGTCTACAGACAATCACAGACTACAAAGGGAAACCCAGCCACATCGCGGACACCAAGGTCTTGCATCCGGACAAGCTAAACACCTTCGCCCGCTTTGAGGATCACACAGTGCCACCAATGCAGCCCGCTACCAAGGACTGTGGGCTTTCCTTCTCCGTGGCCGATGTGACAAAACAAAGGAGCTGATCGAGGACTTCAGGAAACAGCAGAGGTGGAGGAGGTGGAAAGCTACAAGTTCCTCGGCGTACACATCCCTGACGATCTGAAATAGTCCACCCACACAGACTGTGTGGTGAAGGGGCGCAACAGCGCCTCTTCAACCTCAGGAGGCTGAAGAAATGTGGCCCCTAAAACCCTCTCAAACTTTTACAGATGCACAATTGAGAGCATCCTATCGGGCTGTATCACCGCCTGGTATGGTAACTGCACCACCCGCAACCGCAGGGCTCTCCAAAGGGTGGTGCGGTCTGCCCAACGCATCACTGGGGGCAAACTACCTGCCCTCCAAGACACCTACAGCACCTGACGTCAAAGGAAGGCCAAAAAAAGATCATCAAGGACATCATCCACACGAGCCACTGCCTGTTCACCCCGCTATCATCCAGAAGGCGAGGTCAGTACAGGTGCATCAAAGCTGGGGCAGAGAGACTGAAGAACAGCTTCTATAACAAGGCCATCAGACTGTTATATAGCCATCACTAACAGCCTTCCACCCGGTTACGTAACCCTGCACCTTAGAGGCTGCTGCCCTATATACAGTTGAAGTCGGAAGTTTACATATACTTAGGTTGGAGTCATTAAAACTTGTTTTTCAACCACTTCACAAATGTCTTGTTAACAAACTATAGTTTTGGCAAGTCGGTTAGGACATCTACTTTGTGCATGACAAGTAATTTTTCCAACAATTGTTAGAGTAAATTATAAGTGAAATAATCTTTCTGTATCACAATTCCAGTGGGTCATAAGTTTACATACACTAAGTTGACTGTGCCTTAAACAGCTTGGAAAATACCAGAAAATGTCATGGCTTTAAAAACTTCTGATAGGCTAATGGACATAATTTGAGTCAATTGGAGGTGTACCTGTGGATGTATTTCAAGGCCTACCATCAAACCCAGTGCCTCTTTGCTTGATCATGGTAAAATCAAAAGAAATCAGCCAAGATCTCAGGGGGAAAAAATGTAGACCTCCAAGTCTGGTTTATCCCAGGGAGCAATTTCCAAATGTCTGAAGGTACCACGTTCATCTCTACAAACAATAGTACGGAAGTATAAACACCATGGGACCACGCAGCCATCACACCGCTCAGGAAGTAGACGCGTTCTGTCTGTTAGAGATGAACATAATGTGGTGTGAAAAGTGCAAATCAATCCCAGAACAACAGCAAAGGACCTTGTGAAGATGCTGGAGGAAACAGGTACAAAAGTATCTATATCCACAGTAAAATGAGTCCTAAAATATCAACATAACCTGAAAGGCCGCTCTGCAAGGAAGAAGCGACTGCTCCAAAACCGCCATAAAAAAGCCAGACTACGGTTTGCAACTGCACATAGAGGCAAAGATCGTACTTTTGGGAGAAATGTGACCATCGTTATGTTTGGAGGAATAAGGGGGAGACTTGCAAGCTGAAGAACACAATCCCAACCGTGAAGCATGGGGGTGGCAGCATCATGTTGTGGGGGTGCTTTGCTGCAGGATGGACTGGTGCACTTCACAAAATAGATGGCATCATGAGGGAGGAAAATTATGTGGATAAATTGAAGCAACATCTCAAGACATCAGTCAGGAAGTTAAAGCTTGGTCGCAAATGGGTCTTCCAAATGGACAATGACCCCAAGCATACTTCCAAAGTTGTGGCAAAATGGCTTAAGGACAACAAAGTCACGGTATTGGAGCGGCCATCACAACGCCCTGACCTCAATCCCATAGAAGATTTGTGGGCAGAACTGAAAAAGCATGTGCGAGCAAGGAAGTCTACAAACCTGACTCAGTTACACCAGCTCTGTCAGAAGGAATAGGCCAAAATTCACCCAACTTATTGTGGGAAGCTTTTGGAAGGCTACCCAAAATGTTTGAGCCAAGTTAACTTCTCTAGGAGCAGCAGCAGAGGTGACTGTTTTGGAGAGCCTGGCGTGCCCAAAGTAAAATGCCTCCCATTCAGGCCCAGAAAATAGGATATGCATATATTTAGTACCATTGGATAGGAAACACACTGAATTTTCCAAAACTGTCATCCATTTGTCTGTGAGTGAAACAGAACGCATATAGCAGGCAAAACCCCGAGGAATTTCTGTCCTGGAAAAAGTGATTTTGACACATTGCTCATTTGGGAACCCCTCCTATTGAAAATGACCATATATAGGCATATGAATGCAGTACAGGTCGCTTCCTTGTGATGTCACCAGCCTCGAGATGGTGTTTTCTTCCATTTTGGGTGAGTTATCCCAGAGAAAACGACGAAACCATGAGGACCCTCTTTATGAAAACTGTTCACATTCTTGGCCTTACGAGAAGTCACGCCGTGTCTTATTTATCGTCTTTAGCGTTCAGTTTATATTCGGCTGATTTATAATAGTAAATATACGTAAAAGTGTTCCTAAGGATACATTTAAAACTATGTTTGATTGTTTTTGGACAAGTTTATAGGTATAATTTGAGCGAGTTCGCCTTGGCGTTTCAATGGAGTAGTGGAAGCTGTCGTTTCTGATTATAACGTGAACCAAATGGAGGATTTATGGATAAAAGACGTTACTTTTTCTAACAAAAGTAACGTCTAATACACAATACCCATCAATGACAAAGCAAAAACAGGTTTTAGAAATGTTTGCAAACTTATTAAAAATAAAACACAGAAATATACATTTACATAAGTATTTAGACCCTTTACTCAGTACTTTGTTGAAGCACTTTTGGCAGCGATTACAGCCTTGAGTCTTGGGTATGATGCTACAAGCTTGGCACACCTGTATTTGGAGAGTTTCACCCGATTTTTCTCTGCAGATCCTTTCAAGCTCTGTCAGGTTGGATGGGGAGCATCGCTGCATGGCTATTTTCAGATCTCTCCAGAGATGTTCGACCGGGTTCAAGTCGGGGCTTTGGCTGGGCCACTCAAACACATTCAGAGACTTGTCCCAAAGCCACTCCTGCATTGTCTTGGCTGCGTGCGAAGGGTCATTGTCCTGTTGGAAGGTGAACCTTCGCCCCAGTCTGAGGTCCTGAGCGCTCTGGAGCAGGTTTTCATCAAGGATCTCTCTGTACATTGCTCCGTTCATCTTTCCCTTGATCCTGACTAGTGTCCCAGTCTCTGCCACTGAAAAACATCCCCACAGCATGATGCTGCCACCATCATGCTTCACCGTAGGGATGGTGCCAGGGTTCCTCCAGACGTCACACTCAGGCCAAAGAGTTCAATCTTGGTTTCATCAGACCAGAGAATCTTGTTTCTAAAGGTCTGAGAGTCCCAAGCGGACTGTCATGTGCCTTTTACTGAGGAGTGGCTTCCAGCTGGCCACTCTACCATAAAAGGCCTGATTGGTAGAGTGCTGCAGAGATGGCTGTCCTTCTGGATGGTTCTCCCATCTCCACAGAGGAACTCTGGAGCTGTCAGAGTGACCATCAGGTTCTTGGCCACCTCCCCGAACACGGCCCTTCTCCCCCGATTGCTCAGTTTGGCCTGGCGGCCAGCTCTAGGAAGAGTCTTGTGGTTCCAAATGTCTTCTATTTAAGAATGATGGAGGCCACTGTGTTCTTGGAGACCTTCAATGCTGCAGAAATATTTTGGTAACCTTACCCAGATCTGTGCCTTGACACAATCCTGTCTCGGAGCTCTACGGACAATTCCTTCGACCTCATGGCTTGGTTTTTGCACTGACGTGCACTATCAACTTATATAGACAGGTGTGTGCCGTTCCAAATCATGTCCAATCAACTGAATTTACCACAGGTGGACTCCAATCAAGTTGTAGAAACATCTCAAGGATGATCAATGGAAACAGGATGCACCTGAGCTCAATTTCGAGTCTTATAGCAAAGGGTCTGAATACTTTTGTAAATAAGGTTTTTCTGCAAATGTATTTAAAAAAAACATTTCTAAAAACCTGTTTTCGCTTTGACATTATGGGGTATTGTGTGTAGATTGATATGAATTCATATTTATTTAATCCATTTTAGAATAAGGTGGAAAAATGTGGAAAAAGTCAAGGGGTCTGAATTCTTTCCGGATGCACTGTCTATCATTGGTTGTACAACATCATCATGCGTATAAACCCTAAAATGGCTGCTCGGTGGCTTCTAAAACAGCTCCCATCATTGATTGTTACTTGTTACTGCCTGAACACGCTTTGATGGCACAGTTCACATTCCACTGATGCCGCCCCCCTCCCCACAAAAAAAGAGGTTGTGATGTGAAGTATGATGTGGCGGTAAGTTGCGGGACGTTGCGTTGTGCTACTTTGGGTTGTGTTACGTTATATGCCTAAGGGTGGTGTGTTGTGTGTTTTATTTCTCTACTTTCTTTTCTTCAATTTGACTGTGTGTGTGTTTGTGGGGTCTGTTGGTGGGGTCACCACGAGGTCAGCTGTGTTAAATCACTTCACTGGGGTGTGAGAAGAGATCACAATGCCCTGGCCAGCACGCAACCTCATCTTGAACTCCACGGTCGTTTTACAGTTACCCCCAACCCCTCCCCTTGAGCCCCGTTAAAGGCCACATTGTTTTCCGCCGGGGTCAGCCCCGGTGCCATTCCAAACTTTAAAGCAATCAGGAAATGTAACTCAGGCATTTTAAAGGGGGACTCAATGGGACAGGTTCCTCTTAAAAAACATAGCCCCTCTCTCACTCGCTGTCTTTCTCTCTCTCCTCCATTTTTCTTTCTGGTTTGTGAAAAAGTCTCACCCTTGTAAAGGGATTGTTTTCATAGAAACAGATGAAGGGAACTATAACAATACTACACTGTGCCAGTTCAACCAATGAATCAATACATCAAAGCTCATTGGCTATAAGTGCCTTGCGCATCGTCAATATATGAGTAGTGATTGGATATCGTGAAACATATAAGCCGATTTAAGACATGCCTATAACTAATTTCACTTTGTTTATAAATTTCTTGTGAATTGAAAGAAATAATGTGCGATTACTGATTAGACAAAACCTGTGCACAATGCATAATTAACTATTAAACGGTACCATTGTATAGGTATTTTAACTTCCTCCAACATCAGAGTAACCAACGTTTAAATCAGTCTTCCTCATCTGCCCTCCTTCACTGTCCTGCCTGTCTTTCTTTCTTCCCTCGATCTTCTCTCTCTGTAATCCTCTCTGGAGAATTCCTGGCTCTCAGCTCACACTGAAACAAAGAACCCCCCCAGGATCCCTGGGAAGACCACAGAGCCCAGTTCTTAAGACATTATCCCGTGTGTCCTTGTAGCTGACGTCATTAACAACAGGTCAGCTGCAAATGTGTTCATTAGATGTGTCTGTGTGAATAAAGATATGTTTTGATCAATACATGTTTCTGTGTGAATAAAGATGTGTTTTGATCAATACAGATGTGTCTGCCATTTAGGCATACAGTACCAGTCAAAAATGTTAGAACACCTACTCATTCAAGGGTTTTTCTTCAACCGCCATGTCTTTGTGAGACGCAAAGTAGGTGAACGGATGATCTCCGCATGTGTGGTTCACACCGTGAAACATGGAGGAGGAGGTGTGATGGTGTGGGGGTGCTTTGCTGGTGACACTGATTTATTTAGAATTCAAGGCACACTTAACCAGCATGGCTACCAAAGCATTCTGCAGCGATACGCCATCCCATCTGGTTTGCGCTTAGTGGGACTATCATTTGTTTTTCAACAGGACAATAACCCAACACACCTTCAGGCTGTGTAAGGGCTATTTGACCAAGAAGGAGAGTGATGGAATGCTGCATCAGATGACCTGGCCTCCACAATCACCCGACCTCAACCCAATTGAGATGGGTTGGGATGAGTTGGACCGCAGAGTAAAGGAAAATCAGCCAACAAGTGCTCAGCATATGTTGGAACTCCTTCATGACTGTTGAAAAAGCATTCCAGGTGAAGCTGGTTGAGAGAATGCCAAGAGTGTGCATAGCTGTCATCAAGGCAAAGGGTGGCTACTTTGAAGAATCTCAAATATAAAATACATTTTGATTTGTTTAACTCTTTTTTGTTTACTAAATGATTCCATATGTGCTATGTCATCATTTTGATGTCTTCACTATTATTCTGCAATGTAGAAAATAGAATAAATAAATAAAAACCCTTGAATGAGTAGGTGTGTCCAAACTTTTGACTGGTACTGTAGATGCAACTTCATAGAATAATGGTAAATTATACCTATGTTTTGTATTTCGCTGAAGTCGAGTCATGTTTCTACAAAAGCATCAGAATATTCTTTAATTTTCCCTTCCGAAGTTGCACTCAATCCCAAAAATAAATAATAATATAATGAAGGTGTGTAAAAACAGTCATGTTAGCACTCACTAAAGGCCACTACACTCTTTACTCAAACGCAGCAATGGAGCGTTTTTGTTTTCTGCGTACAGTAGTTGTATGTAGTTTTGTGCGGCTCAAATTTTGGAACAGACCGTACATCTGTCGCTCTGTTTTGCGTAGGGTGTGTAGGGCCCTTGCACACACCAGAATGTACAAGTTCCAAGTGTACTACGCACTAAATGTGTAAATGTGACAATTCAATATCTTGTCAGTACTGATTGTCACTCTTGTAGGTTGCCAATTTTCTCTTTCCTATCTCCTCTACAATCATCCCTTCTTTGATCGATGATCAATTTCTCTCCAGCAGGAAAGGAAACAGCACCCGCACACACACACACACACATCCCTATCCCTCTGAGAAAATATGAAAATTCCACATTCCGAATTCCACATTCTGAATTCCCCTCGACAGTGTGTCCTTGAGAAAACAACAGGATAAAAGGGAACATGTCTCGCTCCGACTCCCAGGTTTTCCTCCTAACGTTAGCCCAACCATTTGTTTAATGCTTTACAACACAGTAGAAGACTATTGTTTGATTGATTATGCCAAAGCAAGAGCTCACCGGGATCAAGGTTCCAATAATGTGAATAATTCTGCTTTTCTCTTAATGTTAGCCCAACCATTTGCTTTATACTTAGTCGATTCAACTCAAAGTAGAATACTATGACTGATTATGCCAAAGCAGGTGTGAGTCCAATCAGGATCAAGGTTATTTTATAGTTCTATCAGCACCATGGAGGATCCTGCTTCATTGGTTCTCAATGGCCAAAGACAATGGGATGATTCATTGATATTCGTGCTACTGTCTGTTCAATAGCCTACATTGATGAGTGAGGATTTCTTCTAAAAAAACAAGTCCTTTGTTTTGTCATGTTGACAGATGCTCTCTGTGTGAAGACGGTTGGGTGTTGGTGGTCGGGGGAGGTTGTGTGTGTTGGTTCAACAGCTTGGGTCTACAGTTTTGTCTACACACACACACACACACACACACAAACACGCTGGTTGCTAAACCAAAATAATACCTCCCCAACTGCTAACCTACACTAATACATCCCATTTTACTAGAGCCTACATTTAGAAATCTTCTGAACTCTCCATATACCTCACCCTCACCCCTGCCATTGATCTTCACATAATCCTAATTACCCCCTTCCAAAAGAAAAAACCCTTTACACACAGCCGAGTCAGCCAGCCCAGCACCTTCCCATACCCAGCAGAGAGAAGATTAAGATGAAAGAGTACATTGTATTAACCCTCCTACCCACAAAGACAAAAGCAGCTCTCGCATTGGCAAGCTGCTGGGAGAAAGGTATTCTACAGACGAGAAAGACAGAGATAGTAATGGAAGGAGATAGAAATAGAAAGGAAGAGAAAGAGATGGAAAGAGAAAGGTAGAGAAAGGAGCAGAGAAAGCAACCCCACCATGGTTGTTAGTTTTGCTCACATTCACTTTCTGTTTTAAGTAGCCCCAGGACAGGGAGATCCTGTAAACGCTAGCCCCTGTCAGGAAGGAACCTACAAGATGGGATTGTAACAGACAGAGAGGCATGGGAGGCAATGAGCTTCACTTTGGTAGGATAAGAGTCAAGAGATTATGATAATGAGTGGGAGTGAATTAAAGAATGGATGGATAGAAGGATAGATGGACGGACTGATGGAAGGATGGATGGATTGGTGGGTGGGTGGGAGGAAGGAAGGAAGGGTGGGTGGGTTGGTGGGATTAAGGATGGACGGATTGATTGATGGATAAATAAATGTAACCAAGCACTATCAATCAGTCAGAGATGTAACCATCAGGCAGAAACAAAATGGTGGCATGCTAACAACCCACTTAACCAATCCAAAACATGTTACTGATTGCTCTCTGCATCAGAAAATGAACACCACCAAGCGTCCAGACTACAGCCACTGAGGCCCTCTCCTAAAACACACAACGATGGAAACAGATTGTTGTAACAAATCCATTCTGATATACGACTCCTTTGAGATAGATGTATTATTGTATTTCACGAGGAAAGAGAGATCGATCAATTAAATCAATCAATCAAATGTACCTGCAAAGCCATTTTTAAATTAGCCATTGTTTGAAAGTGCTTTACAGAGCAAGTACGTAAGTCGAAGCTGTGCATCAGAAAGAGACAGCCAGATGAAGAGGGAGAAATAGAAAGAATTTAAACTACAGTCATTCACTTTTCCATAAACTCATGCGTGCTTACAACCCAATAAGAAAGGTACAGGGAATACACAGTAGATATTATAGCAGGAAATACTACACAACAAGCTCGACCAACACTGGTCTCAGAAGGATCCCCACAACTGCCTGCATTGCAAGGGTGAGCTACCATTTTCTATCCATGATGTACTTCTATGCTTTTACATTGAAGTCATTTAGCAGAAACTTCTCCAGATCAAATCCAAATCAGGGCATTGATCAGGGAGACTTTTGCAAGTCCACCATGTACAAGAAAGACCTTACGATTTCCTCCTGATAATATATGCCTTTTAGCTGACACTTTTATCCAAAGCGACTTATGTGTGATATATTATTGACCTATGGGTAGTCCCAGGAAAACAAACCCACTATCCTGTCGTTGCAAGCTGCATGCTCTACCAACTGAGCAGGGTAAAATATGGGGTCAAACATGGTGAAACGGGGGAAAGACTATTCTGAGGAGAGGGCACCGAGAGGTTGGCCCAGCTGTGAGTCCCCCAATAAGGCCCGGGGGATTTTACAGGGCTCTGTGGAGCCAGGATGACCCCGGGCTACCCCCGCGCGCACACACACACACCCTCACACGGTGGCACCACGTAAACACTGCCTGCGTTGCCTGCACAAAAACCTTTTCCAGATGGGCTGCACAGACACAGGCCGCAAATAAACTGCCCCCTCACCTCCCTCTCTCTGTATTCTTCCATCCTTCTCTCTCTCAAAAAAGTCTGACATACATGTGTGTGTTAATATGAGCTAATACAGGTCCTGTGTGGCTCAGTTGGTAGAGCATGGTTCTTGCAACACCAGGGTTGTAGGTTTGATTCCCACGGAGGACCAGCACGTAAATGTATGCACTCACTACTGTAAGGTGCTGTGGATAAGAGCGTCTGCTAAATGACTCTCAATGTTAAATGTATTATAGATACAATCACAAAAGCTTCCTGTCTCCACAGCGCAGAGCCCCACCCCCCAAACACACACTTTTGTTTAGCTCAGCAGAAAATCTCCACAGTAGCAGTTGCAAATCTTGACAGTCATCGCTAAGGGGCTTTTCTTATCCTGACATACTGTCGCACGGATAACGTAATGCTACTGCGGAAGCTACCGAAACGTTGACAGAATTCTATCAAATCCTCTTACCACAACAACAGTTTTACATTATATTTCCAAATTTGATTAGGAAAATGGAATGACTGACCATCCTAAAAATCTAAATCCAAGAATTTGGTTCAAATCTACAGTTCACTAGAAACAAATCAGTTTTCCTACAGACAACTATAGGCCCATTCTCTAATACCAGATCGAAGTTCACTGAAAGCCATGATAAAATCGTCAATGGTATCAGATACAAACACAAAACAAGTTAAATCATTACTGTTTAATGTCCTTTAGTCTCAATCTCCTTAAGAGCAACACATCTACCCCCTCCCTCCACACACACACACACACACACACACACACACACAGACACATGCATATACTCGCACACACAACACACACCCATACCTTCCCATGTATCCATTTCATACTGGTCCTAGTCTGCCAGTGAGTCTCCTGGCCACAATCCACACTGGTAGCGCTGTATCAAATATATTTTAAATATATATAAAGCCACTATATCACTGTTGATACTGCATCCTCCGTGGCAGATTCGGCTTCATGACTCCTCTAGGTGCTTTTACCCTCTCTCTGTTCCTCTCTCTCGATTTCTTTCTGTTTGCTTTCTCTTTTTGTTTCTTGCTCCTTCCCTCTCTCTCTGTTCCTCTCTCTCAGTCCTGCTCTGATCAGTTCTCTGAGGTCTCTCTGGCTTTCTCACCCCTGGCCTCGGCGGCTAGGCCGGCCCCCGGAAGGAGGAGGGGGTGGGGTTGGGAGTGGTGGGGGAGGTTTACAGGCCAGTTGGTCATGTGACCTAGTGGACCCTAGTGGGTCACGGCTTGGGTTAAACCTCTAGCATTTATTTTGAGGAGGGGCGTGGTGTGTGTCTGGTGTGTGAGTTTGAGTGTGTGAGAGAGAATTTTTATTGTTTATTTCACTTTTGTTTATTATCTACTTCACTTGCTTTGGCAATGTTAATATATGTTTCCCATGCCAATAAAGCCCTTAAACTGAATTGAGAGAGAGCGAGGAGGGGGAGTTGGTTATCTGAGTGGTACTGATAACCCTATTTTCTCTAGAACAATAGCCCAACTTCACCCAAATTCCCTTTTCCCCTCCCCCGTTCCTCCTCCCACCCTCTACTTTTTACCTTCAGAGGGGGGCTTGGAAATGTGTGTGTGTGAGACCAACTAGAGACCAACAATCAACACATTGAGTCATTAGCGAACACACAATGATCAACATCCAATGATGAGGTGGAATTAGCTTTTCTATTACGTTTAATGACGGCTAAACACATATTAACTAAACCTGCCAATGTATTTGGCCAATCAAGGTGAGATCGGAAATGAAGTCTACATAGAGTGTTATTCAAGCGCTATCCTTGTAATGGTTCGATATGACTGCACGGTAGGAGCTAGGAACACAAGCATTTCACTACACCCGCAAGAACATCTGCTAAATATGTGTATGTGACCAATAAAATGTGATTTGAACTACTATCAACACACAGGCACACACAGGAGCACACACAGGAGCACACACACACTTCTCCAGTAGGTAAAGCCCAACGTTACTGTCAACCATACCGTGTTGAACTTCTATACACCAGTCAGCCACACTGATAAGAAAGGCATTTCACTGTGCTTGACATTAAAACCTTGAAAAAGAAAGAATTTCCATTAAAATGCAGAGAGAAAGAGGCTCAGGAGGAGAACAAGAAGAAAGGGAAGGACAGGGGCTAAAATGTTTTTAATGTGGCACTGTTGACATCACAAAGACAACCGCTTATTCTGCCATTTTTGCATTTCCCGAAATAATCCATTGTGCATGACGTGCATAGTCTTGGTTTGATTCCTTTTCACAACATTTCTTTAGTCATAAATATGTAAGTTAATGACTCCAAACTACAGTACTATGGATATTTAGAAGGCTGCTAAGCCAAGAATGTAATGTAAAGCCAAGAATGTATTTGTAAAGCCAAGAATGTAATGTAAAGCCAGGAATGTATTTGTAAGGCCAAGAATGTATTTGTAAAGCCAAGATTGTCATGTAAAGCCAAAAATGCAATAATTTACAGATGTTGTCATTCAACCCACCAAAGTTCTTCATGTTAAACATAAAGACTAATGGACTTGGCACAAAGTCAAACAATGGCCATCTATTTGACAATCGTCAACGGGTTTTGGGCGGCAGGTGACCTAACGGTTAGGAGTATTGGCCCAGTAACCCCAAGGTTCCAATCCCTGAGCCGACTAGGTGATTAATCTGTCCATGTGCCCTTGAGCAAGGCACTTAACCCTAATTGCTCTGGATAAGAGTGTCTGCTAAATGACTAAAATGTAAATGTGAGTCGATGGTTATAATTCAAATATGTTTTGCAGTGGTGGTGGCAGTATGCCAAAAGCCACACACAGTACACAGCACCATTATGCCCCACTAAAAGTAGCTGATTGAGTGATTTCTGAAGGATTCCAATCAACCTCCTCTTATCTGTTATAAAACCAAGGATCAAATGAGTTTGAAAGATTACTATTGTCCCTTTGTCCCATTTGTATGTGCCTTTATGGATTCATTATGGGGAGCGGTGTAGTGAGTGAGTGTGTGTGTGTGTGTGTGTGTGTGTTCCTCTGCGTCGGCGAACCCTCGGTGGGAGGCCAGCTTAGCTCGGGCGCTCTGTGTTGTCGTACTGGAGAACCGCCTGACCTTAATTAACTCATATTTAATTAATCACAAACTCCAATGACGACCCCCACCATATGTTGCAGCGGTAACAGATTAACAAGGGGGAGAGTCTCGTTAGCCAAGGCATCTCGTTAACAATCAAGAGTCATTGGATTGGCTTTCCCTCCACAACTTTCACCCTTAACAGTCAAATCAGATTTCTATAAGCCCAGTGAAAAGGTTTAGGGAAAGAAAACTATTGGATGAATAGCAGTGTAAAATAACTGCAATTTACCCTGCATCAAGGAGAAATGTCTACTATGTTCCATTCCTTTGTGATTCTGAGTGACATTCATAACAACCTTGGCGCATATTCTGTCGGTCTATTCAACACATTTGTGATATTTACTCCCTTTACCCCGCTAAAGCTCATTTGTTTAATTGGTTATGCATACCGTCTTCATAATGCATTATAATGCACGACATAGGTGCTAATAATGCATTTTGCCTAGTTCAAAGGGCAGTATAAATGTCCTTATACTGCATTATGAACACTGCATTCATTAATTTAGCCTCTTCTTTGACCAGTGCAAAGGCTTGAGCCCTGTTTGAATACTATGAGAATGCATCCTTCCTCCCTTCCTTGAAGAAATACCTGATTTGACATGGCTGGCTTGGTGAAAGCTATATGATAGAAGAGATCAGTGATTACATCAAGGAAAGGGAGGAAGGATGTGTTTTTATCAAACAGGGCCCAGGGCTGGTTTGGTTGGTTGACGGAGGGTCGTCTCTACATCCTAGAACCCAAAGGAATGTTTCGCTAGCTAGCCTGCCTCGCTGTCACGGATGAAACAACGCCAATGCCCCACAGGCCACACTTGACCCAGAGTGACCGCCTCACCCCAGCCAACAATGACAAACAACGTGACCTGCCATTCAGAACGGTGACCTTGAAAGTGATAGTGAAGGGATAATACCAGGGATTGTCCTAATGTGAGTGTTCCGTCCCTCAAAAAAAGGGACACATTTAGTCAAACAGACAAACCAAATAGCCACCATTATAGATGTTGACGCTGACCCTCTGAACTTAACAATAACAACATGGCCAACTTTTAGAAATAGGACTTTGACAGGAAGTTTCAGCCTTAGTTTCACAATTGGAACTTTCATGCACTTAGAAGCTGGTACAATTTTAAATCTAAACTCCCAGATGGAGATTTGACCTGTAAACATTGATATACACAGAGACAGAGAGAGAGACAGACAGACAGACATACAGTGAGAGAGAGAGAGAAAGAACGAGGAAAGCGTATACATAAGTCTTAAATATCCTCTCTGAATTTTCACTCAACTTATAAAAAAAAAGCATGAGAAATCTAACCACAAGTAACTGTTCTGAGACAAATCTCGCCAGTGTATGTGTGTGTCAGAGTGTGTGTGCTGAACATTTTCAATTTGTCAATGGACAGTGAAGGTTTCATGTCTATTCGATTCTGTGTGTGTCTGCGCATGTTTGTGTGTGCACAAGCCTGCGGGTGTTTGTGTTTACACGTGTTTACAGTGGCACAGCTGGTGGCAGATGGATCTTTCACCCTCTTTGTTTGTAGTTGTGGTTGTGCTCCAACCCCTCCTCCCCATCCTCCCCTCCAACCCCCCTTCCACCCCCTTCCCCGGCCCGTGCCTGTCTCATCTGACCTAAGGGGGAACTGATCAAACACATTGATCTGTGTGAGTAGTTTCTGACACTACTGCTGAAACACATTCTCACCCTCTTATTTAATCTGGCAACCCGTCCATTGTATCTGGCAACCCACCCGTTCCTCTAATCCACACTGCTGTTGACATAACCCCCAGGTCTGAGGGAGGAGTAGCTAAACCACAGCAGCTAAACAGTGACTGGCTAACTGGAGGAGGTGGAGAATCACAAGGAGAAAATAGAAAGGACTAGAAGGGACATTCCCTTTCCTATCAGCATTCAGAGGTCTGATGGCTTTGTTCCTTCTAGGCATTTTATTTCTATTGGCGGAAATACTATGTGCCCTCCTCCACCAAACACAGATATGTGAGAAAGTAGGCTACATTTATTTTTATATAATAAAAAATTAAATAACCATCACTAAGGTATGACAATAGAACCACTACATCACTATGAATGAAGACCCACTCAAAATACAGATACAAATTAAGCATGACATTGCAAAGCAATTTTAATAAATGTATGCAATCTGTGACTTGTAAGAACTACAGCTGAAAATTCTTGAGGCATTTTTGTAGGGCTTTTGCAGAGCGTAAAAATCCTCGATTATGAAAGCGTAACTTTTCTAATGAATTAGAAGTGGAGAAATATCAGAATTATTACGTTACGGAAATATCTCCTATCATAATATTATCTCAGTGCCAGGTGACGGTCAAGTGTGTCATCATCTTTATAAAAGTATGAATTGTGAGGTTGCTTGTAAGTGAAGTTAATTGAGACGTAACATGCTCTATAATGTCTTTGGTTGATAATAGTAACAATGTAGTTAGCAATTAGCAAATAATTAAAATATACAGTAGCTAAATATCAAAATAAAATAATTTTGGAAATATTTAAAATGGAAATGACGCAGACAATTACAATCTATTTGCAATATTAAAGCTGATCTACCCCTTAAAAAATAATCATTATAATAATAACATGTTTGAGACCACTTTACTGTAGAATAGCCAAAAAATATAGTAGCTTTTGTTGAAATTACCTTACATGATAAGAATAAAAATAACTACCTGGGAAGAAGAATAATTTAAGTCTGCCACCATTTATACAGTTTGCATGCATGCGCACGCACAGAGCGAGAGAGAGAGAGAAGAGAGAGCTAGATGAGGTAACCTTGGAGCTGCTGTATCATTGGTTACCCTATGCTACTGTTAAATGGATGATTTGATACAGACACGTTTCTGTTGGAAAGAGGTTAAACACCAGTGTGTTCATTTCTTTATCCTCCCCAGGTGGAAAGGAGAGGGGTGAGGAGGAGGGGCTCCCGTATACAGCACAAAGAAGATTATTATCCTGTATATGGGGTCTCTCTTTCTCTCTAACAAACTCTCTCTCTCCCTCACTCTCTCACAAATTTTCTCCCTCTCTCCCTCTCAATTAAATTTCAATTGAAGGGGCTTTATTGGCATGGGAAACATATGTTTACATTGCCAAAGCAAGTGAAATAGATAAACAAAAGTTAAATAAACAACAATGTACAGTAAACATTACACTCATAAAAGTTCCAAAAGAATAAAGACATTTCAATTGTCATATTATGTCTATTAACAGTTGTAATGATGTGCAAATAGTTAAAATACAAAAGGGAAAATAAATAAACAAATATGGGTTGTATTTACAATGGTGTTTGTTCTTCACTGGTTGCCCTTTTCATGTGGCAACAGGTAACATATTTCTGCTGTGATGGCACACTGTGGTATTTCACCCAATAGATATGGGAGTTTATCAAAATTTGATTTGTTTTCAAATTCTTTGTGGGTCTGTGTAATCTGAGGGAATTATGTGTCTCTAATATGGTCATACATTTGGCAGGAGGTTAGGAAGTGCAGCTCAGTTTCCACCTCATTTTGTGGGCAGTGTGCACATAGCCTGTCTTCTCTTGAGCCAGGTCTGCTTTCGGCGGCCTTTCTCTCTCCCTCTCTCACAAGATGTACTGTGGCCATTTCACCACATGAGGACGACACATTGCTTCCAACTCACCCACCCACCACTAAATACCTCTACCAGCGCAAAATGTAAAGCTGAAACAAAACATTGGTCGGAGAGGCTTGATGAAGAGAGCCAGGGAAAGAAATAGGGCACATTACTTCCGTTCCGACAAACAAGGTCACATCAAGGCATTTCAAATATTATGATGGGGAGAGATTTTCTTTATTTCTGTGTGTTTCGTTCGTTTTTTAAATTTTACATAATTAACACGATCTCCTTGGGGGGGGGATTCGTCTCACAGGCAGACTGAATACATCTAATTTGCATAACGAACGAAGCCTTTCCCTTCGTTAGCGAAAGAATGGGTGTAGTAGGCAGGAGGACTACAGTGGGCCTCCCCGAGGAGAAATAGATACAAAGAGATTGAGAGGAAAGGGGGGGAGCGAGAGAGAAAGTGAAGAGAGATAGAGACAGAAGGGGGAGAGAAAAAGAAAAGGAGAAAGTAAAAAAATAGACTATAGGCTGAGATGGAGAGAGGGAGAGAGAGAGAGAGAGGAGCAATAGATAAAGGGGGAGAGAAAGAGAGAGAGGGGGGCTATACGGCTCTATTGTACGCTGGTCAATGTATAAGCCTGCTACACTGTATAGATTGGCTTAATGTGTGCTATTATGGGGTCCACTCACACTGCCGAAGGAAAGAGGACATAAGTGACTAAAGTGGTGGACCGCTCGCATGAATGTGTGTGTGTGTGTGAGAGAGAGAGTGCTGAGAGAGTACTAAGCTCTCTTGAGAAGTGGATTGAGCTCTGCTGATTCCAACGGTTCTGTTCTCACTGATGACGATGGCATGAGCTCTGACTCTCCCTCCCTCACTCACTCTCCTTGCTCTCTCTTTCTGTCAGAAGAGTTCCTCGTGTGAGCTGTGAAATGTTTAATAAATCATTATAAATGCACACACACACACACACTACCAAATACACACGTGCAAATGTACAAACATCATTTCACACACACACACACACACACACACACACACACACACACACACACAGGCCTGTTCTGTGGGGTGAACCTGCCTCTGCCTCTTTCCTTAGCCTGGACCCCCTTTATGTTACCTTCCCTCCTTCCCCTCCATGACATTCCTTCCTGGGGATGAATCTCTCGCGCCCTTGCTCTCCCTCCCTCCCCCTGTCTCCACATCTGGCTGTTTCCTTCCCTCTCTCCCCGGGCTTGGTTTCCTTCCCTCTCTCCCCAGGCTTGGTTTCCTTCCCTCTCTCCCCGGGCTTGGTTTCCTTCTCTCTCTATCAGGGCTTGGTTTCCTTCCCTCTCTCCCCAGGCTTGGTTTCCTTCCCTCTCTCCCCGGGCTTGGTTTCCTTCTCTCTCTATCAGGGCTTGGTTTCCTTCCCTCTCTCCCCGGGCTTGGTTTCCTTCCCTCTCTCCCCGGGCTTGGTTTCCTTCCCTCTCTCCCCGGGCTTGGTTTCCTTCCCTCTCTCCCCGGGCTTGGTTTCCTTCCCTCTCTCCCCGGGCTTGGTTTCCTTCCCTCTCTCCCCGGGCTTGGTTTCCTTCCCTCTCTCCCCGGGCTTGGTTTCCTTCCCTCTCCCCGGGCTTGGTTTCCTTCTCCCTCTCCCCGGGCTTGGTTTCCTTCCCTCTCCCCGGGCTTGGTTTCCTTCTCTCTCTACCCGGGCTTGGTTTCCTTCTCTCTCTACCCGGGCTTGGTTTCCTTCTCTCTCTACCCGGGCTTGGTTTCCTTCCCTCTCCCCGGGCTTGGTTTCCTTCCCTCTCCCCGGGCTTGGTTTCCTTCCCTCTCCCCGGGCTTGGTTTCCTTCTCTCTCTACCCGGGCTTGGTTTCCTTCCCTCTCCCCAGGCTTGGTTTCCTTCGGTCTCCCCGGTCTTGGTGAGGCAGCCATTTTGCTTCACCCCTTATATTTTTTGAGATGAGACTCCCCGCCAAGTCTGTTTTTCCCCCTCTCTCCACCCCGCCGACGCTAACATCGTAATGACAGGCTTCTCAGACAAGAGGGGAACAGACTGTCTTTTTCCCTCTAGTATTTCTCACTCTCTCCTTTTCATCTTTCTGTCTCCCTATCTCGCTCTCCCTCCCTCTTGCATATCGTCTCTCTCTCCCGCTCTCTTTCTCCATCTCATATCATCTTTCCCTCCCATCTTTTGCACTTCAGGGGATGGTGTATGATCTTGTCAGGGCAGGAGCAGAGCACAGAAAAAATGTATATATATAAAAAGAAAAAACAAATCTGACTTGTTTTTATTTTGCTCTCAGTTTTTTTCTCTCTCTTTCCTTTGTGACTCACTTCTAGTCTTGGCGTGTGTGTGTGCGTGTGTGTTTACTGCTCAAGTGTAGTAGAGTTTTGAGAAAACAAACTGTTTGGAATACTATCTATCTGTGTGTGTTCATGTTCATATGGATGTCGGCAGTGGTGGAAAAATCACCCAATTGTCATACCTTAATAGAAACAGAAAAGTCATCCAGTAAAATACTACTTGAGTAAAAGTCTAAAAGTATTTGTTTTTTAATGTACTTAAGTTTCAAAAGTAAAAATCACTTCAAATTCCTTATATTAAGCAAACCAGACGGCACCATTTTCTTGTTTTGTTTATTTACGGATAGCTAGGGGCGTGCTCCAACACTCAGACATCATTCACAAATTAATCATTCGTTCGTTCATTTATTCATTGTCATTCATACAAATGAAGCATGTGTGTTTAGTGAGACTGCCAGATCAGTGGCAGTAGGGATGACCACGTATGTTTTTTTGAGAAGTGAGGGAATTGGAACATTTTCCTGTCCTGCTATGCATTCAAACCGTAATGAGTACTTTTGGGTGTCAGGGAAAATGTATGGAGTAAAACTTACATTATTTTCTTTAGGAATGTAGAGAAGTAAAAGTACAAGTTGTCAAATATACAAATAGTAAAGTAAAGTAGACACCTCCAAAAAAACAACTTATGTAGTACTTTACACCACTGGCTGTCAGTGGTAATACAGCATGGGTGTATGTGTGTGTGTGTGTAATTCTATTTCTATGGGTGTCTACCATAAACACCAATGCCACAAATTACAGCAACATCAGAGCGATCCCATCCAAGACCTTACACCCACCCCCGGCCTATGCCAATCTCACACTGAGCACTGTAGGAAATGTGTTGTGTCATCCCACTTCGATGCCTCACAAGCATTTTACGCATATAAACTGATACCAGGGTGTCGATGATCGGTTAACACTGTACTATAGACATCATCTGTATACAGTGCCATCAGAAAGTATTCATACCACATGTTGTGTTACGGCCTGAATAAAACATTTATTAAATCGATTATTTGTCTCACCCATCTACACACGATACCTAATAATGACTAAGTGAAAACATGTTTTTCAAAATGTTTGCACATTTATTGAAAATGAAATTCAGAAATATGTAATTTACATAAGTCAATACATGTTAGAATCACCTTTGGCTGTGATTACAGCTGTGAGTCTTTCTGTGTAAGTGTCTAAGAGCTTTGTACACCTGGATTGTACAATATTTGTACATTAGCCATTTTCAAGTCTTGCTATAGATTTTCAAGACGATTTAAGTCAAAACTGTAACTAGGCCACTCAGGAACATGCAGTCATATTGGTAAACAACTCCACTGTATATTTAGACTTGTGTTTTAGATTATTTTCCTGCTGAAAGGTGAAATTGTCTCCCAGTGTCTGTTGGAAAGCAGACTGAACCAGGTTTTTCTCTAGGATTGCTTCACTATATTCCATTTATTTTTATCGTAAGAAACTTCCTAGTCCTTGCCGATGACATCGATACCCATAACATGATGCAGCAACCACCATGCTTGAAAATATGATGAGGGGTACTTAGTGATGTGTTGGATTTGCCTCAAACATAACTCTTTGTATTCAGGAGAGAAAATACATTTCTTTGCCAAATTCTTTGCAGTTTTACTTTTACTTTACTTTTTTTATTATTCTGTACAGGTTTCCTTCTTTTCACTCTGTCAATTAGGTTAGTATTGTGGAGTAACTATAATGTTGTTGATCCATCCTCAGTTTTCTCCCATCACAGCCATTAAACTCTGTAACTGTTTTCAAGTCACTATTGGCCTTATGGTGAAATTCCTGAGCGGTTTCCTTCCTCTACAGCAACTGAGTTAGGAAGGACGCCTGTATCTTTGTAATGACTGGGTGTATTGACACCATCCAAAGTGTAATTAATAACTTCACCATGCTCAAAGGGTTATTCAATGTCTGCTTATTTTTTTTTTACCCATTTACCAATAGGTGCACTTCTTTGCGAGGCACTGGAAAACCTACCTGGTCTTTGTGGTTGAATCTGATTTTGGAATTCACTGCTTGACTGAGGGACTTTACAGATAATTCTAAAAACATAATTCCACTTTCACATTATGGGTATTGTGTGTAGGCCAGTGAGAAAAATCTAAATGTAATCCATTTTAAATTCAAGCTGTAACAACAAAATGTGGAATAAGTCAAGTGGTTTGAATACTTTCTGAAGACACTGTAGCTCTAAAACAACCTACAGTAACACCACACTACTAAACATCAAACTGGAATTGTTGATATTAGTTGGAATAATGATTATCATATCACTCCACGTTTGATGGAATCACAATGTGTGTGTGTGTGTGTCACAGAATTAAATAGAACACAATAAAATCCAATGGATGTTTATAATATAATTACAATTATTGCAATTGCACTGTATCTCTCTGTAGCACTTGAGTGGAGAAAGTCAAGCACGCATTGTGACGTATAGTCTTTCATAACCGCTCGTCTTTCCTCATTTCATTTCTCAAGTTTCTACTCTTCCCTTCCCCTCAACTCAACTCTCCTCTTCCCTTCCCCTCAACTCAACTCTACTCCTCCCTTTACCTCAACTCAACTCTCCTCCTCCCTTTACCTCACCCCTCCCTCTCTTCTCCTCCCTTTACCTCACCCCTCCCTCTCTTCTCCTCCCTTTACCTCACCCCTCCCTCTCTTCTCCTCCCTTTACCTCACCCTCTCTCCTCCTCCCTTTACCTCACCTCTCCTCCACTCCTCTTCCCTTTACCTCAACTCTCCTCCTCCCTTTACCTGACCTCTCCCTCTCTCCTCCTCCCTTTACCTGACCTCTCCCTCTCTCCTCCTCCCTTTACCTCACCCTCTCTCCTCCTCCCTTTACCTCACCCTCTCTCCTCCTCCCTTTACCTCACCTCTCCTCTTCCCTTTACCTCAACTCTCCTCTTCCCTTTACCTCAACTCTCCTCATCTCCTCTTCCCTTCCCTTTACCTCAACTCTCCTCCTCCCTTTACCTCACCTCACCCTCTCTCCTCCTCCCTTTACCTCACCTCTCCTCCTCCCTTTACCTCACCTCTCCCTCTCCCTTTACCTCACCTCTCCCTCTCTCCTCCTCCCTTTACCTCTCTCCTCCTTCCTTTACCTCACCACTCCTCTTCCCATTACCTCACCTCTCATTTTCCATCATGACTGTGGTCCATTCTCTAACACACTTCTCTCCCTGGTCCATCTCCTTGGTCCATCTCCATCTCCCTGGTCCATATTTCCCTGCATCCCTGTTTTCTCCATTCTTTTCTTCTCCATCTTCACCTTCATCTCTCCTCCTCCTCTCCACCTCACCATCCCTCCTCCTCCTCCTCTCCCTTTCTCCATCCCTTCTCCTCCTCCTCTCCTCTCCCTTTCTCCATCTCCTCTCCTCTTCTCCATCCCTTCTCTCCTCTCTTCTCCCTATCCCTTCTCCTCTTCTCCATCCCTTCTCCTCCTCCTCACCCCTCCTCTCCTCTCTTCTCCCTATCCTCTCCTCTCCTCTCCTCTCCTCTCCTCTCCTCTCCTCCTCCTCTCCTCTCCTCTCCTCTCCCTATCCCTTCTCCTCTCCCTTTCTCCATCCCTCCTCCTCCTTGCTCCAGAACTGTCACATAACATTAGTGGGTCCGGCGCTCAGCGCCTGCAGAAATAACAGGCTAGATGGCTGTACAGACCCATTCTCCTGCTCCAGTTAGCTTTGGACAAAAAGCCCCCGTTCGGCAGGCTTGGGAGGATGCCTGCATTATTTTATTCATGCTGGGAGCTCCCTGCTTACACAACAGTCAGCGACAGCGGCCTACTAAACTCAAGTCTCCTCGCATAGGGTTAGTTAGCGATAGACGGCGGTACAGAGTTAGCGGTAACCACCTGGGTTTCAGCACTAAAACGTACCCACACACACACGTATATGTATGCATGTAGGATGTACTGTAGTCATTGCCTGTGACGCACACAAGCCGCCACAAACTGACTGAGGAGAAGAACATCAGTACCTTCGTTCAGAACAAAGGACCTAAAGATGGGAAAAGAAGACACGCACACTTCTTATAAGAATCAAATATGACAATTTGATTAATAGAACCAATTTACCAAAGTGCATTGCTAATTTAATGATATACTAACATTAATATATATTTTTAAAATAATGATTGTATCTACTAGAAGTAGCTGTTCATTTTTCAGGATTCTAAGAAAGGGTCGAGAAGTGCAATGTTCATCAAAGGTATAAGCAGTCGTATCCAGAGACAACTCGTCACTAAAGTGCTCGTCACTTCAATTATTCATTTCTTAAGTCTTCTTCACCACCCCATGCTGAGTTCCTTTTCTCATGGGGGGTGGGGGAGAGAGATAGAGAGAGAAGGAGGTAGGGGGGTATATAGAGAGAGAGGGGGGACAGAGAGAGTGTGTGAGACAGCGAGAGGGGGTAGAGAGAGAGAGCAAGAGAGAATTGAGAATTACATTTTTATCTAACCTTTATTTAACTAGGCTAGTCAGTTAAGATCAAATTCTTATTTACAATGACGGCCTACCCCGGCAAAACCCGGATGACGCTGGGCCAATTTTGCGGACTCCCAATCACGGCCGGTTGTGATACAGCCTGGAATCAAACCAGGGTCTGTAGTGACGCCTCTAGCACTGAGATGCAGGGCCTTAGACCGCTGCGCCATTCGGAAGAAAATAGAGAGAGAAAGAAGTGCGAAAGAAACATACAGCCGGATCCAGTGACACCTCATGAGCTCATGGGTTTTGAGTGACAGAAAGAGGGAGAAAAAGAAAGCAAATGTAATATAGACCCCATTCCAGTCACTCTGCAGAGTTCTCTCCCTTCTCTCCCCTAACCCATTCAAAACCATTAGCGCCGCAATTTGGCGTCCCGGTTTAAAGTCGCTGCTTGTCAGCGAGTGGGAGGCGGGAGGCGTAATCTCCCCGGTCAAATTAATCCCGATGTCAAACGGCACTAACAGTCAAGAGGCCCCGTCCGCCTTCTGCTCCTCGCCGCAGCACACGGCTTACGCTAATCTCAGCAAATTAACTAGCGCTCGCTAACCCGTTTAAAACGATCCCCCGCTCACTCGGTGACCTTGTATGCAATTGCACCTTTTTCTAATCGTTGGGCATTAAGAAGCAGAGTATGAGCCAGAATACATGGCGGTAATTCCACACACACTGTGGCTAAATAACTATTGGACTGGAAAGGAAGTAGTAGGCCTACTTCACATTAGCCCTCAGAATGTACCCTTTAATATGAGAGATCCTTATTTCCTCTGTGTGTGTGTGAGAGAGAGTGAATGTGTGAATGTGTGTGTGTGTCCACTCAAACTGTCAAAGGGAGAAGACGAGTGGCTAAAGTGGGGGACTTTGTGTGGGCGTGACTGCATGTGTGTGTGTTTCTCTGTGTGCTTGCGGGTGTGTGTGTGTGATGTTCTGTGTGTCATCCTGCATTTAGATCCTACAAGAGACAAAGTACCACACAGCTCTTATAAACATC
This sequence comes from Brachymystax lenok tsinlingensis, assembly GCA_030435695.1. Classification (NCBI taxonomy): domain Eukaryota; kingdom Metazoa; phylum Chordata; class Actinopteri; order Salmoniformes; family Salmonidae; genus Brachymystax; species Brachymystax lenok. The sequence continues at coordinate 35,644,337 of CM059815.1, forward strand.
ATCAACACTCCAAAGTTCAATTACACATTAATATCAATTCAAATAAAATTCTTGCATTCTTTTGAGGAAATGTTTGTCTTACCTAAGTGATGTTCATTGATTACATCTGCGAGAGAGACAGACACACACAGACAGAGTGAGAGGAGAGAGAAACAGAAAGAGAGAGGGAGAGAGAGAGACAGAAAGAGAGAGAGGGAGAGAGAGAGAGAAAGCAGGTCAAAGCACAGATCACACAACTCCAAAGCCAAACAGTACGCAATAAGATTACTGGAGATCTCCTATCGTAAATCCATTTTGGATTTAGCAGTGCATCACTATTGTCATCATCATGTTTCACGGCTATTGAGGTCAAACTCAGTAGTAGTTCAGAGTCGACAGGCAAGGATCAACTCTTCATCAAGTCAGCGATAAGGTTGTTCATCAATTTGCTTGCTACAAATGTAGTTTAACATAGACTTATGAAAAATGAATTATGCAAATGTTTCCATAATGCCCTAATGCCTCCCCAGGAATCACAGGCTGTCGAGTACTGATCAAATGAGCTTGTTTTGCAGTATGCGAAGGGATTTAGAGAGAGAACAGGCGAATAGGGGAGTAGGCTACACAGTACAGCTAACAGAAATATAGTAATTCTACATTCATCTACATTTCTGATCCTCAAAGCGAATCTTAAAATACTCTCCCCAATTAACTTTTAGTGATTCTGTACATTATGATAGACTGAATTTCTAATTCATAGTTCTTGAATGGCCTGAGGGGATATGCCCGTTTTATAAAAATGTACCACATTGGTAAGCAGTTACCCAGTGTGCCAACCCATGTCTGACAGAAGGATACCACTGCATATGTTCCGTGACCCGATGTGCCAACCTGGTTGGGTAACAGGAGATTGAACGTGCCACGGGAGCCAGGGGAGACAGATGGCATGGAGGTCTTCCAGGGAATAGCCATTGATATTCAGATCCTCTCTGTTCATTTAGTCTCTACAGTTGTTACAACATATCTCTACCATATATGGCACAATGACTCAGATTATAGTTGTCCCTACACATTGTTTTCAATCCCATTAAATCGACAGTATTTAGTTACGTTTCAGATCCATCTTAATCAAATACAAGATCGTATGCTTTAAAAAAAATAAACGTATAAAGGGGTCTTAGTATGAGAGACACACAACACTATTGCAACAACACATCATCAGTAGGGTAAAACTAACCTGTCTCACGACGGTCTAAACCCGTTGGTGGCATTCATTTTATAACCTCTCACTTACGATAAACACAATACATCCACTCACTGATAAAAACAACAACCTAGTCTACTTATGGTTATTGTGACTCAGTAAATTACTACAGTTATAATTACAGTACAATATTTATTTAAAATGGTAACATTTTGAAAACGAAGGAACAAAATTGCAAGATGGGCATTTCAGAGCAATCCCTGTGTAATATATAACAAAGACACACAACACTGATCGTTTTTCCTTTCCCCGCTAAAGGTATTTTGCCGAAAGGTATTTTGCTCACCGTTTTTGTGCCTTTATCAAGCTTGTTTTAAAAAAAATAATGTTTCTTACTTTAATATGATAATCTTCATGGCGTGATGCCGATCTCCACACAGAGAATAATTATTTATGTATTTATTGAAATTAAAATGTCATGGTTCACTGCTTTACAGATAGAGCATGAGTGTCTTACAGTGTTTTGGGGACTAAAGGGGGTTGAGACAATTATTCAAATATTTAACCTTAGCGGTCATAGATTATGCAAATTACGTCCCAAAAGGATTCTTTCCGCAGCTGAAAAATCTGTGCAGTTGCTCGGAGCCATGTAAAAAATCGTCAGGACCGAGCCGGAGAAAAAAAAGACACGCCATTTGCTTTGGCACCTCTCAGGAGGAGGAGTAGTCGAATAACCGGCAGCTATTTTCCTCTCAGATTGAGTGGAGAAGACAGAGACATGGACATGACAGAGGGAGGAAGACACTACATATTGTGTCTATGGACTCCTCACCACTACACAAGTCCACAGTATTCCCTCTATTGCAGACTTCACTTGTGTATAAATAGACTAACACACACACACTGACCACCAGTATAGTACTGTACGTACAGTAGTCTTGGCCTACATGGTCTCACACACACACAAACACACACACACACACACACACACACACACACACACACAGAGATTACCCCCCCCACACGCTATCAAACTGACATCCAAAAACATTTGTTCATATATGTTCCTGCTTTTTTTAATATAGGACAACAAGAAAACCTGGTCTCCTCCACTGTCCTTGAAGCATAACAGCCTCTCCACTGATAAGAGCTGTCATAGAGCTTCAGATGCTCAGGCCCTGTTAAGCTCATCAACATGCCTGTCTATGGCGGGGGCACTGTTTGACTGGATTACTTAGATGCTAAGTCTTATGTGATTCAGGTTGCTTGTGTTGATGAGCAACGAGAGGGTGTTCCATCTCATTCCGATTAGTATTCAAGTATGTAGCATGTAGTATGCAGTGCTCTGTTGGGAACGCACCCTGGATGAACTGAAGTATCAGAGGTGAAAGGAGGCCTGGGAGTGCCTGTCAGAATGTGTGTCTGTGTAGTCAAGATATGTCAGAGCCCGCATCCACAAAGTCTCTCAGAGTAAGAGTGCTGATCTAGAATCAGGTTCTCCTTTTAAAAATCATAATGAATAAGATTATATGGAAAGGTTGGGACCGGATCCTAGATAAGCACTTCAACTCGAGACGCTTTGTGGATACTGGCCCAGATCTCTGTGGATCTCATGGGTTCACCATGGCTACCAGAGGCCTGGGCCTGGTTGCATAAAACACTTTAAATCGACATTTTCACTGCTCTATTTCACTATATATGACCAGTAATGTTAGTAACATATGTGTCATAATTTTTTTAAATGTATTCACTACACACAAATACGAGTGTTTCTGCATAGAAACGGTAAAAACAGGCCAGCTACATTTCCTGGTTGTAAGCAAACCACAATATCCAGAATTCATAGCGATTTCAGGACATGGAAGACCGCCCCGTGGAGGTGTATCCAATTGATGTGAGAAATATCAAAATGTCTGTGTTTGTAGCCAGCACTTTCAGCCAGAGAATTCTGTTCAAAATAGAACTGATGGGGTTGCCATATTGTCGAAAGTTGAAAAGTGATTTTCCCCTTCACTTCAAAGAGGAAGGCATCTGGCAACATCAGCGCAGCAGAAAATAACCTAGCTAACTAGCTAGCTATAGTACCTTGTTTGAGTGTGTATTGATAGGGACAAAGTAGGAACACATTAGTAAAATGTTGGCTAATCACTGACTACTGTGTGTCCTACAGACTAATCCTGATGATGATGACCTTGACACCAGCTTTAGTAGTACAGAGCCTGTAGACTCATTGGATGAAAGCTTTCAGCCTGGAATAAGCTCAAGCTCCACATCATTTGACTTTGAAACAAGGTATTTATGCCAGCCAAAAGGTATTTATGAAAGCACAACACCCTCTTGAGAAAACAAAATCACCAATACACTAAACTGTCTACAAGACAAGTGCTCCTTAAAAACTTTTCCCACTCTTGCAGTCAATCTTCTGGCATGGGTGAGAGGGGCTGATAGAATACTCTTCGGCAGGTAGTCTAGTGGTTAGAGTGTTGGACTTGTAACCGGAGGGTTGCAAGTTCAAATCCCCGAGCTGACAAGGTACAAATCTGTCGTTCTGCCACTGAACAAGGCAGTTAACCCACTGTTCCCCGGGCGCCGAAGACATGGATGTCGATTAAGGCAGCCCCCCACACCTCTCTGATTCAGAGGGGTTGGGTTAAATGCGGAAGACACATTTCAGTTGAAGGCATTCGGTTGTACAACTGACTAATAATGGTGACTTTGACATTTGACTACCCTATTCACTCTATTGTTGGCAGTGCTTGTCTACTCAACAGCACAACTGTAGGTGCCCATACACAACAATACATGACTAGAATGTCTACAAGTCAAGCCCCCCTCAAACCTTTCACATCTTTGCTAACAGCCCATCTCAATGCCCAATTATTGACTGAGTGTAACAAAACACATACCAGTGAAGATGCCAAAGCCTACTAAACCAGATGCCATTACCCAACACAAGAAAAGGTTGTCCAGCTGAAGAACATTCTGGAACCTGTCTGGAACATTCAACCAACACAACATCCATATTCAGTTAGACTGATGTTGTAGTATAATATAGAATGCCTAGTATGCTCACAACTGCGCTGTGGTAAAGATATTGCAAGCTGTTGTACATATGTACACTGCCGTTCAAAAGTTTGGGGTCACTTAGTAAATGTCCTTGTTTTTGAAAGAAAAGCTAATTTTTTGTCCATTAAAATAACATCAAATTGAACAGAAATACAGTGTAGACATTGTTAATGTTGTAAATGACTATTGTAGCTGGAAACGGCAGATTTTTTATGGAATATCTATTTAGGCGTACAGAGGCCCATTATCAGCAACCATCACTGCTGTGTTCCAATGGCACGTTGTGTTAGCGAATCCAAGTTTATCATTTTAAAAGGCTAATAGATCATTAGAAAACCCTTTTGCAACTATGTTAGCACAGCTGAAAACTGTTGTTCTGATTAAAGAAGCAATAAAACTGGCCTTCTTTAGACTAGTTGAGTATCTGGAGCATCAGCATTTGTGGGTTCGATTACAGGCTCAAAATGGCCAGAAACAAAGACCTTTCTTCTGAAACTTGTCAGTCTATTCTTGTTCTGAGAAATGAAGGCTATTCCATGCGAGAAATTGCCAAGAAACTCAAGATCTGGTACAACGCTGTGTACTACTCCCTTTACAGAACAGCGCAAACTGGCTCTAACCAGAATAGAAAGAGGAGTGGGAGGCCCCGGTGCACAACTGAGCAAGAGGACAAGTACATTAGTGTGTCTAGTTTGAGAAACAGACGCCTCACAAGTCCTCAACTGGCAGTTTCATTAAATAGTACCCGCAAAACACCAGTTTCAACGTCAACAGTGAAGAGGCGACTCCGGGATGCTGGCCTTCTAGGCAGAGTTGCAAAGAAAAAGCCATATCTCAGACTGGCCAATAAAAATAAAAGATTAAGTCGGGCAAAAGAACACAGACACTAGACAGAGGAAGACTGAAAAAAAGTGTTATGAATAGACTAATCTAAGTTTGAGGTGTTTGGATCACAAAGAAATTCGTGAGACATAAAAAATGAAAGGATGCTGGAGGAGTGATTGACGCCATCTGTCAAGCATGGTGGAGGCAATGTGATGGTCTGGGGGTGCTTTGGTGGTGGTAAAGTGGGAGATTTGTACAAGGTAAAAGGGATCTTGAAGAAGGAAGGCTATCACTCCATTTTGCAACGCCATCCCCTGTGAACGGCGCTTAATTGGAGCCAATTTCCTCCTACAACAGGACAATGACCCACAACACAGCTCCACACTATGCAAGAACTATTTAGGGAAGAAGCAGTCAGCTGGTATACTGTCTTTAATGGAGTGACCAGCACAGTTACCGGAACTCAACCCTATTGAGCTGTTGTGGGAGCAGCTTGACCGTATGGTACGTAAGAAGTGCCCATCAAGCCAATCCAATTTGTGGGAGGTGCTTCAGGAAGCATGGGGTGAAATCTCTTCAGATTACCTCAACAATTTGACAACTTGAATGCCAAAGGTCTGCAAGGCTGTAATTGCTGCAAATTGAAGATTCTTTGACAAAAGCAAAGTTTGTAGGACACAATTCAAAAGGACACGCATCAGAAACCAATAAAGTGTTGTCTTCAACTTGTGGATCAATTCACTGTGATATTCATGAAATGTATTTGGAAGTAACTAGCTACAATCTTACTGCTACAAATGATGCTGGGAGTTGGTGCATCATTTAACTTTTTATTTGTTGGCAAGTAAACATGTTTCAATAAAACAGTAGATTAGTCTGTCAAAATAGCAAATTAGTAGACATGGCTTGTATTCAAGACAAAGTTTATTTTCTCTGGAGACCGAGGTGAGTTTACACAGCGGTATGCAGGACAGTTATGGCAATGTATGACATATATACAATAGAAGAAAAATATACTACTAACGCTTATAATAAATACTACAGTTCTACAAAGGGAATACTTGCATACGGTGTGTTTGGGTGGTGCAGTGAGGTGTGCAGAGTAACTTTGATACAAAGACTGGGAGTGATAGGAGTAAGCAAAACGGATAGGAACAGGAAATGGTCAAGGGAGCTCAGATGTCAACAAGATTTCTCGGGCAAGAGACTGGGTGCGCGCCCCACTTTATTTTACTTATATAACGTATAGGTAACCATCCTAGTGAAATATTATTGCTAATATTCATAAAGGGATAGCTAAGGATGCATAATAACTGGTCTTTGATTTGTTTAGGAAAAGTTTATAGGTATATTTGAACGCGTTCTCTTCACGTTTCAATGGGCGATTCGACGTTGGATTTTCTGAACATAACGCGCCAACCAAACAGAGATTTATGGATATAATAAATGACTTTTTCTAACAAAAGAACCATTGGATGTCTTCGTTGGACACTTGGGAAGCCCTCAGCAGAAGTTCTTCGAAAGGTAAGGGATTTGTTTTCGCTGTGATATGGGTTTTGTGTGAACCGCGCTGGTTTATGAATTTATGCTAATGCAGAAATATTAGAGGTGCTATCCTCAAACAATCAAATGTTGTGCTTTCGCCGTAAAGCCTTTTTGAAATCTGACAACGCTGTGATATTGCCAAGAAGCAGAGCTTTTGATGACTACGCAACACTTGTATATTTATGAATGTTTAATAATTCAACTTTTGGATTTTGAATTTGGCGCCATACATTTCACCGGGTAGTGTCGGGTGCTCCCTAAGTAGTTAAGTACATTTTCCCTTATCTTCGCCCTTAAAAAGTTTCCTCAACTTTAAGTCAGTTGCACAAAATGTTTTAACGTGAATTTCTCCCTTAAATTAAGTGAAAAAAGGGTGCCCATGAGGTCCCATAACTGCTTCATTCAGTATGGATATCAATGAAAACAGCATTTGTGGAGGTGAATGTTGCTTTCCTCTGGCCTAGTTTCAAAAGGAAAATCCACCAGCTAGCTAGGTAGCTACTTATTAGCTAAACAATGGAAGGTGGACATTCCATGGCTATAAAGCTAGCTGGCTAGTAAGCCATCTACTCTGTAAGCTAGCTTGACGCGCTAGAAAGTTATAGAAACAAGATGCGAAAAGTGTAAGTACAAGAAATGTGGTTTATTATCTTCTGAAGCAATTTGGTTATCCTGTCTTGATTGTAAAAGTTATATTTTGTAATCCTACCAAATAAATGCCATGTATGTCGAGACGTTTAGACAGTGAATCAGGCCATCTCCATTGTAACCAGATACTCTTTCTGCTGTGCATGTCTTCAAACTACTGTAAAACCCTGAAAGTACGCCCTTGCCTAAATATTTGAGGGGACAATTCCCTTAGGTAAGGGAAAGAAAACTATTCCTTAAGGGAAACATTTGAGTTGTTGTATGCCACTGGGATATGACCCTTACAATGGGGATATGGTCAAAGACACTGAGGGTGGGTTGCACCAACATCAATGCCTATAATGCACATTAAAACTAACGTTAATGCTACTTCACTACAATGTTACCGTTATCAGGCCCGTTTACAGCATGTTGCATTACATCATCATTCGTACCAAGGCTGGGCATATCATAAGCCCCAATTCAATTGTTGTACAAAATGGGAACGTAAATAGCCTACTAATAAGGAGTTAATAACCATAAAACTCAACAGGATTCAACCAGTCTCTAATTATTCTCTGAGGAACTCATGTTGGTCTCTCCACAGTAGAACAGTTAAACCACCTCAAGTGGCAGTTGGAGATTAATTCTTAATCTAAGTTTATATATTGTTTTTTTTATTAATTGAGCAACAGGCTTAAAATTTATCTAGGTTTCAAGTTAAAACTAAACTTAGATTAGAGGAAGGATTTAATTTAACTATGATTAATTTAAAACTAGGTTTAACATTTGGTGCAACAAGATGAATAGATAAACCTTGATTTAACCCAGTTTAATTAATCCATGTTGGTGCAACCTACCCTTAGTGCACAAACACACACAAACGCGAGCAACCAACTGTACACACGCACATGAAAACGCACACAACACACACACTGTAGGCTTGCTTATGACAGGTTGATGTCATAAGCAGGCCTACAGGTTGATGTCATAAGCAGGCCTACAGGTTGATGTCAGGTATTTTGCATAAGGATCGGCCAATGTGTCATGGCTTCACCTGGGAGGAAACCCAGAATGTATCCCAAGAGACAATGAATGCCCTAATACAGACAATACCACAGAGTGTGTTTGACAGTGCATGTGTGTGTAAACCTAGGGAAGCGTGGGGAATGGGCCTTGGCTGCGCTGGTAAGTGGTGGGAGCAGGAGGGCTAAGCCGAGGCCCTCTTGATTTAATTCCCTCTAATCAAGTCCCTGCCCCATGGGGACTGTTCTCTCTCTCCACACACACACACACACACACACACACACACACACACCTCCCCTGCATACATAAATGTAAGCCTAATTTACACGGAAGAGGGGGGTCATGCACTGAGCTATGGAGCGTGGTCAGACATGCCCACACACACACACACGCATGCACACTCATCCCGTTGCTTTTCCAAAAATAGCCCGACCTTAAAAGGGCAGAGATGAGGAGATCGCTCAGAATGAAATAGGAAAAGAGAATGAGGGCACAGCTGTGTAAGTCTGTTGGCTAAAACATAGACTCAATATGTCAGACAATATTAAATCAAAACATGGTATATCACTCCGTGCTCTGAAATTTAAATACACAAGGGGGCTGATTTTGGGCAAGATCATACAGCTCTAGTGGGATGTGCGTGAGCGTATGTGTATATAAAGATAGGTTTGTGTGTGTGTGTGTGTGTGTGTGTGTATATATATATAGACATATAAATATATGTGTGTATGTGTATACAGTGGGGCAAAAAAGTATTTAGTCAGCCACCAATTGTGCAAGTTCTCCAACTTAAAAAGATGAGAGAGGGCTGTACTTTTCATCATAGGTACACTTCAACTATGACAGACGAAATGAGAAAAAGAAATCCAGAAAATCACATTGTAGGATTTTTAATTTATTTATTTGCAAATTATGGTGGAAAATAAGTATTTGGTCAATAACAAAAGTTTCTCAATACTTTGTTATATACCCTTTGTTGGCAATGACAGAGGTCAAACGTTTTCTGTAAGTCTTCACAAGGTTTTCACACACTGTTGCTGGTATTTTGGCCCATTCCTCCATGCAGAGGTTTTCACTCAAAATCTCACGATACATGGCCCCATTCATTCTTTCCTTTACACGGATCAGTCGTCCTGGTCCCTTTGCAGAAAAACAGCCCCAAAGCATGATGTTTCCACCCCCATGCTTCACAGTAGGTATGGTGTTCTTTGGATGCAACTCAGCATTCTTTGTCCTCCAAACACGACGAGTCGAGTTTTACCAAAAAGTTATATTTTGGTTTCATCTGACCATATGACATTCTCCCCAATCCTCATCTGGATCATCCAAATGCTCTCTAGCAAACTTCAGACGGGCCTGAACATGTACTGGCTTAAGCAGGGGACACGTCTGGCACTGCAGGATTTGAGTCCCTGGCGGCGTAGTGTGTTACTGATGGTAGGCTTTGTTACTTTGGTCCCAGCTCTCTGCAGGTCATTCACTAGTTCCCCCGTGTGGTTCTGGGATTTTTGCTCACCGTTCTTGTGATCATTTTGACCCCATGGGGTGAGATCTTGCGTGGAGCTCCAGATCGAGGAAGATTATCAGTGGTCTTGTATGTCTTCCATTTCCTAATAATTGCTCCCACAGTTGATTTCTTCAAACCAAGCTGCTTACCTATTGCAGATTCAGTCTTCCCAACCTGGTGCAGGTCTACAATTTTGTTTCTGGTGTCCTTTGACAGCTCTTTGGTCTTGGCCATAGTGGAGTTTGGAGTGTGACTGTTTGAGGTTGTGGACAGGTGTCTTTTATACTGATAACAAGTTCAAACAGGTGCCATTAATACAGGTAACGAGTGGAGGACAGAGGAGCCTCTTAAAGAAGAAGTTACAGGTCTGTGAGAGCCAGAAATCTTGCTTGTTTGTATGTGACCAAATACTTATTTTCCACCATAATTTGCAAATAAATTAATTAAAAATCCTACAATGTGATTTTCTGGATTTTTTTTTCCTCATTTTGTCATAGTTGAAGTGTACCTATGATGAAAATTACAGGCCTCTCATCTTTTTAAGTGAGAGAACTTGCACAATTGGTGGCTGACTAAATACTTTTTTGCCCCACTGTATATATGTGTGTGTGTGTGTGTATGTGCTCAGAGTACCCTGCTAGGCACCACCTAACAACATTCCCAAAAGTGAAGGAAAGAGACAACAGTACAAGAGGGAGGGAATGATAGATCAAAAAAGATAAATGAGAGAGAGAGTGGTTCAAAGAATGAAACGGGGCCGGGTAGCCCCCCGCTGTGCATGCCACGAGGCTGCCCTCTCCCCTTAAGGATGGAGTGATGGGATGGAGATGAAAGAAGGGATGAGGGTAGTGAAGGGAGGATAAAAATGCATAAGGGGAGGGTAGGGGTACGTGATATAACCCCCTTCTAGTACTTCCCACTGGGTTTGTTCATGACATGAAACGAGTGTGTGATGACTGCCCCTTCCCTAGTTAAAGTTGTCAGGCTTCAGTCACTACATACACAGTTATTCAGTCACTTGTTTTGGCCATTTGAAATTGAGGCCCCAATCGGGAATTTGGCAAAATCTGACAATAACTCTATTATAACTCTATCCTCCTGATTCCTGCTTACAAACAAAGACTCAAACAGGAAGTACGAGTGACACGCTCAATTCGGAAGTGGTACCATGAAGCGGATGCTAAACTACAGGACTGTTTTCCTAGCACAGATTGGAATATGTTCCAGGATTCATCCAATAGCATTGAGGAGTTTACCATATCAGTCACTGGCTTCATTAATAAGAGCATCAGCAGCATTGTCCCAACAGTGACCGTACGTACATACACTAATTGTACAAAACATTAGGAACACCTTCCTAATATTGAGTTGTTCCCTCTTTTGCCTTCAGAACAGCCTCAATTAATTGGGGCATAGACTCTACAAGGTGTAGAAAGTATTCCACAGGGATTCTGGCCCATGTTGACTCCATTGCTTCCCACAGTTGTGTCAAGTTGGCTGGATGTCCTTTGGGTGGTGGACCATTCTTGATACACACAGGAAACTCAGCAGCGTTGCAGTTCTTGACACACTCAAACCAGTGCGCCTGGCACCTACTACCATACCCTGTTCAAAAGGAACTTAAATATTTTGTCTTGCCCATTCATCCTCTGAATACCACACATACACAATCCATGTCTCAATTGTCTCGAGGTTTAAAAAGCCGTCTTTAGCCTGTCTCCTCCCCTTCATTTACACTGATTGGTGGATTTAACAAGTGACATCAGTAAGGGATCATAGGCTTCAACTGGTCGGTCATTGAAAGAGCAATATTTTGTACACTCATTGTATATCCCAACAAAAAGCCATGGATTACAGGCAACATCCTCACTGAGCTTGAGCTTTCAAGGAGCGGGACACTAACCTAGACGCTTAGAAGAAATCTCGCTACACCCTCCGATGAACCATCAAACAGGCAAAGCATCAATACAGGACTAAGATCAAATCCTACTTCACCGGCTGACGCTCATCGGACGTGGCAGGGCTGGCAAACTATCACAGATTACAAAGGGAACCCCAGCCACGAGCTGCCCAGTGACACGAGGGTACCAGACGAGCTAAATGCCTTCTATGCTAAATATCTTCAAACACATCGCCACGCTGACCCTCAGCACGGGGGCCCCTCAGGGGTGCGTGCTTAGTCCCCTCCTGTACTTCCTGTTCACCCACGACTGCGTGGCTGCACACGACTCCAAGCCTATCATTAAGTTTGCCCGATGACACAATAGTAGTATGTCTGATCTCAGACGAAGATGAGACAGCCTACAGGTCAGAGATCTGGCAGTGTAGTGCCAGTACAACAACCTCAACGTCAGTAAGAAAAAGGAGCAGATCGTGGACTACAGGAAACGGAGGGCCGAGCATGCCCCCATTCGGGGCTGTAGTGAAGCGAATCGAGAGCGTCAAGTTCCTCGGTGTCCACATCACTAAGAATCTATCATGGTCTAAACACACAAACACAGTTGTAAAGAGGGCACGACAATGCCTCTTTGGCATGGGCCCTCAGATCCTCCAAAATTTCTACAGCAGCACCAGAGAGCATTTTGACTGACTGCATTACCGCTTGGTAATGTCCACCCACAGCGCTCAGAATGACAGATCACATTTAGATGATGGTAATTCATAATTAACAGAACATGCAAGTTGAGGGTGCAACGATGTGCTGTCCTTCTTACCGAATTCTGATGCATTTTGAACATGTTAGATTAACTGTCCACATTCACTTTTCCTCAGCCAACAAGATGATGAACAGTAAAATCACTAGCCTATTTCAATCTACTATAAAAGAAAAGTTTAGGCTACCTATTCTATTGGTCAGCTTGTCGAGAAATAAATAGCCTATCCCAAAGACTCTGGGGACATAAATCCCAAATTCATACAACCAGTAAGTCTAGGTTACATTAAAAACAAAAGTTAAAAAGCAATGAGTCTGATGCAACAGATCAGAAAGTTTAACTTAAAATGTTGATGAAATATCTACACACAATACCTGATAACTAACAATCTAACAATCTACACACAATACCCCAAATGACAAAGTGAAAACAGGTTTCTAGACATTTTTGTAAATGTATTCAAAATAAATAAAAAAATAACTTATTTATTTAAGTATTCAAATGCATAACTCAGCTCATTGCAAAGTGGTGTGTGATACGCTGATGAAGCCTGCCTTCCGTTATCGTTTGATGCCACGTTCAATACAACTGGGAACTCGGGAAATCTCAAATCTCCGATTTCAGTGCATTCAAGACAACTGGGAACTGGGAGCTCCAACTGTTTTTTTTTTTTGTTTTTTTTTTTAACTGTCATCCAACTCGGGAACTCGGGCCTCTTTCCAGAGCTCCGACTTTCCAACCTGAAGATCACTGAATTATGATTTGACCTCGTATTTTTCAGAGTTCCCAGTTGTCTTGAAAGCACCACAAGATGCTACAGTAGCAGCAGCTCTTGCGCTGTCTGACAGATTTTCCACTCAAAGGCTCTGTATCTGTATGCTGTACAAGTGTGCTAAATAAGATACATAACAAATTTACTGTACACGCACCAATTTAATTACACAAAATTATGCAAATTAAACTATAGACCGATAAGCATGACAAGTTAAATGTATTTCCATCAATGAAGAAGCTAAAAGTGAATTGTTTCTTCTTCTCGCTTATTTATCAGCTTTTCTATTTTTTGGGGGGACAAAAGTTGGCTATTACCGGCTAACAGAAACCCTGTCACACACTTACAACTGCCACCCCAACACACACACACACGCATACTGCCGCCACACACACACACACCACACGCTGCTGCTAGTCACTTTACCTCTACCTACTGTATATGTACAGTACATAGCTACCTCAATTACCTTGTGCCCCTGCACATCGACTCGGTACTGGTGCTCCATGTATATAGCCATCTTATTTTCTTCTCCCTGTATATAACCATGTTATTTTCTTCTCCCTGTATATAGCCATGTTATTTTCTGCTCCATGTATATAGCCATGCTATTTTCTTATCCCTGTATATAGCCATGTTATTTTCTGCTCCATGTATATAGCCATGTTATTTTCTACTCCATGTATATAGCCATGTTATTTTCTACTCCCTGTATATAGCAATGTTATTTTCTACTCCCTGTATAAAGCCATGCTATTTTCTACTCCATGTATATAGCCATGTTATTTTCTACTCCCTATATATAGCCATGTTATTTTCTCCTCCTTGTATAAAGCCATGTTATTTTCTTATCCCTGTATGTAGCCATGTTATTTTCTGCTCCCTGTATATATCTGTGTTATTTTCTACTCCCTGTATATAGCCATGTTATTTTCTTCTCCCTGTATATAGCCATGTTATTTTCTACTCCCTGTATGTAGCCATGTTATTTTCTACTCCCTGTATATAGCCATGTTATTTTCTGCTCCCTGTATAAAGCCATGTTATTTTCTTATCCCTGTATATAGCCATGTTATTTTCTACTCCATGTATAGCCATGTTATTTTCTACTCCCTGTATGTAGCCATGTTATTTTCTACTCCCTGTATATAGCCATGTTATTTTCGTCTCCCTGTATATAGCCATGTTCTTTTCTGCTCCCTGTATGTAGCCATGTTATTTTCTACTCCATGTATATAGCCATGTTATTTTCTTCTCCCTGTATAAAGCCATGTTATTTTCTTATCCCTGTATATAGCCATGTTATTTTCTGCTCCATGTATATAGCCATGTTATTTCCTACTCCCTGTATGTAGCCATGTTATTTTCTTCTCCCTGTATATAGCCATGTTATTTTCTGCTCCATGTATATAGCCATGTTATTTTCTTACCCCTGTATATAGCCATGTTATTTTCTGCTCCATGTATGTAGCCATGTTATGTTCTACTCCCTGTATATAGCCATGTTATTTTCTTCTCCCTGTATAAAGCCATGTTATTTTCTTATCCCTGTATATAGCCATGTTATTTTCTACTCGCTACATAAAGCCATGTTATTTCCTACTCCCTGTATGTAGCCATGTTATTTTCTTCTCCCTGTATATAGCCATGTTATTTTCTTCTCCCTGTATAAAGCCATGTTATTTTCTTCTCCCTGTATAAAGCCATGTTATTTTCTTCTCCCTGTACAAAGCCATGTTATTTTCTTATCCCTGTACATAGCCATGTTATTTTCTGCTCCCTGTATATATCCGTGTTATTTTCTACTCCATGTATATAGCCGTGTTATTTTCTACTCCATGTATATAGCCATGTTATTTTCTATTCCCTGTATATAGCCATGTTATTTTCTACTCCCTGTATAAAGCCATGCTATTTTCTACTCCATGTATATAGCCATGTTATTTTCTCCTCCCTGTATAAAGCCATGCTATTTTCTACTCCCTGTATATAGCCATGTTATTTTCTCCTCCCTGTATAAAGCCATGTTATTTTCTTATCCCTGTATATAGCCATGTTATTTTCTACTCGCTACATAAAGCCATGTTATTTTCTACTCCCTGTATGTAGCCATGTTATTTTCTTCTCCCTGTATGTAGCCATGTTATTTCCTACTCCCTGTATGTAGCCATGCTCTTTTCTTCTCCCTGTATAAAGCCATGTTATTTTCTTCTCCCTGTACAAAGCCATGTTATTTTCTTATCCCTGTACATAGCCGTGTTATTTTCTGCTCCCTGTATATATCCGTGTTATTTTCTACTCCATGTATATAGCCGTGTTATTTTCTACTCCATGTATATAGCCATGTTATTTTCTTATCCCTGTATATAGCCATGTTATTTTCTTCTCCCTGTATGTAGCCATGTTATTTTCTACTCCCTGTATATAGCCATGTTATTTTCTTCTCCCTGTATATAGCCATGTTATTTTCTACTCCCTGTATATAGCCATGGTATTTTCTACTCCCTGTATGTAGCCATGATATTTTCTACTCCCTGTATAAAGCCATGTTATTTTCTTATCCCTGTATATAGCCATGTTATTTTCTACTCGCTACATAAAGCCATGTTATTTTCTACTCCCTGTATGTAGCCATGTTATTTTCTTCTCCCTGTATGTAGCCATGTTATTTCCTACTCCATGTATGTAGCCATGTTCTTTTCTTCTCCCTGTATAAAGCCATGTTATTTTCTTCTCCCTGTACAAAGCCATGTTATTTTCTTATCCCTGTACATAGCCATGTTATTTTCTGCTCCCTGTATATATCCGTGTTATTTTCTACTCCATGTATATAGCCGTGTTATTTCCTACTCCATGTATATAGCCATGTTACTTTCTTATCCCTGTATATAGCCATGTTATTTTCTTCTCCCTGTATGTAGCCATGTTATTTTCTACTCCCTGTATATAGCCATGTTATTTTCTGCTCCCTGTATAAAGCCATGTTATTTTCTTCTCCCTGTATATAGCCATGTTATTTACTATTTTCTATTTTTTATTTTATATCTTAACTTTAATTATGCATTGTTGGAAAAGGACCAGTAAGAAAGCATTTCACTGGCGGCAGGTAGCCTAGTGGTTAGAGTGTTGGACTAGTAACCGAAAGGTTGCAAGATCGAATCCCCGAGCTGACAAGGTAAAAATCTGTTATTCTGCCCCTGAACAAGGCAGTTAACCCACTGTTCCTAGGCCGTCATTGAAAATAAGAATTTGTTCTTAACCGACTTGCCTAGATAAGGTAAAATAAAAATAAACCTGTGGTTTACGAAGCATGTGACCAATAACTCCAGGTTCCCTCAGAAAATCTCTATGCTGTACTTAGAATGGACAAACTACATATAACATAGCTACAAGCAGCAAGCTAAATTAATTCAGTGTTTCCTCTATTACTATACCTCCTTCCCCCTCTTTCCTCCCAACATTCTGTATCTTCCTCTGTTTCCTCTTCCATGTCAGGCCGAAGACAGAAATGCATCGCCCAAAAAAGACAGAGGTAGAGAGAATGAAAGAGAGGAACAAAGAGAGAGTTTTGTCATCGAAAGATAGCTAGCAAGCTAAACCATCCCTCTGCTAAGACGCTAATGATCCTAACAAGACACTAATGAGGTGACACTGAGTCAAGCAGAAAAATACACTCTTAAAGTTATCTGGATCTTGTCATGAAAAATAGCTCTTTACCTGGTTGTAACAGAGACCAGTCTGGCTATATGAGATATTTTCAAACAGAAAGCTAGTTTACTACCAGAAAGTCTGTGTGCCAAATTTACCCGCTGGAGAACTCCACAGTGGACTAATTTGAGGCACGTTGCTGTTACCTATTCACTCCTTACAATTCACCCAGTGAGTAACATTTATTGATCAGGTATTTTTAACGTCTTTTCAACCATAAAAACAAAATCTTTTCAACGTCTTGTGCTCATAGTGTAGGGATTGGAGGCAAGAACTAAAGGAAAAGACATTTAATTGCTTTGTCATCGACCTAGGCCTTGTTTGTTTTTAAAGTTATTTCCTTGCTTGATACAATCACTACCAATCAGAACAATGACCTTCGGCAGTAAAGGAAGGATCCATTTTGGAGGTATTCAAATATGACCAATGACTGGCGAAATCTCGCTCTCGGCTACAATTGGTTACCCTGAATCCTAATGGCCAGAGTGATGATGTCAGAGAGTGATGATGTCAGAGAGTGATGTGGTGAAAATGGAATGGTCTTAGGCGGAATGGGCAGTGCTTGTCTGGGCTGTTGAGATTACCGTAGAATGGGCATGTCCTAACACCTGCTACCTTCTAGGGAAGGCTGCAGGCATGTTTTTGTTTAGTCTACCTTTGATCCCTGCAGACATACACACACGCACACCTGGCTCCAAGGAACAAGCCTCACCCCGCCTAAAAGAGAGGACCACACAAGAGGTCCCCAGGCCCAGACATTCCTATTGACTGTGTGTGTGCTTGAATATTTATTTAGTGTTGTACCATGCATGTTTGTTTAAAGCCTACATTAAAAAAATCCCTGAATAGTGGATGAGTTCAAAGAAAGCAAAGCCCAGACATCAAAGAGAAGAGCGGCACACCATGCAGAATCATTACCCACGCGCCAGAATCATTACCCACGCGCCCAACAAACCTGCCCAACCTCCGCTCCTGCCCAACCTCCGCTCCTGCCCAACCTCCGCTCCTGCCCAACCTCCGCTCCTGCCCAACCTCCGCTCCTGCCCAACCTCCGCTCTAACCTCCGCTCCTGCCCAACCTCCGCTCTCTCACATGATAAAGGAGGGAAAACGAGAACTCAACTACGTCTGACGAACAAAAATGTATTTCTGCATAAATGCCATGTTCAACATAAACCACAATTTCCTAAAGCGTAGATTACAAAACGTACTTCGTCAATACTTAAAAACAAGGGCAGCTTAATACTCTAAAGGCATTCGCATACATAGGTTCAGTTTGAACTTGGCTAGGTTAAGTGAACGTCTGCTTGCATACTCCTTAAAGACCACCGCATGAAAACAACAAAAAAACGGAAATATTGTTGTTTGTCCCTCTTGAGCCACCATAGCTACAATATAGATATAACAGTTTCTTAAAACAGTTATAATTAACCTATCCAAATTCGTTGATATTGATGATATCTGGGTTTTCTGCGAAAAATAATGTTACAATCAGACTCACTTGAAAAACCTTGCAGAATACTTATTTACCTTTTTCAACACTACCCATGTTTTTGACAAGAAGGATATAATATGTTACTACTGCAATAACAAGACCATTGAAATGATTGTGCATTTTTTTATTCTTGTTGCCAAATACTTTATACAAACAAAAATCACAGAATTCTATACCAAATGTAATCATCTTGTTAAGACATTATCCATAGTGAATAACAAAAAGAAAAACCTGAATCATTGAGATTTTGACCCTCCAGCATGACAATGCTACCAGCCATACTGCTCATTCTCTGCGTGATTTCCTGCAAGACAGGAATGTCAGTGTTCTGCCATGGCCAACGAAGAGCCCGGATCTCAATGCCATTGAGCACGTCTGGAACCTGTTGGATCGGAGGGTGAGGGCTAGGGTCATTCCCTCCAGAAATGTCCAGGGAACTTGCAGGTGCCTTGTTGGAAGAGTGGGGTAACATCACACAGCAAGAACTGGCAAATCTGATGCAGTCCATGAGGAGGAGATGCACTGCAGTACTTAATGCAGCTGGTGGCCACACCAGATACTGACTGTTCCTTTTGATTTTGACCCCTCTTTGTTCAGGGACATATTATTCCATTTCTGTTAGTCACATGTCTGTGGAACTTGTTCAGTTTATGTCTCAGTTGTTGAATCTGTTATGTTCATGCAAATATTTACACATGTTAAGTTAGCTGAAAATAAACACAGTTGACAGTGAGAGGACGTTTCTTTATTTGCTGAGTTTACACACACACAATATATTTTGTTGTTTTATGTATTTAGTATTTTCTTATTTATACCGGTGTTTTGTTTTGTTAGACATGTTTGATGTAGGGATGTACAGTGGGGCAAAAAAGTATTTAGTCAGCCACCAATTGTGCAAGTTCTCCAACTTAAAAAGATGAGAGAGGCCTGTAATTTTCATCATAGGTACACTTCAACTATGACAGACGAAATGAGAAAAAGAAATCCAGAAAATCACATTGTAGGATTTTTATTTATTTATTTGCAAATTATGGTGGAAAATAAGTATTTGGTCAATAACAAAAGTTTCTCAATACTTCGTTATATACCCTTTGTTGGCAATGACAGAGGTCAAACGTTTTCTGTAAGTCTTCACAAGGTTTTCACACACTGTTGCTGGTATTTTGGCCCATTCCTCCATGCAGATCTCCTCTAGAGCAGTGATGTTTTGGGGCTGTCGCTGGGCAACACGGACTTTCAACTCCCTCCAAAGATTTTCTATGGGGTTGAGATCTGAAGACTGGCTAGGCCACTCCAGGACCTTGAAATGCTTCTTCAAGCCACTCCTTCGTTGCCCGGGCGGTGTGTTTGGGATCATTGTCATGCTGAAAGACCCAGCCACGTTTCATCTTCAATGCCCTTGCTGATGGAAGGAGGTTTTCACTCAAAATCTCACGATACATGGCCCCATTCATTCTTTCCTTTACACGGATCAGTCGCCCTGGTCCCTTTGCAGAAAAACAGCCCCAAAGCATGATGTTTCCACCCCCATGCTTCACAGTAGGTATGGTGTTCTTTGGATGCAACTCAGCATTTTTTGTCCTCCAAACGCAACGAGTTTAGTTTTTACCAAAAAGTTATATTTTGGTTTCATCTGACCATATGACATTCTCCCAATCCTCATCTGGATCATCCAAATGCTCTCTAGCAAACTTCAGACGGGCCTGAACATGTACTGGCTTAAGCAGGGGGACACGTCTGGCACTGCAGGATTTGAGTCCCTGGCGGCGTAGTGTGTTACTGATGGTAGGCTTTGTTACTTTGGTCCCAGCTCTCTGTAGGTCATTCACTAGGTCCCCGTGTGGTTCTGGGATTTTTGCTCACCGTTCTTGTGATCATTTTGACCCCACGGGTGAGATCTTGCGTGGAGCCCCAGATCGAGGAAGATTATCAGTGGTCTTGTATGTCTTCCATTTCCTAATAATTGCTCCCACAGTTGATTTCTTCAAACCAAGCTGCTTACCTATTGCAGATTCAGGTCTTCCCAACCTGGTGCAGGTCTACAATTTTGTTTCTGGTGTCCTTTGACAGCTCTTTGGTCTTGGCCATAGTGGAGTTTGGAGTGTGACTGTTTGAGGTTGTGGACAGGTGTCTTTTATACTGATAACAAGTTCAAACAGGTGCCATTAATACAGGTAACGAGTGGAGGACAGAGGAGCCTCTTAAAGAAGAAGTTACAGGTCTGTGAGAGCCAGAAATCTTGCTTGTTTGTATGTGACCAAATACTTATTTTCCACCATAATTTGCAAATAAATTCATAAAAAATGATGAAAATTACAGGCCTCTCTCATCTTTTTAAGTGAGAGAACTTGCACAATTGGTGGCTGACTAAATACTTTTTTGCCCCACTGTAAGTTGTTGATCATTTTGTATAAAAAAATAGAAAAAGTTTGAATTAATGTAAGATCAATAAAGAAATCTGTAATTAATTTTGATGTTTTTGCCGATGTCTTAGTCACACAATACATACATCTAGCTAAGATGTTTGGTGCACTACTTCTCAAAACCCCTTTCCTCTCCTCTCCTCTCTCTCGCTCATCCCTTTCTGTCAGTGAGATGGTGGTGTGGCTCGGTGATGAAAGCACAGCCAGCTCGGCAGGCTAATGTCTTGTGACCTACTGAAAGCCTGGCGAGTACCTTCGACCAAAACTGACACAGTTGTGGTGCACAGGTCAAGAGCGACGTTTGATGGACATTATCCTGTTACATAGCGAAAAGGCATTTGAAATTTGAAGAACATATTGAAGGAGAATGCTGGAAATAGGGCTGTTCTGCACGTGACCATTTCATATTTGTTATCCATTCGTAGGTACAGGAAGTGAGATGGAAGGTGGTATTCAGACATCCAAGGTGACTCTTTATATAGTATAGCGCATTATAAGCTAATATGCCACTACATGGGATACAGGATTGGAAAGTAGGGTTGGGCAGTAACCAGACTTTCATATTGTCATACCGTCCTTCACTCATACCGGGATATACGGTATTCCCGGCTTAGTACACAAGGGCCTCCCAAAAAAAAAACCCTATTGGTCATCTATTACCCGAATGCTAACAAAATTAGCACAAATTATAGCGAATTTCCATGGAGACTGCTTGCTAAATATGTTAACGAGCGCAAATTAAAATAAATGAATTGCAAAGACAGGCAATCCAGCTCATAAAGTTCAACATATAAAAGGTAGGACCTACCCGATGTAATTTTTGGTGAGTTTGGACATTTACAACCAAATGTGAATGAGAGACATTGTGCAAATGAGAGAAGTTTTTACGCTTTCTTGTCTGAAGGAAGAACAGTACCGGCTCTGGAGCAGCATGTGTAGGCTACAAGCTGTGTCTGTGTGGAGTGTGGAGTCGCTGGGGCAACAGGCCTGCCTATTATGCATGGTGAAAAGGGGGGAGAAGTCTGGCCATAAATGGAGAGGATAAAAAAAAAAAACTATGAAATTATGATAGTGGCAGCTGTACAAATAACTCATCCAGAGGGCTTTGACTTCTTAAACACAGACAGAAGAAGGCTAACACAATATGATGCCCGGTCACCTTATTAATTCAGCCACTTACTTAGATAAACAAGCAAGTTAAATTTAGGGCTCAGGTTAACGTAGAATTCTGCATTTTTCACAGGAAACAAATATAAAACACATATGAAATATCTTGCTGCGTTTTGTAAATGCAGATGTAAATTGCTTCTTATTGTAATTACTGCTCGGCAGAAACTCTAGGGACTTTTTCCTAGCCACCGTGCTTCTACATCTGAATTGCTTGCTGTTTGGGATTTTAGGCTGGGTTTCTGTATAGCATCTGCTGAAAAGGGCTTTATAAATACATTTGCAACTAAAACAACAGACAAAATACAAAACAGTGTAAACAAAATAAAACAAAATGACAAACCAACATCTCATCTTGGCTAGCATGGCTAGCTGGAAAACATGACATCATAGGCTATAACGTGGGTTGGCGCACTCGTTCATCCCACTTTTGAGAGAGCTGGGTAAGAATTTTCCTCGCTGTAGACGTTTGGAATTCGCCTCTCCTTCTTTCCCTCTTCACAAAGGGGAAAATTATGTAGACTTCAAAGAGGACTAGGGGAGAAGCTAATCTCCGCTGCCCCTCCCTCCCATCCTGCTGCAGCACGCTAGGCTAACGCTAGCGATATCGCTACCCTCCCAACATGGCGACCCACTGTGGGTTCCTGCCTTTTTCACTGGGTGAGGACTAGAGGGGGAAGTGGGGGGAGGGTTACAATACTCAAAACTTGCAAACCAAGCGCATGGAGTTTATGGGTGTTGGTTAGGTCGGCCGCAGCGGCATTTGCGTGACTAGCATCATGGTTCGTGCTCCTCAACACAAACACACACATACCAGCGTCAACTTATCGACCCCGTTATGTAAAAGTCCTATTTTGCTGTTTTTTTTAAAGATACATACTGGCACGGTGTGCTAGCACTGCGCAGTGACCTAGATCTAGACCCATGGCCGCGGAGAGAGAAGAGAGGGAGGGGGAAGAGAGAGGGGGGTGAGGGAGAGGAACAGTGAGGAGCGGTAATTCCCAAGGACGGGGGTTGTAGGGTGCATGTGTGTCAGTGCGGGGGCGTTGTGTGGTTGTGTGTGTAGTGGAGTCGTGTATGTGTGTGTTGTGGGGGGGTTACGATGGGCACATACCCCCACTGTCATGCATGATTAGAGACGATGTCACAGCTCAGTGGAGGGGACATCTCTTCCAGCCACACTCAGGACATATGGCGAGTTGGGATGGCAGGGTGTGTGTGAGTGTGTGTGTGGTGGGGGGTTAGGGTTAGGCAGGGTTAGAGGTTGTGTGGGGGGAGGGGTGGGATCATGACAGCTTCCTGTGACCCCCCCCTTCCCAGTCTATCTCCTTGACATTCCCCAATTCCACTTCTCTCCCATGATGCCCCACTCAATATACTGTACAGTGCAGAAGTGCATACACTAGAATCCCTACAGTACATACTGGAAATGCATGTAAGGATATGTTATGTGGCTACTGAAATGGGCACATACTGTGCATGAAAACATACACAAACACTGAAACGCAGTCTCAGGTGGATGACAGAGACAGACAGAGAGACACAGAGAGAGCGCCCATGGACATACTTACACACAGGGAGACACACATACATTCAGGTCATTCTAGTCAAATATTTGTACACAGTGACAGAGACGGGCTAGAGACGGGCTAGAGGGGCTAGAGACTAGGACAGATACAGGGACGGGGAAAGAGACGGGACGGGGTAAGAGACGGGGACAGAGACGGGGACAGAGACGGGGACGGGGAAAGAGACGGGGACAGAGACGGGGACAGAGACGGGACGGGAAAGAGACGGGGACAGAGACGGGACAGAGACGGGGACGGGGAAAGAGACGGGGACGGGAAAGAGACGGGGACGGGGAAAGAGACGGGGAAAGAGACGGGGAAAGAGACGGGGAAAGAGACGGGGAAAGAGGCGGGGAAAAGAGGCGGGAAAGAGCGGGACGGGAAAGAGACGGGACGGGAAAGAGACGGGACGGGGAAAGAGACGGGGACGGGGAAAGAGACGGGGACGGGGAAAGAGACGGGGACAGAGACGGGGACAGAGACGGGGACAGAGACGGGGACAGAGACACACAGCTGACATAAGAGTATTGTCACCTCTCCAGGGGGTAAAGGCATTGAGAAAACATCCGGTGGCTTCGACCAGACTTATACAGAGAGACAAGCACCGCTCACACACACACACCACGTGAGCAATCAGGGCAGCACGCAAACATACAATCACCAGTATGAGCAACCAAAAATAAATGTATGTTTGCATAATATTATCCAAATGACACACACACACGCAAGCACACACAGCTAGTTATAGATCGGGACAGTGTGACCAGAGGGGTTTAGCAGGCTTCAGTTGGAGTGTCACTGGACATCAGTGTTCATGTCAGGGAGAGCCTAGAAGAGCCAGTAGGCATGGGGAGAGAGAAATGGAATGACGAGAGAGGAAGGGGGAGAAATATAGTTAAGAGGGAGAGAAAGATAAAAAGCAAAAGAGAGGGAGGGAGAGATGGGAAATAGAGGGAGAATAAAGAAGAAATAAAGGAAGGGACTAGAAGATTGAGCTGTAAAGGAAGGGACTAGAAGATTGAGCTGTAAAGGAAGGGACTAGAAGATTGAGCTGTAAAGGAAGGGACTAGAAGATTGAGCTGTAAAGGAAGGGACTAGAAGATCGAGATGCAAAGGAAGGGACTAGAAGATTGAGCTGCAAAGGAAGGGACTAGAAGATTGAGCTGCAAAGGAAGGGACTAGAAGATCGAGATGCAAAGGAAGGGACTTGAGATTGAGGGATGAAAACAAAGGTATTAGAGGGAGAGAGAGAGAGAAGCCACCGGTCAGCCATATTGGCACTCACCAGAGGAATGAATGGAATTCTACAGTATTTCAATTAAATGTTTCAAGGACAAAATTACATGCATTTAAGTATTTTTGTGTTGTAGTGGGGACATGTCAATGTGTAGTTCATGCATGCATAATCTATGAGCAGAATAACTATTTTACCTCAATTAGACACAAAATCCCTATTTTGAAAGAGACTTTTCTTGAAACTGTGCAATTCGCTTCAGTCCCTCACATTTGAGTGACAGCTAACAAGAAGCCAACCCAGCGTTTTCCAATTAGGTCGCAGGGCGGGCCCAACAGCTTAGTGGACACAGCAGAGAGAGAGCAATGACATGGTGCACATACAGTATATGATGTAGTACGCAACTTTCGGGAACCACCTTTGGCTCGTGAGTGCTACTTTCAGAACTACTGGCCAAAAAGTATACGAAACTACCGGAAAATCTCTAAGTAACCTGTTTTTATAAATTTTTTATAATTTTTTTATGTTTAGCTCACATAATATAATTTAAAAGTATGCATTAAGGTGTCTGTAATATAATAAACATGGCGAAAACACATTAATATATGCATTTCTATAGCTATTTTCTATAGCATTTCTATAATATTTTTTACAACGGCGGGGGAGTGAAAAGATGGAGGCACGGTGGATTCAAAACATCGCCCCCTGTCAGTTATCTAGTGTACATATAAATCATTGGCTGCAACCCAATGGAGGCTTTTAAAGAGAGGCAGGTCCCTAGTACATCTGGTGGCAGCGGATCCAGTAGATCACCTCCATCTACTAGCAGTGAGGACTGGTGCACTGGAATACTGTCTTCCAATGAAAACAAACATATCACCAATTCTATCCATTAGAATGAATAGTAATCTATGATTATGAATTACACCCGTCACTGCTCTCTGTCTTTAATCACTAACGTATCTACTAATTTAATCTACTTCAACAGAGGGATGGTATGGGTGACCCCCCTTCAATCCTTTTTCATCCCTCTATCCCCTCCATTTCTCACCCTCTTGCTCTCTCTCTAAGTCACTCAGGGTGGGCTGTGGCTTCAGCAGGTGTAGAGAGAGGGAACAAGGGAGGGATGGAGGGAAGGGTGAAATGAAGGAGGGATGGAGGGAAGGAGGGAGGGAGGGGTGAAGAGAAGGAGGGAAGGAAGGATGAAAGGAATGAGGGAGGGGCAGGGAGGGAGATGGCCGCAGCCATGCAGTTAACTGGGAACATGTGGCTTTCATTTGGGGCTGGGAGTGGCTGCTGCCAAGAGCGAGGGAAGGAGAAAATGAGAGTGCGAGTGGTCTGTCAGTCTCTCTCCCTCCAGCCTATTAAACTTGCTCCCCTCAAGACAAAAAAAAAGAAGGATAAAAGAACACCTAGCTAATACCAGCCAACCCGGCAAAATCCTCCAGTCTTCGTTGAAGAGCCCTGGAGGCGCCGGCGCGAGCCCCAAGATAGCCTCTGACACACCCTCTCCACCTCCCTCCCCTCATCTGGGAGCAGTTCCCACTCTCCCTCCAGCCACTGAGCCATATATTATCCACTAATCTATCATCTGATCTCAGACCTGGCGCAACCCCTCTCCTTCTCGCCCCTGTTACATAGCCCAGGTCATTTTTTATTTCCCTCCTCCCCTTCACGTGTGGCTTCCTCTGCCCATGATGGAATGGCTGTTGAGCAGACAGGACCGTTTTATAAGCCGGGCCTGTGACAGAACCAAGTGCTGCTGAAGAAAGAGAGTGTTAAAGTCTCTCTCTCTGGAAGGTCAAACCAGGCCAGCGGACCAGGGAGTTCTGTCTGTGTGTGTAAGAGAGACTATTCATCTGTGTGTGGTTCCGTCAGCTCTCCAACACTGGAAACCACGCAGAGTGGGCTCCCACTGCCCGGCCACCAGCCCAACCAAATTGGTGTAACATGTTTTAGCATGGACATTGCCTCCATTTTAAAGTATCCAATGGGTTAAGACAGAATCACACCGGGTCATCAGTAAGGATCAGCCAATGAATTATACTAGTGAAGAAGAAAATGAGACAGAAATCGCATCATTGTATCTAAGTCTATGGTTCAATGGGTGTCACGTGAGGTTCTCCCGGTCTTACACTCTCTTTTCAATCCATCTTCCGGTCTCCCCACCCTCTCCACCTCACAAGACCTCTCTCGCCCCCCACCCTCTCCACCTCACAAGACCTCTCTCGCCCCCCACCCTCTCCACCTCACAAGACCTCTCTCGCCCCCCACACTCTCCACCTCACAAGACCTCTCTCGCCCCCACCCTCTCCACCTCACAAGACCTCTCTCGCCCCACCCTCTCCACCTCACAAGACCTCTCTGCGCCCCCACCCTCTCCACCTCACAAGACCTCTCTCGCCCCCACCCTCTCCACCTCACAAGACCTCTCTCGCCCCCACCCTCTCCACCTCACAAGACCTCTCTCGCCCCCACCCTCTCCACCTCACAAGACCTCTCTCGCCCCCACCCTCTCCACCTCACAAGACCTCTCTCGCCCCCACCCTCTCCACCTCACAAGACCTCTCTCGCCTCCACTCTAACCCGACAGAGTATGAATCCACTCAGATTCAGAAAAGTTAAGTTACAAAATAAGTTACTTCCAGCCGGCAAAAATGGAGAATGGGTGGAATACATGGAAAATGGAGACTCAAAATATGGTCATTGTTGGGTTTTGCTGCAGCTGGGGTAGATTGTGGCGAGATGTCGTTTTGCAGGACTGGGATGATTTGTTATGCTAAAACTCTACAGGGGAGCTGGCCAGTGTCTAACCTCTGCATCCCGCTAACTCAGTAGGCAGAGTTGTCTGTCGCGTTCCGTAAGCATGAAATTATATACAAACATTACACAGTAGGCATCGTTAGACAAGCATTTCGTTACACTCGCATTAACATCTGCTAACCATGTGTATGTGACAAATAACATTTGATTTGATTTGACAGGGTCAATGAAATAAGGAAAGAGAAAGAACTAAGAGAAAATTTGCAGGGAAAAATGCCCCTTCACTGTTCTAAAGTGATTTTCATAACAGTCAGCTCTTTCTCCAAATTTGGGTTTTCCCTAATGTTGAAATAAAACAAAATTAAGTATGCCATCGTTACCGGAGCATTAAATATGGAGTGTGACCTTGTTCTAAACAGCGGCTGCTTCTCGCTCTACATAACAATATTCATTTGACACAGCAAAACCTACACAAACCTCTTCCTCCCCTCCACCTAAACAGATAACCCAACATTGAGAATTCTTTCAATTAGCAAATTAACTACTTGTTTATAAGATAATAATGTTGATAAGATAATAAGTTTTAAAGATAATAAGATGAACTTTATTGTCCTGGAAGGGAAATTTGTCTTGGACATTCAAGTTTTATGCAGGCTACCCATCACATACTCGACAATGGTGTCTCATTTCTTCTGAGCACATTCTAATTACTTCTGATTGTTTCTTAATTTCCTCACCTAACATCCTCTCTCAACTTTCCTGTGTCATAGAAATAGAGTGAAACTTGGAGGAGCAAATGTATAGGCAAAGTTGTTTCATTAGGGAAGAAGAGAGCGCTTGTAGCTCGTTTCACAACTCTGTTCACATGACAGACGTCTACAGACGTGATCTGGGCTAAGTAACACCAGCATCAGAGTATTTGACCCCCCAACCCTCGGGTCAAACGCCTGGTTTCTTTAGACTGGTGAACTCAATGACCCAAAGCACAGGACCTCACAGAGGCATTTCCTTGCTATGCCATATAAAAGTTGACAAATTCTTCAAACTAACAAAACAAAATGTGTGGAGGGAAATATTGCCAAAATCACCCGTTACAAATCTGCATAAAGTAAGGTATTAAACACACAAAACTGCTCTAATTCTCTAATTACGACAAAATCTCCTCTGATGTCCGTACCATGTGTTGTTTGTGTTTCGGGACAATGATCGTGTGTGTTACCATTTCATTCATCATGGATTTAAAACAGTAATTCCTCAGATTCTCCAGAAGCAGCTGATAAAAAACCTGTTCAAAGATGATTAATATGACTTTAAAAGCGATTGATTTTGGTTTATCCGAAGCATTGAGGGATAAACCGTCCTATCCGCTCATCAACCTTACATCTCTCCTACGCTTCTGTCAATTTCTTTCCCTCTCTTTTAGCCACTGCTCCCTCCATTCCTCTTTAAGCCATTTCCTTTGTTCTCATTTCAACTTCTTGTCCATCCATATCTTCTCTCTATATCCTGTCCTCTCTCCCTCCTCTCCTTTCCTCTGTCTCTGTCCTGTCCTCGCTCCATCCTGTCCTCGCTCCATCCTGTCCTCGCTCCATCCTGTCGTCACTTGGTTATAAGATCTGATCATGGCATGCCTTGGCAGAGCAACGAGCTGAGAGAGATGTCTTATTCAGGTCTCTCTGATGGGATCAAGTGTGAAAAAGAGCATTTGGCATCCATGTCTGCCTTCGGCCAAGGCACTGGGATGGTGCTAGAGATAGAAAGTGAAGCCGCCCTGAACAGACATGATAAGTGAAGCACACAAAGGGCCTAGTTCAATCCCATGAGGCCTGTCAGAAAGCGCATCGCTC
Organism: Brachymystax lenok tsinlingensis; assembly: GCA_030435695.1. NCBI lineage: Eukaryota > Metazoa > Chordata > Actinopteri > Salmoniformes > Salmonidae > Brachymystax > Brachymystax lenok. Next base: position 35,673,746 of record CM059815.1, read on the forward strand.
TGCATAGACACCGCATTAAAGTCAAGAACCGTGTTCTGCCCCAGCGTTCTATTTCTATGCTATTTCTACGCAAACTGACTCGGCAGTTGCAACATGGAACAGCGGAGCCGAGTTGCCAGGCTTTAGAGTAGGAACGGAACGGCGTGGAACAGCCCAGAATGCCATGACAGCACAATCCCGCAGTCACATGCCGTTAGCCTCAGCATGACTAACGAGCAACTTGAGCAACGCTGTCAAATTAATACAACACTCCTCAAACCCGCGTCTTGTGTTTCTGCAGTCATACGCAAGCATGCGCTCTGCTCATTTACAATGCTGGCAAATGACAAGACCATCACACAAACACAATTTTGCACTCTCTCAAGGTGTCCTCTGCAAATAATTAATCTTATAATGTGTCTTTATAGACAAAAAGTTAATTATGAAAAGAAATCACTTACGTATGACTCTGTACAAGTCCGCGCTTTGAGTAGACCGGAACTAATGCGTGAAATATAAAATTACAATTATACTGGTGTCAAATACCAAGATGTGTTTGTTTCCCGTACGTTCTACCCCACAAACAGGTATGAAACTCATATTCACTGACATAACAAATGAATTGCAGACAGTATGTGTGGCATCACACAGCTCACCAACACTATTGTGTGAGTGTCGTATGCTCTGCAAACAGACGTCAAGCCTTCTCCCTGAGCGCCGAGGCTGCAGTTGAGGTCTTTACTTCTATTGTGTGTGTGTGCCCACACTGTATACACCCCAGTCCTGCACCCAGAGGGAGGCACAGCGGGGCGAAACACAACCGTTTGACTGCCAGGATGCACAGTGCATTCATCAGCTAGCCTGCTTTCCCCATCACCCCCGCAAATAGACACACACACAGTCATCTAATTTGGACATTAAACACGGCCACATTTTTATCTACTTTACTATACACACATACAATAGGCGCACGCACACACACAGTCATCTAAACACAAGGCCACATTTTCAGATCTCTAGTGTTGAGTAGCAGAGAAGAGCAGAGAAGAGCAGTTTTTACATCCTCCTGATCGCAAGCAGCAGCCTGACACCCAAACAGTGACCCTGCCCAGCTCTGCAGCTTGTGAATGGTGAGGGACTCGTGTTTCAATGATCCCTGCTTCAGCCAATCGGATGGCCCCAGCCCCAGGCTGCCGGGGACTCAGCCAATGGGGAGTGCCCCTCCGGTCCATGTGACTGAATGTGCTCCTGTCCATCAACTGGGTCATATATAGCTAATTTCAAGTGGGACAGAGGAGGAGGCTGGGTGGAAGCATGGAGCTGTTCAATTCCTTGTCTAACCTGGTTAGACGTTGTGTGTGTGTGTGTGTGTGAGGGTGTGTGACTGCATGTTCTTTTTCATTTTTTTTCTTTCGATCTGCTGATTATCCACGGACAGAACTGAACAGAACTAAACGGTTCCTGATGGGGAAGCCAGAGAACGTGTGAACAGGAGGTCAGAATGAGGGAGGGAGACAGGCAGAGAAAGAGCGAGAGAGGGGGGAGGGAGAAAACACTCCCATTCCTCTCATTTCCAGTCCAACTTTTTCTTCTCCACCAGACCACATTTAATGGAAGTCATCCTCTGCTCAATGGTGCCCCGTTTTTTTTTTTGGTCCTATTTTTCCCTCTGTGTATTTCCTTCCCCCGCTTATATGATTTCTTGACAGATTACCCTCCTTTCTCAAGCATGGCTTCCTGTGTGACGCGGGAGAAGTTCACGGGACTTACTTCTCTCTTTGTTTGGGTAAGCAGAACATTTGTCATTTTCTCTTCCTGTCCACTGTGTGCAATGGTGATGTGCTGTGCTATAACTAACTCTCCTGAGCATGTTTCTCTCTCCGCTCTCTGTGTTCCGTTCAATTCCACTTCTGCAGTTTCATTTTAGACCAGCTTCATGCCCAAATGTGTTAAGGTTACGGTCAACCGGAGAGGGTCTACTTTGTAATTAGTAGTTAGTCACTGGCACTGGCAAAAGGGTGAGGCTGTTTATTGTCACCGCTATGCACTGCTAAACCACGGACACTGTCACCGGCAAATCTGTTAGCACAGGTGGGTGGAGGGAGGGTGATTTTTCGGCCCAGAAAAGCTGTTTTTCTTTCCGCGGAGAGAGAGAGCGTGGAGAAGGGGGTCGTCGGGGTGGGAGTTGTTGAGGAGGGGGGTTGGAGTGGAGAGCCCGGCACGGTTTAGCTCTTCTGGGCGCTTCTAGTCACTGGGAAAAAGGAGGGGTCGGGGTGGTGGGGGTGAGGGAGGAACTGGGCTAGACGGTGGACAAAAGCAGGGGGCACTCTGCCCCCAACCCAGCCAGACAGGCCACTGGATAAGACGGGGGGTTGCTGAGCGAGGTGCCAAATGCAGAAAGGAGTTAGTATACTTTTCTTTCCATTTTTTTTGCAGAACATTTAATCCACACTCTACTCTTCCCTCTCACGGCACTTTTTTCCGCATTGGAAAAAAAAAAAGTGGCCAGCAACTTTGTGAGGAACAGTGAAGAAAAACTGCAACACGGCAAAATGTGAGGAAAGACTTCTTCACAAAAAAGACGAGGGAAAGAAATGCAGCTATTATGAAAGTAGGTAGGGTGGGACAAGGTTTTGGTTTCAGGAAGGCGGGGGTAGAAGGGGGGTGTTGGAATGTGTCGAGTGACAGGAAACGCTTAGTCTGACCGTTTTTTTGTTGTATTTTTTTTCCTTCTCTCTAACACAAATGACATCAATATAACTCGCTTCTAAATATAAACCGCCCGGGCAGCAAGCATAGACGATTTACAAGCCCCATTCAAGTATTTTTGTATGTGGGAGACGGAACAACACTCATACAGAAGTCAAAATCTTTCCTTCCCATTACGAAAAAAAAAAAATACTAAACATGACCACTTCTTTAACCCAATGAGTCCCACCTCAACGCAGGTGCGATTTGGACTTCTAACCTCTTTTTAAACATTGTGTGTTTGAGCTACATACTTCTGGGTTGTACCATTGGATTATATTTCTTCTGCATCCATTGGTACCAACCATTAGTCTGTGTGAATTAAGAGCAGTGTTTGTAAGACAAGGGCGGATGCCGAAAGGGGCCCAGGTCTTTTTTTTTCTTTACAGAAACGTCTATAGAATCAGAATGGTTTGAGCTCTTAAAGGTTATCATCTATGAAAAGCTGAGACTCTCACGAACACGCACGTGTAACATGTTTTGCTCTCTGATGCTCACAAGCCACACAAGAGTCGTAAGATGGTAAGAAGTTCTTCTACATAGAAGTTCATAAAACACCCAAGGACATAGTGTCTATAATACTGTAATGAGCTCAAATAGTTACTGTCACAAACTCCAAACAAACAGTTGTCGCTGACTAGTTGAATATTAATTTACCACTGAGCAAACAATCTCTGTACTTACAGCATTCATATAAATTCATTTTTATTAAGTTTGTGCTTTGTCAGACCTTAATTTATTTTATAGACATTTGTCAATAAAACCGATGAATGCAACTGTTTATGTCAAATAGCTGTGTGTTCTAGTTGTAGCCCTGGTTGTCCTGAACAGGACATGGTAAAACACTTCCTTGTGAGGCTCAATATAAGCCCTGGACATTCAGATTAGTGAAATTTGCTGGGGTCTCGGGAGTGATAGGGTTAAATAACTGCATCGGTCAACTTGGGTTAAGAGGAAGCTGGGAAGCTGAGAAAAATACCATGTTTCTGCTCAAATGTGACTGAAATCCCGACACCAGTAGCTAAAAATGAAACAAGTAAAGGACCGGATCAATCAGAGCAGACAGAGTAAATGTTGCAGAGAAACTCACTTGGTGCTACCGCTGCTCCAAGGGGTTCTCGCACACGCTCAATAAAGCGCTGTTGGAAAGGACCTGATGGTTTTTGTGATAAACTGACTGCCGACAGGGCCAACAGTGGGGGCAGCCAGCCAAACAGCGAGCCAGGAGAGAGAGTGAGGCTTTTTTTCCTCGCTCTACTTTATGAGGGAGAAGAAGAGAGCTTTAGACGCCTGCATTTTGTTCAAATGCTGCCATTAAAATGTCCCGGTACCTAAGCTTTGCCTTTGCTATCATTTTCCATTCTACCCCTCCTCCCTCTGTTATCTTCCCCCCTAGCCTGCCTGCTGCCTATCCGCCTGCCTGTCCACCTGCCTGCCTCTCCAGCCTCTACCTGGATTTGAATAGAAACCAGACAGGCAATTCACTGGGCTGTCGCCATTCAAGCCCGCTGGCCGTACAATGGGGATCTGTTAGCACCCAGTCACCAAACACACACCCATCCCCCACACAAAGCGCAGAGCTGCGCCGAGCGGGAGATAGAGAGAGAGGGAGAGAGAGGGAGGGGAAAGAGGGGTTGGGATTAGAGGGCTAGGGTGCAGAGGGTGGGTGTTTTTTGGAGGGAGGTCAGGGATGGAAGAGGGGGGTAGCAGTGGACAGGAAATGTCTGCCTTTGATGAACCACTTGCAGATTGGCGCTCCCCCAAAAAAGAGAGAGAGAAAGAAGGAGGCGAAAAGGAACAGGCCAAGGCAACATGCTGTCTGAACCTTACCCCTGGGGGCCCCTTCTCAGACAATTTGGTGCAGTAAAAAAACGTGTGAGGAGAGAGAGAGAGAATGAGGGAGAGAACGAACGTAAAGCCTCAGAACCTGTCTACCACTTCCTCTGCCAATGACACGGTCGTTAAATAACTCACGTGCTGCAAAAACAAACACTCAAAAGGCATGGGGGGCTCGGAGGGTTCACTTATGCTACCCCCTCCTTCCAAGTCTCTCTCTCTCTCCATTTCTCGCCATGCATCTTCATTTAACCCTTCCTCTTCTTATTTATTCTCTTGTTATCTCTCCCCTTCTTTCAGCGAGTAACCATGGACATGCTCGTCAAACTTTACGGAGATCTGCCTCCGTTGTCGGGCCTCCGGATTGAGTCGTAATCTCTAGAATGTACATCGATAAAAAGAACAAACCACAAGAGAGAAAAGAATGATAAAAAAACAAACCCCTCAGAAATCTATTGTCCCCGTTGGTCTGGCTAGCTCGCAGCATCACCCCGAACCGCTAGGTTTAGAGTTTTTGAAATTCACATTGCTACGTCGGCGACGGAACTCCAATATTCCGACGGCTTTGCGAGGTCTTTAATATAGCTAGAGTAAATGTAGACTAAGTTTGAGACAAAGGCCCGACCTTAACTACTTGAACTTGTCTCTGCGTCAAAGACCTTTTCTGCGGCCATCTCCTGCAGTGGGGAGAATGGAGCCGCCTGGCCATGGCACCAACCATAAATGTTGCCTGTCAGCTCAGTTCAGCTTCACTGCTTATGGACAAAGGCAGGTGTGTGTGTGGAATTATTATTTAGTTGACTAGTGTTGTGATATACTGGGGGTGCTTGTATGTGTGTGAAACAGTGCACGTGTGTGAAAGTATGCACGTGTGTGAAAGAGTGCACATGTTTGTTAGAAGGCATACAGGTGCATAGTGAGAGAAAGGGATTGAGCATATGTGCGTGTCAAAATATGGGAACATACTGTAGTCAAGAGCGTCCATTATGACTGACAACTATACTGAATAAAAATATAAAAACTACATGCAACAATTTAGATAATTTTACTAAGTTGAAATAAATGAATTAGGCACTAATCTGTGGATTTCACATGAATGGGCAGGGATGCAGCTATGGGTAGGCCTGGGAGGGCAAAGGTCCACCTACTTGGCAGCCAGGTCCAGCCAATCAGAATGATTTTTTTCCCAACCAAAGGGCTTTATTACAGACTGAAATACGCTCCCTCAAAACTTGAGACATCTGTGGCATTGTGTTGCATGACAAAACTGCACATTTTAAAGTAGCCTTTCATTGTCCCCAGCACAAGGTGCACCTGTGTAATGACCACACTGTTTAATCAGCTTTTTGATATGCCACACCTGTCAGGCGGATGGATTATCTTGGCAAAGAAGAAATCCTCACTAACAGGGATGTATGCAAATTTGTGCATAAAATTTGAGAGAAATAAGCTTTTTGTGCATATGTAAAATTTCAGGGATCTTTTATTTCAGCTCATGAAACATGTGAGCAACACTTTACATGTTGCGTTTATATTTTTGTTCAGTGTATTTGTTTTTAGCAACCTCACAGCTTTCCAAACCCATATGCTCCCCCTGAATTGAAGTCATTTTGGTTGTTAAGATATGCTGGCTGCCGTTACGTGTCTGTGATTAAGAGTAAAAGAATGTCAGGTGTGTGTATGTGTGTGTGTGTGTATATATATATATATATATATGTGTTTATGTTTGGTGGGGCTTGGTGACATGGCAGAAGAGACTGTTTCCACATGCCCAGAGAGCAGGGCCTTCTAGTCTCGCTCCTGAGAACTATATACAGCCACACCTCAAAGTAAAATAACTACAGCTATAACTACAGCCACAGCGCAAAGCAAACAAAACCCTAAAAACTAAATATAGGGTCCGGACGGGACTAGTCATGATTAAGACAGGCGACAGGTTCTCGGAAGATTAAATTGAGTTTTGAGAACATTTTGGGGGAAATTGGATGTCTGGACAAAATATAGGCTGTTGATTTCTGAAGTGAAAGTGGCATCCCTCATCAGTAAAAAATGTATTTGAATAAATATTGCAAAGGAAAACTGGCAGCGTGAAAATTATTAACACAATGAAACAAAGACGGAGGGGTGGCGAATCTTGTTTTACGTAAGCGTGGAAATTATTTTGACACAAAAGAAAAGGCGTGCTCTCGTCCTGTACTGGAAGATAATTAAATAGTGAAAAGCGCATCACTACTCAGTTAACACTTGCTCGCAGATTACAGTTTGGGATTTGATCGACCGTGAGGCGAAATATGAACTTGGGAGACGTTGACAGCACGATGACATTTTGTGTCAAATCCGTGCATTTGGTTTTTCTATCTCTGTAACAGATGGGCATCTGGCCCATTGTCATCGTTGTCTTGTCCATGGAAATATGTGCCACCATTTTGAGGTAGCGCGGAGAATCACTGCGACACCTACTTCAATGCCGCATTTTCATATAGACATAAGAAATGAACCGACGCCATTGTCTAAACGTTGGTTCTTTCAGGAGAGATCTAAACTTCGCTCAAACAAGTATTATCTAACCACTGCAATTTAATATAACCCCTAATTAATTATCAATAAATATTTATTTAATCATTACATATTCCGTGACTCAATTTTGACTAAGTCTAACCTGTTAATATAATATATACTCCCATCACCACAGACTGTATATGTATATTTCACTGTACATATATGAGAAAAACTCAGACATTTTCACCGCAGCAGTTACTGGCTCCTGGGTTAAAAAATGAACGAGCCATTTTACAGGCATTTTTCTGTTCACTGAATATCAGGGTCAATTATTGAGTCCCGTCTGGAAGCCATTCTCTGCGCATTAGTGCAGATTAGGCAAGCAGGCCCAGAGAACAGTAGGAGAGGACCCACCCCAGGGTCATCTGTCTGGGTAACACACATAGCGAGGAGTGCCCGCGAGATGTCATATTCGCCTACCCCCAGCGAAACAAACGGCAGAGCATTACATGGCCAAGCACACATAGGCTACACACACAAACACGTGTAAGGACATACACACTCTGAAAGGGTAAAGTGATAGCCCCTAACAGATACTCCCTCCATCCCTCCACTCAATTAATCATGCCTTTTTGTTAAGGCTAAATTGACTTTGCCATTCATAAAACGATAAACAAACAGTGCCTTCGCAACATTTCCCAATCTGGCAACAGACTACTTTTTTGATTTTGTTCCCAAATAAAAAATAAAAAAAGAAGCAGCGGAATAATAATGCTTGCTAAATGTCAACGACAATATCTTTTCTCGTTTGGCAGCAATCTGTTTTGTTGCATGTGAGCACTCTGAAACTGCTCTGTCAGGGCCGAGCCCTTTCATTTCTCGACCAAAGGTTCCGCTCATTTCCCATGCACCTTTGCTTCTGCAAAGGATCAAAGGCTCTCTCCAGTCTGAGCGTAGAGATAAGAGATGAGACTGGGAATAAAGAGAGGGGGAATGAGGGGGTGAAAGTAAAATAGAGAGACACAGAGAGAGAGAGAGAGAAACAGAGAGAGACACAGAGAGAGAGAGAGAGAGAGAGACAGAGACAGAGATATGTGCCTCTGCCTGTCTCTCCGATCTGTAGACTGGAGAACTAGGCTACAACTTCTACTGGGTCAGATCCCGGTCTATGCTTTTGTCTCTGGGACGAGAGCATGGAGAAGGCATGGAATCGAAACAAAGAGAAAAAGCGGGCCGTGGGAGAGGGAGATAGGGATAGAGGGAAGTTGCCTCGTGTACAATTATCAACTTTTCTATTTTTTGGATGGGGGACAAAAAAAAATCCATCAGTAATTTGCGGATTCAGTTGTCAGGTATAGGCTGGTCGGGGATCTGGTCGTTAGCTATAGGCTGGTCGGGGATCTGGTCGTCAGCTATCGGCTGGTCGGGGATCTGGTCGTCAGCTATCGGCTGGTCGGGGATCTGGTCGTCAGCTATCGGCTGGTCGGGGATCTGGTCGTCAGCTATCGGCTGGTCGGGGATCTGGTCGTCAGCTATCGGCTGGTCGGGGATCTGGTCGTCAGCTATCGGCTGGTTGGGGATCTGGTCGTCAGCTATCGGCTGGTACGGGATCTGGTCGTCAGTTATAGGCTGGTACAGGATCTGGTCGTTAGCTATCGGCTGGTCGGGGATCTGGTCGTCAGCTATTGGCTGGTAAGGGATCTGGTCGTCAGCTATAGGCTGGTCGGGGATTTGGTCGTTAGCTATTGGCTGGTAAGGGATCTGGTCGTCAGTTATAGGCTGGTTGGGGATCTGGTCGTCAGCTATTGGCTGGTTCGGGGATCTGGTCGTCAGCTATTGGCTGGTAAGGGATCTGGTCGTCAGCTATAGGCTGGTACGGGATCTGGTCGTCAGCTATAGGCTGGTCGGGGATTTGGTCGTTAGCTATTGGCTGGTAAGGGATCTGGTCGTCAGCTATAGGCTGGTAGGGGATCTGTGGGTTTGCAATGCATGGTGACCTACTTCACCGTATCTCTGATAAAAAGTCATATACTAGTCTGAGCACTCATCTGATACAAACGATCTCTGCGGGAAGAAAGCCATTAAAGTAAATCCCCATATGGTCATAAAAGATAGACATGGTAAGCTTTGGGGAAACCCAACACTGTCACAATCTGCTACTCGTGTCTCAATTCACTGTTCCGATGGACAGTTGGGTTTTCCCTGTTACCCTCTACACTAGGGAGTGGAAGGATGCCGCAGAACAGAATTACTTGGCGCATTTGGTGGCAGCTGTGGGATCTAGCCTTAACCGAGGGTACAGGAAAGCCAGGGGCCATTTAATGAGCCTCTATGAATTCCACCCAGATTTGAAGTGGGAGAAAAGTCGTAGCAAGGGGCTGCAGTTAATTGGCAGTAAGCGAACCGGTCATCCGGATGACAGATCAGGGCAAAGGGGGAAAAGCTTGATAATCACGACAGATTAGCACACGATAAATCAGGAGTTTCAGATAAAGACATGCTCTGCATGACGGATATAGAGAAAGAGAGAAGGATAGAGTAACAGAGAGCGAAAGAGAGAAATAGGGACTCTGGGAAAGGGTGGAAGAGAACAGAAAGAAAGCACAGCAGTCTCCATGTTTAACAGTCTTGTTAACAGACTTAAGACCCATATTTCGCTGCGTTTCTGTAGCCTTGGTGAGACTGACCCTGAGATGCAGGCTATAAAAAGAAAGAACGGGATAAAATAGGGTTTAAAGCAAACTCATGCAATAGTGAAAACACTAAAGCTTCTTTGGTCTAACAGAGATTTGCTATATGACGGTTTAGAACCTTATGATAGGGATTCTTTTGCATAATGAGCACATGGCGTCTAGCTGTGAGTGGTTAAATGATTTTAGCAGCCATATATTTTTTAAATCTATCGTCGTGGACAAGTCTTGCAAGCACCTAAAACTACCCAAAACAGATGATGGATGAGTAAAGAACTACCGCAAATATGAGTCAGACCACCTACAATTCCCTGTTGTCAGTAATCATTCCGGTGAAGTCCTAAGAGTTCGGTCAAAAGGGTAAGGGAGAGCCAACCAAGATGTTGAAGAAGTCAGAATCCAAGTGCGATCTGGATTTGCTCCTGTGCGGCAGCAACAGCCCCAACAAACCTCACGCCCACCTCAGGAACAACGACGGATGCTGTGAAACGTTGACTTCTACGTGGCCCCAGAAAGAGATGGGGGGAGCGCAGATATTGAGTCGACAGCGGAGCCTCTCGTCAGAGCCTGTCACTGGTTTGGCTATGATCTGATACGGGGCACGACAACTCCCGCATTATTTATTTTTTTTAACTTTTACACAGAGTGAGGAAGAGGCTGACCCCCACCCTGCCCTCTACCACACACACATCCACTCCCAACCACCTCCAGTCCCCCATGACGTGTTCACACGCACCAATTCTGGGTCAGCGGCCATGACAGCGATTTACAGTGAAGCAGAAGAAGAGGCGGGCAGGCAGGCTGAGAGACTAACAACATCCCCCCCACACAACCCCACCTTCACGCCCAAACCCCTTGCCCCGCCCGCACCCACATGCCTACCGCCTCCATCTTCTCCTGCCTCCATTTCGTGAGCCATAGGCCCCAAGACCCAGCTGAAGTGATAAAGGGAGCACTTGCTCTAACTCGGCCATTAGACAAGTCGGAGTACAGCCTATATTTTCAAGGGTTTGGGGGATTTGTTTGAACATAGTGCAGTTGTCTCCATACTGTTCTTCTATGCGCTAGTGTCTGTGATTAGCCTGTGAGCGAGGACAGTCAGTCTGTTGCTGTGCTCCGCATCGACGCCCTGCAACAACCGGCCCTTGTTGGTCTAGCACCTCCTAGTCCCCACAGGCCACCCCAGCCAAGCGTCCCAGCAGGGGGAGAGGGCTGAAAAGGCCGTCCTAGTGCCTCCATATTCTAATCATTATTATTATTACAGTCGGAGGCCGTACAGAGATGATTATCTGTCAGCTGGACGTAGCGCTATACGGGATCGTCTGCTGAGGAGATTAAAACCTGCAGATTAGGCAAATCGCAAACAAGCGCCGGGCAACCTTTTGTTTGACACCACGGGCCCTTGTGGACCTATTCATATCGCTCCCGCAGAGGGGGTTCGAGTCTTAGACACTTTCAGAAGCTGAAGGTACTTGAGATGCAGCAACATAAAAGCACTGCATTGGTACTTGCCCCAAAAATATCTCAATATTAAGACTTAATCAAATGTGAAAATAAATCTAATTTAAATTCAAACTTGTAAAATAGATGTTAATTTATTACATAAAAACAAAAGAATCTTCACATTTTATTCAGGTACATTTGCCCCATACATCCTTCCAAGCCGGCCAATATGATGCAGCAGTCATTGACAAAACAAAATGGTTATAGTATATTTAGAGACATTAGCAAGTAACAAAGAGTTGATATTTCTGTGAACATTGGCAGTTGCGATATCCCAGTGAACTACTTCAAAGTGTTATATGTCCTGAAACTAAGGATCCCGACTGCATTATTCAAATTCAGGGAGAGAGAGGGGGGAAGTCCCCCTCATCTTTTTCTACCCTACCCCTCTAAGAGCTTTTGCTAAGAATAAAGTGGTGGGTCACGCCACATGAGTCAGGGAATTAAAATTTTGCCTCGGATGCTCCAACCATATCGTGCCTTTGAAGGAAATTGAGGGCAACCGATAAACCTGACCTCACATATTACGACGGCATGGGGGTCAGAGATCCAGAAAATGCTGTCATATGGCCGAGCATTCCTTTGTGCTCGGCGTAACCAATCCTCAAACGTAAGTCAGGCTTACCCTGAGTGTTAAGAAGCTATGGGGACTGGTTTAAAACGTATCGAATGAGTCTCTCTCCCTCTCTCTAAGCCAGGTAGAAGCTCAGTATAAGGGTCTATTTTATCATGATTTAAATTGGCCAGGTATTACAGGTATCACATCACCAGGCTATGGCCAATCACTTTAAGAGCTCACTAATGTAAAAAATGTCTATGTGTGAATAGTCGGAAACAAATAATAGGACACAATGCTGTGTGGATGTCCTGTATTGAAGATAGCCTCTATTCCAGCCTTAAAGTGAAGGAAGTCGAATAAGTGTTGTGTTATGGGCCTGGTAATTGGTCTAGTGTTCAAGGTAGTCAAATTCCCACAGAGTAATCTATCTGCGGGGGGTAAGAGTGCCATAACACACTGATTCTTTTAACAACTGGCTAAATATTACAGTAATTTCAAAGCTGTAAGATAGAGGCGCATGATCAGAAATGCATGTGACTTCCCCGACAGGGCTTTACTATGCCGTGGAGTTATTGCACTCTATGCCTCACATCATAGTGTCATTACTAGTTACCACAGCCACAAAGTCATAAACCCTGCCTATTTCTACAACCTATCTTCTAAAAATTTGATTTTAAACCTATCCTTAAACCTAACCTTACCCTTAAATTAAGGCCAAAAAGCAAAAACATTTTTCATACATTTTTACGATATAGCAATTTTTTACTTTGTGGCTGTGGTAATTAATGAAAACCATGCCCCCTCCAGGTCCCTGGGCTCTGCAACTGAGCATTATAGGATGCTGGTGGTCCAAGGGAAGCAGGCGCAATGCAGTGAGTTGCCAGGGGGATGGGGTAGAGGCCAGGGTCTGGGTTAGAATGGATTCCTCTGCGACTATTTGGACAGCCAGTGTCAGGTTACCTTCTCTCCCTCCCTGTCTACTTTGACAAATGGCCCTCCAGTGGGGCAGTTGTGCTGCAGCTGCACACATTCAGCTACTGGAACAGCAAGGGCATGAGGTGGCGGATTGTTCTCTCAGCATCATTTCCCCATACATTTTTCTATCCCTGTTCTTTATGACAAAAATGTAAAGAAAATTAGCACAGGCAGAAATCATTTGCATCTGAGGCTTTTTCCCATGTTACATGGACTGCCTGGCGCTCGGGCCAAAGCGTCGGAAAAAAATTATAATAATACTTTGCTGCTGTTGCTTCCTGCAGTCCGCTGTTGCCAGTCGGAATCTGCTGACCGTGCAGGCTTTTGCTTTATTCCACCCTCACGGCTTTGTTGCTGGTGGTAGCTGGTTGACACCGAGCCGGTCGGTCGGGACTTCCACGCAGCACTACAGGGCACAGGCCTATCAAATCCCTCTGCTTAGAGCCCGTTATCCACTTTATTTACTAGAGGCCTACAGCCAAAGTTCAAATGCTACCTTGGAGTTAAGTTCAGTGAAGCTCGAGTGCTTTCTGTTTACCCAAGTGGGTTCAGGAGGGAGGGATGTCCCTCTGCGGTGTGGGAGGCTTTTTATCTGAGGTAGAGTTATTGGCAGATTCTGCCCGGCGTAATACCATTCAGAGAAGGTAAAAAGGCTGTGCTTTTCTACCTCAAACCTCAATCCAGGAGGCAGGGCGGGGATATATGCAAATGAGGAGACGCAAGGAATATTAAAGAAGCCGTAGTGATTTGAGTTGAGACGGGGGACGGGGGGGACGGGGGGGACGGGCTTGCTGTGAGAGAAGAAAAAAGGTGCAAGAATGAAAATCTTGTTAGTGTGAGGCAGGGTGTCAATTTTAAAAGGGGGTGAAGAGTTAAGTGGGCTGGCTGCCAAAGAGATGGGAGGGGAGCGCCCAGACAAACCAACTGCTCGGGACTGATGCATACTCTATCCATCTCCAAGGCAGCTCTCCTTTAAAATCGGGGCACCTGGTGTATGTCTGGCGTGATCAATCCATACACGCTTATCCGTCACATAAATGACGTTGCATGTGGTGAAGCGGTCATCAAATAATCACAGTAATTAATGATGTCACTATGAGCCAAAAGGGGCCCAACATATTTTAGGCTTGTGGGAACCATGTTCCTCCCAATTCCTGTCCGAAAGGCATCACATTCTATTTTCACATGACAAACTCAACGCGATATCAGCAAATTGGAAGCCACTATGCGTCTCGAGTAAGAGGAAATGGCCTCAGTGTCGAAATTCATTCCAACCCATCTGTTAACTGTTGGTCTATGCTTTGAGACACCCCACTGTGGAATCGTAAGTCTGTACTGTCAAGCCAGACTGGGAGAGGAGAATAGTCAAGGGGAGCAGGGCGGGTTAAGTTTCATCAATCGCATTTTCCTCCAATCGATCCCACATCAGCCTCGCGATCACTTCCTCCTCTCACTGGCTCTCTCCGCACGGCAGATATATTGATCATAAGAAAGTAGCCTACTGTATGTGTATCCTCCGAAGCATACACCCACCCACACAAGATTATTTCTTCATTAGTTATTAGTCATTAGGGTTCCTCATACTCTACATAGGCCCTCAAGGATTGCTGCCACATGACTAAGATTGTTCCCGTCACAGCATGCTAGTGTAGCATTGTTCGTTGGATGCCGCTGACTCTTTTCAGCACAGAAAGCCAGAGAAAGATGGAGAGAGCACGGTTTTGCAGTGTGGACTGTAAACGGGTGTGGTGGTGATGGTGGTATGGCAGGACCGGAGCAGCAGACCGCACAATACTGGGCCAGAGATGTATTTAGCTCTGTGTCCAGTCGCAACAGTAAGGGTCTAAAGGGGAAAGGACTCAGTCAATAATGCACAGCTTGAATTATCGAAGATTCCTTTAATGATCTGACCCCCATATGATGTACTATTGGCAAGGCTGGTCAGCCTACTGGGAGAGTTTCAGCCTACACAAGTGCATTGAGGGAAGTTGGCAAATTTTGGTTAATTGAGGGCAAAGAGCCAATGGTTGGTGACATCAGGGATAAATGGGGCTACCGAGTGGCGCAGCGGTCTAAGTGACTGCATCCCAGTGCTAGAGGCGTCACTACAGACCCGGGTTCGATTCCAGGCTGTATCACAACCGGACGTCATTGGGAGTCCCATAGGGCGGCGCACAATTGGCCCAGCGTCGTCCGGGTAAGGGTTCGGCCAGGGTAGGCCATCATTGTAAATAATCATTTGTTCTTAACTGACTTGCCTAGTTAAATAAAGGTTAATAATATAAATAAAAAAGGCACAGGTGTGAGAAGACACTACTAAGATTGTGACAACCACAACCAGACACAAACACACACCGTGATGTCCATCTATCTTCGCACTCTGAGGACACTGTCTGTGATGTCATAATGGCGGTAATATAGCTTAGTCTCATGCCGTAGTTGCTGTTTTAACGAGTAGAAGCTGTGGAGCAGCTGTCTACAGACAGAGAAGGGGCCAGAACACAGTGGTCTGCTGACAGAAAAGGGGCCAGAACACAGCGGTCTGCTGACAGAAAAGGGGCCAGAACACAGCGGTCTGCTGACAGAAAAGGGGCCAGAACACAGTGGTCTGCTGACAGAAAAGGGGCCAGAACACAGTGGTCTGCTGACAGAAAAGCTGTCTGTAAGGTCGAGAGAGGTAGAGGGAGAGGGAGAAAGAAAGGGGATACCTAGTCAGTTGTACAACTGAATGCATTCAACTGAAATGTGTCATAATGGCGGTACTCTAGCTTAGTCTCCTGCCGTGGTTGCTGTTTTAACGAGTGGAAGCTGTGAATCAGAGAGGTGCAGAGGGCTCCCTTAAATCAACATCCACGTCTTTGGCTCCAGGTGAACAGTGGGTTAACTGCCTAACGAGAGCGAGTGAGAGCGAGGTGTGTTCAGAATGAGAGAGAGAGGTATAGCCAGTCAAGTCCCAATTGTGTCTTCCATGACATCACATTTTAGTATTTGCCTGCGGATTTGTACGTAAGTGTGGGTGTGTGTGTGTGAGAGTGGATGTGTGTTTATACTTTAATGTCGGCTGTAATTGTGAGGATGTTATTAGCATTCCATTGATGTATTTCCCTCTCTTTCCCAGTCTCTTTCTAGATGGTCCCTGCTGGTGGTGTGTATGGTGTGAGAGGAACGTTTTCATGGCAGCATGTGCCAGTGGGTCGGCCATGACACTGAGAAAGAAAGATCCCTGAAGCTGGACTTCAAAGCAGAGTTCTGTGTTGAACACACACACACACACACACACACCAAGGTGACAATGGTCTCAGTAATATTTCCTAGGTGAAACAGGATAACTGGTCAGAGAGGCTGTAAACAGTAGTAAGATGCCACAAAGCCCCAACAACAGATCTAGGAGCAGCTAGGGATGTGTATCTTTTAAGACGATTAGATACACATCTAGATACACTATGTGGACACCTGCTCGTCGAACATCTCATTCCAAAATCATAGGGTATTAATATGGAGTTGGTCCCTCCTTTCCTGCTACAACAGCCTCCACTCCTCTGAAAAGGATTTCCACAAAATGTTGGAACATTGCAGCGAGGACTTACTTCCATTCAGTCACAAGAGCATTAATGAGGTCGGGCAATGATGTTGGGCGATTAGGCCTGGCTCGCAGTCGGTATTCCAATTCATCCCAAAGGTGTTTGATGGGGTTGAGGTCAGGGCTCTGTGCAGGCCAGTCAAGTTCTTCCACACCGATCTCAACAAACCATTTCTGTATGGACCTCGCTTTGTGCCCGGGGGCATTGTCATGCTGAAACAGGAAAGGACCTTCCCCAAACTGTTGCCACAAATTTGGAAGCACAAATCATCTAAAATGTCATTGTATGCTATAGGATGAAGATTTCCCGTCACTGGATCTAAGGGGCCTAGCCCGAACCATGAAAAACAGCCCCAGACCATTATTCATCCACCAAACTTTACAGTTGGTACTGTGCATTCGGGCAGGTAGCATTCTCCTGGCATCTGCCGCACCCAGATTTGTCCATCAGACTTCATCACTCCAGAGAACACGTTTCCACTGCTCCAGAGTCCAATGGTGGCGAGCTTTACACCACTCCAGCTGACGCTGAGCTTTGCGCATGGTGATCTTAGGCTTGTGTGCGTCTGCTCGGCCATGGAAACCCATTTCATGAAGCTCCCGACGAACAGTTCTTGTGCTGACGCTTCCAGAAGCAGTTTGGAACTCGGTAGTGAGTGTTGCAACCAAAGACAGACGATTTTTACGCATTACACTCTTCAGTACTTCCCGTTCTGTGGGCTTGTGTGGCCTACCTCTTCACGGATGAGCTGGTTGTTGCTCCTAGACGTTTCCACTTCACAATAACAGCACTTAAGTTGACCATGGCAGCTCTAGCAGGGCAGAAATCTGACGAACTGACTTGTTGGAAAGGTGTCATCAGATGACGGTAACACGTTGAAAGTCACTGAGCTCTTCAGTAAGGCCATTCTACTTCCAATGTTAGTCTATGGAGATTGCATGGCGGTGTGCTTGATTTTATACACTTGTCAGCAACGGGTGTGGCTGAAATAGTCAGATCCACAAATTTGAAGGTGTGTCCACATACGTTTGTATATATAGTGTACATGGGCTCCGATACGATACAGGAACCATACGTTTTAGTATAGCGACTCGTTAGAAAAAAATTTTACCGATGCATGCTAGATTTGGATCGGTTTGTGGTCCGTGAACCAATGCAGTCATATCTCAAACATTTGAATAGGGGACCGATGCATATCGGTGAATCATTACATCCCTAGGAGCAGCCTTAGCAAAGTGATGCAGTAAAACAGAGGCCATAGAGACCTAACAACAGATCCGGTAGAGTGGAGGCTGCTGAGGGGAGGACGGCTCATAATAATGGCTGGAACGAAGTGAATAGAATGCCATCAACATGTTTTCCATGTATTTGATACCTTCCCACTCATTCTGCTCCAGCCATTCCCTCAAGCTCTTCCTCCCCATTTAAGGTGCCAGCAAAAACCTGTGACAGAGGATTATTCTCAGGTTTAGCACAGAACACCATGCCACAGACCCCCAACAACAGATCCTGGACCAGCCCTTAGAACAGTGAGTAAACTAAATACACAGACTAGGTTCTGAGTGAAGTGGAGAGAGCCAGTGAGAGCCAGTGAAACCTCAGGTGCCCTCTGGGAACATTCAACGCTGTCGGTGAGTTTGAGCCTCTGACAGAAACCATCGACCGTTGACTGTACCCTGAGGGTCACTGTTCTCGTCCAGGTGGATGAACACACACACTCAGAGGCCACAGAGAATCTTCAAGGCACACACACAAACTTGAATCTTAAACACACACTAACCTAAACTTGAATTATAAAGTTAAACATGCTCAAACGCACAGTGACACACACACACAAGTATTTATCCCATCTCCCTGGTTTGTCGGAAGTCCAGTTGGATCCTCTCTCCTCCTTTCATGAGCTGATGGCTGCGATAAACATTCATTGCTGTCGGTGGGTTTGATGTGAATATAACTCACTGATCAATGAATGAACACTGCGGTTCAAACACCTCGATTACCAATCAATTAAGTGGAATAAAGAGGGTAGGTTCACCGTGTAGCCAATCACGAACAGAGTCGTCGTCAAGAATCCACCCCTTTCTTCCAACCAAAGATCCTTTAAGGTTTTTGTCAACTCTCTCATTTAGTTCCACAGTCATTACCTTGTAGGATAGAAAACAAATATTTATTTTACACATCATTAATTGAAATATGTTGAATATCAGTACCCTCTAAAAATGTTGGTGCATGACTACTACGTAGTTGAGGAAGTGTTCAGTGTCTCCTACCAATATGTTCTGTGTTTTGGATTGTTTTTATTATTCTTTTATTTGTAATTTTTTTTCCTTCAGTGAAATGTAATTAATTATTTATTATTATTAATATCATGGACCAATATTTGATACATGATAACTACTGCAGCAGAACTTTACAGAATCGAGCGTCCGCTCGAGCAACTTTCATTTGTCTTTGCTGGTCAGTCTGCTAACCCCAAACGAGTCCACTTCGACATGACGTCAACCTCTGAGTCTGCATGCTAGCTCATTTCTGCCCCTGTTAACTGGTGTTAGTCCTGCAAGGGCCATGTGGTGCTAATCTCAGCAGTAATTGCTTCATTCTAAATTGAAACCACACTGGGAATTTTTTAAACACATCGACATTTTTCCAGTGTAGTCACCACCGCATGCACATTTTCTTTA
The DNA here is from genome assembly GCA_030435695.1 of Brachymystax lenok tsinlingensis. Taxonomy (NCBI): domain Eukaryota; kingdom Metazoa; phylum Chordata; class Actinopteri; order Salmoniformes; family Salmonidae; genus Brachymystax; species Brachymystax lenok. The sequence continues at coordinate 35,692,797 of CM059815.1, forward strand.
GTCTTTAAAATATACAAATATTTCCAGTAGAAAGCAGCAGCAGTGATGTCTGGGAGCCCCTAAATGGAAAACAGGCCCCTATGGGCCCTAGTAACACACATACACAAGCTGTACTCACACACTGTACACACACACACACACACACTGTACACACATGGTAGTGACACATTCTGTAGACACACACACACACACACTGTATACACATGGTAGCGACACACACTTCTGTAGACACACACACACACACTGTATACACACCCAACGGTTCCCCAGTACCTCTTTAATCCAAGCTATATAAAGCATCCAGCTGCTTCTCAGCTTCACACAAACTCCCCGCCTCTCTCTTATCTGGATTCATTTACAGGGGGGGGGTGTAAAAAAAAAAAAAAATAAGACAAAAGTCCTATTTTCATTGGATATGCTGTTTTCTCTCTGACCTTTTGCGCGGATATAAGCCTCGCTAAAGGTAGCTAGCTACATCCATTCAAGAATCTAATTAAGGGGAGCTGGCCAAAATACATCCCAAGACGCCGTTACCATTCCTCACCCTCACAGACTACAGCTGCCATCTTCTGTGATCCACTCTTTCCAACAAGAGAATGCAGATTCCCCACCCTCCCAGACCCCAATGTAGCCAACTCCCCAGACATTCAGATGGCAGGCAGCACAACCCCCTTACTCCAGAGGTGTCTACAGTACAGCCTGGTTTACAGTAGCTGTGGGCAGCTCTGTGGGCAGCTCTGTGGGCTATGGGATGTACAGGTGTGGGTCAGCAGGCCTTCTCAGGACACTAAGACCTGCTTCCTTTATAGTAGATTACAGAGCTTAGAGCCATATGGATAGGATTAGTACACACACACACACACACACGCACACAGAGACACGCACACAGAGACACGCACACAGAGAGACACTTCCTGTTTTATGAGTGGTGAATGAAGAAGGCATATGGGAATATGGGAGGAATAAGAAGAGATTCTTCAACACACTGTGTTGCACTGTAAAATGCATCCGAATGAAGTCAATTGCTTTACTGGCGAAAAAGGGACACACAATTTCCAAAGGTATAGGACAGATTGGGCATGCCATCCAGAATGGCAGTTTATTAACAATGTATTATTAGCTTTTGTTTAGCTCAAAATATGGTATATTCTATTCTATGTAATCTCACTAAAACAAGGCATTGGATGGGTTGATTTAGAATAAAATATTTATTTGATTTTACTTTGTGTCTTGTGATGTTTTCGTTGGCCTGAGCTTCGGACTCCCTGTTCCCGACTCCCTGTTCCACAACATGCCTCCACTGGTTTATTGTGTTGGGGCTTCTGAGTCGGTGGATATATATATATATTATACACAGTGTATTCAGGACGTATTCAGACCCCTGCCTTTTTCCACATTTTGTTTCGTTACAACCTTATTCTAAAATAGATTTATTTATTTTTATTTCCTCATCAATCTACACACAATACCCCATAACTACAAAGTGAAAAACTTTTTTTGAATTCGTTGCAAATGTATTTGCACAAGTATTCAGACCCTTTTTTATGAGACTTTGAGCTCAGGTGCATCCTGTTACCAGAAGGACAACTCTGCAGCACTCCACCAATCAGCCACTCCTGAGTAAAAAGGACATGACAGCCTGCTTTGAGTTTGCCAAAAGGCACCTAAAGGACTCTCAGACCATGAGAAACAAGATGCTATGGCCTGACTGACGTGACGCTTTGCATTTGGCCTGAATGCAAAGCATCACGTCTGGATGAAACCTGGCACCATCCCTACGGTGAAGCATGGTGGGGTTTTTTTTTGCTTTGTAAATTTAGGGTATAGTGAGTAGATTGAGGGGGGAAAAAACATTTTAATCCATTTTAGAATAAGGCTGTAACGTAACAAAATGTGGAGAAGGTGAAGAGGTCTGAATACTTTCCGAATGCTCTGGATATAATATCTGCATTATAAAACTCTTGCAAGCACATTCAGGCCTCACTACTGTCCTGACCACGCAGACACAGCAGTAAATGTGTCTCAACGGAAAGAAAGAAAAAAGAAGAGACAGAGGGCGAGTGTTCTCGTGCACACTCTGCGGCAAGTGCACATACAGGCCTGTGACATGCATTACAGGCGGCAGGGCACGCACAATGGGGTAGTTGTCACAGGGAATGACATCATCGAGACGAGCACAGTGTCATCGGGAGAAGAGAACAAGAAGAGGGATCGCCGGTTGGGAATGCCCCAAATGGGCACCGTCCCAAAACTTCAGCCCAGAGCATACACACTACAAAGTATAAACAGAAAGAGTTCCTCACAAATAGACAGGAATACTGTGGTTCTTGGAGCTCGACATTCAATCAAAACTGGCAAAGACAAAAATTACCCTCTTTTCATAGTGACACTCATTTGGATATTAATTATATTAGTGTTCATATTCTATAAACTCAACAAGTATAGCAATTAACCAAACATGCCTTAAACCCCCCCCAAAAAAAAAAAAAAAAAAAAAAATGATATGATATGATATATGATTTTGATTGAATGAGGCTCTAGGGTTAGTCCAAAACTGACATGAAAGCCCACTACAAGAGCAATGCAAATCCCAGTGTTCTTTGCTGTGATAGCTAGCCCATTGCAGGCTGTGCAACATCACAGCTATGCAGACAACTGTTTAATATCATTAACTGGGTGGTTCGAGCCCGGAATACAGATTGGCTGACAGCTGTAGTATATCAGACCGTATACCATGCGTATGACAAAACATGTATTTTTTACTGCTCTAATTACATTGGTAATCAGTTTATAATAGCAATAAGGCACCTCAGGGGTATTGTAGCATATTGCGTCATGCCTAAGAACAGCCCTTAGCCGTGGTATATAGGCCATATACCACACCCTCTCGGGCCTTATTGGTTCATTCTAGCCGTGTCTGCTTATTCTAGCCATGTCTCATCAGTAATGGAAGGATTGTCTGGTCTTTTAATCTGTAAATTACAAAAACGGATAAGACCAGACTTTAAAACTTGCTTCTCACTTTCCCGCCAGTGGGGAAAACAAAATGTGGTGGCCACAGATGTTTTAATGAGAAATAAGATGTTATTTAGAGATAACGGAGAGGGGGCACATTAATATTCGGGGCCTAATCTTGATGTTGGGGACAAGCATTGTTGCAGTACATGATGACTTCCTGTGAAATAATGGCTTTTGCTTCCCTCAGACCATGGTAGGAACATAACTGTGTCTTTCAGAAGGGAAAGTTGGAAAAACACTGAACAAAATTGTGTAGGTATCAGGGTTGGGGTCCATTTAAAATTTATTCAGGAAGTAAAGTGAAATGGAATTGACCCCAACCCCAGTAGGAATATAGCGTTTTAGTTCCACTATCTGATTCAACATGGACATTATACACAATAGCGTTTTCGCTAATCGGTGATGTAGCAGCAGTCAGTTTGTATGTTAATCTGAAATGACAGAATTAGGCTATTGATATACATCAGTCAGCCAGTAAGACTTCTTCCGACATCTCTTACATCACACTCCTGGGAGTAACAAGACTAGTTGGAACGAAGTTATTTTATTTCAATAACTTTTTATTTCCTCACAACTAGAAGTACAATACTGCTTCTAAAATATAAACTCACAGTGTGGCCATACAGTGTGGACAACGACATCATTGCCTTTGGAGAAGCTTGTGTAAGCCTTCTTCTCCGGGGGGGTTGGGGGGTTAGGGTTCAGTGAAGGACAGAAAAAGGTCATTATGGGATTGTTTGGACCTCTGGGCTTGGCATGGCTGAGCGATGCGGAGGGAAGGGGAGAGGAGTGGTGGAGACACCCACGGCCTAGTCCCAGGCCATTCACAGTGAGTCACATACACATTGTCACAGCCCCACTTACACAGTGAGTCACATACACATTGTCACAGCCCCACACAGTGAGTCACACGGCAAGATGGGAAGCCAGAGGACGGTCGATTGGACACATATACAAATGCACACACACACACTATATAACAAGCAAACACTCAAGCACACTAATTCAGATATACAGTCTACACAAACCTTCTCACATGAACAGTCAACGAGACAAACCGTGCACACACAAACAATCTGACACCAGACGACAGCAAAGAGGACAGGAACCAAACAGAGAAGCTGGATGGCTCAGACATTGCTGGGCTGTAGCAAACTTGGAGTGAAAACGGTCCAGAAAGAAGAACGTGTATAAAGAATACCCTGACGTGTTGCTGTTATGGTCATTACAGTTTAACTTGGGCATGCCATCTATGTAGGTTAAGTCTCATTGAGACAAATTGTCTTATGCAAGAGATTTGTTATTAGAAAAAAAAAGAGCCAGAGAGACATCTGACAAGACACCCGAGGACTGGGGCTTCTGTAGACAGGCTGTGGGTTTGCTTCCACAAGAAACACCATCCCACACTGCCTCCCTGAGGCCACATTTAACACTACAGGCAAAAAGGGACCACTTTTGCTGCAACCTCTCAACCACACTAGGAGGAGCGGGGTTTGAGAAGGGTGTGAATCCAACAAGATCTTATAGTTTCCCTTCAAATTCAACGTATTCTTTTTACACATTAATTCCGCGTGGTTATAGGGTTAATTCCAGGTGGTTACAGGGTTAAGACAGAAATAACTCAAAGGGTTAATAGTTTAGCTATTAATTCCAAATGTGTTATTTAAAAATCTAACATGCGTCAACATGCGTGGTTTAGTTAACGTGGTCAACATGCGTGGTTTAGTTAACGTGGTCAACATGCGTGGTTTAGTTAACGTGGTCAACATGCGTGGTTTAGTTAACGTGGTCAACATGCGTGGTTTAGTTAACGTGGTCAACATGCGTGGTTTAGTTAACGTGGCCAACATGCGTGGTTTAGTTAACGTGGCCAACATGCGTGGTTTAACGTGGCCAACATGCGTGGTTTAACGTGGTCAGCATGCGTGGTTTAGTTAACGTGGTCAGCATGCGTGGTTTAGTTAACGTGGTCAGCATGCGTGGTTTAGTTAACGTGGTCAGCATGCGTGGTTTAACGTGGTCAGCATGCGTGGTTTAACGTGGTCAGCATGCGTGGTTTAGTTAACGTGGTCAGCATGCGTGGTTTAGTTAACGTGGTCAGCATGCGTGGTTTAGTTAACGTGGTCAGCATGCGTGGTTTAGTTAACGTGGTCAGCATGCGTGGTTTAGTTAACGTGGTCAGCATGCATGGTTTAGTTAACGTGGTCAGCATGCGTGGTTTAGTTAACGTGGTCAGCATGCGTGTGTTGGTGCATGTTTGTATGTGCTTTGTTATAAAGAAACTTCTCCGCAGGAATGAAAACTTCTTACCAGATCTTATTACACTCATTAACACTCTGACCCGAACTGTCCGGTCTCTGAGACACACTGTACCTCAACCTTTAAGGTCTTCTGGTCCAACTCTGAAAATGACATTTCCACTGAACCACACTCCAAGCCACACTATACGCAAAGCACAGTCACTCCTTGGGCAATGACACATTGTTCATTCCACAAGGCAATGAAGGCATAAGCATCACTGAGCATGGCTCTATACGACTCACTAAACAGGCCCATTTCTCCTGTTGTCGCATTTGTGCCTTCGTTATGTGGGTTATAGGATGACTCGTTGGTTATATAAAAGTGAAGCATTTTAATTTGAACAAAACATGTCAGACAGCACTGAAGTCATATAGCCCCAGTCTAACGATTACATCACACTGCCAACTGCTCTCTGTGGTTGTATGTGCGCAAGAGTGAGAGTGAGAGACAGGGGGTAGAGAGAGAGGCGGAGAGAGGGGGTTAGAGAGAGAGAGGGTGGGGGTAGAGAGAGAGAAAGGCAGACTCGTACATTTCCTCAGTGAAAACAATGTACTGAGCAAATGTCAAATTGGCTATTACCAAATGATCGTACGACAGACCACGTATTCACCCTGCGAACCCTAAATGACAAACAAACAAACCAAAACGAAGGCAAAGTCTTTCAAAAAAGCATTCGACTCAATTTGGCATTAGGATCTGCTATACAATTGATGGAAAGTGGTGTTGGGGGGGAAAACATACGACATTATAAAATCCATGTACACAAACAAGTGTGCGGTTGAAATTGGCAAAAAACACACATTTCTTCCCACAGGGCCGGGGGGTGAGACAGGGATGCAGCTTAAGCCCCACCCTCTTCAACATTTATATATCAACAAATTGGCGAGAGCACTAGAACAGTCTGCAGCACCTGGCCTCACCCTACTAGAATCTGATGTCAAATGTCTACTGTTTGCTGATGATCTGGTGCTTCTGTCACCAACCAAGAAGGGCCTACAGCAGCACCTAGATCTTCTGCACAGATTCTGCCAGACCTGGGCCCTGACAGTAAATCTTAGTAAGAAATAATGGTGTTCTAAAAAGGTCCAGTCGCCAAGGACCACAAATACAAATTCCATCTAGACACCTTTGCCCTAGAGCACACAAAAAACTATACACATCTTGGCCTAAACATCAGCACCACAGGTAACTTCCACAAAGCTGTGAACGATCTGAGAGACAAGGCAAGAAGGGCCTTCTATGCCATCAAAAGGAACATGAAATTCAACATACCAATTAAGATCTGGATAAAAATACTTGAATCAGTTATGGAACCCATTGCTCTTTATGGTTGTGAGTTCTGGGGTCCGCTCACCAACCAAGAATTCACAAAATGGGACAAACTCATAATTGAAGCTCAGCATGCAGAATTCTGCAAAAAATATCCTCAGTGTACAACGTAAAACACCAAATAATTATCAAAATCCAGAAAAGAGACGTTAAATTATACAACCACCTAAAAGAAAGCGCTTCCCAAACCTTCTATAACAAAACCATCACCTACAGAGAGATGAATCTGGAGAAGAGTCCCCTAAACAAGCTGGTCCCGGGGCTCTGTTCACAGACACAAACAGACCCCCAGGACAGCAACACAATTAGACCCAACCAAATCATGAGAAAACAAAAAGATAATTACTTGACACATTGGAAAGAATTAACAAAAAAACAGAGCAAACTAGAATGCTTTTCAAATCAAATTGTATTGGTCACACACATGGTTAGCAGATGTTAACGCGAGTGTAGCGAAATGCTTGTGCTTCTAGTTCCAACAGTGCATTAATTCCAACAAGTAATCTAACAATTCCCCAACAGCTACCTAATACACACAAATCTAAAAGGGTGAATGAGAATATGTACATATAAGTATATGGATGAGCGATGGCAGAGCGGCATAGGCATGGTGCAGTAGATGGTATAAAACACAGTATAAACAGTTGAAGACGGAAGTTTACATACACCTTAGCCAAATACATTACTCAGTTTTTCACAATTCCTGACATTTAATCCTAGTAAAAATTCACTGTCTTGGGTCAGTTAGGACCACCACTTTATTTTAAGAATGTGAAATGTCAGAATAATAGTAGAGAAAATTATTTATTTCAGCTTTTATTTCTTTCATCACATTCCCAGTGGGTCAGAAGTTTACATACACTCAATTAGTATTTGGTAGCATTGCCTTTAAATTGTTTAACTTGGGTCAAATGTACCGGGTAGCCTTCACCCACAATAAGTTGGGGGAATTTTGGCCCATTCCTCCTGACAGAGCTGGTGTAACTGAGTCAGGTTGGTAGGCCTCCTTGCTCGCACACACTTTTTCAGTTCTTCCCACAAATCTTCTATAGGATTGAGGTCAGGGCTTTGTGATGGCCGCTCCAATACCTTGACTTTGTTGTCCTTTTTGCCACAACTTTGGAAGTATGCTTGGGGTCATTGTCCATTTGGAAAACCCATTTGCGACCAAGCTTTAATTTCCTGACGGATGTCTTGAGATGTTGCTTCAATATATCCAGGTAGTTTGCCCCTGGTAATGTGTTGTGCAGACTGCACCACCGTCTGGAGAGCCTTGCGGTTGAGGGCAGTGCAGTTGCCGTACCAAGCTGTGATACAGCCCAACAGGATGCTCTCGATTGTGCATCTGTAAAAGTTTGTGAGTGTTTTAGGTGACAGGCCAAATTTCTTCAGCCTCCTGAGGTTGAAGAGGCGCTGTTGCGCCCCTTCACCACACAGTCTGTGTGGGTGGACCATTTCAGTTTTTCTGTGATGTGTACGCCCATTAACTTAACTTTCCACCAACTCCACTGCTGTCCCTTCAATGTAGATGGGGGGTGCTCCCTCTGCTGTTTCCTGAAGTCCACGATCATCTCCTTCGTTTTGTTGACGTTTTGTGAGAGGTTGTTTTACTGACACCACACTCCGAGTGCCCTCACCTCCTCCCTGTAGGCTGTCTCGTCGTTGTTGGTGATCAAGCCCACTACTGTTGTGTCGTCTGCAAACTTCATGATTGAGTTGGAGGCGTGCATGGCCATGCAGTTGTGGGAGTACAGGGAGTACAGGAGAGGGCTGAGCACACACCCTTGTGGGGCCCCAGTGTTGAGGATCAGCGAAGTGGAGATGTTTCCTACCTTCACCACCTGGGGGCGGCCCGTCAGAAAGTCCAGGACCCAGTTGCAAAGGGAGGGGTTGAGACCCAGGGCCTCCAGCTTGATGAGCTTGGAGGGTACAATGATGGCATGACCAACCATGAACAGCATTCTTACATAGGTATTATTTTTGTCCAGATGGGAAAGGGCAGTGTGATGGCGATTGCGTCATCTGTGGACCTGTTGGGGCGGTATGCAACTGAAGTGGGTCTAGGGTGTCCGGTAAGGTGGCGGTGATATGATCCTTGACTAGCCTCTCAAAAAACTTCATGATGACAGAAGTGAGTGCTACGGGGCGGTAGTCATTTAGTTCAGTTATCTTTGCCTTCTTGGGTACAGGAACAATGGTAGCCATCTTGAAGCATGTGGGACAACAGACTGGGATAGGGAGCGATTAAATATGTTTGTAAACACACCAGCCAGCTGGTCTGCGCATGCTCTGAGGACACAGCTAGGGATGCCGTCTGGGCCAGCAGCCTTGCGAGGGTTAACAAGTTTAAATGTTTTACTCAAGTCAATGTTTTATTACGCACAACCATGGCCTGTGAAAGGTATTCTTTCCAGTTCGTTAGCTCCAAGCCGAGGGCAGATGGACAATAAGGCTACTTCCGAAATAGCACCCTATTCCCTATTTAGTGCACTACTTTTGTCAGGGCTCTGGTCACTATAGTGAATAGGATCAGGGTGCCATTTAGGACACACAATAGAAGCCAGCCACACATTGGCCATCAACTGTGTGGTTTCATAAGAGTAACACTATACGTGAACCCTTGTGTAACCCTCTCAAAGTTTCTCTTTTCAAAATGGAAGGTAGTGTAGCAATGTACAGTATATTGAATATGTTTTCAGTGCAGAGCCATAGTTGAGAGATAACATGTTTATGTGCTGTGAGATCAGAGTTCAATCTGCAATAAAAGCATTCAAATAAAAATTGTTCACAAGGATTTTCTAACTAGATTTCTGAATGTGAGTGTTTTAAGAGTTACATTCTCCTGAAGAGCGCGTTACATTAAAACATATTATTATTATTATTATTATTATTATTATTATTATTATTATTATTATTATTATTATTATTATTATTATTATATGCCCACCCATGGTATTAACAGTGCAACTAGTAGCCAAGAAGAAGGGTCTGGCATGTGAAAGGGAACCATCATGGCCTTGCCATAGGACTATGCCTCTAAACCAAAGAGTCACCAAGTATTCCCCCATAACACACAGCCCTGACACAAACCCATCCGTTGCCCTGTGCTCCCCACACACATGCCCCATAGGGCGAGCAGCACTACACAAAAAAACACTCAACCCTCCACCCTCACGACAGCCTGGGGCAACCCAGCCATGCCCACCCCCCAGATTTACCGCCGCATCATATCCTAATCCCATTGGTCATGGCGGCTCAAGGGGGCTATTGGTATTGGCTGGCAGAACCCTGTCTCCATGGAAACTGAGGGGGATGGAGTTGGAAGCAGACAGACAGACAGACAGGCTGCCTAAGATTATAGGGGAGCCTATGGGATGGAGAAGCATGTTGTTGTGTTTATGGGCCTCGGCATACAGTGTGTGGAGGAGAGGGGACACAAATAATGTATTTAACAGGAGGGGGTGACGTGTGTGTTTCTTTCTGTTTGTAAGCAAGAGAGATTGGGGTCAAAATGGCTACATTACTACAGCACCTTCTGTTCATCCTCATCTACTTCTCAATTCGCCTTTCCTCGATTCCTCATCTCCACATCTCTTGTCCGGTCTCATCTCCTTCTCAAAACACATTGGAGGAGAGGTTCTAATCCAAGAGGAGGATCTTACAAGAAAGAGAAAATAAGTATTGAGGAAGACCCCTAGTGGTGCGTCTCAACAGTAAAAAATGTCTCTCTCTCCTTGTCTCCTTTCCTCAATCTGCAGTCTGCACTGATACTCCAGTAGATACCTTGACAGGTGACAGTATGGGTTATTGTAGTTATCCTCTATTATGCTTTAACCAAGCCTTTTGTTTTCAGATGAATGCAGATGAAGAAGAGAAAACAAGGAGAGGAAGCCAATTTAGACTACTGAGGCGCACCCTGCTTAGTCCTAACTCTCCCCTTTCCCTTCATTCCTTTTCTTGGCCTTTTGCTACCCAAATTTCTGAACTCACTTACACCCACCAGATATGACTAAGCAGTGTTGGTTGATTCCAACTCGCAGCGTGGGTTCCAAAATCATTACTCAGGGGGTTCATTCACAGTTGCACTGTTTCACCACTCCTTATCAATAAGAATGCTGCTGCCGACTGCCTCTCCTGACTCTCTTCCTGCTCCCCCTTGTTTAGTGCTGATGCTGTGGCCAAGTGACACCGTTTATGTTGGTGTTGTGGACTGTTATTGTGGGCGGACTAAGGCGGGGATTCAATCTGACGTGCTTTGTCTGCAATGCATGTTTTGAAAGCTATGTTCCCACGTTCGCGGAGACCACATTCACAATAAACGCTGCATATGTCGGCTCAATCGGAAATTACCTTTAAAATGGTGCATTGTCCAAATTCGTGTTCGGCTTGAATCCCGGCCTAAGTCCAGAGGGGGATATGTAGGACTGTGAAGTTTAGCTTGTCGCTGTATCAGCGACAAGACACTGACTCTTGAAGACAAGATGGATGGAGAGAGTTTGAGCTGTTATCTGTAGCTGTAATAGTCTGATACTGCGAAGCAACTGACAGACATGAACTGAGAAACAAGTAAATTCAGAATTCTCAGAAGGAAAAAAAGCTATGACTTTCCATGGTCAGAGGGGCCAAATCCTAACTTGAGATCTGTGCAGTTAACTTGAACTTAAATCAATCGACGTCAACAGATTTGCACAAAAAATTTACTTACACATTTTTATGTCAAGTTGAACTATAATCATAGGTAAGGTTGTGAAGAAAGAGCAACTTAAACAAAAAGAGAGAAAATTGCTTCCTCTCCAGCGTTCATTCTTTTGACCCTGGCTATCCAGCCTTGCCAACAAAGCATCTACGGGTCTCTGGATGTCCACCCTCACTGTTAGCAAACTGAACACAGCTGAACAGACCGTGCTCACCCCTTCACCTTTTGACCCAAACCTCACCCCATCTCAGCAGGGGGATCACACTTCCTGGTCTCCAACCCAGAGGCATCATGGGAAAAGTTGATAAGGTGAAAGAGGTGTTACGGCGGTCAGTGGGTTGTGTGTGTGTGTGTGTGTGTGTGTGTGTGTGTGTGTGTGTGTGTGTGTGCGCGTGTACCCCTGTGTGTGTGTGTGTGTGTGTGTGTGTGAGAGAGAGGAAGGGTCAAAGAAGATGGTGGTTTGAAAGCCACAGCTCCATTTTACAACCTAATTGGGCCCTGGGCCATAAATCTATTATTCCATTCAGGACCAACAATGCTGCCCTTTCTGTGGCCTGGAGAGTTTACAGTTCTGGGGGGGGGTCAACTCCCTCCCACCTTTCCCCCTGGCCCTACTGCTTCAGTTAGTCCTGCCTCCCAAAGGTTTACAGCGACCACTGATCTACCCAGTGTGTGTGTGTGTACACACACTGCTAGGTAGGTCACAGGTGACTGCAGATCCGGAGGTTCTAAACTACATCTAACCTCTGCCCCCGCCCTCTGACCTAGTAAACGAGAGAGTAAAAGGAGGGGTAAGGAAGAGAGACTGAAAAAGAAAGAGAGGAGAACATTTGAACTTCATGTGAACCTGAACCTTAACCGTCACCCTGTTGCGAAAGGACAGCAGCGAGCCTGTGGGAATAGCGCTGGTCAACAGTTCCGATGGTCAAAAGCACAAAGGCGTTTGAAGTAAGAAATGCAAGTCTTAGTGTGTGTGTTCATGTGTACACCATCGCCTATGGCTTCAATTGCACCTCTTGACTCCTTATTTTCACTGATACCGGAATGAAAGACATCATGGATGTTTCAGGAATGAAAGAACTGTGTTTTAAAAAAAAAAAGCTAAATACTGCAAAAAATGTGGGACCCAGCACTAACACTCCTGATGTATGTTAGTGCTGGATAGAACAAAATTATACAATACTGTGTATTCCCAGGACGGGACAGTTACATTTTTGACAATTATTATTCGAATAAAGCTTGTGTGCAACAGAGTTTTTGTTTCAACTTTGATACAAACAAAAATAAGCCTAATAGATTCCAAGTTGAGCACATTGCTTCTGACTGCTGTGGATTGCCAGTTAGCACTCAAGGCTGTGGAGGGTCAGTTAGCACCCAAGGCTGTGGATGTCACAGTCTCACCCCCATGCCCTAGGGTGCCTTACTTTCTCTCAGTGGAGAAGGGAGAGAGAGAAGGAGAGAGAGAGACAGAGAGAGAGAAGGAGAGAGAGAGACAGAGAGGGAGACAGAGAGATAGGAAGGTCAAGAAAGAAAGACAGAAGAAAGTGAGAATGCGGGAGAAGTAATTGGGAGAGAAAATGGGAGACAGCGAAAATGAAAAAGAAAGATTGAGAGAAATATGTAACGACTGACAGAAGGAGAAAGAAAGGCCTATGGGGGGAGAGAGAGACCAAAAGGAAAAACAATAAATCATTTGAGAAAGAAAGAAAAATAATTAAAGAAAGATCGAGAGAAATAAAGAGAGAGAAAGACATGGCTCTGGTTGGAGACTCATGCGGTGGGTGGTGGTTGGTGGTTGGTCATGCCAGTCCTTTGTGCCTATGGGCCCTGGTTGGCTGACGGGGGCCTAACGCGGCATGACAGCATGACGGAGAGGAAACGCTGCCTGGCCAAATGCATCCGGACACCTGACAACCCCTGTGAGGCGCTCACCTCACACCCTCTTGGGCCAAACGCCTCCCTTCACACACACGTGTGGGAGCAAAAACACACGTGCACACACACACAAAATCTCTCCTCCAGCACTCCTATTTCTCATCTTCTTTCCTCCACTACTTCTCCTCCTCATCTTTAGCCCTCCCTCTCCTCCTATCCATCCTCATCCCCCCATTTCCAATCCATTCGTTTTTGTATTTATGTATTTATTTAACTTAACTGGTTAGCTCAGCTATGCCACCTAGTTGGAGATGAGAAGTGCAGCGCTGGTCAGAAGCAATACAGAGGAGATAGATAGGGCTTGCGCAGATAGGGCTTGCGCAGGGTTACGTTAAGGGTGCAACAGTAACATCAAGAATGTTTTGTCCAACTGATTATTGTGAAAGTATTTTGCCTTTCATGTCATTTGGAATGGACCTAAATTATCCATACTGTCCAAAGGGAAAGGCTATAACAGGCATTTAAGATGACGAGCCAGACTAACAAGCAATGTGAAGCCACATGAGTTGTACTAAGGTCTGAGGACATGTGAGCTGTTCTTCATTTTATCTATATTCAGTCTTTATTCTTCAGTGAAACATTGATGATGTGCGATAACTGCCATACTGAGGATTCTGAAGTAGATAGCTTCTCTCCTTCTGGCCTCTACTGAGCATGACCATGTGAGTGCAGCTTTCATTCTTTGACTCCTGCAGTGGTGTGCCTCCCCCTAGCGGTGATCTCAAGCAGTCTCCAAACACATGTGAATTCTACTAGTGATTAAACAGTTTTTGACCTTTATTTAACTAGGCAAGTCAGTTAAGAACAAATTCTTATTTTACAATGACGGTCTACCGCTGGCCAAACCCTCCCCTAACTCGGACAACGCTGGGCCAATTGTGCGCCGCCCTACTGGACTCCCGATCATGGACGGTTGTGCCTTAGACCACCGTGCCACTCGGGAGTTGAATTAAATACATATTGATAGATGATCTAGGAAAGTGCCAAAAAATTAGGCCTACAACAAATTCTCTTTATATAGCTGCTATAAACTCAGAATATTCTGATGTAAATTAATTTAGTCTAATTAAAAAAGTTAAATTGATATGGAGGGCTTTCACTAGAATACAGTGCCTTCCGGAAAGTATTCATACCCCTTGACTTAATCCACATTGTGTGTTACAACCTGAATTCAAAATGTATTTAAAAAAAATCTCACCCATATACACACACACACACACACACACACACACACAATACCCCATAATGACAAAGTCAAAACATGTTTTTAGAACTGTTTGCAAATGTATTGAAAATAAAATACATAAATATCTAATTTACACAAGTATTAAGACCCTTGAGTCAATACTTTGTAGAAGCACCTTTGTCAGCGATTACAGTTTTGAGTCATCTTGGGTATGTCTATCAACTTTGCACATCTGGATTTGGGGATTTTCTCCTATTCTTCCTTGCAGATTTTCTCAAGCTCTTTTAAGTTAGATGGAGCAGCAATCAAGTCTTTCCACAGACTTTGGGCTTTGGCTGGGCCACTCAAGGACTTTCACATTCTTGTTCTGAAGCCATTCCTGTGTGGCTTTGGCTATATGCTTGGTGTCATTGTCCTGTGGAATGTACACTACTGTTCAAAAATTTGGAGTCACTCTGGTGTTGTTGTATGTGCCGAACTGCTTTGCTTTATCTTGGCCAGGTCACAGTTGTAAATGAGAACTTGTTCTCAACTTGCCTACCTGGTTAAATAAAGAAATGTCCTTGTTTTTGAAAGAAAAGCAATTTTTCTGTCCATTAAAATAACATCAAATTGATCAGAAATACAGTGTAGACACTGTTAATGTTGTAAATGACTATTGTAGCTGGAAACAGCAGATTTTTTATGGAATATCTTCATAGGCGTACACAGGCCCATTATCAGCAACCATCACTCCTGTGTTCCAATGGCACGTTGTGCTAGCTAATCCAAATGTATAATTCTAAAAGGCTAATGGATCATTTGAAAACCCTTTTGCAATAATATTAGCACAGCTGAAAACTTTTGTTCTGATTAAAGAAGCAATAAAACTGGCCTTCTTTAGACTAGTTGAGTATCTGGAGCATCAGCATTTGTGGGTTCGATTACAGGCTCAAAAAGGACAGAAACAAATAACTTCCTTCTGAAACCCAAAACACAGGAGTGATGGTTGCTGATAATGGGCCTCTGTACGCCTATGTAGATATTCCATTAAAAATTAATGATAATCTTCCAGCTACAATAGTCATGTACCACATTAACAATGTCTACACTGTATTTCTGATCAATCTGATGTTATTTTAATTGACAATTTTATTTTGCTTTTCTTTCAAAAACAAGGAGATTTCTAAATGGCCCAAAACTTTTGAACGGTAGTGTAAATCTTCACCCCAGTCTAAGGTCATTTGCACTCTGAAGCAGGTTCTCATCAAGGATTTGCCTGTATTTGGCTCCATTCATTGTTCCCTCTATCCTTACCAGTCTCCCAGTCCCTGCTGCTGAAAAGCATCCTCATAGCATGATGGTGCCACCACCATGCTTCACGGTAGGGATAGTGTTAGATGGGTGATGAGCTGTGCCTGGTTTTCTCCACACATAGTGCTTTGCATTCAGGCCAAAGAACCTTCTGCCTTATGCGCTTCCACCTGCCTTTTTTGCAAACTCCAGGCGTGCGGTCATGTGCCTTTTTCACAGTAGTGGCTTCCGTCTGGCCACTCTCCAACGAAGCCCAGATTGGTGAAGTGGTGTAGACTCTGTTGTCATTCTGGCTGGTTCTCCCATCTCAGCCAAGGAACTCTGTCATTTTCTCAGAGTGATCATTGGGTTCTTGGTTACCTCCCTGACCAAGGTTGTTCTTGCCCGGTTTCTCAGTTTGGTCAGACAGCCAGCTCAAGGCATTCTGGGCAGTTTTCATCCATTTCCCAATAATGAAGACCACTGTACTCTTTGAAACTTTCAACACTCTAGAAATGGTTTTATACCCTTCCCAAGACATATGCCTCATCACAATTCTATCTCGGAGATCTACGGACAGATCCTTGGACTTCATGGTATAGTTTCTGCTCTGACATGCACTGTCAAGCGTGGGACCTTATATGGCAGGAGTGTTTCTTTCTAAATCATGTCCAAACAATTGAATTGGCCACAGGTGGACTCCAATAAAATTGTAGTGACATCTCAAGGATGATCGAAGGAAATTGGACGCACTCGAGCTCAATTTGGAGTCTCATAGCAAAGGGGTGTGAATACTTATGTAAATAAGATATTTCTGTATTTAATTTTCAATAAATTTGCCCCAAAACATTTAAAAACATTTTTACATTGTCATTATTGGGTCTTGTGTGTAGATGGGTGGGGGAAAAAAACTATTTAATACATTTTGAATTCAGGATTTAACAACAAAATGTAGAGTAAGTCAAGGGGTATGAATTCTTTCTGAATGCACTGTACCGTCATAGATAATGGTGAATTTGATTTTTAAATCTTCATACCTCACAATCTCCATTTTAACTAAATGGCCAAGCAGGTTTTTACCTAAAGGCATGAACAAAGCTTGAACAAAGCTCTTGCTGAATAACCTCCATCCCCTTCCATGGAGAAACCTCAACTACCTCGTACCCCTGCACATTGACTCAGTACCGGTACTCTGTGTATATAGCCTCGTTATTGTTATTTATTGTGTTACTATTTTCTCACTTTTTAACTATGCATTGTTATGATGGGGATTGTAAGTAAGCATTTCACGGTAAAGTCTACACCTGTTGTATTCAGCATGACAAATTAAATTTGATTGATTTGATTTTAAACATCAATAGAATAGCACCACTGCAGAGAAAATCAATCAAGGTTACAGAAGGGCAGGCGGGTCACACAAACAAAGGAGTACTTGATGAGGGTGCATTCTTAAAGGGACAAGATAACTACAATAAAAAAGATGCACCCTGACACTATTTTGGTAAACAGCTGAGGGATGGGGCTGGAGAAATGTAACCATTCATAGACAGAGCTACAGATGCAAAGACTGACCATCCATTAAATACAAAATGTAGTTTTAACAATGTTTTGAGTTTTTACAACATTTGTTTACAATTACAGTTACAATGCAGAGAACTCCGGAAGAAGAATGATCATTTAATTACCACAGTGAATTATTGTAATGTTTATTTGTGTCAATTAATCCCATAAGGGATGGGTTGCCAATTGGAGATTTTCATTCATACAGTGTATATTTGGGGTTCTGAGGGAGTACGATTGATGAACTTACCTCATGAGGCATTTAGAAAATATATTTTCTATGATTAATGGGTATATAGATATATCATTCATTTAAAAGTAAAACATGTATGCAGATTGTTTTCACATTTGATCACCTTGTGCTACTCATTATGTATTGCATTTGAATGTGTGTTTGAGTCCTCTGAATCACTCAGCGGATACACATTCATTTTGTACACAGTTGTGAGCTATAGATCCCATAGTTTTACATGACACGACAGAATGCCACTGGATAGGGAAAGGGGAATACCTAGTCAGTTGTCCAACTGAATGCCTTCAACTGAAATGTGTCTTCCACATTTAACCCAACCCCTCTGAATCGGGAAAGTTACGGGGGGCTGCCTTAAATCGACATAGTAGCGAGACCAGAGGAATACCACCATCTATCCGAGGAAGAGGTTTGTACTACATTACAACACAGTTTTAAAAAACTTTCAAATTGAGCAAAAGACTGAAAATACGTTGAAAAGATGTTGCTTGAGTTGAAAATATTTTTTTTATGTCTTGTTAAATCACTGGAGTTTTTCCCCCAACACAGGTAACCAGAAACTACAATTAGGACTCAACACCAGATGGTGCCAGTTAGACTACTGCAACTCCAATCCCTCACCAGACAAAATGTCATTTACCACAGTGAACCATTATACTCAGGTTGTAATTCAAATCTAATCTATGTGTTAAATTACAATTTAACAAGTAGAAGCACGGTAGACACACACATGACAGATTGGATCTCTGTGCTGAATATATTTGAGTGAAATAAGGAGTCTTTCACTTACCAATCCCATCGCTCGGTTCAGCATGGAGACCGTGGTCTGCATAGAAGCCTGGGAAGAGAGATGGACTTTTGACTTCACACTATGAATTTGGTTACATTTCTCCATCTCCATTCCTCAGCTTTGTAGCAACCTAAGAAGCTAGGCTGTTAGGCAGAAACACAAATTCAGTGGCTTTAAAATTCTGAGACAGGAGTAAAAAAAAAAAAAAAAAATTATATAGAGCTTTTCATTAAATATAGAATCTCAAAGTCACTAGAATATTTGTTTAAAGATATTCTGTTCCAAGATTTATTTGTAGTTTAATTGTTTTGATTTGATCCCTACTAAAACAAAAGGCAATACTATCATTGTTACAGTGAGGTATAAGCTATAATATCCAACATAAAATTGAGCAACACAAGAAATGGTCACTACAAAGCAGACAAGTAAACTTATAAGTCTTATGTTGTGCGAATCAAATAGGACAGTGTGTGTGTGTGTCTGTGGTCACACTATCAGCCATCCTGCTTCATCATCACATACATTATGTTCTGCAATAGGCTCTCTACCTTCCTAACTCCTTTCTCTTTACTCCGACACACGTTTGCCCATCATTCACAAAAATCTCTGTCAAAGAATCTCTCTCACACACACACACGCGCCAAACCCCCACAGAGACACACAGCCATGGCCCTCCCCCACCTGGGTAGCAGGGTTAACTGAGTGCTGTCTAGGGAGACCCTGTTGAAAAGAAGAGCCCATCCCTCATAAGTTTCTTGCCCTCTGGGCCCCCTCTGCCCCCTATCCACCCAAAACCTTGTTTGTATTTGGGCTTATACCCTGCTGAGCAGAGGGCGCCTGTGTCCCGAGCTGGACCTATGCGCATCAGAATGGAAGCGCGCACACACACACAAACTCTCTCCCCTCCAAAAAACATCTGCCTAATCCTCTTGTTCCTCACTCTAGGGAAACACCGGAGCCTTTGTCCTCCTCCTTTTGTTGTGTTTAGTTTCCTTTTGGTCTAATGTCGCCACGCGTCCCCCGTTCCCCCTTTTGGTCTAAATGTCGCCAAGCGTCTCCTGCTCCCCCTTGGTGGGCTGATGTCGCCAAGCGTCTCCTGCTCCCCCTTGGTGGGCTGATGTCGCCAAGCATCCCCCACTCCCCCTTGGTGGGCTGATGTCGCCAAGCGTCCCCCGCTCCCCCTTGGTGGTGGCTCTCTGACTCGTAACAGAAACACTAAAAGATGCTGATTAAGTAAGGCTGACACAGTTAGATCTGCTATGTGCCTCTTGATTGTCTTTGAGAGAAGATTACCTACTGGGCTTCTATTTTGCTATTAAGGTTTGGCTGACGTCCACTCTGGAGGGAAGATTTTGTGGAGAATCTAGAATTTGCTGACGGCTCCTGTTCATCCAATCATGGGTTTCAGATTCCTGGGATAACGTTAGCCCTATTCATCAATGTGTGGATTCAATTTTACTCAAGAAAATAATGTTTAAACTAAAAGAAACTGGATGTCCTGCTGTCAAAGAGTATCCTTTTTTTTTTTTAACACAATATCCAAGTACACGGGCCATATAAAAAACTGAAACAAATGTGAAGTAAAAATGTACAAACTAAACAAAGTGTGAATAAACTGTAAATACTAGCAAACAACCTGGGGGTAAAAGAGACGTGAACAAACTGAAATGAATGAGAACCAAAAATATGACTGTCAATGTTACTGCTTATGTACTCCGGCTGTTATATTCTACAGTACAGTAAGGGTGGGGAAAAAACTATAAAAAGACAGCGAAGACACACAGCATTGAAAGACAGCGAATAGGGGTACACAGTTAGCCTTCACTTGAGAGAGAACGTTGAAAAGGGCAAAAAGGGAGCGAGGGACAACAAAAGAGGTCAAAATGAACTGCCATGAGAGTTTTCCACCTCTATTTCCGAGGCCCGATGATCCGTCTATCCTTTGTCGTTCATCTATTCTCCTGTTCCAATAGATTGAGCCCCTCAAAATCTCTACCTCACACCGACATCTTCTCATTCCCTATGGGGCTTGGCAATGGATACAAAACCAGTAGAAAGACACACAGCAACTGATAAAACAATGAACCATGACAAGGAACACCGGTTGAGACCACGCTCAACAAACTCTGTTGTGGAAGAAAATCTTATCAAAACTATACCATTGTCGCATTTTACAGAAAAACTGAAAAAACATGGACAAAAGTCAGGGAGTATGATTGAGCACAGACACCTAGGAAAAAGACATCTAGGCTATAGTTACATTCGCTATCTATCTCTCGCCATCAAATCTCTCTACCACAATGAGTACAGACAGCTCTCACTAACAGACCATCATAATGCAAGGCACGTTTTCTATTCTCTATTCTACTCAAACACATCAAATATACACCTATTCCAGTTTATAAGTCAGATTGTGTCTAGAAAGAAACATTTGGAAAACCATGAAAAGCTAATTGACAAATAGAATTTATGGACTTAAATCATGTATTCATTTGTTTATACCATTTGTCCAGACCATGCACAACTTGTATCCAACACCAGAGTTACCCATGGCCAATAAAATAAACCTGCATGACCATATATATATATATAAAGTGAACACCATCTACCATCCATCTGCACTTACAATACTTAAGAAAATGTTTTTTTAGTGCCAGTCTGGTGTTGAGGTAGTGCTACAGATTTTCTGGACCACACATTCATCCAAAAGACAGGAGCTCAGTCAACTGGTCCGCTCTTACATGCACCACTTTCTATCCTACCCTCCCCTTTCCCATTATTATACAAAAAAAGAATTACGGAAAGGACAGAACTAATTTCGCAACAAACAATTATTTTTTGAAAATGGGCTTTCTTAAAATCCCCTTCAACCACAGTGCTTATCAGAGTGGATGTTGTTCTCTATCTCCGGAGGAGAGAGGACACAGACTCACCCATCATGATGACTTTCTGTCAGTGCGGCTGGCTCCTCAAGACTCCCTCCGACACCATCTGCACTCAACACTGAATAGTGAACACTGCCCTCTCTGTCTGTCTAGCTGTGTCTGCCCTGCCCACTCACATAATCAGTCATTCACTCACTAACTCCAATTGACTCCAATCATCAGTCAGGCAGGATCTGCTGTCTCGGGTGATGGGGGTGATGGAGACCCCCTTCCCTTGCACACACACACACCAGCTGCCCGTTTCTGAGCCGACACGTGCCGGCTGCCCCCCGACACACTCCAACGGACAGCAGCATATGTTCTTTCAGGAAAACGCGCGCAAGACACACACAGACTTGCAAAGAAGACACATACATAAAGCAGAGAGCAACCAGCAAATAATCTTATTGACTTCAGCAGTGCAACTCTCTTCCTTGAAAAAGGTTGACTAAATACAAGACAACATTATACATGTTTCTGACCATCACACAGATAGCAGAGGACAAAATAAAAATAAAAATAAAAAATATAAACCTCAAGGTTTTTGCATGTTTTCTGGCACAGAATTGATTATGTTTTCTCCATGCATCACAAATGTGAGTGTTGCCATCTCTAACACCAGCAAGTGATGCCGAAACGTTGGTGTTTTACCCAACTAATGGGAGTTTACATGAGCTCCCGAGTGGCGCTGCGTCTAAGGCACTGAATCTCAGTGGTTCGAATCCAGGCTGTATCACATCCGGCCATGATTGGGAGTCGCACAAATAGCCCAGCGTCATCCGGGTTTGGCCGAGGAAGGCCGTTAAACAAGAATTTGTTCTTAACTGACTTGCCTAGTTAAATAAAAAAAAACATTTTAAAAAATAATAATTTTTAATTACATATAGAGCAGCCCTTGGCCCTTTTGAAGGACTTTGGATAAAAATTAAAAAAAAGTATAACACACACACACACACCCAGTCAAAAGTTTGGACACTCATTCAAGGGTTTTTCTTTATTTGTACTATTTTCTACATTCTATAATAATAGTGAAGACATCAAAACTATGAAGTAACACATACAGTGAGGGAAAAAAGTATTTGATCCCCAGCTGATTTTGTACTTTTTGTTTGCCCACTGACAAAGATATGATCAGTCTATAATTTTAATGGTAGGTTTATTTGAACAGTGAGAGACAGAATAACAACAAAAAAATCCAGAAAAACACATGTGAAAAATGTTATAAATTGATTTGCATTTTAATGAAGAAGAAACTTGAAAAGTTCTTGAAACTTTCCAGATTGACTGACCTTTATGTCTTAAAGTAGATTGTCGTTTCTCTTTGCTTATTTGAGCGGTTCTTGCCATAATATTGGCTTTGTCTTTTACCAAATAGAGCTATCTTCTGTATACCACCCCTACCATGTCACAACACAACTGATTGGCTCAAACGCAATAAGGAAAGAAATTCCACAAATTAACTTACCAAGGCACCCCTGTTAATTGAAATGCATTCCAGGTGACTACCTCATGAAGCTGGTTGAGAAAATGCCAAGAGTGTGCAAAGCTGTCATCAAGGCAAAGGGTGGCTGCTTTGAAGAATCTCAAATATAAAATATAACACTTACTACATGATTCCATGTGTTATTTCATAGTTTTGATGGCTTCACTATTATTCTACAATGTAGAAAATAGTAAAAATAAAGAAACATCATGGAATGAGTAGGTGTCTGAACTTTTGACTGGTACTGTATGTACAGTGCTTTCAGAAATGATTCAGACCTATACTTTTTCCACACTTTGTTACGTTACAGCCTTGTTCTAAAAATGTATTAAATTGTTTTTTCCCCCCACATCTATCTACACACAATAACCAATAAAGACAAAGCAAAAACAGGTTTTTAGAAATGTTTGCAAATGTATAAAAAAACAACAACTGAAATATCACATTTACATAAGTATTCAGACCCTTTACTCTGTACTTTGTTGAAGCACATTTGGCAGCGATTACATCCTCGAGTCTTCTTGTGTATGACGCTACAAGCTTGACACACTTGTATTTGGGGAGTCAATCCCATTCTTCTCTGCAGATCCTCCTCTTGGATGGAGAGCGTTGATGCACAGCGATTTTCAGGTCTCTCCAGAGATGTTAGATCGGGTTCAAGTCCAGGCTCTGGCTGGGCCACTCAAGGACATTCAGAAACTTGTCGCAAAGCCACTCCTGCATTGTCTTGGCTGTGTGCTTAGGGTCATTGTCCTGTTGGAAGGTGAACAGTCGCCCCAGTCTGAGGTCCTGAGCGCTCTGGAGCAGGTGTTCATCAAGGATCTCTCTGTACTTTGCTCCATTCATCTTTCCCTCAATCCTGACTAGTCTCCCAGTCCCTGCAGCTTAAAAACATCCCCACAGCATGATGCCGCCAGCACCATGCTTCACCGTAGAGATAGTGCCAGGTTTCCACTAGACGTAACTCTTGGTATTCAGGCCAAAGAGTTCAATCTTGGCTTCATCAGACCAGAAAATCTTGTTTCTCATGGTCAGAGTCTTTAGGTACGATTTGGAAAACTCCAAGCGGGCTGTCATGTGCCTTTTATTGAGGAGTGGCTTCCGTTTGGCCACTACCATAAAGGCCTGATTGGTGGAGTGCTGCAAAGATGGTTGTCCTTCTGGAAGGTTCTCCCATCTCCACAGAATAACTCTATTGCTCTGTCAGAGTGACCCAATGGTCACCTCCCTGACCAAGGCCCTTCTCCCTTGATTGTCCAGTTTGGAAGTTCCAAACTTCTTCCATATAAGAATGGAGGAGGCCACTGTGTTCTTGGGGACCTTCAATGCTGCAGACATTTTTTGGTACCCTTCCCCAGATCTGTGCCTCGACACAATCCTGTCTTGGAGCTCTATGGACAATTCCTTCGACCTCATGGCTTGGTTTTTGCTCTGACATGCATTGTCAACTGTGGGACCTTATATAGACAGGTGTGTGCCTTTCCAAATCATGTCCAATCAATTGAATTTACCACAGATGGACTTCAATCAAGTTGTAGAAACATCTCAAGGATGATCAATGGAAACAGGATGCAACAGAGCTCAATTTAGATTCTCATAGCAAAGGGTCTGAACACTTATGTAAATTATGTATTTATACATTTGTCAACTTCTAAAAACCTGTTTTCGCTTTTTCATTATGGGGTACTTTGTGTAGATTGATGAGGAAAAAAATCATATTTAATCAATTTTAGAATAAAGGCTGTAACGTAACAAAATGTGGAAAAAGGGAAGGGGTCAGAATACTTTCCGAATGCATTGTATATTTCTTTTTGGGGAAACTCAGTCGAGGTCTCAACTTCCTGTTGCAAGTTAGAATAGTAGAATACACAACGTGCAATTTCAAAATGTGAATTCCAAGTGTTTCTCTTGTTATGTCAGTCAATGATAGTCACTCAATTATGCCATGTCACCTAACATGTTTTTAGATTGGTAAGTTATTTCACCGACCAGCTACCTAAACTTAACAATCATGGTCGAATGCATGTGTGGGTATGGATGTGGGTAGGCAGACTTTGTGGTCCCCACCCCCATCAAAGTTGCCCATCCCTGATATAAAGTGTGCAACTCTATTTATATAGCCGACAGCTAACTCTCCGCTAGTCAGCACCTCTACTAACTTTTTGGGATGTGCGCCAGCTCATGCTTTTCACTAATCTAACACCATCTCCAGCACCACCCAGCTCCTACTTCAATTATGCACTAATAGTGCCTCCCACTGGAACCAAGAACAACCAGTACATTGGATGGAGATATGACAGAATCAACATACCATAACCCACTCATAACATTCAGTACAATATGAATTAAGTATGACAATCTAATCTAGTTAGTATACTGCTAGTGTTTAAGTTACCACTACTCAGTTCATTTAGTGACTTCGGCAGGTTCACCTTTCTCATTGACCTTGGAGGGTCTACTCTTGGACTACAGACGTCCCTAGCCATGAGGAGGACCTCACACAACAAAGTATGTAACTCAGTCTCTCTTTCACCTTTGACACACACACCAAGTTATAGAGATATCATCCTCACTGCATGTAACAAGTGTCGAGCGGGACTATCACTCTCTGGTGGCAGGCGTGGACAGGGCGGTCTGTGGTGCCCCTCTGTCGACCAAGCGGAACAGAGACCATCTGGGCCATGCCGTGTGTGTGTGTGTGTGTGTGTGTGTGTGAGTGCTTGCGAACATAGCTTAAAGATCCAATGGAGCCATTAAAGCCATGTTGTTTGACTGCTGGTGAACAAATCATTGATTAAAGGAGGAAATAAGGGTGCATTTGAAAAGTATTCAAAAAATGACTTAAGTGTGGAAATTTAAAAGGCAAGAAGACATGCCTTTTTCCCTCCAAGGTAGGAACAGCTGCCCCTCGAAGCTCAGAAAGGCTGTGTTCGCCGACATCAGAAGAGCAAGCAGCTCATTCAAGATCCAGCTAGCCATTCAACTTCACCTGATCCAGAACAATCACTGTGATTCAACTATCCAGGTCATTAAAAAGACCAAAGAGCAGACCTCTGAGTCAGCCTCCCAGCCCCCTCAGTCAGCCTCCCAGCCCCCTCAGTCAGCCTCCCAGCCCCCTCAGTCAGCCTCCAACCAAATTCCATCCAACCTCCCTCCCCAGACAGAAACCAGATAGAGGCGTGTCCAGAATAACCTTGTGTTTCCTGATGGGACAGTCAGTATGTCCCTGTGTGTGTGTCCCTGTGTGTCTCTGTGTGTGTGTGTCCCTGTGTGTGTGTGTCCCAGTGTGTGTGTGCGTGTGTCCCAGTGTGTGTGTGCGTGTGTCCCAGTGTGTGTGTGCGTGTGTCCCAGTGTGTGTGTGCGTGTGTGTGTCCCTGTGTGTGTGTGTGTGTCCCTGTGTGTGTGTGCGTGCGTGTGTGTGTGTGTGTGTCCCTGTGTGTGTGTGTGTGTGTGTCCCTGTGTGTGTGTGTCCCTGTGTGTGTGTGTCCCTGTGTGTGTGTCCCTGTGTGTGTGTCCGTGTGTGTGTGTCCGTGTGTGTGTGTGTCCGTGTCCGTGTGTGTCCACATTGTGTGTACGTCGGGCCAATCCAATGTCCACTCGTGGCATTCCACAACCAGGTCTGACCACTGCAGACTACAGAGGACAATACTCCATCATGCACTCCACCCTCCTGTCCACCCTGTGTTTATAACAACCCCAAGCTGAAGGCGCGTCTTGGAAGACCTCTAATTAACATATCCGAAAGAGTGAGACCTGACAGTGTTAAGCTATAGGCTAGCTAGGTCAGCATAGCGGCGGTAAAGTACATTAGCCAGAATGTGTAGTGATAAAATACAGTGCCGATCATAAGTATTCATCCCACAAATATTAGTTGAGCAGTGTATTTCAAGCACAAATTTAACCACAAAGAACAGGGAGCTTTTCCAATGCCTCACAAAGAAGGGCACTGATTGGTAGATGGGTAAAAAAAAAGAAAAAACACTGAATATCCCTTTGAGCATGGTAAAGCTATTAATTAGGCTTAAGATTGTTTATCAATCCACCCAGTCATTACAAATATGCAGGTGTCCTTCCTGAGTTGCTGGAGGAAGGAAACCACGGAGGTGAATGGGGATTTAAAAAATGCTACAGAGTTTAATGGCTGAGATAGGATTAAACTGAAGATGGAACATCATCATAGTTACTCACATTGTAGCTACTAACATTGTAGTTACTAACCTAAATGACAGCGTGAAAAGAAGGAAGCCTGTACAGAATACAAATACTCCAGAACATGCATCCTGTTTGCAACAAGGCACAAAAGTAATACTGCAAAAAAATGTTTGCAATTTGACACAACTGTGGGAAGCATTGGAGTCAACTTCGGCCAGCTTTTGACAAGCCCCGACGAATTGAGGCTGTTCTGAGAGGTAAAGGGGGGGTACTAATATTTGGTATACTCAGTGTAAATATGTTTAATTTTTCATTAATCTTTAGAAAATGTCTGAATTTTTCTTCCACTTTGACACTGGAGTATTTTGTGTAGACGTGGTAAGACAAAATGTGAAGAAATCCAAGAGGGGTGAATACTTATGTCCCTGTGTGTGTGTGTGTGTGTGTGTGTGTGTGTGTGTGTGTGTGTGCGGGGCCAATCCAATGTTCACCCGTGGCATTCCACAACCAGGTCTGACCACTGCAGACTACAGAGGACAATACTCCATCATGCACTCCACCCTCCTGTCCACCCTGTGTTTATAACAACCCCAAGGTGAAGGCACGTTTCAAAAAGAATGGGAAAATGTTGCACAATCCAGGTGTGCAAAGCATACTTACCCAAAAGGACTCACAACTGTAATGGCTGCCAAAGGCATTTCTAGCATGTATTGACTCAGGGGGTGAATACTTATCTAATCAACATATTTTAGTGTATTATTTTTCATTAATCTTTAAAAAAAATATAAACACTGACACTAGAGTATTTTGTGCAGAATGTTGACAAAAAATGACAATTTAATTCATTTTAATCCTACTTGGTAACACAATACAATATAAAGAAATCCATACTTATGATAGGCACTGTAGGTGGGTTCAGAATGGATTTCACTCTCAAGAGGGACCAGTTGTCGTTGTTGAAATTCGACTTTGTAATGTGAGGAAACTGGAATGTCAAGCTTCACCATAGTGGTTACTAAAGGGAAATGACGGGGAGAAAAATGGTTGACAATTTTGTACGCCACAATGGGCAGTGCTCTGATGTAATCCTAGCTCCTGTAACCCTATTTCTTTATTATGTCACAGTGTAAACAAAGTGCCAGGTTTGACAGGAGGATTATTATTATTAACAGCTAGTGGCAATTTAGAGACAGCTGTTTCTGTGGTAAACTTAACTCGGAGGTACCCGACCCCTCCTGTCTCAGCCCCCAGTATTTAATGTGTCGGGGGCTAGGGTCCGTCTGTTATATCTGGAGTATTTCTTCTCTTATCTGGTGTCCTGTGCGAATTTAAGTTCTCTCTCTCTCTCTCTCTCAGGACCTGAGCATTAGGACCATTCCTCAAGGCCTACCTGGCCTGATGACTCCTTGATGTCCCGAGTCCACCTGGCCGTGCTGCTTCTCCAGTTTCAACTGTTCTGCCTGTTTTATGAACATTTTAAAATCTTGTCCATGTTCTGTTATAATCTGCACCCGGCACAGCCAGAAGAGGACTGGCCACCCCTCACAGCCTGGTTCCTCTCTAGGTTTCTTCCTAGGTTTTGGCCTTCTAGGGAGTTTTTCCTAGCCACCGTGCTTTTACACCTGCATTGCTTGCTGTTTGGGGTTTTAGGCTGGGTTTCTGTACAGCACTCTGTGACATCAGCTGATGTAAGGGGGGCTTTATAAATAAATTTGATTTGATAAGCATGTAACAATATCATTGATACGGATTTGGATCTGGTTCAAATGTTAAAGATGTGAGTGCATCGGTCCGCAGGACTCCAAACCGATCCAAAAGTAGCGTGAATCAGTTCAGAGAAACAATTAAAATGTTACAAACTGCCGGTTTCGCTAACATTTTTACTCATACAACTTTCTTTCTAAGTCCCGTAAATACCTTACTTCTTCTGTGCCTCAACTGGTCATACACCCCAGGGTTGTTTCATTGGTTGAAGCTTCTATACATCCACAACTTATTTTTCTTCCCTCTGCCACTAAATAGTTGGCAAATACACATGCCAAGAGTATGTGGACATCCTTTCAAATTAGTGGATTATGCTATTTCAGCCACACCCGTTGCTGACAGGTGTATAAAAATCGATCACACAGCCATGCATTATTCATAGACAAACATTGGCAGCAGAATGGCCCGTACTGAAGAGCTCAGTGACCTTCAACGTGGAACTGTCATAGGATGCCACCTTTCCAACAAGTCAGTTTGTCAAATTTCTGCCCTGCAAGAGCTGCCCCGTCAACTCTAAGTGCAGTTATTGTGAAATGGAAACGTCTAGGAGTAACAACGGCTCAGCGCGAAGTGGTAGGCCACACAAGCTCACAGAAAGGGACCACGAGTGCTGAAGCACATAGCGCTTTAAAATCTTCTGTCCTCAGTTGCAACACTCACTACCGAGTTCCAAACTGCCTCTGGAAGCAACTGTTCGTCGGGAGCTTCATGAAATGGGTTTCCATGGCCGAACAGCCACAGACCAGCCTAAGATCACCATGTGCCATGCCAAGTGTCGGCTGGAGTGGTGTAAAGCTCGCCGCCATTGGACTCTAGAGCAGTGGAGACTAATCTGGGTTTACATAGTGCCCACTGTAAAGTTTGGTGGAGGAGGAATACTGGCCTGGGGCTGTTTTTCATGGTTTAGGCAAGGGAAATCTTAACCTTAATCTTGTCATTCTAGACAATTCTGTGCTTCCAACATTGTGGCAACAATTTGGGGAAGGTCATTTCCTAATTCAGCATGACAATGCCCCTGTGCACAAAGCAAAGTCCATACATAAATGGTGTGTTGAGATCGGTGTGGAAGAACTTGACTGGCCTGGACAAACCCCTGACCTAGACAGACCCCTGGCCTGGACAGACCCCTGGCCTGGACAGACCCCTGGCCTGGACAGACCCCTGGCCTGGACAGACCCCTGGCCTGGACAGACCCCTGGCCTCAACCCCATCGAACACCTTTGGGATGAATTTTAACGGTGACTGTGAGCCAGGCCTAATCGCCCACCATCAGTGCATGACCTCACTAATGCTCGTGGCTGAATGAAAGCAAGTCCTCTCAGCAATGTTCCAACATCTAGTGGAAAGCCTTCCCAGAAGAGTGGAAGCAGTTGCAGCAGCAAAGGGGGGACCAATTCCATATTAATGCCCATGATTTTGGAATGAGATGTTTGACGAGCAGGTGTCCTTTTGGCCATGTAGTGAATAATATATTCATGATAATATATAATTATGCCACAAAGACCACAGCAAGTAAAGTTCAGTTTGGACAGTTGACATGGTTAAAAGGAGACTCCATTTTGACTAAATTAACTTGATTGTTGAATTTTTGTGAAGTAGTCCTGATCGTGTGAGTTTCCCTTTTAACCTTAACATGTTAACGGTCCAAACTGAATTTTGCCTGGTGTGATCCTTGTCGCATAAGAATGTATGTGACTGAATGAGAATTAAACCTGCAGTGACATTATGCTGGAAAGAACATTAGTTTGATTCATGATGATATTTTACCCACCATTTAGTGGTAGAGAAGAAAAAAATGGGGCTTAAAATTTAACTTTTTTTCAAGAACAACTTACAGTATATTTCAATGTTTGTAGCTAAATCTATCTCAGAGCTCCATAAGCAGCAGATACAAATTAAGAACGGAAAATTAATGTCTTCATGCAACAAACATTAGTGCATCAAATCCAATTGTATCGTAGCCAAATCGCATCGATTAGTTCCTCTTATCAAACAGAATCACACCAAATAAAACGTATCGTTCCTGTATCGCAGGGATCATCAACTAGATTCAGCCGCAGGATGTTTTTTCTTGGGCAGATGGTCAGGAGGCCGGAACATAATTACAATTAATTTGTATACTGCTAATTGACCGCAAGAAGCCCAAAACAGATAACATTTTGACTAGAACATAATAATTTCAAACCTTGCTTACATTTATATACAGACACATATATCTCTCTATTATGCGTGGGAATACTTTGGAACAGAATTCCCTCCAAAAAAATCACTTGGAGCTGATTTGCTAGTGTTTTTACAATTCTATGTCCAAAACCTTTTCTCAGAAAACTTGGGGGGGGAATAAAACCCTATCCATCTGGACAAGAGGAATACCTATGTAAGAATGCTGTTCATTGACTATAACTCAGCATTCAACACCATAGTACCCTCCAAGCTCATCATTAAGCTCGAGGCCCTGGGTCTGAACCCCACCCTGTGCAACTGGGTCCTGGACTTCCTGATGTGCCGCCCCCAGTTGTTGAAGGTAGGAAACAACACCTCTTCGCTGATCCTCAACACTGGGGCCCCACAAGGGTGTGTGCTCAGCCCCCTCCTGTACTCCCTGTTCACCCATGACTGCGTGGTCACGCACTCCTTCAACTCAACCATCAAATTTGCAGACAACACAAGAGTAGTAGGCTTGATTACCAACAACGACGAGACAGCCTACAGGGAGGAGGTGAGGGCTCTGGGAGTGTGGTGCCAGGAAAATAACCTCTCACTCAACATCAACAAAACAAAGAAGACGATCATGGACTTCAGGAAACAGCAGTGGGAGCACCCCCTATCCACATCAACACATCACTGACGATCTGAAATGGTACCACCCACACAGACAGTGTGGTGAAGAAGGCGCAACAGCACCTCTTCAAACTCTAGGCAAAAAAGAAAAGTGTCTTCACACCTAAAACCCTCACAAACTTTTACAGATGCACAATTGAGAGCATCCTGTCAGGCGTTATCACCACCTGGAATGGCAACTGCACCGCCCGCAACCGCAAGGCTCTCCAGAGGGTGGTGCGGTCTACCCAACACATCACCGGTGGCAAACTACCTGTTCACCCAGCTATCATCCAGAAGGTGAGGTCAGTACAGGTGCATCAAAACTGGGACCAAGAGACTGAAAAACAACTTCTATCTCAAGGCCATCAGACTGCTAAACAGCCATCACTAGCACATCATAGGAGGCTGCCTATAGACATAGACTTGAAATCACTGTCCACTTAAATAATGTTTACATATTTTGTATTACTCATCTCATATGTTTATACTCTATCTTAGTCTATGCTTCTCTGACATTGCTCGTCAATATATTTATATCCTTAATTCCATTACTTTGACGACACCATTCTGTATACTTCTGGCCCTTCCGTGTCAACAAAACTCCAAACGAGCTTCAACGCCATACAACACTCCTTCCGTGGCCTTCAACTGCTCTTAACGTCTTAGGGAGCGGCTGCCGAGGTGACGGTTTGAGAGTCTGGCGTGCCCAAAGTAAAATGCATGCCATTCAGGCCCAGAAAATAGGATATGCACATAATTAGTACTATTGGATAGGAAACACTGAAGTTTCTAAGAGTGTTAAAATAATGTATGTGAGTATAACAGAAGTGATATAGCAGGCGAAAACCCGAGGAAAATCCATCCGGATTTGCAGTTTCCTTTGTAAATGAGCATCTTCTCCATTGTGCCTATTGCATACAACTTTATGTAGGACTGAGACTGCAGTACCTATGGCTTCCACTAGATGTCAACAGTCAAAGACTGGGAATTCTAGATAGGGAGAGGAAATTGTCAGGCGACCACTTTTGTAAACAAGGTTTGACACGCACGAGATTGTGAACGCGCACCACTTTATTTTCCTTTACTATCGTTCACGTTATCGTCCGGTTGAAATATTACAGCAAATATACCCAAAAGGATACATAAAAAATTGTTTGATTTGTTTGTAGAAAGTGTATAGGAATAATTTGAACGTGTTCTCTTCACGGTTCAATGGGCAACTCAACGGTGGATTTTATGATCATAACGCGCCAACCAAACGGAGATTTATGGATATAATAAATGACTTTTTCTAACCAAAGAAGCATGGATTGTCTTCGTTGGACACTTGGGAAGCCCACAGCAGAAGTTCATCAAAGGTAAGTGATTTTATATTAGAGATTTTATGCGTTTTGTGAGACCCGTGTTGGTTTATGGATTTATGCTAATGCGTAAATATTAGAGGTGCTACCCTCAAACAATCAAATCTTGTGCTTTCGCCGTAAAGCCTTTTTGAAATCTGACAACGCTGTGATATTGCCAAGAATCAGAGCTTTTGATGACTATGCAACAATTGTATATTTATGAATGTTTAATAATTCAACTTTTGGATTTTGAATTTGGCGCCTCACATTTCACCGGGTAGTGTCGGGAGTGGGGCGCTAGCACTCCACTGCTCCCTAAGTAGTTAAATACTAGTAAAACGAAATACATGTTCTTCAACCAATTGCTGCCCGCACCCGTCCGCCCAACTAGCATCACTAATCTGGACGGTTCTAACTTAGAATATGTGGACAACTACAAATACCTAGGTGTCTGGTTAGACTGTAAACTCTCCTTCCAGACTCACATTAACCATCTCCATACAAAATGAAATCTAGAATCGGCTTCCTATTCCGCAACAAAGCCCCCTTCACTCATGCTGCTAAACTTACCCTCGTAAAACTGACTATCCTACCGATCCTTGACTTCGGCAATGTCATTTACAAAATAGTCTCCAACACTCTACTCAGCAAATTGGATGCAGTCTATCACAGTGTTATCCGTTTTGTCACCAAAGCCCCATATTCTACCCACCACCGCGACCATTATGCTCTCTCGTTGGCTGGTCCTCGCTAGATATTCGTCGCCAAACCCACTGGCTCCAGGTCATCTATAAGTATTTGCTAGGTATAGCTCTGCCTTATCTCACTCAGCTCACTGGTTATCCCCAAAGCCAACACCTCCTTTGGCCACCTTTCCTTCCAGTTCTCTGCTGCCAATGACTGGAAGGAATTGCAAAAAATCACTGAAGTTGGAGACATATCTCCCTCACTAACTTTAAGCGTCAGCTGTCAGTGCAGCTTACCGATTGCTGCAGCTGTGCACAGCCCATCTGTAAAAAGCCCATCCAACCAACTACCTACCTCATCCCCATATTTGTTTTTGTTTTTCTGCTCTTTTGCACGCCAGTATTTCTACTTGCACATCCTCATCTGCAAATATATCACTCCAGTGTAAATTGCTAAATTGTAATTACTTCGCCGCTATTGGCCTATTTATTGTCTTACCTCCTTACTTAATTTGCACACACTGTATACAGATTTTTCTATTGTGTTATTGACTGTACGTTTGCTAATCCCATGTGTAACTCTGTGTTGTTTTTGTTGCACTGCTTTGTTTTATCTTGGCTGGGTCACAGTTGTAAATGAGAACTTGTTCTCAATTGGCTACCTGGTTAAATAAAGGTGAAATATTTTTTTTAAAGATTTGTGTGTTGTGTATATGTTGTGAAATTGTTAGATATTACTTGTTAGATATTACTGCACTGTTGGAGCTGGAAACAAGCATTTCACAACACCCGCAATAACATCTGCTAAACACGTGTATGTGACCAATAACATTTGAAAACCACCCTTGGGCCGCCAGTTGGGGAGAGCTGCTGTATCGTACCAAAGCCCATGTATCTAGATGCATATTGAATCATCTTTGAAAGAAAGGGAAGATGCACACCCCTAGTAAGTGATAAACTAATAATGTAAGCAATTTTGTAATCAGAGCAACAAAAACGGCACAAAACGGTTAACTTTGAGCATTTTACGATGGTCGATCTCTGCCACCCTATTCTGAGAGTGCTACCCAGTGGTCACTTTCCTGACCCCCCTCCAGATGACCTTTTCCCCCTGGCCACTGAAGGCCAGTGTCCAGTCTTTCTCCCCAGGGCTCAATCTTTACCATCAGACAGCCTTCTGTCATTGCCAAACACATGCACACACACACAAGTTCATAACTAGAGCAGTGTGGCATGTCACTTGTCTCCCAAAGTGAGAAAGAGAAAAATAAGTTGGTTGATAGACATTTTCTCTCTGACTTGTTTGGATAGAGCCCAGGCACGCTCCTCTCTCCCCCTCCACACATTCCCCACACATAACCTTTGCTACCCACAGAAAAGGAGAGGTACCTGTGATAGTGATTATGTCAGTCATAAGAAGTGTCAATGGTAATTTTTTGGTACATATGACTATATCCCCTGTTCCTTACAAACACACACCTCCAGAAGGTCAAGCCTTGGTCAGCGGCAGGCGGGGAGGGAGGGGGTGGTTGGCGTTTATGACGTGGTCGGGGGCAATCGGGGAAGGGAGTTGGCGTTTATTACGTGGGGAAGGGCCTGGGGAGGGTGATGTTATTCCACCACAATGCTGAGTGACAAGCTCAAAGGGACATCTTCCCTTTCAACATAAAAGTGCAGAGATTTACGAGCTAGATACCGGGCCTGGCCAGTGTATACCGTGGGGCTGATGGGATGACTGATGCCTGAGAGGCTATCCCCCACCAATACTGATCAGACCTTGATAGGAATACAAAGGGACTGGGGAATGGAACGATGTAACAGGCTGTGATTCAGAGTTCGAGTACTGAGGAATAAAACACAGATTGGAATGAGAGGAAAGATTGGATCTACCTGGGGTGTATTGCCTTGTATTGCTTTTTTTGATCAGTACATTGTTAGAAACGATATTGCAACTGTATGAGAGAAAAAAGATTTTCCCCCATTTGGGAAAATCTAAAATCGTTGGAATTCCAACCAAAATCAAGTTAGACTTGGAGCTGCTAGACTAACTTGCAATCCACAGCGAGTCATTGGGAATAATGGTCAGTTTGTGTTGGAATCCTAACATTCCTGGGGGATTCCAGTTAGAATGCCCATTGAGTGTGTGTTTGGCTGTTGACTGTGACCTTTCCCCCTTGGTTACCGTCTGAGGTTGCCATTTTTGGATTCGCTAAGAAGAATAGAGCAACCTAGCCTGTCCACTAAATCTTTGGTGAAACGTCACCACTCAAAACACCATGACTCCAAGTCAAAACCTTTGTCACACAATCAATCACGTAGTACTCCTAACACCATCTAATGGCCTAAACTCACCAAAAGCAAGCGTGTGAGGTGTGTCTGATTTATTCTAGAATGCATTGTTTTGAAATGTAAAGACTCAACCGAAGCCGGGCGAACGGGTTGTCCGCTTTGACAGCTCGCTCAATTAGAACGTCTCTCTATTTTTATTTGCGCTGTAGTGACACAGTTTTCACTTTTTTTTTTTCTGATTTGAATTCGAAGAGGTAGCTAAGGGTTAAGGCTTTACCATATTTACATCAATTCATAAGCAAAGATAATTGGAGATATGGACTATCCTGCTACAGTTACTACTCTGCCTGTCCCAGTCACTACTCTGCCTGTCCCATCCTTTCCACCCGCCTCACTCTGCCCGCCCGCTTCTGTTGAGTTTTTTGCTTAAGTGTCCGGCCATTGACATCTGTTTTTGAAATCTTGGAAGCCATTATCATACCTACGCTCCTTGCTTCCCAAGCTACATCTCTCTCAGCTGGTTGGGTTCCATTCTGTTCGCAATTCAGTTAATTCATGACATAAACTAAAGTACATTTTTAGCCTCTGAGGATTTGATCAATTCATGAATTGAAGTTCAATTCACTTCCTTGATTGACTCATTATAGGTAATTTTCTCGTTGTAAACTGGAAACATCATATACCCAGATTACAACCAACTGGTCTCTTGTTACAAGCTTTTTGTGACTTATGTCTCTCAAATTTTGTGCACAAATTTGTTTACATCCTTGTTAGTGAGCATTTCTCCTTTGCCAAGATAACCCATCCACCTGACAGGTGTGGCATATCAAGAAGCTGATTAAACAGCATGATCATTACACAGGTGCACCTTGTGCTGGGGACAATAAAAGGCCACAAAAATGTGCAGTTTTGTCACACAATACAATGCCATGGAAGTCTCAAGTTGAGGGAGCATGCAATTGGCATGCTGACTGCAGGAATGTCCACCAGAGCTGTTCCAATAAAATGTTATATTAATTTCTCTACCATAAGCCGCCTCCAACTTTGTTTTGGAGAATCTGGCAGTACGTACAATCGGCCTCACAACCGTAGACCACGTGTAACCACGCCAGCCCAGGACCTCCATATCCGGCTTCTTCACCTGTGGGATCATCTGATACCAGCCACCCCATACAGCTGATGAAACTGAGGAGTTCTTCTGTCTGTAATAAAGCCCTTTTTGTGCAGAAAAAACAAATTCTGATTGTCTGGGCCTGGCTCCCTAATGGGTGGGTCTATGCCCTCCCAAGCCGGTGCCCCTGCTCAATCAAGTGAAATCCATAGATTAGGGACTGATTTCCATATATGTGCTGTTACTCAGTAAAATCGTTGAAATTGTTGCGTTTATATATTTTTTCAGAATAGTTTACAACCAGATAAAACCAGCTTTATGTGACAAGATCAAGACGTCAAGGGAAAGACATATTTTGGTGAAGTAACTAACCAGATATAACCAGATAAAATGTTTCTGCTAAAAGAATGTTAACAAGAAATTGCAATTAGTTTGGCCCGCTGGTTAGCCCTGTTTCTCTCCCTTATTTCTCACGAAGTAAAACCTGGTTGGAGATCAAGAGCACTCTTCACAGCCCCTAGTCCCACAACACAGAAGTTCTTAAATGCTGTGGTGCCTCACCTTCAGCAGCCAAGGTTGCAAGACCCCTTTACAGTTCAAGTCGCTGAGGAACAGAGGCTTTACAGCCCTAGAGGAAGAGAGTTCCCGTCCCTCAGCATTTTATTGTGATAAAAAAAAAATAAGAGCCAGAAGACTATTTGACGATGCCGCAGAGGATGTTGTCGTTATTAGTAGCCAAGTTCATTGTTTTATGAGGACCCGTAAAACGCCTCCCTCTAGTCAAAATTCGCATAGAGTCAGAGGGGGGATTTTATGACCCAGTTGTTGAAAATCACAGAGCCCTGGCAAAAGGTGCAGCTAGGGATTCCTCTGGCTAATGTTACTGTACCAACTGACAATGGCGTTCTACAGTAACACAACACAGTTTTACACTGAGTGTACAATACATTAACAACACCCGCTATTTCCATAACAGACTGACCAGGTGAATCCAGGTGAAAGCTATGATCCTTTATGGATGTCACTTGTTAAATCCACTTCAATCAAACAGTGTAGATAAAGGAGAGGTTAAATAAGGATTTTTAAGCCTTCAGACAATTGAGACATTGATTGTGTATGAGTACCATTCAGAGGGTGACAAGACAAAAGATTGAAGTGTCTTTGAATGGAAGGTGCTCCTAATGTTGGTATTCTCCGTGTATATCTCCTTAATCATCTTCAATCCCTCCTTCTCCAAGGAAAGGTCATTTGAGAAGCCATGGTGCTTCTTTCTCCGTCACAGATGCAAAACGATTTAAAGACAACAGATTGATAGTTGAGATGTTTTTTTGGGGGGGGTTTGACATTTTCAAAAGGTCTTTAGTTTACCATTAATTTGTTTCTTTGAAAGGCTGCTTAAAAAGCATACCTACTTTGTTTTGTGTAGGCCTACGGTTGTTCAGGATTTGGGAAAACGCAATTGTAAAACCTAAATTATTATCTTTTCCACAAAAAATATAATCGTAATTTGTCTGTTCTATACATTACGTTTCTACCTGCAACACTGTTAAACAATATTTTACATGTACAGCAGACAAGCACTCTACAAAGCCAATGAGGTCCACTCCTTAGTATTAAATGGTAGTTTAACAATTGAGCTCCACCTATTCCATATGGGTCTGAATAGAGTTCTGTTTTTTTTCTGGGTCAAAATTGGGTGTAGGTGGTAGGCATGGAGGGGGCATGGCTGTGGGCATGACCACTGGTGCGGTCGCTGACCGGAAATATTATAGGCCCTCCTGTTGGCCGCAATGACAAAATGTTGCTGTTTTAAAGCTAATTTCCAGCAATTCTACACATTTGCCATGTGGTCGGAGAGAAACATGCGCAGTTTTAAAGCTACTTTACTTAAAGCCACGCACAAGGTCCTAAACGATATCATAACCGCCATCGATAAAAGACAGTACTGTGCAGCAGTCTTCATCGGCCTGGCAAAGTCTTTCGACTCTGTCAATCACCACATTCTTATCGGCAAACTCAGCAGCCTTGGTTTCTCTAATGACTGCCTCGCCTGGTTCACTAACTACTTCTCAGATAAAGTTCAGTATGTCAAATCGGAGGGCCTGTTGTCCGGACCTCTGGCAGTCCCTATGGGGGTGCCACAGGGTTCAATTCTCGGGCTGACTCTTTTCTCTGTATATATCAATGATGTCGCTCTTGCTGCAGGTGATTCTTTGATCCACCTCTTACGCAGACGACACCATTCTGTATATATCTGGCCCTTCTTTGGACACTGTTAACAATCCTCCAAACGAGCTTCAACGCCATACAACTCTCCTTCCATGGCCTCCAACTGCTCTTAAAATGCTAGTAAAACGAAATACATGCTCTTCAACCGATCGCTGCCCGCACCCGCCCGCCCGACTAGCATCACTAATCTGGACGGTTCTAACTTAGAATATGTGGAGAACTATAAATACCTAAGTGTCTGGTTAGACTGTAAACTCTCCTTCTAGACTCACAATAAGCATCTCCAATCCAAAATTAAATCTAGAATCTGCTTCCTATTTCGCAACAAAGCCTCCGTCACTCATGCTGCCAAACATACCCTTGTAAAACTGACTATCCTACCGATCCATGACTTCGGCGATGTCATTTACAAATTAGCTTCCAACACTCTACTCAGCAAATTGGATGCAGTCTATCACAGTGCCATTCGTTTTGTCACCAAAGCCCCATATACTATCCACCACTGCGACCTGTATGCTCTCGTTGGCTGGTCCTCGCTATATATTAGTCGCCAAACGAGTCTTTGCTAGGTATAGCTCCGCCTTATCTCAGCTCACTGGTCACCATAGCAACACCCACCCATAGCACGCGCTCCAGCAGGTATATTTCACTAGTTATCCCCAAAGCCAACACCTCCTTTGGCCACCTTTCCTTCCAGTTCTCTGCTGCCAATGACTGGAAGGAATTGCAAAAATCACTGAAGTTGGAGACATATCTCCCTCACTAACTTTAAGCGTCAGCTGTCAGTGCAGCTTACCGATTGCTGCAGCTGTGCACAGCCCATCTGTAAAAAGCCCATCCAACCAACTACCTACCTCATCCCCATATTTGTTTTTGTTTTTCTGCTCTTTTGCACGCCAGTATTTCTACTTGCACATCCTCATCTGCAAATATATCACTCCAGTGTAAATTGCTAAATTGTAATTACTTCGCCGCTATTGGCCTATTTATTGTCTTACCTCCTTACTTAATTTGCACACACTGTATACAGATTTTTCTATTGTGTTATTGACTGTACGTTTGCTAATCCCATGTGTAACTCTGTGTTGTTTTTGTTGCACTGCTTTGTTTTATCTTGGCTGGGTCACAGTTGTAAATGAGAACTTGTTCTCAATTGGCCTACCTGGTTAAATAAAGGTGAAATATTTTTTTTTTTAAAGATTTGTGTGTTGTGTATATGTTGTGAAATTGTTAGATATTACTTGTTAGATATTACTGCACTGTTGGAGCTGGAAACAAGCATTTCACAACACCCGCAATAACATCTGCTAAACACGTGTATGTGACCAATAACATTTGAAAACCACCCTTGGGCCGCCAGTTGGGGAGAGCTGCTGTATCGTACCAAAGCCCATGTATCTAGTTGCATATTGAATCATCTTTGAAAGAAAGGGAAGATGCACACCCCTAGTAAGTGATAAACTAATAATGTAAGCAATTTTGTAATCAGAGCAACAAAAACGGCACAAAACGGTTAACTTTGAGCATTTTACGATGGTCGATCTCTGCCAGTTGTCTGGCAGTTGTGTAAAGCACTCTGATGTAACCCTCTGTAGCTTCAAACAACTCTCACTGTGACTCCACCACAGACTGGATTGGGATCCATTGTCAATCAAGCTCTGACCGTCATCGTCAATCTATACCTAAAATTTAAATAAAGGTTAAATACATTTTTTTTTTTTTTTAAGTACTTAAATTCTACACATTTTGCCATGGCTTATGCTATCTGAGTGACTCAAACATCATAACAAAATAAAAAGGAGCCCAATGCAATAATAATGGTGATTGTAGGTTCTCAAAAATGATCTTTTCAACATACTTTACATCTGGTTTTAGTCGTTCAAGTTTACACTGAAAAAAAAAATATTTTTGGGACATACCCGGTCCAAAAAAAACACTTTTCTATACAGAAAGAAACCCTGGAGTTCCATCCATTCTATATGGGTCTGAATGGAGTTCCATCCATTCTATACAGATCTGAATAGAATTCCATCCATCCTACATGAGTCTGAATAGCATTCACTGCTAAAACATATCGTAGCACGGACATAAAGCAACCTTCAAGACAAGGCCAAAGTCAAATAGGTTGGAAACGCATCTCTGCATACATGATCATGCAAATGCTGTTGCTCGATACGTGCCCCCTATGACCACGTTGCTGTTCTATCTGAGGGGTCAAGCAGGGGTGGGAGGTCAAGGCTGCGGCTTGCACACACTGGTATGCACAGGGGGGCTATCCAGAACTGGAGAGAGAGTTTCCAATAGCAACACCATTAGAGGGTCCAGGACGCCATTCAGCTGTTGTGGACCTGATGAAATGCCAACTCGCTGTGGTAGGAGGTGGATTGTGTGTGTGTGTGTGTGTGTGTCTCGCTTGTCATGTTCATGTCCATAAGGAGCTGTAGACCTTGGGCCGCTAGAGAAGGTACTATATAGATTTAATTGTACGGCATTGTTAAAGGGCATCTCAATCATATACACTACCGTTCAAAAGTTTGGGGTCCATTAAAATAACATAAAATTGATCCAAAATACAGTGTAGACATTGTGAATGTTGTAAATGACTATTGTAGCTGGAAACGGCAGATTTTTTATGGATTATCTACATTGGCGTAAAGAGGCCATTATCAGCAACCATCACACCTGTGTTCCAACGGCACGTTGTGTTAGCTAAGCCAAGTTTACACTATCAAAATAAAGAAAGTCGCACACTACATATATATACTCTCCCAACAGTTTAATGGGTATTTACCAACGTTTCAGCATCACTGTGCCTTCCTCAGGGTGAAGGCACCCTGAGGAAGGCACAGTGATGCTGAAACGTTGGTAAATACCCATTAAACTGTTGGGAGAGTATATATATGTAGTGTGCGACTTTCTTTATTTTGATAGTGTATAGTTTATTCGCCGTTAGTCAGCACCTCCACACTAACTTTGTTCTAGGTGTAAGCCAGCTCATGTTTTTTTTTTATCTAAGCCAAGTTTATCATTTTAAAAGGCTAATTGATCATTAGAAAACCTTTATGCAATTATGTTAGCACAGCTGAAAACTGTTGTTCTGATTAAAGAAGCAATAAAACTGGCCTTCTTTAGACTAGTTGAGTATCTGGAGCATCAGCATTTGTGGGTTCAATTAAAGGCTCAAAATGGCCAGAAACAAAGACATTCTTCTGAAACTCGTCAGTCTATTCTTGTTCTGAGAAATGAAGGCTATTCCATGTGAGAAATTGCCAAGAAACTGAAGATCTCATACAACGCTGTGTACTACTCCTTTCACAGAACAGCGCAAACTGGCTCTAACCAGAGTAGAAAGAGGAGTGGGAGACCCCAGTGCACAACTGAGCAGGAGGACAAGTACATTAGAGTATCTAGTTTGAGAAAAAGACGCCTCACAAATCCTCAACTGGCAGCTTCATTAAATAGTACCCGCAAAACACCAGTCTCAACAGTGAAGAGGCGACTCCGGGATGCTGGCCAACAGGGGACCTCCAGGACAAATAAGAAAAAAAGAAAAAAAATTGTTGTGTCCCCTAATGAACACAATGCTGAAAATGCAAAGCACAATATCTACTCTTGGCATCAGATGAAAACACCAAGTCACTCTGGCAGGACACCTTCTAATCTATGCGATCTCATGGCAGTGATCAAATATTTCACTCCAGAAAATATCATTATACTAGAAGCTGTTAGACAATAAAATAAAGTTGTACTAGAAAATGGGTTGACAAAGCCACTTGTTTGAGAAACAAATATCATTTTCTGGAGGAGAAAGGCTGCAAGTTCTTAGACAAAAA
The DNA here is from genome assembly GCA_030435695.1 of Brachymystax lenok tsinlingensis. Taxonomy (NCBI): domain Eukaryota; kingdom Metazoa; phylum Chordata; class Actinopteri; order Salmoniformes; family Salmonidae; genus Brachymystax; species Brachymystax lenok. The sequence continues at coordinate 35,735,771 of CM059815.1, forward strand.
GAAAGTGACAGGATATGAATTGCAACATGCATGAATGAAAAGTCATTGATGAAAAGTAATGGATGAATAATGGTCAGTGTGAATGATCATTTTAAATTCAAGTCATTATGAAAACACTGTTCATGACGCCATCGTGGTTAAAAATGACCTAAGTTAAATAAAAGGGGAACAGACTTCACGCAGCGACCTATGACACAGATGGACAATAAGACAGTGGGTGTGTGCGTGCATGCGGAGTCGCTGCCATAGCAGTAGCATGCTGAAGTGTGATTGACCAGATCTAAGCTACTCCTCACAATGCAGACAGAGGAAAACCCTCTCTCTCCTCCCTAAAATAGACTGCTTCCCCCTGTACTGTATGCCTCTATCATTGTTCAGAGAGCCTCAACAGGATTGATGAGGGGGCAAAATGGAGAATAGAGAACCCCCTATGTCATTCCGCCCCCGTGGCCTCAACAGTTGAACAACTATTTCCCCGAAGAGAGAGATCAACAAGTCCCTGCAGTCGCCACAGACAGACAGACAGAGAGAGACAGAGAGACAGAGAGAGAGACAGAGAGAGAGACTCGCCGGCTACATCTCAAACATCTGCCAGGCTTTTTCCTCCAGGCTAGCACACAGAGACGCACGCACAACGACCACACAGAGAGAGATACATAGAGTGTCACATTATATCCTTGACCTATCAGATATAGCAGGAGCAGGACTGAACACACATATTGAGAAAGAAACACACACACCACACACACAGAGACGAGAGATTCTTACAAGAAATCCATGCATCATTGTTCAGCTCTATTTCCTTGGATGATCAGTAGCTTAAAGTGGGGAACTTGCTCCGTAGTCAGTGTATAATGTACCATACCAGAAGCTCAAACAATGATTAAGAAAATGTAAACATGTTACAATCAAATTACAAAGCTTAAACATGCAGAGTTTGAACTGTTGATGTTCGATTTTGCTATGAGTCATAATCATGTAATGTGGCCAACAAAAAAGGATTCTGAAAAATGTGTCAAATAATACATGAGCTACATGAGTTAACGCGAGGGCAGAGAATTCTCCGAAAATAACCATTTACCTCAAATCAGTAAGAGACAATATAAAATGTTTCTATTAAGAAAATGACTACACATTTGTACAGAGCATAAATAATAACCTACACTCATGGTAAGAAAATAGTAGGGTAACATTCAATCATATACACTAAAATCTTAAATAGCAAAACATTTTAGGGGTCAGTCCATATGAATAGAGAAAACTTTTGTTATCTGTACGTGTGCATTTTATTTACATTTGTACATTTTATTTTAACAGTTGGATCACATACATTTATGCTCTAACTAAACCATATTAAACAATTCAAATAGCAGTGTGTTTTCATTAAAATAAGTTAATTGTTTTCTCTGAAAATCTCAATTTTGGCATGTCCCAAATAACATTTGTCCAACTTTTTAACTCACTTAACCCCAAGATTTTCACAGTTTTTCACCGTCATTGTAAAGCATTAGTTAATTTGATGCTTTGGGAAAGTAGTTTCTGAAGATCTTTACTTTGATTAGTGATTAATTTACATTTGACCCTCAGGTGTATGGTCAACCCTGTAACGTGAACTTAACTCTTTTAATATGGTAAAACTACTCCTTTTTAAATTATTAAAAAACTGTGCATGTCGAGGATAAAATGTCAACCCAGTTATCAGTAGAAAAACCGGCTCGAAATGTTTGTTTTATTTATTTGTTAACCCCTTCCTGTTGCACACAACAAGCTTCAATTCCCCCTGTCACAAGGGGAGTTTTATTTAACCTTTAACTAGGCAAGAGTTTATGACTGATTTAATGTAATCGTCAAAGCTGTGACTTCAATAGTAATTTTTCTTAATTTAATCTTGAGAAGGCAAAACATGTTTGTTAATAAAGTTTAACATGTGCTCTTCATGACTAGGGCTGTTACGGTGACAGTATTACCGCCACACCCGCAGTCACGAGTCATTTACGCAGTCAAATTCCACGTGACCGTTTAGTCACGGTAACTATGCTTCGCCCAGCTCCGATGCTGCTGATGGTCATTAGTAGCCTACCAAACCTGCTAACTGCCTGGTACTCTAATCACTCTGAAAAATGTAATCGGAAATCAAATCAAACACTTCATGAGAGCCCATGAGATCATGTTGTGCAACATTTCTATAGGCTATGCAATTGTGTGGGAAACAGAGTTTTGAAGGCCTCTACTAAAAATATGAACCCACCAGCTTTCTATAGGCTAGGCCTACTATAGCTATTTCTCAACTTTCCTAATATTAAGCACATTGCTTCGCTTTACAACAGGAGTATGGCCTACCTGGCTGGCATGAAAATTTACCAAGGGAAAAGCGATGACATGTCTTTTTCCCCCTGCCCCCGTTGAGACAGGTGCATGATAATGGTTCATTCTAAATCAAAACTCATTTCACACATACAGTACCAGTCAAAAGTTTGGACACACCTACTCAGTCAAGGGCTTTTCTTTATTTTACTATTTTCTACATTGTAGAATAATAGCCAAGACAGCAAAACTATGGACTAACACATATGGAATCATGTAGTAACCAAAAAAATTGTTAAACAAATAAAAATATTTATATTTGAGATTCTTAAAAGTAGCCACCCTTTGCCTTGATGGCAGCTTTGCACAATAGTACATATAAAGAAAAACCCTTGAATGAATAGGTGTGTCCAAACTTTTTGACTGGTACTGTTTATTATTCAGTATATGTAAAGACAACATTAAACTAAGAATAGTCTGATGGGGTGACAATTTTAGCCACTTGTGAATTATGTATTATCACCTGTGAATGATGCCCAGCGGGTGCAGTATTGCAAGAAACAGCACGTCTTTTTTTTGCGACTTTTTAAAATCATGGTCACACACCTTATGTAGCCTGATAAGGTTTGTATCACAGCTAAAGAGGCCAAAAAAACAAATAACACAATCCGCTTTACAACCATTGTAGAGCCTAACCGGCATACATAGGCAACGCGTGAGTTTAAAGTTTGGTTTAGATAATTTTCACCGGACCTTCAATGGACCTTTATATTAAAGCATTACATGCGTAATGGCATTTGCGGTCACTTTTGAGAATGGTGTTTTCCAGCTAATTGATTGCATTTTTTTTTTACATCTGCGCTTATAGCCTACTGCTGTGTGCGTATTGCTGTGCTTATAACGTGAAGAAATAGCCTAATTGTTTAGCTTAACATTTTTATAAACTATCAGCCTCATTGCTTTAAAAGTTTTTGATGCTAGTGGTTGTATTAGGATCTATTGGGATCTATCGCATCCCACAACTGTCCCAGACTATGTATGGAATATTTATAGCCATGTGAGTGAGAGGTGCTTCGGAGCACGGCAATTGGCAGCCGGGAGAAGGGAATTATAATTATTATATTCACAGGTCACAGCGGCCACTTTGGCAGCAAAACGCATGGATTTATTTAGGAAGCATTACAGCCACAGAAGGGGGATGCCACCGGGAAATTTTAGACCTGGTGAGAATATTATCAAATGTTCGTCAAATTGTGAAAGAGACTGATGAAGTGTGTGCAGCCTGCGCAAGAAACAAAGCAGAGCTCATGCCTTTCATGCAACTTTTTTAAAATCATCACTAGAGTCACGTTATGCAGCCTTAGAATGTTTTAAAAACATTTAGCCCAATGTTTGTATTACAACTAAATTTGCATAAATAAGCATATAGGAGGACCTGTTTCTATGTTAACCGATCAACACAGAATAGCCGCATGTGCACACTCCCTCACAAATCGTTTGGGGAAAATATCCTTTCTATTTATGTTCAATTGTATTGTTCATACTTAAAATAATGCCACAGACTTCTAAGTAAATCTTGTCTGCTAAATGAACTTGTGTAGCCCACAGCCATACGGCATAGCCAAACGTAAGGGCAACTCAGAGTATGCTATTCTGTTCTTCTGAAATAGACTACATTTTCTTAATATCATGTTTCTTTAGAGCTATCTAAAATAAATAATGGATTTATTGTGATGGTATATGCTATATTAAACAGATTTAGACTTTTTTTTATAAAGATGTTCCAAAGGTCTGCATCAGTGGCAATTACCGTAAGACCGGCAGTATTTTCTTGACACTTACCGGCTGACAAAATGTAATGATCGCCACAGTCCTATTCATGACAGAATGTTAAAATTCGTTTTTTTTTTATTTTATTTTTTTATTACACTTCCCAAAAAGCACTCTATTTGTGGAATGACGCAAACATAATTTGTTTTCAGTAGCTGTAGCCCTCCTACTGGTCTATCTTACAGAAATAAACTGGCAAAACAAGTTATTATTGAGGCTTTGATCTGCAGGTTACACCTGGTAACAACACAATTGAGAGACATGTCCTTGTAGCTTGAGGGCAATTCCACAGTAACAGTGCCATGCTTAGAGAGATTTTTCACTTTAAAATGTTTGTCTAACAAAAATCAATGATTGTAAAGTTAAACAAACCATAACTCTATGCACAAGGACTAAAATTATTCCAAAAACCTGTTTACTTTTAGAATGGTGCGGATGCAAAGTTTCGTAATAGAATGACAGCTTGTGCTGCCATTCTGTTACCAAACGTTGCATCTGCAATGTTCTTTAAGTAAATGTAGTCCTTGTGCGTAGTATTGTAAGGTTTAACTTTGCAATCATTGGTTTTTGTTTGACATACATTTTAAAAGTGAAACATCTCAGTGTCAGCATCACTCTGTTACCATGGAATTGCCCATAGTTAACATTAGATGCCTACAATACCATTTAATTGTAATAAAAACATCCAAAATGCATACAAAGAATGTGTCAAATTTGTGTTATGGCCTAAAATGATCCACCCCAAAACCAAAAAAATCTATTATTGAATCTTGGAATAGACTAAATCAGACCTTGAATAATCTGAGTGGTCTAATGTTACATTTATTCAATTGCATTTTTACTTAATGATAGGCTAATTAAAGAGATCAATAAACAGAATAATTAGGAGGGATTACACACTAATCACCAGCCTAACCTTTCAAGTAATTTCAAGACCTGTTCTTCCTATGTGACAATAGAATAATTACTCATATTTAACCATCTGCATTGACTAATTATAGATGTTGATACAGCTTATACAAAAAGCAGGTGTAGCCTACAAGTCTTTTTAATTAGGTGGATTTTGCAGATGCTGCTTGAAGCACACTAAACTACCTCACTGTAAAATCAATGAGGAATAAGGTCAATATTGCTTTGGAAATCTTGTTTATGATAGACTCAATCGCAATTGCTGACATAACAATAAATGTCGGTATAAAGTACTGTGTTTTGCTTAGTTTCTAGTCAACTAAGAACAAAATATTGATCAACCTAATGGTAGGCCTATGATTCTGCCCTGTGGGCTACATTGGTTGTTGCAAGAAGATCTGTCAATGGGCTGTTTATCACAGTCACTTAGGCTAAAAAAAATGTCGGTCCTCATACAACATTTCTGACTAAATATATCCAAGGCCATTCAAAAAAATAACACCTATTATAGCCTAGAAATCAAATATTTTCAACTTTCACTAACATTGTGTTCACCTACTTTACTAAATGTAGGCCTAAGGAAAGCCATGTGTTTTACAACTCCCGAGTGCGCACTGAATCTCAGTGTTAGAGGCGTCACTACAGACCCTGGTTCGATTCCAGGCTGAATCACAACCAGCCGTGATTGGGAGTCCCATAGGGCGGCGCACAATCGGCCCAGCGTCGTCCGCGTTTGGCCAGGGTAGGCCATCATTGTAAAAAAAATATGTATTCTTAACTGACTTGCCTAGTTAAATACATATATTTTTTAAATAACATTGGAATAGCCTGAATAGCCTAATGGTAGGTAGCCTAGCCTATGATAAAGAAGAACATTTAAAAAGTAGCACTGCGTCACAATTAGGCTGTCATTCCACCCCAGTCAATGTGACAATGGTTTCACATAATAGAGCCGTTCACTTCAATGTTGTCCTTGCACTTTATTTGGGTTGGGGAGTCAGAGCGTTATAAATTGTTATAGCCTCAGCTTCTGCTTTAATTTGAGAAATGAGGTTACATGGGTGTTTGGGAAAGTGGAGTTATGGTTAATTTCACAAAGAAAAATAAATTAATATAGAGGCGACATACCATTAATTGACTTGCTCCGATCAATGTACTCAAATCCATTTGTCCTCTTCTCAATCTCCATCCTCCTACCGCTAAATATATCTTCGTCTTGGTTTCGACAGTGGTCCTCTGGAAATTACGAAATGTGTCTTTATGTTTTCATCCAGGTCGCTAATTATAGAAGAATCACTTCATGCCTCTGCCAGTTCATAGGAAAAACCTTTTGCGCCACTCTCGTGCTACAAAACACACCTTGACGTTTTCATGAATCACGTGACGAAACACTATTTGGCGTCTGAATTCTGGGATTTGTAGGATTCAATCATTATGGGGTTGCATTGGGACCAAACAGTAGTCTAAAATGTCTGAAATAACCTACTAGTTCATCTATTGTATTTCAAACAATTTCAAACACTTTAATATTTAGTAGTGTCTGTGTTAGGCCTAATGTCAAATCACAGTAATATAGCTACACTATATTGACCTGCTTCTCACCTCTGAAAGCAAACAAAGAGATCATGACATGATAATGCCCTGTTTGTTATATGGAACTGATTTCCATATTAGGTAAAGGGTTTGTGGAAGGAGGATCTCTCTCTCTGATATCTGTAGAGTATATATACACTAAACAGAAATATAAACGCAACATGTAAAGTGTTGGTCCCATGTTTCATTTATATTTTTGTTTAGTGTATAAATACTGTATCTGCAGATATCAGAGAGAGAGAGAGAAATAGATCCTCCTTCCACAAACCATTTACCTAATATGGAAAGAGTGTGCAAAGCTGTCATCAAGGCAAAGGTTGGTTACTAAAATCTAAAATATATTTTGATTTGTTTAACACTTTTTCGGTTAATACATGATGCCATATGTGTTATTTCATAGTGTTGTTGTCTTCACTATTACTATACAATGTATAAAATAGTAAAAATAAACAAAAAACATTGAACGAGTAACTCTGTCCAAACTTTTGACTGGTACTGAAAATACAGGGTTGGGGAGTAACGGATTAAATGTAATCGGTTACATGTAAGGGATTACAAAAAAAACGACCTGCAATCTGTTACATTACTAGCAAAACTACTGTAATCTTGAAAAACAAGATGATTACTTTGAGGATTACTTTTATATTCAGAAAGAATGTTTACGAAAAAATATATTTGACACTTCCCTGTTTTCTCAGTGACATTCAAATCAGCATTGAAAAATGTAGTTTGTTCCACCTGTGCGTGTCTGACCACAAGTCAGAGACCACCACGATGGCACACCAAATGTGTTTGATGGATCGTTATAGTAATAGGCTTTTGTAGGCTACAGTCCAAGCTATGTCTTCCAATGGTGCGACTGCTGTCGGCATCCAAAGATTATCTAACTTGAATAAACGCTTGGAGGTAAGGATGACAACAGTGGTGTAGTCTACAGCGATACGGACATCACATATTATTGATATCTACAACGCGGATTGACGTGAATCACACTGCTACTCTCTCATTTAGCTATTTGCGCCTTACCGATTGTGGTTGTTGTGGATGGCTGTTCACAAATCTAAATGTGTGATATTTAAACCCAATAATGGTTGAATTCAAGAAGTTTAAGCTGCCTATCAATCATTGTTTTTGAAACCAGTGGACAGTCAGTGAAAAATACGCTCTTGCAACAGCTGCATAGTGCGGAACCCAGCCTATGGAATAAAAGTGTTTTTTTTATTGCTCAATCTAATTCATGCTGATAAATTTTTTTTTATCTTTAGGCTTAATGGACACATGTTCAAACTCGTACACTTTTTTTAGACTTAAAAGAACAATCTGTAGTTGCTACATCCATTTTGGACTTATACATAATAAATATAAAAATATAATTGAATCGTATTATTAAATGTAGCAGAAAGCGATGGGTTAGAAGACGCCTACATAACCAACCCATAAAGTAAAATGTAACATCCATGTATGGCCAGCAATGTAAACTTTAACATTGATTTATCCTGCAATAGATGTCGTTCATTTGGTAACATACATGTTTTGTCTTTTTCTGATGCCTCTTAAGGGGAAGGTAATCTAAAAGTAACTGATTACATTTAGAAAGTAACCTACCCAACCCTGTATAAAATATATATATATTATATATATATATTGTATGTTTTTAACTGGGTGATTCGAGCCCTGATTGCTGATTGGCTGATAGCCGTGGTAAATCAGACCATATAACACAGGTATGACAAAACATTTTCTACTGCTCTAATTACATTGGCAGCCAGTTTATAATAGCAATAAGGCACCTTGGAGGTTTGTGGTATATGGCCAATATACCACGGCTTAGGGCTTTATCCAGGCACTCTGTGTTGCGTCGTGCATAAGAACAGCCCTTAGCCATGGTATATTGGCCATATACCACACCGCTTTGTGCCTTATTGGTTAAATATATCATATGCAACCTGAAGGATCGACTGCATGAATGCTCATCAAATCAAATGTTATTTGTCACATGCGCAGAATACAACAGGTGTGGACATTACAGTGAAATGCTTATTTACAAGCCCTTCAAACAATGCAGTTTTAAGAAAAATAAGTGTTAAGAAAGTATTTACTCAAATAAACTGAAGTAAAAAATAAACAAATACAAAATAATTAAAGAGCAACAATAAAATAACAGTAGCGGACAGGGGGGTACTGGTACAGAGTCAATGTGCGGGGGCACAGGTTAGTCCAGGTAATATGTATATGTTTTTATTTTTATTTAACCTTTATTTAACTAGGCAAGTCATGTTGGTAGATGTCATGTAGGCTTGATGTCCCAGGTACAGTAATGCCAGAGACATCAAAACCAAGTGAGAAATTCCTTATTGTGTTGTCCAACCATAGGAGAGATGCAGAGATGGCCCATTCGAATGTAGCACACTTCACATCCAGGCATAACCTGACAGTGGTCAAATCAGGGCTAGTACATTCCCCCCATTTCCCTGTATATTGCTGCCCTCTAGTGATATCATTACATACTTGCTTTGGTTTAGTCCAGCAGACTAAAAATAAGGAAGATATTCTCTGCAACTTTCCAGCAAACAACCATTGAAAATGCAGGGTTTCTAATTCTACTCACAGTTTGAATGTACAACTTTGTCGTAGGTTTATCCTGCCACCCACCCTCACATGTGAAATTCATGGGACTTTGCTGGAACATTGTCAGCTATTTAGAAAAATAAATACATGTTGAATTGTATTTTGCTTCCTTGTAATGTGTTTTGCTGAAATTTTACATTACATTTTAGTAATTTAGCAGACACTTATCCAGAGCACTGTACAATCTGAAATAAAACAAATAAACAGAAAACACTTTCACTCTCACTTTCCTCCTATGCTGTCTTTAGAGGTAAACCTCTAAAACATTAGCTAGATTAGAATCTCTAATCTATCTAGACTACAGAGAGCTTAATCTGTGACAGTCAACCCTCTGAGATTCATTTATCGGCAGGTAGCATAGCGGTTAAGAGTGTTGGGCCAGTAACCAAAAAGTTGCGGGTTCGAATCCCTGAGCTGACTAGGTGAAAAATCTGTTTATGTCCTCTTGAGCAAGGCACTTAACCCTAATTGCTTCTATAAATCGCTCTAGATAAGAGCATCTGCTGAATGACTAATCTTTTTAAATGAACAGTCGTGGCCAAAGGTTTTGAGAATGACACAAATATTAATTTTCACAAAGTTTATTGCTTCAGTGTCTTTGGATATTTTTGTCAGATGTTACTATGGAATACTGAAGTATAATTACAAGCATTTCATAAGTGTCAAAGGCTTTATTTGACAATTACATGAAGTTGATGCAAAGAGTCAATATTTGTAGTGTTGACCCTTCTTTTTCAAGACCTCTGCAATCCGCCCTGGCATACTGTCAATTAACTTCTGGGCCACATCCTGACTGATGGCAGCCCATTCTTGCATAATCAATGCTTGGAGTTTGTCAGAATTTGTGGGTTTTTGTTTTCCACCCGCCTCTTGAGGATTGACCACAAGTTCTCAATGGAATTAAGGTCTGGGGAGTTTCCTGGTCATGGACCCAAAATATTAATGTTTTGTTCCCGAGCCACTTAGTTCTCACTTTTGCCTTATGGCAAGGTGCTCCATCATGCTGGAAAAAGGCATTGTTCGTCACCAAACTGTTCCTGGATGGTTGGGAGAAGTTGCTCTCGGAGGATGTGTTGGTACCATTCTTTATTCATGGCTGTGTTCTTAGGCAAAATTGTGAGTGAGCCCACTCCCTTGGCTGAGATGCAACCCCACACATGAATGGTCTCAGGATGCTTTACTGTTGGCATGACACAGGACTGATGGTAGCGCTCACCTGGTCTTCTCCGGATGCCCCAAACAATCGGAAAGGGGATTCATCAGAGAAAATGACTTTACCCCAATCCTCAGCAGTCCAATCCCTGTACCTTTTGCAGAATATCAGTCTGTCCCTGATGTTTTTCCTGGAGAGAAATGGCTTCTTTGCTGCTCTTATTGACACCAGGCCATCCTCCAAAAGTCTTCGCCTCACTGTGCGTGCAGATGCACTCACACCTGCCTACTGCCATTCTTGAGTAAGCTCTGTCCTGGTGGTGCCCCGATCCCACAGCTGAATCAACTTTAGGAGACCCTCCTGGCGCTTGCTGGACTTTCTTGGCCGCCCTGAAGCTTTCTTCACAACAATTGAACCGCTCTCCTTGAAGTTCTTGATGATCCGATAAATGGTTGATTTAGGTGGAATCTTCCTGGCAGCAATATCCTTGCCTGTGAAGCCCTTTTTGTGCAAAGCAATGATGACGGCACGGGTTTCCTTGCAGGTAACCATGGTTGACAGAGGAGGAACAATGATTCCAAGCACCACCCTCCTTTTCAAGCAAATTGCCAACATACAAACTGAGTCAGCAGACTTCGTGAAAATTAATATTTGTGTCATTCTCAAAACTTTTGGCCATGACTGTATAATCGATCCACAGAATACGGCATGGTTCTGGTTTTTTTTGTCGCACTGCTTTGCTTTATCTTGGCCAGGTTGCAGTTGTAAATGAAAACTTGTTCTCAACTGGCCTACCTGGTTAAATAAAGGTGAAATAAAAATGGTAAAGCATCACTCTGACAGGGGGAGGAGAGAGAAAGAGAGAGAGTTTGACAGTCACTCAATGAAATTCTTTGATGTTCTACAAGAGGTGTGAGTTTAGGTTGACAAGTAAAATAAAGTTATATACGTACTACCAGCTACCTATGAAGAATTTGGAAAACCTACCCCACAATAATGAGTACCTTTTTCATTGACAGACAGACAATCATTCAGTGAGGTTACCCCCAGGAAATGGATGTGAGCCTCTGTGTGAGCTTCTCCAGCTCAACCTCGCTCTTCTTCAGCTCAGCAATCTCCTGTTCCAAACACTCCATTAAGGCTTCCGCTGCGTTCTCCTGGGCTACAACCAGCTCCTTCACCTCAAAGCGTACATCTTCTCTCAATTTTCCAGATTGACTGACCTTCATGTCTTAAAGTAATGATGGACTACCGTTTCTCTTTGCTTATTTGAGCTGTTCTTGCCATAATATTGACTTGGTCTTTTACTAAATAGGGCTATCTTCTGTATACCACCCCTACCTTGTCACAACACAACTGATTGGCTCAAACGCATTAAGAAGGAAAGAAATTTCACAAATTAACAAGGCACACCTGTTAATTGAAATGCATTCCAGGTGACTATCTCATGAAGCTGGTTGAGAGAATGCCAAGAGTGTGCATAGCTGTCATCAAGGCAAAGGGTGGCTACTTTGAAGAATCTCAAATCTAAAATATAGTTTGATTTGTTTAACACTTTTTTGGTTACTACATGATTCCATATGTGTTATTTCATAGTTTTGATGTCTTCACTATTATTCTACAATGTAGAAAATAGTAAAATAAAGATTGGACTGGTAGTATATATATATATATATATATATATATATATATATGCATTGTTGGGAAGGGCCTGTAAGTAAGCATTTCACTGTTAGTCCACACCTGCTGATTACGAAGCATGTGACAAATAACATTATTTGATTTGATACAGGACTCTTATTCTGGAATATTTCCAAAAATCAGACCCGGAAGTACTTAGTCATTCTGGCCTACTTCGCACCAGTTTTTGTAACAAGCTAGCTATAGCAACTCTTGAGCAGCACAAAACTCAATAACTTCTCCCACTCTTATCCTCCCAAAAATGTCTAAACTACAGCTACTTAATGAGGTTCTCGATGAAAAATTAGCTGTAGTTCCCCTGGAGATATCCGTGGTAGTTAAAACAACGATAGCAGAGTACCAGGGAGAAATCTCCCGATTGAAGCGGGCGGTTGCACGTCTACGAAGACTGCTGGATTTGGTTTTCAAACCAGAGATAAAATTGCAAAGATTAGCAGGTTTGTGACGACGTGTCTCTATTTGACATGCATTTACAGTGTTGCCCAATATTAATAATTTAAATTTGAGGCTTTGATTCGTACATTAGCATTTACTGACGAGTAGCAATACAATATGTGGGGGAGACGCAAGCAGTATGGCTAGCTAACTACATAACGTTAGCTAGCAAAGCATGTACAATTACTTTAATTACAATTTAATAGCATACCAATTTCACGACGAAATATTTAAAGAAAATGTGGCCATTGTCCATTAAAGTGTTTAATATGCCATTTTGTCTTAAATTGTCTTTAATCCGTTTTTGAAAAGGCATATTTTACTGGCAGTGTGTTCAGTCCGATAAATCATTCAAAGTAGTCCTATTTCATCCATTTAGGCATTTATTTTGTGGATGGGCTCCTGAGTGGCGCAACTGTCTTAAGACACCACACCATCTCAGTGCAAGGGGTGTCACTACAGACCCTGGTTCGATTCCAGGCTGTGTCATAACTTGCCGTTTTGGGAGTCCCATAGGGTGGCGCACAATTGGCCCAGCGTCGTCCAGGTTAGAGTTTGTCCGGGGTAGGCCGTCATTGTAAATAAGAATGCTCTTAACTGATTTGCCTTGTTAAATAAATACAAATACATTTGATTCTTTCTCCAGACCTCCAGCAGCTCACTCAAACTGAAGAGGTTATTCCTGAGCAGCATCACTGTGAGCAGGAATGGAGCCCCGGTCTGGGGCCGGTGGAGTCGGATACCGAAGAGTCTATGTGGGACTCTTTCAACATCATAACTGTGGAGAACCAAACAGAATCTGATGGCGAGAGCCACAACAGAGAATCTGAAACAACCAGTGACTATGAGCCCCCCTCTGAAGTAAGTCCAGACAGTGACAACAGTGAAAATGGAAACGTGGATGGAGTGGAGAGTAGAATACCACTGTCAGGATTAAAGCCTCTCAAATCAAAGAGAGGAAGAGGACGGCCAAGGAAAGGAACCAGTGAGTTGCCTGATTTGAAATGTGACGTGTGCGGGAAATGCTTTACAGCAGCACGTAGTCTGAAAAGACATCAGCTAAATCTGCACAGTGAAGAGAGACTAACAGGACAGCCAAAGAAAAAAAACAGTGAGTTTCCTGATCTAAAATGTGATGTGTGTGGAAAATGCTTTGAGAAAGCACGTAATCTGCAACGGCATCGGCAATATAGGCACGGTGAGGAGAGACGACACATGTGCGACACTTGTGGGAAATGTTTCATCCGGAAGGACCATATGACCCAGCACATGAAGCTTCACACAGAGGAGAAAAAACACTGCTGCACTGAATGTGGCAAACGTTTCCTTCACAAGTCCATCCTGAAAAATCATATGGGTACTCATACAGGGGAGGCTTTTAAATGTGATGTGTGTGGAAAATGCATGACGACTGCAGGTGGTCTGAAAGTGCATCAGAAAAATCACACTGAGAAATCGCATCAGTGCAAAGAATGTGACAAAGCCTACACCTTTAAGGGAGACCTGATAAAGCATGTGAGGATTCACACTGGGGAGAAACCATTTCAATGCAAAGAATGTGGAAAATGCTTCAGCGACAAGGGAAGCCTTCCAAAGCATATGATGACTCACACAGAGGAGAAACCACATCGCTGTAACGAATGTGGCAAATGCTTCAGTCTGAAGGGAAGCCTGACAGCGCATATGAAGATTCATACAGGGGAGGGAGTTCAATGTCATTTGTGTGGAACTCACTTGAAGTTAAAATCAAGTCTAAAAAGACATCTGCGAACTCATAGAAGGAACAGTCATAATGAATGAGAACGCGTACAAATGTTTTGGAAAGATCCAAGCTGAATATGAATTATAATTGTGATGTCTGTGTTATGGAGAAGGAGACCATTTTTTTATAAATATTTGACCTGTATTTATAGTGTAATGTTTTGGATAGACAAACAGGACATGTGGTACAATTGAATGGCTTTGATAATTACTTATTCAGAAATTAGATTGATAAGGATTTAGTAAATTTAATTCAACTGCTAACAATTATAGGTAAAATTTCATATTTACAAAAAAAATTGTCTGATTTAACCAATATGGCACTATTTTAAATACAATTAAAACCAACAAAGGCACTATTATTAATCAATATGATTTGTTTGGGTAGAACTCCTGGCAATGTAAAAAGTTTTTGTACAGTTGAAGTCGGAAGATTACGTACACTTAGGTTGGAGTCATTAACTTGTTTTTCAACCATTCCACACATTTATTGTAAACAAACTATAGTTTTGGCAAGTCAGTTATCTACTTTGTGCATGACACAATTAATTTGTTTACAGACAGATTATTTCTCTTATAATTCACTGTATCACAATTCCAGTGGGTCAGAAGTTTACATACACTAAGTTGACTGTGCATTTAAACAGCTTTGGAAAATTCCAGAAAATGATGTCATGGCTTTAGAAGCTTCTGATAGGCTAATTGACATCATTTGAGTCAATTGGAGGTGTACCTGTGGATGCATTTCAAGGCCTACCTTCAAACTCAGTGCCTCTTTGCTTGACATCATGGGAAAATCTAAAGAAATCAGCCAAGACCTCAGAAAAAAGATTGTAGACCTCCACAAGTCTGGTTCATCCTTGGGAGCAATTTCCAAGCATGAAGGTACCACGTTCATCTGTACAAACAATAATGCATAAGTATAAACACCATGGGACCACGCAGCCGTCATACCGCTCAGGAAGGAGACACATTCTGTCTCCTAGAGATGAACATACTTTGGTGCGGAAAGTGCAAATCAATCCCAGAACAACAACAAAGGACCTTGTGAAGATGCTGGAGGAAACGGGTACAAAAGTATCTATATCCACAGTAAAACAAGTCCTATATTGACAACCTGAAAGCCGCTCAGCAAGGAAGAAGCCACTGCTCCAAAACCGCCATAAAAAAAGCCAGACTACGGTTTGCAACTGCGCATGGGGACAAATATCGTACATTTTGGAGAATGTCCTCTGGTCTGATGAAACAAAAATAGAACTGTTTGGCCATAATGACCATCGTTATGTTTGGAGGAAAAAGGGGGATGCTTGCAAGCCGAAGAATACCATCCCAACCATGAAGCACGGGGGTGGCAGCATCATGTTGTGGGGGTGCTTTGCTGCAGGAGGGACTGGTGCACTTCACAAAATATATGGCATCATGAGAAAGGAAAATTGTGTGGATATATTGAAGCAACATCTCAAGACATCAGTCAGGAAGTTAAAGCTTGGTCGCAAATGGGTCTTCCAAATGGACAATGACCCCAAGCATACTTTCAAAGTAGTGGCAAAATGGCTTAAGGACAATAAAGTCAAGGTATTGGAGTGGCCATCACAAAACCCTGACCTCAATTCTATAGAAGATTTGTGGGCAGAACTGAAAAGGCGTGTGCGAGCAAGGAGGCATATAAACCTGACTCAGTTACACCAGCTCTGTCAGTAGGAATGGGCCAAAATTCACCCAACTTATTGTGGGAAGCTTGTGGAAGGCTACCCGAAACATTTGTCCCAAGTTAAACAATTTAAAGGCAATGCTACCAAATACTAATTGAGTGTATGTAAACTTCTGACCCACTGGGAATGTGATGAAAGAATTAAAATCTGAAATAAATCATTCTCTCTTATTCTGACATTTCACATTCTTAAAATAAAGTGGTGATCCTAACTGACCTAGGACAGGGAATTTTTACTAGGATTAAATGTCAGGAATTGTGAAAAACTGAGTAATGTATTTGGCTAAGGTGTATGTAAACCTCCGACTTCAACTGTATGTGACTATTCCTCTTTCGCTAATAAAATAAAAAAATATATATAATATATAAAAAATAACTGAGCATAAAAGAGTTAAGGCCCCCACTTGTGTCATCATACCTAGACCACCTATTGAGATTTAGCTTTTTTTCAAAGTAAATCAGGAGTTAAATTAGGTGAAAGGGAGACTGGAGGACTTTAAGCAGATTAACCAATATTAATGGCCAAAACATTTGCACAACCACCCTGGGTGTGTAAGCGGTGGATTTAGAAACTAGAGGTGCTCCTGGGTTGAATGGACCCCACTTTTACTGCGACACAATTTACAGAAATGTGTGTATAGTCCAAAAATTATTGTATTTTTTCAAGCATAAATGGTCATAGAAATCACAATATCTTAAAAATACATTAAATTATTTGGTTGATAACTAGTATTAAATATATCAATAACAGTGCATATTTTCCCCTGAATTATTTGTTTACAAAGTAAACAGGACAGGACTCTTATTCTGGAGGATTCCAAAATGCTCTGTGTTAACTGGTATCCTTGGGACATCCCTACCCCCATTGAAGTTGAAATTTAAAATGGTTAAGTAAGATTATGGTTTTGGATAGGATCCCGGATAGCACTGACCAGAGATTGAGTTAGGCCAGGTTTTAGAACAGACACCATTTTAGCGCCCATATCTGCATATTTCTGTTAGGGAACGCCTATTCTGGAAGTGTTTTTTTTTCCACCTTTATTTATCCAGGTTGGCCAGTTGAGAACACGTTTTCATTTACAACTGCGACCTGGCCAAAGCAGAGCAGTGCAACACAGAGTTACACATGGGATAAACAAACGTACAGTCAATAACACAATAGAAAATCTATATACAGTGTGTGCAAATGTAGTAACATTAGGGAGGTAAGGCAATAAATAGGCCATAGTGGCAAAATAATTACAATTTAGCAGTAACACTGGAGTGATAGATGTGCAGAAGATGAATGTGCAAGTAGAGATACTGGGGTGCAAAGGACCAAAAAGATAAATAACAATATGGGGATGAGGTAGTTGGGTGGGCTATTTACAGATGGGCTGTGTACAGGTGCAATGATCGGTAAGCTGCTCTGACAGCTGATGCTTAAAGTTAGTGAGGGAGATATGAGACTCCAGCTTCAGTAATTTTTGCAAGTCGTTCCATTCATTGGCAGCAGAGAACTGGAAGGAAAGTCGGCCAAAGGAGGAGTTGGCTTTGGGGATGACCAGTGAAATATACCTGCTGGAGTGCGTGCTACGGGTGGGTGCTGCTATGGTGACCAGTGAGCTGAGATAAGGCGGGGCTTTACCTAGCAAAGACTTATAGATGACCTGGAGCCAGTGGGTTTGGCGACGAATATGAAGCGAGGGCCAGCCAACGAGAGCATACAGGGCGCAGTGGTGGGTAGTATATGGGGCTTTGGTGACAAAACTGATGGCACTGTGATAGACTACATCCAATTTGCTGAGTAGAGTGTTGGAGGCTATTTTGTAAATGACATTGCCGAAGTCAAGGATCGGTTGGATAGTTGTGTGCATGTACAATAACTCAATTTGCCTTTGCACTCCTAAACGGCATGATTTTTTAAAAACTTTTGGGAACAGAAAACGGTATTGAGATCAAATGTTTAATTGAAAATTTGCAGAAGGTCGGCTAAAATCCATCTCGTTCCATCTCCCACTGCCCGCCAGTGGGCTTCCTCACATATTTGGTAGTGAGTGGTAACGCTAACCGAATGCTTCACATTTATACATCCAGTGAAATATCTGTCTCATTGTTCTATCTGTGGTAGGAGTATTCGAACACAACTTATGGCTCTAGCACTG
The DNA here is from genome assembly GCA_030435695.1 of Brachymystax lenok tsinlingensis. Lineage (NCBI taxonomy): Eukaryota > Metazoa > Chordata > Actinopteri > Salmoniformes > Salmonidae > Brachymystax > Brachymystax lenok. The sequence continues at coordinate 35,753,940 of CM059815.1, forward strand.
ACCATTCCCGGAATGCGTCGTTATTCTTGCCAGAAGGACAGATAGAACAATGAGACAGATACACACACACCCATAAAATGAGGTGAAAACTGAGCTGCACTTCCTAACCTCCTGCCAAATGTTAGAGAGACATATTTCCCTCAAGACTACAAAGACCCACAAAGAATTTGAAAACAAATACAATTTTGATTTACTCCCATATCTATTGGGTGAAATACCACAGTGTGCTATCACAGTAGCAATATTTGTGGCCTGTTGCCACAAGAAAAGGGCAACCAGTGAAGAACAAACACCATTGTAAATACAACCCATATTTATTTATTTTCCCTTTTGCACATCGCTACAACACTGACAAAGACATGCCATTTGAAATGTCTTTATTCTTTTAGAACTTGTGTGTGTAATTTTAACTGTAAATGTTTTGTTTTTCACTTTTGTTTATCCATTTCACTTGCTTTGGCAAAGTAAACATGTTTCCCTGCCAATAAAGCCCCTATAATTGCATCAGCTTGGTGTTTCCAAATATGGTAGTAATAGGAAGCCCAGTGATGGCAGTGGAATAAGATGGATTCTGCATGTTCTCATCGATGAAACATTTTATCTCAAGTTTTCTGTTCCCAAAACTAGAATATGCTATGAACAGAGTGAACTAAGTCTTGTAGACTTTACCCTTTGCCAAAGTTGTAAAACATTGCGTTGTTTAGAAAGAGTGCAAAGTCTAATTAAGTTATTGCAGAAGCGCACTTCAGAGTAGGTGTTCTGTAATGGAAACATGCAGATGATGCTAGAACGGGCCAATGGGATCTCACTAGCTCGTGCTTGGCTCTGCCCACCTCCTTGCTTGTTCTGCCCACTATGACTAATTTGTTCCCATTGGAAACGACAGGCTGTGGTCTATCTTGGTTTAGTTATAAAAAAATCTTTGCAATAAGTATTTTAAGAAATTAAGAGATGGTGAACCTAAACTCGATTCGTATTAACGCCAATTTGCCGCGTTCAAAACAACTGGGATATTGAAAAAATACGAGGTTAAATCATGACGTCAGTGATCTTCAGGTCGGAGCCTTAGAAAGAGGCCCAAGGTCCCAGGTTAGAATTCCGAGTTCGATTACCTTTCAAATCGATTTTTCCCAGTCGGAGCATGTTTTTTTTTCAAAGTTCCCAGTTGTTTTGAATGCTCGGAAGTGTGAGATTTCCGAGTTCCCAATTGTTTTGAATCTAATCTGTGACTATACACTGGCTTTTTACAAGGATTTTTGTGACGATTAATTTAGCAACCGCGTGACGCACCATGACAACGTGATTGGTTGATAGTATGCTGGGCGGGCGTAATACGTTCCTCCATTTATTAACCAAAGAGATTACTATCCTCGCTTCTTGAGGAGAGGCATGAAACGAGACGGTGGTTGGAAGAGCGCGCTTGTTTGAAATGGAAAAGCGTTGCGGTAGCGTTTGATAAAGAACAACATCAAGACGAAGCAGCTGCTTTATAAGTGGGATGCGCTGTTGAGCGCTACATCCCCGTGGGGTTCGTGCTGATTGTACGGAGATTGTGACAGACGGTTAAATGGCGTCCCTTGAGAAGGCAAGAACAAGATGCATGTCAGGAGAAGTGCTGTATTATCATAAGGAGAATACTTGGAATACGGAGGAGGAATGGAGGGGAAAAGTGAGGCAGAGGAGGTCTGAGGGAGGAAGAGGGTGAGCTTGAGTCGGTTAAAAATTGGAAAATAAAGGGAGATGGTTTGTTAAAGGAGGATGGTAGAAAGTAGAAGCAGAGTGAGCTGAAGACGGGGAGAAATTGAAGTGAATGAGATCGAAGTTCTCGGAGCCGGACTTGCACTGAAGGCAAGGATAATGATGTTTGACAGTATGAGTGAAGTTTTTGGAAAAGTGGACCCTTGCCTTTTGGCTGATCCATTTGTGGTTGCAAGGTGGCTAAAAACAGAGTTGGGTGCTGTGGAATCGGTGAGGGTAACCAGAAGGAGAAGGCGCTGCGTGTTAAATGAATGGGAGCAAGACATTTTTATTGTTTTGCTCTCAAGAAAAGGGTGCCATTGAAAGGAGTGGGTACTGGTGTAGCAGTAAATGTAAAAGTTGACCAACTGAAGGAGAAGATTCCCTGGGTTTGTGATGCTCTCGTTTGGTGCGGCACACAGGGTGGCGTGACTGGTGAAACAGAAGAGTCATTATCTGTTCTTTTGAGTTTTGATGTTGAGTCTTTTTCCCGACAGTGATGTTAGGATATATATGTCATCCTGTACAAGCTTTTGTGCTGAATACATTACGTTATTACAGGTGCCAAGCTTAAGGGCATGTGGCAGCAGTGTGTAGGGGGGAGGTTCAGTAATCCAATCAGTAAAATTGGATTTTGAGACAAAGGAATGTGTAGCATTGGGGAACGTAGTGGTATGTGTTAATTGTAGGAGTGCCCATTGGGCTGGGGATCAGAAATGTCCTGTGCGAGAGAGGCAGGTTGAGGTTTCCAGGGTTCGAGTAGTGCAGAAGTTGTCATATGCTGAGGCAGTGAAGAAAGTAGAGGAAGATGGGTCAAGGGGGAGGGATCCTGAGAGGAGTGGTGTGAGTAGTAGATCTGTACCAGTACAGAGGGATAGGCCAACAAGTGATATGTTTCAGTAAGATTGGATCTTTAGCACTTATAGCAATGCTATCAACTGTACTGCAGGGATGGAACTTAAGTCTCAGAAACTTGAGGTTGTGGTGTCAGATGCAGAGAGATATTTGGGTGTGCAAGTCTTGACAGACGAATTACAGGGTGTGTTAAGCGGAGGTGTCCCATCCTTTCAGGTTGATGGCCTGGGGTAGGACTAAATAGATTTAAAATAGTGGAGTAGAATGGTGTTATTGTTATTTTTTTCTGAGTGTAGTGTTAATGGTAGAGTATGTATTTTTTATTTATTTAAATCAAGCAAAGTATAAGGGAGTTGTACTCCAGTCTAGTAGATGGCGGTAATGCAACATTTATTGGATGCCAACCGCCGTTAAACGTCATCGAAGAATCCTCGTTTCTTAAATTATTTATGTTATTGCCTGCTTCACAGCGGCTGCAAAAAAGGATGCTAGCTAACACATATAGCTAGCTATATATTTTAACGTTACGTGAATGAGTCTGAGGGCAAAATGTCAACTTACAATATGTTCCAGTCAGAAACAACATCGATTATGGCTTTTGTCGTCGAGACTGTAATGAAAGAAATTAGCCAACTTTCAAACGCGCAACACTCGGACGGTAACGCCTGCAGTAAACCGGAGAGAGAGGTGAGCACCGACAAAATACTCGACTGAGCAGCGTGATTACGGGTGCGTAGTGACTACAACCAGCTAGCTAACAGTTAACGTCGAACAAAAGTTTTAGATAATTAGTTTAGCTAGGTAACGTTACCACTACTAGACCTTATGTCGCGTTCTTGTCCTATTTGGAACTAGGGAACTCGGACATTTCCGACTTGATAACTGGTTGAACGAGGCACGTGTAATTTTAAATTAGTATGCAAGTCTAATTTCCGAGTCTCCTATTTCCGACTAGCACGTGAACGCGGCATTAGCTCTCAAACTAGGCGGCATTCTGCCTTCTCCCTACAGTTCAGGCATTAGCTTCGCCCACTACTACATGTGAACAATCCCGACGCGCTGTTATAACGTTTAGAAACGTCAATAATCGCTTGCAGTATGGCTTTCGAAAAATGTGTCCTTTATCTTTCATTAGCGAGAAATATTACCTCAAATAAAAAAATGCACATATTGTAGCAGTTTTGCATAGATCCGTAAAACTGGGCGCCTCCATCCAACGAAACGACACTTCCCGAGTTATGCTTACACACAATGTGTTCGGAGCATGCTAGATAGCTTATTAGCACAGGTGGTAGCCTTTTGTCTCATGTAAACAAGCGCTGTAACAATCGAGATATGGGCCCTGTGGGAGGATGAACCAAGCCCTATCAAGGTGTGTATCAATTTAACCGGACCTCAAGAGACGAGTGTTAATGTTCAGATTGAGCTTTGCAATACTGCTAGTTTAAAGAACGCAATCTGTTCAATGTCGCAGTGTGGATAAAGTTCAAATGTGGAGTGGCATGTCCCATCCCCGAATTGAGGTACATTTTCGACCCATATCTCGTGCCAGCTCCAGTGTCTTAATGTAACCATGATTGCATTCGACCCCAGTGCAACTCGGTGTAAACAAGCGTAACAGTAGGGTCAGCATCTTCTGGCAAGCCCTAAGCTATGTTGCTAACTAGCTAGGTAGCTATGGTTTCACATCCTCAGCTGTGGCTGTCTGTATAATGTTAAGTAGTCTAATATCCACAGGAAAGTGTTGGAAGAACACTTCTCCAGCGTGCCAGTGGCCATCGAAGGTGAGCATTTGCCCACTGAAGTCAGTTACGACCCCGAATTGCAGTCAGGTCAAGACCCTGGTAAAGACGATGAGCACGCAGATAAGCTTCCCAGTTTCTGACAGTTTGTGAAAAAACTGGGTTTGCACAAGCAAACAAATTCATCAGCTGTCTGGGTGGCTGGTCTCAGACGATCCCACAGGTGAAGAAGCCAGATGTGTGGTGGTCTGCGGTTATGAAGCCTGTTAGACGCACTGCCAAATTCTCTGAAACGACATTGGAGGTGGCCTTTCGTTGTCCCAGCACAAGGTGCACCTGTGTAATGATCATGCTGTTAATCAGCTTCTTGATATGCCACACCTGTCAGGTGGATGGATATTGGCAAAGGAGAAATGCTCACAGATTTGTGCACAATTTGAGAGAAATAAACTTTTTGTGCGTATGGAACATTTCTGGAATATTTCTGGAATATTTTATTTCTGCTCATGAAACATGGGACCAACAGTATACATGTTGTGTTTTGTATTTTTGTTCAGTGTAGTAGCTAGCTAACCAGTTTACTTTTTCTCTACAGCTTTGCACCATAATGAATCTGGTGATGGGGGAGGCTATTCGTAAAATCTGCCTACTATTCCTAGTGGCCTCCTCACGTTTACAAAATGAAAATGGGAAGCTGAAGACCAAGGTGGAGCAGATGGAGGAAGATATGAAGACAGTAACTGAGAAAGCTGAACATTATAGAACGTCTCTAGCTAAAGTGCAGGCACAAGCAGAACTGAAAGGACCAACCCATGTTCTGCACAATGGAATCATCTTTGCAATTAAACCACTTGGTGAGTGTTATAGACCTACAGTCATTACTGTCTAGCAAGATAGTTAACTTATTTTCCCCCCCCTGTATCTTTGATAGATTTGTTTATCAACTTACATCACACACACTGTGTGGAAAGAAAGGGAAAAAGAGTTGTAAATATTTCAATGTAATTTTGCATGTTACTTTTAGATCTTCCAGTGTTGCCTGGAATGACAGCGGCTTCAACATTGCCAGGGAATGTCAGTCAAGCAAAACCTGTCACTAACGCAACATCAGTCCGTGCAGGTAATATCCTCAAGTTAGTGTTTATTTGAATAATTGTTGACAAACCAGAGGTGCATTCATTTTTTAATTTAAATGTTGTCTACGGTTTAGTTCAATGTTTGTTGGCTGCGTGATGTTGTACCTGAACTACATGTTTTCCCCGAATGGTGCACGTGCTATTCTTCATCAATCTTTTAGGTATGTTTGGTGGGTCAAGTGGGTTTGGCCTGATTAATATGTGACTGTTTCAAATCGCAAAACTTGTGCCACAAACAATCACCCTCTGGGCCAACATAATCACAACATTCTTGAACTGGTCATTCAGAACAGCACTGTTTCTGTTGAATCAAATGTTTCACACCGTTGTCCTGCTGAATGCGCTCCAGCATTCAGCAGGACACTAGGAACCAAGACAGTGAGTGACTACCTGAACTTGTCCAGGAAACGCTTGTGTTCATTTTGTTGCAAAATATTGGCATATATTGATTGATTTTTATTTGACTAATTAACCAAATTGGTTTTGGACAACTTATTTTTCTTATGTCCTCTTAACCTGGGCCATAGTTTTACAATGTGTGTCATCACATTCCTTTTTATATTTAGGTCCTGCAAAGGTTTGCAGTAAACCCACAGAGATGTCTTCTTTGGAGAATGACTCCTCTCTGGGAGACACAGATGGACTGAATACAGACCCCTCCCCAAGAGACACTGAATCCAACATTGAGCATATGAGAGCTGCTCTGCCAGAGGGCAACGGGAGAGACGGCCATGAAAGCCAGAAAAACAGCAATACTACTAAAAGGACACGATCCAAAGAAACCAAACGCTTCAAGTGTGATAGTTGTGAGAAGACCTTCAGCAAGAAAGAGTTGTTGAGAGTTCACAAGTTAACGCATACAAGACCCTTCAAGTGCGATGTGTGTCAGAAGACCTTCACCAGGAAGGGGTTACTGGAAGCTCACAAGCTAAGTCACACAAGACCCTTCAAGTGTGATGTTTGTGACAAGGTCTTCAACCTGAACCGCTTGCTGGTACGTCACATGCTAATTCACACCGGAGAGAGGCCATTTGCTTGTGGTCAATGTGGCAAAACATTCAGAATGTCCAAGCAGCTCGAACATCACATGTTGTGTCACAGAGAAAAAACATTTAGTTGCAAAGTTTGCAAAAGTATATTCCCTACCAAGAAAGATCTGACACAACATCTGCTTGTTCATGCTTTGGAGAGACCGTTCAAGTGCCTGATTTGTGGAAAGGGTTTCACATCAAGGGCCGTGCTTATGGGGCACGAGAGAATCCACACCGGTGAAAAACCACACAGCTGCGCTGAATGTGGGAAGAGTTACAGACTGTCTTATGACCTTAGTATTCATATGCGAAGACATACAGGTGAACGTCCGCACTTATGCTCGGAGTGTGGTAAGAGCTTTATAACTAAATCCAGCCTTGAAAACCACAAGGTAATCCATACAGGGGAGAAGCCATTTAAATGTGAGACCTGTGGAGCTGCTTTCGGCCATAAAGCAAACCTTCAGAGACACCAAGTTCTTCACACAGGGGAGAGACCGTACAAATGTAAAGTGTGTGGGAAAAGCTACCTTCAGTCCACCGACCTAAAAGCTCACATGCACCGTCATGGGGCAACCAAACCATTTATGTGTGACCTATGTGGAAAGACTTTTATTTACAATTACCAAATGAGACAGCACAATCTAAAATGGCACACAGCTGAAGGAGAGAACATTCCTGGGGGAGTGGGAAACTCGACAAAGCCATTCAGTTGTGATGTATGTTTGAATGGCTTCAGCTCCATGCTAACTCTGAAAAAGCATCAAGAAATTCACACGGGACAAAAGCAATACTCTTGTTCCGTTTGCGGAAAGACCTTTGCCTATAAAAATACTTTAGACTATCACATGAAACTTCACAGTGGAGAGAAGCCCCATGAATGTAAATTCTGTGGAAGAAAATTCATTCTTAAGCAAGCTCTCAAAGGACATGAGCGAACCCATACAGGTGAAAAGCCCTTCAAATGCAGTTATTGTGACAAGACTTTCTCAGTCAACAGCAATCTCAAAAGGCATGAGCGAGTCCACACGGGAGAGAAGCCGTTCAAATGTGACGTCTGCGGGAGAGGTTTCAGCCAAGCCAACAATGTCAAAGCCCACATGCAGGTCCACACTGGAGTTAGGCCTTACTATTGCAAGAGATGTGGAAAGGGTTTTTCTGACATAAGACACTACAAAAACCATAGCTGTAATGGTGTGGCAGCGACACGTGATCGGTCTCGTAAATCTTCAGACCGCTCTTTCAGAAGTAGGAAAGGAGGTAGAGACAGTAGTGCTTGCCCCAATGTGAATGATAGAGACTATATCACGGAGTCTACATAACAGCTGCGTTAAGGCAACTTCCTGCTTTCAGACATCAGGAACAACATTGATGTATTCAGCAGGGTGAAAAGTTATCTGGTGAGTTTCTGGAAAGCCTTGTAGGAAATGAGATCCATACCTGCCATAATGCTTGGAGATTTTGCTGTAAGTCTTACGGTCAATGTTCATGAGCCCACATTATCATGGAGACATTGTATATTTCTGACTGTGCTGAATCATTTACGAAGTGTTTTTTTTTTCTTTTTTTTTTTTTTTCTTCTATTGTGTAAATCCTTAAACACCTAATTCATGTGAAAATATCAAAACTACACATTAATACTTTATCCGTCAGCTACATAGAACCGCTAGATTAGTTATTCTGGTAATTGTCCTGATTGGGCAAGAATATTATTTATTTTACTAGGCAAGTCAGTTAAGAACAAATTCTTATTTTCAATGACGGCCTAGGAACAGTGGGTTAACTGCCTGTGGGGGCAGAACGACAGATTTGTACCTTGTCAGCTCGGGGATTTGAACTTGCAGCCTTTCAGTTACTAGTCCAACACTCTAACCACTAGGCTACACTGCCGCCTCAGGGTAACAAGTGAAGTACCTCATTTTGCTTGTTTTCAATTAAAATTGTCAAATATATATTTTAAAATGGCTTTTTAGCAATGAGCAATTTCTCAAGCAAGAATGTTGCTGGGACTGTCAGAGTGGGTAGGTGAAAACTGAAAACAGCTGTTATTGGCAGAGGTTTGGAACTCTTTCTTATTGGTCTATTAACTCATTTATCACCAGGCCGCCAGAAACTCCATCCCACCAAAACAGGCTGAAATGTCAGCCGGGCTTTTCAAACAACTCTTACTGTAAAAGTGAATTATAATTTTCACAGTATTATTCCAACCTCATAGTGTGGAAATACCTTTGGCCATGTACTGTATGTGGACACCTGCTCATGTAACATCTCATTACAAAGTCATGGGCATTACCAGCTATACCAGCTTCCCTCCACTCTTCGGGAAGGCTTTCCACTAGATGTTGGAACATTGCTGCGGGGACTTATGCTCTTGTAATTTTTATTAGAATCCCCATTAGCTAACGCCATAATGCTAGCTAATCTTCCTGGGGTCCAACACCAATTAACAAGACATTACAAACAACCACAATCAAGACTTCAAACATTCAACAAGTAGACAATACAGACAATTAAAATACCTGACAGGAAAAACATTTAACATTCAGTTGATACTTTCTATTTCCTGTCCAGTCATATGGTCTATCACATTAGACGTTCTTTTATTTTTTTCTTGAAGGTGGATTTACTTTTTGCCTGAGACATGGATTGGTAAAAAGTTCCATTCAGCTATGGCTCTATATAAAACTATATTTAAGGCGATTTGTCCTTGGCTTGAGTTGTTTTAGCTGCCCTGAATTTGCTTGTCTGGTTTGGTGGTTATGCGTGTTGCTAGTATGTACTAATTGGACTGAAAGATACTGTGGTTTTTTTGAAAAATATAACATTCCTAAGAAAATTAAAAGACTAGATAGTAATTTGCTGCAGATGACCATATAACCGGACAGTACTCTTAAGTGTGATAGGACCAGGGATTGAATCACCTGATTCAGAGTGCTAGATGTTACATAACATTTTCTTGTAACAGCAATTCCCTTACCCATCTTAATAACAATATTATCTGTGTGTTCTGACCATGATAAAGCTGCGTCCAACATGACGCCTAGTAGTTTTGTTTTTTTCACTTGCTCTACATGCATTCTATTAATCGACCAATTCAATTGGGGGTCATCAGCAAGCATATATCTTGAACCAAATACAATACATTTACTTTTAGAAATGTTCACCAATTTGTTCATATCAACCCACTCAGACACCATTCTTAGTTCACTGCTCAGTACATCCTGATGCTGCACTATACATTGTAGAGTCATCAGCATACATGACCACACTTGCATTGTTCATTACTGAAGGTAAATCATTAGTAAAGAGAGCAGTGGGTCTAGGCAGCTTCCCTGAGGAACACCACAATGTAGAGCTTTACTATTTGAAAAGCTACCATTAAATAACACTTTTTGCCTTCTCCTGGCTGAATGGAAGCAAATCCCTGCAGCATTGTTCCAACATCTAGTGAAAAGCCTTGGAGGCTGTTACAGCAGCAAAGGGGGGACCAACTCTATATGAATGCCCATGATTTAATGCCCAGCTTTAAGCTGTTCACCTTGGTGTACTATTTTCCCTTTTGTAAGAGACTTCAGAATGTGTCTTTACCTTGTTTGGTTAGTTACTTCCATTTCAAATTACTTTTGGGAGAAGTAGCCTTTTAGCTTGAGGAGAAGTGCATTGGATCTTTTTTTTTATTTGCGACACTGCATTTATGGTTTTTGAATACTACATTAAGGACTCGGTTCTTGAGTTGTATCGGCATTAGTCCCTTCTCATGTATTCTCAGTGTTTCTTACTTTTTTATGATGGTATAATTTATTGTAACATTTTTATTATCTGGAACTGATGCTGAAAATTGTTGCTTTAATCAGTGAGAATGTTATACACAGATGGGTGGTTTACCAGACAGACTTTAATTGAAGTAAGTACTAGGCTAATTTGATTTAAACTAATCCAGATTTAAAAAATGTATTTTTGAGATGTTGCTTGACTTTAATTAGTCTGAGACGCCCTGGTCTAGAACCAAGTAAGTAAGTAAGGACTAACCAGTTAATCTTTGAAGCCTAATTATACTGAACAAAATTCTAAATGCAACATGCATTAATTTCAAAGATTTTACTGAGTTGCAGTTCATATAAGGAAATCAATCAATTGAAATAAATTAATTAGGCCCTAATCTATGGATTTCACATTACTGGGCAGGGGTGCAGCCATGGGTGGGTGTGGGAGGGCATAGGCCCACCCACTGGGGAGCCAGGCCCAGCCAATCAGAATGAGTTTTTCTCCACAAAAGGGCTTTATTACAGTTCACATAAAGCATTGCAGACTTTGTGGACTATTGTGAATACAGTCGGTTCACTTACACCACACATCTCCTGTTTCACGATGAAGGTTCAAGATGCCAAAAAAGGTGATAAGAACTAGGAGGGATGGGCCTTCTGCAAAGAGTCAGATGAAGCCCTGGCTTTAACTAGGCAAGTTCGTTAAGAACAAATTGTTATTTACAATGACTGTCTACCCCGGCCAAACCCTAACCCAGACGCCACCCTATGAGAATCACGTCCGGTTGTGATACAGCCTGACATCGAACCAGGATCTGTAGTGACACCTCTAGCACTGAGATACAGTGCTTTAGACCGCTTCGCCACTCTGGGGCCAAGGTGAACCTGGGGGCCAACATCCATTAATCTGAAGTTAAACCTACCTCTGGAAAGGTTTAATATAAGCTTTCACTTAGATCTAGATTATCTCTAATAGTCCTTCTGGAAAGCTGACTTTTTAAAATCAATTCTGAGACTATTAAACCATGTCTGTGAAAAGCCATTTCAGTTAGTCCAGTTTACGTGCTATTTAGTCTAGGCTTAATCTGTGTCTGTGAAATTTGCCCTGAGTGTACAAGATATTAAGGACACCTTCCTAATATTGAGTTGCATCCCACCCCTTATGCCCTCAGAACAGCTTCAATTCGTCAGGGTATGGACTCTACAAACTGTCAAGCGTATCACAGGGATGCTGGCCCATGTTGACTCCAATGCTTCCTACAGTTGTCATTGGCTGGATGTCCTTTGGTTGATGGACCATTCTTAATACACACAGGAAATTGTTGAGCGTGAAAAACCCAGCAGCGTTTCAGTTTTTTTTTTTTAAACAAACCAGTGCGTTTGGCACATACCCCATTCAAAGCCACTTAAATATGTTGCCTTGGCCATTCACCCTCTGTCTTTCACCTGGTCAATCTATCTCAGGGTTGCCCAACTGGTGACCCGTGGGTGGCTTTATTTGGCCCCCCAAGTTTGCTGAGCAAAAAAAAACATTTTCATTGTTGGATATAAAAGACTAAAAACACCTAGGTGATTTTAATTTTGGAAGTCTGTTCACAAGTTTCCCCACACAACACAGATGTGATCGTATACAAATGTAATCACGTTTTATAATTATTTTAGTAAACTATATCTGTTTGGGGTTCTTGCAGTAAATTTGACATCTACAAATTATTTGTAATTATGTTCTGGCCGCCCGACCATCCGCTCAAGAACAAAAATCGCTACGTGGCTGAGTCTAGTTGATCCCTGGTATGTCATGGAAAGAGCAGGTGTCCTTAATGTTTTGTTCACTCATTCTAAATTCACTTTCATCTTATTCCATTTTCGTAGACCGCAGCGGATTTAGAATGTTGAATTTGTTTCATCTCTACATTCACTGATGACCTGACACTCCCATCTATGTCTGAGCTATGTTGTTATCAGGATTTTCAACATTATGATCATTATTTAGGTTACTAGTTTGTGTTGCTGTACTCATCTTGTTTTCAACAATTAATTCCACTTAGAAAAGCTGAAATTCTATTTCCTCTATTGGCATGGTTTCCAAGACCATTGATGTTGAGTCTACTGGTAATCTGACACCTTCATCCTCTATATGAGTATCTATCTGATTATCAACATCATGATCTATATCAAAGTGACTTGTTTGATGTTCCATAATGATCTTGTTTTCATCAATTGATTCCACTTTGATAGACAAATCTATTTCCTCCATTGGCATGGTTTTCAAGTCCATTGATTCAGAATCTTTTGTTTTAGCTTGACCATCATCCTGCATTCATCATCCTGCATTTGGGCTCCCGAATGGCGCAGCAGTCTAAGGCACTGTATCTCAATGCAAGAGACTGCACTACAGTCCCTGGTTCAAATCCACGCTCTATCACATAGGGCCGTGATTGGGAGTCGCACAATTGGCCCAGCATTGTCCGGTTTTGGCCAGGGTAGGCCGTCATTGTAAATAAGAATTTGTTCTTAACTTACTTGGCTACTCAAAGGTTCAATAAAAATCTAGGTTCAGGTAGCCCCAAGGATGCAAATTTTAATAGTATGACACATTTGAGTTATTTAGCAGATGCTCTTATCCAGAAACATTTACAGGAGCAATTGGGGTTAAGTGCCTTGCTCAAGGGCACTTTGAGATTTTTCACCTCATCTTTCTACAATGAGTTTCCAAGTCTGGCATTTTCGAGTTGTCTTGAAGGTGGCACTAACGTCTGAAACACCCCTTTCACTTTGACAACTTCAATAGTTTGAAACGGTACAGAAGCAGACGTGTGGATATGAATATGCTCTCTTCAAACATGTTAATCCTATTTGACAGTAGTTCAATTTTAAAACCATCAACAGTTGTTTTTCACAGGGGATTATAATTAAAAGCGTCACCAATATACTTAAGTAATAAAGTAAAACATATCTTTGTTAATTAACAAAACATTTGTTTGAATTTCCAAGTAGTCCGACTTTTATTTTGAAAGAGGCGTATGATCACGTGACAGAATTTGAACTAGCGTCATTGCTGGCAGGTGCTGCGTTTCCACTAGATTGTACGCCACAAATTCAAAAGAGTTAGTCTGAGCGCAAAATGGCTACAACTTGTTATAATAGGTTTCAGTCAGAAACAACATCGATTTTCGCCGTTGTCGTTGACACGGCAATGGCAGAAATTAACCGATTTCTGCCCACCGTGCCCAACTCTTACCCTAACGTTAGCAATCCGGAGAGAGCGGTGAGTAGCTGTAGCCTACAGTGCAAATTGCACTACAGCAAAGACTGGATCTCTGTCAACGGTCATTGGTACGTGACGGGCGGAGTTAGACGTTACGTAGCAAGCTCAACTTTAGCTAACTATCTAAAGTTACACCACATATAGAACAATGATTAAAACAAATATTTTGTTACACGTTACGTTGTCTAGTAGCAGAGAGGAAGAGGTAAATGGAGGCCTAATTCGTCGGGAGAACACACTCCCTACGGCATGTAGCGTTTTTTCACCCACCAAGCAAGGAGTTTTTGTATGGAGGTCAATAAGTGTCGAATTTGGGCATAAAAAAGTTTATTTGATTAGAAGTTTTGTAGTGCTCATATGTTGTTACGAGTGTACTGGCAGAAGTAGGGCACGTGACAGACCAGCAACTGAGCGGAAAAAAAACGTCGGAGTTGTCTCGAAATGGCTGTACATATTTATAGCATGAGGCCTAGTAGCATAGCATCTCTCTATTGTTAGGGCGGAGACAAGTATCTTGTCAGTATATCTATAATCTTTGCTAATTTAGTAGTTTATCCACTATGATAGTCTTTGGCGTAACTATGACTACGTTAGCTCTAGAGAGCAATAGCAAAGACAGTACAGTATAAAGATGGACAGAAACTGTTTTTCCTATAGAAATTCCCGAACACGCTTGTAAGCGATGTCAATGGCTAGCTATGCCGCGTTCAAAACAACTGGGAACTGGTAACTCAGTCATTTCTGACTTCAGTGTGTTCAAGACAATTGGGAAACCGAAAATAGGCTCCGACTGGGAATATCGTTTTGAATGGTCATCCTACTCGGGAACTCTGGCCTCTTTCTAGAGATCCGAGCTGAAGATTACTGACTTCATGATTTTAACTTGTATTTTTACCAGTTCCCAGTTGTTTTGAATGCGGTACCAGTTGTCTTGAAACTCATCGGGTCTAATGGTCATCTCGCACCTAACTGCGCATGTGCAGACCGTCAAATCAAAGACACTCCTTCAATATAATAGGCCAAAATGAAAACGTTTGTAACTTTCAGGAGGTCTGATTTATTAACATGTTCAGCTACTTAAAGGAACATTTTACTCAACTCTTAAGGTATCAGCAGTCAAGTTATCAAAGTATTGGACCTTTTGAAAAGCAGTGTCACCGGCGTTGTGCCTTTTAGATTTTGAAAAAAGGAACAACTAAGGAATCATTTTTCACTTCTCTCATTGACCACGTTTACATGCACACCAATGTCCTGTTATTATTCGGGATACTCAAGTGTTCTGTTTTTAAGTTGACACATAAACACCATATCCCGATTACAATAACGGTTATGAGAAACCCGGACAAGATGCCTGGTATATGCTGATACTGTGGAATGTAAAAGTTTTCTAGTGTGGGGGAATGTCCAAATGTCATCAGTTTGACTGGTTTTAAGGAAATAAAAGGCTGGGAAAATGATGAAACGCGTTACAGATAAGACTTCAGAATCCCCGAACTGACTAGGTAAAAATCTGTTGTTCTGCCCCTGAACAAGGCAGTTAACCCACTGTTCCCCGGGCGCCGACGACGTGGATGTCGATTAAGGACCTCCGCACCTCTCTGATTCAGAGGGGTTGGGTTAAATGCGGAAGACACATTTCGGTTGAAGGCATTCGGTTGTACAACTGACTAATAAGACTTTGACTTTGACATTCGCATTTGCTCGAGATGCCGAAAGAAAAATAATATTTCTCCGCTAGTGTTCCCGAGACAAAAACATTTGTTGTATAATTTTACTGCAAGAAATACATAATTCTGCAGAAGTTAATATTACATTACATGTCAGAGGTTATAGGTCTGCAGTCAGTGTCCATATTTAAATTACTATTCTGTTTATTCAATAGTAATGCCAGAGTTACTAAACCCAGAGGCGCAACATCTCGAGACTTCCGGGAGCACTTGCAAAACAGATTAAGCAGACCGGTTTGGGCTTTCAGAAGTCAATGAGAGAAGTGAAAAATTCTTCCAAATCGAGGCACAACCTAGATTTGAGTTATTGTCTTAAGTAATTGAACATGTTATTACTCCAACCTTGTGAAAGTGACAAACGGACACGTTTTAATTTGTCAAAAACATCTTTATCAGAGTGCTTTTGATTTCATGGCCTGCACATGCGCAGTTTGGCGTGAGACGACCGTCAGATCCGATGACGTTTCTGCGCATGTACTTAACTAGCCAACATCGCCTAGAAGCGTGATTGGGGATTTCTATTGGAGAAACAGTTTCTGCCCATCTTCATGCTGTACAGTATTTGGTAATGTTGTATTTTTGATAGCACAAACTGCGCATGTGCAGGCCATGACAAAGTCTATGGGGAAATTAATTTAGATTTTTGTAGGGTTTTTGGATAAATGCCAAAAGTTAGGGGATTAGGGGATCTTATACGTTTTGTTCTATGACATTATAGTCGTCAGTTAACCTGGCCTTTATGAACTATGAAGCCTTTGTAATTTTTTCGGATAACTTTTTGTGAATTATTAAGCATTTATGTTATGTTACCTGATGAAGATTATCTCATAGAACAAAACGTATAAGATCTCCTAAGCCTGTGTTTACCACAGACCAAACTTTCGGCATTTATCCAAAAACCCTACAAAAATCTCTATTTCCCCATAGACTTTGTCCAACAAACCATGGCGGTGTTCGTGCCTACAAAAATACAACATTACCAAATACTGTACAGCATGAAGATGGGCGGAAACTGCTTCTCCAATAGAGAACCTCAGACCTTTTTTTCTGTGTTTATTCCAAAACCCGATTCTTTCCCCATAGGGATGGCTGAACGAACCAGAGAACTCTTTTCCGGGTTTTGACTATAGGCTGGCGAGCTCTATTGCTAGCCCATCTAGCTAGCTGGCTGCACAGCTAGCTACTTGGGTAACCTTTTTTCAATTTCTCTACACAGCTGTGCACAATTATGAATCTGGTGACAGGGGAGGCTATTCGTAAAATTTGCCAACTATTCCTAGTGGCCTCCTCAAGTTTACATAATGAGAACGATAAACTGAAGACCAAGGTGGAGCAGATGAATGAAGATATGAAGACCAAGGTGGAGCAGATGAATGAAGATATGAAGACCAAGGTGGAGCAGATGAATGAAGATATGAAGGCATTGACTGAGAAGGCGGAACATTATAGAACATTACTGGCTAAAATGCAGGCACAAGCAGAACCGAAAGGACCCACGCATATTCTGCTCAATGGAATGATTTTTGCAATACCACCAGTTGGTGAGTGTTCTAGACCTAGCTAGCCAATAGTAATTACTGCCTAGGCTTTAGCTATAACTAGCATGTTAGCTATTAGGGTTCTTGGCCTGTTTTTGTTGTTGTACCAATATAGGCCTACATGACATGCATCACACCATTTTGTGGAAAGAAAGGTAAAAGCAAAACAGCGGTTTGAACGTGTTTTAATGTAAGTATGCTTGTTATGTTTGTAGATCTCCCAATGTTGCCTGGAATGACAGCGGCTTCAACATTGCCAGGGAATGTCAGTCAAGCAAACCCAGTCACTAACGCGATGTCAGTCTCTGCAGGTAATCCTTAAGAGGATTTTATTTTGAATAATGGTTACCAGACCAGGGTCTTATTCACTAGGAAGCAAATGGGCCAAAACGGAATGAGCATATGCGGCGAGTGAGTTTCATGTTTGGGGTTGCTATTTTTGTATTTCGCATCTATCATCGCATTTGCAGACTAATGTGATGAGTAGATGGATAGTCATGCATTAGGATTATAATATAACTCACCGTTTGCAAAGAGGAACATTTTCTTTAGAGGATCCGGGAAAACTATGGCCTTTTTATAAACACATTTCATGCAATTTTGACATGGTACCCTACTCTGCTGACACTAACAAAGGTGTCGGCACTATTATGTTGTCATCCAAAGTGACGTTTATTTATTTTCCGAGCTATAGCATATAATATTTTACATCAGCTTTTTAAAGGATCAAATAGTTTGGTCTGCTTCGTGCTTTCATTTGGGCGGTAGGTAGCCTGGTGGTTAGACCATTAGAGCGTTGTACTAGTCACCGAAAGGTTGCAAGGTCGAATCCCCGAACTGACTAGGTAAAAATCTGTCGTTCTGCCCCTGAACAAGGCAGTTAACCAACTGTTCCTAGGCCGTCATTAAAAATAAGAATTTGTTCTTAACTGACTTGCCTAGTTAAATAAAGGTAAAATAATAATAATTGTCACAACCCTACTTCCAAACTGTTTGCTTGTGATTTAAAGCAATCCAGAGCAATTTTTTTTAAAGAAGAGAATGATCCTCTGTGGCTAGATCATGCTCTCTGGTATAGTATTTTATTTATTTATATAAAGACCGGTATAATTTTGACAAATGTAATTCAATTTGCTGTTTGTTGCACTGCCAATAGGGAAGGGACTACCTGAACGCTTGTTTTCACTTTTCATTGCAGCACGTTTGGCCTACGGTGTGCAGTAATGAATATGATTCAGTTGTTTGAAAACAATACACCGCCTGGTCAAAGTATGTTTATTTTAACGCTCATGTAAAAAATATTTATATAAATTAATGTGTTAGATTTATTTGACTAATGAAATTTGACTAGCGTCCTGTCCGGCTAGTGTATTTGTACATCAAGATGCCTCATGCTACATAAACATTTGCTCTATAGTAGGGCAGGGCAATATATCAAATTAATTAAAACACGTGTGTTAGTGCAGCGTTCCAAATGCTTGTATCGCAAGAATCTAGGATTTAATTTATTTCACATTTTTATGAGCATTTGTCTTATTGGTCTTGTCTCCTTCGCTCATCCCTGTACTGTGTGAAATGTGCACCTTCACACTCTCCCCCTGCCACTAAGCCCCTGACACTCACAACAACAGAGTAAAGATCACTTCTTCCTCTGTGACAACAAGCAGTTTCAACTCGATTTGCATTTGAGGTTTGGTCCAACAGGACTGGTCATATGGACACTGAAACACAATTTTACTGTAATAGAGAAGTTAACGTCTAACGATACCATTTGTATTTCTCAACTCAAATTGTGTGAAGAACCTATTAAAACGTGAGTATCAACGAACATTGAATCTGGAAAACTAATGCTCAGTTTCTGTTGCTTGCGGTACCATGTACTGATAACAGCATTTTAGCCACAGACAGTAATACTAGATGTCTAGTCTGTTTTTATAAATGTACAATGAGCATAAACTATATTATATGGAATAGGCAACTCGTTCTCATTCTGAGAAATAAGGTAGGCCACTTGATTTCAACATCTGAACAAAGAGGACAGGCTAGCATGCTGTTCACAGTTGGAGACGGACAGAAGGGTCTGCCTTGTTAGCTAGCAAATAGATCCAAGTTGGCTAGACTTTAAATATAAAGATTAGCTGGCTATTTGCTAGCACCTGGGCTTGATCTTGAGAGATTGTTTGCGACCTGTGTTAATGTTCTTTTCTACTACAAGAAGTTGGTCATTAGTGAATTTGGATTATGCATGGTTCTGGTTAAATGTTTAAACAAAAGGGCATTTTCATGGACTGACTTAAAAGCCAGATCAGTGATTGTTGCAAAAATCAGGTTAAACTATTTTGATAAAATAATAAAATATTAGTGGGTCTTGTTGAAGACTTTTTAATAGCCTAGGTATAATTTCAGAAGTCCTGAATTCATTAGATTATTGCTGACTGTTTGAAATGCAGTGTATTTTACTTTAAATTGTACAACAAAGGTTTAATTTAGAGAACATATAAAGTGTGTGTATGTATGTACAGTTGAAGTCGGAAGTTTCCATACCTTAGATAAAATACATTTAAACTTTTTCACAATTCCTGACATTTAATCCTAGTAAAGATTCCCTGTCTTAGGTCCGTTAGGATCACCACTTTATTTTAAGAATGTGAAATGTCAGAATAATAGTAGAGAGAATGCTTTATTTCAGCTTTTATTTCTTTCATCACATTCCCAGTGGGTCAGAAGTTTACATTACACCCAATGAGTATTTGGTAGCATTGCCTTTAAATTGTTTAACTTGGGTCAAACGTTTCGGGTAGCCTTCCACAAGCTTCCCACAATAAGTTGGGTGAATTTTGGCCCATTCCTCCTGACAGAGCTGGTGTAACGGAGTCAGGTTTATAGGCCTCCTTGCTCACACACACTTCTTCAGTTCTGCCGACAAATTTTCTATAGGATTGAGGTCAGGCCTTTGTGATGGCCACTCCAATACCTTGACATTGTTGTCCTTGCGCCATTTTGCCACAACTTTGGAAGTATGCTTGGGGTCGTTGTCCATTTGGAAGACCAATTTGCGACCAAGCTTTAACTTCCTGACTGATGTCTTGATGTTGATTCAATATTTCCACATAATTTTCCTGCCTCATGATGCCATCTATTTTGTGAAGTGCACCAGTCCCTCCTGCAGCAAAGCACCCACAAAACATGATGCTGCCACCCCCGTGCTTCACGGTTGGGATGGTGTTCTTCGGCTTGCAAGCATCCCTCTTTTTCCTCCAAACATAACGATGGTCATTATGTCCAAACAGTTCTATTTTTGTTTCATCAGACCAGAGGACATTTCTCCAAAATTTACAATCTTTGTCCCCATGTGCAGTTGCAAACCATAGTCTTTTTTTATGGCGGTCTTGGAGCAGTGGCTTCTTCCTTGCTGAGCGGCCTTTCAGATTATGTCGATATAGGACTCGTTTTACTGTGGATGTAGATACTTTTGTACCGGTTTCCTCCAGCATCTTCACAAGGTCCTTTGCTGTTGTTCTGGGATTTATTTGCACTTTTCACACCAAAGTACGTTAATCTCGAGGAGACAGAATGTGTCTCCTTCCTGAGCGGTATGACGGCTGCGTGGTCCCATGGTGTTTATACTTGCGTACTATTGTTTGTACAGATGAATGTGGTACCTTCAGGCGTTTTTAGAAATTGCTTCCAAGGATGAACCAGACTTGTGGAGGTCTACTATTTTTCTTCTGAGGTCTTGGCTTATTTCTTTTGATTTTCCCATGATGTCAAGCAAAGAGGCACTGAGTTTGAAGGTAGGCCTTGAAATACATCCACAGGTACACCTCCAATGGACTCAAATGATGTCAATTAGCCTATCGGAAGCTTCTAAAGCCAAGACATCATTTTCTGGAGCTGTTTAAAGGCACAGTCAACTTATTCAAATCAAATTTTATTTGTCACATACACATGGTTAGCAGATGTTAATGCGAGTGTAGCGAAATGCTTGTGCTTCTAGTTCCGACCATGCAGTAGTATCTAACAAGTAATCTAACAAATTCACAACAACTACCTTATACACACGAGTAAAGGAATGAATATGAGTATGTACATATAATGTAAACAATTGTTGGAAAAATGACTTGTGTCATGCACAAAGTAGATGCCCTAACAGACTTGCCAAACTATAGTTTGTTAATTAACAAGAAATTTGTGGAGTGGTTGAAAAACAAGTTAAAATGACTCCAACCTAAGTGTATGTAAACTTCCGACTTCAACTGTATGTGTGTGTGTTGTGTGTGTCGCGAGTTAGAAGAAATAGAGTATTTTTAGGCCATATTGCCCAGCCCTACTCTATAGGCTTACTTTCAATAAATGAAATTAGTTTAGTTTAATCCTCACATTTTGTAAAACCTGTTTAATTCATAGTTTTATAATGTGTATATACTCATATTTCTTTCATCTTTAGGTCCTGCAAAGGTTTGCAGTAAACCCACAGAGATGTCTTCATTGGAGAATGACTCCTCTCTGGGAGACACAGATGGACTGAATACAGACCCCTCACCAAGAGACACTGAATCCAACATTGAGCATATGAGAGCTGCTCTGCCAGAGGGCAACGGGAGAGACGGCCATGAAAGCCAGAAAAACAGCAATACTACTAAAAGGATAAGAACCAAAGAAACCAAATGCTTCAAGTGTGATATTTGTGAGAAGACCTTCAGCCGAAACAACCTACTGGTACAACACAAGCTAACTCACACAAGACCCTTCAAGTGTGATGTTTGTGACAAGACCTTCAGCAGGAAGGGGTCACTGGAAGCTCACAAGCTAAGTAAACCAAGACCCTTCAAGTGTGACGTTTGTGAGAAGAACTTCTGTCTGAACCGCTTGCTGGTACGTCACATGCTAATTCACACAGGAGAGAGGCCATTTGCTTGTGGTCAATGTGGCAAAACATTCAGAATGTCCAAGCAGCTCGAACATCACATGTTGCGTCACAGAGAAAAAACATTCAGTTGCAAAATCTGTGGAAATGTTTTGTCTACCAAGAAAGATCTAAAACGACATCAGCTTGCTCATGTAATGGAGAGACCGTTCAAGTGCCTGACTTGTGACAAGGGTTTCACATCAAGGACTCTTCTTATCGAGCACGAGAGAATCCACACCGGTGAAAAACCGTACAGCTGTTCTGTATGTGGGAAGAGTTACAGACAGCATGGTGGCCTAAATATTCATATGCGACGACATACAGGTGAACGTCCGCACTCATGTTCGGAGTGTGGTAAGGGTTTTATGACAAGCAGCAGCCTCAAAAACCACATGGTTGTTCATACAGGGGCGAAGGCATTTGCATGTGAGACATGTGGAGCTGCTTTCGGCCATAAAGGAAACCTTGTAAGACACCAAGTGCTTCACACAGGGGAGAGACCGTACAAATGTGAAGTGTGTGGGAAAAGCTACCTTCAGTCCACCGACCTAAAAGCTCACATGCACCGTCATGGGGCAACCAAACCATTTATGTGTTACCTATGTGGAAAGACTTTTATGTACAATTTTCAAATGAGACGACACCATCTAAAATGGCACACAGCTGAAGGAGAGAAGCAGAGAGAACGAAAGAGAAAAGAGAGGGCGAGAACCACCAGGAGACCGGGAACCTCAACAAAGCCATTCAGTTGCGACATGTGTTTGAACAGCTTCAGCTCCATGCTAACTCTGAAAAACCATCAACAAGTTCACACGGGACAAAAGCAATACTCTTGTTCCATTTGCGGAAAGACCTTTGCCTATAAAAATACTTTGGACTATCACATGAGACTTCACAGTGGAGTGAAGCCCTATGCTTGTAAATACTGTGAAAAGACATTTGTTCTTAGGCAAGCTCTAGAAGGACATGAGCGAACCCATACAGGTGAAAAGCCCTTCAAATGCAGTTATTGTGACAAGACTTTCTCAGTTAACACCAATCTCAAAAGGCATGAGCGAGTCCACACGGGAGAGAAGCCGTTCAAATGTGACGTCTGCGGGAGAGGTTTCAGCCAAGCCAACAACGTAAAAGCCCACATGCAGGTCCACACTGGAGTTAGGCCTTACTATTGCAAGAGATGTGGAAAGGGCTTTTCTGACATAAGACACTACAAAAACCATAGCTGTAATGGTGTGGCAGCAACACGTGATCGGTCTCGTAAATCTTCAGACCGCTCTTTCAGAGATAAGAAAGGAGGTGAAGACAGTAGTGCTTGCCATAATGCTGCTGTGATGTAGACTCAGGTATCTCTGTTCATGAGCCCACATTCTCATGGACACGTTGGTTATTTCCTGACTGCTGAATCATTTACGATGTTTTTTCTTTTGTGTAAATCATTAAACACCTAACTTACACATGAATATCAGAACTTCTCATTTACGTTGTCTGTCAGCTACATAGGACCGCTATATTAGTTATTCAGGTGATTGTCCTGATTTTGCAAGAATTTTAAGGATTTCTTGTTTTTTTGCAGAATCATTTTTATACAGTATATACGTACACTGAGTGTATAAAACAATAAAGAACACCTGCTCTTTTTTATTTTAAATAGGGCAGGCAAGTAATTACCAACTTTTCCCAATATTCCCAAGTTTTTTTTAAAATGTGTATCTTACCTTTCTGCTTGACAAAATCCTTGCATCAGTCCTACTTTTATAATTATTACATTTACAATTAATACTTTTAGAATTTTTAGGGTGTTTTAATAGATTTGTTCTGTAGAAGCAGCACTTTCCTGGAATAGAAGGGCACAGTGTGGAAGAAATAATCATGAATTGTTCAAAGCCCCATCAACAAACTGTTGCAATAGGGTTTACTGGTCTTTTTCTGTGACGAATCATAAGTCAAAGTGGATAATAGTGAAGCAATAGATATTGACCTCAACTTAGACCTATTGCCTCATTTTGTTTTGTAATTGGGGACTGAATAACTTGTAGGTCTTAGATGGCAACATATCATTTCTTTCCATACATACTATAGCAGGCTATTTTATAAGGGTCAATACAATTGAAACAGTATTTCATTTTTATCAAGTTTGTGCCATAACCTCCTCATTTAAGGTTACTGTAATTTATTTAGTGGTGTGATGCATTCATTCCGCTGGGATTCCCTGTTTTATTGGTCATCAGTGTCCCGAACAACAAAGAAAACAACTCATAATGGTACAGGAAGCAACTCCACCAGTGCTGTAGGTAAGACTTACCAATCATCTCAGACTCTTCCATGCATAATGATCCTGTTATGTCTCATGTCCACAAGTGAAGGGAAAGGGTGCGTAGAGGCGAGAAGGAATTATCAAGTGATCAAAGGGGTCATGCTGTTTTTATATGGCTGCCGTGAAAGTGATCTGTGTATGCGTGTGATTAGGAGTGTATTCATTCTGGGGCCTCCCGAGTGGGGCAGTGGTCTAAGGCACTGCATCACAGTGCTAGCTGTGCCACTAGAGATTCTGGGTTAGAGTCCAGGCTTTGTTGCAGACGGCCACAACCGGAAGACCCATGGGGCGGCGCATAATTGGCCCAGCATCGTCCCGGGTTAGGAGAGGGTTTGGCCAGCAGGGATGTCCTTGTCCTATCGCGCACCAGCGACTCCTGTGGCGGGCTGGGCGCAGTGCACGCTGACACTGTCGCCAGGTGTACGGTATTTCCTCCGACACATTGGTGTGGCTGGCTTCCGGGTTAAGTGGGCATTGTGTCAAATAAGCAGTGCGGCTTGGTTGTGTTTCAGAGGACGTGCGGCTCTCGACCTTCGCTTCTCCAGAGTCTCATCGCTGCAACTCCTAGACGGATACCACAAAATTCGGATTGTGCAAGGTGTTATTGAATGTGTATCTCTGTTGCCTTGATTACTCAAATTTGTCTTTACCTTTGCACCTACAGTACATTCAGATTCAAACCCCTTGACCTTGTCCACATTCTGTTACGTTACAACCTTATTCTAAAATGGATTAAATCGTTTTCTCCCCTCAATCTACACACAATACCCCATAATGTCAAAACAGTTTTTATTTTTTATAAATCTTTGCATATTTTATGTATATGTGATCAATTTTGTATTTTTTTTTATAAGTATTCAGACCCTTTACTCAGTATTTTGAAGCACCTTTGGCGGCAGCGATTACAGCTTAGTCTTCTTGTGTATGATGCTACAAGCTTGGCACACCTGTATTTGGGGAGTTTCTCCCATTCTTCTCTGCAGATCCTCTCAAGCTCTGTCAGGTAGGATGGGGAGCGTCGCCCCACAGGTATTTTACAATCTCTCCGGAGATGATCGATTGGCTTCAAGTCCGGGATCTGGCTGGGCCACTTAAGGACATTTAGAGACTTGTACCAAAGCCACTCCTGCGTTGTCTTGGCTGTGTGCTTGGGGTCATTGTCCTGTGGAAGGTGAACGTTTGCCCCAGTCTGAGGTCCTGAGCACTCTGGAGCAGGTTTTCATCAAGGATCTTGCTGTACTTTGCTTCGATCCTGACTAGTCTCCTAGTCTCTGCAGCTGAAAAACATCCCCACAGCATAATTCTGCAACCACCATGCTTCACAATAGGGATGGTGCCAGGTGTCCTCCAGATGTGACGCTGGTTTCACCAGACCAGAGAATCTTGTTTCTCATGATCTGAGTCCTTTAGGTGCCTTTTGGCAAACTCCAAGCGGGCTGTCGTGCCTTTTACTGAGGAGTGGCTACCGTCTGGCCACTCTACCATAAAATCCTGATTGGTCGAGTGCTGCAGAGATGGTTGTACTCCTGGAAGGTTCTCCCATCTCTACAGAGGAACTCTTGAGCTCTGTCAGTGACCATCGGGTTCTTGGTCACCTCCTTGAGCAAAGGGTCTGAATACTTATGTAATCAAGGTATTTCTGTTTTGTTTGCAATAAATTTGCAACTATTTCTAAACCTGTTTTCACTTTTTCATTATGGGGTATTGTGTGTAGATTGAGGAAAAGGTAAATGGGTCTGAATACTTTCCCAAATATACTGTGTGTACAGTGCCTTTGGAAATTATTCAGACCCCTTATCGTTTTCCACATTTTGTTATGTTACAGCCTTATTCTAAAACTGGAAAAGAGGTTGGGGACTGTATCTCTAAGTGGACTTGTGTTTATTTTTTGCTTCGCAGCTCAGGATAAGACCGGTGACTTGCTTTGCTCTCTGGAGCAGGCCTCAGTTGAAAGGAGTGATAACTGGAGTGGCATTAAGTGTTGAGGATCAACTGATGCCTGCTGTTTGGTGTGACGCAGAACCGGTGGAGAGTGTGGTGAAACAGAAGACGCTGACTTTTGATGCCTTGAGTCTTTACCCAACAATGTCAGTTATCCTGTGAGAGATTTTGTCCTGAACCCATTACAGGGTTTTAGGTGCCAAGCTTATGGTCATGTTGCAGCAGTGTGTAGGAAGTGGATTCCTAGATGTGAGAAGTGTGCAGGAGGGCATGAGACAAAGGAACAGGGATGTATTGCTGCCACAGCGTGGGGGGAGCAGCGCTCCCTCACTCTTTTCACAGAGCTGATAAAAATAATTCTGGAAAATGTATTAGGATACATTTTTAAGGAATTTAATGAAAACGATACAATGGCAAACAAGGCAACAGTAAACGTCATTCCCCACAAATGTTACAGCCCCCCTGGGCCAATTAGTGTAATTTTGTAAAAGCCAGATCTCTATGGCAAGACGCATCATTCATCCAAGTTTTGTCAAAATTGGGCCAGTGGTGTCTGATATTGCGTGGGATAGCTAGACTCGTATCCCTGAGCATGTGTGCCAAATTTCAAACAGATCAAGAGATATAAACATGTGCCTGTTCGAGCGCTACCGTGTGGTTGATATGAATGTTCTTACATATGAGTCTCGACTGTGTTCGCAACATGTGTACCAAATTTTGTTACAATATCCTTGACTGATTTTATATGCATTTATATTCCAGACTACACCCACGTGAATGTTTATTGGTCATGTTTTAAGTACCAGTCTAGACAGTATTGGGTTGAGACTTTTGTCCATAGATGCCACATATCAAAGGTGACAACTAAATAAATATAGGCTATAGCAGCCTATAGGTAAATGGTGATTTCTTCTCTCTCTCTCTGGTGGTGGAGTGAATTATGAACAACATTCTAGTCTATGGGGCTTTTTTTTAAAGCTATGATCCCTTACTGATGTCACAACTTCAATCAGTGTAGATGAAGGGGAAGAGACAGGCTAGGTTGTAGAAACCTCATGATGGGTACTGGGAACATTCGAGTATCATATAGTAGCCTAAACCTATCGATGTTACACCGAGCTGGTTTGAATGGAATATGAATGACAGTCATCCAATATGCTGTCCTTGAAATAAGGCCATGCTAATAAAAAAAGTAGTATAAAGTTAAGTATTTGTTCGAATATTCTTATCACGCAATGACTACTTGAGATTCTACAAATTTGTTGGAATGCGTTTTACTATTTGTTTTGGTTATTTCAGGTTATTTTGTGCCCAATAGAAGTGAATGGTAAATAATGTATTGTCATTTTTGGAGTCCCTTATTGTAAATAAGAATATAATATTTCTAAACACTGCTATGTGGATGCTACCATCAGTACAGAGAGCTGATGACTCGTGAATGAGTGAGAAAGTTAGACACTTAAACATCATTGTCTTAAGTAGTTGAACGTTTAACAACTAAGGAATAGTTTTTCACTTCTCTCATTGACTTCTCAAACCCCCGCCTGGTCGGTTTTGTCTGTTTCGCAAGTGTCACCTTTGGGTTTAGAAACTCTTAGTCCTTTTTCTGTCACAAAGTGTAATGAATTCACACTCCAGAACAGCCCACGCAGTAGGTGGCAGCATGCACTTCTAACGTATGTTTGCAGACCGCCATAATATCATAGAAAGAAAAGACTGAGGTCGTCACTAGTTAGCACAAACACAAGGTCATACACCGGTTTATTTCTACAATATCTTCTTCAAATCCGATTGTAAGGCTAACCGTAACCACACTGCAAAGTGTGAATTAAGACCAAAAATATATTTTTTTTTCTTCATGAATTTGTACTATATAACCTATTTTGACTTGGCTGTGGTAACTAGCGACAACCGAAGACTGCCTGCCTTCCGGTCATGTCTAGAAGGTATACCCAGATATGAGACGGATATTTTACCAGATGTTTAAATGTGAAGTATCCGTTTGGCGTTTCCACTCACCACCAAATAGGGCACAGTGGCCGGCAGTGGGAGAAGATGGATTTTGGCCGACATTCTGTTAATTTTCTCATCAATTAAACACACTTGATCTCAGTATTTTATGTTTCCAAAACTAAAATCTGTTACGGACAGAGTGGACTAAGTTGTGTTGTTTAGAAGGAGTGAAAGGGCGATTTGAGGAGTTTTTTACAGGCGTTCCCTAACGGAAATATGCAAATACATGCTAGAACGCGCTAATAGGCTCTCGCTAGCTCGTGCTTGGCCCACCTCCCTGCTTGTTCTGCCCACTGATTAATTTGCTCTCAATGGAAACGACAGGCGGTGGTCTTTCTAGGGTTAGTTATAAAAAATAAAACGTTGGTATACAGTTTGTAAAAAAAAATGTTTTGGGCCATAACCCTTTGCCTAACCTTAATCTAAAAATGGCCTGACCTGCTACGTTAATTATCCAAATCTGCTGCGTACTTTCTAACTTGCTACAAAATGTCATTTTTGACAAAAACAGTATCCCTTTTAGCCAAATCCCTTCCTTCCCGCGTTTGGGACAACTACTGTCATTGTTAAACGGAGACAAGACCGTCTCAGTATTTCTGACGACTAGCTTCCCATAGCTGGCAGTTGATAGCTAGCTAGCTAGTTAGCTTGGTTATTATTCTATGCAAATTAGTCTGAGGGCAAAATGGCTACATTTTACAACATGTACCAGTCAGAAACAACATCGATTATGGCCGTTGTTGTCGATTCGGCAATTACAGAAATTAACAAACTTTGGCCAAACTCTTACGCTAACGTTAGCAATCCGGAGAGAGAGGTGAGCTAAGGTTACGTCAATATACCGGTGACTACGTTACGCTGTCTAGTAACGTTAGCTATCTAGTTTATCCAACGTTGGTTTTTAACCACATTATATATGATGTAACTATGGCTGAATTAGCTAGCTTCCTGCAATCTGCTTATTTAACTGGCTAACGTTACTAGCTAGCTATCTTAGCCTTCGGCTAAGCTTGTTAGCTAACGTTAACTAGTTTGCTGACTTATTGGTTCAGCATCTTCTTTGCTGTAGCAGCGTTTTGCTTAGCTGGCTACTTAGGTAACATGTTTTTCAATTTCTCTACACAGCTTTGCACAATTATGAATCTGATGATGGAGGAGGCTATTCGTAAAATCTGCCAACTATTCCTAGTGGCTTCCTCGAGTTTACAAAATGAGAACGTGAAACTGAAGACCAAGGTCGCGCAGATGACCCAGTTTGAAAACAATACACCGCCTGGTAAACGTATGCTTATTTTAACGCAAATGAAAAAATATTGATATTGCAATAAGGGTCGTGTCAGTGCAATTCGGAATCCATGGCACGTCCACACCCTAACCATTTTAAATGTGAACTTCATTGTGGTATGGACGTCCCAAGTACCTGAATCGCACGGACCACCATATATTTGACTAATTAAATTAGACTAGCGTCCAGCTGGTCTATTTGTACATCAAGATGCCTCATGCAACAGAAACAGATCTATAGACCCCGGCCCAATGGAGCGATTTCAGTGCCAACAGAAACTATTTGAATTCAATATTTTGAATGTGTAATGCATACATTTAATCATTGAATTCATAAATTGAACTTGTTTTTCATGATTTGAAACTGAAATCAATGAATACAAGACAACTTATTTTTTATTATTGAAATTAGTTTAGTCAGATCCTTAAATGTGTAAAGCCAGCTTAACTTATAGTTTTGTGTGTGTGTATACTCATATTCCTTTTATCTTTAGGTCCTGCAAAGGTTTGCAGTAAACCCACAGAGATGTCTTCACTGGAGAATGACTCTTCTCTGGGAGACACAGATGGACTGAATACAGACCCCTCCCCAAGAGACACTGAATCCAACGTTAAGCATATGAGAGCTGCTCTGCCAGAGGGTAACGGGAGAGACGGCCATGAAAGACCGAAAAACAGCAATACTACTAAAGGGACACGATCCAAAGAAACCAAACGCTTCAAGTGTGATATTTGTGAGAAGACCTTCAGCCGGAACAAACGGCTGGTACAACACAAGCTAACTCACACAAGACCCTTCAAGTGTGATGTTTGTGACAAGACCTT
Organism: Brachymystax lenok tsinlingensis; assembly: GCA_030435695.1. Taxonomy (NCBI): domain Eukaryota; kingdom Metazoa; phylum Chordata; class Actinopteri; order Salmoniformes; family Salmonidae; genus Brachymystax; species Brachymystax lenok. Next base: position 35,784,024 of record CM059815.1, read on the forward strand.
CAGCATGGAAGGGTCACTGGAATCTCACAAGCTAACTCACACAAGACCCTTCAAGTGTGGTGATTGTGACAAGACCTTCAGCCGGAACCGCTTGCTGGTACGTCACAAGCTAATTCACACAGGAGAGAGGCCATTCGCTTGTGGTCAATGTGGCAAAACATTCAGAATATCCAAGCAGCTCGAACATCACATGTTGCGTCACAGAGAAAAAACATTCAGTTGCGAAGTCTGTGGAAATACATTCTCTACCAAGAAAGATCTGAAACGACATCAGCTTGTTCATGCAGTGGAGAGACCGTTCAAGTGCCTGACTTGTGGAAAGGGTTTCACATCAAGGAAACTGCTTATTGAGCACGAGAGAATCCACACCGGTGAAAAACCATACAGCTGTTCTGTATGTGGGAAGAGTTACACACAGAGTGGTGGCCTGAGTTATCACATGCGAACACATACAGGTGAACGTCCTCATTCATGTTCAGTGTGTGGTAAGCGCTTTATGACTAAATCCAGCCTTGAAAGACACAAGGTAATCCATACAGGGCAGAAGCCATTTACATGTGAGACATGTGGAGCTGCTTTCGGCCATAAAGGAAACCTTGTGAGACACCAAGTGCTTCACACAGGGGAGAGACCGTACAAGTGTAAATTGTGTGGGACAAGCTACCTTCAGTCCACCCTCTTAAAAGCTCACATGCACCGTCATGGGGCAACCAAACCATTTATGTGTGACCTATGTGGAAAGACTTTTATGTACAATTTTCAAATGAGACGACACCATCTAAAATGGCACACAGCTGAAGGAGAGAAGCAGAAAGAACGAGAGAGAAAAGAGAGAACGAGAGAGAGAACTGCCAAGAGAGCGGGAACCTCAACAAAGCCATTCAGTTGCGACGTATGTTTGAATGGCTTCAGCTCAATGCTAACTTTGAAAAACCATCAACGAATTCACACAGGACTAAAGCAATATTCTTGTTCCATTTGTGGAAAGACTTTTGCCTATAAAAATACTTTTGACTATCACATGAGACTTCACAGTGGAGTGAAGCCCTACGCTTGTAAATACTGTGAAAAGAAATTTGTTCTTAAGCAAGCTCTAGAAGGACATGAGCGAACCCATACAGGTGAAAAGCCCTTCAAATGCAGTTATTGTGACAAGACTTTCTCAGTCGGCACCAATCTCAAAAGGCATGAGCGAGTCCACACGGGAGAGAAGCCGTTCAAATGTGACGTCTGCGGGAGAGGTTTCGGCCAAGCCAACAATGTCAAAGCCCACATGCAGGTCCACACTGGAGTTAGGCCTTACTATTGCAAGAGATGTGGAAAGGGCTTTTCTGACATAAGACACTACAAAAACCATAGCTGTAATGGTGTGGCAGCAACACGTGATCGCTCACGTAAATCTTCAGACCGCTCTTTCAGAAATAAGAAAGGAGGTGAAGACAGTAGTGCTTGCCATAATGCTGCTGTGATGTAGACTCAGTGATATAATCTTGATCATTCACAGTGGGGCAACTTTCTGCTTTCAGACATCAGGAACAACATGGATGTATTCAGTAGCGTGAAAGGTCTGGGGTGAGTTTCAAAGCCTTGTAGAAAATGAGATGCAGGCCGCCATAATGCTTGGAAAGTTTAAGGTCAATGTTCATTCTCATGGAGACATTGTTTATTTCTGACAGTGTGCCGAATTGGTTCCGATATGTAATTTTTTTATATTGTGTAAATCATTAAAAACGTAATTAATGTGAAAGTATCAAGCTAGGTATTCACCTTTTGTCTGTCAGCTACATAGGACTACTGAGTTTATTCAGGTGACTAATTGGGCAGGAATGTAAGGAATTGTTTATATACTTTATGTAAAATTAGGTACACCCAGCTAGTACCGGGTCGAACCCCCTTTTGCCGCCAGAACAGCTTGAATTCTTTGGGTCATGGAACCATTGCTCAATTGGTGTCAAGGGACCTAACGTGTACAAGGAAAACATTCCCCACACCATTACCACCAGCCTGTACCGTTGACACCTGGCAGGATGGCGCTATGCTTACGTCAAATCCTGACTGCCAACAGCATGACGGAACAGGAACTGTGATTTGTCCCGCCAGGCAATGTTTTTCCACTCCTCAGTTGTCCACTGATCGTGTGCCCATTGGAGCCGCTTCTTTTATTTAGCTGATAGGAGTGGAACCCGGTGTGGTAGTCTGCAGCAATAACCCATCTGTGACGAAGACCGTAGAGTTGTGCGTTCCGAGATGCCGTGTTACACAACACTGTTGTCCTGCGTCGTTATTTGCCTGTTTCTAATGAAGCAATATCGTAGGCTAATTCATTTATGGTTCAACACTTGAGGAAGTGGAAACTCAAAACATTAACTTGATCACTAACTCTAAATACAATACCCACTGCTAGTAGCCATGTATTCATCCAACAGTAAATGCATTTGCTAAAAATCAAAACGTTGCAGTTGTATGCTACTACCCATGAGCAGCCTACAACTGCCATCACAATGGCCAGTGCGCATATCTCAAAACCATATTAAATATCTTGGTTGAAAAATATTTGCCATTGAGTTGAGAAATAAAAATTATACCTACAGAAAGCTGAGGCCCTCCTCTATTCAAATGGGACAAGGGGACAAAGCTTCCTAAAATAGGATGTTTTGAGTGAGGTGACAATGTAAACTGTGCTCTTTCCACATTTATAGGCATGATTTTGGCTGTCTAACTGATGACAGAGTTGGAGCAGGTCTCTTTGCTGATGCTGAATTTGACTTAGGCTGAGCAGAGGCCACGCAAACTCTCATTCATTCAGAAAACCTTGTTAAGAGGGCCGGCTGTGGCCCACTGATCAGCCAAAAGCTCATTATAGATTAGTATAACAGGCCCATGGGCGCTGGCCATGTCATCTTTTACACAATGTGTCAACTTCAACCAGCCTACCCAATTAAAAAATGGCCCAGCCCATCTGGCATTTGCCAGAATTGCAAGGTGGCCAATCAGCCCCTGGCACTGGTGGAGTTGCTTCCTGTACCATTATGAGGTGTTTTCTTTGTAGTCTGGGACTCTAATTGCCAATCGACAGGGAATCCCAGCGGAATGAATGGAATGCATCATACCTAACAATTCATTATAGTAGACATTAGTCACCTTAAATCAAGAGGAGGATATATGGCACAAGCTTGATGATACACCTGAAAATACTAATTCAGTTCTAATAAAATACTATAGTGTTGTTTAGAAAGAAATGCACTGTACCCTTGCCATCTAGGGCCTACAACTTATTCAGTGGGATGTTTCTCCACCTATTGCTGAATCTCCATCACTACAGATGGGCATGAGCAGAAAGCACAGCAGCATCCAAATAGTATTTCCATTGCCTCTAGAATTTAGAAATTGTAATGTTGCTAGACCGCAAATATTTTTGTATTTTACCCCCTTTTTCTCCCCAATTTCAATCGTCTCATCGCTGCAACTCCCCAATGGGCTTGGGAGGTGAAGGTCGAGTCATGCGTCCTCCAAAACATGACCAGCCAAACCGCGCGTCTTAACACCCGCCCGCTTAACCCGGAAGCCAGCCGCACCTGTGTCAGGAAACACCGTTCACCTGACGACCGAGGTCAGGCTGCCACAAGGAGTCGCTAGAGCGCAATGAGCCAAGTAAAACACCCCCAGCCCAGATGATGCTGGGCCTATTGTGTGCCGCCAAATGGGAATCCCGATCACGGCCAGCTAGGATACAGCCCAGGATCGAACCAGGGTCTGTAGTGACGCCTCTAGCACTGCGATGCAGTCCCTTAGACCGCTGCACCACTCGGGAGCCCCAGGTCACAAATGTAACCGTGCAGCTAACCTAACGTAGCAGCCGTAAAATAAACTCCTGAAACTAGATCCCCTACATACTGGTCCAGACAAGAAAAACTGTTGCGCGACGTTCTCTTCTGAACTGTTCAACCAATCCAGTAAATGTGGAGGAGGAGTTAAGATGGAGTCTCGCCTGTACTGTCTGTTGTTTCTGTCCAAAAGCGGAAGTTCAGTCACAGGCCCTCTTTCCATTTCTAATTAATTAATATATATGATATTAATTAGTGCACATAAAGATGTATGTAATTCATCTCTATTGAACAAATCTGGAAATTCTGGATTCCTATTTTGACAGTAACATATAGCGACTATAGTCTAATTGTCAACCCAAAATTCATGAAAATCATTGGATTCGGTTGCACAAAAATATATTGAATCATGTATTCCAGCTTGGACTTGTTAGATGAAACTACTTATTTATTGAACACCAGTAGTCTTATGTATTATGCTTCTTAATAAAGCACTCTGTTGGCCAAATCATGGGCTGGTTCCACCAACTGTAAAAGTAAGTGGCACCAGAGACATCAGGGGGAAATGTTAGTCTGGAGCTTTGTAACGATTCTATTTTCGGCTGGCGCTAAGGTGGTGCAAGTGTCAAACATACGTTAGTTTGCAAGTTCGTTATGTAAAAATTGGCGCACTGGCATTTTCCAGCCCTGATGCCAGATTTGACAATTTACCAGTTTAACATCAGCTTGCTTGAGCTGAGGTGGGAGGGGTGGCAATATTTGAGGTGTACAAAACTTGAAGCAAGCACATATTTAGCCATGGAGCATGTTCTGATTGGCCAGTGAGACAGACAGAACAGGGAGGCCAACCAAATGGCTAGAGCAGAGGATAAGTTATAGTGGTGAGTTGTATCTCCAGACAGAGGAACAGTTATAGTGGTGAGTTATATCTCCAGACAGAGGAACAGTTATAGTGGTGAGTTGTATCTCCAGACAGAGGAACAGTTATAGTGGTGAGTTGTATCTCCAGACAGAGGAACAGTTATAGTGGTGAGTTGTATCTCCAGACAGAGGAACAGTTATAGTGGTGAGTTGTATCTCCAGACAGAGGAACAGTTATAGTGGTGAGTTGCCATTCACGCCTCTAACTCAATCAAGTTGGCAGACAACACTACAGTGGTAGGCGGAGGTGAGGGCCCTCGGGAGTGTGGTGTCAGGAAAATGACCTCTCACTAAACGTCAACAAATGAGATGATCGTGGACTTCAGGAAACCGCAGAGGGAGCATCCCCTCATCCACAGGACAGTAGTGATGAACGTGGAAAGTTTTAAGTTCCTTGGCGTACACATCACGGACAAACTAAAATTGTCCACCCACACAGACAGAGTGGTGAAGAAGGTGCAACAGTGCCTCTTCAACCTCCGGAGGCTGAAGAAATTTGGCCTGTCACCTAAAACACTCACAAACTTTAACATATGCACAATTGAGAGCATCCTGTCGGGCTGTATCACGGCCTGGTACGGCAACTGCTCCGCCCCCAACCGTAAGGCTCTTCAGAGGGTAGTGAGGTCTGCACAACACATCACCGGGGACAAAATACCTGCCCTCCAGGACACTTACAGCACCCGATGTCACAGAAAGGCCAAAAAGATAATCAAGGACAACAACCACCCGAGCCACTGCCTGTTCACCCCGCTATCATCCTGAAGGCGAGGTCAGTACAGTATCAAAGCTGGGACCGAGACTGAAAAACAGCTATCTCAACGCCATCAGACTGTTAAACAGCCATCACTAACATAGTGGCTGCTGACTCAAATCTCCACTTTAATAGATTTAATAAATTGATTTAATAAAGTTATCACTAGTCATTTTAAATTACGCCACTTTATATAATGTCTATATATCCTACATTACTCATCCCATATGTATATACTGTATTCTATACCATCTGCTGCATCTTGAATATTTGCCGCATGGCCATCGCTCATCCATATATCGTCAGCGCGTGCTGTGATGTGGGCTGGTGTGGATTTTCTTTCAGTCCGCCCATGACCAGTGCTGTAGGTAAGACTTACTATTCATCTCAGACTCCCTCCATGCATACTGATCCTGTTGTGTCTCTCATGTATGTTTAGGCACTACTGTGTAAGCCAGACATAGATATGAGTTAGAGGCTAAAGCTGGCGGTCTTATTCACAGGGATCTTTGATGAGACAGAAGAAATGCACGAAGTGCGCTGTTGCTCGTCTTCCTCATGACGTGCTTCATCCTCAGTCTGCTGGTGGATGTTGGGTTCTTTGTGGTCAAGTTGAGGAGGGCTCCCATCCCCTGGAGAAAAGAAGGGTAACAAGAAACCAGCACACTAGGATCATCTCATGACTGCCTGTTTGCTTACTTTTCCTATTTTGGTAAATCTCCAGTCCTCAACTGAAATTTCACTCCTGTTGGTTTACCTTTTATTTGAAAAAGTTGATATTAGTTGAGTTCAACCAAGTTCATATAAAAATGTTTTTAAAAAAACAACTCAAACCAGCATAATGTTCAGTCCTGAAGGACTGGAGTTGTGCACCCTTGTTATGGCTTATACACTGAGTGTTCAAAACGTTAACACTTTCCAATCAATTACATTTATTTATAAAGCCTTTTTTACATCAGCCGATGTCACAAAGACACAAAATAATATTGAGTTGTAATGCCAGGATACTGGGTTCGATTCCCAGGACCAATCATATGTAAAAATGTATTCACGCATGACTGTAAGTTGCTTTGGATAAGTGTCCGCCAAATTGTATATATTATATTTTACTAAAACATTTTCTGGCATGGCACAACCTCTTTCCCTCTTAGGTGCGTAGTCAATATGGACCTGACCTCAATTTCCCCCAAAATGCTATGCTGCAGGATGACACACACTCTAAAGTTTTTTAATTTTTTTCACCTTTATTTAACCAGGTAGGCAAGTTGAGAACAAGTTCTCATTTACATCTGCGATCTGGCCAAGATAAAGCAAAGCAGTTCGACACATACAACAACAGAGTTACACATGGAGTAAAACAAACATACAGTCAATCATACAGTAGAAAAACAAATCTATATACAAAGAGTGCAAATGAGGTAAGCTAAGGAAGGTAAGGCAATAAATAGGCCATGGTGGCAAAGTAATTACAATATAGCATTTAAACACTGGAATGGTAGATGTGCAGTAGATGAATGTGCAATGTAGAAAAACTGGGGTGCAAAGGAGCAAGATAAATAAATAAATACGGTAGGGGATGAGGTAGTTGGTTGGGCTATTTACAGATGGGCTATTTACAGGTGCAGGGGTCTGTGAGCTGCTCTGACAGCTGGTGCTTAAAGCTGGTGAGGGAGATACGTGTCTCCAGTTTCAGAGATTTTTGTAGTTCGTTCCAGTCATTCCAGTCGTTCCAGGCAGCAGAGAACTGGAATGAAAGTCGGCCAAAGGAGGAATTGGCTTTGGGGGTGACCAGTGAGATATACCTGCTGGAGCGCGTGCTACGGGTGGGTGCTGCTATGGTGACCAGCGAGCTGAGATAAGGTGGGGCTTTACCTAGCAGGGACTTGTAGATGACCTGGAGCCAGTGGGTTTGGCGACGAGTATAAAGCGAGGGCCAGCCAACGAGAGCGTACAGGTCGCAGTGGTGGTTGGTATATGGGGCTTTGGTGACAAAACAGGTGGCACTGTGATAGACTGCATCCAATTTGTTGAGTAGAGTATTGGAGGCTATTTTGTAAATGACATCAGGTGGTGGAGGTGGTGAATCAGGATGTGTAAAAAAGATAATCAAAACTATGATGCAGCTCAAGGTTCCCCATATTCCCAAAAACCACCAACCCTCTCCTGCCCTTAGCCAGTCTGCTAGGTACCACCCCATACTCGCACCTCTAGGGAACACACTACAGTGATGATAGGTCGGGGTAGGAAATCTTCGTTAACAGAAGCGACCCCCAGACCCTATCGGTCCAGTTCTGCTCTCTAACTCTGCGTGTGTTCCACGGCGTTTGTATGTGTTCCTACCTTTTTGCAGTGGGTAACGTGGACCCGGGTTGCTCTTTCTGATATTCTAATGGCAAAGGCTGTGACCAACAACCTGGTAGGGACCTTCCCAACGGGGCTGCTTCCAGTCATTTTTCTTCAGAGACTGGACCCACACCCAGTCACCTGGCTGGATCGTATGGCTCACCTCCTCCTGTAGTTCTTCTGTTGGGCATAAAATCTCTGACATACAGATGTGGTTAGCAAACAACTTCTCATGTGATCTGCTACTGTATCTTCCTAACTCTCATTCTAAAAGGTCTACCAAATACTTTCTCAAATGGAGATAATCCCTCCTTGTCTGGGGTTATCCAAATATCTCATTAATACTATTAGTAGACATTTTACCCAATTTCATTCTGTACTCAGGTGTGTCTATCTTAACCTACTTTTAATCATAGAATTCATGCGTTCTATAATATAATAATAATTAAACACTGTTTCTTTCCTTCGCTCCTGGTGAGCTCTATAAAATCAATTTCCAACAAAAAAATGTATTAAGTAATTTGTGTTGTCTAACAATCTCTACCATATCTAACAATCTCTATAATATCTAACAATCATCACTAACAATCATCTCTACCATATCCCTCCTGTTGATACAAGGCTCTGCACCTGTATCAAAACACTACCATATCTAAAAATGGAGAAATCATAACAAATAAATCAATTTCTGCCTGCTGCACAGAATAGTGACTAGGTCGTGAAAGTTTTACTTACTAAAAAACTAAGTTTTTTAGTAAGAGTAACAACATCATACCCAGTTGCATTCGAACCATCTGAGTTCTACCTTGAAGACTCATCTATAAACATTGTAATTTCTCCATCTGTTAATGGCAAATCTGTCAAATCAGGCCTATGCAACACATCTTTCTCAGTTACACAATAAATGTGGACTCCCGTCAGTAGCTATTAGAATAAGGGTGGAGGTGTTCAGAGTAGCACATCTCTCAATAGTCAAATTTGGCATGTCTAACAATATAATCATATCCAAACGAGAGGAGTGATAAGCCACTGGCTTATCCCCCCCCTCCCTGTTTCTAGGTGACGTCATGACCCCCTCCCTACAGTCCACAGTCTGAGTAAACGGACGGTCATATCTAGGGAATGCCAAACAAAACTTCCTACGGTATCTGTCTGCGGATGGGCTGTGCTCAACCCCTCCCTCCACGGATACCCAGTCATTAATCTTCTTTCCCTTTGATACCCAATAACCCATACTCTCCCACCGTTCTGACTAAGTCCTGACTATACCAGCAACAAGGTTCGCTGTCCCCACAAATGACCATGTTGTTCTATGTGGGCCTTCATGCCCCTTTCCGTGGGTGTTACAGCTATATTCAAAAGTGTCATCACATCCCTTCCCAGTAGATTAACGGGACACAACTTGGAAATTAGCACCGGTACCATTGCTTCCCCCCCCTGAAGCCTCCTGAGTCAGAACGTTAAATGTTAAAAATGGTTTCTGTTCCTGTGCTAAAGCCAAATCTACTGTAGCTAACTCAAATACCTCACATTCAGTATCTATCTTGTCCTCCTCATCTACACTGTCTGGCGATGGGCGCCTACCCTTTTCACCCCTCTACTCCCTACTGCCTTAGAACAATCCTGATGGTTGTGTCCCTTCTCACCGCAATGCTCACAAAGAGCTGTACAACTCCTGGCGCAGTGCCCTATCTCCTTACAGTTGTAACACTTCACTCCTTCTCTATCACCAGAAGGCCCTTGGTGTTCTGGCCTTCCTCCCTTTCCTGTGGCCCTGTCTTCCAGGACTGCTATGAGAAATTCATAAATTCTATCTTCCTTCCTTTGTTCATCTGCCTTACTATGCTGTTCATAATGTACTGCATAGCGCTTAACCTCAGCCAAGGTCGCCATACCCTATCCCACCAGAGTCTTTTTCGCTTCCCTACTGATTTCGTGACTTATTCTGGTAAGGAATGCTATATTCAATTGCTGGTGGTAGGGGGTATTTTGATCACCCGCTGGGCCTCTGGTGTCCCACTATTAGCATTAAAAGACATCCTTTAATCTCTCTAGGTACTGCCTTACTGTCAAACAATTCTGTTCCCTTGTATAACTGCACGTTCTAGCTCACGTGTGTTCAGCCCAAAACTCTCTTTCTACTCCTCCTGGCCTCCCCCCTCCTCTTTCTACTCATAAGGCGGGGGAGCCTTTTTCTGTCTGACTTTTACTACTTAATCATATTGGTTATCTGCCCAAGCATAATCAGCTATGGCAGGGTACTTTCTCTGCTTTCTATATGCAGACTAAACAAGGCTCTAATTCCCAAAAACTATCCATATAATTTCCTAAGGAGATAATAATAATCTCCTATAGTAATAGTACAATTTGGATAGAAAACGGTGTTTCTCACAATTGTTAAAATGAAATCCCCCTGTTTTTTTTTTTCTCCAATTCGTAGTGAAGTTGATCAGTCTTCACCAGGAATTGTTCAACTATTCAGGGCTTTTCAAAACATTTCTATACAAATTAAATCCCACACTTCAGTGAGACCTCCGCAATCGCATTGATTGTCTGTGTGTACTTGGGGGTGTGTGAAATCAAACAGATATGTCCAGGCCCTTCCATGCTCCAGTTAGACATTCCTACATTCATTCACATCACACACACACACGGTATTATATGGTTGGTCTCTCACTGCCATAATCATGTACAAACACTCTGTTATCGTTAATACACCAATTTCCAATCAGTACATTTGATAGCTATTATACAGTAGATTATTTATGTTAACCATTATCTATGTCTCCCTTAATTAACATACATACACACGTATTTGACTTCCATTTTTCCTGAAAGCAAGCACTATATTCAAACCTCATCATATAATATAGTTTTCCATTAAGTGGAATTGACCTTACTTTAAACTAACCAATCCCAGAGCCCCTTTCCAGTAATCCTATCAGTTGAACCTTTGCATTAGTTTAGTCAAATACAAAACTATTATTTAACAAATGTTGAACCTTCAAAAAGTTGGTGCTGCCTTATCAGCTTGATTGTCAATACTTAATTCATTCTACTCTTATTACTAGTCACTGTACCACGTACTGGAAACAGATTATCATGTCTAGAATACATAACAATTCTGCTCTACCACATAGCATACATATTTTATCAACATTGAACCTCAAATCTAAACTTTTAGCGATGGTTTGAATGTGGCGAGATACAACGACTCCGTAGAACATTACTTAGTCGTGCTCTCACCCATTTTAATGTTACCTAATATCCACTAATTAACAGAGTTAATTCAAAACTAATTTAGCTAATGTTATTTCCAGATCCAAGAAAATCATCTTCAATCTACTCACCTCGCAAAGCTAGTTAGGCTTTTTACTTGTTATTTAAACACGTCAAATTATGCTATTTCCCTTAAATTTACTTACCCCAACAATATTCAAACCAAATAGCATTCGTGAACTCTAATTATTCTGCACTCTGGTATATCCAATCTAGTGCATTCGAACTCTAACCAAAATAACCTTAACGACATTACTAAGCATCCCGTTTTACACTATCCATTCTCAAAATAGTCCCATGAGCGTAATAACGCTAATAGAAGCGCTAAATTCAATACACTTACTGAGCTTCTTATTCTGGTTCTTGTTCCAATTCATAATTACCTCCCTGAATTCTTTATTTAATTTGAATTATCCTGTTAATAGGGTAACTTTGCCTTACCATATCTAGTTTACTCTTTCATCTTCGAGACGAATTGGTAGAATTTACGTGCACTTCTTTTAGCAACTCCATGGTTTTACAATAACTATTTCCCACACTTCTACCTACTTTCCTGTGATATTCATAATCATTCCTTGCTTCTTAGTTTGAACTATATTATTTCCTATTTTTTCCTTTGTAGTTTTATGTTTTAAACTCAATTCTAACTTTTCTACATCTAGATGTCCATCAAATTCATATCCTCCTTCTCCACCTTGGACCATAATATATCTTCCATCTCCCATAAGTTCGGGAACCTCTTTTGAGGATTTACCTACCATGCTGATATTACAAATATATCTCTGTGTCTCACCCTTGAGGTATATTTCACAACTCCCTATGTATGTGCTTACCTAATGTGTGGATCTCTTTGACCTATGTGTATCTATATTAGGTCTCCATGATCTATGTGTGTGGTTCCTAAAGTTATCAAATTACTATAGTTATGTCCTAGGTGTATTCCCACACTCTGTGTATGTGTTCTACCATGTGGGTTTCTCCGTTCTGGAAACTTTATCTATAGAGGTGACTGTCGATTGGACATTAGATCTCACCCGTATACAACTATAAACTATTTTCCAGGCGTAAAGCCCTAGTTAACAGCCTATTTTTCTGTTGTTTCTTGGGACTTTTGAAGTTAATATCTCATATCTCACACCGCTATATTAGGTCTCCCTCTCCTCCTGTTTTGGACTTTATTTCAGTGACCGGTCTGTAGCATTGATGGGGTTATCGTGTTCACATAGAATTACCGTCTATCTCACCAAACCTAGTTTATATCCTCACATAAGGACTTTATTTAGGTATGTTTTTTGAATTATCGACCTAGGCTAATTTACCATTTAGGTTATCCTATTCACAAAACCACCATCTTTACACAGAGCACCTATTTAATATCCCGGCTTAATAATCTGTGTGTGCAAAGTCCGGATCTATTAAATTCTAAACACTTTAGAACCAAAATAAAGATATCTTAAATCATTCCCCCCAAATCCGTGAATAAAGACTTTACTGACCTGTCTTGTAGACTGGGAAAAGCAATGTCGGTTGGATCTCGTCACCGTCTCTGTCGTTCTTAGATATACACCGGCCTGCAATAGTTCCCCAATGTCAGGGGGCAGGTCTTTAAACTTACGGATGCGATCATCCGCCCGTGCACGGTATTTGGCATGTTATCTTTGGACGACAGACATAGATATTGAGATCCGGCTGGAAGGACCAAATAGTTATGATAATTTTGTACTCAAAGTTCATAAACTGAACTTTAATTAAACAACTCCGTCTGTAACCCAGAATTTGTAAGATACTGGTTGAAATAAGACAGACGGAATGCCCTTTCTACAATTGTCAAATGTCAAAATGTTTATTCACGCGAGCTCTGAATTTCAAGGTGAACACAGTCTTTTTATATTGTACAAGTTGAAATACAAAAGATACAAATGCCCCACCCTTTCTAGGAAATAATAATTTCCCACAGTACACATTCAGCATTACACCATCTTGCAACATAAGTCAATTCCAGGCATCTCTTATCAGTTCCTCCCTTCCCAAGGTCGAGAAGGCCTCTCCTGCAATCTAGTTTCACAAAGAATTCTTTGTTCTCACAGACTCCTTCTGGCAAGTTGTACCATCTTGTTCCACTCTCCACACAATATACATTTCTAGACACACACATCAATTGGATTACCATTTGTCTTATAACCCTATCTCTATTGCATACATTTTCAGAAAGGAATATTCTTAGTATTTTCTTAAATGTACAAACATTTAGTCATTAAACATATAATCCATAACAAGTATACAGAATGGTGTCGTCTGCGTAGAGGTGGATCAGAGACTCACCAGCAGCAAGAGCGACATTATTGATGTATACAGAGAAGAGAGTCGGCCCAAGAATTGAACCCTGTGGCACCCCCATAGAGACTGCCAGAGGCCCGGGACAACAGGCCCTCCGATTTGACACACTGAACTCTATCGGAGAAGTAGTTGGTGAACCATGCGAGGCAATCATTTGAGAAACCAAGGCTGTCGAGTCTGCCGATAAGGATGTGGTGATTGACAGAGTCGAAAGCCTTGGCCAGATCAATGAATACAGCTGCACAGTAATGTCTCTTATCGATGGCGGTTATGATGTCGTTTAGGACCTTGAGCGTGGCTGAGGTGCACCCATGACCAGCTCTGAAACCAGGTTGCATAGCGGAGAAGGTACGGTGGGATTCGAAATGGTCGGTAATCTGTTTGTTAACTTGGCTTTCAAAGACCTTAGAAAGGCAGGGTAGGATAGATATAGGTCTGTAGCAGTTTGGGTCAAGAGTGTCTCCCCCCCTTTGAAGAGGGGGATGACCGCAGCTGCTTTCCACTCTTTGGGAATCTCAGACGACACGAGAGGTTGAACAGGCTAGTAATAGGGGTTGCAACAATTTCGGCAGATAATTTTAGAAAGAAAGGGTCCAGATTGTCTAGCCCGGCTGATTTGTAGGGGTCCAGATTTTGCAGCTCTTTCAGAACATCAGCTAACTGGATTTGGGAGAAGGAGAAATGGGGGAGGCTTGGGCGAGTTGCTGAGGGGGGGGTGCAGGGCTGTTGACCGGGGTAGGGGTAGCCAGGTGGAAAGCATGGCCAGTCATAGAAAAATGCTTATTGAAATTCTCAATTATTGTGGATTTATCGGTGGTGACAGCGTTTCCTATCCTCAGTGCAGTGGGCAGCTTGGAGGAGGTGCTCTTATTCTCCATGGACTTTACAGTGTCCCAGAACTTTTTTGGAGTTTGTGTTACAGGAAGCAAATTTCTGCTTGAAAAAGCTAGCCTTGGCTTTCCTAACTGCCTGTGTATATTGGTTCCTGACTTCCCAGAAAAGTTGCATATCACAGGGGCTGTTCGATGCTAATGCAGAACGCCACAGGATGTTTTTGTGCTGGTCAAGGGCAGTCAGGTCTGGAGAGAACCAAGGGCTATATCTGTTCCTGGTTCTAAATTTCTTGAATAGGGCATGCTTATTTAAGATGGTGAGGAATGCACTTTTAAAGAATAACCAGGCATCCTCTACTGACGGGATGAGGTCAATATCCTTCCAGGATACCCGGGCCAGGTCGATTAGAAAGGCCTGCTCGCTAAAGTGTTTAGGGAACGTTTGACAGTAATGAGGGGAGGTCGTTTGACCGCAGACCCATTACGGATGCAGGCAATGAGGCAGTGATCGCTGAGATCTTGGTTGAAAACAGCAAGGTGTATTTAGAGGGCAAGTTAGTTAAGATGACATCTATGAGGGTGCCCATGTTTACGGCTTTGGGGTTGTACCTAGTAGGTTCATTGATGATTTGTGTGAGGTTGAGGGCATCAAGCTTAGATTGTAGGATGGCCGGGGTGTTAAGCATGTCCCAGTTTAGGTCACCTAGCAGCACGAACTCTGAAGATAGATGGGGGGCAATCAGTTCACATATGGTGTCCAGAGCACAGCTGGGGGCAGAGGTGGTCTATAGCAAGCGGCAACAGTGAGAGACTTGTTTCTAGAAAGGTGGATTTTTAAAAGTGAAAGTTCAAATTGTTTGGGAACAGACCTGTAAAGTAAGACAGAACTCTGCAGGCTATCTCTGCAGTAGATTGCAACCTCGCCCCCTTTGGCCGTTCTATCTTGTCTGAAAATGTTGTAGTTAGGGATGGAGATTTCAGCGTTTTTGGTGGTCTTTCTAAGCCAGGATTTAGACACGGCTAGGACATCCGGGTTGGCAGAGTGTGTTAAAGTGCAGTCATGCACAGCAAAAAACCTTGGTAGGGACTTTTAAAATCCGTTTTTATTTTTGGCCTACTTCCGTTCCATTTTCTTGGTTTTGCTTTTTCCAGGTTTCGAATCTCCCCAATTTTTTTCTGGTTTAAACATTTATTTTATAGAAAAATAACACAATTGGATTTCCGTTGTTCACAGTGCTTAAACTACATCAGGGGATGACTTTTGAGGTCAGGGAAAAATGTATGAAATGTATAGATTTTTATGTGGTTATCCTTTAATTCAGTGTGCATGCCCTGCACTGTTGTTTGGTTAGCGGGTTTTCTGTAGCCCAGTAAGCGCACATGTGATGTGATTCAGACGCCATTGGAATATGGGATTAAAAGGCCAGCCACACTACAATACTTTTACTGCGGCACCCAGAATCGTTCTTGCTCTAAGCCAATATCTATTCCATATATAGTGATTCGCATTGGGGGCATTTATTTTACCTTGGAACATGTTTTAAAATTCAAGTTGAATGCAAATGTCACTTAAATATGAACAAATATATTAATACTTTTTCATGTTTAACAATTATTTTTAATATATCATGAATGGTTATTGACACTTTTCTTCAATTACATGGGGGGCTTTTATTTGGAAGATTTTCGAAATTCCCTGACCTGGAAGTATTTTTTTTTGTGTTGCTGACGAGACGTTAATCATATGAGTTCGCAAATCAAATGCCCACTTCTGCTGCCACTGGACAGGACAGCGAAAAACTAGTTAACCTTTATTTATTGTCATTTAAATTAGTTTGTAATAGTTAAGTGTTGGTTTAGATTACATACTGTAGCAACCTTAATCGTTAATTCAAGTAATTTCGGTAGGTTCACATCAATTACTAGCTAGCCGAAATGTAGCTAGTTAGCAGGTTCAGCTATATACAAATCCCACAAGATACAGCCACGTCTCAGAGTCACGTCATGAGATTAGTAAATGACAGACAAATATAATAATACGAATTGAATGGAGTTTACCTTCTTCCCATTTACAGTTTCTGGCACAGCACAGAAATGCCCTTATCCAGATGGTGTGACAAAGGCATTTCCTAACAGACCTGCTAACTGATGAAGAGACGCAATAACCATTCATCCACCAGCTCAGGGACAAGCTACACTATTCACAGCCCTGTGTAATGTTCAATGTAATTGTATTGCAGGCTTTTTGAAACTTCATGAATTTGTATTGGAAATAAGTAAATAAGAATTTGTTCTTAACTGACTTGCCTAGTTAAATAAAGGTTAAATTATTTTATTTTTTAAAGTATGGTTTAAACATGTTTAAGCTGTTAAGGAATTATCACTAAGTGTTAATACCTTTTGTGTTTACATAATTAAGCCTTTATGTATGTGTTATGAATGACCAAAGGTGTTTGACTTTATAGTAAGTACAGCGTCATGCAATATAGTCTTTATGTATTTGTTATGAAAGGCCGAAGGTGTCTCACTTCAAACTAAGTATTACAGGACACTACATAAAGTGTCAATAAATAAGGTATTCATGTAATGCTGATTTAAGGTTCTCTCATGATCCACAGGTTACTGTAGGTTGTGAGAGGTATTTAAATGAGTTGATGGACCTGCAAAGCTTGTTTTTGTTGTGTTTGTGTACTGAGGAACATGTAACTTGATTTCAGAAGAAAGACACTTGGGGTTGGGGGCTTTCATCAAGGAAAGTGTTTTTTTGTGTAATGTCGTCCCCAGGCTGTTGCATACACAAGCCTGGGATATCAACCATTCAAAGTTGGCCTTAGTGGGAGTGACCATAGAATTCTATAGGAGTGACCTTACTGAGTAAAGTATTTGTCATAGTCACTAAACACAGTCAAAAAGTCATAATTATGTCTAAACCCTGCCTATTTCCACAATTTATTTTCTTAACATTTGATTTGAAACCTAAGCCTAACTAATGAAGCCCAAGTTTGATGAGTTATGGAGAAAAAAAAGATCACAAAAGTAGTGCACGGGGCCCTTAAAAGTCCTGTATTAGCGGACTGATACAGCCGTCTCCAGCGCAGATGTTCTTAATGTTTTGTACACTCGGTGTATGTTGCACACATATACAGTGTATTGTTTAATTTGATATTTTTTTAGAACATGTACTGTGATATGGAGGTGGATAATTCTGTGCCTACACCAGGCTCATAAGCTGCTGCCATGTAGAATTGTTGTTAATATATTTTTTTAATCAAAGTTTATTTTAGTTCTTCAAAACTTGAGAACAATGAGGAATACACTAGTTTCAAGTTTTATTATTTGTATGTACAGGATACACATGGTATGCACCGTCCAATTAAATGCTTACTTGAAATATACTCCATAAAGTATTGTAATGGAAAGGAGGGAGATTGATCTGTCAGAGGGTGGAATCAAACCCTTAATGTCTCGGTCCGGAGACCTGCATGCTATCAATGCTCTAAGAAAACGTGCTCCCTTTGGGGAGTTGGTATACTATATAGGTGCTTGTCATTGTCCGAGTCACTTAACTCTTATATATATATATATTTTTTTTAAACTATAACCTGGATCCAAATTAAACTGCTGTTTTGCTTTTTCCATTTTAATGACAGTGAAATGTAGCATTTCAAGCCATGCCTTATTCAGTATAAAGCATTCCGATGTTTTGTTCTCCTAATATTACATAGGCCTTATCTATTTTATAGATATAAATAGATTCTGTAAATTAGTAGTTTTGTCAGATTTTTCTATTGGGCCACATGCCTTTTGAATGACTATCATGAACTGTTCTCCTGCTTGCATTCTTTAGTTGAATCAGGTGTGTCAGCCCTGGACTAGAATAAACATTTGCATCCTGAGGGCCTGTCATGCAAAACAAAAACTGTCATTATTTGACATGACATTATGTTAATTATTGGAGGTGGCTAGCTAGCTGACGTCTGCTTCAAAGCTGCTGTGAAAACACGTATTCAGCCCTTTCAAGTACAGGCATAGTTTCACTCTGTGATGAGGATGCGGAACTGCACGCAATGTTGTGTTTCAGGTGGAAAAGAGACAGTAAGTCGTCAATCATTCAGGGTTGGAACATTTGTGTCGGTGTTTTAAGAATGCTTGTTCACAATGCTGTTTGGGTGTAGCCTAATAAAGTGCCTAACAAGTTCTCATACAACTATTGAGATTCATCCAAGGATATCGGCCACACCCTAACAGAAGAAACATTTTCTCATGAAGTCATTTGACTCATGGTTAGAGAATAGAACTCTTGTAAACACGTTTTACTATGATATGTTTTACTACTGTATACAATATTGATATTCATACTTTGCCCTACCACTCAGACAAGTGCTATATATGCCCACATGGAATGACTTTCAACAGTCACAGATAAAGTAGCTGGAGCATATGAAGGCACATTTTCAGCAATGCTATTATAACAGGGCTAGGATTTCCTTTGCTGCGTTTACACAGGCAGCCCAATTCTGATCTTAAAATTCACTAATTGGTCTTTTAACCAGCTCTGAAAGACATCAGATGTAAAAAAAATAAAGCAATTAGTGGAAAAAATATCAGATTTGCCTGTGTAAACGCAGCCCCGGTTACATGCATTCATTTAGAATGTTGGTATAATGAAAATGTGCTTTGTTATGCTGCCGTCAATAGTTAAAAAAATCTTAAACCAGCCTATTTCTACAAATGATCTTGTTTAAATGTGATTATAACCCTAACCTTAACCGCACTGTTAACCTTAAATTAAGACCAAAAGGCTAATTTTAGTTTTTATTAATTTTTACGATTATAGCCAATATGGACTTTGTGGCTGTGGTAACTAGTGTAAAAAACAGTGATTGACTATGTCTACTTTCTGCAAGGCTAAAGAGGTGGTTGCACACGCCTGCGCCCCTTCCCTTTAAATGGGGAGCACGGTGCATTCTGGGTGCGAGCCATATCAAAGAGAGGTAACTGCTGGACTCCAAGCTGCCGTGCCAGTGCAAGGGTGATTCTACAGTATTGTTGTTGAGTGTATTGTTACGTTTATTAAAGTAAGATCAAAAATGGTTTGTGTTTAGATGTGGAATCTTGGAGAAATGCCAGGTAGTGCACAACATTTCATTGTTTGTATTTGTTACTTTGAAAGGGGGAAACTTGATATTCTAGAATGGACTCAGGCCTACCTTTTGACTAGTTGTACTTGTTTAATTTAACTTGGTAGCTTGGTTAGGCCCATTACTGTTTGCTGTGCTGCTCTTTAGTTACCTTTGTGACGTTATCATATTGTGCCTTTCACTACAATATATCTTAAACAGAGTGCTGTGTCCTACAACTTAAGTGCAATAATTGTCTACTATAATCTAGAATATATTATGAACATTGGAAGGTCTCATCTTTACCCCTGCTTGAATTATTGAAATTGTAATGACACTGAACTAAACACTATTTTTGTAATCCATTGTAGCGTGATCTGTTTACTTACCATGTACCCAGTTGAAGTCTTTATCGACTCTGGCCTATCTGAAAACAGTCTGTTTGTTACACTATCACATTTTTTCTTCTATATTGTACTTTGACGTGAAGGATTTTAATCTTGCATCAAATTTGGGCATACGTCTTTAGCGTCTGTAAGTTTAGCAACCGATCAAAATGTCCAGTCAACTTGTATTTGCATTTCACCTTTTAACAAATGCATTTGTCCAAATACAGTATGCTTAAACTCTGCCCAAAACTCCCAACAGCAAACCACTGGTCATAGTGGCAATGTAAATGTTTTGCATCATAACTACTGTATAAAGACAGGCCAGCAACCTGAGGCCAGCAACCTGAGGCCAGCAATGCACACAATACCTCTTCATGAACTACTTGAACATTGTTTTCTTTTAGGGCATGGACTGGTATGTTCAGATTAAATTACAGCATACTTTCATTCTGGTTATGTGGAGCTGAACCCAATGCAGGGTTAGTCACTGGTGGTTTAGACATGCCATCACTCTCAACACCCATTTCTCTCAACACCCTGAGACACTTCAACTAGTTTGAACTTGTGTGTAGGTCTTTTAACAATGTTATGCATCTTGGCTGCAGGCATTCTATTAGGCTACTCGCCCTAACTGCACCCTAAATAAATTGACTTATGGTTCCGCAAAAGGATTCCATGTCACTGTGTAAATGATCTTTCGGTTATAATTGTCATTGAGGAAATTATTAAATGTTAGGACATTTTGACTATCCACATTGGAACGTTCATATCTTTAAAGCTAGAACCATATTCACAATAGAAGCCCAGATTATGTATGCAAAGTAGAAATACATGCACATCGGTATGACCTCACTTGTTTTTCCCGTGACAACAGACCTGATGAAAACCATACAATAGCTTATATGCATAATATCCAGCCATAATAACCAGTCTTTCTAAATCAGTTTTTGCATGTTTATATTTTATTATGATACTTCAAACACAACCTGTCACCCATTCTCTTAACATCCAATAAGAAATGTTCTTATAATTTAAAAAGAGTAAAGCGAGGTGTATAATTGTAGCATTCATTGAATTTGGCACTCACAGACGTGGGAAATTGTGTCCCATCCAACCAACCTCTTATTATTTTCTAATTATTTTTCTTATGATGACCAATAGAGTCACTCCTACTCCCACTGTGAAAATAATGTTGTTTGACTTCATCATTTCCCAAATTGACTCACGAACAGGAGGGACAGTGGCAGGGACAGGAGGGTCCATGTCAGGAACAGGACAGGTGGCAGGGATGGGCGGGACCATGTCAGGGACAGGATAGGTGGCAGGGACAGGAGGGTCCATGTCAGGAACAGAACAGGTGGCAGGGATGGGAGGGACCATGTCAGGGACAGGACAGGTGGCAGGGACAGGAGGGTCCATGTCAGGAACAGGAGGGATGATGTCAGGGACCGAAGAGACCATGTTAGGGACAGAAGGGACCATGTCAAGGACAGGACAGGTGGCAGGGACAGGAGGGACCATGTCAGGGACAGAAGGGACCATGTCAGGAACAGGACAGGTGGCAGGGACAGGAGGGACCATGTCAGAGACAAAAAGGTCCATGTCAGGGACAGGACAGGTGGCAGGGACAGAAGGGACCATGTCAGGGACAGGACAGGTGACAGGGACAGAAGGAACTATGTCAGGGACAGAACAGGTGGCAGAGACCGAGGTGTATAATTGTAGCATTCATTTAATTTGGCACTCACAGACCTTTTTTAACAACACTTTTTTTTATTGAATTATACTTTATCAAGGAAAACATACAGGTTTAAACTGTAAAGTGAAAAATGACAATACAATAAGTATTGAAATATATTGAGAAATATGGATATTGAATATATGGATATACAGTACCTGTAAAAGTTATAAAGTATGATATTATGCTACAATTACATAGCCTAGGATCAACTGTACCTGGGACCTAAAATGTGATTCAATACTTTCTCCCTCTAGATCATCTCCTCGAGTGAAAAGCACTATGGTGTACTTTTCTGCCTCTTTGCCAAAGATCTGCTGGAGGATGTTCACCGCCTCTTTCTCCTCGTCTGTGAATCTACCCAGCTGGATGACAATCAGGAACGCATGGGGACCAGGAGCAGAGAAAGTGATGCACATTTTGATCTCGTTAATTATCTCCTCCTGGGTAGAGTTGGTGTCGAACAAGCCTGGAGTGTCGATGACAGCAACTATTTGCCCATCCACATTCCTTTTGTTTTTGTCACACACCAACGTCACATAGGAGGAAGATATCTTAGACATAAAAGCAGTTTCTCCCAGGATGGTGTTTCCTACTGCACTCTTCCCAACTCCAGTCTTCCCAACCAGAACAATCCTCAGCTCATCATTTTGCTATCGCTGCTCTGTTGGGTGACAAAGACAAGTTTTTCACTATTGGCACAGAATTGCATTTTTGCAATGTTTGCCCCTTTTCAAGATTTTCATTCATTTGCATTGTCCTTTTGGCTACAGTATATTTATTTGACCATAGATTCATGTGATGTTACTTTGAGTCATATTATTCTTCCGATATTCCAGGGAGATCCCACTCAATCACATGACGTCCAATCAAATTATTTTACAGTGAGCATCACAATATAAAAAATGCTCTGCATTGTATGTTTTAAAAAGTCTCAACATCTTCTTATAAACCATATAATACTTTTAAAGAGACACAACCTGTTTTTTCTCTCCAATGACTTGGGGACAGTTCAGACACATCAAACAACCATCCACATGAAATTACAAGCAGAGCAGGTACTGCCATAATTCAATACATATGCAGGAAAGCAAGAGACCTAGGCTAGTTAGACATGCACAGTGTTTCTATAACTGTTACTTGTTTAAACTCTGATTAAATTATTTGAGTTATGATTCTGACAGGGGAACTACACATGGAGTTGTGAAAACACTGAGTTTTGATACTCTACATACAATCAATCCTGTGGGCCATTTCTAAATGAGACGTTTGAAAGTAAATCAGTTAGTTGACTTTATCTTATGTACGTAACCTCCTTTCACTCTTATTTTTGGGGTTTATTTATTTGCCATTATTAAACCTTTATTTTATCAAGTAGAATATCGAGGACACATTACATTTTTGTATGTTGCACACACAATTCAAACCTACTTTATGTCAATTATTTCCATTTCAAAATAATTTCCAAACGAAACAAAAACTTAATTCAACCATGTTCTTTGTCTAACTTTTATTTCAGTTTCCTATGTCAGTGAATCTTTTATTTTCAAAACATATTTCTGCATGCAATAGGTTACATTGATGTCTCTCCAAATAACGTTTTTTTCATAGATAGTGAATCAAGGAAAACATTCAGGTTTAAACTCTACAATGAAAAATGACAACTACAGTAGGTATTGTATATAAAAAAAATATGAATATATCTGGATATACCTGTGAAATCTGAATGAACTTGAAAAAATAGATACATCTGGACAGTATACAAAGTATGATGTTATTTTACAATTAGCCTAGAATCAACTGCACCCATCACCTAAAATGTTTTACCTTCAAAAACTTAAGCTTATGTAAATGTGTCCTGTTATGCAAAATAAGTATGTTTCTGTTTAATTTGTGCTTGTTTCAGCAAACACTAAGTCAGGCAAACCTATTGTCTGTCATTGTACATTGCAGGTTCCTTTCGTGAGGGCTCCAAAAGTCACTCCAACAAGAGTGAAGCCAGCTGCTTTCAAATATGCAATTTTTCTTTCAGCTATCTCTCTTGCTTCTCTCTCCTTATATTGCATCAGCGTCTTCATTGCTCGATCCAGGGCAATTCCTCCATATTTACCTTTCAGTGCTTCCATCTCTATCCATGTCTTACTTTCATTCTCTTTCAGAATCCTATCTTTCTCCTCCTCAATCACTCTCTCAGCCTCTTGGAACATTTTGTTGGTGTAGTAGTGCTGTCTTCCACCCGTTATGGTCATGTTGTTGATCTTCTCAAGCAGCTCAGAGACCTGAGAGCGATTATTGCGGTCTCTGTTGTTGAAGGCATGATATCTCCCATGACAGGCTTCAAAGACCAAGGTTTTTAAATCTTCACTGACTTCCCTTCCCATAATGAATGATTCAATACTTTCTCCCTCTAGATCATCTCCTCGAGTGAAAAGCACTATGGTGTACTTTTCTGCCTCTTTGCCAAAGATCTGCTGGAGGATGTTCACCGCCTCTTTCTCCTCGTCTGTGAATCTACCCAGCTGGATGACAATCAGGAACGCATGGGGACCAGGAGCAGAGAAAGTGATGCACTTTTTGATCTCGTTCATTATCTCCTCTTGGGGAGATTTGGTGTCGAACAAGCCTGGAGTGTCGATGACAGCAATTTTTTTCCCATCCATGTCCTTTTTGTTTTTGTCACACACCAATGTCACAGAGGAGGAAGATATCTTAGACATAAAAGCAGTTTCTCCCAGGATGGTGTTTCCTACTGCACTCTTCCCAACTCCAGTCTTCCCAACCAGAACAATCCTCAGCTCATCTTTTTGGTTTGGCTGCTCTGCTGGGTGACAAAGACAAGTTCTTCACTATTGGCACAGAATTGCATGTTTGCCTCTTTTCAAGATTTTGATCAATTTGCATTGTCCTTTTGGCTACAGTATATTTTATTGACCATATATTCATGTGATGTTACTTTGAGTCATATTATTCTTCTGATATTCCAGGTAGAGCCCGCTCAATCAAATCACATGTCCAATCAAATAATTGTGAGCCTCACAATATCAAACTCAATACATATGCAGAACAAATGTGGAGGAAACTAAGAGACCTGTGCTGGTTAAACATGCAGCTGATGGTGTCCTTTTTACCCCGACACATTTAACATAGAAAAAATAGAAAAGCAATTAAAAGCTGGCAACTGGGTACTGGCTTGTGCTTCAGTTAAGTTTGTTATGTATTAATTAACAAAATAATCAACTTGAACATTTCACTTAACAAGGTAATCATTTCCTGTTTGACAGCACCCTCATAAAAAAAAGCTCATATATTAATAGATATTGACAACACACAGAGACCCCATTATGAATGGATGTACTTGTTGATGAAAAGTGAGTGTCTCTGTATTTATTATTGATCGTGTCAACCACAAAAGAAGATCTGGCATTTCACAATAAAGTAATTTGAATTGAACTATATTGGATATACTTAATATACTGTATGTTTGACAGCAGTATTTCTACATGTTTACTGTTAGTTGAATGAAAAGTTAGTGTATATTATTTGTGTCAGTAAGGGAGCATACCTTTTGTGTACTTTGACTCATTTAATGATATCTCAACAAAATATATAAAGTATTATTGCATTGACCTGATAGGTTTGTACTACAGTAGTCTATTGATATAAATACCAATTGTAGTTGATGATATTATTACATTTAACTTCCTTTTATACAAGTATCATATATACAACAAGTAAGCTAATATACTATTACTGAGTGTACTTACCCATCTGATTAT
Organism: Brachymystax lenok tsinlingensis; assembly: GCA_030435695.1. Lineage (NCBI taxonomy): Eukaryota > Metazoa > Chordata > Actinopteri > Salmoniformes > Salmonidae > Brachymystax > Brachymystax lenok. The sequence goes on from CM059815.1 coordinate 35,809,338, forward strand.
CCAGGGAACTCATGTTTGAGAAGAGGGGTGTGCTGTGACGTCTGTCTGATGTTGTGTTTGTTTGACATTAGAGTGATCTACCGAATCATTACTGTCTCTATAGCCGTGTGTCTAGGGCGGGCTCTAGCCATGAGGGCCCTAAACACATTTTGGTTGGATGATTGCATATTGCAACTCAGCGTAAAACACCTCCCCTCAGATGTGTTGGGTTAAATGAGGAAGGCACATTTTGGTTGAATGCATTCCGCTGTGTAACTGACTAGGTACCCCCTTCTAACAGCCTACAGAATTTCACTAGGCCTAATCAATAATCCGTTTCAATAGGCTTATCAATTTCATCTTGCCAAAAAACAATTTCATCCAATGGTTCATTTCCTTTCAAGAGTCTTAAACATGTGTTTCTATAACTGTTGTTTGTTTATTACTAAACTTTGATTCAATTATTTGAGTTATGATTCTGATAGGGAACTACAGTGAGGGAAAAAAGTATTTGATCCCCTGCTGATTTTGTACGTTTGCCCAATGACAAAGAAATTATCAGTCTATAATTTTAATGGTAGGTTTATTTGAACAGTGAGAGACAGAATAACAACAAAAAAATCCAGAAAGACGCATGTGAAAAATGTTATTAATTGATTTGCATTTTAATGAGGGAAATAAGTATTTGACCCCTCTGCAAAACATGACTTAGTACTTGGTGGCAAAACCCTTGGCCATCACAGAGGTCAGACGTTTCTTGCAGTTGGCCACCAGGTTTGCACACATCTCAGGAGGGATTTTGTCCCCCTCCTCTTCTCCAAGTCATTAAGGTTTCGAGGCTGACGTTTGGCAACTCGAACCTTCAGCTCCCTCCACAGATTTTCTATGGGATTAAGGTCTGGAGTCTGGCTAGGCCACTCCAGGACCTTAATGTGCTTCTTCTTGAGCCACTCCTTTGTTGCCTTGGCCGTGTGTTTTGGGTCATTGTCATGCTGGAATACCCATCCACAACCCATTTTCAATGCCCTGGCTGAGGGAAGGAGGTTCTCACCCAAGATTTGACGGTACATGGCCCCGTCCATCGTCCCTTTGATGCGGTGAAGTTGCCCTGTCCCCTTAGCGGAAAAACACCCCAAAGCATAATGTTTCCACCTCCATGTTTGACGATGGGGATGGTGTTCTTGGGGTCATAGGCAGCATTCCTCCTCCTCCTCCAAACACGGCGAGTTGAGTTGATGCCAAAGAAAAGTGCTCCATTTTGGTCTCATCTGACCACAACACTTTCACCCAGTTGTCCTCTGAATCATTCAGATGTTCATTGGCAAACTTCAGACGGGCATGTATATGTGCTTTCTTGAGCAGGGGGACCTTGTGGGCGCTGCAGGATTTCAGTCCTTCACGGCGTAGTGTGTTACCAATTGTTTTCTTGGTGACTGTTACGTTCCCCAGTTTCTGTGTTGTGCTTTTGCTTGTATGTGTGTGTTTCAGGATGGCTTCCTGAAATTCTCCCCATGACTAATTGGCGCTGACCCGGCCCCCTCGTCAGGATACAGCCGTATCCCATTAGACACCTTCTCCAGCTATATAAGCCAGTGTTCTGTTGCTCAGAAGGGAGAAGACAAAGGAGAGAGAAGGCTGAGAGAAGGAGACTGATTGAGGTTTATGGCTAAAGATGAAGTGTTTGTTTGGTAAAACCCGAGTGTTGATTGTTTTCTGATAGAGCTGATAGTTGTTGCTCAGACAGGTTAGTTTGGTAGTATTTTGTAACCGGTCCTGCTGGTGTGTTTCTATCCAAAGGTCCGTATTGATTATTTGAAATTGTTTGTATTTTTCTGTGTTTGTTCCCAGGGGGGAAGGGGAAGGCACCTAGGGAGTGCTTAGGCAAGAGGCCTGCGGGCATACATAACCCGTAGTATTTTACTGTCTATGCACACTAGGTAAGACCTGGACGGACCACCCCCTGTATTTTGGTTAGTGCACCAGGTGGTGCTAAGTTAGGTAAGTTGTGGGTAGGCAGGTAAGGTAGGAGAGGGGGCTTTGATTTTTACTTTCTCTGCTTTGGTTCCGTTCAGCCCCTTTTCCCCCAAATTACCGTGTGACGGAATAAATTCCTTTTTAACGATACCGCTTACTGCTTTTGTCATCCTTACTCGCACCTACAGTCCCATACCTCTTTCACTCCGCGGGGAATTTAGAGCAGCAGGGAGTTGCGTTCCCTCCTCCAAGAGGCGTACGTAACAGTGACTATGGTCCCAGCTGCCTTGAAATCATTGACAAGATCCTCCCATGTAGTTCTGGGCTGATTCCTCACCGTTCTCATGATCATTGCAACTCCACAAGGTGAGATCTTGCATGGAGCCCCAGGCTGAGGGAGATTGACAGTTCTTTTGTGTTTCTTTCATTTGCGAATAATCGCACCAACTGTTGTCACCTTCTCACCAAGCTGCTTGTCGATGGTCTTGTAGCCTATTCCAGCCTTGTGTAGGTCTACAATCTTGTCCCTGACATCCTTGGAGTGCTCTTTGGTCTTGGCCATGGTGGAGAGTTTGGAATCTGATTGATTGCTTCTGTGGACAGATTTCTTTTATACAGGTAACAAGCTGAGATTAGGAGCACTCCCTTTATAAAAGATACCTGGGAGCCAGAAATCTTTCTGATTGAGCGGGGGTCAAATACTTATTTCCCCCATTAAAATGCAACTCAATTTCTAACATTTTTCACACATGTTTTTCTGGATTTTTTTGTTGTTATTCTGTCTCTCACTGTTCAAACAAACTTACCATTAAATTTATAGACGGATCATTTCATTGTCAGTGGGCAAACGTACAAAATCAGCAGGGGATCAAATACTTTTTTCCCTCACTGTACACATATAGAGTTGTGAAAACAATGGGGTTTTGATACTCTACGTACAATCAATCCTGTGGGCCATTTCTAAATCAAGTTAGTTGACTTTCTCTTATGTACGTAACCTCTTTTCCCTGTTTTTTGGGGGTTTATTTATTTGCCATTAGTAAACCTTTATTTTAGGTTCCGTTCACATGGTCTCCAGCAGCTGACCGGGTGTTCTCAAACCTCAAGCTTCGGTACACTACAGCTCACATCTTAATCCATCCGGACCCGTCAGTTCTTGGTGGAGGTCGATGCCTCGGACGTCGGGGTGGGGGCCGTCCTGTCCCAGCGTTCTGCCCAGGACCAAAAGCAGCATCCCTGTGCTTTCCTTTCCCATCGGTGAAGATCGCGTTGGAGGAGTGGAGGCACTGGTTAGAGGCGGCGGAACATCTCTTCCTAGTGTGGACTGATCACAAGAACCTGGAATATCTCCGCCACCTCAACTCTAGGCAAGCTCGATGGGCCTTGCTATTCACTCGGGTTCAAATTGACCATCTCTTTCCGACCGGGGTCCAAGAATGTGAATAATGATTACGCTCTCATGCCTTTATAGCCCCGCAGCAACACCGTCGGACTCCGAGACCATCCTACCCTATCTCTTGTCTAGTGGCTGCACTCATCTGGGGTATAGAGAACTAGGTCCAGGAGGCGCAGCGTTCCGGCTAACTGGATGTTTGTCCCAGATTCTGCCCGTTCCCCGGTCCTGGAATGGGCTCTTTCCTTCCGCCTGCCATCCTGACTCCTGTCGAACCCTGACCTTTGTACGACAACGTCTTTGGTGGCCCACCATGGTTCCTGATGTCTCTGTGTTCGTTGTTGCCTGCACTGTATGTGCTCAGAATTAGACCCCACGACAAGCTCCGGCTGGCCTCCTTCAACCACTCCCTGTTCCCCACCGCCCCTGGTCCCATATATCCCTGGACTTCGTCCATCAGATGGCAACACCACTATCCTTACGGTGGTAGATAGGTTTTCCAAAGCCGCCCATTTCATTCCCTTCCCAAGTTACTCTCAGCCAAGGAGACGGCACAGCTCATGGTGCAGCTCGTCTTCCGGATCCGATTCTGGAAGGCATTCTGCACCCTCATTGGATCGTCGGCCAGCCTGTCCTCCGGGTTTCTCCTCCAGTCAAACAACCATTTAGACCAAGCCAATCAGGACTTGGAGACGGCTCTTAGTTGCCTCATCTCCACCAATCCAACCAACTGGAGCCAGCAACTCGTGTGGGTGGAATATGACCGCAACACCCTTCTATGCTCGGCCACTGGTCTCTCGCCTTTTGAGTATTCCTTGGGTCCGCTCTTCTCAAGACCATCTCCAGGTATCAGCAAAACGCGGGCCGCCTCCGGACCCCTGCTCTCGTCTCGGGCAGAGGGTATGGCTGTCCACTCGGGATCTACCCCTCCGGGCGGAATCCCATAAACTTCCTACCGTTGTATCGGCCCTTTCCCCATCTCTAAAATTATTAGCCCCTCTGCTGTTCGTCTTCTGTTGCCCCACACCCTCCGTATACATCCCACTTTTCATATGTCTAGGATCAAACCTCTGACTCACAGCCCTTTGTCTCCTGTTTCCGCCGGCACCCCGGTCAACCAGGTATGTGCCCGGGAAGGATGCCAGGTGGGGCCCCTAGAGGGGAGGTGTACTGTCACACCCTGATCTGTTTCATCTGTCTTGTGCTTGTCTCCACCCCCCACCAGGTGTCTCCCATTTTACCCATTATCCCGTGTACTTATACCTGCGTTTTCTGTTGGTCTGTTGCCAGTTCGTCTTGTCTTGTCAAGTGTTACCAGCGTGTTTTCCCATTTCCCAGTATCTCTAGTTTCTGTTTTCTAGTCCTCCCGGTTCTGACCATTCTGCCTGTCCTGACCCTGAGCCTGCCTGCAGTTCTGTACCTGTTGGACTCTAACCTGGTTACGAACCTCTGCCTGTCCTCAACCTGCACCCGTGTTATAATAAATTATCTGAGAACTGAACCATACGCCTCTTGTGTCTGCATCTGGGTCATATCCTGTGTTGTGATACTATATCTGTCCTAGCTCGCTCATTAATGTCTTAATCGAAATTATGGATTGCCTCTTATCTGCTAGTCGTCCCCTTATGCCATAGTTTGTACATCTCAATTGTCAGTAGAAACCACATTTGTTTAAGCAAGTCAGCCATATAAACTATGTTTTTTTTTTTAAAGCAGTAAATGAGGCTGAAATAACTTTTTCACTACCAGACAAGGCCCCGCTGATAGCCAAGTGTAGCAGTGGTAAGGATTCACTCCATGGTGCTGAAAAGAAAGCTCTGCTTGCCCTAACAGTTAGTGGTGCACCGTCAGTGGTGTAAAGTACTTAAGTAAAAATACTTCAAAGTACTACTTAAGTCGTTTTATTGGGTATCTGTACTTTACTTTACTATTTATATTTTTGCCAACTTTTACTTTTACTTCACTACATTCCTAAAGAAAATAATGTACTTTTTACTCCATACATTTCCCCTGACACCCAAAAGTACCCGTTACATTTGAACATCCCTGGTCATCCCTACTGCCTCTGATCTGGCGAACTCACTAAACACAAATGCTTCGTTTTGTAAATTTTGTCTCAGTGTTGGAGTGTGCCCCTGGCTATCCGCCAATAAATTAAAAAAAGAAAATGATGCCGTCTGGTTTGCTTAATTAACATAAGGAATACAAAATGATTTGTGAAAACACGTATTCAGCCCTTTCAAGTTTGTGATGAGGATGCGGAACTGCACGCAATGTTGTGTTTCAGGTGGAAAAGAGACAGTAAGTTGTCAATCATTCAGGGTTGGAACATTTGTGTCGGTGTTTTAAGAATGCTTGTTCACAATGCTGTTCGGGTGTAGCCTAACAAAGTGCCTAATAAGTTCTCATACAACTATTGAGATTCATCCAAGAATATCGGCCACACCCTAACAGAAGAAACATTTTCTCATGAAGTCATTTGACTCATGGTTAGAGAATAGAACTCTTGTAAACATGTTTTACTATGATATGTTTTACTACTGTATACAATATTGATATTCATACTTTAACCTACCACTCAGACAAGTGCTATATATGCCCACATGGAATGACTTTCGACAGTCACAGATAAAGTAGCTGGAGCATATGAAGGCACATTTTCAGCAATGCTATTATAACAGGGCCAAGATTACCTTTGCTGCGTTTACACAGGCAGCCCAATTCTGATCTTAAAATTCACTAATTGGTCTTTTAACCAGCTCTGAAAGACATCAGATGTAAAAAAAAAAAAAATATCAAAAAAGCAATTAGTGGAAAAATATCAGATTTGCCTGTGTAAACGCAGCCCCGGTTACATGCATTCATTTAGAATGTTGGTATAATGAAAATGTGCTTTGTTATGCTGCCGTCAATAGTTATCACAACCACAAAATCTTAAACCAGCCTATTTCTACAAATGATCTTGTTTAAATGTGATTATAACCCTAACCTTAACCGCACTGTTAACCTTAAATTAAGACCAAAAGGCTAATTTTAGTTTTCATTAATTTTTACGATTATAGCCAATATGGACTTTGTGGCTGTGGTAACTAGTGGAAAAACCAGTGATTGACTATGTCTACTTTCTGCAAGGCTAAAGAGGTGGTTGCACACACCTGCGCCCCTTCCCTTTAAATGGGGAGCACGGTGCATTCTGGGTGCGAGCCATATCAAAGAGAGGTAACTGCTGGACTCCAAGCTGCCGTGCCAGTGCAAGGGTGATTCTACAGTATTGTTGTTGAGTGTATTGTTACGTTTATTAAAGTAAGATCAAAAATGGTTTGTGTTTAGATGTGGAATCTTGGAGAAATGCCAGGTAGTGCACAACATTTCATTGTTTGTATTTGTTACTTTGAAAGGGGGAAACTTGATATTCTAGAATGGACTCAGGCCTACCTTTTGACTAGTTGTACTTGTTTAATTTAACTTGGTAGCTTGGTGTGGCCCATTACTGTTTGCTGTGCTGCTCTTTAGTTACCTTTGTGACATTATCATATTGTGCCTTTCACTACAATATATCTTAAACAGAGTGCTGTGTCCTACAACTTAAGTGCAATAATTGTCTACTGTAATCTAGAATATATTATGAACATTGGAAGGTCTCATCTTTACCCCTGCTTGAATTATTGAAATTGTAATGACACTGTACTAAACAATATTTTTGTAATCCATTGTAGCGTGATCTGTTTACTTACCATGTACCCAGTTGAAGTCTTTATCGACTCTGGCCTATCTGAAAACAGTCTGTTTGTTACACTATCACATTTTTTCTTCTATGTTGTACTTTGACATGAAGGATTTTAATCTTGCATCAAATTTGGGCATACGTCTTTAGCGTCTGTAAGTTTAGCAACATATCAAAATGTCCAGTCAACTTGTATTTGCATTTCACCTTTTAACAAATGCATTTGTCCAAATACAGTATGCTTAAACTCTGCCCAAAACTCCCAACAGCAAACCACTGGTCATAGTGGCAATGTAAATGTTTTGCATCATAACTACTGTATAAAGACAGGCCAGCAACCTGAGGCCAGCAACCTGAGGCCAGCAATGCACACAATACCTCTTCATGAACTACTTGAACATTGTTTTCTTTTAGGGCATGGACTGGTATGTTCAGATTAAATTACAGCATACTTTCATTCTGGTTATGTGGAGCTGAACCCAATGCAGGGTTAGTCACTGGTGGTTTAGACATGCCATCACTCTCAACACCCATTTCTCTCAACACCCTGAGACACTTCAACTAGTTTGAACTTGTGTGTAGGTATTTTAACAATGTTATGCATCTTGGCTGCAGGCATTCTATTAGGCTACTCACCCTAACTGCACCCTAAATAAAGTGACTTATGGTTCCGCAAAAGGATTCCATGTCACTGTGTAAATGATCTTTCGGTTATAATTGTCATTGAGGAAATTATTAAATGTTAGGACATTTTGACTATCCACATTGGAACGTTCATATCTTTAAAGCTAGAACCATATTCACAATAGAAGCCCAGATTATGTATGCAAAGTAGAAATACATGCACATCGGTATGACCTCACTTGTTTTTCTCGTGACAACAGACCTGATGAAAACCATACAATAGCTTATATGTATAATATCCAGCCATAATAACCAGTCTTTCTAAATCAGTTTTTGCATGTTTATATTTTATTATGATACTTCAAACACAACCTGTCACCCATTCTCTTAACATCCAATAAGAAATGTTCTTATAATTTAAAAATAGTAAAACGAGGTGTATAATTGTAGCATTCATTGAATTTGGCACTCACAGACGTGGGAAATTGTGTCCCATCCAACCAACCTCTTATTATTTTCTAATTATTTTTCTTATGATGACCAATAGAGTCACTCCTACTCCCACTGTGAAAATAATGTTGTTTGACTTCATCATTTCCCAAATTGACTCACGAACAGGAGGGACAGTGGCAGGGACAGGAGGGTCCATGTCAGGAACAGGACAGGTGGCAGGGACGGGAGGGACCATGTCAGGGACAGGAGGGATGATGTCAGGGACAGAAGAGACCATGTTAGGGACAGAAGGGACCATGTCAGGGACAGGACAGGTGGCAGGGACAGGAGGGACCATGTCAGGGACAGGACAGGTGGCAGGGACAGGAGGGACCATGTCAGGGACAGAAGGGACAGAAGGGACCATGTCAGGGACAGGACAGGTGGCAGGGACAGGAGGGACTATGTCAGAGACAGAAAGGTCCATGTCAGGGACAGGACAGGTGGCAGGGACAAGAGGGACCATGTCAGGGACAGAAGGAACTATGTCAGGGACAGGACAGGTGGCAGGGACAGGAGGGACTATGTCAGGGACAGAAGGAACTATGTCAGGGACAGAAGGAACTATGTCAGGGGCAGGACAGGTGGCAGAGACAGGAGGGATGTGTGGGGGATGTGTTCGTAACCTTTTTAACAACACTTTTACTATCATCACTGCTGCAATGACGATAAAGCAACCAGCTGCCCCTTTCCAGTACCATGACCAGCTATTCTGCTTTTTCTGTAGTCTGGTTTCTATTTTTTCTAAAAGCTCTCTAACCTGATTGTTGTTGCTGGTGTCATTGTTTTTGAACACGTGGTGTCCACCACTGCATCTCTTAACCAGCTTCTTCAGATTGCTATCCTCGTGGATGAACTGATCTATAGTTGTGTCTTCCAGTCTCTCCCCATAAGTGAAGAGCACCATTGTGTCTCCATCTATGTTGGCAGGTAAAAGCTCCTTGAGTGTCTCCATCACTCTCTTCTCTTGTTCTGTGAAGCGGCCAAGCTGAATTACCAGGAGGAAGGCATGGGGACCTGGTTCACACAGAGTCATGGCCCTGTTCATCTCCCCTCTCACTTCCTCCTCAGAGAGGTCACTGTTGGACAGACCTGGAGTGTCCACCACTATCACTCTCCTCCCACACACCTCTCCTTCTTGCCTCTCACTCTTCAGTGTTACTGGTTTGAAGCTGATTCTGGAATCAAACACTTTTTGTCCCAGAATGGTGTTCCCAGCTGCACTCTTCCCCACTCCACTCAGGCCGACCAACACCAGTCTCAGATCATTACTGTTAGCACCTGAAGCAAGAGTTCAGACGTGAAATACTGAAATGTGAATTAGAGCTTTAGACAGACTGAACAACTGTGTTAAATTCAAACATGTTCATGCTCCTGATTAGTGCCAGATTACTGACAACACAGCACATTTTTTGTATGTTGCATATTAAATTCGACACCATTTCCCTTTCAAAATTATTTCCAAACCATAAACAAACTCTATTCAATAATTTCTTTATCTTAGCTTTTATTTTATTATAGTTCTATTTCACTGAATCTTTTATTTTAAAAACATATTTCTGCATTCAACAGGTTACATTGAAGTCTTTCCAACCAACATTTGTATTAATTTAATGATACTTTATCAAGGAAAACATACAGGTTTAAACTGTAAAGTGAAAAATGACAATACAATAAGTATTGAAGTACATTGGGAAATATGGATATTATATATATGGATATACAGTACCTGTAAAACTTATAAAGTATGATATTATGCTACAATTACATAGCCTAGTATCAACTGTACCTCAGACCAAACACCTCAAATGTTTTTATCTTTAAAAACATCAGTTTATGTAAATGTACACGTTATGCCAAATAAGTGTGTTTATGTATAATGTGTGCTCCCCCTAATCATTATGGTTTGAACATTTCAGGAAACACTAAAAGTCTTGCAAAACTGTTGTCTCTCATTGTATTCCGCAGGTCCCTTTCCTGAGGGCAACCACAGCTGCTCCAACAGAAGCCACTCCAGCAAGAGTGAAGCCTGCTATTTTCAAAAATCTATTTCTTATTTCAGCTAAAGCTCTTGCGGCGATCTCCTTTTCTTGCATCAGCTTCTTCATTGCTCGATCCAGGGCAATTCCTCTATATAATTTTCCTTTCAGTGCTTCCATCTCTATCCATGTCTTATTTTCATTCTCTTTCAGAATCCTATCTTTCTCCCCCTCAATCACTCTCTCAGCCTCTTGGAACATTTTGTTGGTGTAGTAGTGCTGTCTTCCATCCGTTATGGTCATGTTGTTGATCTTCTCAAGCAGCTCAGAGACCTGAGAGCGATTATTGCGGTCTCTGTTGTTGAAGGCATGATATCTCCCATGACAGGCTTCAAAGACCAAGGTTTTTAAATCTTCACTGACTTCCCTTCCCATAATGAATGATTCAATACTTTCTCCCTCTAGATCATCTCCTCGAGTGAAAAGCACTATGGTGTACTTTTCTGCCTCTTTGCCAAAGATCTGCTGGAGGATGTTCACCGCCTCTTTCTCCTCGTCTGTGAATCTACCCAGCTGGATGACAATCGGGAACGCATGGGGACCAGGAGCAGAGAAAGTGATGCACTTTTTGATCTCGTTAATTATCTCTTCTTGGGTAGAGTTGTAGTCGAACAAGCCTGGAGTGTCGATGACAAAAAAATGTGCCCATCCACATTCCTTTTGTTTTTTTCACACACCGATGTCACAGAGGAGGAAGATATCTTAGACATAAAAGCAGTTTCTCCCAGGATGGTGTTTCCTACTGCACTCTTCCCAACTCCAGTCTTCCCAAACAGAACAATCCTCAGCTCATCATTTGGCTTTGGCTGCTCTGTTGAGTGACAAAGACAAGTTTTTCACTATTGGCACAGAATTGCATGTTTGCAATGTTTGCCCCTTTTCAAAAATTGTATTCATTTGCAGTGTCCTTTTGGCTACGGTATATTTTATTGACCATAGATTCATGTGATGTTACTTTGAGTCATATTATTCTTCCGATATTCCATGGAGATCCCATTCAATCACATGACGTCCAATCAAATCATTTTGCAGTATCAAAAATGCTCTGTATTGTATGTTTAAAAAGTGTCTTCTTAAAAATCATATAATACTTTTTAAGAGACAAAATATTATTATTGTTCTCCAATGACTTGGGGACAGTTCAGACACATCAAACAACCATCCACATGAAATTACAAGCAGGGCAGGTACTGCCATAATTCAATACATATGCAGAAAAACAAATGTGGAGGAAACTAAGAGACCTGTGCTGGTTAAACATGCAGCTGATGGTGTCCTTTTTACCCCGACACATTTAACATAGAAAAAATAGAAAAGCAATTAAAAGCTGGCAACTGGGTACTGGCTTGTGCTTCAGTTAAGTTTGTTATTTATTAATAAACAAAATAATCAACTTGAACGTTTCACTTAACAAGGTAATCATTTCCTGTTTGACAGCACCCTCATAAGAAAAAAAGCTAAAATATTTATAGATATTGACAACACACAGAGACCCCATTATGAATTGATGTACTTGTTGATGAACAGTGAGTGTCTCTGTATTTATTATTGATCGTGTCAATTTGATTGTGTAAAGTACAAAAGAAGATCCGTCATTTCACAATAAAGTAATTTTAATTGAACTGAACTATATTGGATATACTTAATATAATGTATGTTTGACAGCAGTATTTCTAAATGTTTACTGTTAGTTGAATGAAAAAAATGTTGTAAAGGAGCATACCTTTTTGTGTACTTTGACCCATTTAATGATAACTGAACAAAATATATAAAGTATTATTGCAGTGACCTGATCAAATCAAATCAAATCAAATCAAATTTTATTTGTCACATACACATGGTTAGCAGATGTTAATGCGAGTGTAGCGAAATGCTTGTGCTTCTAGTTCCGACCATGCAGTAGTATCTAACAAGTAATCTAACAAATTCACAACAACTACCTTATACACACAAGAGTAAAGGAATGAATACGAGTATGTACATATAAATATATGGATGAGCGATGGCTGACCGGCATAGGCAAGATGCAGTAGATGGTATGGAGTACAGTATATACACATATATATGAGATGAGTAATGTAGGATATGTAAACATTATATAAATGGCATTGTTTAAAGTGGCTAGTGATACATTATTTCATCCAATTATAATTATTAAAGTGGCTAGAGATTTGGGTCGATGACCTAACGGCATAGGCAAGATACAGTAGATGGTTTAGAGTACAGTGTATACATTTGATATGAGTATGTCGGATACGTAAACATTATATACAAAATTGTTTAAAGTGGCTAGTGATACATTTGTTACATCCAATTCCTATGTATAAAGTGGCTAGAGATTTAAGTCAGTATGTTGGCAGCAGCCACTCAATGTTAGTGATGGCTGTTTAACAGTCTGATGGCCTTGAGGTAGAAGCTGTTTTTCAGTCTCTCGGTCCCAGCTTTGATGCACCTGTACTGACCTCGCCTTCTGGATGATAGCGGGGTGAACAGGCAGTGGCTCGGGTGGTTGTTGTCCTTGATGATCTTTGGCCTTTCTGTGACATCGGGTGGTGTAGGTGTCCTGGAGGGCAGGTAGTTTAACCCGGTGATGCGTTGTGCAGTCCTCACTACCCTCTGGAGAGCCTTACGGTTGTGGGCGGAGCAGTTGCCGTACCAGGCGGTGATACAGCCCGACAGGATGCTCTCGATTGTGCATCTGTAAAAGTTTGTGAGTGATTTTGGTGACAAGCCAAATTTCTTCAGCCTCCTGAGGTTGAAGAGGCGCTGTTGCGCCTTCTTTACCACGCTGTCTGTGTGGGTGGACCAATTCAGTTTGTCCGTGATGTGTACGCCGAGGAACTTAAAACTTTCCACCTTCTCCACTACTGTCCCCTCGATGTGGATAGGGGTGCTCCCTCTCCTGTTTCCTGAAGTCCACGATCATCTCCTTTGTTTTGTTGACATTGAGTGAGAGGTTATTTTCCTGACACCACACTCCGAGGGCCCTCACCTCCTCTCTGTAGGCCGTCTCGCCGTTGTTGGTAATCAAGCCTACCACTGTAGTGTCGTCAGCAAACTTGATGATTGAGTTGGATGCGTGCTTGGCCACGCAGTCATGGGTAAACAGGGAGTACAGGAGAGGGCTGAGAACGCACCCTTGTGGGGCCCCAGTGTTGAGGATCAGCGGGGTGGAGATGTTGTTTCCTACCCTCACCACCTGGGACCGGCCCGTCAGGAAGTCCAGGACCCAGTTGCACAGGGCTGGAGTCGAGACCCAGGGTCTCGAGCTTAATGACGAGCTTGGAGGGAACTATGGTGTTAAATGCTGAGCTGTAGTCGATGAACAGCATTCTTACATAAGTATTCCTCTTGTCCAGATGGGTTAGGGCAGTATGCAGTGTGATTGCGATTAGTCGTCTGTGGACCTATTGGGACGGTAAGCAAATTGGAGTGGGTCCAGGGTGTCTGGCAGGATGGAGGTGATATGATCCTTGACTAATCTCTCAAAGCACTTCATGATGACGGAAGTGAGTGCTACGGGCGATAGTCATTTAGCTCAGTCACCTTAGCTTTCTTGGGAACAGGAACAATGGTGGCCCTCTTGAAGCATGTGGGAACAGCAGACTGGGATAGGGACTGATTGAATATGTCCGTAAACACACCAGCCAGCTGGTCTGCGATGCTCTGAGGACACGGCCAGGGATGCCATCTGGGCCGGCAGCCTTGCGAGGGTTAACACATTTAAATGTTTTTCTCACATTGGCTGCGGTGAAGGTGAGCCCGCAGGTTTTGGTAGCGGGCCGTGTCGGTGGCACTGTATTGTCCTCAAAGCGAGCAAAGAAGTTGTTTAGTTTGTCTGGGAGCAGGGCGTCATGGTCCGCGACGGGGCTGGTTTTCTTTTTGTAGTCCGTGATTGACTGTAGACCCTGCCACATTCCTCTTGTGTCTGAGCCATTGAATTGTGACTCTACTTTGTCTCTATATTGACGCTTAGCTTGTTTGATTGCCTTGCGGAGGGAGTAGCTGCACTGTTTGTATTCAGTCATGTTTCCGGTAGCCTTTACCTGGTTAAAAGCAGTGGTTCGCGCTTTCAGTTTTGGCTGAATGCTGCCATCAATCCATGGTTTCTGGTTGGGGAAGGTTTTGATATTTGCTATGGGTACAACATCACCAATGCATTTGCTAATAAACTCGCTCACCGAATCAGCGTATACATCAATGTTGTTGTCAGATGCTATCCGAACATATCCCAGTCCACGTGCTCAAGCAATCTTGCAGCATGGAATCAGATTGGTCGGACCAGCGTTGAACAGACCTGAGAACGGGCGTTTCCTGTTTTAGTTTCTGTTTGTAGGCTGGGAGCAACAAAATGGAGTCATGGTCAGACTTGCGAAAGGAGGGCGGAGAATAGCCTTGTATGCATCACGGAAGTTGGAATAACAGTGGTCCAGGATTTTACCAGCCCGGTGGCACATTCGATATGCTGGTAAAATTTCGGGAGCCTTGTTCTTAAATTAGCCTTATTAAAATCCCCAGCCACAATAAATGCAGCCTCAGGATATGTGGTTTCCAGTTTACATAGAGTCCGATGAATTTCTTTCAGTGCCGTCGATGTATCAGCTTGAGGGGGGATGTACACGGCTGTGATTATAATCGAAGAGAATTCTCTTGGTAGATAATGCGGTCTGCATTTGATTGTAAGGAATTCTATGTCAGGTGAACAAAAGGACTTGAGTTCCTGTATGTTGTTATGATCACACCACGTCTCGTTAATCATAAGACACACACCCCGCCCTTCTTCTTACCAGAGAGATGTTTGTTTCTGTCGGCGCGATGCGTGGAGAAACCAGGTGGCTGTACCGACTCTGATAACGTGTCCTGAGTGAGCCATGTTTCCGTGAAGCAAAGAACGTTGCAGTCTCGAATGTCTCTCTGAAAGGCAACCCTCGATCGGATTTCGTCTACTTTGTTGTCAAGAGACTGTACATTGGCGATTAAAATACTCGGGAGAGGTGCACGATGTGCCCGGCCGACGTAGCTTGACCAAAAGACCGGCGCTTTCCCTCTTCTCCGGCGCCGCCGTTGTTTTGAGTAGCCACGTGCTATCCAGTCTGTTGTTGTGTTTGGGTTAACGAAAGGAGAATCCTCTTTGGGAAAGTCGTATTCCTGGTCGTAATGTTGGTAAGTTGACGTTGCTCTTATATCCAATAGTTCCTCCCGGTTGTATGTAATAAAACTTAATATTTTCCGGGTAACAATGTAAGAAGTAATACATAAAAAAACAAAATACTGCATGGTTTCCTGAGAACGTGAAGCGAGGCTGCCATCTCTGTCGGCGCCGGAAGTAACAATCCGTACTTCCGGCGCCGACAGAGATGGGTTTGCACTACAGTAGTCTACTGATATAAATACCAATTGTAGTTGATGATATTATTACATTTAACGTCCTTTTATACAAGTACTATATATACAACAAGAACGTTTATATAGTATTATCTGAGTGTACTTACCCCTCTGATTATCCAGGGAACTCATGTTTGAGCTGTGCCGTCTGTCACGTGCTGTGTTTGTTTGATTTTAGAGTGATCTAGTGAATCATTACTGTCTCTATAGCCTTGTGTGCAGGGCGGGCTCTAGCCATGAGGGCCCTAAACACATTTTGGTTGGATGATTGCATGTTGCAACTCAGTGTAAAACACCTCCCCACAGAGGGGTTGGGTTAAATGGGGAAGACACATTTCGGTTGAATGCATTCAGTTGTGCAACTGACTAGGTATCCACCCCCCCACCCCGCCTTTCTAACAACCTACAGAATTTGAATAGGCCTAATCAATTCCATCTTGCCAAAACAATTTAATCCAATGGTTCATTTCATTTCAAGAGTCTTAAACATGTCTGTGTTTCTATAACTGTTATTTGTTTAATATTAAACTCTGATTAACTTATTTGAGTTATGATGTATGTAACCTACAGTCATGGCCAAAAGTTTTGAGAATGACACAAATATTAATTTCCACAAAGTTTGCTGCTTCAGTGTCTTTAGATATTTTTGTCAGATGTTACTATGGAATACTGAAGTATAATTACAGGCATATTATAAGTGCCAAAGGCTTTTATTGACAATTACATGAAGTTGATGCAAAGAGTCAATATTTGCAGTGTTGACCCTTCTTTTTCAAGACCTCTGCAATCCGCCCTGGCATGCTGTCAATTAACTTCTGGGCCACATCCTGACTGATGGCAGCCCATTCTTGCATAATCAATGCTTGGAGTTTGTCAGAATTTGTGGGTTTTTGTTTGTCCACCTGCCTCTTGAGGATTGACCACAAGTTCTCAATGGGATTAAGGTCTGGGGAGTTTCCTGGCCACGGACCCAAAATATATGTTTTGTTCCCAGAGCCACTTAGTTATCACTTTTGTCTTATGGCAAGGTGCTCCATCATGCTGGAAAAGGCATTGTTCGTCACCAAACTGTTCCTGGATGGTTGGGAGAAGTTGCTCTCGGAGGATGTGTTGGTACCATTCTTTATTCATGGCTGTGTTCTTAGGAAAAATTGTGAGTGAGCCCACTCCCTTGGCTGAGAAGCAACCCCACATTAATGGTTCAGGATTCTTTACTGTTGGCATGACACAGGACTGATGGTAGAGCTCACCTTGTCTTCTGCCGGAAAAGCTTTTTACCGGATGCCCCAAACAATCGGAAAGGGGATTCATCAGAGAAAATGACTTTACCCTAATCCTCAGCAGTCCAATCCCTGTACCTTTTGCAGAATATCAGTCTGTCCCTGATGTTTTTCCTGGAGAAGTGGCTTCTTTGCTGCCCTTCTTGACACCAGGCCATCATCCAAAAGTCTTCGCCTCACTGTGCGTGCAGATGCACTCACACCTGCCTGCTGCCATTCCTGAGCAAGCTCTGTACTGGTGATGCCCCGATCCCGCAGCTGAATCAAGTTTAGTCCTGGCCCTTGCTGGACCTTCTTGGGCGCCCTGAAGCCTTCTTCACAGCAATTGAACCGCTCTCCTTGAAGTTCTTGATGATCCGATAAATGGTTGATTTAGGTGCAATCTGGCAGCAATATCCTTGCCTGTGAAGCCCTTTTTGTGCAAAGCAATGATGATGGCACGTATTTCCTTGCAGGTAACCATGTTTTGACAGAGGAAGAACAATGATTCCAAGCACCACCCTCCTTTTGAAGCATCCAGTCTGTTATTCGAACTCAATCAGCATGGCAGAGTGATCTCCAGCCTTGTCCTCGTCAACACTCACACCTGTGTTAACGAGAGAATCACTGACATGATGTCAGCTAGTCCTTTTTTGGCAGGGCTGAAATGCAGTGGAAATGTTTTTGGGGGATTGAGTTCATTTGCATGGCAAAGAGGGACTTTGCAATTAATTGCAATTCATCTGATCACTCTTCATGACATTCTGGAGTATATGCAAATTGCCAACATGCAAACTGAGGCAGCAGACTTTGTGAAAATTAATATTTGTGTCATTCTCAAAACTTTTGACCACACTGTACAATATGTTATGTTAAAAGTTGAGAACAAGTCTTGTCTTGTTACAGTATTACAGGTCAGTGTGCAAATATATAAGATACAAGATCACCATCTGCTGGACTATTGATAAACTGTCTCTGGAACATCATATGAATGAAGAAAACAGATCATTCTAAGTATGAACTTCTTTGGGTTTGATGTATAAAGTTATTAATCCCTGCGACTTCAGCATCAGTGTCAAGCTTGGGCCATAAGGGAATTGGTTTCTCCCATGGGAGACCCGTGTTCAGATCCAGCCCATGACATACAGGCCTACAATAACCTTTTTGCGTGATCACAAAAAAATCGTATTCTGCAAAATATTTAACTTAAATTAACTTCCTTCTTAGTATTTTTGGCTCACAACTTTTGCCAGGATGGTTCGCAAAGCACCCTGGGTAACCCTTTGCTTTTGTTACTAATTTTCTTGTTATTTAAATTGTCCAAGGATACAGACCAGTAGTGTCCTCCAATCTTGTTTGACATTTTTGGAAGATAATTGATCATATTTTGTATTCCCTTTCTCCATGAGAAGAGGGTAGATGCAATTTTTGGGGTTGTAATTGGTGTTCAACTCACTTAATTGTGCTCTCGAAAGTCTAATTAACAAAATATGTAGGAATGTGTTGCACACTGTCTGCCTTTTTGATGCGCCACATTCTGTACACGACAGTAATGTTTCCACATTCAAAAACTGTTCGTTCAGCATGGCTTGTAATTTATGCTGTCTGAGGGTCCGACTGCAAAGTTGCCCCTGATTACATTTTGCGCAGCACATCAGTGCTAGAACCTACTCCATTCTTGTTAAAAGCAGACAGTGACTCTTTAATTGCACTGGAAAGTGCCTCATTGTAATATTTAAAAGCTTTTATGTTCTTCATATTTTCAGCTACCACCTTTCGCTCAGGTCCCTTAAAGGGCCTACTCACTGGGAAAAAACTGGTTGAATCAGCGTTGTTTCCACATAATTTCAACCAATGAAATCAATGTGATGACGTTGAATCAACGTGGAAATCTGATTGGATTTGCAAAAAGTCATCAACGTAAGGTAATTTCATATTTTTTTCACCTAACTTTTAACCGAAATCCAATGACATGGTGACATTTGTTGTTGATTTCACGTTGAATTCACGGTTAGTTGACAACTCAACCAAATGTAAATCAAAACTAGACATTGAACTGACATCTGTGCTCAGTTGGTAGCCTTGAAGCTGTCCCCTTGGTGTACTATTTTCTTTTGTAAGAGACTTCTGAATGATGTCTATACATTTTTTGGTTACAGTCCTTCCATTTCAAATGATTTCTGGGAGCAATAACCTTTTATCTTAAGGAAGGGTGCATTGGATCTCCTGTTATTTGCAACACTGCATGAATGGTTTTTGAGTAAGCATTCGATTCCTAGTGCATTGTCTTTTTTTACATTTTCGTCATTTAGCAGACACTCTTATCCAGAGCAATTAGGGTTAAGTGCCTTACTCAAGGGCACATCGACAGATTTTTCACATAGTCGGCTCGGGGATTGTAAACAGCAACCTTTCACTTACTGGCCCAACACTTTTAACCGCTAGGCTACCTGCCGCCCTAGAGTCTTCCTTTTTATGATGGTATAATTTAGACCATCATATCCTCAGTTCTTGTAAGATTTGAATTATCTGGGAATTATTCTGAAAACTGTTGCTTTAAGAGAGAGAATATGTTTTATTCAATTGCCATGAAGCAATATGTCCTCTATTGATTCAATTTCAATAGACATCATTCAAAGTTAATTGATTTAGAATGTTGCATTTGTTTCAACTCAACATTTACTGATGACTTGACACTCCCATCCTCTATGTCTGAGCTATGTTTGTTATTGACCGAATGTTCTACATCATAATATTTTTGTAGGTTTCTTATTTTTTTAATTGTTTCCACTTTGATGGGCTGAAAATCAATTTCCTCCATTGTCATGGTTTCCAAGACCATTGATTCAGAATCGTTTGTTTTAGCTTGATCATCATCCTGCATTCCCCTAGATTCAGGTAACAGGTGACAGTGTCTGTACCCCATAAAAACGCCCGAATGACGCAAACTTTTATTGTATGACACTGGATCCTATTAGTAGACGGTGTGATGATTCTGAAACACCTCCCTTTCACTTTGAAAACTTCTATATTTCAAAACGTGTGGATATAAACATTTTCTCTTCAAAACATGTTAAAATCCTGTTTTGTTAAATCAACCAAATGTATTTATAAAGCCCTTTTTACATCAGTAGATGTCACAAAGGGCTATACAGAAACCCAGCCTAACACCCCAAACAGCAAGCAATGCAGATATAGAAGCACGGTGGCTAGGAAAAACTCCCTAGAAAGGCAGGAACCTAGGAAGAAACCTGGAGAGGAACCAGGCTCTGAGGGGTGGCCAGTCCTCATCTGGCTGTGCTGGGTGGAGATTATAACAGTACATGGCCAGTACATGGTCAAGTTCAAACGTTCATAGATGACCAGCAGGGTAAAATAATAATAACCACAGTGGCTGTAGAGGGTACAACAGGTCAGCACCTCAGGAGTAAATGTCAGTTGGCTTTTCATAGCCGAGCATCTTGGTGGACTGGGGACTGTGACGTGGTGAGGTTGGACCCAGGTGCAGAGAAAATACCAGATGAGGAATCAGTCGTTTAAGGATAAACGTAAATACTTAATGAGAACCGGTAACAGAAGGATCACAGTAACACTGGAAAAACAACAAACACTTAGACTGGAAAACTCACACAGGCAACAAACGCACATGGCAACCAAATCCAGCTTCTGTAAAGGATACCAGAAAACACTTTGAACACAATGCTAATTACGTTAGGTTATTATCTTAGCCCTTTTAAAGTAGGACCATCGTCCTCACGTCCTCGGGAACACAAAGTTACATTTTCGTCAAGGGGCTTATATAGTGGTGGGAGAGAGAAGTGTGTTTCATAGTTTACAACCAATGTCTGTTCACATGGGCGGGGGCCACTGAGTTGAGCTTAGTTCACACATGAAAACCAATTCTCTCATTTAGAAGCTAAAATGACATTTAATCTTTTCACAAATAGTTTCATATTTAAACGTTTAAATTGCACAACAATTCCCCTGTGAATCTGATAACTAGAATGTGTAGACTTTCCAAGATACAGTTCATGCCGTCCTATCATCAGTAATAATGTCTCAGACGACAACCGATCTGACATCATATTCATTAACTTCATAGGGAGCAGCTCCCGAGGTGACGGTTTTGGAGAGTCTGGCGTGCTCAAAGTAAAATGCCTCCCACTCAGGCCCAGAAAATAGGATATGCTAATAATTAGTACTATTGGATAGGAAACACTCTGAAGTTTCTAAAAGTGTTAACATAATGTCTGTGAGTGTAACAGAACAGAAATAGCAGGGGAAAACCCGAGAAAATTATTATTGTTTTTTATTGTTTTTTGTCACATTGGCTCTGTTTGACAGTCTCCCTATTGAGTTCTATGGCAAGCAGCTCCGAGATTTCAGTACCTATGGCTTCCACTAGATGTCAACAGTCTATATATAAAGCCTCCGAGAGATTGGAGGAAGCAGGAAGAATAAGTACAGGAAATGGCCAAGGTAGCTCAGATGTCAACAAGTTTTCTCGTGCGCTAGTCTGGCTGCGCGCCCCACTTTATTTTACTTATATAACATTTAGGTGACCATCCGAGTGAAATATTATCGCTCATATTCATAAAAGGATAGCTAAGGATGCATTTTAACTGGTATTTGATTTGTTTAGGAAATGTTTATAGGTATATTTGAACGTGTTCTCTTCACGTTTCAATGGGCGATTCGAAGTTGGATTTTCTGATCATAACGCACCAACCAAACGGAGATTTATGGATATAATAAATGACTTTTTCTAACAAAAGAACCATGGATTGTCTTCGTTGGACACTTGGGAATCCCTCAGAAGTTCTTCAAAAGGTAAGGGATTTGTTTTTGCTGTGAAATGTGTTTTGTGTGAACCTCGATGGTTTATGAATTTATGCTAATAGGGAAATATTGGAGGTGCTACCCTCAAACAATCAAATGTTGTGCTTTCGCCATAAAGCCTTTTTGAAATCTGACAACGCTGTGATATTGCCAAGAAGCAGAGCTTTTGATGACTATGCAACACTTGTATATTGATGAATGTTTAATAATTCAACTTTGGGATTTTGAATTTGGCGCCTTGCATTTCACCGGGTAGTGTCGGGAGTGGGGAGCTAGCGTACCACCACTCCCTAAGTAGTTTTAAGTACCAACGCGCATATTTTCAACTGGTTGGATTACCGAAATATGGTTCCGTTCCCCACCCTTTTGATGTTACCAGACTCTCTCTATGTTAACAAAGGGATTTTCAATAGTCACATCTGTAGAGTAGAGAGAGAGAAAAGGGGGGAAGGTATTTATGGGGGTCATAAACCTCACCAACAGGCCAACGTCATGACACTGTTGACCTGGTCGGAGGAGCCGTAGAGGCCTTCGGTGCCGGTTTGCTTGGTGTTGGTGTTGGGCAGAGGAGCGGGGCTAAGAGGGGACAGCAAGGGGTCATCAGGCCAGGTAATCCTGAGGCATGGTCCTAGGGCTCAGGTCCTCCAATAGGGGAGGGAGAGGGAGAGAGAGAGAATTAGAGGGAGCATACTTAAATTCACACAGGACACTGGATAAGACAAGATAATTACACCAAATATAACAGACTGATCCTAGCCCCCCTGACACATAAACTATTGCAGCATAGATACTAGAGGCTGAGACAGGATGGGTTGGGAGGCACTGTGGCCCCGTCCAACGATACCCCCAGACAGGGCCAGCCAGGCAGGATATAATCCCCACCCACTTTGCCAAAGCACAGCCCCCACACCACTAGAGGGATATCCGCAGACCACCAACTTACTACCCTGAGACAAGGCTGAGTATAGCCCACGAAGATTTCCTCCACCACACGAGCCCGAGGGGGCACCAACCCGGACAGGAAGATCATGTCTGTGACTCAACCCACTCAAGTGACACACCCCTCGTAGAGACGGCATAGCAGAACACTAGTAAGCCAGTGACTCTGCCCCCATAATAGGGTCAGAGGCAGAGAATCCCAGTGGAGAGAGGGGAGCCTGTCAGGCAGAGACAGCAAGGGCGGTTCGTCGCTCCAGTGCATTTCCGCTCACCTTCGCACCCTTGGGCCAGACTACACTCAATCATAGGACCTACTGAAGAGATGAGTCTTCAATAAAGAATTAAAGTTTGAGACTGAGTCTGAGTCTCTCACATGGATAAGCATACCATTCCATAAAAATAGAGCTCTATAGGAGAAAGCCCTGCATCCAGCTGTTTGCTTAGAAATTCTAGGGACATTAAGGAGGCCTGCGTCATATGACTGTAGGGTATGTGTAGGTATGTACGGCAGGACCAAATTGGAGAGATAGGTAGGAGCAAGCCAATGTAATGCTTTGTAGGTTAGCAGTAAAACCTTGAAATCAGCCCTATCTTTTACAGGAAGCCAGTGTAGAGAGGCTTGCACTGGAGTAATATGATCTGCCTGTTCACCCCGCTACCATCCAGAAGGAAAGGTCAGTACAGGTGCATCAAAGCTGGGACCGAGAGACTGAAAAATAGCTTCTATCTCAAGGCCATCAGCTGTCACAAACACAGAGAGGCTGCTGCCTACATACAGACATGAAATCATTGGCCACTTTAATAAATAGATCACTAGTCACTTTAATAATGCCACTTTAATCATATCTTGCATTACTCATCCCATATGTATATACTGTATTTTTATACCATCTATTGCATCTTGCCTATGCCGCTCGGTCATCGCTCATCCATATATTTATGTGGATATATTCTTATTCCATCCCTTTACTTAGAGTTGTGTGTATTAGGTAGTTGTTATGGAATTGTTAGATTACTTGTTAGATATTACTGCACTGTCATAATTAGAAGCACAAGCATTTCGCTACACTCGCAATAACATCTGCTAACCATAAGTATGTGACCAATCAAATTTGATTTGATTTGATTTAGCAGTGAAAGTTAACATTATGTTTCCTAATGACATCACCAAGAGGTAGAATATATAGTAAAAGCAATAGTGGTTCTAAAAAGGAACCTTGAGGAACACACGAAACTTACAATTTATTTGTCAGAGGACAAACCATCCACAGAGACGAACTGATATCTTTCCGACAGATAAGATCTAAACCAGGCAAGAACTTGTCCGTGTAGACCAACTAGGGTTTCCAATCTCTCCAAAAGAATGTGGTGTTTGATAACGAGGTAAAGTTGGTTTGATATTCACACATTTAACAGACATTCAACAGACATTTGCCAAAAGCCATTTAAAATTATAAAAATAGATATGGTTTATTCTATAAATGTCTAGCATACTGTGACAACCTTTGTTTACAATAAAAAAAATCCAGTTTTGATTTGATAAAAGTACATAAAATCTTTCAAATGCAATTTAAAGCTGTATAAATCAATAACTAATTCACCGTTTGTCACAGAAACATCAAACTAGGTATGATTTATTCTATTAATCAAATGTATTTATAAAGCCCTTCTTACATCAGCTGATGTCACAGAGTGCTGTACAGAAACCTAGCCTAAAACCCCAAACTGCAAGCAATGCAGGTGTAAAAGCACGGTGGTTAGGAGAAACTCCCTAGAAAGGCCAGAACCTAGGAAGAACTAGGTATGATTTATTCTATAAATGTCTAGCATACTTTTACAACCTTTGCTTTGAGTAGAAATTCCTGTTTTGACTTGATAAAATACATAACATCTATAAAATGCAATTTTTAAAGCTTTATGATAGATGTTATGTAGATGTTATGTATTTTATCAAGTCAAAACTGGAATTTCTACTCAAAGCAAAGGTTGTAAAAGTATTGTTAAAACCAGACTGAAGCATTTTGTATATATTATTTGTCACCAGGAAGGCAGTGAGTTGCTGCACAAAAGCTTTTTCGAAAGGAATGGGTGATTTGATATAGGCCAATAGTATTTTACATTTTCTGGGTCAAGGTTGGGCTTTTTCAAGAGAGGCTTTATTACTGCCACTTTTAGTGAGTTTGTTACACATCTGGTGGATAGGGAGCCGTTTATTGTGTTCAACATAGGAGGGCCAAGCACTGGAAGCAGCTCTTTCAGTAGTGTAGTTGGAATAGGGTCCAGTATGCAGCTTGACGTTTTAGAGTTGACATCAGTTAAAAACCATTAAAACTTACAGCAACAGTGTTGGTATTGTGTTATTATTGTTGTTTTTCATAGGGGATTATAATGAAAAGCATCACCAATATATTTTTTTAAATGTAATAGCACAGTCAAAAACTTTATTTAAAGCTAACTTCGATCTATCTTTGCTAATTGATTTCTATAATGTATTGTTTGCATTTTCAATAAATGTATGTTTAACCTCTTAGCGCGCCGATCCCTTTAGCGGGATCGTTTTCAGAGCAAACATAACGCGCCAAATTCAAAATACATATTCGTAATACATATTCGTAATATTTAACTTCGATATACAAGTGTTGCATAGTGTTGCATAGCCATCAAAAGCTCTGCTTCTTGGCAATATCACTGCGTTGTCAGATTTTAAAAAGGCTTTACTGGCTGAAAGCACTACATTTGATTGTTTGAGGCTAGTACCTCACATATTTTCCACATTAGCATAAATTCATATCCAGCTCGGTTCTCAAAATATCCATATCACAGCTAATATAAATCGCTTACCTTTCAAATAACTTCTTCTGAGGTCTTCCCAAGTGTCCAAACAAGATAATCCATGGTTCTTTTGTTAGAAAAAGTAAATAATTATATCCATAAATATCCGTTGTTTTTGGCACGTTACGTTCAGCTACTCCACCAAGCATTGTCAGTCTACTCGCCCGTTTTACAGTGAAGGGATCGCGTTCAAATTATACCTCTCATCTTTTCACAAACAAATCAAATATCATTAATAATGCATCCTTATGTATTCTTTTATGAATAATAGCGATCATATTTTACAAGAACGGTAAGTGAAACGTTAAAAGACGAAAAGAAAGTTGGTCGCGCTGGGCGCGTTCACGTTCTCGTGAACGTGCACGTCTGTTTACCTTTTTTCCCTACCCGTAGTAATTCTCTCTCTAAGGATCTGGTCAGAGCTTTTTCCTCCATACCCTTTCCAGAGACTGTTGACATCTAGTGGAAGCCATAAGTACTGCAACCTCGGTCCTATTCCCCATAGAAAAATATTACATGGGCTTCAAAATGAGAGGAGAGCAACAGAAAAATAAATTCCGGACAGAAATCTCTCTGGTTTTTGCCTGCTAAATCTGTTCTGGAATAGCCACAGACTATATCTTAATGGTTTTATAAACTTCAGAGTGTTTCCTATCCAATAGTACTAAATATGTAAATATCCTAGTTTCTGGCCATGAGTGGTAGGCATTTAACTTTGGGCACGTCAGACAGGCGAAAATTTGGAAAATGGGACCCTAGCTGGAAGAGGTTAAGCAAGTTCAAAGTTTTCTGATATTTTCCAGGAGTCAGGAGTACTTTTATTTTGAAAATTAGGCGTACAGGAAGGAACTGCCGATGCTAAGTGACAGATGGCTAGCTGTTATGTGAGTGAGTCTAAGGGCAAAATGGCTACAGCTTACAAAATGTTTCAGTTAGAAACAACATCGATTATGGCCGTTGTCGTCGAGACGGCAATGACAGAAATTAGCAAATTTTTGACCACCGTGCCAAACTCTTACGTTTGCAATCAAGAGAGAGAGGTGAGTACAGAGAAGAGCTAACTGCGTCAAATATGTTTTTAAAGTAACCCAATTAGTTATACATCCGGAGAAATATCTGCCTCATTGTTCTATCTGTGGCAACGTATAGTACTGTTACCGCGTAACTTTATCTAACTAGCTAAAGATACGTAGTCTAGTAGTTTATCCAACGTTGTGTAACCACTATGCAAATATTTGGTGTAACTATGTCTAAGTTAGCCAGCTTCCTGCAATTTCCTTATCTACAGTAGTTGCTAGCTAGTTAGCTAACGTTACTTACTGCTAGCCCTTAGCTAAGCGTGTTATTTTTATTTTATTTAACCTTTATTTAACTGGGCAAGTCAGTCAATAACAAATTCTTATTTACAATGACGGCCTAGGAACAGTGGGTTAACTGCCTTGTTCAGGGGCAGAACGACAGATTTTTATCTTGTCAGTCCGGGGATTCGTACTAGCAACCTTTCGGATACTGGACCAACGCTCTAACCACTAGGCTACCTGCTGCGTTAACTTAGTGGTTTCACATAATTTTCTTTGCAGCGTAGCTGGCTGCACAGATAACTAAGTTAACTTACTATTTAGGTAACATTTTTTTTCAATTTCTCTCCACAGCTGTGCACAATTATGAATCTGGTGACAGGGGAGGCTATTCGTAAAATTTGCCAACTATTCCTAGTGGCCTCCTCAAGTTTACATAATGAGAACGATAAACTGAAGACCAAGGTGGAGCAGATGAATGAAGATATGAAGACCAAGGTGGAGCAGATGAATGAAGATATGAAGACCAAGGTGGAGCAGATGAATGAAGATATGAAGGCATTGACTGAGAAGGCGGAACATTATAGAACATTACTGGCTAAAATGCAGGCACAAGCAGAACCGAAAGGACCCACGCATATTCTGCTCAATGGAATGATTTTTGCAATACCACCAGTTGGTGAGTGTTCTAGACCTAGCTAGCCAATAGTCATTATTTTTTACTAGGCAAGTCAGTTAAGAACAAATTCTTATTTAATATGACTGCCTAGGAACAGTGGGTTAACTGCCTTGCTCAGGGGCAGAACAACAAATGTTGACCTTGTCAGCTCGGGGATTCGATCTAGCAACCTTTTATTGGCCCAACGCTCTAACCACTAGGCTACCTGCCTAGGCTTTTGCCAAAGCTAGCTATTGGTGTTCTTGGCCTACTGATAATTTTTTTCAAATACATTTAGGCCTAAGTCACACAATTTAGTGGAAATAAAGGGAAAGGTGAATGTGTGTTAAAGGTATTATGCTTGTTATGTTTTAGGTCTCCCAATGTTGTCTGGAATGACAGCGGCTTCAACATTGCCAGGGAATGTCGGTCAAGCAAACACTGTCACTAACGTGATGTCAGTCTCTGCAGGTAATCCTTCAAATTGGGTAATTTTGAATAATGGTTCGCAAACCAAGGTCTTATTCACTAGGAACCAAACAGAAGCAAATGGGCCAAAATGGGAAGAGCATAGGCAGCCAGTGAGTTAAGTTTGGGGAAGCTATTTTCACATTTTACAGACTAATGTAAGATGGCCTTACTATTCCTAATGTGATGAGTAGATTGGATATAGAGGTCTTCACGGCTCCACCTACCCGAGACCAGATCCGGGACTCGAGTGGGTCCGGATGCAGAATTCAAAATAATGTTTGGGTCGGATCTGATATGATTGCCTCGGGGTATGTGTAATTTTTACTGACTTGCCTGGTAGGGCCCGTACAGATCCAAACACGACTGCTGCTGTAGAGAGAGAAATTGTATAATTTATGCGGCTGCTCTTGTTTTTCATAAGTGGAGCGTGGCGCGTGTAACTTGTTGTTGGCCAAACAAAAGACATCAAAGCTGCATTAGGCTACAGTCATAGAGCCTCTGTATGTGGCACGTTAGGAGATCTCTAATCAATGGAAGATCAAATTAAAATGACAGCATTAAAAGTTAAAGGAGATGGATAGGCTACAACGACCAAGAGCCAACAGGTAGGCTGCTACTTAAAGGAAAGGTTCATCCATTTTGAATGTTATATTATTATTGTGCATGTCTAAGGGATGTTTTATCAATTTCCTGGGTCATTTCACGATTTCAGGCCATTTTGAGCCTGTAATCGAACCCACAAATGCTGATGCTCCAGATACTCAACTAGTCCAAAGAAGGCCAGTTTTATTGCTTCTTTAATCAGAACAGTTTTTCAGCTGTGCTAACCCTTTTGGAATTATGTTTTCTGATGATAAATTAGCATTTTAAAATGATAAACTTGGATTAGCTACCACAACATGCCATTGGAACACAGGAGTGGTGGTTGCTGATAATGGGCCTATGTAGATATTCCATTAAAAATTAGCCGTTTCCAGCTACAATAGTCATTTACAACTTTAACAATATCTACACTGTATTTTTTATACATTTTGTTATTTTAATGGACAAAATGTGCTTTAATTTAAAAAAAACAAGGACATTTCTAAGTGACCCCAACCTTTTGAATAGAAGTGTATATCGGGTCCGGGTGGGAGAGCCTCAGGTACATTTCGGGAACAGGTTCAACTTTTTGTACCCATGAAGACCTCTAATTGGGTAGTCATGAATGTTAGATTATAATAGCTCTCTATTTGCAAAAAATTACATTCTGAACAATGTAAACGTATGTTTATTTTAATGCTAATGTAAAAAAAAAGATTGACTAGCGTCCTGTCCAGCTGGTTTGTTTGTACATCATCAAGATGCCACATAAACAGAAGATCTATAGGCTCCGGTCATATGGGCCGTTCTAGCTCGGACAAGGCTACTTATTTTTAATTCATGAAAATAGTTTTGTATAATCCTCAAATTTGTAAAAACCTGCTTAATTTATAGCTTTGTGTGTGTGTATACTCATATTCCTTTTGTCTTTAGGTCCTGCAAAGGTTTGCAGTAAACCCACAGAGATGTCTTCATTGGAGAATGACTCCTCTCTGGGAGACACAGATGGACTGAATACAGACCCCTCACCAAGAGACACTGAATCCAACGTTGAGCATATGAGAGCTGCTCTGCCAGAGGGCAACGGGAGAGACGGCCATGAAAGCCAGAAAAACAGCAATACTACTAAAAGGATAAGATCTAAAGAAACCAAATGCTTCAAGTGTGATGTTTGTGAGAAGACCTTCAGTCGGAACAACCTACTGGTACAACACAAGCTAACTCACACAAGACCCTTCAAGTGTGATGTTTGTGAAAAGACCTTCAGCCGGAAGGGGTCACTGGAAGCTCACAAGCTAATTCACACACTGGTAAATCAGATGCTAATTCACACAGAAGAAAGGCCATTCACTTGTGGTCAATGTGGCAAAACATTCAGAATTTCCAAGCAGCTTGAACATCACATGTTGCGTCACAGAGAAAAAACACTCAGTTGCAAAGTCTGTGGAAATACATTCTCTACCAAGAAAGATTTGAAAAAACATCAGCTTGTTCATGCAGTGGAGAGACCGTTCAAGTGCCTGACTTGTGACAAGGGTTTCACATCAAGGAAACTGCTTATCGAGCACGAGAGAATCCACACTGGTGAAAAACCATATAGCTGTGCTGTATGTGGGAAGAGTTACAGACAGCATGGTGGCCTAAATATTCATATGCGAACACATACAGGTGTACGTCCGCACTCATGTTCGGAGTGTGGTAAGGGTTTTATGACAAGCAGCAGCCTCAAAAACCACATGGTTGTTCATACAGGGGAGAAGGCATTTAAATGTGAGACATGTGGAGCTGCTTTCGGCCATAAAGCAAACCTTCAGAGACACCAAGTGCTTCACACAGGGGAGAGACCGTACAAATGTGAAGTGTGTGGGAAAAGCTACCTTCAGTCCACCGACCTAAAAGCTCACATGCACCGTCATGGGGCAACCAAACCATTTATGTGTGACCTATGTGGAAAGACTTTTATGTACAATTTTCAAATGAGACGACACAATCTAAAATGGCACACAGCTGAAGGAGAGAAGCAGAGGGAACGACAGAGAAGAGAGAGAACGAGAGAGCGAACCGCCAGGAGAGCGGGAACCTCAACAAAGCCATTCAGTTGCGACATATGTTTGAACGGCTTCAGCTCCATGCTAACTCTGAAAAACCATCAACGAAGTCACACAGGACAAAAGCAATACTCTTGTTCCATTTGCGCAAAGACCTTTGCCTATAAAAATACTTTGGACTATCACATGAGACTTCACAGTGGAGTGAAGCCCTATGCTTGTAAATACTGTGAAAAGACATTTGTTCTTAAGCAAGCTCTAGAAGGACATGAGCGAACCCATACAGGTGAAAAGCCCTTCAAATGCAGTTATTGTGACAAGACTTTCTCAGTTAACACCAATCTCAAAAGGCATGAGCGAGTCCACACGGGAGAGAAGCCGTTCAAATGTGACGTCTGCGGGAGAGGTTTCAGCCAAGCCAACAATGTCAAAGCCCACATGCAGGTCCACACTGGAGTTAGGCCTTACTATTGCAAGAGATGTGGAAAGGGCTTTTCTGACATAAGACACTACAAAAACCATAGCTGTAATGGTGTGGCAGCAACACGTGATCGGTCTCGTAAATCTTCAGACCGCTCTTTCAGAGATAAGAAAGGAGGTGAAGACAGTAGTGCTTGCCATAATGCTGCTGTGATGTAGACTCAGTGATATAAATTATATCATTCACAGTCGGGCAACTTCCTGCTTTCAGACATCAGGAACAACGGGGATGTATCTGTAGGGTTAAGTTCTGGGATGAGTTTCTGGAAAGCCTCATATGAAATGTGTGCTTTAGGAAATTAGATGAGTGCCTGCTGTAATGCTTGGAGAGATTGCTATAAGTCTTAGGGTCAATGTTCATGAGGCCAAATTCTTCATGAAGACATTACTGTTTATTTCTGACAGTGTGCTGAATTGTTTACGATTTGTTTTTCTTTTTTCTATTGTGTAAATCATTAAACACCTAATTCATGTGAAAACATCAGAACGAGTCATTCACATTTTCTGTCATTTTGTCTCCTTTGAGCTATACAAACTTTTTATTAAAAAAATGTATATACAGTGAGGGAAAAGTATTTGATCCCCTGCTGATTTTGTACGTTTGCTCACTGACAAAGAAATGATCAGTCAATAATTTTAATGGTAGGTTTATTTCAACAGTGAGAGACAGAATAACAAAAAAATCCAGAAAAACGCATGTGAAAAATGTTATAAATTGATTTGCATTTTAATGAGGGAAATAAGTATTTGACCCCTCTGCAAAACATGACTTAGTACTTGGTGGCAAAACCCTTGTTGGCAATCAGAGGTCAGATGTTTTTTGTAGTTGGCCACCAGGTTTGCACACATCTCAGGAGGGATTTTGTCCCACTCCTCTTTGCAGATCTTCTCCAAGTCATTAAGGTTTCGAGGCTGACATTTGCCAACTCGAACCTTCAGCTCCCTCCACAGATTTTCTATAGGATTAAGGTCTGGAGACTGGCTAGGCCACTCCAGGACCTTAATGTGCTTCTTCTTGAACCACTCCTTTGTTGCCTTGGCTGTGTGTTTTGGGTCATTGTCATGCTGGAATACCCATCCACGATGGGTAGGAGGTTCTCACCCAAGATTTGACGGTACATGGCCCCGTCCATCATCCCTTTGATGCGGTGAAGTTGTCCTGTCCCCTTAGCAGAAAAACACCCCCAAAGCATAATGTTTCACCTCCATGTTTGACGGTGGGGATGGTGTTCTTGGTCATAGGCAGCATTCCTCCTCCTCCTCCAAACACGGCGAGTTGAGTTTATGCCAAAGAGCTCCATTTTGGTCTCATCTGACCACAACACTTTCACCCAGTTGTCCTCTGAATCATTCAGATGTTCATTGGCAAACTTCAGACGGGCATGTATATGTGCTTTCTTGAGCAGGGGGACCTTGTGGGCGCTGCAGGATTTCAGTCCTTCACGGCGTAGTGTGTTACCAATTGTTTTCTTGGTGACTATGGTCCCAGCTGCCTTGAAATCATTGACAAGATCCTCCCGTGTAGTTCTGGGCTGATTCCTCACCGTTCTCATGATCATTTCAACTCCACGAGGTGAGATCTTGCATGGAGCCCCAGGCCGAGGGAGATTTGACAGTTATTTTGTGTTTCTTCCATTTGCGAATAATTGCACCAACTGTTGTCACCTTCTCACCAAGCTGCTTGGCGATGGTCTTGTAGCCCATTCCAGCCTTGAGTAGGTCTACAATCTTGTCCCTGACATCCTTGGAGAGCTCTTTGGTCTTGGCCATGGTGGAGAGTTTGGAATCTGATTGATTGATTGCTTCTGTGGACAGGTGTCTTTTATACAGGTAACAAACTGAGATTAGGAGCACTCCCTTTAAGAGTGTGCTCCTAATCTCAGCTCGATACCTGTATAAAAGACACCTGGGAGCCAGAAATCTTTCTGATTGAGAGGGGGGTCAAATACTTATTTCCCTCATTAAAATGCAAATCAATTCATAAAAATGTTCGCATGCGTTTTTCTGGATTCTTTTGTTATTCTGTCTCTCACTGTTCAAATAAACCTACCATTAAAATTATAGACGGATCATTTCTTTGTCAGTGGGCAAATGTACAAAATCAGATACTGATAACCAAATACTTCTTTCCCTCACAACTTAATTCTGAAATTTTGGGTTGAATTTTTTTTACATCCCTTTTAGTGAACATTTCTCCTTTGCCAAGATAATCCTGACAGCTGAGGCATGCTCATTACACAGGTGCACCTTGTGCTGGAGACAAAAGGCCACTCTAAAATGTGCAGTTTTGTTTTCACGTGTTTTGAGGGAGCGTGCAATTGGCATGCTGACTGCAGGAATGTTCACCAAAGCTGTTGCCAGAGAATTGAATGTTAATTTCTCTACCATAAGCTGCCTCCAACTTTGTTTTGGAGAATTTGGCAGTACATCCAACCGGCATCACAACCGCAGACAACGTGTAACCACGCCAGCCCAGAACCTCCACATCCGGCTTCTTCACCTGCGGGATCGTCTGATACCAGCCACCTGGACAGCTGATGAAACGGAGTGTTTTGGGCTGTAATAAAGCCCTTTTGTGGGGGGGAAATGTATTCTGATTGGCTAGGCCTGGCTCCCCAGTGCACCCCTGCCCAGTCATGTGAAAGCCATAGATTAGGGCATAATGAATTCATCTCAATTGACTGATTTCCTTATGAACTGTAACTCAGTAAAATGTGATATTGTTGCATGTTGTGTTTATTTTTGTTCACTATATAGATAGATATATCTCTTGGCATTAATGCACCTGAAGCCTTTTTTTTTTTTTACACACTGATGTTCAGTGCCATCACTCTCACACTGTCTTTTGGTGCTTGGTTAATTTAAACTGGGAATTGTCTATTTGGGAATTCTTACCTTCTCAACAAAAACCTTGCATCAGTTCTACTTTTACAATTATTACATTTACAATTAATACATTTATAATTATTTACTGTACCTGTCAAAAGTTTGGACACCTACTCATCCCAGGGTTTTTCTTTATAATTATTATTTTCTACATTGTAGAATAATGGTGAAGACATCAAAACTATTAAATAACACATGGAATCGTGTAGTAACCAAATAATTGTTAAAGAAAAATATTGTATATGGCTACACAATGATATTGCTAGCGGAAGTATCTGTTTGTTAAAAGTAATTAAACCTACGCTCCGGTTTGCCATTATACAACAAACATAACATGGTGTCAGATTGGTAGTCGCTATGACGAGACAGAGAAAAGAAAGGAGTAACTCTGCACATTTCCGAGACGAAAATTGAACATTCTACCACAAGTCAAGTGACGTAAGTAGTCGAAGCTGCTAGCTAGCAAGAGCGATGCCAAATAGCCACAGCAGAGAGAGCGAGGCTGCATTGGAATTTGTTTACGAGCAAATTGATGAGCAACCTACTGAATGAAGTAAGAGAAATCGAAACTACCTGTTCCCCGAGTGTTTCCAGTCATGGATAGGCTTAGTCCTCCTACTCATGTGCAGTTAACACGGAATCTAGCAGACAATTGGAAACTTTTCAAGATTCAAATCTCCAGCCAGCAGGGGGAGATTTGAAAGCTTCAATTCTTCTGCATGCTATTGGAGAGGATGCGTTGGACATTTTACAGTAGCTTTCAGCTAGACGAGGCAAACTTGACATTGACCGTGCTCATGGCTAAATTTGAAAATGTTAAAATCTGAAAGACTCACTACTGAAAAAAGGTTAGTCTGTGGCATGCTTGATTATGGACTCAAGTAGCGATTGCTGCGAGAGCAACATTTTACTTTGAACATTTTACTTTGGATAAAGCAGTTAATGTGTCGAGCAGCTGAAACCATCAGAACACAAGCTAAAGAGCTGCGCAGGCATGACACGTCAGCAGTTGAAACCATCAGAACACAAGCTAAAGAGCTGCCAGGGATGACACGTCAGCAGCTGAAACCATCAGGACTCAAGCTAAAGAGCTGCCAGGGATGACACGTCAGCAGCTGAAACCATCAGGACACAAGCTAAAGAGCTGCCAGGGATGAGACATCAGTGCATGCAATAAAAAGAGAGGAGCAACACACAGCGTTTTACAAAACAAGCAAAAGAGAAATCAAAACACTACATGTGGAAAATGTGTAGTTATCCATAAGCAAAAAATGTCCCTGCATATGGAAAATCGTGTAACAACTGTGGGGAAAAAATATATAATTTCTCAAAATGCTGCAAAGCTGAGGCTACAAAGAAATATATTCTGAATAATTATTTGTTGATTCTGTGGAAATATGGAAAGCAGTAAAAGGTGAATGGATTGTGCCATTGACTGAATGAAACTATAATACCATTGACTGTGAATGAAACTATAATACCATTGACTGTGAATGAAACTATAATACTGTCATAACTCTCCTGTGAAGATCTGAAGGATCAGGTTACAGTGGGTTCGTTCTACAGCGCCCTCTCTCTCCCGCAGAGGTGGAGGGGGCCGCTTTATGGCGGTCATAAAATACTCTGCTTCTGGGCTCCGTAGTATTTGAGATTGGAATGTGACTGTGGAACAAATAGAGACATCAAAAGGTTGAATAATTTAACAGTATTTCTGTATTCCAAGCAGTTGGAGTGGTCCGTAGACACTTAAGGAGCAGTCATGTCGAGTTTGTTTCATTTGATGACCTCATGAAGGACAGGAGACACACTGTTTCTTTGTTTATATACACTTCTCAATTATGGAGTTTGAATGTTGCATAAAATAAATGATTAAGCATAAGAATACTTTTGGAAAGATAACAATGTGATCTTAGTCTTCTAAATGAGAATGTTTTTTTCATAGTAACTTATGATCAGTCAGTGGCCACGCCCCCGTGAGCACAAACATTACACGGCGTCATGGAACGCCCCCTTTTCTACTCCTGTATAAAACCACCCTTGACAAAATGTTGATTAGATGAGAAAACATGGAATCTGTTGCTACATGTTGAAATGGTTGGCAACTCTACCAAAGTACACGACCAGAGAACCCGGGGGATCATCCCCACGCTGAAATGGTTAAGAAATCTATAAACTAAAGACCAATTATTCGGTCGAATGACCGAATAGTACGTCTGACGTATCCATTACAACAGACACTATCCAGAGCCAGCTGAGAAAACTACAACCACAAAAGACCTTGGGACTTCGCAACCAGAGACTATTCAGCAGATGGACCGGCAACTACAGAGAGAGACAACAAAGGCATACACTCGTAAATATGTCAATTGCAATTTCTTTTCAAATGTTCAAAGTATTAGCATTTCCATGAGTGTAGTCAACTGTATCTGGGTCCACTCTGAGTTTCCCGCCCTTGAACTGTTCCCACCCCTTTCCTTTGTCTACCAAGCCGTCATATCGGTTTCGTCCACTAGGGACTTTTTCTTTGTATCATGTTAGTAACCAATGTATGACCTATTGTGTGTGTGTTTATGTAATTCTGTGGTTGATTTGTTGGTTAGTAAATAAATAATTAAGCCAATTTGTATATTGCTGATTCATGATTTATGATGCCAGGGTTCGTGCAGATATCCAAGGGTTTGCGACATTCAGAAATGAGATTGATGAGGTAATAATACATTAATAGAAGACTGTAATCGATAAGATAATAAAATATCTTCAGAGTTATATTCGGGAAATTGCAACTCTATAAACAAAATCTTCCTGTGGTGCCCCGACTTCCTAGTTGATTACTATTCCGTGATTTGTTTAATCACGGAATAATTACACATAGAGAATTGATTTGATAATATAACAGTCTTCACATTTAATGACAGCAAAAGCTACGAGAATACCATTGACTGTGAATTAAACTATAATACCATTCAAGCACGATACTGGAGCTCAGGTTAACCTGTTGTCGCTGGATGACTACAAAACACTGAAAGTGAAGAGCAAAACAATCAAGGTTACTGGTTATACTGGGGAGAATGTCCCAGTCAAAGGAAGCTGCATAGTAACTTTACAGCACAAAGGAAAACAGAGCACAGCTGCTGATCGTGCAAAAGAGGTTACAGCCTATCATTGGAATTAGTGCATATGAAAATCTCAATTTGGTGAAAAGAGTTTATGTAGTTCCATAACAGACTGAAAATGACCAAGAATCACTACTGACTGAGTACGAGGATGTGTTTGAGTGTCTCCGATGTTTACCTGGAGAACACAAAATATGTACAGATGCCAAAATTACTCCAGTTGTGCATGCGTGCAGAAAAGTTCAATTTACACTGAGGAAAAAGCTCAAGG
Organism: Brachymystax lenok tsinlingensis; assembly: GCA_030435695.1. Classification (NCBI taxonomy): domain Eukaryota; kingdom Metazoa; phylum Chordata; class Actinopteri; order Salmoniformes; family Salmonidae; genus Brachymystax; species Brachymystax lenok. The sequence continues at coordinate 35,846,624 of CM059815.1, forward strand.
AGGTTTCAGATTTCTATGTCTACCATATGGGATTCTCTCAGCGCTAGAGGTCTAAAACAAGACAATCCTCATGATCTTTGAGCACATTTCAGGAGTAGAGACATCGATGTACGACATCATCGTCTGGGGGTCCACAAAAGAAGAACACGAAGCAAGAGTGAGAGAAGTTCTGGACCTGACACGGAAAGTCAACCTGCAACTAAACAAGGACAAATGCCAGTTTGGTGTGAAAACACCTTCGTGGGAGACGTATTTTCAGAGGATGGAGTCAAACCAGACCCGAGGAAAACATCAGCCATCAACAACACGGAGCACCCAAAGAACAAGGAAGACGTGAGACGCTTCATGGGCATGATCACCTACCTTGCAAAGCACAGTCCGCTTCACTCAGATGTCTTCTGGAACAGAAGACATCTGAGTGGTCCCATGAGCAGGAAAACTGCTTTAAAAATCTGAAGACAATCACAGAAGAGCAGCGCTCAGGTTCTATGATCCAGAGAAAAGAACAAGGATTTCTGCAGTTCAGTACAGTTTGGCCTGGGAGCAGTTCTTCTGCAACAGCATGATGACATATGGCAACCCGTCGCTTATGTGTCCAGAGCCTTGACAGGTGCAGAAACAAGATATGCACAAATAGAGAAAGAACTACTGGCGAGCACATACGCGGGTGAAAGGTTACACCCAATACGTCTATGGACAAGCCTTCGAAGTAGAAACAGACCACAAACCATTGGTGTCAATCATGTCTAAGCCACTGAATGATTGTCCAATGAGAATCCAGAGAATGTTGATCAGACTGCAAAAGTATGATGTGAAGATGATCTATACCCCCGGGAAAGTTCATGTTCGCCACTGACACTCTTTCTCGAGCAGTCGACAAAAAGAGAGCGCTGACACACCTGGACTGAATGTTTTTGTTTATGTGAAAACAAATAGAGCCAAAATAGATTACTGTTGGACAGAGACTGCATTTAGTAAACAATATGCACTGCTCAAAAAAAATAAAGGGAACACTAAAATAACACATCATAGATCTGAATGAATGAAATAATCTTATTAAATACTTTTTTCTTTACATAGTTGAATGTGCTGACAACAAAATCACACAAAAATTATCAATGGAAATCAAATTTATCAACCCATGGAGGTCTGGATTTGGAGTCACACTCAAAATTAAAGTGGAAAACCACACTACAGCCTGATCCAACTTTGATGTAATGTCCTTAAAACAAGTCAAAATGAGACTCAGTAGTGTGTGTGGCCTCCACGTGCCTGAATGACCTCCCTACAACGCCTGGGCATGCTCCTGATGAGGTGGCAGATGGTCTCCTGAGGGATCTCCTCCCAGACCTGGACTAAAGCATCCGCCGACTCCTGGACAGTCTGTGGTGCAACGTGGCGTTGGTGGATGGAGCGAGACATGATGTCCCAGATGTGCTCAATTGGATTCAGGTCTGGGGAACGGGCGGGCCAGTCCTTAGCATCAATGCCTTCCTCTTGCAGGAACTGCTGACACACTCCAGCCACATGAGGTCTAGCATTGTCTTGCATTAGGAGGAACCCAGGGCCAACCGCACCAGCATATGGTCTCACAAGGGGTCTGAGGATCTCATCTCGGTACCTAATGGCAGTCAGGCTACCTCTGGCGAGCACATGGAGGGCTGTGCGGCCCCCCAAAGAAATGCCACCCCACACCATGACTGACCCACCGCCAAACCGGTCATGCTGGAGGATGTTGCAGGCAGCAGAACGTTCTCCACGGCGTCTCCAGACTCTGTCACGTCTGTCACGTGCTCAGTGTGAACCTGCTTTCATCTGTGAAGAGCACAGGGCGCCAGTGGCGAATTTGCCAATCTTGGTGTTCTCTGGCAAATGCCAAACGTCCTGCACGGTGTTGGGCTGTAAGCACAACCCCCACCTGTGGACGTTGGGCCCTCATACCAAACCTCATGGAGTCTGTTTCTGACCGTTTGAGCAGACATGCACATTTGTGGCCTGCTGGAGGTCATTTTGCAGGGCTCTGGCAGTGCTCCTCCTTGCACAAAGGCGGAGGTAGTGGTCCTGCTGCTGGGTTGTTGCCCTCCTATGGCCTCCTCCACGTCTCCTGATGTACTGGCCTGTCTCCTGGTAGCGCCTCCATGCTCTGGACACTACGCTGACAGACACAGCAAACCTTCTTGCCACAGCTCGCATTGATGTGCCATCCTGGATGAGCTGCACTACCTGAGACTCCGTCTCATGCTACCACTAGAGTGAAAGCACCGCCAGCATTCAAAAGTGACCAAAACATCAGCCAGGAAGCATAGGAACTGAGAAGTGGTCTGTGGTCACCACCTTCAGAACCACTCCTTTATTGGGGGTGTCTTGCTAATTGCCTATAATTTCCACCTGTTGTCTATTCCATTTGCACAACAGCATGTGAAATTTATTGTCAATCAGTGTTGCTTCCTAAGTGGACAGTTTGATTTCACAGAAGTGTGATTGACTTGGAGTTACATTGTGTTGTTTAAGTGTTCCCTTTATTTTTTTGAGCAGTGTATATAAACACACTCAAAATAGGTTTATTGCCTCTATAAGTGATAAAGAGCGATAAAAAAGGAGAAAGAAATGTGTGTTATTGAAAATTGCATGTTATTCAGGTTGAGTAAACAAATGTGAGATTTGATATGTGACATGTTTAGAGAAAAATATGTTTTATTTTAAAGGAAGGAAGATGTCTTAAGATGTGCGAGGGTGGGGGAGTTGAAGGATGCCTTGCATGGCTACACAAGGATATTGCTGAAGTATCTGTTTATTAAATGTAGTTAAACCTTACGCCCCGGTTTGTTATTATACAAAGAACAAACAAAACTAAATGTACATAATTTTCTTTAGGAATGTAATGAAGTAAAACTAAAAGATGTCAAAAACATAAATAACCCCCCAAAAAACAACTTAAGTATTGCTTTCAAGTATTTCTACTTAAGTACTTTACACCACTGAAAAAGTTCAGCATTTCCCAACTTTATGCAAATCACCAGCAGCGACCGCTGGGCGATGACCAATCATATCGAGTGGTTCCCATGATGAATTTGACGCTATGCGACCCAACGCTGGAGACTTTCTTCAGCAAAGATGGCTGACAAAAATACTAGGATGGAAGCAAATGTTAGTAATTATAACATCTTATACAACAGGTGGGTCTAATCCTGAATGCTGATTGGTTAAAACCGCATTCCAGCCGGTGTCTATTCTACCAGTTGCCACTGGCTAAATCTATGACATTGAAATGCTTAATTACTCTGTTCCGTCTGACTGTGCAATCCACTGTCTCATCAGCCCAGCCAGGCAATTTATAAACTTGATCTCCACTATAAAAAGCACCTAGACATTATCTCACATTTCTTTTTAGACTAATATTTAGATTTCAACAGCGGACATTTGTATAAACCTTGCTGTCTGTCTCTCCGACATTTGCAACATTGTTTCAATATTGAAATTCGATCTCCTGCTGTCCCATAGTAAAGAACGTGTCGGGAGTCAGGACGAGACAGACAGACAGGCAGGCAGCGTTTCTTAGCCAGTCTAAATCATGAATCAACTGGCTTAATTTTTATGGATATATACAAAAAAAGGTCAATTGAAAAAAGGTCAAACGTAACGCAGCTAATTTGCAGTCTTTCCAGCTTCAGTTTGAAGTGATTGTGTTACTGTAGTTATGTTGTTGGCTAGCTCCTCTGAACAACAGTGTCCTGACGAGTTAGCACATTTTCTATGCCAGGCAAAATTGCGCCTCATTAGCTCATTGTTATGGATGTATCCAAATAAATGTCACTAGAAAACAGTTTATGCAAATGCAACTGCTTTGCTGTTATTCTGGCTGTTATTTTGATGTGACTAAGTTAGCCGTAGTTGGCTAGTTAGTAAGCAAGGGATAAGAATGTTGCCAGCCAGTATGGCAATGGAACAACAGTCACGTCTCTAGCAACCCTAGATTTGTGTCGGGACTACATCTTGTGGAAGGATGAAATAGTATGAATAAATTAATCCCCCCCCAAAAAAAATATGAAAATATATCAATGATTATTTGAATATGTTGGTAACCCGTTGTTTAAAAGTGATAATGCCCTCGAAGACAGTGTTTGGAGGATATATTGGCACGGTTTGCCGGCCCGAGACAAACCAGTACAAATATATCCTCCAAACAATGGCTTCTCGGGCATTATCACTTAAATAACGAATCGTGCAAAACATTTACAGTCAAGAGGAATATTTTAGTTAATGTAGAGACAAACAATTATTTATATTTTTTTGTCATAAAGTTAAGTTACAAAAATAGCTATTTAGCAAGCTAGCTGACTAGCTAACATTAGCCAGCTAGCTTGCTAGCTTGATGGGCATTGAGTAGGTTATGAAATTGTAATTTGTGTTGTTTAATGTTTTTGGGACTCATGAGAAAACCATCAAACCAGATTGTCTTGTTAAACAGTCGATGTAAAGAATCTAGCTAGCTAAAGCATTTGCTGCAAATTGTATACAATTTTGTAAGCTTGCCTTGCTGATACTTGCCATGCAATGCAGCTGAAGTAATGTAGCTAACTAACTATTGTCTTGCTTATTGTGTAGTGGAGGATAAAAATAACTAGATGCGTACGGATGTGTAGCTGGCTATGTAGCCGATCTGTGTAGGGACCCTAAAATGTTTGGTATAAATAATTGTTCAGAATCTAGCTATGAACCTCAGCTATCATAACTGGTTGTATCGACTTCAAAACAGTCTGAATGGCATTAATGAAGCCAATGGATTGAGGAGAATATAATATCACTTTATTGTGCCAAGGGTGCAAGTTGTATATACATGTAGTTATTACCAAGCATGAGATCCCCACATTGTTGCCAGTACATTGAATATATTCATTGATCATGTATCCTACCTTGGCAAATAAAGGTGCGGTTCAGGTATGAATGTCTGTGAGACATTCTTTTTCAGTCATATCCAATACCAGGAGTATCAAACTCCAGTCTTTGAATGATGCAGTGTCTGCATGTACAGTGCCTTCGGAAAGTATTCAGACCCCTTCACTTTTTCCACATTTTGTTACGTTACAGGCTTATTCTAAATTTGATTAAATAAATGTTTTTCCTCATCAATCTACATGCAATACCCATAATGACAAAGTGAAAACAGGTATTTAGAAATACCTTATTTACATAAGTATTCAGAAACCTTTGCAATGAGACTCGAAATTGAGCTCAGCTGCATTCTGTTTCCATTGATTATCCTTGATGTTTCTACAACTTGATTGTAGACCACCTGTGGTAAATTCAATTGATTGGACATGACAAAAACCAAGCCATGAGGTTGAAGGAATTGCCCTTAGAGCTCCGAGACAGGATTGTGGTCGAGGCACAGATCTGGGGAAGGGTACCAAAACATTTCTGCAGCATTGAAGGTCCCTAAGAAATAGTGGCCTCCATCATTCTAAATTGAAGAAGTTTGGAACCACCAAGACTCTTCCTAGTGCTGGCCGCCCAGCCAAACTGAGCAATCAGGGGAGAAGGGCCTTGTTCAGGGAGGTGACCAAGAACCTGATAGAGCTCCAGAGTTCCTCCGTGGAGATGGGAGAAACCTTCCAGAAGGACAACCATCTCTGCAGCACTCCACCAATCAGGCCTTTTATGGTAGAGTGGCCATACGGAAGCCACTCCTCAGTAAAAGGCATATAACAGCCCGCTTGGAGTTTGCCAAAAGGCACCTAAAGAGTTTCAGATGAAACCAAGATTGAACTCTTTGGCCTCAATGCCAAGCATGGTGGTGGCAGCATCATGCGGTGGGGATGTTTTTCAGCTGCAGGGACTTGGAGACTAGTCAGAATCGAGGGAAAGATGAATGGAGCAAAGTACAGTGAGATACTTGATGAAAACCTGCTCCAGATCTCAGACTGGGGCGAAGGTTCACTTTCCAACAGGACAACGACCCTAAGCACACAGCCAAGACAACGCAGGAGTGGCTTTGGGACAAGTCTCTGTATGTCCTTGAGTAGCCCAGCCAGAGCCCGGACTTGAACCCGATCTAACATTTCTGGAGAGACCTGAACATAGCTGTGCAGCAACGCTCCCGATCCAACCTGACAGAGCTTGAGAGGATCTGCAGAGAAGAATGGGAGAAACTCCCCAAATTTGAACCCGATACAGGTGTGCCAAGTTTGGAGAGCCATACCCAAGAAGCCTCAAAGCTGTAATTGCTGCCAAAGGTGCTTCAACAAAGTACTGAGTAAAGAGTCTGAATACTTATGTAAATGTAATATTTAAGTTTTTAATTTTTTATTTTAGAAATGTAAAAAATAAATTGAGGGAAATCTACACACAATACCCCATAATGACAAAGCAAAACACTGGTTTTTAGAAATGTTAGAGCATATTACTATTTACCTGTGAATACATTCATGAAATGGAGAATGAATTAAACTATTTACCAATTTAATAACCAGACCTTTATATACTTAATTGTTATGTTGAATTCTTGATGCCTAATCGAACGTGCTGCTATATGCTGCCAGCCCATCCACAGGCAAACCACTCTGGCCGGCCGGAGCAGCACACGGCAATTTACCGCGTACTAATGTACACATTCGGTAAAATAGGTTTTTATTGGAGTGATATTCTCAAAAGCCCTGCTTGCAGAGGGGTCCGTAAACAGAACATACCAATGCTTTTTAATGGACACAAATACAGTAGGTTGATCATTAGGAGGGATAGGTTTAGGGGTCAATAAGCTGTCCTGTGTAACATGACATACTTTAGAAACACAATTATCCAACAAAAGTTTGTATTACAGAGCACAAGAGCAACATCAGAACTGGTGAGATAAGTCCCTCGTAGCCAGACATTTTATGTGACATCCTCTATAAATATGGGTGGATGTCTATTGTTCTCCAAATGCTAACGAAGACTGTCGAACGTGTCAGTTTGTTTTGACCTCTGCTGCAAAAAACAAGACATTAAAACTTAAAGAATATTTCAGTGAGTGTGGGTTTTTCCTTTCCTCCAGTAAAATGTATTTTATAACGTAAGGGCAGAGTGGGTGGACTTCGTAGTTATGATTCTGACAGGGGAGCTAAACTAGGGCATTGAGAAAACAGTTGGTTTTGATACTCTACAATCCTGTGGGCCATTCCCAAATGAGACATTTGAAAGTGAGTGGGATTGTGTTAAGTTAATAATAGGCTTTCTCTTATGTACATAACCTCCAATTAGATATGTTAAAAGTCTTGTCTTGTTACAGTATTACAGGTCATTGTGCAAATATATAAGATACAAGATCACCATCTACTGTACTTTTGATAAACTGTCTCGAACATCAGATGGATGAAGAAAACAGATCATTCTTAGGATATGGGTTTGTTGAATAAATATTGCTGAATATGATTTTTAGTGATCAAAAAGGGTCATTGTACTGTATGAAATAAAACTGTATATAAATATTTTGCAACAGTAGGTGTAGTGGATGTGAGTCGGTATCACAGTCTCATTGTGGGGATGCCAGTAGCAGCACCACTGAGTAAGGGATGTGTTTGTGGCTAGTTGGTACTGGATTAATCTTTTTAAAGATGATGGTTCATGGCGAAGGATGGAAGCGGAATGTCAGAGGTCAGTGCAAAAGAGGTGGTGGATTTATTACCAAAAAAGGTAAAAATATATATATATAAGATTAAGTGTAACATGAAGAATCCTGGCAGTGGTGGAAAAAGTACTCAATTGTCATACTTGAGTAAAAGTAAAGATTCTTTAATAGAAAATTACTCAAGTAAAAGTGAAAGTCCAGTAAAATACTACTTGAGTAAAAGTCAAAGTATTTTGTGTTGTGTATCAACAGTAAATGTAATTGCTTAAGTATACTTAAGTATCAAAAGTAAAATCATTTAAAATTCCTTATATTAAGCAAACCAGATGGCATCATTTTCTTTTATTTCTTTTATTTAAGGATAGCCAGGGGCTATCTCCAACGCTCAGACAATTTATACTCGAAGCAGGTGTGTTTAGTCCGCCAGATGAAGTAGGAGGGATGACCAGGTGTTCTCTTGATAAGTGTGTGAATTTGATCATTTTCCTGTCCTGCTAAGCATTCAAAATACAACAAGTACTTTTGGGTGTAGAGGGAGCAAAAAGTGCATTTCTTTAGGAAGGTAGTGTATTAAACGTTTTTAACATTCGTTTTACACAACATCAATGTCATAATAGAGCTGAATAGATGATTCAATATTTATGCTGCAGTAACATGATATTCACTAGGCCTTCCCTTTAAACTTGGCCGTGCAAGTTTGAGCGCAAGGAAAGTTGCACTGCTGTTTGGACGACCAGGAAGTAAGACGCTTTGTCTTGCAGCTCTAAGTAAACTTCAGGGTAAGAACAGCTTACACAATATTCGGTTAATGACAGCATGGCTTTCGCCATGTAAATATTTTAGGTTTACCACTAAAGTTACCATATGTTTTTTAACATTATGCATTCGATATGGGCAACATGTAACTTTCAATGAGAGCGCCGCAAGGCAATCAATGCACAGGTGGACTCGTAACGTTTAAATTGCAATCCGGTCTAGTGAAAAGGTTTGAGATAATATTATCACACTCATGCTGAGCTAGGCCTGCATCCCACTTTTAAAATCAGTGTCACCCTCAGCTCAAGAGAATTTCCCATGGGAGGCGCAGGTCAGCACCCAACATGAAGCGGTCTCTCGTGTGAGAGGAGGTCGAATGGGGGTTTAATGTAGCGGACGAGGTGAAGTTGCCCTGCCTGCGACTTCAAAATCAGTGTCACCCTTGGGCCAATAGGGAAATTGGTTTCTCCCATGTGGAAATAGCAGCGAGGAAAAGGAAAGGAGCTGAGTTTAGCGGGAAGCGATGCATTGAGGAAAGGAGCTGAGTTTAGCGGGAAGCGATGCATTGAGGAAAGGAGCTGAGTGGAGCGGTGCGTTGAGGAAAGGAGCTGAGTGTAGCGGGAAGCGGTGCGTTGAGGAAAGGAGCTGAGTGTAGCGGTGCGTTGAGGAAAGGAGCTGAGTGTATAGCGGTGCGTTGAGGAAAGGAGCTGAGTGAAGCGGTGCGTTGAGGAAAGGAGCTGAGTGAAGCGGTGCGTTGAGGAAAGGAGCTGAGTGAAGCGGTGCGTTGAGGAAGTTTGGCGTCATGTACAAAAAGCAAAAAACGTACTCCAGTAGCTCAGAAATTGAACTTGACAAAAGTGTGGATGAATTACCTGCGGTGGCAGGTGTGGTGAAGAACGTCAAATTGGAGCCTTGCCCCGACGATGACACAGATTATTCTGGATCTAGGGCGAGGGATCCTAAGAGTCTCCCTGTGACTAGGCCGAGGCCAATAGTGATAGGAATAATGTGTGCTTCAGTAAGGTTGGCTTCTTAGCGTTCATAGCCGTCAACTGTACCGCAGAAATGGAACATAAATCACAGAAAATAGATGTTCTAGCAGCTGCATGTAAGTACTTGGGTGTATGAGATTTTACTGCAGAAGAGTTACAAGGTGTGTTGAAAGATAGTACTCCGCTTCCCATACTACTGGCCTGGTGTAGGATCAAATGGAGGCAGTGGCGGTTCTAGTTTATATGGCTCCCTGGGTGAGACATTTGGAACAACACAAAAAAATAATATTTTAAAATTATACAAAAATAACACTCATAAATATAAAAAAGTAAAAGACAAATAGAAACAAATTGTAGTATATACAATAATCAAATTATTAACACTATTAATTTATTACCTTGTCAGCTCAGGGATTCGATCCAGCCATCTTTCGGTTACTGGCACAAACAGTAACAGAAACTCTAACTACTAGGCTAACTGCCGCCTTATGCATTGAACATCCCAGAAGACTCAATCTATCACAAAATATCAGCATATTCTAGATGTCTTTTAAGTAGCTGCATACTTTTATTTTTTGCACATTTCTCCTCTTCTTTCCTCTTTTTCCTAAACTGATGGCTTAGACCTTTTCTTATCCATTTGTGTTGATTTGGCATTTGAGCATCAATACATTACCCATCCCCCAACACTGTCAACCAAGAGTCAAGACTAAACCAATTCACCTTGGTGGTGTGCAGACTGGTTTTATATTATTCTTAACGATTTCGCACAAACCAGAAAAAAATGCAACAATATGTCTGTGAAACGGCAGGTAGCCTAGTGGCTAGAGCGTTAGACTAGTAACCGAAAGGTTGCAAGATGGAATCCCTGAGCTAACAAGGTAAAAATCTGTCGTTCTGCCCCTGAACAAGGCAGTCAACCCACTGTTCCTAGGCTGTCATTGAAAATAAGAATTTGTTCTTAAATGACTTGCCTAGTTAAATAAATAATAAAAAATACTATATTCACAGTATTATGAATGAATTGTGGTAGCATTTCGTAGTGTGACTGATTTTACTAATTGCATTAGTACTGTACAAAGTTAGAGGTGCCCAATTTGATAGATTCCACCGCTCCCCCTACCTTGGGCTTCCAGTGGGTAGACCTGAGGTCAACCTACACCCGACCCCTCCTCATCTCGTACTTCTGAGTGGGAGACCTTCCCAGGCAGTAGCCTGCCTAGCTCACAAACTAGAATCAGGGCGCCCACTCCGACAAGTTTAATTGACCCACAGTCCCACACTGTGACATGATATCATTGACGTGACGTGCAAATTAAGCGATTAAAAAAGACGATCGTGCAAATGTCACCATTCCGATTTTTTTTGTGTGTGGGCACCCGTTCCGCACCCAGCAAGATGCCGCCCTGTCGCCCATACCTAAATCCGCTACTGAGATGGGGCGAAGGTAGTGGAATAGTGTTGAAGTTTTAATAGTGTAGGGTTAGTTAGTAGGGAAATTTAAGGGTGGCAGGTAGCCTCGAGGTTAGCGCATTAGGCCAGTGACTGAAAGGTTGTGGATCGAATTCCAGGGCTGACAAGGTGAGAGAAAAAAATCTGTCTCTGTGCCCGTGAGAAAGTCACAACCACAATTGCTCCAGGGGCGCTGGGCAATGGTGACCCTGGCTGTGATCCCACTCCCTGCAGGTGTCTCATAGGGATTTGGTATATGCAAGGAACACATTTCCATGACACATTTCCATTGTGTGTTGTAAGATAATGGGCATAATGCCAACACAGAGATGGCGCTAGTGGGGCACCCATCTAGGATGTATAAACAGGTGCATTATGAGTGTGATTGGGATGTCCTGACCTGTAACATGTTATACCTGAGTAAAGGATTAACTTTACAAACTCTCCGACCTGAGTTATTCACATACACATAACAGGACAAATACAAAGCACCCCCCAAATTATATATATTTTTTATTCCCTATCCCCGTTCTGTCACAAAGTGAAATGAATTCACACTCCAGAACAGTAGGCGGACACAGCCCACACAGTTGGTGGCGGCATGCATCTCTAACATACTGTATGTTTAGAGAACGCCAAAATACCGAAGAAGAACGGATGCCTTCCGGTCATGTCTAGAAGGGATACAATTTGTTAATTTAACGTCACTTTTTTAAGTGCATTTTTGCTAATCCTAACCTAATTCTCTTTATCCTCTGTGTACGTTCTAACCTGCTACGAAAAGTCAAATTTGACAAAAGCTGTATCCCTTCTTGACACAACCCTGCCTTCCCGCCTTTGGGACAACAACTCTTTTAGGGCGGAGACAAGACCATATCTGACTAGCATCACAGTGCTGGTAGCATGCTAGGTAGCTACAGTATATAGTTAGCTTGGTTCTTATTCTATGTGAGTCTGAGGGCAAAATGGCTACAGCTTACAATATGTTTCAGTTAGAAACAACATCGATTATGGCCGTTGTCGTCGAGACGGCAATTACAGAAATGAGTCCATATTTGCGCGTCGTGCAGAACTCTTACAATCCGGAGAGAGAGGTGAGTACAGCGTGCCTAACGACATTACGGAGTTGCACAAGTTAACGTTAGCTAAAGTTGCACAAACATTTACTGGTAACTAGCTGCATTACGTTGTCTAGTAGTTAGCTAGTTTATCAACGTTGGTGTTCATCATATGTGGTTAATCTCTAATGTAATTGGCAATGTTAGCTACGTACTGCTAGTCCTCAGCTAAGCTTGTTGGCGAACGTTAGCTAGTTTGCTTATTGGTTTCACATCTTTGCTGTAGCACGTATGGAAAGCTGGCTACTTAGGTAACATGTTTTTCAATTCTTTACACAGCTTTGCACAATTATGAATCTGGTGACAGGGGAGGCTATTCGTAAAATCTGCCAACTATTCCTAGTGGCTTCCTCGAGTTTACAAAATGAGAACGTGAAACTGAAGACCAAGGTCGAGCAGATGACCCAGTTGTTTGAAAACAATACACCGCCTGGTAAACGTATGCTTATTTTAACGCAAATGAAAAAATGTATATTGCCATTAGGGTTGGGCGATGTCAACCTTTGTCTTATCGTGATGAAGTACCCATAAAACATGAATCATGACAAAATATATTTTGTAGACAAATCTTTTTTTTGTAACCTATTCCTCTGTTGGAATTGTGGCACGAAAAACGTGTGTGCGCGGACGTACAAGTGACAGTCAAGGAGCGCTGGCTGTGCATATTGTGAAGTGTTGTAAAATGCCATTTATGCTTGATCCGAAATGTGGTCGGAGGCGCACTGGATGGTGGGAGGTAATTTCTCAACCCCCGGAGGCAGGCAGCGGCCAAATTGATCTTTGTACCGCATCGCTGTGCGCCTGTAATGTTTTGTAAATGGGGAGGGCTCCGCATTGACATGATTGGTTGACAGTAGGTGAGGGCGGGAGGTCCTGTATAAACACCAACTCACTTCCTTGACAACTTCCTTCACAACAGCTCTGCGCTGGGGAAGAGCAAGAAGTATTAATGCCCTGACTTTTGCAGAGGCCATATCACCGTAAATGCTGCACATCAATACAGATAACCATATAGCCCCTTTTAAATCACCAAGGGGAAAGGTGGATACCTAGTCAATTGTACAACTGAATGCATTCAACTGAAATGTGTCTTCCACATTAACACAACCCCTCTGAATCAGAGCCCTGCTGCAACTCTGCTGTCCCCAGAACTGGATAATTATTCAATGATTCACATTTTTGCACAATCTTTCTCTCTTATTTGGCCTAGGCTTCTATACTCCTATTATCATAGAAAAGGGCCTACGCTACACAATTTATTTCAGAAGCTTTGCTCAGCTGTAAGTTATTTTTGACTTGTCATTAAATTTTTCCATTTTGATATTGTTTGCTCAATTTTACTTGTTTCCTCTAATATTTGTCATTCAAAAATAAAGCTGTGATGAAGAGTCGCTTATAGACCGACTTTCAGCTCCCATTTGAAAGCTGATACTTTAGTACATAGCTTATTTGGGAAATAGTCTGCATAGCTTTTGATAGGCTATTTTAATTACTAGGATTTGGCGTTTGGTTCCCAAAGGCAAGGCGGGGGATGCATGCGTTTCTTTTATAGTAGACTAAACTTTGCTCAACTGTAAGGTTTGTTCAAACTATTGTTCGATGTATCTATTTTCCTATTGTTTGTTCTACCGCTCTCATTATTACCTTAGGCCTATCATGTTTTGGGGTTATTCAAAAACAACTTAAAACTGAGAGCCTAGAAGACCGTTAGATAAATTCATAGTTTGATCATGAAGTAGTGCAGTAAGAGAAAGCCAGCATGAATAAAAACTGAAGTCATATTTATATCATATGGACAGAAAATACAAAATGTGGCTTTTAAAATAATTAGACACAAATAAAAATGTAATAGGATTAGCCTACATGGCCATGATCATCCCACAAAATATTTTTTTGCAGTGCCGTTTGCGCTGCTTTGATTAAATCTTAGGTATGTCTACATTCTCTTGCATTCTGTAAATTGTTTATAACATATTTATTGAAATGGGTTATGCAGTCTGTAGCAAAATAATAGGCTACTTGGCATTGTCCTGCTGTGGGCTACCCGGCATTGTCCTGTTGTGGGCTACCCGGTCAGCTCATTACTGCGTGGTGCCAGTCAAGTTGAAATAGGCTATACATCGTCTGTCATATCACGATGTCGTCGCCATCAACGATGGCTGTCAATCATCTTCGATATCTGATACGATTGTAGTATCGCCCAACCCTAATCGCCATATTGGTAGACTTATTTGACTAACTAAATTAGACAAGTGTCCTGTTCAGCTGAGCATTCAGCTTTGTACATCAAGATGCCTCATGCTACACAAACAGGAGATCTATAGGCTAATATGTATATTACTCATGTTCCTTTCGTCTTTAGGTCCTGCAATTTTTTGCAGTAAACCCACAGAGACGTCTTCGTTGGAGAATGACTCCTCTCTGGGAGAGACAGATGGACTGAATACAGACCTATCCCCAAGAAACACTGAATCCAACGTTGAGCATATTAGAGCTGCTCTGCCAGAGGGCAACGGGAGAGACGGCCAGAAAAACAGCAATACTACTAAAGGGACACGATCCAAAGAAACCAAACGCTTCAAGTGTGATATTTGTGAGAAGACCTTCAGCCAGAACAAACGGCTGGTACAACACAAGCTAACTCACACAAGACCCTTCAAGTGTGATGTTTGTGAAAAGACCTTCAGTAGGGAAGGGTCACTGGAATCTCACACGCTAACGCACACAAAACCATTCAAGTGTGATGATTGTGACAAGACCTTCAGCCGGAATCGCTTGCTGGTACGTCACAAGCTAATTCACACAGGAGAGAGGCCATTCGCTTGTGGTCAATGTGGAAAAACATTCACAATGTCTAAGCAGCTCGAACATCACATGTTGCGTCACAGAGAAAAAACATTCAGTTGCAAAGTCTGTGGAAATACATTCTTTACCAAGAAAGATCTGAAACGACATCAGCTTGTTCATGCAGTGGAGAGACCGTTCAAGTGCCTGACTTGTGGAAAGGGTTTCACAAAAAGGAAACTTCTTATCGAGCACGAGAGAATCCACACCGGTGAAAAACCATACAGCTGTTCTGTATGTGGGAAGAGTTACACACAGAGTGGTGGCCTGAGTTATCACATGCGAACACATACAGGTGAACGTCCTCATTCATGCTCAGAGTGTGGTAAGCGCTTTATAACTAAATCCAGCCTTGAAAAGCACAAGGTAATCCATACAGGGCAGAAGCCATTTACATGTGAGACATGTGGAGCTGCTTTCGGCCATAAAGGAAACCTTGTGAGACACCAAGTGCTTCACACAGGGGAGAGACCGTACAAATGTAAAGTGTGTGGGAAAAGCTACCTTCAGTCCACCCTCTTAAAAGCTCACATGCACCGTCATGGGGCAACCAAACCATTTATGTGTGACCTATGTGGAAAGACTTTTATGTACAATTTTCTAATGAGACGACACCATCTAAAATGGCACACAGCTGAAGGAGAGAAGCAGAAAGAACGAGAGAGAAAAGAGAGAACGAGAGAGCGAACCGCCAAGAGACCGGGAACCTCAACAAAGCCATTCAGTTGCGACATATGTTTGAACGGCTTCAGCTCCATGCTAACTCTGAAAAACCATCAACGAATTCACACGGGACAAAAGCAATACTCTTGTTCCATTTGCGCAAAGACCTTTGCCTATAAACATACTTTTGACTATCACATGAGACTTCACAGTGGCGTGAAGCCCTATGCTTGTAAATACTGTGAAAAGAAATTTGTTCTTAGGCAAGCTCTCGAAGGACATGAGCGAACCCATACAGGTGAAAAGCCCTTCAAATGCAGTTATTGTGACAAGACTTTTGCAGTCAACACCAATCTCAAAAGGCATGAGCGAGTCCACACGGGAGAGAAGCCGTTCAAATGTGACGTCTGCGGGAGAGGTTTCGGCCAAGCCAACAACGTAAAAGCCCACATGCAGGTCCACACTGGAGTTAGGCCTTATTATTGCAAGAGATGTGGAAAGGGCTTTTCTGATATTAGACACTACAAAAACCATAGCTGTAATGGTGTGGCAGCGACACATGATCAGTCGAACAAATCTTCTGACCGCTCTTTCAGAAGTAGAAAAGGAGAAATGCGGTAGAGACAAAGGTGCTTGCCTTAATGCTGCTGTGATGTAGACTCAGTGATATAATCTCTATCATTCACAGTGGGGTAACTTCCTGCTTTCAGACAACAGGGATGTATTCAGCAGGGTGAAAAGTTCTGGGGTGAGTTTCTGGAATGCCTCTGCTGTTATATTACATTTCACAACCCAGGCACAAGTAAATTGGCTCCTCACAACCCAGAGCCCATATTGGCTCATCCTAGTTTGCTCTTACTTTGAGGCATGCTCACATTGGGGAGAGCCTATTTGACTTTAGTTTTATTTCTGTTTAGCTAAACTACAAAGATTACTGTTTTCTTTTACAGAATTTTTAGGAATTAAGGTTAGCTGTTTAGGAATTGAGGTGTGTGCTTGCAGTAATACTTGGAGATCCAGGGTTTATGTTCATGAGCCCATTATTTCTGACAGTTTGCTGAATTGTCTGTTTAATAATTTTTTCTATTGTGTAAAGATCATTAAAACACATACAAATATCAGAACTTTGCATTTTGTCTATCAGACAGGACAGCTTGGTGATACTTATTCAGGTGATGGTGCAATAGAGGCTGGTGGAAGGAGCTATTGGAGAACAGGCTCATTGTAATGGCTGGAATGAAATAAATGGAACAGAGTCAAGTGGTTTCCATATGTTTTTGTTTGACAGCTGTCCATTTATTCCTTTCCAGCCATTACAATGAGCCCTTCCTCCCATAGCTCTGCCCACCAGCCTCCACTGCGGTGAGTATATAATTTCTCCCGACTGAGTGGTGAGGTATTATAAGTAGGCTAGAGTTCCGAGTTATTTGTTGACCCGTGCCTGTTTGGCGACAATTCCAACGTCTGAGCCTATGTCTGGAATAGTTACTTCCAATTCCACCATGAACCATAGCTATCCCCGGTGCCCTTCAGCCCCAATAGTGCATTTCAAATTCAAATGCTCCATCGGGAATTTTCCATAGGAGTACGTGACTGACGTCAGCGCTATCACCATCTACTGGTTTTAATGTCTATGATATTGACAGGCTGATTAGCTAGGACAAAAAGGTGTGAAAGATGGATTTGCACGCAAAGTTTGCTGAATTTAAGAATGGGGTAGTAGTATCTAACAATTGTGTTCAAATCTGTCTTTCACACCTTTTTGTCCTAGCCAATCAGCCTGTCAATATCTTCGACATTAAAACCAGTGGTGATCTCAGGCTTGTGTCCGACTGCTCGGCCATGGAAACCCATGTCATGAAGCTCCCAACCGAACAATTATTTTGCTGACGTTGCTTCCAGAGGCAGTTTGGAACTCTAGTGAGTGTTGCAATTGAGGACAGACGATTTTTACGCTCTTCAGCGGTTCCATTCTGTGAGTTTGTGTGGCCTACCACTTTGCGGTTGAGCTGTTGCTCCGTTATTGAGCCGTTGTTTCCACCTCACAATAACAGCACTTACAGTTGACCCTTGTTGGAACAGTGGCTTCCTATGACGGTGCCACATTGAGTCACTGAGCTCTTCAGTAAGGCCAATGTTTGTTTATGGAGATTGCATGGCTGTGTGCTCTTTAATTTGTGTGCTCTTTAACTCCACTAATTTGAAGGGTTGTCCACATAATTTAGGCAATGAGGTGTTTTTACCAACTTGGGAATCCAGGAGAAATTGTAAAAAAAATAAGAAAAGTCAGACGCCACATTATAGAGTTTTTAGGACAAACCAGTTAACAATGGACTTATCATATGTTAATAATAGACATTTGGCTGAAGTGTGAAAATACATTCCGAGCAGAACTAAACCTTTCAATGATCAGCCGTTGACCCTATCAGAGGGTGGAAACGACACTTTTTTTCTCTCTCTTCATAATTAGACTTGTTGCTATTTGTCCTTCTAGCCAAGGTGGCAGTTTTGCATCCTGTGAATCCACAATCATACGGGTGAATAAGAGACGGAAGAGGTTCCCTGGTTCAATTAGGTTTTTTTCAGTTATTAGCAGCAATACAAGAGTGGATAATTGTGAATGAAAGTTAACCAGCTTTTTAAATAAAACAATACATTTCGGTTTAGTTGAACATCTTGTTCATGTCAGTATGCATTCACTTTATTGAAATCCTCTTTTTTTTTGCGGGTTGATGCTGTACAGGTGGGTGCCTTCTCCCTTGTTGATTCAAATGTTTTCAATAAAATTCAATTAACTAAGACCATACCCAGCTGTATTGGTGTCTATGGGAGACCCACCCATTGTAACCTTCCAGTACACGACATCCTTAAATCTTGCAGATGCGTGCGACTTGTCTGCAGTAAGACAGCTATAGCCTAGATTTACGTTAATACGTATAAACATGTTTTGGGTTCTCATACACTTACAATTATGTTTTGATTGTTGCTTGACCAGTCGCTAAGATTATATTTGTTTGATCTTTGCTAAATAACTATTTTGGATGCAGCAGTTGCTAACACTCGTTGACAGTCTAGCAAACGCTAACCAAATAACCATTTTACTGGTTGAAGTGTTTAATGCAGTTGGTTTGCGATGACAAACATTATTATATTAAGCTTTCATACGAGGCTTAAAATCCCATTATAATCCAAAAGTAGTATGAAATGCACTCATAAGCAACATGTAAATGGAGGCTTTTTTCCCCCTGGCATTCTAAAAGAACTCCGTGTTCTACCACCAACTTGCGCGCATCGCCCTCGTGCGACAATGTTTGCCAACACAGAAAGGGCGTCTTTAAAACCACCAGGTTAAGGCCCGAGTGAACTTAAGTAGTTGAACATGTTTTTTTATCCAAACTGACACGTTTTGTCAAACAACTTTATCAAAGGAGTGCCTGCGACATTAAGCACGAGACGACGAATAATATGAAGTGTTTCTGAGCACGAGTTTTAGCTAGCCAACGTCGCCTACAGGTGTGATCGGGGATTTCTATTGGAGACAAATTGCTTTCATCTTCATACTGTTCTGTCTTTTGATATTGTCATTTATCCACGGTCTTTGCCATACGTCCCAATGATTCCGAATAGCACTAGCCATTTTATTCACCTTCTGGGTGAAGTTGAATATTTTGACAAAGGTGAAAGACGTTGACCCGGAACAACATAGCTAAGTAGCCGGAAAGAGGTTTACTGAAATAGTAGTTTGCAAAAAGAGGGATGTATCCAGCTAGATTGGACCTGGCTAGCTAACCTTGTAAAATTATTAATCTACGTTTAGGTAAGAAGTATCTCTATTTGCAATGTCTTTGGTGCGTGTAATGCTTAGCATTACCTAAACTTTAATTTACAGTCTTCGGAAATAAGCAGGTTCCCTCATTCCAGCTAGCTAACGTAATGCAGATAGCCAGAAACGCTAACTTACGTTTTTGTTTTCTTCAGCTGATAAACTAACGAGTTTTTGACATTTGCTAATTTGACTTTTCTGACTAAGTGTTCTATTGTAAGATTTTTTTGTTTTGTAGAATGACAGGCCAAGAATAAGTTTTTCCTGTCCACCTTGGCTAGCTAGCTTGTGAGCTAGCTAGCATAATACTTCCCACCGATACGGGTTCTACGGGAAATGGTACGTTTTACTAGCTTTTGTGTTGTACTATTTACCAACTAGCAAGGTATATACCACTTAAGTTTATAAATGTTGACGTTTCAGTGGTAAGGTACTTGGCCAAGTTGCTAACGTTAACTAGGTATCTGCAAAGCTAGCTAGCTACATTCCTTGAATTCTTAGCATTGCCCGTTTTAAAGTAATAGCTAACTAATTAACTAGACAATTTTACCTAGATACTTAGAACAGTAGCTTTTCTACTCAATACAAAAACAAAAGCAGTCGTGTATCTAACGTTAGCTAAGAAATAATTTCGCCGTAAACAATCAAACTAGGCTTAAGTAAATGATTTGGAAGTAGACGTCTACTGGTAGTGTTTTCCAAGTAGATAATTATATGTAGTTAATTATCATCACTCAACCCTGAAACCGCAGGTCGACGTTCTCATGTGCCCATGGAGAAGGCGGTCTTTGAGGGGTGGCTGGAGTCAGTCTCCGCCTCTTTCCTCTCGCTTAGTGACCAGCAGCGCAACCAGTCCCTGGACCAGCTCATCTCGCTGAGTAATGCTGTCCAGCTCCGGCACCTGTCCAATGGGCTGGAGGCGCTGCTTAAGAGGGACTTCCTGCGCCTGTTGCCCCTGGAGCTCACTTTCTACCTGTTGCGCTGGCTGGACCCACAGACCCTGCTTACCTGCTGCCTGGTGTGCAAGCAGTGGAACAAGGTCAGGCTCTCTCGCTCTGTCATGGTGTTTGGCGCTCTGGTGTGTAAGCAGTAGATAGAACCAAGTTCAGAATTCATGTTACTCTTTTCACACCATCGTGCTGTCTAGCCCAATATTGAACTAAAGGAGCCTAACGTTACTCCTTGGTCCAAGGACTTTACATGTTCAGTTTAATAGGGGAATTGGCTCTTGAAGCCAAAACAGCCAAATACTTAATCTAAATGTGAATCTGTTCTCAATTGCGGTATGGTTCCCTCTACATTCATATCACTAAATAATTTCACAAATGCAAAATACACACTTACTCTAAACAGTTTTCATGCAGTTGCATCCAACAGTATTTTTAATTGAAAACACGTTTGGCGTCTTTCTTCCATTTACTCTCAGGTGTTCGGAGACGCAGATAGCTTATTAGCACAGGTAGTCCATTGTCTAAAGTCTGTTTCCTGTAAACAAGCACAGTAACATGGAAAAATGAGTCTGTGTGGGAACCCTATAAAAGGTGTTTCAATGTTTTCTCAACGATATTAAAGACAGTCTTTATTTTTCCAAAACCGTACCACAAGCAATAATATGTTAATGTTCAGACCAAGCGCCACGCTCTTCACAAAACTTCCCCCTACAGAAGACTCCTTCGTCCATTGACTTATGTGTAATGGAACTGAGAGTGATCAAGGGCCATGTGCTGAACCGTACTGTGCTGGCTCGGTTATTTTCTGTTCACATTCACCTTTCCAGCATCGTTCTAGCAGCTATTGGTGGATGTATAATAGGAGCAGGACCAGTGGTTAATTAGTAAATTGGGAGGTGCTCGAACAAAAGTGAATGCGAGAGGTGGGTGACCTGGGGAGTTCTGAGGTACCGGAACACCTTTTTATAGTAAATATTATGGCATTTGCATAGTGACAGAGCAGTAGAGTGGAGACACTTAAATATGTTGAAAACATGGGGACCATTTTTAGTAGCCTAGGGTCTTGAAAAAACATTAAAGGTATTTTCAGCCCGGGCCTAATATTCTAAGAGTTGATCCGGGTTGGGCTGGCGTGAGTTTATGGTTTGGCTGCGTGAGAAGTGCACCAGTATCTCTCAGATAATTAGATTAACCTTCTATGATCTCTCCCCCTCTGCTGATAGACATGAGCCTGCAACTCATCTCTCCAGCGTTTCACTTCATTTATTTCCTTATAGAAGCACGAAGGGTTCTGAAGGAAGTGCAGCACCCCTGATAAATTGAAATACATTTGCCCAAATTATAGAATTATTGCTGCCTGTTAATGAAATGACTCAGAATAGTCATTTGCTTTCCAACCTGTGTTTTCCCTCGATTATATTTAAAATATTGCAAAAGGCCTGTTTTGTCTGCATGATATTTTTTCATTGACAGATATGCCGCTTGTTCTCGATTGTAGGCTATTCCTCGTTATTGGGCTACACCAAGGTTTAAAAAAAGTAAATAAGCTAATGATCCTCTGGCTAAATTATAGGCATTCTATTGGTGTAGTAGGCTATTCTGAGGGATTTCATTAACAGATGGCAGTAATTCTATAATTTGGGAAATTGTATTTGCATATATCAGGCGTGCGGCACTTCCTTCAGAACCCTTCGTGCTTCTATAAGGAAATAAATTAAGTGCAATGCTGGAGGGATGGTAGTTGCAGGCTCATGTCTATCAGAGCAGAGGAAGAGAGGTCATAGAAAGTTAACTAGAATTAGATTATGTTAGAGATACTGGTGCGCTTCTCACACAGCCACGGCCAAGCGTTGGTCTCAAACTGGTTACAATGTTGCGCAAACTATAAACCCGGTACGGCCCAACCCGAACTCTTAGAATATTAGGCCCAGGCTAAAAATCGACTTCACTTTTTTTGTGGGGGCAGGAGAATTAACGAAGAGGCAACTCGAATGAACTTAGGTTTTTGTTAATTTACTTTTTTCAATGTAAAAATTATTTCATGCCAAGAGAGGTACAGGATCCGGCCGAATAGGTTCCGGAACAAAACAGTCCAACACTGAGAGGTGCCTGATTCTGTTCCGGCAGGATCCGTCTCAAATTAAGTATTGAGCGGGACCATACCCGTATCGCCATTCTCATTAGTATCGTGGCAAGGAAACAAGACATGAAGCAGATATAACTTCTTTAGGAAAACCGCCCTTACGTTGGAAACACATCATTATGTTGTCATCCAGAGTCACATTTATTTTCCAAGCTATAGCATACTATTTGACATACAGCAGGTTTTTAAACAACAGTTTGGTCTGCTTCGTGTTGAACATTTTTGCCATGGAAAAAATATTGCGATACTGGTATCGTCACAGCCCTAATGCCTAACCAGACCAGTGGTTTCATTACCACACCATTATGTATGAATAGGGATATTTGTTACAAGCTGGTGTGCAAGCGATTGAATAAGGCCAGGGTCTCCCACACTTGACACTGATATTTTTACCCTGTTACTGAGGTTCACTTTGATATTGGCTCTTCACATTTTGTACCTTTTCCCCCTAAGATTTGCTTCTGTTATATTTGTGTTTCTTTGTCCTCTGGGGTTTGGGTTGAACTGTGACATCCTTTCAGGTGATCAGCGCGTGCACGGAGGTGTGGCAGGGCGTGTGTCGGGACCTGGGCTGGCGCATCGACGACTCCATCCAGGATGCGTCCCACTGGAAGGGTGTCTACCTCAAGGCCAAGCTGCGCATGATGCAGCTGAAGAACCAGGAGGCGTTTGAGACGTCGTCGCTCATCGGGCACAGTGCGCGTGTCTACGCCCTCTACTACAAGGACGGCCTTCTCTGCACAGGTAGGTTATAGGCTTATGGTCATTTTGGGGTGTAGTATTCCTCTGCCGTAATGTTGATGGGACGGGCCTCTTAATTTTGTGATCTTTGGCCTCTTGGGTTGAATTTAAGGTTTTGGTGTAAGTGTGAGTGCTTGTGTGAGTGAGTGCTTTTGGTGTGATTTTTTTTTTTTTGTGTGCTAAATTGAATATCTATAACGTTTGCTAGTGATCTTTTGTAGTCTGTTTAAATTATGTTGCTGTTACACTCGTTGTGTAATTCCTTATTGTAAAATTCACCAATTATTTTGAAGGCTCTGATGATCTTTCTGCCAAACTGTGGGATGTCCGCACCGGGCAGTGCATCTATGCCATTCAGACGCACACCTGCGCCACGGTGAAGTTTGATGAGCAGAAGCTGGTGACTGGCTCCTTTGATAACACCATCGCCTGCTGGGAGTGGAGCACGGGGGCCAAGATCCAGCAGTTCCGTGGGCACACGGGTGCAGGTCAGGGGACCCCTGGGTCGTCTCGAACCTTCCCATTTGCTGACTTGAGGTGTTTTGCAGATCATGCTTACTGTGTCCAATTCCTGACATGAAGGGATATTCTACAATAGTGGCCTAATGAACAAGCTTTGGGTTTTTACAAAATGTCTCCATATGAACCAACTTGTGAAGAAATATTGAATTCTGAGGTTTTCTGACAAAAGGTGTTTTGTGGGCGTTGTAGTATTGCAGTCTTTCTCCCATACTCTCATATTGTGCCTGGTGGTTCCTAGAGATAGCTGATCTGTGGGGTTTTGATTGACAGGCAAATATAAACAGATTTTATGCATGAGCTGCCACTCCAAGTAGCCTCTGTTGCAGAGAAATTGTCAGTCTATTTTCAGTATTCTAGCATCAAATGTCTCTTCACATATCAATCCTTATATTTCTTATGTTACATGGAGATAATAACTTCTAAGTGTACGAATGATGTGTTGCATAGCCTTTTGGATTGGTGTACTAACGCCAGGTCTCTCTCTCCTTGGCTCGGTCAGTGTTTAGTGTGGACTACAATGATGATCTGGACACACTGGTGAGCGGCTCGGCTGACTTCTCTGTGAAGGTGTGGGCCCTGTCGGCAGGCGCCTGCCTCAACACCCTGACGGGACACACTGAGTGGGTCACCAAGGTAAACCCTACCAATATGTCCTGAATTACGTTCAGGATCGCTGCAGATGGTTTTGAATCGGAACATTTTATATGCATGTTTGTGGGGATTCGTTGAGGTCCTGGGGCAGAATAGTGTAGAATTGCAGATCTTGATCTCATAATAAGTAGCAATTTTTGGATGCAATGTGATTTGTAGATCACTGATTGTCTATGTTGTGCGTAGTCCCGATTGCAATCTCAAACATGCACTTTGTCTTGTGCAAATGGATGAAAGAAGTTTGCACAGTGTTGCATTCCTGAGCAAAGCCCTGTCTAGCGCACACTGCTTTTTCTTCTGCTAAATTGTCTAAAAACTGCAAGCTGCCCAGTGTTCAATATGAAGACTATATGAAGGATCCAAACCAAGCTGCCCAGTGTTCAATATGAATACTAGATGAAGGATCCAAACTAAGCTGCCCAGTGTTCAATAGGAATACTAAACTCAGCAAAAAAAAAGTAACGTCCTCGCACTGTCAACTGTGTTTATTTTCAGCAAAGTTAACATGTGTAAATATTTGTATGACCATAAGATTCAAAAACGGAGACATAAAATGAACAAGTTCCACATGCATGTGACTAACAGAAATGGAGTAATGTGTCCCTGAACAAAGGGGGGGGGTCAAAATCAAAAGTAACCGTCAGTATCTGGTGTGGCCACCAGCTGCATTTAGTACTGCAGTGCATCTCCTCATGGACTGTACCAGATTTGCCAGTTCTTGCTGGGAGATGTTACCCACCAAGGCACCTGCAAGTTCCCGGACATTTCTGGGGGGAATGGCCCTAGCCCTCACATTCTGATCCAAAAGGTCCCAGACGTGCTCAATGGGATTGAGATCCGGGCTCTTCGCTGGCCATGGCAGAACACTAACTTTCCTGTCTTGCAGGAAATCACGCACAGAACGAGCAGTATGGCTGGTGGCATTGTCATGCTGGAGGGTCATGTCAGGATGAGCCTGCAGGAAGGGTACCACATGAGGGAGGAGGATGTCTTCCCTGTAACGCACAGCTTTGAGATTGCCTGCAGTGACAACAAGCTCAGTCCGATGATGCTGTGACACACCGCCCCAAACCATGACGGACTCTCCACCTCCAAATCGATCCCGCTCCAGAGTACAGGCCTCGGTGTAACACTCATTCCTTCGACGATGAATGCGAATCCGACCATCACCCCTGGTGAGACAAAACCGCGACTTGTCAGCGGAGAGCACTTTTTGCCAGTCCTGTCTGGTCCAGCGACGGTGGGTTTGTGCCCATAGGCAATGTTGTTGGTGAGGACCTGCCTTACAACAGGCCTACAAGCCCTCAGTCCAGCCTCTCTCAGCCTATTGCGGACAGTCTGAGCACTGATGGAGGGATTGTGCATTCCTAGTGTAACTCAGGAAGTTGTTTCCATCCTGTACCTGTCGGATGTACCGATCCTGTGCAGGTGTTGTTACACGTGGTCTGCCACTGCGAGGGTGATCAGCTTTCCGCCCTGTAGCTCTCTTAGGCGTCTCACAGTACAGACATTGCAATTGTTTTGCCCTGGCCACATCTGCAGTCCTCATGCCTCCTTGCAGCATGCCTAAGGCACGTTCACGCAGATGAGCAGGGACCCTGGGCATCTTTCTTTTGGTGTTTTTCAAAGTCAGCAAAAAAAAGAAACGTTCCTGCTTTCTACTGAGTTTAGATGAAGGTGCCAAACTTGAGTCTTAAGACTCAAACCTTTTCCCCTGTGTAGGTGATTCTCCAGAAGAGTGAAGTAGAGTCCATGGTCCACTGTCCTGGCGACTACATCCTGTTGAGTGCTGATAAATTTGAAATAAAGGTAATGTGGTTCATTCATTTCTGCTGTTTTGTATCCAACGCCTCGTCGACTTTCACGCAACGATTGACCCTGTGCTGTCTTGTCACTGTAATACTTAAGATGCCCACACGGTGTCCCCCTCAGCTCCGTTTGACCACAGCACTGCTTATGTCTACAGACGTGTATATTTATTCATTTCTATGTATTTCACAGGTTTGGCCTATAGGCAGGGAAATCAACTGCAAGTGCTTGAAGACCCTGTCCGTGTCAGAGGACCGCAGTGTGTGTCTGCAGCCTCGCCTGCAGTTTGATGGCCGCTACATTGTCTGTAGCTCGGATCTGGGGGTCTACCAGTGGGACTTTGCCAGCTTTGATATCCTCAGGTAAAAACTGTCCGGGGCCTTGTTTCCAGTTTCGCTTCATCTTCTATGCTCAGACAGGCCAGGTATGATCGGAAACGCTTATGTGGTCGGCTATTTTTACTGTCTCAAATAGCCAACCAATCAGCCTGTTACCAACCCTTAGTAAACTTCTGGAAAAAAGGGTGTTCGACCAGATACAAGTCAATTTATTTACTGTAAAATAGTCAAGACTTTCAGCACGCTTATAGGCGAGGACATTTTAACAAGCACAGCACTTACACAAATGATTGGCTGAAATAAATGTATAAAAAGATTGAGGGGGCTGTTTTGTTAGACTTCAGTGTGGCTTTTGACATTGTCGATCATAGTCTGCTGCTGGCATTATACACACTGCTCTATTGTGGATAAAGTGTTACCTATCTAACTGAACACAGAGGGTGTTCTTTAATGGAAGCCTCTCCAACATAATCCAGGTAGAATCGGGAATTCCCCAGGGCAGCCTTACTTTTTTCAATCTTTATTAACTACATGCCACTGGCTCTGAGTAAAGCCTGTGTCTATGTATGACTCAACACTATAATAATGTCAGTGACTGAAATGACCAACACTTAAAGAGATGCAGTTTCAGAATGGGTGGCATGGAATAAGTTTGTCCTAAATATTTCCAAAACTTACCAAGCATTGGATTTGGGACAAATCATACACTAAACCCTAAACCTTAACGAAATCTTGTAATGAATAATGTGGAAATTGCGCAAGTTGAGGTGACTAAGCTGCTTGGAGAAGTCTTAATAAAGCGTTTCTCTACCTTAACAATCAACAAGGCAGGTCATACAGGCCCTAGTTTTGTCACACATGGACTACTGTTCAGTACTGTGGTCGGGTGTCACAAAGAGGGAAAATTGGCTCAGAACAGGGCAGTACGGCTGGCCCTTAAATGTACACGGAGGGATAACATTAATGACATGCATGTCAATCTCTCATGGCTCAAAGTGGAAGGGAGATTAACTTCATCACTACTTGTTTTTGTCAGAAGTGTTGACAAGCGGAATGCACTGAGCTGTCTGTTTAAACTACTAGCACACAGCTCCGACACCCATGCATACCCCACAATCCCCAAGTCCAGAACAGATCATGGGAGGTGCAAAGTACCACAATAGAGCCATGACTACATGGAACTCTATTCTAAGTAACTGATGCAAGTAGTAGAATCAGATAACAACACAATAAAAAAAAAAAAGGTAAATATACACATTATGGAACAGCAGGGACTGTAAAGACGCATAGGTGCATACGCACACAAGCGCTAGCACATGCACTCTACACACAGGTATGGTGATATTATACATTTTGTATTGTGTGTGTGTGTGTGTGTATAGTGTATGTGTGTGTGGTGTAATGTTGTTTTGATGTACTTTTTTTATATGTAATATAAGTGCATCAGCTAATAGGATCCCCGGCAAAAAAGTAGTTCTACATACATACATTAACACATTTAAGAGTACAAAATACAGAATTTCGATACTCTATGTGCATATTTAGTGATATGAAGACGGCCTCACTTCTACATGTGACAGAATGTTTAACTACTTAGGGAGTGGTAGGGCGCTAGAAGGAGAGTCACCGACTTCAGCGGAAGTCGTGATAGTACCTCCCTTGACGCCGCTGCTCCAGCAGCGTGCCGACACCGGCCTCTGGGCCGACCCGAGGGCGCAGGCGCAGGGCGATCCGGACGGAGACGGTGGAACTCCGGCAGCATAGACGGGTCCAAAACGTCTTCCACCGGAACCCAGCATCTCTCCTCTGGACCGTACCCCTCCCACTCCACGAGGTACTGAAGGCCCTTCCTCCGACGCCTCGAATCCAGTATGGAGCGGACTGAATACGCCGGGGCATCGAGGGGGCCGAGGGACCTCCTGCACCTCAGACTCCTGGAGCGGACCAGCCACCACCGGCCTGAGGAGAGACACTTGGATCTGATTTTAAGCTCTTAAATTAATTACTTGCAACAACCTCAAATCTCTCTCCATTTAGCTCACGGAGGCTAGCATTTCATGATTTAGTTGCCATAGCTACAAAAGCCAAGGAGGATCAAATGAAAACAATAGTTTTCCTATGCGGACTTTGCGACGCGATTCAAGATCAATAAATGTTGTCGACACATTAAACCAATAAAATCTTAAATGCATTACTTTGAGTAAAAATCTATTGTAATGTTAACATAGTCAACAATTTGTCATCAAACTAATAAACATTCTGTTCATGAACTGGGGCCATGTATTATTATATAACTATTAACATGTTATAATTAAGCAATAAGGCCCAAGGAGGCAACATTTATTTTTACTGCTCTAATTACGTTGGTACCAGTTTATAATAGCAATAAGGCACCTCGGGGGTTTGGTATATGGCCAATATACCACGGCTAAGGGCTCTTAGGCAAGACACAACGCGGAGTGCCTGGAGAAACCTGTGGTATACGGTGGTCTGATATACCACGGCTGTCAGCCAGCATTCAGGGCTTGAACCACCCAGTTTATAATAATCTAAGTATGTAAAATCCATGCAGATTATTACATTTAAAGCTAGACATCAAGTGTGGTATAATGAGCACAATAATTCAATGAGATTATGGCCAGGGCTATGGAGGAGTGCAGGGCAGGCATGACTGTCAGGTGGGCAACCAAGTGGTTCTGGGTCCCTAAATTAATGCTGGGCGACAGGATGAGTGATTGGGTGGCCCCTGGTGCCTGCAGAGGACAAAGAAACAGCTTCTGTCATCAGTTGAGGATGCCTTGGCCAATTGCTGGCATCACATCGCAAGGCTTTCCACTAAACCCGGACCCAACTACTGGCATCACATCGCAAAGCAAGGTCGACTAATACTTTGAGCTCCTCTGCAAGACATTGGAGGAAAACGGACTGATGGAAAGGCCAGCACAGATTTACTTCTGATGTCTGGTTTCCAGATGGACCCGGGGCAAGGGTAAGGTCATTGTGGAGAGGGGCTTCAACCAGCCCAGCCAATGCTCTGTATGGTAAATTACCCTCCGGCTACAGAGACTGAGCTATTTAGGAAGTGATTCCAGGTCCACTTTCTGCTCGTTGGTACTGCTGTTTGACGGCTTTTGTTCCCACATGGACCTGGAAGTGGTGGACACCGCCGGAAGGGTGTCATTCTTCTTGGTTTCACTTCTCTTATGTCCTTAAACCCCTTGAGGTTGGAGATTTTTGTCTACGCCTCTCTATCGATCAGCTCGTCTCCTGGTGGCAGCTCACCTTATCCCCCTTGACCTGGCAGACCTATTGGTTTGTTCCTCGTTTGACAAAAAGACAACACACTGTCCCTGCGGTTGCAAGGGTTATTACAGGGGAGGACAATCAAAGACCGCTCAAGTGAAGGCAGGAGAGAGGGGGGGGGGCTGCTTCTGCCAGCAGGCAGCAGCAAGGAGGCAGCGGGCCCAGGAGTAGACTGCCACCACAGCTTCACCCCCTTGTGAAACAACCACGAGCTCCAGCGTCCCCGTCGCATATGTCGTCCATCCTCACGGCTGCCAGCTGACTCCTCTCCACCTGGAAACAGGAAGAATGTTAGGTAAACAATTTTATTTAGATTTTTGTATTAACATAATTGATGTTTGTCTTTTATAATATAAAACAATACGCTTAGTGTATTACACCTAACTTTAAATCCAGACTGTCACTACAGAACCCGTCACTACAGACCCGGGTTCGATCCCAGGCTGTGTGAAAGCTGGCCATGCCCGGGAGACCCATGAGGTGGTGCACAATTTGCCCAGTGTCGTCCAGTTTAGGAGAGGGTTTGGCCGGACGGGATTTCCTTGTTCCATCGCGCTCTAGCAACTCCTTGTGGCGGACCGGACGCCTGCAAGCTGACTTTGGTCGCCAGCTGGACGGTGTTTCCTCCGACACTGCTCGCTTGCGGTTTAAGCAAGCAGTGTGTCAAGAACCAGTGCCCCTTGGTAGGGTTGTGTTTCGGAGGACGCGTGGTTCTCGACTTTCGCCTCTCCTGAGTCCGTAGGGGAGTTGCAGCGATGGGACAAGACTGTAACTACCAATTGGGGAGAAAAATTGGTACAAAACTTTATTTTTTTACCTCATACAGATTGAACCTTGTCATATATTTTACCTTGTGATGACGTTGGTGTTGCTGATGTGGTGGACACATCAGTAGGACAGGTTAAATACAGTGATCTGTATGGTGATATAGAAGTAAAGATGTTTTAGATTTACACAAGTTGAAATGGTCTCATTTAAACTCATGATGTTAATAATTGCTCATTCCTCCCCCCCACCATTTAAAATGATTCGTTACATTACTGTGATGTTTTGTTCTATGTGCCATGTTCTGTTTATTTAAACAAATACATTTTATGGATTCAAATTGTAGCAATCAATTCATGACTGTTCATCTGTTTCAAATAAACATTCCAACTTCAACGTGCAGCTCTTATCTGAAGATCATCTTAAGTTTTAGTTAATATTCCTCTAACAAATGTATTTTCATATGTGTAGTTATTCAACTGTAGCAATATTCTGGTGGGGGAAAAGGCCTCTTTAAGGGTTTGACATAATGATTTTGATTCCCTCTTGTTTAAATGCCATTCATGGAGCAGTAGACACATTTTACCTTGTAAATATGACCAATAGATGGCAATCTTTACCTGATGAGAAGCTGACGGCCTCAGTAGGTCAGTGCAAGTCGCCACTAACCAGGAACACGTTTTATTAATAAGACAAAGAACTAGAGACCGCTGCAATCAGAATAAGTATATCAATGACAATATCAGTGTTTGCGAACAAAATAACTTGTTGGTGTTCATACATAGAATGTAACGGAACTTTACCTGCCAGCAATCAGTTACTGAATCTCCTTGTGCTTCTTTCCAGGGTCATCAAAACGCAGGACCCCGCCAATCTCTCCCTGCTCAGCTTCGGTGAGGTGTTCTCGCTCCTTTTTGACACAGACTTCCTCTATGTCATGGATCTGAGGACAGAAAAAATAACTGGCCGCTGGCCCCTGCCCGCCTACAGGAAGTCCAAACGAGGCTCCAGCTTCCTGCCAGGAGTCACCTCTTGGCTCAATGGGCTGGATGGGAGAAATGACTCTGGCCTCGTGTTCGCCACCAGCATGCCCGATCATAGCATTCACTTGGTTCTGTGGAAGGAAAACACCACTACAGGTGAAACCTACGATGGCTAGGTTGTCAACTGCCATGTAAACGGGGTGCTCCGACTTGAAGCCCACAGCCAAGTTAGATAATGCATGGACCAAAGTGTTAATGTTTTTTCTACCTTTCTTGACACATGCTCTCATCAAACATCATGCAACGTGCTTTCAGAAAGACTATTGGAGATGGTTTCACCAACCAAAACGCTGCTATGAATACAAGGGGGAGGAAAGGCCCAGTTCAGAGGGCAAATGCAGCGGTTGGTGTTAGTTCCAATCCTGCCATGGGTTCTCTCTTGAAGGAAAGATGACGAAAGAGAGGGTGGCTGAATGAAGACGGAACTCTGGATAAACTGTGTGGTCATGTCAGGCTCTACAGCTGTAGATATTTCCCCTGTATTACAATGTATTGGGACCTTTAAACTTCAGACAGGGTTCTTCAAGCAGCTAAGAGGCGGGGAGTTGCCTTAACACTACTACTTTACAATGAAATATGACTCCTAGGTTTTTCATAGACTGACCAACCATCCCCATGAGAGTTCCATGTTGACATTTTCAAAGTGGTTTAGTGCATTGGATTTGTACAATGTGAAGCGTTTGTTGGATATTCAGTGTAACTCCATTGTTTGATAATGCTTTTCTTAGTGGTGCTTGTTTTAAAAGTCAACTTGAGAAATTTAGTCGTGCCTTTTTCGTTTGATTTAAATATTCATCTGTGTGATAAGAATCCCATTACCCAGGCACACTGCAATAACATGACTGCGTTGAACATTTTATCTTTCTTTCATACTATAACAAACTGCATACAATGTATTTCTACTACCACTATTTACCCTACATGATTCACTTGAATATATTTTGTGAATTGCGGTATTGAAATATAGTTCAGTTCCAGGTTATTTTTCTAAAAGGCTTTGAGGTTGGAAGTTTGCACAATGTAGTGATTTGAGTGTGGACAATTCCACTTTGTTACAGCCTGAATTTTAAATGGGATTCAGTTGAGATTTTGTCACCGGCCTACATAATTCCACTTTTACATTATGGGGTATTTTATGTTTACACCACAAAGACCAGGGACCTATTGGTAGATGGGTTTAAAAAAATAATTTTCCTATGAGCATGGTGTAGTTATTAATGACACTTTAGATGGTAAATAAATACACCCAGTTACTGCAAAGACACAGGTATCCTTCCTAACTCAGTTGCTGGAGAGGAAGGAAACCACTCAGGGATTTCACCATGAAGCCAATGGTGACTTTTAAAACAATTACACAGTTGAATGGCTGTGATAGGAGAACACGGAGGATGGATCACCAACATTGTAGTTACTACACCATACTAACCTAATTAACAGAAGGGAAAACAAGGAAGCCTGTACAGAATAAAAATATTCTAAAACATGCATCCTGTTTGCAACAAGGCACTAAATGAATACCGCAAGAAACAATTAGTAAGCAATTCCCTTGTCCCAAATACAAAGTTATGTTTGGGACAAATCCAATACAACACATTACTGAGTACCACCATCTATATTTTCAAGGATAGTGGTGGCTTACCCAGAAAGACTCAGATGTATTCACTGCCAAAGGTACTTCAACAAAGTATTGACTCAGGGGTGTGAATACTTATTTAAATTAGATTTCTGGATTTCATTTTCAATAAATTTGCAAACAATTCAAAAAAACATGTTCATGTTTTCACATTATGGGGTACTGTGTGTAGATCTATTTAATCAATTTTTAATTCTGGCTGTAACAGCAAAATGTGGAATAAGTCAAGTGATATGAATACTTTCTGAAGGCATTGCATGTCTTATTGTGACATTAGGTTCAGCAGTGTACTTGGAAGAACTGAGTCACTCATTTGAGTTAATCCCAATCCATACAGTTTTTAAATGCCCATTTCAATACTAAACTCAGCAAAAAAAGAAACGTCCTCACTGTCAACTGCGTTTATTTTCAGCAAAGTTAACGTAAATATTTGTATGAACATAAGATTCAAAAACTGAGACATAAAATGAACAAGACATTGCCATGTGACTAACAGAAATGGAATAATGTGTCCCTGAACAAAGGGGGGGTCAAAATCAAAAGTAACAGTCAGTATCTGGTGTGGCCACCAGCTGCATTAAGTACTGCAGTGCATCTCCTCCTCATGGACTGTACCAGATTTGCCACTTCTTGCTGTGAGATGTTACCCCACTCTTCCACCAAGGCACCTGCAAGTTCCTGGACATTTCTGGGGGGAATGGCCCTAGCCCTCATCCTCTGATCCACAGGTCCCAGACGTGCTCAATGGGATTGAGATCCGGGCTCTTCGCTGGCCATGGCAGAACACTAACTTTCCTGTCTTGCAGGAAATCACGCACAGAACAAGCAGTATGGCTGGTGGCATTGTCATGCTGGAGGGTCATGTCAGGATGAGCCTGCAGGAAGGGAACCACATGAGGGAGGAGGATGTCTTCCCTGTAACGCACAGCATTGAGATTGCCTGCAATGACAACAAGCTCAGTCTGATGATGCTGTGACACACCGCCCCAGACCGTGACAGACCCTCCACCTTCAAATCGATCCCACTCTAGAGTACAGGCCACGGTGTAACGCCCATTCCTTCGACGATAAACGTGAATCCAACCATCACCCCTGGTGAGACAAAACCGCGACTTGTCAGTGAAGAGCACTTTTTGCCAGTCCTGTCTGGTCCAGCGACGGTGGGTTTGTGCCCATAGGCGACGTTGTTGCCCTTGATGTCTGGTGAGGACCTGCCTTACAACAGGCCTACAAGCCGTCAGCCCAGCCTCTCTTAGCCTATTGCGGACAGTATGAGCTCTGATGGAGGGATTGTGCGTTCCTGTGTAACTCTGGCAGTTGTTTGTTGCCATCCTGTACCTGTCCCGCAGGTGTGATGTTCAGATATACCATCTGTAAGCTGTTAGTGTCTTAACGACCATTCCACAGGTGCATGTTCATTAATTGTTTATGGTTCATTGAACAAGCATGGGAAATGGTGTTTAAACCCTTTACGATGAAGATCTGTGAAGTTATTTGGATTTTTATTTTTTTAACTTTATTTTATCTTTGAAAGACAGGGTCCTGAAAAAGGGACGTTTCTTTTTTTGATGAGTTTATTTACATATGTGATCTCTAAAGATAACATTTGTTGCTCTGAGTTGAATTTTGCCCAAAGATTGTGTTTCCATACACTGAAAGAGACTTCAAAAGTATCAGGACAGTCTTCCCAGTTTCCATGATGTGACAAGACAGCAGCACATGAGTGGAAAGATGGCATAGATTTTTCACCACGGCTGTTTCTGCCATTTCATGCTTCGTCTGACCTTGTTTTTTCAATTTCTTGCCCTCCGTCAAATCTCACGGAGGGACCTAGTATCTTCTCCTCCAATACACTGAGAGGTATGGCAAAGAGTGGAGGAAACAAGGACAGAGGGAGCAAGTATTTTAAAGCTAGTAACATTTTCAGACATGGCTTATCCTTCCCTTCTCCCAAGGATTCCCACACTGAAGTTCTGTACTGACAGGTAGCTCTCCTGCCATTCTGTTGATGCCTTACTAAGGAGATGGTAAATTGTCTGGTAAACCTAGACATTTTTGTGGATAAATCTGTTTCTGAAATATATTTCATTGAGTTTGGTTCAAACAATCGTAAGCACTGTACATGCATCGCCTCACTAAACTGTAGTCACACATCCATCCACAATCATGTTCCTTCACAAGCATACATCAGTCAGCTTAATTCAGGTCTGTTGGTTGTATAACACTATTGCAGTCTTTAAAATAAATGAAAGTAGCTAACTTTAATGATAGTTACTTCCCTATGTGTTTAATGGATAGTTCAGCAAAGTTATATATTTGTTTCCTTACCTTGAAAGTTGTCTATAGACAAGGAGAGACTGCAATCCACAGTTCTCTTAAATTCTCAAATGGATTGTGTTGCAGCTATCCCCAAATATTGGCTAGCTGTCAGCTTGGCTAATCACAGAATGTCAGTGCAATGTTCTCTGATTGGTTAAACGGACTAAGATTTGGCATGTTGAACATTGGAAACTGAATAAGCCAACATGAGACGTTCTAAAATTAGACCGTTCAGATCAAGCAAACAAAGGGCTCTATTCAATCCGTAGCGCTGAAAAGCCGCTTCATAGCGCGATTGACAATTAAAGGCCACATTTCCCGTGGTCGCGGAGACTGCATTCATGGTAAACGCTGCATACTGCATGTCGGCTCAATCTGAAATTACCTTTAGATTTTAAACACGGAAGATCTAAGATACGGATTGAATCCAGCCCTTAGTTCTAAAACTGTCTTGTCTTTTCTCAGCTGTTAGATCTGCTTATAAAAGTTTACCTCTTGTTTTTGAAAAACTGAAAGTGAAGATTCTGTCATATGTATAGCACGCTAAAGCCTCGTTTATACCTGCGGCTAACATGCGTCATTTGTCCTGATCTTATCCACATTCTGATAGCCGTTGCATTTACACATGGTAGTAAAATGTCTCTATCCATCCACTGTGTCCGCATTATGACAAGATATCCTGGGCTCTCCCTGTATGTACATTTTCCATTTTATATTTAACCTTTATTTAACTAGGCAAGTCAGTTAAGAAAAATTCTTATTTACAATGACGGCCTACCCCCCTAAATTATTTGACATATTTTATTTTAAGACACATTTTGATGCCGTAAGTCAATGGTGTCACCTGTCAACGATTTTAGAGGGCAGGATAATGACGGTTTAAATGGTTTCACTGTCCAGATCTGTCACTTGTAACATATCCAGCCACAATGTGTTTGCCTGACTACCTCTGAACATTTGATCACGATCAGATCATGTGTCTTTTAATCATCTACAGCTGTCTAGAAATGTGGGCACAATCAGAATGTGGACAAGATCAGGACAAAGACACATGTTAGAACCAAGTATAAACAGGGCTTAATAAGAGAAGATTCCATAGAACTTCATAAGTTCTTTCTGACATGAGGGAAGGCGCTAGGAAATGGGGGTAGGTTTAACCAATTACTGCAGCCTTTCCAGTGCAGTCAACGTTATTTGTTTCTTGTACTTAAAAACAACTGCATTGGATCTTTATCTTAATATCAAATAATTTCTGGGTAACAATTAAGTACCTTACTGTGATTGTTTTCAGTTAAAATGGTAAAAAATGATCAAATAGCTCCTTAGCAAAGATACATTTCTCAAGCAAGAATTTTACTAGGACTGTTTGTGTGGGGAGGGGAAAACTGAGAACTTGCTGTTATTGGCACAGGTTTGGAACTCTTTTCTTATTTTTCTAACTAATATACCGCCTGGTGATGTCACCAGGCAGGCCAAAACTCCATCCAACCAAAACAGGCTGACATTGTGGGAATATACACAGTGTACAAAACATTGACAGACTGACCAGGTGAATGCTATGATCCCTTGACATCACCTACATCCACTTCAATCAGTGTAGATGAAGGGGAGGAGACAGGTTAAAGGATGAGTTTTAAGCCTTGACACAATTGAGACATGGATTGTATACAGTGCATTCGGTATTCATACCACTTCCCTTTTTCCACATTAAGTTACAGCCTTATTCTAAAATGGATTAAATTATTCCCCCCCCCTCATCATTCTACACACAATACCCCATAATGACAAAGCGAAAACAAGTTAATTTTTTGTGTGCAAATGTATTAAAAATAATAAACAGAAATACATTATTTACATAAGTATTCAGACCCTTTGCTATGAGACTCGAAATTGAGCTCAGGTGCATCCTGTTTCCATTGATTATCCTTGAGATGTTTCTACAACTTGGTTGGAGTCCACCTGTGGTAAATTCAATTGATTGGACATGATTTGGAAAGGAACACATCTGTATATATAGGGTCCCACAGTTGACAGTACATGTCAGAGCAAAAACCAAGCCATGAGGTCAAAGGAATTGTCCGTAGAGCTCAGAGACAGGATTGTGTCGAGGCACAGATCTGGGGAAGGGTACCAAAGAAATGTATGCAGCATTGAAGGTCCCCAAGAACACAGGCCTCCATCATTCTAAATGGAACAAGGTTGGAACCACTAAGACTCTTCCTAGAGCTGGCCTCCTGGCCAAACTGAGCAATCGTGGGATAAGGGCCTTTGTTAGGATGGTGACCAAGAACCCGATGATCACTCTGACAGAGCTTTAGAGTACCTCTGTGGAGACAGGAGAACCTTCCAGATGGACAACCATCTGCTGCACTCCACCAATCAGGCCTTTATGGTAGTGATAAGACAGAAGCCAAAATACACCTAAAGGAGTTTGCCAAAACGCACCTAAAGGACTCTCAGAACATCAGACCCGATTCTCTGGTCTGATGAAACCAAGATTGAACTCTTTAGCGTGAATGCCAAGCGTCCCGTCTGGAGGAAACCTGGCACCATCCCTAAGGTGAAGCATGATGGTGGCAGCATCATGCTGTGAGGATGTTTTTCAGCAGCAGGGACTGGGAGACTAGTCAGGATTGAGGGAAAGTACTGGGTATTTCACGCTCATATTTTGTACACTCAATATCAGTCACGTTAACTGCACTGGGCCTTTGTCACCTAGAAATATGACATAAAAACAGCTGCATTGGACCTTTAATCAAATTTCTAATCAATGAACATTCTAAATGACAAACTTACTGAAAAGCTTTATACATGTGAAAAAACATGAATGGTGACCTACCACTTGCTGACATAGTGGAGTAGGCACTGGATTAGGGACCAGGTCACAAGTTAAAATCTTGATGATGCCGTTCCTCAATAAAAAGTATAGCCCTGGTTATACCTTGCATTTACCTGTGGTTTTGCTTTCTAATTCTTAAATCATTAGCCTACTACACAATCACTCAGGGTGGTTTGTATCGCCAGTTATAGGCTGTCAACTTTGTCTTGAGATCTGGCAGCGGAACTGTTAGCTGTTGCGTGCTAATCGCTCTGTGGCTTGGTCAGAGGAACAATAGCCGTTTAATGAGAGGGATAACGCACACAGGCAGCTAGTGACAGAGAGGCTTACCAAGGGACAGGGAGCTCAATGGCCAGCTTATGCACCATCTTGACAGGCTAGCAAAAGCTACCAGTAATTATCTGTATTAGAGAGTAGGACAAAGCAATTTTTTGACTAAGTGTGGGGAGGGTTACAACTGTTGTTGGACTGTTTGGCAATGTGTTTACACTATAGCACAGTTCATGCAGGCTGCACAAGTGGAGCTGTCCTGCTTGATAAACTGGTAAATATTCCCATTTTCCTAGAGAAATTGGAAAATGTTCTTGCCTATAAATGGTTGTTCACAAGTAGCCTATATGAAAGCAAATAAGATTAAGAATGTGTGTGTAATTGATTGCTTGCATGGTGTGTGTATTGTACCCTAGTAATAGTTTGGAATGTGCTGCTGGTATGTCTTCAAAGTAATTTGATCTATTGTGCAATTAAGTATCAAGCATCAATTAAGTATCTTAAGTATCCATTTAGCATAAACTGGGTGGTTCGAGCCCTGAATGCTGATTGGCTGATAGCTGTTGTATATCAGACCATATACCACAGGTATGACAAAACATGTTCTACTGCACTAATCACATTGGTAACCAGTTTATAATAGTAATAAAGCACCTCTGGGGTTTGTGGTATATGGCCAATATACGACTATAGGCTGTATCCAGGCACTCTGCGTTGCATCGTGCGTAAGAACAGCCCTTAGCCGTGGTAGATTGGCCATATACCTCGGGCCTTATTGCTTAAATAATCCACAATGTTTTGGGATTGTAAATGTACAGTATCAACAAGATGGCTTTAACATGTGTCTTGATAACTGAGCACATCTGAGCACTAGATGGTGGTAGAGATGTGGATTTTCATCAGCTGTACTTCTGCTGTTCAATGACAAATTAACTAAGGATGGCATTCAATCAGTTCTAGATAGTGGTTTTCCAAATAGTGATTGCATTTGACTTGAAAGGAGGGAGTTAGACACTTGGTACAGTCCGGCTGCATGCACTGGATTATTTATCAGACAGGTTTTCAAACTGAACAGGTCTCACCCTGGGACTTTAGTTTTTAAATCCCAGGTCAACTCCCTCCATTCCAGGAGGAAATATGCTGCTTTGCAAATCAAGCCATTCTGCAAGTGCTACCTTGTTTAAAACCAATCTATAATGGATTGAATCCCAGTCAGACAAACTAGCAAATCAATTTGATGCTAGTTATAGGTGGAGAAAGAACCTGAACAAACTTAAAATTCCAAGAGACGTGAAAAAAAAAAAAGAAAACACCCAGGTACTTTAATAATGATTGATTCATTTCATTTATTTATTGCAATAGATGTACAAAGTATTGGTAACCTTAAATGTTAAAATGTTAGAAAAAAAAGCACATCTGTGACAGTTAACAGTACAGTATATCAAACATTACTGTTTCAACCAGCTAGGTAGATCATATCCACCCAGATGGAAGAGCAGGAGAAAATATCTTTAAACTGCTTTGTCAACACAACTTTTCATTCAAAGGCATATAAAATATAGAAATGTCCAGACTGAAAAAGAGAAACTGATTTTTTTGTTGTTGTTGATCAAAACGCAAAAATTAACATGCAAATTAATTTAAAAGAAAAAAACTTGGAGAATTCTAAACTAAAATAAATATATATCTTTCTCCATATTAACTGGCCATTAATATTCTACTCCCTTAATATACCTAGTTAGACTACTACTTTTTTTATTTACATGTTTTTCTTGGAGTTACAGTGTGAACTAAGGGTTCTGAGTCATGAGAATTTTTGACCAATGCTTTTCTTCATTCATTGTCATGGCTCACAACAACTCATGACAGATGGGAGGGGGTGAGGAAGAAGAGGGGCTTTGGCTACAAATACAAAGAAGATGAAGACGTCTCAACATGGCGTGGATACCAGTTGCAGGCGACATGTTTTGGTCTCTTGGATAGAGCACAGTAGTGTCAAGTTTCTGCTAAGTAATGACATTGAGAGGATGTTACAGTATTACACTCCTCACACCCCCACATTCTACATCTAAGTATACATCTATAAAAAAAAAAAAGAACGCACCTTATTTGGTTCTGACATATCGATTGCAAGTTTTTTTTTTATTTTTACGTGACATCAACGACAAAGAGCCCCGCCCGGTTGAATTGATACATCTTTTCTTATTCATATATTTAAATATAAAATGTAGAGTAACCCGTGTCTTTGTAACATTGTCGCTTTGTAACAGTAACTGAGGGTTGAGTGCTTTACACACCGGTACACAGAACAGATCTTGGTTAGTAAGATTGTACCATCTGGTTTCTAAAAAGATTTACAATCCCCCACCCATAAAAAAGAAAAGAAAAGATAATGACATGCTTTGCACATTTGAGAGATTTTTATACACGTGTGTGTGTGTGTGTGTGTATATATATATATATATATATAAATAATCTCTCGTGTGTGTGTGTGTGTGTATATATATATATATACACACACACACACACACACACACACACAGAGAAAGATTATATATATATATATATATATATATATACATACACACACATATACACACACACACACACTCATTCATAATCACATGGCGTAGTCATGGTCTAGATAAAGGACACAGAATGGTGAGATGCAGTCGTGTGGGTGGTAATAGTACAATGAACCTGAAATGCAACGCACACTGCATGTGGATTTCCATGTGGGACTGAAATCTAAAAAACCTGTAGCTTGTAGCAAAAACTCAACATGGCAGTAGTTGAAAATAAAAGCAACAGAAAGAGACCATCCCTTCATCGACTCCCACTTTAGTGTTAATCAGATTTACATTCAACTGCCCCAAGCCTCCTGCCCCAAAAAAGTAATTTTTTATGAAATTGCATAAAAGGATGAGAACTAGGTAAGAGCGGGGCAATGGCGTGGTCGGCCTTATGACCACAATTTTTACTCTCCCGGAACAATGGCATAGTGGGCTGACAATAGGTTTAAGGACCAGCCTAAATGGTCCAAAAATGAACTGAGGGACAGTGGAACCTTTCAAATAAACCAGGTATGGGCTTTTATAACAAGAAATGATTACAGTAGCTCATCTGCATAGTGGCATGTATCAGTTCCCTCTTGAAACATGCTAATCCATAGCTTCTACCTACAAGTTCCCCTCTTTAGAACAGCCACGGAACGAACTCAAACTCGGAACAAAGACACTCAGCAAAGTTAAGGCAAAGTCTTAATTCGGTTGTAAGGGCTAGACCGGTTCCTTTGTAGAGTCACTCCAATGTGGGGGACCTGAGGGGCAGTGTCCTAACTTGAGATATGAATTACCAACTCAGACTTTCAAATCTCCTTTAGACATCAATACACAAATTCCGCAAAAAGTTGGAGTAAAATTGGAGCATCTCAAATTAGGATTCAGCCCATAGATTCCACTATGAGACAGACGTCAAATCCAACAGGATGTGGACTAAGAACTCAGCCGGGGTTTTGTTGCTTTTGGTTGAAACACTTGTTCGCGTTAGCAGCTTTTGAGAGACAACTGGCATGACGAGGCTAATCCGAAGCTAAACCCACTTCTAGTCATTTCTGCCAGCGTGGTAGTAAGACCCCTGGACCTTCCAAGTGTAGACCTGCAGATAGCTTTCTGGTAAGAGACCATTCTTGGGCACCAACCAATCAGAGTTGAAGTAGATTGTGTGTACTATAAAGTAAGTAGAGGGTACTGCACTAAGAACACTGTTTAATTTCCACAGCTTAAAAGGAAGACAAATACAAAATGTGGAACAACATTAAATCAGAGGTCAGAAAGCAATAGGAAACCGTTTAGGGAGGAGAAATAAACACCAGAAAGCTTTTTGTGCCATCAAGTGAAGACTCTTTGCTGACTTCCTACAATCCACTCGCATAAAAACATTCCATTTAAAACCCAATAACAAAATAACTTATCCATCTATATTCTTCATACCATTCAATCTGGGTAGAGCGATTCATAATTTAATTCCTTTGATTTCAACTGGAAGGCACATCCATAAGGCTAGAAAAGGAGTAGCAAAGCATTCGGCATGGTTCTCTCCCAACACAAGAAAAGGAAAAATTAGAGGGTGATTATTGCTGCTTTAACAAAAGCAAAAATGATCTTACTTAAAATGTGACATGGAGAAGAATCTGAATAACAACAATAATGATAATAACATTGTGTGAATCACATGAACAGATGCTTTCAAGCCAGAGAGGAAATCAACTTTGAGTAAATTAAAATTGTTCACTTCTTTCGTGTGCTGTGTACAATTTGAAAAGAGTAGTTTGGACTTCCCCCGACCGACCCCCCCTTTCACATAAGAGGCTGGACCTCCGGGGACACCATATCCTTTATTATCATCATCATCATGAATGGCTACGGTTTCTACCTTCATTGGAGTGTGTATGGCGTGTGTGTGTGTGTGTCTCTTAGGGCTGGCACTGGGATAGAAGGTGTGGGCGGTCCCAGAGGCAGCGTGTGTGTGTTTAAGAGTAGAAGGTGAGGACGCTCTGGTGGTTGCCTCGTACCAGGAGGAGGGGAGGCAGGTCCTTGGACAGAGTCTCCAACCAGGA
Source organism: Brachymystax lenok tsinlingensis (assembly GCA_030435695.1). Lineage (NCBI taxonomy): Eukaryota > Metazoa > Chordata > Actinopteri > Salmoniformes > Salmonidae > Brachymystax > Brachymystax lenok. Next base: position 35,889,819 of record CM059815.1, read on the forward strand.
CATGTAGAGAGCACTGGATACTGCTCCCTTTCTGGCCAGGGGCATGCTCCTGGAAGAGAGATATTAAGAAGTCATACAGTATCCTTGGCAAAAGGGATTGGGCGTATGTCCACAAAAGCATAGTTCAAATTTACCCTAGGTCTGATGGACCATCACACTACTGTTACATCACCGATACGGTCCCACTCCCTGGGCAGAGACATCTTCACATAGTCTGACTGTCAATCATGTGACCAGCCGCACCATCCAGTCCCACTTGGATTGTATTGCGTTAGTCTGGGTTTCCCCTCAGATCACACTATCCATTTCAGACCCTTTCAAATCTCAACCTCGTGCCCCATCCGTGTATCAGCACAAACTCAATCCCACACGCCTACTTCAATAAAGTGCATTATGACTAACAGACAGCATTGACACATCCTATTCCAAACACCCATTAATGAGACACAAAATGGAGGTCCAGTGACACTGAGGACAATGGGCCCCTTCATTAAAGTGGTATCAGTACAGTATCAGTGGTGTAGGAGAAGAGAGCAGTGGTGTTGTGAATAGAATAGGATAGCAGGGACTGACGCAGAGCCAAGCCAGAGAGAGAATGCAAAGGCAATTAACCCACAGCCCTACTGAATGAGTGTGTGGACTATCGTCTGTGTGTGTGTGTGTTTGTGTGGACTATCGTCTGTGTGTGTGTGTGTGTGTGTGTTTGTGTGGACTATCGTCTGTGTGTCCATAGGAGAGGGAAGGATGAGTGAGGAAGCAGTGGGAGAGTGATATGAGGAGGAGAGGAAAATGGAGATGGTAAATATAGCAGAGAGAGAAGAGGATGAAGACTGGATTGACGAAGAGAGAAGTGTGAGCAACAGAGACCAAAGGTGGAAGTTAAGTGGCAGAGAAGTGGGAAGAATTGAGGTAAGGAGTTGCCAGAAGAGAGAAGGTGAGACCTGGGGGTGGGTGACAGAGGACAGTGTTTATGGGAGGGCTGCTGGCGTCTCAGTTTACAGGACAGCCAGCTGATCACTTAGCGCCCATTATTGACAGACACGAGGCCTCCTCCCCATCTTCACACTGCCGGTGGTTGCCAGAGGTCAAAGCCATAATTCCCACACACAGGCAAGTTGCAACACACACACACACACACACACACACACACACACACTAATAAATGCGCTTACATGACAATGAGGTTGGCTGTGCTCGAGTGCTCTTTCAGCAGTTCGTTCAGTCTGATCTGACGATTAGTCTGAGAATAATCAAAACAAGAATACAGGTTAAGTTACATACACAGGCATTGGTTACCATCTAAGGCTGAAGCCACTAGGCTGTAAGATACAGGAGCACATTCCTCCCCATATAGCTCGTAAAATACATTGGGCACAATACCAAACTTATCATGGACTTGGTTCCATTTCATCTCCTAACGTTCTACAGTTACCACATCCATGTTCACAGATCTGAAAGGACTGGATAGGAATAAGTGATATGGTGATGGTTAGTGGTTAGACTCACCTTGGCCCTGTAGAGCTCCAGCTCGTTGTCTGTGATCCTCCAGGGTTCGCTGGCCTTCAGTGCCTCTGCTGTATCCTGCTCCATATCGTCCTCCTTCAGCCGGTACGGCTCGATCATCTCCTCAAAGGCAGTCACACTTCAACACCACAGGGGATCAAAGGTTGTTAAAAAATTGCACAACACACACACACACACACAAAACCAGTCAAAAGTTTATACACCTACTCCTTCAAGGATTTTTCTTTATTTTTTTTTACTATTTTCTACATTGTAGAATAATAGTGAAGACATCAAAACTATGAAATAACACATCGAATCAAAAAGTGTTAAATCAAAATATATTTTATATATTTGAGATTCTTCTTAGTAGCCGCCCTTTGCCTTGATGAAAGCTTTGCGCACACTTGTCATTCTCTCAACCAGCTTCACCTGGAATGCTTTTCCAACAGTTCCCACATTTGGAGGAGTTCCCACATTTGCTGAGGACTTGTTGGCTGCTTTCATCCCAAACCATCTCAATTGGGTTGAGATCGGGTGATTGTGGAGGCCAGGTCATCTGATGCAGCTCCATCACTTTCCTTCTTGGTCAAATAGCCCTTAAACAGCCTGGAAGTGTGTTGGTCATTGTCCTGTTGAAAAATAAATGATAGTGGGACTAAGCGCAAACCAGAAGGAATTGGCGTATTGCTGCAGAATGCTGCGGTAGCCATGCTGGTTAAGTGTGCCTTGAATTCTGAATAAATCACAGACAGTGTCACCAGCTAAGCACCCCCACACCATCAGACCTCCTCCTCCATGCTTCAGTGGGAACTACACATGCGATTATCATAATACGTTCACTTACTCTTACTCTGTGTCTCACAAAGACACAGCGGTTGGAACTCAAAATCTCAAATTTGGACCTTGGACCAAAAGGACAGATTTCCACCGGTCTAAGCCAGTCGTCTTCGTATTGGTGTCCTTTAGTAGTGTTTTTTTGCAGAAATTCGACCATGAATGTCTGATTCATGCAGTCTCCTCTGAACAGTTGATGTTGAGATGTGTCGGTTACTTGAACTCTGTGAAGCATTTATTTGGGCTGCTATTTCTGAGGCTGGTAACTCTAATGCACTTCTCTTCTGCAACAGAGGTAACTGGGTCTTACTTTCCTGTGGTGGTCCTCATGAGAGACAGTTTCATCATAGTGCTTGATGGTTTTTGTGACTGCACTTGAAGAAACTTTCAAAGTTCTTGAAATTTTCCACATTGACCTTCATGTCTTAAAGTAATGATGGACTGTTGTTACTCTTTGCTTATTTGAGCTGTTCTTGCCATAATATGGACTTGGTCTTTTACCAAATAGGGCTTTCTTCTGTATACTACTAAGGCACACCTATTAATTGAAATGCATTCCAGGTGACTACCTCATGAAGCGGGTTGAGAAATTGCCAAGAATGTGCAAAGCTGTCATCAAGGCAAAGGGTGGCTACTTTGAAGAATCTAAAATATATTTTGATTTATTTAACACTTTTTTGGTTATTACATGATTCTGTGTGTTATTTCATAGGTTTGTTTTTTTCACTATTATTCTACAATGTACCCTTGAATGAGTAGGTGTCCAAACTTTTGACTGGTACTGTACACACCCCGCAGTAATAAGTTTCATTCAAAATATATGTTTCAATTCAAACTCCCGCTACTGTAATCTACTATGCACAATAATCTGGTTTCAACTCGTGGAAAACATTGCAGCTTGCAGTTTACATTTGCAATACGCCACAGGAGTATCCAAAAGGGAATTATCCTATTATTCATATTTGTGAATGTCAATAAAAGGTTTCCTACATGTTTTTCAATGCTTGCAGACTTGTTGACTCCCAGCTCAAAGAACACCGTCTGCTTAGTTACTTCACTTTCTTTTTACATACATTTTGCAATGACATTTCAATTAAGAACAATGTCAAATTAAAATAGATATTTAAAAAACCAACCACCACCCACCTGACAATCTGAGATCTGTCAAAAGGGAGAATCAATCATGAGAGAAAAACAACATACTTCTCTTTTTTGGGCTTGGTGTTGATGTCTCCCAGTACATTGATGTCAGAGAAGTCTATCCTGAACTTGCTGAGCAGTGTGGCCATCCTGAGGAGGAACCACAAATGCCTGATCAAACAGTGAAAAGCTACTTACATCTAGAAGCTTTAGAGAGACTGCAAACACAAGCCACTGAGGGCATGAAGAAGCAATTTTGAAGTATCACAGCAAACAGGTGCGAGCTGTAGTTTATATTTTGTAGGGGGGAAAAGCCATTGTGGCTGTTGTGAGGCTCTCTCCTTATGACAGTCATTTCCCTAGGCTTTTTTCTTCAAAGATTGGGATAACGTCTCCTCAAAACATCTTCAGCGTCGGCACACGGCAGCGAGAAACATGGAATGTCTGCATGAGAACTGCAATTATTTTTCTTTTTTGTCAAAGGACTTTCATATCAAAGGATACCGGAATCCTCAATGACATGCAGAGAGTTTGGATGGGATATTATTGCAATAATGAGGTCCAAGTATTGAACAAATGAAGTTCAAGAAAGATGGCTAGCCAGTACTGAAACTCTGTTCAATCAGCAAGGTTTTATCAAATGTCTGGTCCTGGTTTTATCAAATGTCTGGTCCTGGTTTTCAAGTAATAAACACACAAAATAAATGAGTTGTGGCATACGCACACTCTCACACACTAAGATAAAAGGCTTGGGTTGCCAGGAAGGTGGTAATGTTTGCCAACAAAAGGGAGGCAGCTGTGGGGGACAATAACAGTGAGGGTCAGGACATTTTGGACAATAATACTGCTGCCATGTGGGTTTGTAATACGCAGAACACAGACAGACAAGAGAGACAAGGAGAAAAAGAGACAGAGGCCCTAACCTGCTTATGTGAAGCGAATGCCACTGACGACGATAAAGCATTTATATAAAAAGACATGCAGATTTAATGTGGTGATGCAACAGCATGGGTTTAATCCCGTAGGGCTGTGCCCATGCCAGTGTTTTAGGAAGGTTATCCCTGGCACAATTAGCACACTGATATTATTCAGCAGTTTTAGAGCGAGTTCACCAGACAGACCTAAATCTAGGCCATAAGAGAATAGAAAAATGAATAATTAAATTACTCCCATTATGCATGTAGCATTAGGTGTGTTTTTAATTATTTATTTATTTAACCTTTATTTAACTAGTTTTCCTCAGAATTTAACCTAAAGGTTCTTTGTGTGTTTTGTGGTCATTGCATTTCCGCATTATCCTATGTCAGCAATCTAGTCAGAAAGTTAGAATGAGTCATTCAGTTATTTCAAGTACTTTCAACACATTGGCATAGCTAGAATAGATCTACAGCAACATAGCTAGAATAGATCTACAGCAACATAGGCAGTATAGATCTACAGCAACATAGGCAGTATAGATCTACAGCAACATAGGCAGTATAGATCTACAGCAACATAGGCAGTATAGATCTACAGCAACATAGGCAGTATAGATCTACAGCAACATAGGCAGTATAGATCTACAGCAACATAGGTAGAATAGATCTACAGCAACATAGGCAGTATAGATCTACAGCAACATAGGTCGTATAGATCTACAGCAACATAGGTAGAATAGATCTACAGCAACATAGGCAGTATAGATCTACAGCAACATAGGCAGTATAGATCTACAGCAACATAGCTAGTATAGATCTACAGCAACATAGCTAGTATAGATCTACAGCAACTAGGACTATCCACTCACGCTCTGCGGTCGTGGTCGATCCTGTTGATCTTGCCTCCGATGAAGACGCGGATCTTGCAGTCATTCCACTTCTTCTTGTTGGTGAGCAGATAGGGGATGAGCAGGGTGAGGCCTGGCAGAGTCACAAGAAAGACAGTCACTCACCATCTGAGGGGCCATGCTGTGGTTTGTTCTTGCTGATGTGCAGATTTGGGATATCTCTAGAGTATTAAGGTCTAGGTTTCTAGTGTCCTCAAAGCTGCAATGCTCATTTCTGTCCCCATTTCTCAGCCACAGATTGTTGACAACATGTAAACTATATTTAGTTTCCAATGTTTATTGAAAACATAAATACATTTGTACAGAGAGCATTTGTTGTCTCTAAAATAGATTGTTACAGTTGTTGGTTAACTAGCAATTTGTTTGCCATACTAGCAGTGACATGAAATCAGTCAAAACACCTCAAAACAAGACCTGGTTAAAGAACAAGATGAAACTAGCTGAAACATTGTTGTCATTGTTGCTAGCTATCTGACCATCCAGAATCATAACACACAGACTTTTGCCCCATTTAGGCATGCACATTGTTTTCATGACGTTGTCAGCTAACCCATCTATAGCCTTAAGTGTTTCCCTGCGTCCCAATTATCTACTCTTTCTCCTGAAGTGTGCATTCTTCCCAACACATTCAAAAGCACTGGGTTAGTGTGAGCATGGGTAAGACCATTGTTTCTCAGTCCTGGTCCCGGGGACCCAAAGGGCTGCACATTTTAGTTTTTGCCTTAGCACTACACGCCTGATTGAAATCATAAAAAATGATATTGAGTTGATCATTTGAATCAGCTGTGTAGTGCTAGGGCAAAAACAAAAATGTGGACCCCTGTAGGTCCCCAGGACCAGGATTGAGAAACACTTGGTCAGACGGTTTCTACCATACTTCTATACAAATCATTATCTTTTAAAGGGGAGGGCAGGGAGTGTTTGTCAACTTAAAACTGGGGTATCGAAGCTGCTCTGTAACAGAACCACTAGGCAGTAAGTAACCATATAGCACCCCCTGGTGTTCTGGAGGACCAGACTGAACTCACCGCCGTCGTCAAAGAGCCACCACACGTCCACGGTGCCTTTGCCTTGTTTCCTCTTGAACAGCTGACTGGCGTCCAGTAGCCTCTGGTCGGCCACGTTCAACGTCTGGGGGCTTTTCTCTGTGGGGCCCAAAAACTACTATGTCAGACACTAAGATCAAGACAGGACAGGAAGCTGTATCCTCACTGAGGGAGATGACTTAGATAGGAATTCCTCTCTGTGTGTGACTCAGACTGGGCCTGCATTCATAAAGTCTCTAGGATCAGTTTTGTCTTTCAGATCATAATGAACCAGATTATACAGACAAGAGGGACCTGATCCTAGATCAGCACCGTCTCCTAGTTTATTTTAATCTTTTGCCCTGGTCCCAGATATGTTGTTTATGTGGTCTTGCCAACTCCTAAGGTCATTAGCAAGACCTGGGATCAGGCTGTGTGTGATAGAAATCAAAGGAAGTGGGATCTTAAGTATATTTTATCTAACAGTCACAGTACAATGGAAACATTCTCTGAAGTGGGCTCAGTGGAATGTAAACGGTGTGCAGTCAGTGAGTGTCTATTGTAACATTCCTTTCTCTGCTCTCTGTCTGTCTGGGACTTGGATAAGTAGACAGTGGTTATAAAACAGCTGTACCTAAAAAGCACATGACAAATACACAGAGAGAGAGAGGGGTAGAGTGAGAGAATAGACAGAGGGGTAGAGTGAGAGAAGAGAGGGGTAGAGCGAGGTAGAAAAAGGGGGAGAGGAGAAGAGAAAGGCAGACAAACCCCAAGAGCAACAGACATGCCTTCCAGAAAGGAAGGGAGAGAGACAGTGACAAAGTACTGAAGACAGTGTCTCTGCAGAATGAGAAGAAACAGGCACTAAAGACCGACAGGAAGTCCAGCAAAGAAAGGATTTAGAGAAAATACAACGTCAGAGCAGACACACACGACGGCGCTTCAGGGACTGCGCTAGAGCTACAGGAAGCTGGAGTGAGTTAGGAGCGGAAAGACGACCGGAGAAAATAAACATACAGGTTATTGCCAGAGCAGCTACCCGTAACCCTAACCCAGAGCCAGAGCGCTGGCCCTAACCCAGAGCCAGGACGCTGGCCCTAACCCAGGACGCTGGCCCTAACCCAGAGCCAGGACGCTGGCCCTAACCCAGAGCTAGGACGCTAACCAGGCAGCTAACCCTAACCCAGAACCAGACAGCTAGCCAGGCAGGAAAGAAGACAGTAACAAAGGGTGACAGAGTTTGCGCATGAGTGTGAGAGCAATAGAAACAGAAAGGAAAAGAAAACCAAACTCAACCAGGTTCCACGGTTTTTCGAAAGCACATGACTGCGAGTGAGAGTAAGAGAAAGAGAATTACAATAAGGCAACATGACAGAAAGAGAATTACAATAAGGCAACATGACAGAAAGAGAATTACAATAAGGCAACATGACAGAAAGAGAATTACAATAAGGCAACATGACAGAAAGAGAATTACAATAAGGCAACATGACAGAAAGAGAATTACAATAAGGCAACATGACAGAAAGAGAATTACAATAAGGCAACATGACAGAAAGAGAATTACAATAAGGCAACATGACAGAAAGAGAATTACAATAAGGCAACATGACAGAAAGACAATGTGTGAGGAAAGGGAAGGGGGGTTGTACAGCTGAATGCATTCAACTGAAATGTGTCTTCCGCATTTAAAACAACCCCTCTGAATCAGAGAGTGGATACGTGCGCGTGCGAGTGGGTGCGTGCGGGTGGGTGCGTGCGTGCGAGTGGGTGCGTGCGAGTGAGTGGGTGCGCGCGAGTGGGTGAGTGAGTGGGTGGGTGGGTCTTGAGTGAGTGGGTGGGTGGAGTGCGTGCGTGCGCGTGCGTCGTGGGTGGAGTCTTGGCGAGTGTGCGTGCGTCTTGAGTGTGCGTCGCGTCTTGAGTGTGCGTCGCGTCTTGTGGCGTCGCGGCAGTGGAGTGCGTCGCGGCGTCTTGGCGAGTGTGCGCGGCGTGAGTGGAGTCGCGTCTTGGCGGAGTGCGTGCGTGAGTGAATGCGTCTTGGCGGTCTTGTAGCGAGTGGGTCGAGTGGGTGCGTCTTGAGTGGAGTGCGTCTTGAGTGGAGTGCGTCTTGGCGAGTGGAGTGCGTCTTGGCGAGTGGAGTGCGTCTTGTGAGTGGAGTGCGTCTTGAGTGGGTGGAGTCTTGAGTGGGTGGGTGCGTGCGTGCGAGCCAGTGAAAGCAATACAAAGAGAGAAATGGAAAAGGAAAGCAACTCAATAAGGTGGACTGCCTGCCTTTTCTCAACAGCGGCTTCGTTGCGGCTTTGCGTTCATCATCTTCACCTGGATCATGTAAAAACAAGATGGAGGGAGAGAGAGAATGAAAAAAATACAGAGAGAGAGAGAAAGAACGGAGGGGTTCATGTTTTTGCTGCTGTCGCCATTATGGGAAACACATGCGTCAACAGCCCCACTATAATGAGGGTATTTTTCTGGAGGTGGGAAGTGGGTGTGTTTTGGGGGGGCGCTACGTCAGTTAATCCCTGCACCAAACAAAATGGAATGGGCCCCAATGGAAAAGGCATCAGTGGTAACACACACTGTTGGGGTCTCTCAGGGAAGGAACTTCCAACCCCGGCAATGGTTAGAAATCCCGGAGTCAGAAAACTCCACTACTGGCTGAGAGTTAAGACATTGGTTTAGATGTCTGACTCCGTTAAAAGCTACTGGAATTGTCTAAAGACAGATTTGTGTAACCAGTGTTTCTAGCCAGGACCCACTCTTTAGTCTTTAAAGAGGGCAAAATCATTTTCTGCAACTTCAACCATTTGAGAAACACTGCTTCACAACAACTTAACAGTTTAAATAACGTACTAAATAACTAGGTCTACATCACTTCATTCTGAAGAATTTGGGGGAGGTTCTCTGGTATTGTCAAAAGTAATGTACGCAAGTAATCTGAGAAACATAATGAAGGTTCCGGCATTAGAATTGCTTACTGCCAAGCCGATTACAGATGTGACAATCTTCAATTAGCTGTTTTCCTCACTTGGCACTAAGAGTTCAATATGTAGTACAAACATGTATTTTAGTTTAAGTACAGTCAGACGGCATGCACACAAACACAGTGCACACACACACACACACACACACACACCCTCTCTCTCCATCAAACAAGTGCACACTGAAGTACACACACACCAGGGTAACATTAGAAAACCCACGCAAACACACAGCTTCAGACACACTTCATTATGGACTGTGGGAGTGAATTGAGTGAATCGTGAGAAATGTCACTTCCTCTGTCACCGCACAGGATCAGGGACATGATATTCCCTATGGGAGGAAATAGAATTAAACTGAAGTTCCCAGCCTGTCCATGCTGCACTGTGGGAACAGTTTCCCTGTTTGTTTGGTCATAGTTTGAGGAAAACACACATTTTAGTGAAGCCTTGTGTGTGTGTGTGTGTGTGTATTTGGGTTTGTGTGTGTGCATATGCGTCTAAGTGCACGAGATGTTTGTGCGCATGTGTGTGCGTGCACGTATGTGTGTGTGTGTAAACAAACAAGGACAGACACACACACACTGTAGTGAAGCCATCTGTGGGCTAACAAACTGGGCCCAGTGGGAAGGCTAGGGGTCACGGAGTCAGAGGCCACTTCCTCTCTGAGTAGGGCGACTTACAGGGCCGCCCACTCAGTGTATCCTAGTGACTGGCTGGCGAGACATAAGGGAGGCCTTTGAGAGATCTAGAGGGGATAGGGAGTGTGGCGATAAACTGCTTTCACAATTCTTACATCCTGACCTCTTTCTCAAGCACGTTCACATTGGGATTTCACAAGAAACCTACTTGACTTTGGCATAGTATCAGACCATCGAATGTCATCCCAAACGTCAAAGTTTCCATACATGTTGACGTGAAGTTATGGACAATTAGGTTGAGTAAGAGGGGTGAACCAACCTTACTGCTCCTGAAGAGCTAGTGTTTTCTTCCTGTCCAGCTCCCAGGACCTCCATTAGCTGAAGCAGGTATGTGTGCAAAACCACTGGTGTAGAATCTAAGTAAAAAGGCACTCGACACGTGTTCCTGTTTATGTGGGATACTTTAGAATGTAATGGGAAATATGATGAATTACTTTCCTGTATTTGAGCCTATAATTATCTGCTGAGACTAACTACCTTTGACCTGCTTAACTGCCAGTATCAAATGTCTGCCAGTGTTGAGCAGAGGACACACTGACAATGTATCTTTGACACCGTGCGATTCTGTAGCAGCTGATGTTGTGACTTCCATCGGTGCTGTGTGATTAATACCAGAGAAGACTCATTTTCTCTGCTTCTGATCTGGAGGCGTCTCCCTGTTGCAACTTGTAATAAACCGGATCGATTTTTGATTGACATTATCAACAACTGCGCTCCTTTTGGTTCACCTGGAAATTCCCATTACAACTCCTGACCTTTCTGGATGGCTGGGCTGTTCTGGACGCTGGTGGCCTTGGACGAGGGCTTGGATGAGTCTCCGTCAGAGTCCTTCATGTCGATGGACACCACCACATCCTTCATCCCCGACGTCTTCTCCTGCGACGACAGCAGGTCATCTGCAAAACAACAAAGCTAAACTATTAGCCAACTAAAACTGACGTTGCCAGAACATCATGCAAACATGGTGAACAAATTACCTGCGAAGCTAAACTATTAGCATAACGCAAACAGAACATCCTGTTAACATTGAAAACAAATGACCTGCAAAGTAGCCCGGGCTGAGTGGAAAACAACTTTAACAAGACTCTATTTTGTGTCCACTAAACACAGAAGTGGCCAGTAACTGTTAAAATGTAGGTAATTATCTTGATGGGGCTATTTGATGGGTGAAAGGCAAACAGTGTGTTTGAAAATAGCCGGCGAGCCATTTGGGCCAATTAAGGTGAATTTGGGTGGACTTTTGGCTGCGTAACAAGCCAAGTCAAGTGACTGGACTGAGGAAGATTAATTCAACTGAAAAGTACACAGTTAAGAACTGCTGGGTAATATGATACAGCCGCTTCCCACAAACAAGCAAGGACTTGGGCCTAACTTTTTCCTTTAATGCAATTATCTACATGTACTGACTAAGGTTTATTGGTGAAGAAATGGTGCGCGAGAAACACCCCTACTCTTCAACCAAGACATCTTCACAATATGTAGGAAAAAATTGGTTTCAAATACAGGGGATAGAAAAACGTCACCCTTCAGGTGAAGATGAATAAGAAGGTTAACAGGGAGTGACCGCGTGGGATCTTCTAGAATCTGCAGTTGGACTGTGTTTGAAAAGCAAATCTACTACTTTGAGTAACTTGTTTAATTAAATCTCTCTCCAACTGGTGAGAGCCACTGAGTTAAATAATCACACCTCATTATTGCTTGCTCTCGATTCCCTGTGTAGTCGCAGAACATATTGACATGACGCAGCAAAGCACTGGTGCTAAATTCATTTTCTCAATAACAAACTAACGTTTTATGAGGAAACCAATATGAGACAAGCTGATGAGATTAGTCGTTTGGCAAGGGAGTGTTTTAGCATGTGTGTGTGGGTGGGTGGGTAAGAGTATCATGTCATTTGGTACAAAAGTGTTACTGTGTGTGTGTACACCTTGTTCTGAGATGTGGGACACATCCAGACCCTCCTTCAGTCTGAGGACCACGGTACCGTACTGATAGTCAAAAGCATCACTGAAAGACAAACAGAAAGAAACACGCGCTGTTGGCATTTCACAGGAAGCCGCTTGACACAGAACTGGGCCTGGCTCTGTGTTTACGTGTATAACACACTACATTAAAACCTGTACTTTTCCACTTGGACAAAACACACTAACCAGGCTAACGCAAACAAGCTAAGGACTCAGGCCACAATGAATGGTTTCGAAGGACAAAGCGAAATGCCTTAGGGGTAGAGGTGGGAACTTCATGATGATGTGAAAACTGGCAGCCAGACTTCACCCATTTAATAATACTTTGATGTCTATAGGTGAATCTAGCATTAATTGAAAAGAGCACATTCCTATAAGTATTAGCGGAGCTTTTAATATACTGTGGCTGAACCATCTCCAACTTTCCAACCTAATACAAAAATTCCCACACTTCACACCAGGAACTGATTCAAACTAAATCCATTGGTTTTAATACCTACGTGATTCGGAATAAGTTGATAAAGGTTTTCAGAAGTCCAAGCTGTGTGTGTGTGTGTGTGTATATATATATATATTCTACTCCATATAAGCTACTTTGGTTGCGTGTCAAATCTTGTTATCTTCACAACCCGTCACATGTTCATGTGCTTTAAAACAAATGACTTTTCTAATCAGGCATCTTTGTGGACAGCCTTTTGACAAGGTGGCTTGCAAGGCCCCCACTGACTCACTGGATCATCTGGATGTAGGTCTCAACGTTCATCATGTCTCCGTCCTTCCAGTCGTTCTTGAAGCCAATCACCAGAGTGTTGGGCCTCAGACGACCTAGTCCAGCCGCCTTGAGAAAACACAGGTCAGAACAACCTAAATAAATCACGGTCAGGAGTTTAACCCCCCCCCCACCCCCCAAGTGGCACAGCTGTCAAAGGTGTGCCACTTGCTAGAGGCGTCACTACAGAGCCTGGTTCGTTCCCAGACTGTCACAACCGGCCGTGATCGGAAGTACCATAGGGCGGCACACAATTCACCCAGCATCGTCCGGGTTAGGGGGGGGGGGTAGGCCGTCATTGTAAATAAGAATTTGTTCTTAACTGACTTGCCTAGTCAAATAAAATATCAATTTCACACGGTGCTGCATCTCCCCAAAACCAGGTCAATCGCTTTCAAGCATTAACAAAAAAAGTCTGGTTGGCAGGCAATCATATCAAAGAGCACCATCAGCGTCAGGGTCAATTCAATCTCGATCCATGGCTATCATTAATTCTAGTTTTCAGTGTCAATTTACAATTCCATGGAGTTGAACTGGAGTGACTCCAATGCTCACTACCGTGGGTTTCAATATATTTTCATGCACTTTGACTGAATGTACTTGAACTTTAGGATAAATAATGACAACTTTGTATCAGGTCAAAGGCTTGTGTTTCAAGGGCAACTAGAGTAGGGTGGCAGGTTGCCTAGTGGTTAGAGCGCTGGACCAGTAACTGAATGGTTGCCCGTTCGAATCCCCAAACCGACAAGGTGAAAAATCTGTCCTTCTGCCCTTGAGCAAGGTCGTTAACCACTTACACCTCACCGTTTCGGTTGGACCTTGTGTCAAATTGATGCTAAAAATACCTTTAATTCAAATAGAACTAAAATGACTTCTCACATTTTATGTACTTAAAATTACAGCACACAACTTCTATGGCTTGGTCCACTGCCAATAATTGTAACGTTTGTCTGTTCTCACCTGTAGCAGATACTGGGTGCCCTCTCGAATGTCCTCAGCGAACACGGGGGTGTAGAATGCCTTGGTCTCGTTCTTCATTAGCCAGCGCTGGTAACGTGTCTGGTCATTGGACAGCTCTTTGAAGTTGGGCCTTCTGGATCCCTGTGTACACAACAAAGAAAAGAATAGAGTCACGCTAAAGGCTAAGTGTAGCATTTAGTAACTCTTTAACAAAACAGAACCAGTTCCACCTTGCAGTCAAATCACAGGTGGATATATTTACGGTACCAATTATCGATAGAAAAGGTTCTCAAGTTGTCCTGATAAAAGCCCTAATTCAAACAGCCACTCTTAAAAGCCCTATCCATGGAGTCTTGCTTACATTTAAAGAGGGACTTCAGTGTAACGAAGCAGCCCTAAGCCAGAAAATGTACCGCCATGATGAGTGAATATTTTCACCGTTGGCTGGTGTCATTGTACTTGCTCTTTTTTGAAATAGAGAGAGTGAGGGTGTGTTTGAGAGAGAGTAAGCAAGCAAGACAAAGAGAGGGCACTATATTCTGCAGTACGCCCAGTGGACTTGAAGTGATATCCCGCTCATGGAGTCGGCACGCCATGCTCTTTCCAACCGCTAAGATAAAAACCACTCCTCGCTCACAAAAAAAATATAAAAAAATGCCCCACCAAATTCACTCCGTTCATTAAAATACCAATTTACCCAACACTAGTCTATTGTTGTGACTACCTGGACCTACCATTTAACCAACACCCATCTATTGTTGTGACTACCTGGACCTACCATTTAACCAACACCCATCTATTGTTGTGACTACCTGGACCTACCATTTAACCAACACCCGTCTATTGTTGTGACTACCTGGACCTACCATTTAACCAACACCCGTCTATTGTTGTGACTACCTGGACCTACCATTTAACCAACACCCATCTATTGTTGTGACTACCTGGACCTACCATTTAACCAACACCCGTCTATTGTTGTGACTACCTGGACCTACCATTTAACCAACACCCATCTATTGTTGTGACTACCTGGACCTACCATTTAACCAACACCCGTCTATTGTTGTGACTACCTGGACCTACCATTTAACCAACACCCGTCTATTGTTGTGACTACCTGGACCTACCATTTAACCAACACCCGTCTATTGTTGTGACTACCTGGACCTACCATTTAACCAACACCCTTCTATTGTTGTGACTACCTGGACCTACCATTTAACCAACACCCATCTATTGTTGTGACTACCTGGACCTACCATTTAACCAACACCCGTCTATTGTTGTGACTACCTGGACCTACCATTTAACCAACACCCGTCTATTGTTGTGACTACCTGGACCTACCATTTAACCAACACCAGACTATTGTTGTGACTACCTGGACCTACCATTTAACCAACACCAGTCTATTGTTGTGACTACCTGGACCTACCATTTAACCAACACCCATCTTTTGTTGTGACTACCTGGACCTACCATTTAACCAACACCAGTCTATTGTTGTGACTACCTGGACCTACCATTTAACCAACACCCGTCTATTGTTGTGACTACCTGGACCTACCATTTAACCAACACCAGTCTATTGTTGTGACTACCTGGACCTACCATTTGGTTTTGAAGTATTGAAACCAAAACCACATGATTTGAATTAAAAGTATTTTAATAAACATGAAAAGGTGAATGTCATATAATCACTGTAAATAGGTCAGGAGCCAGACAGGGAGCATAAGAAGGAACGAAAATGAATTACTTAAGCTATAATATTTCAATTATTTCAAGGCTATAGCCTACAAAGAAATACATTGTGAAGCATTTTCGAGTGCGACACTAGGTTGGTAGGGAGGGACATAAAGAACTCAGCATTTAAACAACATTTCTTTGTATTAAATCATTAGTCTATAAATTGCACATATAGGCTGTGACTTACTTAGAATTAAATACAAATTAAATCAGAAAGAAATGCCTTATTAGGCTTGGTCTGAATTCATTTTTAGAAACATCAGTTTGGCCAGAGTCTGTGGCTTCAGGCTCGTGCCTGGAGAGTAGGCCAGCAGCAGAGAATATCCTCTCCCCTGCTTGCAGAGCTACTGGGAATGCTGGGCCACTCTTGCCAGGCTGGGCAGAGATGCAGAGTAGTTTTATTTATTTTTTCTCTCTATAGGTAGGCCTAAAAGTTCAAAACGTAAAGCTCCTTGAAACTGGGAATATGCCGGCCCTATTGAACCAACATCAGTTATGGCCTACTGCATAGATAATAACAAAAATGAACAACTTAAGAGAGCAGATTTTTTTGTTTATAAGTACTTTGCTACAATGACACACTTAGCTAGCTACCCACCTTGTTCCTCTCTGTTAGCATGTTCACCTAGTACACCATCAAGCTTTCAGGATACGTGTCTTTTCAGATTCCACATTGATTCCTTAGTTGTGGACACTACATCACCACACTCCCTCTCTTGCTCCTCCTCATCTTTGTAAGTCACCTTGATTTTTGCACCTGTGTGTTTTATCAGTTTCTTGATGAATATATTTTGCAAACTTCATGACAGTAGCTAAAGTAGCTATAGCAGCACAAGTAGACTGCAAATGCATGCTGGGCCAGGCATGCTCTGAGCTTGTGAAGTGGGCGCTACTGGAGAGAAATTGGAGTGGCCAATAAGGCCGACGCTCCAGCCTCTGGGAATCTCGCTCCAGTCAAATGGGCACGCTCCACTGACACACTCTGGTGGAGGCAAATTGATTAAGGCCAGAGGCTTTTCGCTGCTATTGACAGTAGAGCGTCAGTAAAGTGCCTTTTCACATTGTGGGCACAGAGCAGGGACGATTACATCAGCCCAGTCGTCACACCGTCTTATTGGACCACTCATTTTATTGCCCCCCAGTTGAGGGATTTACATAAAATAAGTAGCTAAAAGTCGTAAATACAAAAAGAACTAAATGGGAGCAATGACTCACTCAACAGGAAATGTGGATTTTAAAAGTAAACAGGGGACTAATAAGAGCAACACAGGAGCCACTGTGTTCGGTTTCCCGTAAATCGGTTCTAATGGTCTTCATGGGAGTTAATACAGCACTTAGTCACCTGTAGTCAACAAGAAGTAATTACGACATTGTTCATCTGCAGCTCAATGGACCCTATGAGACATGTGAAAAACTATGAAATGGAGCCCACACTGTGCCATGGTACGGTTATGGGATGGAGACAAAATGGCCTCCGGTTGGGTGACGTCTATGGTTACTCACCGTGCGAACATGGCCGCAGATCATCAGGCCCACATTCTTTGTGAAAGCGTGGACCAGGTGGAGCAGAGCCGGACGTGAGTTGGGGTAGCCCGTCATCACCAAGCACTGAGGTCTGTTATAAAACAAGATCAAAACGGAGTTAGCATTTAGCTAGCATTCATGCTAACAGTAAGTGGCGCACAAATGAACACAAAGACCTAACCCAGGAGTGGTAAATCGTCCTTCCGGAGAGCAACTGGCTTTTGGTTCCAAGCCTTTGCTCCAACTCTTGTGATTCTACAGGTTTTGAGGAGCAGCGCTGAGACAAAAGCATGCACCCAGTAGCTCTCTAGGAGGGTTGACCAACAGCCACCGCTGGCTTAACCCTTTTGACTTTTTTTTACTAGGTCACATGCACACAGTACTTAATGATTCATCTCACTCCGTGTCTTCTCATGACCTTGAGAGAAGACGTCGTCATATCCTCGGTGAGGAATGAAAACAGGCCGAGAGCTCCAGAGTAGCGCACATCAAAGCAAATATGTTAAGCACATGGGATTAGGGGGGCCAGGAGTAACATGTTTGAATTCTGACGACAATGTCAGACGCTCCCCAATCCCTCGCCACCGGCTTTTTGCCATGGGAACGCTTCCAGGGCAAACAGCGCAGTCCGAATAGCATCTGTAGTGCCTCGTACAGTCCATGTGAGAGCGATTGAACACTAAAGAGGAAGGTTGTTGTGTTGTGGCTCGGACAACGTCGACAACGGTTTAATCGTATTCTTAAAATTCATCTGGCTTAGCTCTACTGAAGCACTTTTCCTATATCAGTGTTTCTGAATGAGACCCACCGGGTATGCTTGATTAAACTCCAGGTACATTTAATCAAGCATCACTAGAATGATAGTACTAAAGCATCACATATCTAGTTAGATAAAAAGGCTCAATAAACTTGGAATCATTCTAACAGAGGCCACTGCACAGTAGACCATAGTTGAGAAACACAGTTCTATACCGATACCCTAATCCCCATGCTCTCTACCGTGGCTAGATAATGACCGATGCTAGGTTTCAGAGAATAGATGGTTTAGTCTAGCTCCTTTGTCCTGAAAATAGATGGTTTAGTTTAGCTCCTTTGTCCTGAGGCGAGGGAGTGTGAAGGATGCCAATCATATGCCATTGTTGTCCCAGGTGTGCAGTTACACAACACTCTCCAGGGGGGTGTGTCGTGCCGAGACCAAGAGAGGGCTGGCTGCAGCCTGACTCGACAAACACCAGTTTCCTCTGACACTCCCCCGTCTGCAGCCTGGGCCTACTGCAGCCTGATCTGATCTATAGGTCATAGTGAGCATGCGTTAGGGACGACTCGCCGAGCAGCATCGAAAGGTAATTAAGTGAAGGAGTCCTCGTTAATCAAACTTGCCAATCAGAAAGTGGGCCACTTTTAGAAAAAACAGGGCAACAGCCTTTATGACAATGTGAATGATGGAGATTTCCTGAATACGATACATTTTACCCAGTAAATATTTAACAAGTAACATAATGAAACTTAAACACCAGGACGGACGCTGGTGGTGGCAATTAGGTGGTTTAGTGACTAAAGAATCTAGCCTTTCAGGCTCACAAGTGAAGCAGCGGTCTATGGCACTGCATCTCAGTACAACAGGCGTCACTGCAGTCCCTGGTTCGAATCCAGGCTATATCACATCAGGCTGTGATTAGGAGTCCAATAGGGCGGCTCACATTTGGCCCAACGTTGTCAGTGTTAGGCCTGGATTAGGCCGTCATCTTAAAAATAATTTAACTAGGCAAGATAGTTAAGAACAAATTAAGGTTAAATAAAAATAAATAAATACGGGCGAGTGCATTTTGAAGACGAGACATTGGTCTAAGAAGTGAAAGCGTGTGTATATGGGAGTGGGTTCTGTACAGTACCTGAAGTTCTTGATGTGGTCCTCAACACTGCTGAGATGCAGACTGTGGGTCAAGGCCTGGTGGTATGTCAGAGCCTGAGTGGAAGAGCCCCAGTTCACATCTGGAAGACAGGACAAACAGTCACATTCTGGAGTCAGGACCCTGTATGGGTGGCCATTAAGACGGTCAGGCCACTGGGGCAACTTCCATGCAGTGTGGGAGTCAGTAGGGATGCTGTGTACGTGTGTGTGTGTGTGTGTGTGTGTGTGTGTGTGTGTGTGTGAAGCTGTGACTCACCGTGTGAGAGTGTGTGTGTATATCTGTGATGGAGAGAATTTGTGTATTAGAGATGCGTGTCAAACTGAGTGTGTGAAGCCATGTGTGTATTTGTGGGTTCATACAAAGCCTCTCTGTAGATGTCTATATTGGTGTCTGGTGCTCTGCTGGGGGTTTCTAGCGCAGGTCAGGTGTGTTTACCCAGAGGTCCCATATGGGGCCTTCCTATCATCTGGGGACCCAGATAGCCATCTGACCCCTGTGGGGACCTCCACAGCCAGGCCAGAGAGGCTGAGCACCAACACATCCGAGGGCATGTAACAGCATGTAGCTGGTCCCCCACCTGCTGCACCCTCCCAGCTCTAGACATTTCAAAAAGGCCCCCATGTAATGGCACACTGCCTTGCGTGGGCGGGTAGCTTAACAGAATGAGCCAGCCCTTTGGCAAATCACCATAGAAACACCGGAGGGAAAGTCTCTTCATGTACTAGGTAACGTCATAGAAGGAACAAAAAGTTATTTATAAATTCATATGCCAATTAACAGAAAATCAAAGTTTCCCACAAAAATGTTTGTGAAAACATATTTTCTAACCTGCAAATAGAGCCACAAGCCACTCTTAATGCAGTATCATATTGTGAATATCCAGTTCATTTCGGTTAAATTCAGACAGTTTCCACAACCCTGCGTTTTGCTATAAATACATTTAAACCGTGTTGGCCTGGGCTGCACTGCAGCAGAGGGTGCGTAACAAAAACCTCATTGTGATGCAAATGCTTACCACTTCACCAAAATACATGTGTGCATCAGCAATAAAATAACTTGAAATATCAATACTGGGACCTGATTCACATTCTGTGTTCAAAGCATATTTGGGCATCAAGGGACTGACTTACAGCGCACTGTGCTAATGTGGCTTCATCATAGAGGTTGACATTTCAGTGGAATCAAAAAAAACTAGGCAATTATTTATGTTAAGTGGTGAAAGCGTAATGTACATCGATTGACCTTCAATATGAGCTCTTCCGGGGAAATGATTTTTTTGTAGGCTAATTCATGAAAGATTCTGCTATAATTTGTAAAGTAAAATAACCAATAATTCACATCAACGATAATCCACGTCAAATTTCACAATGAGCACCTATCTTGGCAAAATAACACTAGTCGATGTTGAGACAATCCGACTTGGCCTGTTGACGACTCACTCACCGGGCTTCTTGTAGCTCACGTAGATGTAGAGGCCCATGACAATGACGTTGGTCATCAGGGCTGCCCACCAGTTGATGACGAACATGACCACGCAGCACAGCACGGCACCGGCCAGGGACACCCACATGTTGTAGTACTTGAAGCTGGGGCGCCATCCTAGGGTTCAGCGAAACTTTAGGTGGACTCCCTTAGAAGGACCCTCATAAAATACCAAGGGGTGACAGCATATGACATTTGTTTTTCTTGTAAAAGACAGAGGGGCTGGAATGGGTTTAAAGGAAGAAAATGTGAACTACAAAGGTAGAATCCAAAAGGTTAGATCAAATCTGCCCCTCATGTCTATGAAGAACCAGTGACTATGGCGAGCCACTTACCATCGCTGAAAGCTCTTGTTCATTTACGACTTGCATTACGTCTTCACATAACATGGTTTTAGTGAAATTACTGAATCAGTAAAAAAATAATAAATGGGAGGTGGCTTAATATGGCAATGTCACTGAATTAATAAGAGAGCATGGGATATGCACTTAGATTAAAAATGTAGTTAAAAATCAGCGTTAGCAACCAGTTAGAACATTGTAAGAGAATGTTACATCCACGGCTACCCGTTTATTGGGTACTAAAGACACTAGACCAGTGGGAGTTTAGTAAACTGGAACAATGGGGCACAGTTGGACTGTGTGCACGGTTACACAATGACAAGAACTACAAAAAACACAGGACCTAAAGGGTACGTTGTTTGTGACGTCATTCTTTGCCACATGACTGTTTTTACATGCAGTCATGGGAGAGCGACAATGGGCTAGAGCCAGAAAAGAAGGCTCTCAAACTAGACATTGCCAGTTTGAGAGTTTCCAGACGTGAGAAGCCAAGTGTCTATTGCCTTGCCTTTGGTGAGTCATGTACCCTTTAAGTCTGTAATTGAATGGTCTGTGCGGACAATGTCAGAATTAGATATCAACTCTGTACCTTCTGTTCTCCTAGGGTTTTTTGGTATTAAGGGAAAAACAAACGTCACATTACACAACGACTGCTGAACGATACAAGAGGTTCAAAATATCACATTACATGGTTCATATGTTTCTTCCATCATGACTAAAGCATTAGTGATTTTGACTAGGCATGAAAAAAAAAAAAAAGTAAATATAAGCAGAGATCTTGATTTCTTGACTCCGTTAGACTGACAGTTGAACCTGAGCGAACAGCGTCCATCTTGGATCAACCGAGTGATAATTAATGACACTGTGCCATTATGTCCAAGCTAGCCTTAGTATTAAAACCCATCCTCTGGAGGTTTGACCTCAACACAAATCAGTCAAATCCAAATCCAAAATACAGAATGTGTTACATTGAATAAAGAGCGGCACGTTGCTTTTCAGCAGTATTGTTTTCAGCAAAGTACAGTATCAATTGTATAATATTGCAAGTGTATTATGAGTCATTGAGACATTCTCATTTCTTCCGAACTACTTTCCTAAGATAAAGATTGCAGTAGCCGTTATTTAACAAAACAACTCGCCGGATATGAAAATGTTCAGATAGCTTAAGTAATGACTTGCCTGAGTTATTTGGGAATGGCAAAGATAGATAAGACTCTATGCAACACATACCACTGGAGCCATGCATATTAAACAAGTCTTATTCACTGAGAATCAGAGTTAGGACTGCGCCACCTCCCTCCACAATGTCAAAAGAGTCTGCCTTCAAGGTGATTTGCCAGTTCCTATACAGGCCGTCATAGAATGGCTGTGCCTAGCTTCTAGGAAGACCGTCCATGGAGTGCTGTGTAAGTGTAAACAAATGTTATTTGTAATTATATAGTTGACATCAGTTTAAAAGGTAACTCAGCTGGGTATGATGTCTTCTCCATGTGGCTAGCCTCTATAGTAAATGGAAGGACAGCTTGTGAGCCACCATTGCATAACTGCATTGAAGTGGTTTAAAGGGATGACTATTGTATCCCATGTACTGGAAGTAATTAGTGTGGAAGTCCTATCATATCCTTTTAAAATCAAGTATTTAAGCCAAAAGGACTTGTGACCAATGACTTAAGTTAAGACTCATGACTTCACTCTTAAAGAGGAAATCAGCAGTTGAAATGATTAAAGCATTCTTCCCACCCGTTTCTGTAAAAAGCTATAAAAATAAATAAAAGGATTTAACAACTGTAGATTGCCCCTTTAACTAGCAAATCTAGAAGGTTTCTTCAGCAAAGTACCATCTATGTATTTGTGGCTATAGTCAGGACCTTTGAGGCAGTTTTTTGTCGTATTAAACTTCTGCATATATAACTTTTCCTCAGGAAATGAGGCTGAGTGCTGTTAATGTGGGCCAGAGAGGCCTTACCTGGCGAGTTGGCCAGAGAGGCGTGGAACACAGAGAAGTTGATGAGAGCATAGGAGGCCAGGAAGAAGTTGGAGATGATGGGAGCGATAACGTTCAACTGGGCTAAAATGAAACAAAAACATGGCTGTTAAGATGAGCATTTTGTATATGTTCATTGGCAACTGTCCATAGACATTCACTAGTGCTCTTTAGGTAATTGGCAGTCCCAAACAGGACAGAACTATATTACTGAATGTCACACTACAGACACATTCCTGACACACTACAGAATTTTGTATTGTGAGTAACAGTGTTGTCATTCGATGTAGAAACCTGGATAGTGTACTACGTACCAATGAGGATGAAGGCTAGAGCGATGCAAAACGTGAGGATGTAGCCGCGGAGGGGCTCGTTGTTCTTGCCGTAGCCCTTGGCGAACATCTCCAGGCCAGGGTAGATGTTGTCTTTGCATAAAGCCTGGAGGAGAAGGAACAAAACCATTGGAATTGGACACCGCTATACTAATCAGCGGATAAGACACTAGATGACAAAGGAACATTGGGATACGAGATCACAATCTTGCCTTTTATCTGCGTCTATGGGACAGTAACTAACAGGACACGTTAGTATTTCATACAGTATGGATAGTATAAGCATAAACTGACTAGCAGGGACAGAGGAGGGAAATGGTATCTGGGGAGGGTAGTCTAGGGACTTACCTGGAACACTTTGGGGGCGCTGACCAGAGAGGCCAGGGCAGAGGACAGAGTCGCGGAGAAGATCCCGGCGGTGATGATGGGTCCGAAACCGGACACGATGCTCATGACCTGAGGAAAAAGCATGTGAAAGGTTAAATGGCAGAGTTCATACGTTTCTTTACCCAACTCATGTCCCACCCGTGATGAAGAGGACCAAGTACGTTTTTTCAAGTTCCCCTCACTACTGTTGGATTCTGGGATAAACTTGGAATATTGCTATCCTAGAGAAATGATACATCAGAAGTAAGACTATAGTATCTGAGGGGTGAAAGAGACTGGTTTTTACATCAGACGTTAATGGTTATCTGTAGGAGCCAGATGGCTTTGGAATGTGCTGGGTGGAGGGGGAGGCAGTCACAGGATTGCTATAGGTGATGCGGGTGGAGATCTTTGGATTAGGCATCAAGGGGGTTGAGGTCAGGTCATAAGGGAGAAGGAACGGTTTATTACCCCATGATTTCGTCTTCCTGTCGAACCATAATAGATGTAAGGATTGGAGAGAAGGAGGAGTGCCTAAATTGGAGTATATATACTTGTGGTGGAAACATGTTTTGTCTGAATGCAGCTGTATTGACCATCTGGGAAGAATTAAACTCGGTTAAGCTTTCATAGAGTCCGTAGAGTTTTTTTTACTCTTGAGAATGAGAACCTAACACTACTCAACTGTGATATTATTACAAAATGGCTGCCGTTCTAGGTGGGAAACGGCACACAATCAGACATACCTGGAAGTCGTTCTGGAGTCCGTATCTGCAGTTGTACAGGCCATTGTCGCTCTTGCAGGAGGAGAAGTCGTAGCCGAACTTGCAGGCGGCGTCGGTGCAGTTGGCCATGATCTGGGCGCTGTGAGTGTCGTTGTCGTTTCCTGTTGCGTCTCTCACGATGCATGAGCCTTTAATGAAAAACGAGAAGTACAAAACGTCAAACTTTGTCTCTGTAATATTTATTTGGTCTTGTTAGGGGCGAATGAGGGGGAATACCACATACCAGTAGAAATTGCAACACCCAAGTAGACAATACCGGTGATAAGAATGGCCAAGAGTGTTCCTCTTGGAATGGCCAGTTGTGGGTCCTGTGAATATAAAGAAATGCTTAGTCTCCAACATTGATTTCATATCAAGTCCCACACACACACAGTAGGCTTTTAAATCAAGACAATATAGGAGTTCCATTGATTGTATCCATTGTATACGAATTGAGATTAGTCTTTTGCTTGTTTGTCATTTAGTTTTAAACAATGACCAGGGGTTCTTACAGAAAGGTCTCCTGAGATGTTGGCACCGGCCAGAATGCCAGTGGCTGCAGGGAAGAATATGGCAAAGACTGAGAAAAACGATTCTGTGCCCCGGAAGTCCGGACCCATGTTCTCCATCATAATCCCACCTTAGAGCAAGAGGAGGGGTGGGGGTGAGAGAGGGGCAGGGGGTGGGGTGGGAAGGTTAAGCAAAACCGAGAGAATGCTGACAAAGCAAGCAGTGTGCATCTTAGGACAGTAAGACTCGATCAGTTGATCTCAGAGCTGGGAATCAGGCCGCAAAGTCAATTTCAAATAATCCAATTGGTTTGGTCTTGTGATGTCAGCAAAAACATCTCTGCCACAATTTTAGCCAGTGCTCATACAGAGCTCATGACTTCAGAGAAAAATACATGCATTCAGAATTTTTATAGGTCCACAATCCAACCGCAGCGAATGTGTCAATCTAATTGTCTTGACAGTCTTAATTTTTGCTTGACAGTCATGTCAGTTTGTGTTAAATAAAAGGGAAAACCAAAGGCATCGTACTATCGTAGCCGAAGAAGCCCTGCGACTCCTTGGACTGGAGGGGGATGAAGGAGCCAATGAAGTAGTTAAAGATGGCCGTGATCAAAACGACCAGCAGAAAAATCTGAGCCTGTGGACAGAATGAACATATGGACGGGTTAGTTCGACTTTCACCACATCTCCCAACTACAACTAGCACTAGTCACATGCACTAAATCTAGCCAAGTGCACAGCGCACATCAATGTCTGCATTCAATCAGTCTGGAAGGAATTCCGACTGCTTGTAGCTTGAAATCAGAGACAATTTGCAGTTCAATATCACCAGTTCTAGATAGTCGTTGTTTGAGAGCTCTATTCAATCAAACGTAGTTGTATGTTATCTTACCTTGGCTTCCCATTCCATTCCTGCCACGGAGATACCCAGGAGAAGGATGACTGTGATGGTTCCGACGATTCGGATGTCATTGATTTCATCAGTCATGATGCAATCCACGCTCTGAGAAATTACAGGAGAATATCAACTTCACTGTCAGGCCAAGAGGTAGGACAAATCCTCTCATATTCATCCCTGGCTTTCCGCTGTTCAGATACTTTGTGATAATGGCCATTTGAAAAAGCATTGCAAATATTTTGGTAAAGTTATTTTCAACAGCCTTACAATGTAATACTTAACTCACAAAATTGAATGTACAATGCAACATACAGTAATGCCAAGAGAGTGCAAAGTTGTCATCAAGGCAATGGGTGGCTACTTTGAAGAATCTCAAATAGATTTTGATTTGTTTTACACTTTTTTGGTTACTACATGATTCCATATGTGTTATTTCATAGTTTTGATGTCTTCACTATTATTCCACAATGTAGAAAATAGTAAAATTAAAGAAAAACCCTTGATTGAGTTGGTGTGTCCAAACTTTTGGTACTGGTACTGTACATTAAGCAACCACTTTTAGAAAGGCCCAAAACATCGGACCTCATTTTATTATAGAGCGCAACTAAAACACAGAACAAATTGAAGTCTGATGAACAGAGAACATTAACCTCGAATACATTTCATTCTGCTTAGAGCTGACGCCAATGGCGTCAATCAGCAAAGTGCAAAACAACTACCCTCATCTGTGACTAAGGAGTGACCAATAGGCCATGATTGTACCGCGCCAATCCTTGGTTAAAATACTTGAAAGACCTCGGAAGGAGAAGAGTCATTATTATGAATTTTGCATGAGCCATCCCTTAAAAATAGTGTGGGTTTTCAGTCCTCCTTGCAAACAACCCAAGAATAAAACATTGAACAACATCATGAGAACCAAAGCCCAATTAGATTAGGCTTATTGCAGATTTTGAAACAAATGTTCCAAACGGTAGGCTCGGTCAACATGGACTAAATGAATCAGCAAAACCTTCTGAGTAAAAACCAAAGATGTCCCCAGAAAAAGTAATAAAAAAAAATGCCTAAAAGAAAGTATTGAAAGAGTGAAAGAAACGTAACCGATGACAACATGGGAAAAGATTCAGTGACTTACCATAAGGAGCTCCACGACGGTTTCGGCAAAGCCCACCACGTACATGGCAACGGCCACAGCGTTGGCAAAGGCGAAGATCAAACCGATGGAGCCGCCAAACTCTGGGCCCAAACTTCTTGATATCAAATAGTACGCCCCTCCTGACAAACAGACAGACAGACGGACGGACAGACAGTTGGCCAGATGGACATAGCATTTAAAACTGGGTTCCATTTAATGTCTCTCATAAAAGGTTAAACACAAATCGTTTAATCAAATAACTGTCATATGTAGGCTAGCCTATTGCATTTTCCTACATCAGTCAAACCTTCGCTGCAGTGCAACACACTCCTCTCAACGACACGCTTAAACCAACATATCAGCTCAAACGAGAGTGGAGATGGTAGAGTGCGCCAAGATGGGAGACTAAATTAATTGACACATTTAGCTGCCCGATGAGTTTGTAGTGCGACAGGATGAGTAGTGTTCCTCGTTGAGCTCTCTTTATGCCACGTCTCTGCTGACAGCTTTGGAGAGCACCTCAGGTGCTCCTACAGACACGAGTGGGGGACAAGACAAAGGCAGGAACCAAAACGACTAATCTCTGAGGGCATGAGTAGGTAGAGAAATTAATGTGGGGTCATGCTTGATTTTTTTTGCTGGCTCTCTTTGTTCCACTTAACTCAAGTACACTCAAGCATCAAAGTCAAATTGCAAAACCATTTACCAGAGAGCACATTTTGATTTGCCCTTTTGAAAGGGGCATTTTGATATTGAGAGACCATTTGGAGGGAGATGTGTGAATAACTGGAATACTTGGAAAGATTAGTTTGGATGGGATTAGAAACCTACACGGTGCTGTGATTAGGAGTATTACAGTAAACCCTACGAAAGGCATGTGATTTCAATCTACTCTTGACACTCAATTCACTGCATCATAGTGCACCAACTTTGCCCTGCTAAAGCAGGTGCAGTAGCAGCAGGGGGGACGTTCATGTTTGAACACGTTACAGATATTACCATGGGGAAAAAAAGGTTTTAGCATTCCACCGAAGGGTAATGGATTAGCCTACTTCAAAATAAATCAATTCAGAGGAGGAGCTGATGGTTACTGTGCTGTTCTAAACAAAAACAGCCACTATATGAAGCATCCCTCGTTGCCTGACGCCAAAGACAAATCGGCAGTGGTAGACGTGAAACCTTATGAGAATGAATCGAATACGTGGTCTCCAGGAGGAATACCCCGCTGAAAACACTAATATCATTTACTACGATATAGTTTCATCTTTTCCTCACTAGGCTATTTAAATCTAAACGGAATCCTTGGTTTTCCCTTGCCCTCACAGAGACAGCATCCTAATATCTATTTCAGACCTCCCTGCCAGCACTGGCCCATCTCAGTGACTTGAGGGAGAACCTCTGATTTAGAAACACACTATTGAATTTCCCCTCATGCTGCGAAAACTGGAAGCAATGTGTGGCCAGTGTTTTCCCCCCATCCTTTCATTCCACTCCAAATGAACCAGGGCACATCTTGTTGAGGTCCTCAGAGAATACGTCTTCAGTTCCGTGGATGAGGGAAGTAAACGATAGCCAGGTCCAGCTGGTAAAAATCACACCTGTAGAGGACACCTAATTCCATATCCAAACACAGGAGACTAAGCAAATGTCATGTGAGCCGGCCACTGCTCTGCAGGTTGCATATTTGAATTGATTCTAGAGAGAAGTTCAATGTTAGGTAAGTCTGTGGGTAGCGTGGGAACCCTCAGCCCAATTAATCCAAACATGCCAAGAAAATGGAACAAAACAGCACTGTAAATCAGCATAACGCCACTTTGAGCAACTGTCATCAGTCAATTATTATGAGAGACGAGGGTAGAATTAGGATTGCAAACCTGAGCACTGAGCAGATTGTTGGCGAGCCCTCTTTTGAATGAATATAAATTGAGCTGCAGTATTAATCTATTGGTGAGTCTCATTTCTATGCACCAGTGGCTAGTGTAGTGTTCAGAAGAGCAGAGGTCAGATGGAGCTGGTAAAAACGGTAAACAAACTGGCTGGACTGTAATAGCAACAATGACAGTCTTGGTTTCTAACAACATGCCCTTGAGCTTTTTGATTAAGAGTTTCTGTTTTTTGTTATGGGTCCATAACATTATTATGTCTCAGGGCTCTCGGTTCAAGACAGAACCAACAACAGCTATCAAATGTTTGCTTTGAAGATTAAAACACACCTGCAGCCATCGACACCTGAAGAGCTACTGCGTCACTGGAGATGATCAAAGACAGACCTGTGGCCATTAGGTCTACACTGATGAACTTTGGCCAGGTGGGGTGGGAGAGGCAGAATAACGGTGGGGTGCCCTTCCCATGACCTCCCAATCAGCCCACTGATGAACGATTGGTGATCTGACCTGATGCCATCTCCGATTACACTAGGCAACACCGGGGCAGAACGTTCCATACTCCCAATTAAAAAGACACTCCACGTTTTCTTTATCCTCTGATAATGGTTTCTCATCAAAGTGGGGAGGAATTCACATGGAGTGGGCTTGGAAAAGAAAAACAACTGTTTCTGTACTTATTTACATTTGACGCATGCTCTGACGGTCCGGTAGATTTGCATAACTTGACTGAAGGACAATGATATGATTGGACACGAGAAGTAATTTGAATCAGAATTCTCGCGAAAGAGAAATCAGCGAGTGATCAGGCAAGTCATTATTAAATCTGGCAAAGGCACTCTGTCAGGCTCCCGTTGTTTGCAATATCCTGACCTTCCTCAAGGTAAAGAGATTAGAGAGTGGAGGCGATGGCATATCTAGGGCCTGGGGAAGGAGGGAGTTAATTAAAACCCAATGGTTTTGGATGTTAAGGGAAATGTACAGTGAAGATGTCCTTGACTTCAGAGGGGGAGAAATTTGAGCTGATAATTAAAGAGAGAAAATCAGCTTCCTCACAGAAGAGAAAAAATAACTGATAAGGGATGAAACAAATTGAAGGAAAACAACTACTTTAACTTCTGGACGTCCATTCACAACTATTACCAGCTATGAAAATGGACCGATACTAACCGAATCACCTATCTGTTGTCTTGACTAAAGCATGTGCTAATGGTGCAGAGGCCGACTCGCACGCCACTATTCGTAGTTGTGACTGTTCGGCTCTTTATTTTATTTTATTTATTTAACCCTTATTTTACCAGGTAAGTTGACTGAGAACACATTCTCATTTACAGCAACAACCTGGGGAATAGTTACAGGGGGAGAGGAGAGGGGATGATTGAGCCAATTGTAAGCTGGGGATGATTAGGTGACCGTGATGGTATGAGGGCCAGATTGGGAATTTAGCCAGGACACCAGGGTTAACACCCCTACTTTTACGATAAGTGCCATGGGATCTTTAGTGACCAAAGAGAGTCAGGACACCCGTTTAACGTCCCATCTGAAAGACGGCACCCTACACAGGGCAATGTCCCCAATTCCTGCCCTGGGGCATTGGGATATTTGTTTAGACCAGAGAAGAAAGAAAGAAGAAAAAAAACAAGAAAAAAAAAAAAACAAGTGTGCCTCCTACACCACTTCCAGCAGAATCTGGTCTCCCATCTAGGGAGCAACCAGGACCAACCCTGCTTAACTTCAGAAGCAAGCCAGCAGTGGGATGCAGGGTGGTATGCTGCTGGATAAACCTCACAGCTGTTTCAGGTGGACATTTAGCTGAGGTAAGATGAATAGTCCAGCTCAACTCACCCCAGGGCACCCCGGACTATACCTGGGTGAAACCCTGACTGACTGCATCCTGAAGCCAGATTGAGTTATACTTGCCTGCACTGCAATGACTATACCTGGAGTGTCAGATTTATTACACCATCAGAGAACCAGCCTTCTGTTACAAAGATACTATAGACAACACTACTTTACATGATACATTAGCGATCTATGTTGATTTAGTAATGCGTTTTATGGTTTCATAGAGGGGTGAACATGGCAACTAACTAGTCTTATAGTAGAGACAAGACTTGGAAGAACTGGGGATTCTTTGGCAACACGTTTTAAAGATGCAAGTGTTCATACCTCCTCGTACAAAGCCGTTGGTCGCAATCGCTGAGGTCGAAAGGCCGGTGATGGTGGTCACAACTGTTGCCATGAGAACGATCACACAGGAGAGAACTGTGAAAGAAAATGGCGGTCATGATTAACGACAAACAAAATCAGCATTTCTACAAACTTCTAAGAGACAAATAACTGCAATAATGAGCAGCCAATTATCTGCTTGTTGGGTCTCTCTCGCTCTCTCTCCACCTCTCCTGGCATTCACACATTCTGAGAAAGCCTGTGAATAGTAGCGGCGCCGCTAGAAAAACAAGCTAGTGCCTGACAGATGACTGCAGATGTCGCCGTGTGGAAACATTTCGCATCTGGACGGTGAATGGTCGAGGGGGGATGGTCGGGAAGGTGGGGGTTTGGGGTGAGGTTGTGTGTGAAAAAATAATCATAATATATATATATATTTTTTAAATGAGTATTTCACAGACTCCCAAGCTCAATTCCAGGGTGTCGTCTTACCAATTCCCGCCTGGCCCACGATCCATGACATGCGGATGAAGAGCATCACACCCCAAATGTTCAACATGCAGCGCACCTGCACAGAGGAAGGGGTGGCAGTTAGGACGCATGTCAGGTAAAGTGAACACTTCACTCAGCAGAGCGCTTTCCAATAACCTGGTTTTGGAACATTGCCGGGTGGGAATCCACTGATTAGATGTACAAGACCTGGGCACAGCTTTTAAAAAGTTATCGGATAGAATTAAATGCATAGAAATACAATGAAAAGAATGGTAGTACCATTCAAGTCAATGATTTTTATGCATTTAATCCTATCCGATAGGCGATCCAGATAGGCGTAACATTTGAAAAACTGGGCCCTGATAAGGATTCAATCAAGATTTGAACCGAATGTTAAAGGACAAAATTCCAAACCTAGTGAAAGTAGAAGTTCTGCCTTGGCATTGACTTGTCTATTCAAAATCCTATGAGCACCAAGACTGCAACTTAAGGTTAGATGAACGGTTCAAACAGGGATTAAAGTCCAGATATGAATTGGAAAACTCTTTGGACAACAATGAAATACATGATATCAAAATGTTGATATCAGTGTATGACATGCTAAAATAAATGTTGGCTGCCCAACTAAGCCTGGCCAAGGCTGATGTAAGTAAAAAATAATAATAACAACAACAACAACAACTAGCCTATTCAAATCACTGTCAACCTCTAAAAACATTCATTAATATCTACCACAGTTATCAATTTCAGTGCATAAAAATCATTGACCACGTTTCCATCCACAGTAAAGACCTAATAAAAGAATTATGACAGCTGTGATGGAAACAGGAAGTTTTGTGTACTTTTATAAATGCCGAACAATTTGTTCATTAGACATTGTGGGATCTTTTTGGGTCTGTAAAATTAATTATGCGGGAAATGGCAGTGGAAACGTAATTTATGTGCAAATATTGATATAACAACTGTTATTTCGAAGTAAACTTGGAGTCACGCAATGACATGGTGTGTGGTCTTCCCACTACAACTCGGGAAAGCATGCAGTTTATTAGCCTACAGATTAAAAACATTATGATGAACGTCACAGAGTGGTGAAAGTGCATGGTAATGAGCTTGATGCTGCTTTCCAATAAATAATCGAGGGTCTAACTCTGGCGACATGATGATCGATGCTTGACTGCCGTTTGACAAATAAAAATATAATATCCATAACAAACTAATCATGTAGACTAGCCACCCCAACAGCCTAGCTGTTGGCTAGAGCGCAGGTGCCACGACCAGAGTAGACACATTTGCTATTTAACTCAACAGTCTGTGACAAAACTATCAGTAGAGTTGAAAATTGAGGATGTAGTTAAAAGTACTGTACATTTGGAAAACTATGCACTGTGTGACAGGTAGCTACAACGTTTCCCCAAACTCGGTCCTGGGGACCCCAGAAGTGCACATTTGTTTTTTGCCCTAGCACTACAAAGCTAATTCAAATAATCAACTAATCATCAAGGTTTAATTATTTGAGATCAGCTGAGCAAGGGCAAAAAAAAGAAAGGGGTCCCGAGGACCAGGTTTGGGAAACACGGTGCTACAACCATGCCAGATTCTCACACTAGAGCAGGTGTGTCAAACTAATTCCATGGAGGGCCTAGTGTCACCTGGGTTTTGTTTTATTCTTTCAATTAAGCCCTATACAACCATGGTGAGGAGAGTTGCTAATTAGTGACCTTAATTCATCAAATTAAGTACAAGGGAGGAGCGAAAAACCGCAAACACTCGACCCTCCTTGGAATGGGTTTGACACATGTGCACTGGCCTGGACAGACCTGGAAGGATTAAATCAGCAAAAGCAACTCTTTCTAGAATCCTGTAGAGTGTGATCGACACACACCTCAGTTTGTATGGTGACATGCTCATGTAAACCTACCACTTGTTGAGGTTCCTCTTTAACTGCAGTAGGAACTAAAAAGTTTAAGTAACCACCTGGGAACTTTATACTACAGAGCTTAATTGTGGGAGTCTGAAGGAATTTTTTGTACTTCGAATTAGGGGGCTTCTTGCGGTCAATTTACAGTCTAGGAATTATTAGCATTTATGTTCCACCCCCCCCAACCATTCGCTCAACAAATAAATTGTCCCGCGGCTGAATCTATGATCCCTGGTCTATGCCATTGAACATTGTGTTCAAGAATAACCTGAAGACACTGCATTCCCTACAATGTCAGGACTAAAAAAAGAAGTGCTTATGCACATTTTTGCTTATGCACTTCTCTTTTTGGTAGAGGCAGAAATTTCACATTGGTCCTCTGTAGCTCAATTGCTATAGCATGGCTCTTGCAACGCCAGGATAGTGGGTTCAATTCCAGGGACCACCCATGTGTAAAACATTTATGCAAGCATTACTGTAAGTCACTTTGAATGAAAAATGTCTGCTAAATGAGACACACACAGATAGTGTCACATAACAAAAAAGGTAACCAGGAGGACAACGCTCTCAGGATGTCCAAAAGGTCTGACCAGAGTGTCGGTTGACTACTCACCAGCACCCCTTTGATCCATCCAAACTTGACTGCTCCCTTGGGCTCGGATGCCTCCTTGGCTGCGGCCTCCTCGGCTGGGGTGAGCTCATCCCCGTTGGCGAAGCCATCCTCAAACGGCTCCTGCAAACAGAACGAGACAGACAGGCTATGGTCAGCACACAATGTAAAAAATACCCTTATTAAAGTAAAGTAATGTGCAGTTGACACATCCGAATGCTATTATATCTGAATTAAACTGTTGTTCACCCATGTTCATTCATTTATATGAACAATCTACAAGATCTTATTTTGATATTTATCCAACATAGAAAACTCCCACACAAAACTCCCCACAATTCATCTGTGCTTGTATTGGCTGGAGAAGGTCAAACACAGGAAGCATGTCTGCTGTGCAGAGACAATGTCGTGAAGTGGGTGGCTGCCCCACTGGGTTAGTCTCTCAGTGCCCACCACCCCATGCTGTTCCATCTATGTGGCCCAAGACACCCCCAGTCTGCAGTCCCCCCAGCGTACCATCACCAGGGACAGCACAGGAGAGGAAGCCCCGCATTCAAAGACCTTTACAACATCCTGTCCCTGGTACTCCCCACCTATTAAGGCAGAAATAAGACCCAGAAAAAGAGGAAGCTTGAAGACAGGATCTTAAAATCAGCCTAGACTTCCTGCTTTACGGGCACTGAACCAAAGGCTGACCCCAAACAACATTTACACATGTATAGTGATTAACCCAGTCGCCACTGGCAGTGTGGAAAAATAAGTAACCATCGACTGCATGCAAACGTCCGCCCAGCTGCGCGCTCGAAAGACTATTGATGTTCTGCCAGCGTTCGATACACCACTCAGGCCCAAAAGGGGGCCAGACACGGGTCCGCAGTCTCCATTTCAGGAAGATTGACACAAGAACAGGAGATAAGGTCTGGCCGACGTGACAATACAGGGCTTGTTCTCCTCCACGGCCCTTCATTTACCTAGGATTGGCATTCCAAGGCCCACAACGCCACAAAGTCAGTTGTCGTACTGTGCCCTCAGGCACATTAGAGGGTGATGAGAGATGACATGGAGAGTGTTCATTGAATGTATGGATGACCTTGGGTTTATTGATAGCCCCAGTCCGCAGGGTGACCGTGTCACATTACAAAACAGATACAAGCTGGCTGATACAGCAGGGGCATTTCCCTCAGTGTTCAGTGATAAGGACAGTGATGTTCACCCCGCTCCAGGTACTAGGAGACAGACTCATCATGCTAGCTATCGGATGGGCAAATTTATTGGCCAGCGTTATCGAGTTGCAGAACAAAGCGGCACCATTCCATGATCATTCATTTAATTTGTTTCAACTTTCATTCTGCCCATCATGTACAGTGACTCACTTAACTGTTTTGGAAGGTACGCTACTATAGCTACTGATCGACGACCAATGCAGAATGACTTTGCACTATTTTCTAACCTGTAAAGATCAATAGATCACGAGAGTCATAAAAATGAGTTGATGCTAGATGTGGTTTCTACATGAGTCACTCACAGCTCTCAGGACATGTGTGTCTCTAGAGAAAAAAGGTGAAGAGTGGAGCTTTTCCTCCTCACACCCTTCCCTTGGGGTTCTCTTGTCCTCTTACTCAGCATTCTGCGCTCCTCCCTGAAGGATGACCCCCCCATCCCCTTTCACTCGTCTTAGCAACCACCGCCTGATGCCTGAAGTAGCGCAGTGCTACACTCAGCCACTTAACAGAATAGCCTTCCCCAAGTGTTTGTGTATTATCTGATGGTAAAGAGGATTCTGTTGGGAAGCTCCAACACCATCAAACAAAACGTAATCCTCGCTTTGGGTTTTGGGTATACAGAAGATTAAACGGGTTTGTGTAAGGATGAAACCTATGGGAGGAAACTTCATCTACTCTAGCATGTTGGGTAGGAAAATTGATCAGAGGTGTGGTTCCATTACAATAGATGTATAAATAGATGTGTAAATTATAAAAGAGCACAGCGCCTCTGGCATGTACCCCAGCATGTGACGGGGATGGGCTGTGTAGACAGAAGGGCGGGGGGTGCTCAGCTTTGCCTCGCCAAGGCCATCTGTCAACAAGAGCTCCCTGCCTGCGTCCCCTAACAATGACTCAGCAGCTTCGCTGGGGTCTGGTAGTGGCAGGTACACTGGGCTATTGAGGGAGGTGATAGGAGATTCTAGGAAATTTTTAAAAAGGGACGGTATTGTCGGTTAGGGTTGTCAACGCTCCACAGTGGGGGACCAGTGAGTCGCTGCCAGGGGCCAGGTGAGAGGGGTGGCATGTGGGCCCAGGTGTGGACAAGCATTGGGAGGATGGGATGAACAGCAAACGCATTGAGCTAGGAAATAAGTCTCTACTACTGCCTCAATAGGTCTGTCTAGTCAGACCACTGTAAGTAACCAACCTGTCCTCAAACAAACTAGCGCTACTCAGCTATGATAGCTGTGAGACTGGAATTTAACAATTCCCAGCTCACAAGGAAGAAATCCTCATAAAAAGCAGACAAACTACAATTCTTGTCATTTGTGTTCAACACGGGAGGAAGCGAAGATCCAGAAAACAACCAATAGTATTAGGTCATGGAACAAACAATAGATTAGCTGCTAGTGAGGGGCAAGACCCAGAGCCTCAGGAAGTGAGTCATGCAACCCATCGAACTCTGTCTCTTTGTTAGTCAGCCGCCCTCGGGGCGTCTCGGAGAGTTGACTGGGACACAGGAATCCTCTGAAAGTTGTTGAGCAGGTAGGTATGACATCAGCCACTGTTGGAGAGGAGCCCTGAAGCTAGCTAGAAAAAGAAAAGAATACCCATGTGGAGACATGTCAGGCTCATGTCAGCAACCTCCTGTTCAGAATAAAAGATGTGCTTCAGTGGTCATCTTCGTCTGACTGGGACCATGGATTCTTGACTTTGCAGCATGGCATTACTACACCTTCTAGTGAGTCAAAAAAAAATAATTGTCACTACAGTCTACAGGGGGTATAAAAGCAGGGAAAGAATTCACACATCTAGAACACGTTCTCTAATCACTAAAGACATGCTCACGTCCTGAGCCCGAGAGATTACTAGCAATGTTGACCAGGATGACAGTCTTTAGAGCTAAAAATGACCTTGTCAGTCACAAGTATGTGTTGAATGTTAACTAGTCAATTACCCGGTGCCTTAAATTAATAACCAATGATGATATCTTGGTAGAGCAGGTGGTCAGTGTCAGTTACATCAAAGATGCTCGCTTTTTCCCTGAGCACATTATAGGCTAATTCTGTCCTAATTGAGCATTTCATGTGAACAGTCTTCCCATATTATTAGGGCTGACCCCATTTAGTCGACTGGTCGATAGTTTGATCGATAGGCTGTTGGTCGACCGAGATTTCTTTAGTCGAGCTGTAGCAAAAGAAGAATAATCATGTTGTACAAGACACCTGTCTGATTCACACCTGTCTGAGTGGACTGATCCATTGTGGAGGCTGTAGGGATGGCACAGTTCATCACTCAAAGACATGTGATACTGGAAATGTATATGGTTATATTATGTAGGAACAATGGTGCAACACTAATACAAATAATATTTCATAACAAACGGCTCTGTCCCGCTTTGGATTGCGGTCGCTGTCCACTGTTCTGAAACACATCAGTACACTGTTGAATTGCCGCCTTTTTCTAGACCAGGTATTCCCAAACTGGATGCTGTTGGGGGGTACGCCAAATAAAAATGTGATTCACATTTTTTTTTTCCCCCCTTTAGATTTTCCAACGTGGATGGCTATACATTTGGGTGAGTTCCCCCCCGAGTAGCCTCGTTTCACTGCCAATAATAAAATGTACCGTGTTCAGCGAGATAACCCAATGTCAAATACAGGTAGTCAAATAATTAACATCCAGTCACATTAACCGTTACTCTCTCGCGGGGAAGTCCACTAACGGTCCGTATGTAGCCAAATGTAGCTGCTGCTCATGTTGGAATCTGCAAAAGCCATGACAGGGAAACATAGTGGAGTGGTAACGCGCAAGCAACAGTTGCTCCCGACGCCACTTGGGTACCCTGCAGCCTCCACCGAGAGGCTCTTGCTGCCAAGGGAATGCCGTTTTGGACACTACAGGGAAAATGGTTAACTTTGTTAAAGCAAGGCCCCTGAACTCTCGTGTACAGTTGAAGTCGGAAGTTTACATAAACTAGTTTTAAATGACTCCAACCTAAGTGTTTCAACCACTCCACAAATGTCTTGTTAACAAACTATAGTTTTGGCAAGTCGGTTAGGAAACATACTTCATGCATCATGCAAGTAATTTAGATTATTTCACTGTATCACAATTCCAGTGGGTCAGAAGTTTACATACACTAAGTTGACTGTGCCTTTAAACAGCTTAGAAAATTCCAGAAAATGATGTCATGTCTTTAGAAACTTCTGATAGGATAATTTACATAATTTGTGTCAATTGGAGGTGTACCTGTGGATGTATTTCAAGGCCTACCTTCAAACTCAGTGCCACTTTGCTTGACATCATCGGAAAAGCAAAAGAAATCAGCCAAGACCTCAAAAAGAATTGTAGACCTCCACAAGTCTGGTTCATCTTTGGGAGCAATTTCCAAACGCCTGAAGGTACCACGTTCATCTGTACAAACAATAGTATGCAAGTATAAACACCATGGGATCACGCAGCCATCATACCGCTCAGGAAGAAGACATGTTCTGTCTCCTAGAGATTCATGTATTTTGGTGCGAAAAGTGCAAATCAATCCGAGAACAACAGCAAAGGACATTATGAAGATGCTGGAGGAAGCCAGTACAAAAGTATCTATATCCACAGTAAAACGAGTCCTATATCGACATGACCTGAAAGGCTTCTCAGCAAGGAAGAAGCCACTGCTCCAAAACCTCCATAAAAAAGCCAGACTACAGTTTGCAACTGCACATAGGGACAAAGATTGTTGTTTTTTAAGAAATGTCCTCTGGTCTGATGAAACATTAATAGAACTGTTTGGCCATAATGACTATCGTTATGTTTGGAGGAAAAAGGGAGAGGCTTGCAAGCCAGAGAACACCATCCCAACCATGAAGCACAGGGGTGGCATCATGTTGTGGGGGTGCTTTGCTGCAGGAGGGACTGGTGCACTTCACAAAATAGAAGGCATCATGAGGTAGGAAAATTATGTGGATATATTGAAGCAACATCTCAAGACATCAGTCAGGAAGTTAAAGCTTGGTCGCAAATGGGTCTTCCAAATGGACAATGACCCCAAGCATACTTCTAAAGTGGTGGCAAAATGGCTTAAGAACAACAAAGTCAAGGTATTGGAGTGGCCATCACAAAGCCCTGACCTCAATCCTATGGAAAATGTGTGGGCAGAACTGAAAACGCGTGTGCGAGCAAGGAGGCCTACAAACCTGACTCAGTTACACCAGCTCAGGAGGAATGGGCCAAAATTCACCCAACTTATTGTGGGAAGCTTGTGGAAGGCTACCAGAAATGTTTGACCCAAGTTAAACAATTTAAAGGCAATGCTACCACATACTAATTGAGTGTATGTAAACGTCTGACCCACTGGGAACGTGATGAAAGAAATAAAAGCTTAAATAAATAATTCTCTCTACTATTATTCTGACATTTCACATTCTTAAAATAAAGTGGTGATCCTAACTAACCGGAGACAGGGAATTTTTACTAGGATTAAATGTCAGGAATTGTGATGTTTTTTCTTGCCTGAATGATCTGAGTCTAGGATTACAGGGACTCTCCACAACTATATTCAATGTGCGGGACTAAATTGAGGCTATGATTAAGAAGTTGGAGCTCTTCTCGGTCTGCATTAACAAGGACAACACACAGGTCTTTCCATCATTGTATGATTTTTTTGTGTGCAAATTAACTTAAGCTCATGGACAATGTCAAATAGTGAAGCACCCGAGTGAGTTGGGTGTGCAATTACGCAGGTATTTTCCTGAAATGGATGACACAAACTGGATTCGTTATCCCTTTCATGCCCTGCCTCCAGTCCACTTACCGATATCTAAACAAGAGAGCTTCATCGAAATTACAAGCGGTTCTGTGAAAATGTAATTTAAAATCAGAAGCCACTGCCAGATTTCTGGATTGGGCTGCACTCAGAGTATCCTGTCTTGGCAAATCACTCTGTTAAGACACAGATGCCCTTTGCAACCACGTACCTATGAGAGTGGATTCTCGGCCCTCACTAGCATGAAAACTAAATACAGGCACAGACTGTGTGGAAAATGATTTAAGACTGAGACTCTCTCCAATACAACCCAACATTGCAGAGTTATGTGCATCCTTCAAGCACACCCTTCTCATTAA
The DNA here is from genome assembly GCA_030435695.1 of Brachymystax lenok tsinlingensis. Classification (NCBI taxonomy): domain Eukaryota; kingdom Metazoa; phylum Chordata; class Actinopteri; order Salmoniformes; family Salmonidae; genus Brachymystax; species Brachymystax lenok. The sequence goes on from CM059815.1 coordinate 35,929,913, forward strand.
CCTGTGGTGAGTTATTCACAATTTTAAATGAACAAATAAGGTTTTATATGTAAGATGGTTAAATAAAAGAGAAAAATTGATTATTATTATAATATTATTATTTGTGCCCTGGTCCTATAAGAGCTTGTCTCTTCCCACGAGCCGGGATGTGTCAAAAACCTCACTCACTCTGTTTTATTTTTTATTTAACCAGGAAAAGCCCATTGAGACCCAGAGTCTTTTTGCAAGGGAGACCTGGCCAAGAAGGCAGCAACAATCAATACATTACATAATTGAAAACATACAACATGATCCAGCCTAAAAAAAAGCATTTATACTCCTCTGCAACAGTCTCCCATCAATTTTAAATTAATTCAGTGGCACTAACATATCTAAACTCAGCAAAAAGATGGGTCAAAAGGAAGTCATCAGATAGCCTAATAGCAACAGAATACAACAGTGTATCAACACTAGAGTTGTACCATGAAAGCAACGGATATATGGTGAACGTATTGTAGTCTAGACTAGAGAACATTATATTTGTATAGATTGGGCGGGGTAGGTGCCTGTGCATGCCTATTTATAGAAACCAGATTGACTGTGAAAATTGACTAAATTAATCAGTGTTTGTGAATCTGAACTCTGACTCCTTAAACCTTCATTACATGTTTAATTCCCATGACAGACTGGGTAAAGCTTGTTCTGTGCTCTCATTCGCTCCCTCCCCATTTCCCCTTGAGTATTTATGGAAAATCTAATTCCTTCACACATGGCCGTTTAAAAAAAATAAAAATATGGGCATGCTCTCCCTTGGGTGCTCTGATATAAACAGCATGTTTTTCTTGGTATTCTTACTACAGTGCGTGCTTGTGTACGCTGCAGACTTATTTTGGTAGCTAGCTAGCTAGCTAGTTACCATGGGAAGAAAATATCAAGGGATTAAGCCGCATGATCGCTGGGTCAACGAGCTTGAGGCTATAACAGCCTACAAATCTCAAAAGAGAGGACCGTCAGGTCAAAGCAACTATTTCACCACAATCAAGTGCTGCTCAATGATATAGGTGTGAAAAGGTTGTAAATAGCAACATTAAAACTGAATGTTTTCATCTAAGGAAAGGCAACAACCACATTTAAGAGGATAGCTTTCTGGCCAGGCCAAAGACCTAGCCAAGGAGTGATATTTAAACAAACGTATGACTAAAGGATGGTGTATTACCCATGTTGCTTGGAAACCATAGGTAGCAGCATCCATTTGCATTGCACAGTGATGCCCATGCCTGCCCAGTAATGAATGATCAACAGTAAATCTGTTTTTTAGCATCAGTGGCAGCTGGGTGACGGACAGTGTTCATTAAAAAAAATAGTGAGACTGGGTCATGTTATTGGGGCCATTATGCAACATAGTAATCAAGGTCTGCTGCTCTTGCGTAACTCCAGGGAGTGGCTCAGCTAGGCTACTTTTTGGAGGGAGAATTTGACAGTAACTTCATCCTGCCCAGAGAACAGAAAATACTAACCCCTGTCCGCCACAACTGAGCTAGTTGACCTCTCAGGTCTGGGGCACCACAGGAGGCCCTTTCGTGACCCTTGGGCCACACATACCTCCCTATGCAGAGCTCTAAGCTGAAATGTTTTACAACGAGCATATGTGCTCCTAAATTGAAAAATGTAGGAGCACAAAGAACTTTAGGAGAACAATGAAAAAGTATTGGCAGCAATTACAAAATACAGGGTAAAGGTGCACCAGAAAAAAATATTTTAAGATTGAGATGTAGCCTACATTGGGCCTATAGGAATCCTAGCTACTTTTGAAGCACATCTCCTGAAGAAGCTCTCCCTTTCCTTCTATTCCACTAAAATGTTATCATATTAGTGATTTTCTTTTCTCCAGGGGGCACTGGTGCTCCCAAATTAAAATTCCAGGTAGCACAGCAAAATATTTAGAAGAATATGTGACCAAAATGGTAGCAGTGTAGAGCCCTGCCATGGCTCTCCCACTGATAACCAAGTATTCAAGAGTCAAGAGTACACCCCAGATGGGATGCTCTTACATGGGACTGAAGGGGATAAATTATATCTCTCCGAAAGCAAACCAACAATCGTAATGCCATCTAGACCATGAATTTGAACTCAAGACAAGCGGCTTGAGCATCAAACAAATACAATCTTGGTTGTATTACGTTCATGGTGTAAACCCTCTTGGTCTTGTCAAATTCCCTGCCCTGATCTATTTTTAAGCCCAGTAGATTGAAATTTACGGGCACGCCTTACATGCTGACCACACTGTCCATGTTGTGTGCGTGAGCGTTGCAAAATAAATGTATTACAAACATGTTATTCCATCATTTTATCCAAACTGCTCACGAGCGTCTGCATAGCCAGGTGCTAAAATTGAACTTGGTTCTATTTTGGATGCTTGACGTGCTGCAAGTCCCGTCTCTCCCATCTTCTCATTCGTTTTTAGAAGCATATACCCAGGTGGGTGATTGAAAGATTGGAGTGTGGACCTCAGTCGGTGGTGGTAATGCACCTTAAAGTTGGTTGCCAAACACCATATCAAGTCCACAGAAGAAGACTAGATGAGGAGATTACTAGAAACTAACTAGCTTTCCCCTTTTATCTGTGGATTAATTGTCGGAGTAGAGAACACACGATTGTGTGACACTCAATTGGTCAAAATTCTACAAAGATCCAGAAAAAGGACCTTGTGCATTTCAGGTAAAATAGCAACTCCATGTTTATATCCCAGAACAAATTCGCTAGCAATGGCAAGTTTTGACCTGTCCCCAAATTAATATAGTTGGTTCAAAGTTGGTTTTGATATTTTAACCTGAGTGTCCTTAAATCGCGTCTGGTGTGGAGGGATAAAAATCAAACGTACGAGCGGACACACTCACCTGCCGGTCTAGTCAGCATGTTAGGCCAACTTCCTCATTCCACAGTGCAACATGTAGGGTGCCTTCAGAAAGTATTCATACCCCTTGACTTATTCCACATTTTGTTGTGTTAATCTAAATTCAAACAGAGTGACGTACAGTATCTAGGGGAGACAACCACATATCACAGTTGTAGCAAGTATATTTTCCATCAAAGTAGTTCAGTGCTAGTAAGAAAAGACAAGTGCATTTATTAAAAAAATTACATTACTCACATTTGCTCCTTCTACTATTTTACAGGGTAATTAATTTCAGTCATCCATGCACAGTAGTATTCAATCACTGGTTTGATGAATGGCAAACACACTGCCTGCGGTGTGACACTATGGACACAGTGTTTTCCTGACTTGGAATTGTGACACAATAAAAGCTCAGAGTCCAAGCTTGGCCAAATCAGTTCCGCTTCTACTGTTTTGGGAGAGAAGATTGAGGTCATTGGAGGCATAATGTTCCCCCTCCAGTTGACAGATTAGGAGCTTGGATCTTGTAATAAGCCGCCCTTTGGTTTACTTCATTAGTTGTTTGTTTGATGTCCACTCAAAAAAAGGTCAACAATAATCTATAAGGTCTGGAACAGTCACGCCAATGGCGGATTAAAAGGATAGTCCCCGGGCCTCCCGAGTGCCGCAGCGGTCTAAGGCATCACAGTGTTGCGGTGTCACTACAGCCTGGGGTTTGATCCCATAGGGCAGCGCACAATTGGCCCAGCGTCATCCAGGTTAGGGGAGTTTGGCCGGGGGGGAATTTACTTGGCTCATCGTGCTCTAGCAACTCGTGGCTGGCCGGGCGCCTACAGGCTGACTCCGGTCGTCAGTTGAACGTTGTGGCTTCCTCCGACACATTGGTGCGGGTGGCTTCCGGGTTAAGAAGTGCGGTTTGGCGGGGCATGTTTCAAAGGACACATGACTCAACCTTCGCATCTCCCGAGCCGGTTGGGGAGTTGCAGCGATGAGACAAGATCATAATCATGAGAAATTGGGAGAAAAAGGGGGTACAAATAAAAGTCACCCGCACTCAGGTATCAAGGGAAGTATGAGATGAGGGTCAAAAAGGTAGGGCTGCACAATTAATTGAATTCACAATATTGACATGCGCAATATCCATATTGCAAGAGATCCATATTGCAAGAGATCCATATTGCATGCAATATTTTGAAACTCAGCCACGTGTAACAACCGTTTTTATGGTTTGCTCCTTCCCTGAGATCTGATGTCAACAGTGAATTACACAAAGTAGAGGAAATTTGGACCAACTACAGAGACAAAAACAAACGTGTCCGTGTGTGTGTCCGTGTGTGTGTGTGTGTGTAGATGGACTGAATAGGAATTTTTATTACACCACACTTTTCTCCCTGGCAGGGACACCAGACTCTGCTTTGAGCTAAAGAGGGAGACCAGGGTAGCTCATATACTGCCTGAGGGGAGGCTGAGAACGGATATTGTACTGCCGACAATCTCATCAAAAAACATACATCAAAAGCGCTTTACTTCTTCCCCGGGGCGATGACTATCACCTTGTTACCTGTGGTATCTTCAAGACAGTAGCCCACTGGCAGCTTCTATGAGCGTCAGTCAGTTGACATGCTCAGACTGCTGTGTACCTGGTAGTAAGACCGGATCGTGTACAGACGAGCTGTTCATGTCTATAGAGGAAATGCTGGGATGGAAGAGAACTGGGTACTAGGAGTTAAAACATGGACCAGCTTCTGTTCCCATGTCGCTTCTGTACCCCATCTGTTATTTATTCATTCAAAATCATATAAAATAGATTCAAATGTTCCTGTTAAACGAGCATTAAGTCTTGGCACATTTTGAGCGGTAATAAAATAAGTGGGCAAGGCAGTATTGAATTCTACAAAATCTGCTTGGTGTGCCAGCGAGAGCCAACGCTTCCGAAACTTACACCACTGGAGAGCAGACGGCACAGAGCGAGTCAGAGAACATTATCTACGTGGGTGAAGTAACACAAAGAGCAGAGTTCCACAACAATGCCAAAGCATTAGCTGGGCAGAGGAAACTGTAGTGGGATCAGCCAAGGAGAAGATGGCCTCAAAAAATAAAATAAAAAAAACTGACGAGAGCGAACCGATTTCACACCAAGCAAAATTCACCTCAGGAAAATGACAGACTCGAATAACGATGAATGAAAATAAAATCAATCGAGAACAATTGTGTGTGCAAACAGCCAACACAATAGGATACAGGGCTAGGCCTTGTAGACGTATGAATCCACAACTAATCTGGCAATAGAACATGTTTTATAATAAACGCTGTGCTCTCCTGTGGGTTAGCAGGTTTCCAAGAATTGACGCAACACCTCTAATCAAAAAACAAATAACACTTCAATTAATATCAGTATTCTTGGAACGGCCCTTTCCCCCCGCTGCAATCCCAAATGGCATCACGGAACAAAATAGAGACTGCCTGCATCACAACCCAGGTTCCAATTTGGCTCTGCTAAACAGGCAGCTTTGTTGGGTTGCGTTTTATGTGTGACCCTTATGTAAGGGTGAGCTCATTTCTAAACAGGAAATGAGCACCTTTCCTCTCATACCTGCCCAATAATCAAACCTGTCCAAACCCCTGTAACTGGCCCACTCATAAGGCTTCACCTTGAGCTGGGGTTAAGATCGCCCGCCATCTTTCCTCCCATTCATAATAAGACCTTTGTCTATAGAGTGCAATTAGCAGTCGGCATACCACAGGTATATACGGCTGTTGACAAGTGCACCTTTTGCAGAATTAAAAGATCTAGATAACTAGACGCTCAGAGGTCAGTGAATGTCGAGTTGTAACGGTGGCCGCTGCCTATATAGTCTCCCCACGGAGGGAGAAAGCCGGGATCATCAAAGCAGTATAATTGATGACCAGCAGGACACTGGAGCTCTTCAAGGGGCTCTGGGAGCATCCTGGATCCATTAGGATCGATGACGTCGCCAAACTCAGGCCCCTCCGTGTTGTGACCCAGTGACAGATGACAGCGTTGATTAAAATGGGCAGGCTTCCTGTTCATGTTTATTTGAATCATTCCACGTGAGAGTGTACACACGCACACACACGCCTGGGATCTGGCTTATTTGTGCCCAAGTACAGCATCAAATTGTGCTAGACTACCCATATATGGTTGCACGGCCCAAATACATCCCAGCTGCATTGCCGAAAGAAACACTGATTAAATCATCAATGGAAACCATATGTAATATGTGCACCCACTTACAGCGACTGAATGACGCATACAGACAGAAGTGTGGAGACAAACTGCAAGCAGCCATTGGAGACAATTCACACTAACTCGCTTCTATACAAGCTTTTATCCTTGTAAAAAAATTGAAGTCACACCATCTTCCCATATAATCGCTGTAATTTTAGAGGTCTGGGACCACTGATGGATCCAGGGCAATTCCACCATAACAGAATTACACAAACTCAGATTGATTTAAAAAAGTTTAACACACAAAATCTCCACACAATGACTACTTTGAACAATTTACACAGTAAATAAATAGAACATTTACTGGAAAACAAAATGCAGATGAGGTTTGATAATTAGTTTTATTCTGTTACAAAACTTTGTATCTGCACAGTTCTTCCTGTAAATGTGTTTTTATAAAATTCTAAATTGTTAAGTAGTCCTTGTTCATAGAGTTCTATGGTTTGTTAAACTTAAAAATCAATGTTTTTTTGTTTGGTATACATTTTAAAGTGAAAGATCTGAGTCTCAGTGTAATTCAAACCACGATGGGAGGAGGGTACTCATGACTGGCCAGTGATTAACCCAAATGGCAAAGTGAAAGACCGGTTGACATGCAACGCAAAGAGGAGAGAAGGAGTGAAAGCCTGTAGCAGCACAAACATATAGTTACTAAACTGGCCACAGTTGGTGAACCACACACTGAGGCAGCGCTCCCACACACAGAGCTGCTAGTACAATCCAGCAGTGGTCTATGGGAGAGTGAATAAAAAAAGGGACCAAACAGGGTTGGGATGGAAAGAAAAGGAGACCATGTTTACTAGCAGTAGCAGGCTGCAGCTGATTGTCATGTGGACTGTCTGTCTATCAGCCAGCTGTGCATTTATGATAAGATCATTGTTGCTTTGCAGGGTCACATGCTGTTCATTTGAGTAGTGAGGGGAGGGGGGTGACATACACATGGCAGGTGCCATGGGCTTGTTTGAGGTTTCTAGCGTGTGTCGAAAAGTTGTTTGTTCTTAGACTGAGATCAAAAGAAGATGTTCTTTCGTACCTGGCAAAAAGTTAGTTGGTTGTTTTGGAGGCTGTAACAGCCATAACAAAAACGGCAGGTTTAAGTGGTTTGCAATATCTGACCAATACCTTTATTCTTCAATAAGGAAATATATATATCATATCATGAGATTAGCTTGTTTTTTATTTATCATCAAATCCGCCAAACGAGAACACCTAAGCCAGTCTTCATTTCTACTGATGGGACTACCTCGCTTAGCAACAAAGCCCCTCATTGTTGCGGGGGACTCACTCCTCACCGGTTTCACTGTGGTGATCCAAGCGGTAATTCAACACAATTCAAAAGGCAACAGCCAGCAGCAACACAAGGCAGGCCATTGCAGTTCCATTAGTACGACACACTAAGCGCCCTGGGTTCGACTCCCAGAGAGTTTGAACATGGGAGATGAATAATGAATGAAGTGGATGGGGGTGGGTACTCATGCCGTGGCATCTAAATGGTTCTCAGAGACCCAGAGAAAGCGAGACAAAGGGTAAAAAAATATATCCTAAAAAGCCATTACTGTTAGCCTAATAGCTGAAGAAATTTGCCACAACTTTACAGTGCAATGTGCAAAAAAATAATAAAACCTGTTATGTAGGCGTAAGGACGGTCGGTCATGTACTTCGTGTGTGTGAGTGAGTGACTTCCTGAAGATGCAGTGTGAAGGGAAAGAGTTGTATACCATTCAAAAGTCACCAATACCGATGATCGCATGTGGCCATGGCAAGCAGCGAATCAGTCATCGGTTCTGATGCCATATGCAATAGCAGGCGACAGGTAATACGTTTATGTGAGGGTGGTTTGTCCCCAAGGAAATGTTCTGAGAAGCCATGTGATAAGAATGTGGCCTAACAGTGGTAATGTCAAGGGTCACTATTCAGCAAATAAGAACTAGCCACAAGTCTTCTATTAAATATTTTACACTCACCAACCAGGTTTCCATCCAACCTTTTTATGCGAGTAAAGTACATGTCGGATAAATGTCACGACAGGCTTGACGGAAACATCAAACTTGTCTGGAAACTTTCCAAATGTCAACAAAATGAAATACGCTAGAAGAGGTGGATACTTTGTGTCTGTCAAATGTATTATGCGAGAGAGGCTGCAGAAACACCTTTATGAGCAAATATTTCTATATTAAAATCATCATATGGAAGTAAACTTGGAGTGACGCGATGATATGTTGCGTGGTCCTCCCACTATGACTCAGGAAAGCATGCAGTCTATTAGGCTACAGAGGAAATAAAGTGATGAACTTCCCAAGGTGGTGAAAGTGCAGTGATGAGCTTGATGCTCCTTCCCAATAAATATTGAGTCTTATTTTGGTGACTAGAAGAGCAATGCTTGGCTGCAGTTTGACAAATTAAAATAATCTTACTATTTTGTACATAATATAATGTAGTAGGCTATCCTTGCACAGTATTAGCAAGCTGTTGGATAGAGCGCATGTTCCAAGACCAGAGTGGGCACAATCGCTATATAAAACAAATGTTTTGACAAAACCATCAGTTGAGTTGAAAATGCAATGGAAACCCATTTAACTATATATATATATATATATTTTTTTATAATTAAAAGTTACGCACAGCCTTTTATCCACAAGACAGTTTGATGGAAATGGTCTATGCAGATTTTAGTATATTCACATGAAAATCTGTCGCCAATTGGATGGAAACCTAGCCATAGAAATACAAGTTGTCAGTACGGAAGTACTTAGTCCCTAAAAGGAGAGAATACATTGCTCCATCTGTGACTGTATCAGTGCCATCGTATGTCCTTACCAGAGAGTAGGCCTACTCCAAGAAGGGATAGTAAATAGTAATTTCTGACATTCACACTGACACTAATAGATATGACCGTGGGCAAGAGAGAAACCATACGCATACAAGAACATTCGCACAACCACTTACAAGTGACTGCCAAATGGCGTGTATACATTACACAAGGCCCACAACACACAGTCTAGAACTGAATAAAGGCCTCCCTCTCCATTCGCAGGCCAGACCAGAAGCCTGCTCCTTCTCCTGTTTCTGACACTGCATATAATCTTGAGCACAGCCAGCGCAGAGGCAGAGCGAGAGAATAAACAAGTCCACGTGGAGTTGTTCCTAGCAAGGCCACTGCACAGAGCCTCCCTTGTGCAACCTAGTTAAAAGGAGATGCAGTCATGAGGTTAACTGCGACAAACGGTGCAACAAAGTCTTACCTCAGACTTTGTTTACTTGCAAAGAAACTAACTAGGCTACAGGTAGCCTGGCTACAAAACAACATTCAACTATTAATCCCGCTTGACACTCCTGTAAAGGAAGGGTTGATACAGTAGTTGGCGATACAAAGACTATCCATTTTGTTTTATCAACAAAACTAAAAAAAATACATGCTCAGACTGGTAAGACCGGACTGTGTAATGAACTAATAACAATGGAATGTACCAGAACAAAAACGATGGGGGTTAATGGGGTGCAGTTTTAATATTTGGACAAGGACACGGGATCCAAATGTAACACAACATTGGGCTTGTTATGGTTACAGTAGAAGTCAGACATAACTTAGGCCCCCCCAGACCTCTGCCATTGCAGGCGGAGGCTCCCAGCGTCGATGCTCAGTTGTGATAGAGCTCCAAGCACATGGGACCAGAAGCTACAACTGATATCCGGTTATCAATAATGAAAAGACCAACACAGAGGGCTTATCTGGATACATGTTATCTAGCCTAGATCTAAGAAAGAAGTGACATTGCACACAGGAAATGGCAACTGAGGTGAAATCTTCATCAGAACACAACTTCCGCTTTTGAACAACAGAATGGGCGTAAGTGTGAGAGATTGAAGGTGAGCATTGAGGGCAAAGCCTAGCTGTGGATTGCATGCTCACTACATTGTCACTTCCAGCTCAATCAGTTAATTAGACCTAGCCTGATCTCCAGGCCTCCTGCTCTGAAAAGGGCCACAAGAGACAACCTGTTGACAGCAAGCCCTGCCCACAGGACTGGCATCACCATGGAGACCAAGGACAGTGCTAGGAGACGGGGGCTTTTGTGATGCCTGACCTGGTGTGAAACATCTGCCACGCAAAGCCCTTTAATTCAACCCCAAATGACCAATTGTGTTTTCACTGCATCCAATAGAAAATGTCCCTAACAAGTAACATTAGCTGGAGATCCTTCAAAGCAGTACAACAGAAGTGTAATAGCAAGGGAACATGTTCCCCTTCTCAAGATGAGTTCACTAGTTTGTGCCATGGCGAGATTGCTGAAATTACACTGACTGCTCATGTCAAAACATAAGACTATCCAATCACTCAGAATAGGATTCATGTTTAAAGGCTACCTATCATACATTAAATAAAAGAGTGGGGTGTCACATCACATCTCCCCAGCACCAGGGCTTCCTATTTGAATTAGTGGAATAATAACTAAAAAGTGTTTGGTTGACTGGGCTAAGCCAGTGTCTATAGGGAGGAACACCAGTCTCTTAATTCCCTATTAATATGGCCTCTTGTTATTGAGAGGCCCTGCCTACCCAACACTCCACAGAGAAAGAGAGAGGCCCTGCCTACCCAACACTCCACAGAGAAAGAGAGAGGCCCTGCCTACCCAACACTCCACAGAGAAAGAGAGAGGCCCTGCCTACCCAACACTCCACAGAGAAAGAGAGAGGGGGTCAAGACTTCACACTACGCTTGCTAGCTGCCAGAGAAGAAGGGATTGGTCAGCGTGTAACGACATGAGCCAATAGGAACACAGTAAAATTCCGCCACTAGGCATCACCATCCAAAGAATGTAGGAGAACAAAAGCCACATGCGGACAAATGTTTGTCATTGTCCTGTAACAGACAGCAATGGCATAGGCAGCAAAGCACTTTGTACTGTACCCAACTTGAACTCCTTGGTTCTTGGAAACACACAAGATGTAGTAATGGGAGCAATAGGGGCATTGCATCAGAAGGCATTAAACTTTGACAAAAGGTTAGCGAATACAAAAGGCTTACCGTGAGCTGTGCTCACTTTTTTACTGTGTCTCAATATTCAAATTGCATGAAAAATATAATTAGGCTATACAGGTAGACATATCTGCTCCCCATCACTAAGGCCAAGAAGGCACACAGTACTACTGACTCATACTAGAGTTGGAAGTTAGCTGGCCTGTTCGTCGACTTTGTGCCCTCACTGTAGTGGCAGTGCGAAGACATCAATATTTCAGTACAATCTGCTTGGCTGCCCGGCGCAGAATAAATCTGTCCTGTCAGGGTTTCCCCTCTGGCTGGTCAATATAACAGGTCTCATGCGGCTTTTGCTGCTACTGCTGGGTAACGGGTTCAGGGCCCAATGAGAACACAGTAAAATGCTGATTTGAATGGAATTAGCAATCGCCGTTGGTTTCGTTACAGAACGGAGCCAGCTATCACTCAAGTCCACTTTTATCAGCACTAACAATGGCTATTTGGTTGACTCATTGATTTAGGTGTAAGTCCACAGGCACAGGTCGATTAGCTACAATGGAATTTCCATTTGGCGTTTTCCATCGTTGGTTCGCTCTACTGATAAGAGGAAAAAACAAATATGTAAAAAACAATGCCATGTTAGTTGAGATCTTGAAGCAACTAGAATGAACAGACTGCATTTGAATGCTTCCTCTGGCATAGAGCAAAAAAAGTATCTAGCGTTGAGGATGAGGGTTCATTGATTTGATTATTCTCTTTTAGTCCTAATTTGGACTAATCTTCCAGGACTCCTTAAAACATTCAAATACAATTTATAATACAATCAGATATTACGTCTGTCTGTAACAGTGTGTTATACACTGACATTGATTGACTAGAACATATAACATATGTGGGCAACTGCCAACTACAGCAAACGCCCTCATGTTTTGAACCATGTGTATCAGTTAACGCCACGAGCACAAGTCATTCTAAGCTGATGACATAACATTTTATAGTGCCTGACTGTAGTCTTAAAATGCATTCAATAGGGCTGCTCTGCCAACTACATGACCTTGGACCAATAGGACGCTATTTTTCATTAAAACCTTGGATGTCTGGACACCCTCTTGATCGCCATCGATAGCTAGGTTTTGGATTTACTTTATGCTATTTTTCTACCATCTACATGACAGTGAATGCTAAGCTTCAGCTTAGGCATTCCGTGCATGCATGCAGAAAAAAAATGTGACATCTATATTTATTGTCATAGCAAAACAAGATGCGTCACAGCAAATTTTACCCGTGTCCAGTTACTGACAGCTGCCGGTGTACAGCTGCTCGTGTACAAAGGCAAGCATGTGGCCAAAAATGGCACATGTTCAATTGATGCATCCAGGACAAAAATGGTGACATCTTAAACAAAATGTGCTGACTAAGGCCCTGTTTGGAACAGAAGAAAAACCCAGTCTTCCTTGAAGTAAACACAGATCAGGAAAGAGTTGGCTGGGCGAAGGCAGTATAGACCAATCACATATAGATCAATCCTTTAATCTACTTTATCCTCTTAGGGATCCAATCCCGTGAACGGGTTCGATTTTGCCAACATCCGGTGAAATGCAGAGCGCCAAATTCAAATTACAGAAATACTCATTTCAAACATTAATGAAAATACAAGTGTTGCACACCATTCAAAAGCTTAGACTTGTTAATCTAACAGAGTTGTCAGATTTCAAAAAGGCTTTACGGCGAAAGCTGAACATTTGATTGTCTGAGGACAGCGCCCCACTCAAACTCAATTAGCATAATAAAATAACCAGCAGAGGTGTCACAAAACTCAAAAATAGCATAAAATAAATTGCTTACCTTTGAAGAGCTTTATATGATGGCATACCCAAGCGTCCAGGTAACACAATAAAATGTCCTTTTGTTTGATAAAGTCCCTCTTTATATCCATAAAGCTCTGTTTGGTTGGCGCGTTTTGTTCAGTAATCCACCTGCCCAAAGGCGTTCATCCATGCAGACAAACTATATCCCAAAAGTACCGGTAAATGTTGTTGAAAAAAGTAAAACAGCATTTGTATTCAATACTCAGATACCCTAAAATGAATATAAACAATAATATTTCAGACGGAATATAACCTGCTGAATAGAAAAGAAAAGGAACTAAGCGCGCACTCCCTGTTACGTGCAAAATCCATAACAGTACACTTGACGTGAACTCGGGAAGAACTTGTCTTACTCCCTTGATTTTCAAGATAAAAGCTTCAAACCTTTTTCTAAAGACTGTTGACATCTAGTGGAAGCCATAGGAACTGCAATCTGGGGGCCAATTGAAAACAGTATGACATGACTGATTCAGACATCCCGGATTGATTTTGCTCGGGTTTTCGCCTGCCATATCAGTTCTGTTATACTCACAGACATTATTTTAACAGTTTTGGAAACGACAGTGTTTTATCCAAAGCTACCAATTATATGCATATCCTAGCTTCTGGGCCCGAGTAACAGGCAGTTTACTTTGGGCACCTTTTTCATCCGAACAAAATACTGCCCCCTAGCCCAAACAGGTTAAGGAAGGAAAGAAGAATCATAAAATCACCTTCATTACACCAAATACATTTGCATGTACAGGCATTTGACTGAAACGTTGCTGCCACGATAAACAGGATACACAGACAGAAAACCGGATAAGTGGACAAAATATAGTGTATTCGGACCCCTTGACTTTTGTCACATTTTGTTACGTTACAGCCTCATTCGAAAATTGTTCCCCCCCAATCTACACACAAAAACCTGTAATGACAAAGCAAAAAAATGGTTTAGAAATCTTTGCTAATTTATATAAAATATAAAAACTGAAATACCACATATACACAAGTATTCAGACCCTTTACCTAGTACTTTGCTGAAGCACCTTTGGCAGCGATTACATCCTCGAGTCTTCTTGGGTATGAAGCTACAAGCTTGTATTTGGAGAATTTCTCCCATTCTTCTCAAGCGCTGTCCAGTTGGATGGGGAGCAGGTTCAAGACCAGGCTCTGGCTGGGCCACTCAAGGACATTGAAACTTGTCCCGAAGCCACTCCTGCGTTGTCTTGGCTGTGTGCTGTGGCTGTGTGCTTAGCGTCGTTGTCCTGTTGGAAGGTGAACCGTCGCCCCAGTCTGAAGTCCTGAGCGCTCTGGAGCAGGTTTTCATCAAGGATCTCTCTGTACTTTGCTCCTTTCATCTTACCCTCGATCCTGACTAGTCTCCCAGTCCCTGAAAAACATCCCCACAGCATGATGCTGCCACCACCATGCTTCACTGTAGGGATGGTGCCAGGTTTCCTCCAGACGTGGCGCTTGGCATTCAGGCCAAATAGTTTCATCTTGGTTTCATCAGACCAGAGAATCTCAAAGCGGGCTGTAAAGTGCCTTTTACGGAGAATTGGCTTCCAGCTGGCCACTACCATAAAAGACCTGATTGGTGGAGTGCTGCAGAGATGGTTGTCCCATCTCCACAGACGAACTCTGGAGCTCTGTCAGAGTGACCATTTGGTTCTTGGTCACCTTCTCCCCCGATTGCTCAGTTTGGCCGGTAGCCAGCTCCCGGAAGAGTATTGGTGGTTCCAAACTTCTTCAATTTAAGAATGATTGAGGCCACTGTGTTCTTGGAGACCTTCAATGCTGCAGAAATATTTTGGTACCCTTCCCCAAATCTGTGCTTCAACACAATTCTGTCTCGGAATTCCACTGACAATTCCTTCGACCTCATGGCTTGGTTTTTGCTCTGACATGCATTTTCAACTGTGGGATCTTATATAGACAGGTGTGTGCCTTTCCAAATCATCTCCAATCAATTGCATTTACCACAGGTGGACTCCAATCAAGTTGTATCTCAAGGATGTTCAATGGAAACAGGATGCACCTGACCTCAATTTCGTGTCTCATAGCAAAGGGTCTGAATACTTATGTAAATAAGGTATTTCTGTTTTTAATTAATTCGCAAAAAAATCTAAACCCGTTTTCACTTTGTCATTATGGTGTATTATGTGTAGATTGATGAGGGGGAAAAATGTATTTAATACATTTAAGGATGAATCTGTAACATCACAAAATGTGGAAGAGGGGAAGAGGTCTGAATACTTTCCAAATGCACGCAGAATTACACAATCCACATACAGTATGTACACAAGGCTAAAAACTACACTACACTATAAACACAAGCTACACTGACCAAAAATATAAAAACGCAACAATTAAAGATTTTACTGAGTTACAGTTCATATAAGGAAAATCAGTCAATAGAAATAAATTAGGCCCTAATCTATGGATTTCAAGACTGGGAATACAGATATGCATCTGTTGGTCAAAGATAATTACGAAAAACAAATTGTAGGGACGTGGATCAGAAAACCAGTCAGTATCTGGTGTTACCACCATTTGCCCCATGCAGTGCGACGTCTCCTTCGCATAGAGTTGATCAGGCTGTTGATTGTGGCCTGTGGAATGTTGTCCCACTCCTCAATGGCTGTGTGAAGTTACTGGATATTGGTGGAAACTGGAACACTGTCGTACACGTCGATCCAGAGCATCCCAAACATACTCAATGGGTGAAATGTCTGGTCATGGAAAAACTGGAACATTTTCAGCTTCCAGGAATTGTGTACAGATAATGCACAGCCCCATGTCGCAAGTATGTCGAAACATTAGGTGATGGCGGCGGATGAATGGCACAACAATGGGCCTCAGGATCTCGTCACGCATCTCTGTGCATTCAAATTGCCATCGATAAAATGCAGTAGTGTTTCTTGTCCGTAGCTTATGCTTCCCCAGAACATAACCCCACCATGGGGCGCTCTGTTCACTACAAATCGATCGCCTACACAACGGCATACACTGTCTGCCATCTGCCCGTTACAGTTGAAACTGGGATTAATCTGTGAAAAGCACAATTCTCCAGTGTACCAGTGGCCATCAAAAGTGAGCATTTGCCCACAGAAGTCAGTTACGATGCCAAACTGCAGTCAGGTCAAGACAACGATCACACAGATGAGCTTCCCTGAGACGGTTTCTGACAGTTTGTGCAGAAATTATTTGGTTGTGCAAACCCAGTTTCATCAGCTGTCCCGGTGGCTGGTCTCAGACGATCCCGCAGCTGAAGAAGCCGGATGTGGAGGTCCTGGGCTGGCGTGATTACACGTGGTCTGCGGTTGTGAGAACGGTTGGATGTACTGCCAAATTCTCTAAAATGACGTTGGAGGCGGCTTATGGTAGAGAAATGAACATTACATTTTCTGGCAACAGCTCTGGTGGACATTCCTGCAGTCAACATGCCAATTGCACACTCCCTCAAGTCTGTGGCATTGTGTGTGACAAAACTGCATACATGCCACACCTGTCAAGGATGTATTATCTTCCACACCTGTCAAGGATGTATTACGCTCTCTAGCAGGGATGTAAAGATATTAGTGCACAAAATTTGAGAGAAATAAACTTTGTGCGTATGGAACATTTCTGGGAACTTTTATTTCCGCTCATGAAATATGGGACAAACACTTTACATGTTGCGTTATATTTTTGTTCAGTGTACATTATAATTAATGCATGCCTTTAATATGTATTCAAACAGGGCCTGTCTGTATCTCAAAATGTCTATGGCAATGTGTTGTGCTGCTGACATATATGCAGGGATAAGGAGACGACCGCAGATCTATAGTAGGAAACTGAAGCCGCGAGTGTAACAAGACTAGAAAATATTCTCAGACTGAGTATGAATGAACCATTATTCCTTGTGTAGCCTATACTAGGCAACAAAAGCATGGCACGCACATGCCCTCAAGGACATACAGTATGTCAAAGTTAACATGTAGAGCACGTGTCACTCATTCCACAGAGGGCTGACTTCACCGCTCGCGTCGCATGCTCGGGCGTTGCAAAATAAATTTTGAAATCTATATTATTCAATTATTGCACCCACACTGCTCGCGCGTGCCAACGAGCATCTGCGTTGCCAAGGGCTAAAATAGAAGTCAGTTCTATTTGTAACGCAGATCGCGCTGCAAGTCCTGCCTCTCCCACCTCCTCATTGGTTAACTTCTTTGGGAGCAGCGCACGAGGTGACGGTTTTGGAGAGCCTGGCGTGACCAAAGTAAAATGCCTCCCATTCTGGCCCAGAAAATAGGATATGCACATATTTAGTACCATTGGATAGGAAACACTGAAGTTTCTAAAAGTGTTAACATTGTGTCTGAGTATAACAGAACAGATATGGCAGGCAAAAATCTGAGGAATTTCTGTCCTGAAAAATGTGATTTTGACACATTGCCTCATTTGGAACCCCTCCCTTATGAAAATGCCCATACAAGGTCATATGAATGCAGTACCTATTGCTTCCTCTGGATTTCAACAGTCTCGAGAAAGTGTTTTGATTCTGTTTAGATGCTTTATAGAAGAATTAGGAAGTGGTCACACAGAATGTCAATAGAGGAAAAGGCGCGTTCCCGGCTGGAGCGCTCTGTGGTTTTTTCCTTTCTTAACGCCCAGTTTATATTCCGGTTGAAATATTATACTATTTATACATAAAAGTGTTCCTAAGGATACATTATCAATTATGACAAGTTTATAGGTATTAGTTGAATGAGTTCTCTTCACGTTTCAATGGACGAGTGGAGGCTGTATTTTCTCATTATAATGCGCCAACCAAACGGAGATTTATGGATATAATACATTACTTTTTCTAACAAAAGAACCATGGATTGTCTTCGTTGGACACTTGGGAAGCCCTCAGCAGAAGTTCTTCAAAAGGTAATTGATTTGTTTTCGCTGTGAAATGTGTTATGTGTGAACCGTGATGGCTTATGAATGTATGGTAATGGGAAAAATATGTGAGGTGCTATCCTCAAACAATCAAATGTGGTGCTTTCGCCGTGAAGCCTTTTTGAAATCTGACAACGCTGTGATATTGCCAAGAAATATATTAGCCCACCTGCCGCCCACAAATATATTAGCCCACGTGCCTTATCGATATAACTATGTTCTCTACATACAAGCTGTAAGGCGTGTGGTTATAAAAGCCATATGGGAACGGTCTCCATACTTACTGGCAGCTAGAACGGACACTACTAGAATACTACAACAACAAAAAAAGACTCCAAAAATGTAGGTATTGAGAAGACATGGGGGAAAGGTGGAAATTCATGTCTGGAGATATGGAGCCTAGACAAAGGCTAATGGATAAAGGGAGTAGTCATGCTGCCAGTTAACCTTGAGCATCCTCCCATGTGTCAGTCAGGAACGCCCCTGCCTGCTTACCAGTCTCCAAGACATAATGGCCCATGGAATGTCAACATGGCACAGGGCCTTCAGTTGTTATTCTTTTATCCGCCAATACGTTTTACAGAACGATATGAAGAGCACAGGACTGGCATGCCATCTCAATGCCAGGGAAATGTGTCAATGCTTAGCCGTAATGCTCTGGAATTGAGAGCTACGTTTGGGTTATTATTGGGGGCAAGTTTTAAATAAAGCAGGATTTACATAGATTTGCTGACCAAATATAAGGGCTGACATTGTGGACAATGGCCAATGTGCTTGGGATTGATTTGTCATGGTCAAGTGTAAAAGATTACATCAGTACTTAGATAAACCCATAAGCTACTAGCCACTGTTATTGTATTACTTAGTCGTAACCAATATTATCAGGTAAGTTAGTTCATCCTGTCCTAATTTAAACTATTTGACTACTAGGTCAGAAAACTTCTCATATTACAAAGCAGGAAGTCCGGGTGTCTACAGACCACATCAAAGTAAAATGTATTCAAGCAAATATACATACTTCAACAACCTATCCTGTGAATACAACTGCATAACAAATGCCAATATAATACTTAAAAAATAGCTCTACCGGAAGGACTGATTATAAGAAGGCCTAGTTAGATACAGTGTAACCGATAGCTGAGCTGCGAGATAAATGTTGTTTTCATCATGGTGGGGGTCTCACGTGCGCACAATTGTTGGACATATTATATTACTCAGTTGGAAACTATCAAAATATCGATGACTTGCCATAGCTAGGTAAACAAAAGTGTTTTTTTGCTAAGTAAAACATAATGTTGTCAATTCCTGATTCCAATTTCCTGTGACCCGAAACCATGCGTTCTATGCGCTACGTAAAACTGACAAATAATGTGTGACGACATCATTCAAGTACAATGAATACGTGGTGGAGCCTATCCACATGCGTTTCTATTGAAGAATGCGCCCTGTTCCACACCGACATCCCAACAGTGTTGCTTATGACAGGCATGTAGCTAGCCATCCTTTTTACCAAGTACAATAAACGAGCATGAGACTGTAAAATGAGCCACTGACCACAACGTGGTCTAAATACAGAAACTAAAGCTAACAAAATTACGTCCCACAAGCTTGGAACGTTAATGCAGCAGTGGCGCCCCATGTGTGCGCTGTCCTAGCACGCGCTAGCATCCGTGTCAAAGCCATGAGTTTGCTTACTTTGTCTAGCTCGTCGTGCAGCTCCGAAAGGGTGGGTCTTATCAGCTTGTCCCCCAGCGGCGCAGCAGTTTGCCGGTAGAAATCGATGTTCGGCACGGCATCGATGGTGTTGTGACCAAAAGTCCTTAGGTAATAAGTGTTCGTATGGGTGTCGTAATGGTAGTGATGTTGGCCTCCTGTTGAAGAATGTAGGCTGCCCTCACTCATCACAGTGTCTCCATTCTGGAAACCTTCAGCGGGCACTGCTTCTGGTGGGCTTGCTCCACTCGGATCCACAAAGTTCACAACCCGGAACCGACCCTTTGCCTCCTCACCACCCGCCGCTGGCTCCGAACCTTCTGGGGCGGGAGCGTCTTTATCGCCAGATGCGAGCGTTTTATCAGCGGCACCGGCTGCTTCAGCCACCAGGTCCACCTGGAACCGACTCGAGCTGGGTGTCGGGCCGGCGGGCTTCAAACCTGTATCCACGGCCAGACCCTCCTTTTCTGGCGCGGGGTTCTCGCCCTGGGCGGGAGGCAAGGAGGATGGCGCCGACATCGCAAATATTACCGGTGAATGAAGGACCTTTCAGGAAAAAAATCCTAGCTAAATGTCCGGCACAACTCGTGTGCAATAGCAAAACTACACTGCTTCTAAACCACGGTTCCTTCCGACATATAAGTAGTCCGCTCACACGGTACCGCCCAAGTGGTGGAAGACCGTCTGGATACTTGCTCCGAGAAACGCGGTGCTTTCGAATTCAGAAAAAGCCGAATGCCACTTCTACCTCTCTTAAAAAGGTAGCACAACCACAAAACATGCAAAGCTAGAAATGGAGAAGGATGGCTTGCTAGCTGTCTCACTATCGCTCTCAGCGATTTAAAACAAAAGGCATCAACTTTCAACCCTAGCCAACGCTACTCATCAAGAGATTAAATCTCCGAGTAGCCTTTCGGTCCTCTAGCTTTCCGCACACTTGTACGAAAGCGAATAAAATCCGCGGTGTGATGGTTTTTTAGAGTAGGATGCTCTATCGACCTTGCCGCAACTCTTCCGAGATTCCCAAAGCAACCCTCGCCTCGCTCATATATACACACTGCAGTAAGGCTACGCTTTAGGGTGGGTTCCAAACGGGAGGTAGAGCTCGCGAGATTTCAGCGCAGCGTGTTTTTTGCACTGAAGTATGTTTTTTTTTTTTTAACGTAATACAAAGGATGTTCCAGAGTCTGTAGGTAGAGAAAAAAGTACAATCATTAATAGTAACACCATCTATAGATATGCAAAAATGTGGGTAACTTTCGTGCAATTGCATTTGCGTTTATGTATACATCATCCCAAACCACAGAGAAGGAATATGATAATGAAATTAAAGTTGCCTCACACACGTTCTAATCATAGAAAATATATTACACACACATTCTGATCATAAAACATATATTACAAATTTGAACTACTAAGTGTCACTTGCAGGTCCAGACAAAAACAAGGATTTGGTTTGAGTTTAGCGCAATTTAATTCAATATTTTTTGTAATTTCAAAGTTACAAGTGAGTTATGTGTCCAAAATATAATGCTTTTTGGATTGGTCCGCTAGCCCACACATTATGGTCATGTACGGTATGTAAAAAAAAGAATGTACGGTTTACACTATACCAAATGCACTGGCTGTTGTACTTTTTGTTTATCACATGCTCAATTAGGGCCACCCTAAACTTGTTGTAAATGTTGGTATTCATTGTTACTTTTGTCCAACAGAAAACAATACATTAGAGAGGGCCGAGTGTCTGCAGGGTTTTTGGTTATTCCTTTCGATTAAGACCTAGACAACTAGGTGAGGGGAGTTCCTTACTAATTAGTTACCTTAATTTATCAATCAAGTACAAGGGTGGATTGAAAACTCGCAAACACTCGGCCCTCCGTGGAATGAGTTTGACACGTGCATTAAAGGCATTTCTAATCTGTGTTGTTGTTTATAGTCTAGATTAGATGCAGAAGAAACAAAGACATCGGATTGCATGGGTTTGTAGTATTTTTTTTTGCAGGCTACCTTTCTGACGCGGACCTTGGATGTCTGTCTGGAGAAGAGCTGTGTCCAGTGCACAATGCTGTGGGTTTGTTTACTGTTACATCCACATGCATACCAATAGATCATACTCATATCAATGGATTGTCAGCAATGTGACACCACACCCCTAATTCCTGACCCTTCCCACCCAACAACCCTATCTACCCTCTCCAAGTCAACCAATGTCCTTGTTAACAAAAAAGTCAGGACTTAAAGTTGGGAATATGGGATTTTAATATTGGAAATGTGGAATATGTTTCCACTGGATATTG
The DNA here is from genome assembly GCA_030435695.1 of Brachymystax lenok tsinlingensis. NCBI lineage: Eukaryota > Metazoa > Chordata > Actinopteri > Salmoniformes > Salmonidae > Brachymystax > Brachymystax lenok. The sequence goes on from CM059815.1 coordinate 35,951,805, forward strand.
GCAATAGAAGGGATTTTAAATCGCAGTTTATAATAGAAAAATACATCCGCACCACATGAAGACATCATCGTGATTGATTATGAAATGAGTGCTTATGAAATTTTAATGAATGACAAGTGCATTTAGAACAATACATTATTAATCAGAGCCCTATGATTGTTGAATTTTTTCCATTAATCCCATAGCTTTCTTTCCTCACTGCATAATACACTACTGTCCACTGTCCATCATTTGGTTGCAACTTATAAGATTTCCACTTCAATGGTCTGGAGGTGTGCCTGTAATGTGGAAGTTGGAGACCTTGCTGCTTCAGTGTGCACTGCAGCTCTTTGCTCTTGGCACAGCAACATCTTTGCCCAGCAGTGTTCTAAGGCCAGAGGTCAGACCCATCAGAAAGTTTCTTCTCCTCATTACCTAGCTCCTCTCTAATCCTGTTAATACAATTCTCTACAGCCCAGGAGCTCATTACAGTGAGCCAGTCAGCCAGGTCAGGCAATGACAGCCACTCACTCAGTCTGTCTGCTAGCTAGCTCACTAGCTCAGACACTCACGGCCCAGTCAAATAAGTGCGCTGGTCACATAATTGAATTATAAAAAAATGAGCTTTGAGGGTAAGTAAATGTATAAGATCCTTGCCTGTCAAATGGTCCTTATGAAAAGCAGAGAGTTTAGGATGGGGCATAGTGGCCAGGGGATGAAATGTGGAAAGGCCAGACTGGTTAAGAAGAGGAGGAATGCTTCTTATGCATACGTACACTACCAGCATCAACGCATGTTTGTCCAGAGTGGCAAATGTGGAAGTCTCCATTGCATGCACTAGTGGGCAATAGGCATCAGCCCATCTGTTGTTGTGAAATGATTTCATTATTTGCGCAGATCTTTTCATTTGAAGGTAATCTGTTATTTGAAATGGAATACATAGCCGTTGGCCGTTGCAGTGTATTTGTGAAAGTAAAAGAGTAAAAAGGCAGAAATAATGGATAGATGATGGCCTTTAAAACAAAAGTATACAACTGCCCAGGACCTTGATCAACAGAATGAATCTGGTTATAGCCAGGCAACTCCCCAGGACCTTGATCAGCTGAATTAGATGGCTCCTGAGTGGTGCAGCAGTCTAAGTTACTGCATCTCAGTGCTAGAGGTGTCACTACAGACCCTGGTTCGATCCTGGGCTGTATCACAACCGGTCGTGATCGGAGTCCCATAGGGCGGCGCACAATTGGCCCAGCGCTGTCCAGGTTAGGGGAGGGTTTGGCCGGCCAGCTCTAGGAAGAGTCTTGGTGGTTCCAAACTTCTTCCATTTAAGAATGATGCAGGCCACTGTGTTCTTGGGGACCTTCAATGCTGCAGAAATTGTTTGGTACCCTTCCCCAGATCTGTGTCTCGACACAATCCTGTCATGGAGCTCTACGGATAATTCCTTCGACCTCATGGCTGGTTTTTGCTCTGACATGCATTTTCAACTGTGGGACCTTATATAGACGGTTGTGTGCCTTTCCAAATCACTTCCAATAAATTGAATTTACCACAGGTAGACTCCAATCAAGTTGTAGAAACATCTAAAGGATGATCAATGGAAACAGGATGCACCTGACCTCAATTTCGTGTCTCATAGTAAAGGGTCTGAACAGTATTTCTGTTTTTAATTTTGAATAAATTTGCACAAAAAAAACTGTTTTCGCTTTTCCATTATGGGGTATTGTGTGTAGATTGCTGAGTAGCTTTTTTTATTTAATCAATTTTAGAATAAGCCTGTAACGTAACAAAATGTGGAAAAAGTCAAGGGGTCTGAATACTTTCCAAAGGCACTGTAAGTGAATGTAGGAACTTTGTGTGAATTAATGAAAGAAGTGCTTTTTTCATAAAAGTGAATTATTCAGGGAAATAATCTGATCGCTGGGAGGGTGGATGGAAAAACATCCTTGGTTGCCAAGCAACCTTGGATATTTAAGTGGGTTGGGGGTGACTTAGAAGTGGGGGTGAGAGAAACTTCTAAGTACATTTGTTATTACTTTTTAACTCTGTAATATGATAAAAATGATCAATACTTTGTATTTATGTACCTTTTTTATGTTTATTTAAAAAATAATTGTGACAGCCCACATATAAATCCGATATAAACTGAATATGAAGTTATATGAATTTGTATATTGTACCTGTAACCCCCGCAATGAAAGAAATTACAAAAAATGTAATAAAATTGGTCACACTAAAAATGGGTAATTATTCATCAAATTTAAATGAAAGTCATTGAAAGAGAAAAATTATCTGTCTCTCCCCTTTCTCCCAGTCTTCCCCTCTCTCCCCATCTCCCTCTTCTCTCTCCATTCCCTCCCTTTCTCTCTCTCTTCTGTTACCGTGACACCCCACATTACCCTCTTTATCATTCCTCTGTCACTTTCTCTGAAAATCATTTTCACCTCTTGGTCAGGAATCACAGCTTGTCTCTAAAACCACAGGAGATGAAGTTTCATCCCACTTGAATGTCTACACCTCTAACTAGTTTTGCAATCCATTTTGGAGTGTTCACACTTAACTTGGTGAAGACTGTTCGACTTTCCCTAGTAGGTGTAGCCACTTGCAATAACACACTCCATTTTCCAACAATAACATGAAATGAAATGTTGGAAGTAGTGATTACTTCCATACCCTTTAGGTTGTAGCAGTATACTCTGTTATTCACAGTGAACATTGAATTCTGATATTTCTGAAATGTGTACCAGGCCTACTAGTTAAACTCTTGTGAATTGTAGATTTTGCTGTATGATATTGTATTAAGGCATTTCAGAAGTGTGTAGCCTAGTAGTTACACTCCTTTTGAGTGAATTATAGTAAGGCTTCTCTCACAGACAGACAGTTGTTCCGAGCCTCCACACTAACAGGAAGGCTCCTTTGACGGAGTCACTGAAGAGGAGCGCAGGGGTGTCGTAACCGGTCCCATTTGGAGGATGGATAAGGGGATTGTTCACAAAGCCTCGCCGTTGGGACTTCACAGGTCATCGCTTGTCTCTTCCAGTCTTTTCCCACAATTACCCCCTTTATTTCTGGAGCCACAGAGAATCACAGATATTATCTCTCTCAGTGTCCTCCTGGCTGAAAAAAAAAAACGAATTCCCACCTGGCCTGAGGGCTGAAGGCTTCTTGCAGCTGAAAAGGAGGGAATCCACCTGGCAACAAAGCAGGGGTGCCTGGGATGTTTGGGGTTAGGTGAAACAGGCCTTGTGGAGATTCTAATGGTTTTATAAAGGGTCACTTACACTTTATCTTAGGTTTTTCAAATTATAGTCAGTACTAGTACTTTTTAAAATTATAGTCAGTTTGGTTCCCAAACTTTTTATAGTCCCGTAGCCCTTCAAACATTCAACCTCCAGCCTTTATTTAACCAGGCAAGTCAGTTAAGAACAGATTCTATTTACAATTTACACCGGCCAAACCCGGACGACGCTGGGCCAATTGTGCGCTGCCTTATTGGACTCCCAATCACGGCCGGTTGTGATACAGTTTGGATTCTGGTGGAAGTTAGTGGGCCTTTTTACTGAAGTGTTTTGCTTTCATTGTTTTCTGTTTTTATGTATTGTGTAATTGATGTGCGTATAGATATGTACAGTGTCGTTTTTGTGTTCATGCACAGCTCATCTGCAAAAGAGATTGTGGTCTCAGCATGACTCCTTGCTTAAATAAAGTTTAAATAATAGTATGGCATTCATGAACGGTCGGTCACAAACTCCTTACCCACAGACTTCCATGTTTTATTGATGGGTATTCCAATTTCAATTATATTCTCCTGAAAGTTTTTTTTACAGAGCACTCAGTGATGTCACTGGTGTAAATAATCCTTACATATGCAAGTTTCTCGTTCTTCAGTCAACTCAAGTCATACTACAGTGAGGGAAAAAAGTATTTGATCCCCTGCTGATTTTGTACGTTTGCCCACTGACAAAGAAATTATCTGTCTATAATTTTAATGGTAGGTTTATTTGAACAGTGAGAGACAGAATAACAACAAAAGAATCAAGAAAAACGCATGTGAAAAATGTTATAAATTGATTTGCATTTTAATGAGGGAAATAAGTATTTGACCCCTCTCAATCAGAAAGATTTCTGGCTCCCAGGTGTCTTTTATACAGGTAACGAGCTGAGATTAGGAGCACACTCTTAAAGGGAGTGCTCCTAATCTCAGTTTGTTACCTGTATAAAAGACACCTGTCCACAGAAGCAATCAATCAATCAGATTCCAAACTCTCCACCATGGCCAAGACCAAAGAGCTCTCCAAGGATGTCAGGGACGAGATTGTAGACCTACACAAGGCTGGAATGGGCTACAAGACATTCGCCAAGCAGCTTGGTGAGAAGGTGACAACAGTTGGTGCGATTATTCGCAAATGGAAGAAACACAAAAGAACTGTCAATCTCCCTCAGCCTGGGGCTCCATGCAAGATCTCACCTCGTGGAGTTCCAATGATCATGAGAACGGTGAGGAATCAGCCCAGAACTACACGGGAGGATCTTGTCAATGATTTAAAGGCAGCTGGGACCATAGTCACCAAGAAAACAATTGGTAACACACTACGCCGTGAAGGACTGAAATCCTGCAGCGCCCGCAAGGTCCCCCTGCTCAAGAAAGCACATATTCATGCCCGTCTGAAGTTTGCCAATGAACATCTGAATGATTCAGAGGACATCCGGGTTAAAGTGTTGTGGTCAGATGAGACCAAAATGGAGCTCTTTGGCATCAACTCAACTCGCTGTGTTTGGAGGTGAAACAGGTGAAACAGAGGAGGAGGAATGCTGCCTATGACCCCAAGAACACCATTCCCACCGTCAAACATGGAGGTGGAAACATTATGCTTTGGGGGTAGGACAACTTTACCGCATCAAAGGGACGATGGACGGGGCCATGTACCGTCAAAACCTGGGTGAGAACCTCCTTCCCTCAGCCAGGGCATTGAAAATGGGTCGTGGATGGGTATTCCAGCATGACAATGACCCAAAACACACGGCCAAGGCAACAAAGGAGTGGCTCAAGAAGAAGCATATTAAGGTCCTGGAGTGGCCTAGCCAGTCTCCAGACCTTAATCCCATAGAAAATCTGTGGAGGGAGCTGAAGGTTCGAGTTGTCAAACGTCAGCCTCGAAACCTTGATGACTTGGAGAAGATCTGCAAAAAGGAGTGGGACAAAATCTCTCCTGAGATGTGTACCAACCTGGTGGCCAACTACAAGAAACATCTGACCTCTGTGATTGCCTACAAGGGTTTTGCCATCAAGTACTAAGTCATGTTTTGCTGAGGGGTCAAATACTTATTTCCCTCATTAAAATGCAAATCAATTTATAACATTTTTCACATGCGTTTTTTTCTGGATTTTTTTGTTGTTATCCGGTCTCTCACTGTTCAAATAAACCTACCATTAAAATTATAGACTGATCATTTCTTTGTCAGTGGGTAAACGTACAAAATCAGCAGGGGATCAAATACCTTTTTCCCTCACTGTATGTTGATTCCATTGTTAAGCCTAAATCCAGGAACCGTTTGTTTCACATGAGTGCAGTTAAGTGCTCTTTAAAGACCAGTGTGATTGGTGAGAACCTTGTGTCATATGAACCATGACATTTAAACACCTAATTCATGACTCTTATATTTGTAGTAGTAATTTAAGGTTAGAGAATGACTCCACTAAGATCCAATAAACATCAATCAGTAATGATAGTATAACATCTAATGATGCTTTCTCAAAGGTCCTAATTGTATTTCATTCAAAACTACTGTATATAAGCAAAATAAACTTTTATATAAATACTGGTAGCTACTTGTCACAGTTAATTAAGTGTTCTCAGAAGATACAAAAAATGGCATATTTGAATTCCTTGTATTGTACTCCATTCATAGTATACCTCCCTAAAAAAATGTGTGGGAAATTAGCATTGTGGGAAAACGATATAGTTAAACTGAAAGTACCTACTTTGATAGAAGCGTACTTTGGTAGAAGGTAATAATGACATAAGTTATACATTGATAGCTACCCTGGTTTAACGCCTTATAGAAAATGTGACCAATGTTTGCCGCCCCTACTTTTTGTAACTCACCAAAACCTCTACTATGACATCTATTAGGACACTCACTGCAAAGTCAAGGGCATGTGTCATATCTGCAGGTCAGGTTCAGTGATGGTTTGACGCCTTTGGAGCCAATTGAGCGACCAAGTGGGCTTGCCTCTCGTACATGGATGTGAATTTTGAGGAGAGAGCCGGGAGGACACAGGCAGTGGGGAATTTGTAAGTGGAGGTGAGTTTTAGGGAGAGAGCCGAGAGGAGAGTTTTGGGTAGAGATCCGGGAGGACACAGGCAGCGTTGGCATTCTAGGATGACGGAGGCCTCTGAGGTGTCAAGTGTCAGAACATGACACTAGATTGTTGTTAAAAAGTGTCTACCAAAATGTTAGTGATCTAACTGTTGTATGCATGTCCAATTGGTAGTTCTCAGTACTGACTGCACAAATATTGTGTCCATTCCTGTTCAAAGGATATGATCCAGATTTCTAAATGTAGTCTACTGCTCACACTGAAACCGACATAGACTCATTAATCTCAAGATTATCAGTACCCAAAAAATAAACCACACAACCCATCTTAATAGCTTTTTAAAGATAAGTGTCTATGTGCAGCCCCATTAAACGTAACATTTAGCCATGCAGGCTGCTGGTAGCCTAAACCACGTAAGCCCTGCAGCCAGTGAGCAAGACTGAGCCACTGCACACAAACAAAGGCTGCATGACGCAGGTCCCCCGAGAGTCCCCCGAGAGGGTGACGCAATGAGAGACGACCAGGCTCGATAACGAACAGCAGGCTCGATCGACTATGAACGTATGGCGTCATATGCTGCGTTCAAAACAACTGGGAACTGGGAATCTCCGACTTCCGACTTCAGTGCGTTCAAGACACTGGGAACTGGAAAAATAGTTTTGAAAGGTTATCCAACTCTGAATTACAAGTCGGAAACTTAGGCATCTTTCTAGAGCTCCAACTTTCCGACCTGAAGATCACTGGAGTCATGATTTGATCTCGTTTTTTTCGGAGTTCCCAGTCCTCTTTAAAGCACCAATAAGTGCACAACAGAGCCCGGAACCACCACAACATGTCATTAACCGTGATTGGGTCACAGAACTAGCAGGATGTGTAGTCAAATGCAACAACTCAAATGCGTAGGCATGGCTTGGGCTTTTTCAATTATCAAATCAGATCACATTTTATTAGTCACATGCGCCAAATACAACAGGTGTAGACCTTACAGTGAAATACTTAAATGCCCCTAACCAACAATGCAGTTTAAAAAACATACGGATAAGAATAAGAAATAAAAGTAACAATTAATTAAAGAGCAGCAGTAAAATAACAATAGCGAGACTATATACAGGGGGGTATCGGCACAGAGTCGATGTGCGGAGGCACCGGTTAGTTGAGGAAATATGTACATAACAACAGAGAGTAGCAAAAAAGAGGGTAGTAAAATAGGGGGGGTGGGGCAATGCAAATAGTCTGGGTAGCCATTTGATTAGGTGTTCAGAAGTCTTATGGCATGGGGGTAGAAGCTGTTTAGAAGCCTCTTGGACCTAGGCTTGGCGACTTGGTACCGCTTGTTGTGCGGTAGCAGAGAGAACAGTCTATGACTAGGGTGGCTGGAGTCTTTGACAATTTTTAGGGCCTTCCTCTGACACTGCCTGGATGACAGGAAGCTTGGTCCCAGTGATGTACTGGGACATTCGCACTACCCTCTGTAGTGTCTTGCGGTTGGAGGCCGAGCAGTTGCCATACCAGGCAGTGATGCAACCAGTCAGGATGCTCTCGATGGTGCAGCTGTAGAACCTTTTGAGGATCTGAGGACCCATGCCAAATCTTTTCAGTCTCCCGAGGGGGGGTATAGGTTTTGTCGTGCCCTCTTCACGACTGTCTTGGTGTGCTTGGACCATGTTAGTTTGTTGGTGATGTGGACACCAAGGAACTTGAAGCTCTCAACCTGCTCCACTGAAGCCCCGTCGATGAGAATGGGGGTGTGCTCGGTCCTCTTTTTCCTGCAGTCCACAATCATCTCCTTTGTCTTGATCACGTTGAGGGAGAGGTTGATGTCCTGGCACCACACAGCCAGGTCTCTGACCTCCTCCCTATAGGCTGTCTCGTCGTTTTCGGTGATCAGGCCTAACAATGTTGTGTCATCGGCAATGATGTCATTAGTTCAGTGCTAGGATCATTGACTTCCTTTATGTGTAGCCTATTATTAGAACTTCAATATTGCTTTAAAATTCTTTATAGCAACTATATTACTCACATCCTGTTTCATAGCCAATAAAATCAGGAGTTGAGATTTTTCCAGGAAAATTGGAAGCCAAATGGAGCCAGAAAAGTAATGTTTTGTGGTCTGATATAATGATGTGAGAAGTGAGAAAGTTTTTCCATTCTCTCGTCCAAATTGAAACCAGTTCAGTCATTGATCCGATTCCCGACATGGAAAACCCAGTATAGGACGATTTTAGTTCCTCTCAGTAAAATAGAAATTGCTTACATAATTCTTCAATGGAACCGATTGGTGGCTCTGCACAATGTACACACGATCGGTTTACGGATTGATTAGTTTAGGCCACATCTGTCCTAAAAGCAAAAGTCGTTGAAAGGTCAACGTTGTAATACAGGATTAGTTGTATCAAATGGATGCCATGACGACCAACAATGTCATTTGAAACATCGTTATGCCTTGATATTTCAACCTTATCCTGGGCGAAACGCGAGGCGATTGATGTTCAGTTGACAAATCGTTCCAAACCTAATTTTGTCCCGTTAAGATATAATTATTCTCTCCAATTAACCATCTGGACTATATTATGACTCAGTAGGGGGATGATGAGGATAAAAGTCCCATAAGTCAATCAAACAGATACTCCCTTAACGTACCAGTGCAATTGATACTTACAGTTGGCCACCTAACATTTCAATATAACATAGCTACTTTGGAAGACATCCAATGTGCTGCTCCCAGCTCTTAGTTACTAAACTGAATTTTTAAGCCCATTTTTTATCATAATTATTTATAAAAACATCTGTCAGCTGTATTTTGCGGCGGGGGCTAGATGACTGGACCAGGCAAGGCATGTCAACACTTCTTACAAAACAAGTAATGATGAAGTCAATCTCTCCTCCCCTTTGTGCCATGAGAGACTTACATGTCAGCAGCATACCACCAGCAGCATATCACCCTGCATCCCACTGCCTGCTGGCTGCTTCTGAAGCTAAGCAGGGTTGGTCCTGGTCAGTCCCTGGACATGAGACCAGATGCTGCTAGAAGTGGTCTTGGAGGAGGAGTAGGAGGCACCCTTTCCTCTGGTCTAAAAGAAAATATCCCAATTCCCCAGGGCATTGCTCTGTGTAGGGTGCAGTCTTCGGATGGGACGTTAAACGGGTGTCCTGACTCTCTGTGGTCACTAAAAGATCCCATGGCACTTATCCTAGGAGTAGGGGTGTGCTAGGGTCCTGGCTAAATTCCAATCGGGCCTTCATACCATCATGGTCACCTAATCATCCCCAGCTTACAATTGGCTCATTCATCTCCCCTCGAAACTATTCCCCAGGTCATTGCTGTGAATGTGTTCTCAGTCAATTTACCTGGTAAAATAAGGGTTAAATAAATAAAATAAACATGCATATTATTAACGTTAGCTCTCCGTGTACATTTAAGGGCCAGCCATGCTGCCCTGTTCTGAGCCAATTGTAATTTTCCGAGGTCCCTCTTTGTGGCACTTGACCACATGACTGAACAGTAGTCCAGGTGAGACAAAACTAGAGCCTGTAAGACCTGCCTTGTTGATAGTGTTGTTAAAAATGTAGAGCAACGCTTTATTATGAACAGACTTCTCCCCTTCTTAGCTACTGTTGTATCAACATGTTTTGCCCATGACAGTTTACAATACAGGGTTACTCCAAGCAGCTTAGTCACATCAACTTCCTCAATTTCCACATTATTTATTACAAGATTCAGTTGAGGTTTAGGGTTTAGTAAATGATTTGTCCCAAATACAATGCTCCTAGTTTTTTACATATTTAGGACAAACGTATTCCTTGCTACCCATTCTGAAACTAATTGCAGCTCTTTGTTAAGTGTTGCAGTGATTTCACTGCAACACTTAAGTTGTCATAATGACAACTTGAAAACAAGTTTTTGCAAAGCTTGTCATCAAGGCAGAGGGTGGCTACTTTGAAGAATCTGTTTGTTTAATTTGTTTAACACGTTTTTGGTTACTACATGATTCCATATGTGTTATTTAATAGTTTTGATGTCTTCACTATTATTTTACAATGTAGAAAATAGTAAAAATAAAGGAAAAACCCTTGAAGGAGTAGATGTGTCCAAACTTTTGACTAGTACTGTATATACTGTATATACTTCGGACTCCGACATTGCTCGTCCTAATATTTCAATATTTCTTAATTCCATTCTTTTACTTTTAGATTTTTGTGTATTGTTGTGTGTTGTTAGATATTACTGTACTGTTGGATCTAGGAACACAAGCATTTCGCTATACCCACAATATAATCAGCAAAACAGGTGTGTGTGACCGATACAATTTGATTTAATTTGATTTGAATGATCAGGTGTTCTTAATTTTTTTGTATACTCAGTGTACAAACCCAATACATAGGCTTCACCCCACCTTGAGCGATTACATTTTTGTTATTTTGTTTACGAAGCATGTGACAAATAACATTTGATTTGATGTTGATTGATTTTGAATGGGACGTTGAATGGAAAGTTTTTGCCAATTCCCCTTTGGCCACTAGCGTTTGTTGTGACATGACACAAGGATCTAACCCCAGAATTTAGCTTTGGATATCAAGCGTGAAGCAATGAAGAGCTGCTCAAGTGGATAAACTTTGAATTAAAGTAAACATTATGGGTATCAATATTGATGGTGCTCCTCAGGTAGGCAGGTTTTTGTGCTTCGGAAATGTCAAAAAACAAAGGCCCAGAAGGCATGCTCCACCTTGATCACAAACCCAATAACCCATCAACAGCCTTATTCAGATGAGTCAATGAATGAAAATTAGGTTGATGACATTTATTCCATAGAACACCAGATGTCTCAATATCATAATACAAAAATATTTTATATAAATCCTATCATTGAAAAGCAAAATAGTGTTTTTTACTACTATTTAGTTTGACAATACTATCTTAGGTTGCACCTACTGGTCTATAAAATAAGCAAAGACGATATAGAGTATAGAAGACCACCATTATACCACTATTTCAATAGCAGGGGGCAACATCGTGTCCCAAAGTAGATTTCCAGTCCAGTGTTTAAAGTTGGATCTGAGATTTTAAGATATGAATGATTGGAATAATTATTCTAATCCCTGCACAATCCTTCCTCTGTCATTAGTTTGCAGAAATTATTCACATTTCATGTTAATATGGCACTCACTCCCTAACAAAAGAGATGCAATGGTAGATGTTATGAAGTCCTGTGCCGCACGATCACAACACACAGTCTAATTTAGACTACTCCGTGTATTGGTTTTGAGGTGGACTGTCTATGTGTTTAGCTTCAAAAATACCTCAGGGCTATCCGACGAGGCACACACTGGTTGAATCAACGTTGTTTCCACGGCATTTCAATGAAATTACATTGAACCAACATGGAATAGATGTTGAATTGACGTCTGTGCCTAGTGGGATGTGACTCAACTATTTCAGCCTGTGGATTGGTAAATAGCTAACCGTAAGCTTATTTAACCTATTGCCTTCCCCAATGGGACACCTACCTGGCTGCAGGCTATGGAGACAGAACACGCAGCTAGCTAGCCAATGTATTTCCCCAAGACAACCACAACAGATGCTAACGATAGCATTAGCATCTTTGACACCACATTCAGTCAATAGCCAAACTAATTGCCTAGGAGGTTGCAACCGATGAATTAGAAAAACATATCATCATTAGTGCCAATAGATTCTGTTTCAAAGGCCAGAAGCCAGGCCTGGTAATGTCACTTTCTCCATAAATCAATAGAGATGAACATCTGCTCTCTTGAATGGGCATATAGCCTGTGTCCAGAAAATGGTAGCTACCTGATAGGGGATCCTGTCAAAACCAGCAAAGTGGCACTGGAATAAATTGACCATCTGTAACAATGACTTGTGATTTTGAAGTGACCACTTTCTCTCACCCAGATACGTCAAAACCAATTGTCAGCGAAGGTTGTACATTTATTCTGATGAAGGGCAAGTCTGTTGGATTGGCTTTTGGGGAAGTGGCAATACTCAAATCCTCTTGCATCTCACAGCAAAACGATGCAGTGTATGACACATGGTATTTACGCCTGATCGGACATTGTTACTTTGAAAGCTATTCACCTAACCCCACTGTGTGTGTCAAGACAATTGGGGTTGAGAGAGAGACAAGAAGTAGCTTGGCAGTCAAAAGTATTGTTTGGAGAATTCTTTCCTGTGCCACTAGGGAGCCCTATTCATTCAAAACTGGTATCCGTGAGTTTACGAAAGTAAGCCAAAACATCACCACTATTAAAACCTTTCCTAACCAGAAACCGTGGATTGATGGCAGCATTTGCGAAAAACTGAATGCGTGTACCACCTATTTTAATCATGGCAAGACGACTGGAAACATGACCGAATACAAACAGTGCAGCTATTCCCTCCGCAAGGCAATCAAAAAAGCAAAGCGTCAGTATAGAGACAAAGTATAATCGCAATTCAACGGCTCAAACACAAGATATATGTGACAGGGTCTACAGTCAATCACGGATTACAAAAAGGAAACCAGCCCCGTCGCGGACATCGACTTCTTGCTCGCTTTTAGGACAATATAGTGCCACTGACACGGCCCGCTACCAAAGCCTGTGGCCTCTCCTCCGTGGCCAACATGAGTAAAACATTTAAACATGTTAACCCTCGCAAGGCTGCCGGCCCAGACGGAATCCCTAGCCGCGTCCTCAGAGCATGCGCAGACCAGCTGGCTGGTGTGTTTACAGACATATTCCATCAATCCCTATCCCAGTCTGCTGTCCCCACATGCTTCAAGATGGCCACCACTGTTCCTGTTCCCAAAAAAGCTAAGGTAACTGAACTAAATGACTATCGCCCAGTTGCACTCACTTCTGTCATCATGAAGTGCTTTGAGAGACTAGTCAAGCGTAATATCACCTCCACCCTACCTGATACCCTAGACCCACTCCAATTTGCTTACCGCCCCAATAGGTCCACTGACGATGCAATCGCCATCACATTGCACACTACCCTATCCCATCTGGACAAGAGGAGTACCTACAGTTGAACTCGGAAGTTTACATACACTTAGGTTGGAGTCATTAAAACAAGTGTTTCAACCACTCCACAAATGTCTTGTTAACAAACTATAGTTTTTGCAAGTTGGTTAGGACATCTACTTAGTGCATGACACAAGTTATTTTTACAACAATTGTTTACAGAGAGATTATTTCACTTATAATTCACAGTATCCTAATTCCAGTGGGTCAGAAGTGTACATACACTAAGTTGACTGTGCCTTTAAACAGCTTGGAAAATTCCCGAAAATGATGTCATGGCTTTAGAAGCTTCTGATAGGCTAATTGACATAATTTGAGTCCATTGGAGGTGTAAGTGTGGATGTATTTCAAGGCCTACCTTCAAACTCAGTGCCTCTGTGCTTGACATCATGGGAAAATCTAAAGAAATCAGCCAAGACTGGTTCATCCTTGGCAGCAATTTCCAAACGCCTGAAGGTACCATGTTCATCTGTACAAACAATAGTATACAAGTATAAACACCATGGGACCATGCAGCCGTCATACCACTCAGGAAGGAGACGCGTTCTGTCTCCTAGAGATGAACGTGCTTTGGTGCGAAAAGTGCAAATCAATCCCAGAACAACAGCAAAGAACCTTGTGAAGATGCTGGAGGAAACAGGTACAAAAGTATCTATATCCACAGTAAAACAAGACCTATATCGATATAACCTGAAAGGCCGCTCAGCAAAGAAGAAGCCACTGCTCCAAAACCGCCATAAAAAAAGCCAGACTACGGTTTGCAACTGCAGATGGGAACAAATATCATACTTTTGGAGAAATGTCCTCTGGTCTGATGAAACAATAATAGAACTGTTTGGCCATAATGACCATTGTTTTGTTTGGAGGATAAAGGGGGAGGCTTGCAAGCCGAAGAACATCATCCAACAGTGAAGCACGGGGTGGCAGCATCCTGTTGTGGTAGTGCTTTGCTGCAGGAGGGACTGGTGCACTACACAAAATAGATGGCATCATGAGGTAGGAAACTTATTTGGATATATTGAAGGAACCTCTCAAGACATCAGTCAGGAAGTTAAAGCTTGGTCGCAAATTGGTCTTCCAAATGGACAATGACCCCAAGCATACTTCCAAAGTTGTGGCAAAATGGCTTAAGGACAACAAAGTCAAGGTATTGGAGTGGTCATCACAAAGCCCTGACCTCAATCCTATAGAAAATTTGTGGGCAGAACTGAAAGTGTGTGCGAGCAAGGAGGCCTATAAACCTGACTCAGTTACACCAGCTCTGTCAGAGGAATGAGCCAAAATTCACCCAACTTATTGTGGGAAGCTTGTAGAAGGCTACCCGAAACGTTTGACCCAAGTTAAACAATTTAAAGGCAATGCTACCAAATACTAATTGAGTGTATGTAAACTTCTGACCCACAGGGAATGTGATGAAAGAAATAAAAGCTGAAATAAATCATTTCACATTTCACATTCTTAAAATAAAGTGTGGAGGAGGCTGAAGAAATTTGGCTTGTCACCTAAAACACTCTGCACAGCCCTCAACCGCAACACCTACAGCACCCGATGTGACAGGAAGGCCAAAAAGATCATCAAGGACAACAACCACCCGAGCCACTGCCTGTTCAACCCGCTATCATCCAGAAGGCGAGGTCAGTACAGGTGCATCAAAGCTGGGACCGAGAGACTGAAAAACAGCTTCTATCTCAAGGCCATCAGACTGCTAAACATCAATCACTAACGCAGAGAGGCTGCTGCCTACATTGAGACCCAATCACTAGTCACTTTAAACAATGCCATTTTAAATAATGCCACAGACTCAAATATCTGGCCACTTTAATAAATTGACTTAATAAAGGTATCACTAGTACCTTTAAATAACGGCACTTTAATAATGTTTACGTTTTATATTACTCATTTCATGTGTATATACTGTATTCTAAACCATCTACTGCATCTCGCCTATGCCGCAAGGCCATCGCTCATCCATATATTTATATGTACATATTCTTATTCATCCCTTTACATTTGTGTGTATAAGGTAGTTGTTGTGAATTTGTTAGATTGCTTGTTAGATATTACTGCACTGTCGGAACTAGAAGCACAAGCATTTCGCTACACTCACATTAACATCTGCTATGTGTATGTGACCAGTAACAGTTGATTTGATGTGATTTGACATCATCCCTCTCCCCACATTACAACAGTGTGTTTGACTCAATAACCATTGAGTTGTATTTGTTACACCTAAGTATAGTTTCATTGGATAAATGAATGCAAACACACTCTCACTCAGTAAGACAAATGTTGTTCTGTCTTTCCTCATAAGACTCGGACACCAGCTTAGATATACAGTAGCATCTACTCCAGGGCTTCCATTCTTCTAAATAAACTTGTAAATTGCTCTGACTTTATAATGACTTTAATATATTACTATAATTACTACAAAAACATTTTGATTTACAAGTTTATTTAGAATGGGAGCCCGGAGTAGTTGTTATATCTAAGCTGGCATCTGAGTATTATGACCTGATTGGCTGTATGTTAATGTGGATAATGTTTCACAATATTACTTGCTTGATTAATGTGTGGCTTGTCCTTCAAATGGTTTCTTTTAGAAAAAGTGATGATGCCCTGATGTTCTCTACAGTTGCTTTTCTGACATCTCTAAAAGCTCCAAATGTAGCTACATTTTCTCTTTCCTCTTTCCACCCCTTCTTTGTTTATCCTTTCTTGTGGGAGTCAACAGATTTGATTGGAACAGTTGATGAAATTATCCAGTGTTTTTGCATATATTATACCATATAGATACAGTATTTGAGAATACAGTTTCTGTGGCCCGGTTCACCAGACACAGATTAAACTAGACTAGGTTTATCTATGTCTGGGAAACCAGCCTTTTAAGGTAGTAGTTTGGACTGATGAGTCATCTTTTCAGAATGTCTCCATAAAACAGTAGCACTAGAATATTGTATAGCCTACATGATTTGGAAAGGACTTGTGGCAGCTAATGGATGGTTATGTACATTTACATTTGAGTAATTTAGTCTTATCCAGAGCGATTTAAAGTGCATTCGTTTTAAGATAGCTAGGTGGAACAACCACATATCTCAGTCATAGTAAGTACATTTTCCCTCAATAAAGTAGATATCAGCAAAGTCAGTGCTAGTAGGGGGAAAAAAGTTCACGAAAGGCAAGGGTGTAAATTTGTTCCCAATTTTTTACAAGAGGAGAAGTGCTTGGAAATTATGATGTCATACTATAACTTAATATCCACCAGAGCACTTCTGTCTTTCTGGAGGAATGTTGTCCTGTAATAAGCTGTAATAAGATTGCATTAAATCGAAGTTCAAGCAAGCAGAAAATACATTGACTTAATTCAATCAAATGAAATATCACTATAACTATGTGGATAATGGTTAAATGTGGATAGAGATAGATAGTGGATGGCCGAGTGAGGCAGTGAGGGTGATGTTCTGGATGAGTTGTTGTTTAAGTTCTGATAGGGTAGATTGACTAATACTAACTGATGCACGTTATAGAACAGGGGCAACCAGCCCGCAAGTGATTTTATAAAACTGGGTGATTTGAGCCCTAAATGCTGATTGGCTGAGAGCCGTAATATGTTTAAGCAATAAGGCCCAAGGGGTTGTGGTATACGTGTCACATGGAATGAAGCTGGAGAGACGAAGTACTGGTACTGTCACGTCTGCTCCCGCTCTTCCCTCCCCCTGGCACTTGAGGGCGCCAGGTTACCCTGCATCACGCACTCCTGCCATCCATCACGCACTCCTGCCTTCCCTCGTCACACGCATCAGCGATATTGCACTCACCTGGACTCACTCTTCACCTGTTTATTACCTCCCCTATATTTGTCTGTTCCCCAGCTCTGTTCCCCGCTGCTGCATTCATTGTCTTTTGTTTCTATATTAGTTTGCTGACGCTGTTCCTGTCTCGTGTCATGTCCGTTCTTTAATAAATGTTTTACTCCCCGTACCTGCTTCGTCTCTCCTGCGTCATCCCATGTGACAATATGGCCAATATACCATGGCTAAGGGCTGTTCTTAAGCACGACGCAATGCAGTGTGCCTGGATACAACCCTTAGCCGTGGTATATTGGCCATATACCACAAACCCCAGAGGTGCCTTATTGCTTTTATAAACTGGTTACCAAAGTAATTAGCGCAGTAAAAATAAATGTTTTGTCATACACGTGGTATACGGTCTAATATACCACGGCTCTCAGCCAATCAGCATTCAGGCCTGGAACCTCCCAGTTTATAATAGACCTTAAACCACATGTATGACCCCAATTTTTTTTTACTGCTATAATTATGATATAACCAGATTATAATAGCAATAAGGCACCTCTGGGGTTTGTGGTATAGGGCTGCATCCAGGCACGACGCAACGAACAGCCCTCAGCCATGGAATATTGGCCGTATACCACACCCCCCATGCCTTATTGCTTAAATACATTCAAGAATTTCTGTTTTTGGTTAAAAAAAAGACTGTAAAATCACAAGCAAAAAATGTGTTGCCATGTATTTCCACAAATAAAAGAGAGACGAATGAGATTGTGTCTCAATGTAATCGAGTCATTTTCAAATACATTCTCTTTTTGGCCTTGGTTGTGGTCAATTTGCAGTGTACAAATTTATTATAATTATGTTCTCCCGACCATCAGCTCGGAAAGAAATTGTGCGGCTGAATCTACAATATTTGTCTACCACTAGTATAGAAGTTTTGATTCAAGGGCACCGTCATTTAAATCAAGGTTGGGGTCTGCTCCCACCTATTGACAAATAGGTGAATTACATTTTCTGCTATTCATTCTAACGTTGCCAATTGGTATACAGTACATTGTGGAACCATGCTGCATTGTACAAGTAACTGCCGAAATAAAGTAAACACCAACATAAAGTGTCTTAATAGAGCATTGGGCCACCACGATCTGCCAGAACAGCTTCAATGCACCTTGGCATAGATTCTGGAACTCTATTGGAGGGATGTGAAACCATTCTTCCACGAGAAATTCAATGTTTTGTGTTTTGTTGATGGTCGTGGAAACCGCTGACTCAGGCGCTGCCAGAACCAATTGGGTTGAGATCTGGTGACTGAGACACACACACACACACAGACACACACACACACACACACACACACACACAAACAGAAAATAGAACCATGGACAGCTACATCATATTTAGCAGACGTTGATTTGATTATATTGTTTTTGGTATCTTTTAGGTGATTTGATGATGTTGAAATGTTGAAGTTAAAATGGTGCTGGAATAGTGGAGGCAGCTCCTGTTTTCTTTGCGACTTGCGGTAACTCTCTGTGGTTCTAAATCAACAGTTGTTTCGTTATCCAGAAATGTTGGAAACATTAACTTGCTTGATCATGCTGTAGGTCATGTAACTGTTTGTTACATGCAATGTGCTTTGTGGACTTCACCGGATAGAGGTTGCTCTCCGGTTTTGTGATGAAACAAAGTTGTGGTTGAATTTATTATGACATTGAGATGCAGCCCATGATATCTATAGCTTAAACAGATTTTTTGATTATTTATTAATTACGCCTTGAGCAGAGCATAAGGCCTCAAGCGGAGAAATTATATACAAAAAATGGTAGGTCCGCCAGCAAGTATGCTAACACCTAGTACCTGGATGGTGGTGGCTTACCATGCCATTTTCCCACAATGCTAATTTCCCATAGCTAAGAGCAGGGCAGGGCATGGCGGTGCTCAACCAAATTGAGATGTTTTGGGATGAGTCAGACCGCAGAGTGAAGGAAAGCAACCAAAAAATGCTCAGCATATGGGAACTCCTTCAAGACTTTTGGAAAAGCATTCCAGGTGAAGCTGGTTGGGAGAATGCCAAGAGTGTGTAAAGCTGTCATCAAGGCAAAGGTTGACTATTTGAATAATCTCAAATATAAAATATATTTTGATTTGTTTCACACTTCTTTGGTTACTACATGATTCCATGTGTGTTATTTCATAGTTTTGATGTATTCACTATTATTCTACAAAGTAGAAAATAGTAGAAATAAAGAAAAACCCTTGAATGAGTAGGTGTGTCCAAACTTTTGACTAGTGCTATACATACAGTATTCTAGTCAAGGCCTTTCTTATTGAACTATTGATGTACTGTACATATACGATTCTATCCTACATATTCTTCAGATATACTACATATTCTATCCACACACTGTTCATAATGTCTATACATCCCATCACATGTATATACTCCGGACTCCGAAATTGCTCGTCCTAATATTTCTATTAGGTATTGTTAGATATTACTGTACTGTTGGAGCTAGAAACACAAGCATTTGCTACACTCGGAAAAAAATCTGATAAACGTGTATGTGACTAATACAATTTCATTTGATTTGAACTAGCAGATGTTCTTAATTTTTTGTATACTCAGTGTACAAACCCAATACATTGGTTTCACCCCACCTTGAGCGATTACATTTTTGTTATTTTTATCTTTACTTTTGGAAAAGTACCCATAAGTATGCTTTCAATGTTAGTCTACGCTTATTGTTTACAAAGCATGTGACAAATAACATTTGATATGATGTTGATTGATTTTGAATGGGACGTTGAATGGAAAGTTTTTGCCAATTCCCCTTTGGCCACCAGCGTTTGTTGTGACATGACACAAGGATCTAACCCCAGAATTTAGCTTTGGATATCAAGCGTGAAGCAATGAAGAGCTGTTTAAGTGGATGAACTTTGAATTAAAGTAAACATTATGGGTATCAATATTGATGGTGCTCCTCAGGTAGGCAGGTTTTTGTGCTTCGGAAATGTCAAAAAACAAAGGCCCAGAAGGCATGCTCCACCTTAATCACAAACCCAATAACCCATCAACAGCCTTATTCAGATGAGTCAACGAATGGAAATGAGGTTTATGACATTTATTCCATAGAACACCAGATATGTCTTTAAGATATTACTGGAATATTTTATATGAATCCTATCATTGAAAACCCAAATAGTGTTTTTCACTGTTATTTAATTTTGCAATACTATGTTAGGTTACACCTACTGGTCTATAAAATAAGCAAAGACAATATAGAGTATAAATCAAATCAAATCAGATCAAATGTTTTTGGTCACATACCAATGGTTAGCAGATGTTAATGCGAGTGTAGCGAAATGCTTGTGCTTCTAGTTCCGACAGTGCAGTAATATCTAACAAGTAATCTAGCAATTTCCCAACAACTACCTAATAGACACAAATCTAAAGGGGTGAATGAGAATATGTACATATAAATATATGGATGAGCGATGGCCGAGTGGCATAGGCAAGGTGAAATAGATGGTATAAAATACAGTATATACATATGATATGAGCAATGTAAGATACAGTTGAAGTCGGAAGTTTACATACACTTAGGTTGGAGTCATTAAAACTCGTTTTTCAACCACTCCACAAATGTCTTGTTAACAAACTATAGTTTTGGCAAGTTGGTTAGGACATCTACTTTGTGCATGACACAATACATTTTTCCAACAATTGTTTACAGACAGATTATTTCACTTATAACTCACTGTATCCCAATTCCAGTGGGTCAGAAGTTTACATACACTAAGTTGACTGTGCCTTTAAACAGCTTGGAAAATTCCAGAAAATTACGTCATGGCTTTAGAAGCTTCTGATAGGCTAATTGACATCATTTGAGTCAATTGCAGGTGTACCTGTGGATGTATTTCAAGGCCTACCTTCAAACTCAGTGCCTCTTTGCTTGACATCATGGGAAAATCTAAAGAAATCAGCCAAGACCTCCGAAAAATAATTATAGACCTCCACAAGTCTGGTTCATCCCTGGGAGCAATTTCCAAATGCCTGAAGGTACCATGTTAATCTGTACAAACAGTAGTACGCAAGTATAAACACCATGGGACCACGCATCCATCATACCGCTCAGGAAGGAGACGTGTTCTGTCTCCTAGAGATGAACGTGCTTTGGTGCATAAAGTGCAAATCAACCCCAGAACAACAGCAAAGGACCTTGTGAAGATGCTGGAGGAAACAGGTACAAAAGTATCTATATCCACAGTAAAACGAGTCCTATATCGACATAATCTGAAAGGCCGCTCAGCAAGGAAGAAGCCACTGCTCCAAAACCGCCATAAAAAGCCAGACTACGGTTTGCAACTGCACATGGGGACGAATATCGTACTTTTTGGAGAAATGTCCTCTGGTCTGATGAAACAGTAATAGAACTGTTTGGCCATAATGACCATCGTTTTGTTTGGAGGAAACAGGGGGAGGCTTGCAAGCCGAAGAACATCATCCCAACAGTGAAGCACGGGGTGGCAGCATCATGTTGTGGGGGTGCTTTGCTGCAGGAGGGACTGGAGCACTTCACAAAATAGGTGGCATCATGAGGTAGGAAAATTATTTGGATATATTGAAGCAACCTCTCAAGACATCAGTCAGGAAGTTAAAGCTTGGTCGCAAATTGGTCTTCCAAATGGACAATGACCCCAAGCATACTTCCAAAGTTGTGGCAAAATGGCTTAAGGACAACAAGGTCAAGGTATTGGAGTGGCCATCACAAAGGCCTGACCTCAATCCTATAGAAAATTTGTCGGCAGAACTGAAAAAGTGTGTGTGAGCAAGGAGGCCTATAAACCTGACTCAGTTACACCAGCTCTGTCAGGAGGAATGGGCCAAAATTCACCCAACTTATTGTGGGAAGCTTGTGGAAGGCTACCCGAAATGTTTGACCCAAGTTAAACAATTTAAAGGCAATGCTACCAAATACTAATTGAGTGTATGTAAACTTCTGACCCACAGGGAATGTGATGGAAGAAATAAAAGCTGAAATAAATCTTTCTCTCTAATATTATTCTGACATTTCACATTCTTATCCTAACTGACCTAAGACAGGGAATTTTTACTAGGATTAAATGTCAGGAATTGGGAAAAATTGAGTTTAAATGTATTTGGCTAAGGTGTATGTAAACTTCCGACTTCAACTGTATGTAAACATTATTAAAATGGCATTATTTAAAGTGGCATTGTTTAAAGTGACTAGTGATTGGGTCTCAATGTAGGCAGCAGCCTCTCTGAGTTAATGATTGCTGTTTAGCAGTCTGATGGCCTCGAGATAGAAGCTGTTTTTCAGTCTCTCGGTCCCAGCTTTGATGCACATGTACTGGCCTCGCCTTCTGGATGGTAGCGGTGTGAAAAGGCAGTGGCTCGGGTGGTTGTTGTCCATGATGATCTTTTTGGCCTTCCTGTGATAGCATTAGCATTTCTGACGCCACATTCAGTCAATAGACATATTAATTGCCTAGGAGGTTGCAACTGATACAATTGCAAAATCACATCATCATTAGCGCCAATCGATTCTGTTTTAAAGGCCAGAAGCCAGGTCCGATAATGTCACTTTCTCCATAAATCAATAGAGATGAACATCTGCTCTCTTGAATGGGCATATAGCCTGTGTCCAGAAACCAGCAAAGTGGCACTGGAATAAATTGACCATCTGTAACAATGACTGGAGATTTTGAAGTGACCACTTTCTCTCACCCAGGTACATCAAAACCAATTGTCAGCGAAGGTTGTACATTTATTCTGATGAAGGGCAAGTTTGTTGGATTGGCTTTTGGGGAAGTGGCAATACTCAAATCCTCTTGCATCTCACAGCAAAACGATGCAGTGAAGTATATGACACACAGTTTATGAAATTAATGACTTACATTGACTTAATTCAATCAAATGAAATATCACTACAACTACGTGGATAATGGTTACCTGTGGATAGATAGTGGATGGCCGAGGGAGGCAGTGACAGTGATGTTCTGGATGAGTTGTTGTTTAAGCTCTGATAGGGCAGATAATATTAGTCAAACTAATGCACGTTATAGAACAGGGGCAACCAGCCCGCGAGTGATTATATAGATGTATAAACTGGGTGATTTGAGCCCTGAATGCTGATTGGCTGACAGCCATAGTATATTTAAGCAATAAGGCTTGAGGGGGTGTGGTATATGGCCAATATACCACGGCTAAGGGCTGTTCTTTATGCACAACACAACACGGAGTGCCTGGATACAGCCCTTAGCCGTGGTATATTGGCCATATACCACAAACCGCCGAGGTGCATTATTGCTTTTATAAACTGGTTACCAACGTAATTAGCACAGTAAAAATATATTTAACTATTGATGTACATATACTATTCTATCCTACATATTATTCAGATATACTACATATTCTATCCACATACTGTTCATAATGTCTATACATCCCATCACATGCATATACTCCGGACTCTGACATTGCTCGTCCTAATATTTCTATTAGATATGGTTAGATTTTACTGCACTATTGGAGCTAGAAACACAAGCATTTGCTACACCTGAAAAAAAACTAGCAGGTGGTTTTTTTTTTGTATACTCAGTGTACAAACCCAATACATAGGCTTCACCCCACCTTGAGCGATTACATTTTTGTTATTTTTATCTATACTTTTGGAAAAGTACCCGTAAGTATGGTTTTCAATATTAGTCTACGCTTGTTGTTTACGAAGCATGTGACAAATAACATTTGATTTGATGTTGATTGATTTTGAATGGGACGTTGAATGGAAAGTTTTTGCCAATTCCCCTTTGGCCACCAGCGTTTGTTGTGACATGACACAAGGATCTAACCCCAGAATTTAGCTTTGGATATCAAGTGTGAAGCAATGAAGAGCTGCTCAAGTGGATGAACTTTGAATTAAAGTAAACATTATGGGTATCAATATTGATGGTGCTCCTCAGGTAGGCAGGTTTTAATGCTTTGGAAATGTCAAAAAACAAAGGCCCAGAAGGCATGCTCCAACTTGATCACAAACCCAATAACCCATCAACAGCCTTATTCAGATGAGTCAATGAATGAAAATTAGGTTGATGACATTTATTCCATAGAACACCAGATATCTCTTTACCATATTACTGGAATATTTTATATAAATCCTATCATTGATAAGCAAAATAGTGTTTTTCACTACTATTTAGTTTGACAATCTTAGGTTGCACCTACTGGTCTATAAAATAAGCAAAGACGATATAGAGTATAGAAGACCACCATTATACCACTATTTCAATAGCAGGGGGCAACATCGAGTCCCAAAGTAGATTTCCAGTGTTTAAAGTTGGAAATGAGCTCAACAGATCTGAGATTTTCAGATATGAATGATTGGAATAATGCTTCTAATCCCTGCACAATCCTTCCTCTGTCATTAGTTTGCAGAAATTATTCATATTTCATGTTGATATGGCACTCACTCCCTAACAAATGAAAGAGACGCAGTGGTAAGTGTTATGAAGTCCTGTGCCGCACGATCACAACACACAGTCTAATTTAGACTACTCCGTGTATTGGTTTTGAGGTGGACTGTCTATGTGTTTAGCAGCAAAAATACCTCAGGGCTATCCGACGAGGCACACACTGGTTGAATCAACGTTGTTTCCACGGCATTTCAATTAAATTGGGTAAATTTGCAGTGTACAAATTATTATAATTGTGTTCTGGCCCCCGAGCATGGCTGATTACAATAATTGCCTACCCCTGGTATAGAAGCTTTGATTCAAGGGCAATGTCATTTATATCAAGGTTGGGGTCTGCTGCCTCCTATTGACGAATAGGTGAATTACATTTTCTACTATTCATTCTGACATTGCCTACTTGTATACAGTACATTGTACAAGTAACTGCCAAAATAAAGTTAACACCAACATAAAGTGGTTCAACGCACCTTGGCATAGATTCTACAAGTGTCTGGAACTCTATTGGAGGGATGCGACACCATTCTGCCAGAACAGCTTCAATGCACCTTGGCATAGATTCTGGAAAACTATTGGAGGGATGTGAAACCATTCATCCACATGAAATTCAATTTTTGGTGTTTTGTTGATAGTTGTGGAAAACGCTGTCTCAGGCGCTGCTCCAGAATCAATTGGGTTGAGATCTGATGACTGACACACACACACACACACACACACACACACACACACACACACACACACACACACACACACACACACACACACACACACACACACACACACACACACACACACACACACACACACACACACACACACACACACACACACACACACACACACACACACACACACACAAAAACCCCTATGCATCTTTGAAACCCCTCTTTCAAAGTCACTGAGATCTCTCTTCTTCTAGCCTTCCTAGCCAAAATAATGGCCAACTGGGCATTTTTATACACGACCCTAAGCATGGGATGTTAATTGCTTAATTAACTCAAGAACCACACCTGTGTCAGAGGACCTGCTTTCAATATATGTTGTATCCCTCATTTACTGAAGTGTTTCCTTTCTTTTGGCAGTTTCCCGCATTTTAGTGGTCAGAATCCTTGGTCCTTGAGAGCTACAGGCTTTTGTTCCAGCCCTGCACTACACACCTGATTCAACTAGTAAATTGTTTCAGTGCCGTTTCAGTGCTGGTTTGACATTTCACATTTGACATATTTTAGGGTGATTGGAAATAATTGCAGGATAAATTGGTAGTTTGATTGGGGTCGTAGACCTTTAACATTTTGAATGAGAACTACAGCATGATCAATGCATGAGAAAGTTACCATTAGCCACCATAGCTGAAAAGACAAAAGAAAAACAATAATGATCCACCAATTAAATGGATTGAAATGCCTTTCTCGTCTGTGAGAGCAAGACCATTTGGGCAGAATTTTTGTTTTCAGCTGTAGAGCCCATTCATAGTGAATGCTTTGCATAGAGTGGGGGGCTTTGCAGCTGTGCAGGGAATGTGAACAGGATTACACATCCTGAAAAACACACACACAAACCTGCATGCAACTACACGCACACAAACGTGGTCGCACACATGCACGAACATGTGCACACCCACCCAAATAGTAAGAGATACAAACATGCACGCTTGCTCATACACAAATACAGACACACATGGACACACACATGCATTGACACACTAACATGCACGTGCAAACACACACGCATGCGCACACACACACACACACACCACAAAAAATGTCAGGATTGGACTTGTTACATTACACAGTGGAGCAGACCAAAGGTCCATGTGGATGAGCTGTCACTAAGGGAGGGAGTAGGTCATTACTGCTATTGCTGCAGATTTAGATTTCAGGACAAGCAAATGGCCCACTGTCCTATGAAGTAATTTCTTTATTTAACATTTTTTGAGCTAGGCTAGTCAGTTAAGAACAAATTCTTATTTACAATGACAGCTAGGAACAGTGGGTTAACTGCCTTGTTCAGGGGCAGAATGACACATTTTTACCTTGTCAGCTCGGGGATTCAATCTATCAACCTTTCAGTTACTGGCCCAACGCTCTAACCACTAGGCTACCTCGACCTTCGCCTCTCCCAAGTCCATACAGGAGTTGCAGCAATGAGTAGTAACAACAGTTTATTACTAGAACAGGGGGAGGCAAAACGACAGGTAAAGGGCGGGCAGAGGTCAATAATCCAGGGCAGTGTGACAAGGTACAGAACAACAGGCAAGCTCAGGGTCAGGGCAGGCAAAATAGTCAAAACTAGAAAACAGGAATTATAGAAAAAGACAGGCGCAAGGGGGAAACCGCTGGTAGGCTTGACGGACAAAACGAACTGGCAACAGACAAACAGAGAACACAGGTATAAATACACTGGGGATAATGGGGAAGATGGGCAACACCTGGAGGTGGGTGGAGGCAAGGACAAAGACAGGTGAAACAGATCAGGGTGTGACATTTGTATTAACAGAATATCTTTCCACTTGACTTTTTGAACCATAAAGCCAAACGTCAATAATGACATCTTCAGAGGTTGTGATCTGGAAACACTTTATTCATCGTCATTTTATCACATTGAATGGGAGGGGGTTGTTTCTACATTTTAAAGATTCTGTTGCTCCACAAGAATCTGACTGACCACTACATTGCAATTGTCGCACAATCATCACTATAAACCCTGCATATTTACATAGACTTTGATCTAGTGACTGAGTTATGAGTTATACTTCACAGCTTGAAAAGGTCATTCCTTCCAATTTCAGTATTGAAAAAGGAGTGAGTCTTATTTGAACAGTACCCTGGTCACTGCAACACACTCAGGTGAGACACATTTAGTGGACATGGCCTGCCTTCTGTAACAGAAGTGAATGTTTTTTTTAACTCTTTACCACAGACACATTAATTGAATCGAAGCAAGTAAACTCTGGATGTCACAAAAGAGCAAATAACTGTTGTACAACATATTCTTGGGTTTGTGGATTACCGGGCCAGGATTTACTTACTTGGTGACACTTTATTTGGATAGTTCAAACGTTCAAACTCTAAGCAATCTATAACTTTGATTTATCAAGTGTCAACTGCTCTGAATCCCATGCAAGATCCAACAACTACATTTACTAAAAATACTTTCAGCAACTTAGTTGCATGCAGTTGATTATAAACGAAAGTGACAGCTTCAACTGTAGAGCCCTATCCAAACACACTGTTGTTGCCACCTGCAGTATTTCATTACATTTTACACATAATCCCCACATTTTATATAGTGTCAAGGTGTTAGTCCGCTCAAAAATCTAAGTTAGTTTAAAAAAAAAAATACACAACCAGTGGTATAGAACATGCACACATCTCGATATTAGACTACTTTTGAGGTCTGAAAACAAAGAAGAGGAGTGCTACGGGGGTTTGGGGTGGCGACAGCAGGTAATCTTTAGGAACAGGTATCTGATTGATAGCAACAAACTCATGTCACAGGTGGGATCTGAACCCAGGTCTCCCATAGGAGAAGCCACATCTTATCTATTCGGACAAGAGGCAATTCCCTCTTGGGACAAGGGAATTGAAGAGTGCAATGTTATAATTATTGGCTGAACAGGAGTATGTAAAACCTTGAGATAGGAAAATAATTTTCTTAGATGTAACATAAAGGCCATTTAAAGGTGTTTTGTACAAGCAAAAACAGTTAACATGACTCTCTCTTATTAAATATCTGACGACTACGCCATTTTGTCTCTTGAAATAAAGACATGTGAGGCAAAATCGCATTATCAGGCTTAAACGGCTGTGTAAAAATGACAAAATAAATTTGGTGAATAAAACTGTGGTTTTAATATATTATTGCGTTGACTTGAAGTGCTTAGATATATAGATAGATAGATAGATAGATAGATATAATATGTACAATTATGTCTCCCTTCTAGCCATCTGCTGACTGGGTCAAATGATATCAGCTATTATCTTAATCTATACTAACAATATCAAATTATTGAGCTATTAAAACAAGATAAGGAATGCTTGTTTTTGGCCATTGAAAATAATCTCATCCTTAATCGAATTCCCTGATTGTGTACATACGTCCTCTATAATACATTAACATAATTAAATTATGAGCAATGATTGTAAAATGACAAAACGATCATTATAATAATAATATGTTAGGTCAGCATTCAACATTCAGCATTAAACATTCTGAACACACATTTTTGGGACAACAACAACACTCCTCCAGGACAGTAGAAGATTTCAAATGTTCCTTTAGTACAAGGTTGAATAACTTAGCAGCCTACGACAGCACAGGTTGACATAGCTCTTGACTCGGATGGTGAGGTATTATGAGGAGGAGGGTTGAAATAGCGTTGACATTGTTGTCAACTTGAACGGTGAGGAGGATGAGAAGGAGGAGGATGAGAACTACCCTGTAGGAGTGAGGCACTGAAGGAGCTCCAGGTGGCCTCTTGTGTCAGTGTGTGTGAGTGGCATTAGCTGTCTACAGTGTAAACAAGCAGGAGAAAGTGAACCCAGAAGGATGCAACCACACTGCAGATTGTGTGTGTGTGTGTATGTGTGTATTTGTGTGGTTAAACCGGCTCTTCTCTTGCACATGCATACTGTGAATCCAGGAGGTTGCAACCACATGTGTGTGGATGTGTGTGTATTGTGTGTGTGTATTTCATGACATACAATGCATGTAGGTCTGTATCCCTACACCACAGCGTGTGATCAAACTGACCATTCTCTCAAGCCCATCCACACCGTCAGCCAAGGTGGATGCACCCATTCTGCATATTCATGTGTGTGTGTGTGTGTGTGTGTGTGTGTGTGTGTGTGTACAGTATACAGTACATGGACGCCCAAACCCCTATGCCAGTGTATAGTCAAACTGGCCCTTCTCAAGCCCGTCCAGGCCGTCTGCCCAGGTGGAGGTGGGCATGCTGCGGTAGGGGTCCAGCAGGATGCGAAAGCACCGCACGATTAGGATGAGGAGGACACCGAAGAGGAAGAGGACCAGGGCAAAGGTGGTCTTCTGCTCCAGGGTCATGGCGGCGACAAGGGCAGTAGCGGCCGCTGATGAGGAAGAGGACGAGGAAGAGGAGAGGCGTTGTCCTCCGGCAGAGTGCAGTAGGGAGAGAGGAGAGGTGAAGGGCTCACCCTCCGTCATCCAGGAGGAGAGGTGCTGGGCGGCTAGGCTACGGGGCTCCCACAAGGGGTGCTCTGGCATCCTCACGAAGCCAGCCCCATCCTTCATCCCCCTCCAGACGGACCTCATTGTCTAGACAGAAATAGAGGGTGGGGGAGAAGTGGGGAAGGGGTTGAGGGAGAGAGAGGAAGGGAGGAAGAGGTGGAGGAAAACAGGGAGACAGAGCAGGGAGGGGTGGGGTGGGGAGAGGGGGATTGAGGGAGGGGAGAGAGAAGGAAGGGGGAGGAGATGGAGGGAAAGAGAGGTGGGAACATAGAAGGGGAGATAGGGGACGAGAGACAGACAGGGAAAAGAGGTTAAGACAAAAAGATAGACAGCAGTGCGGGAAGAAAGAAAGAGAGGAAAAAAAATGATCTCAGAGAAAGATAGACAGACAGAGACAGAATCTGTGTAAAACCATTACAGTCAGAACGGGAACAGTATTTTGTTATTCGTCACCTGAACATGAAAATGTTGACTCAACGCGAATATGATGGGCCAAATTTGAAGGATGGTACAGCTTATCTGAAGAACAGACAAACCAAAAAAAATCTTATGCAAAATTCCAACTACAGGGTGAAATAGTTTTTGGCTTGTGCTGCTGTTTCTATTACATTTATCTGAAACGAGGAAAAAAGGGAGCGCGACAAGGTGTCCCCAGTTACTCTTTTCGCTTTGATTTGAATAACTTTAAAAAATCATTATGAGTCCATATTCTGTGCAGTGCTTTGTAATTTATCTTTAAGGTATTCTAGGACAAATCAACCGTCAAGTACTTGTTTGAAATACGAGTATCAAGCACTGCAATTTTTCTGTCACCTTTTATAGGTTTGACTGGCGCTACAAAGAAGAAGTAAGACACAATCCACTCTGATATGATTTATACTGCAATAAATCAAACAGACAAGCTTAAAAAACTAAATACAGATTAAATTAACAGAAAATTACACATGGCAATTCCTGAGGGAAGAAGTCCTATGAGAACTTTCAAGCACCTTAGAACTGCCTCAAAACATTCAAGTTTCTTTCTTTAATTAATGTTTTCTTTATTTAAATGCCACCTTCCAAATTTGAAAGCTGCAAACTTTGGTGTTTATTTTAGAAATGATTTAATTAACACAAGGACATAAGCAAATTAATTTGAAGGAAGCTTAATTGTAAAGTATATATCTACAAAAGTTCTTCGACAAAGGTTATTTTGATTGAAAAGTTTATTTGTCAAATGCCACCTGCCATATATTAAGTTACAGTGAGCTATGTCAACTGCTGTTTTCCTCAAACATATATCCTGTCTGAAAGTCCCCAGTTCCCCATGCAGTACTGCCGCTTCTAACATGGTGACCAAAAACAAGTTGGCAAGTGCAGATTTGGGTGTCAGTAAATTGTCACAACTGATTCACAGCTTGGTTTGAGCTGCGAGTACCTGTATTACCTCATACTACCTCATATAGGAGTGCAGACTACCTCATGAAGTTAAGTATACACTATATTGTCAGCGGACACTGAAGTTCATTGCAAATGGATTGATGATACCAGTTAACCACAGGTTATTGTTGGTTTTGACATACTGATAGGATTGGGCAAAATTGCAATCGGAAACAAAAAAAAACAGATTACATTTAAAGCTGTACCATTGCTTTGACTAATCTTTGGTAAAATGCTTATTAGGGACATAAAATTACCTGAGGTAAAACTGAGTAAAAACTGAAGTGAAATGCCCCAAAATGTATTTTAAAATCCACCGCTAACATCAGTCATCAAACTACACCTGGCCACTGGAATGCATCAACTTACAAAAACAACAACTTAATCATCTAAAGGGCTAGACCAATGACAGGTCCTGGACCAGCCCCCAATACAGGTACTTTATTGCCTGACGATGCAAACTGAATTTGTCCGCTGCTCTGTTTGCTACATACTTTAGTCTGAGACTGCTATCGTTGAAGTCGTTTGTGGTGATGTCAAAATGAGGGGTGCTGTACAAAACATAGTCATCAGCGAGTATCAAAGCCAATGACACATTTTCTAAACACCACTTTACAATGCCTTCAGAAAGTATTAATACCCCTTATCTTATTCCACATTTAGTTGTGTTACAGCCTGAATAAAAAAAAATATTCAATAAATAAATAAATCTAACTCATCTACACATAATACCCCATAATGACAAAGTGAAAACATGTTTTTAGAAATGTTTGCAAATTCTTGGGAAATTAAATACATAAATACCTTATTTACATAAGTATTCACACCTATGAGTCAATACATGTTAGAATCACCTTTGGCAGTGATTACAGCTGGGAGTCTATCTGGGTAACTCTCTAAGAGCTTTAGGCACCTGGATTGTACAATATTTGTACATTATTCTTTTAAAAGTTCTTCAAGCTCTGTCAAGTTGGTGGTTGATCATTGATAGACAGCCATTTTTAAGTCTTGCCAAGCTATAACTAGGCCACTCAAGAACATTCATTGTTGTCTTGATAATAAACTCCAGTCTATACTGGCCATGTGTTTTAGGTTATTGTCCTGCTGAAAGGTGAATTTGTCTACCAGTGTCTGTTAGAAAGCAGACTGAACCAGGTTTTCTTCTAGGACGTTGCCTGTGCTTAGCTCTATTCAGGGTTTTTTTATTTAAAAAAAAAACTCCCTAGACCTTTCCGATGACAAGCATACCCATAACATGATGCAGCCACCACCATGCTTGGAAATATGAAGAGTGTTACTCAGTGATGTGTTGTGTTGGATTTGCCCCAAACACAACGCTTTGCATTTTTTTTGTTTAGTTTTACTTTAGTGCCTTATTACAAACAGGATGCATGTTTTGGAATATTTTTAATCTGTACAGGCTTCCTTCTTTTCACTCTGTCAATTATGTCAGTATTGTGGAGAAACTACAATGTTGGTGATCCATCCTCAGGGTTCTCCTATCGCAGCCATTAAACTCTGTAACTGTTTTAAAGTAACTATTGGCCTTATGGTGAAATTTCTGAGTGGTGTC
Source organism: Brachymystax lenok tsinlingensis (assembly GCA_030435695.1). NCBI lineage: Eukaryota > Metazoa > Chordata > Actinopteri > Salmoniformes > Salmonidae > Brachymystax > Brachymystax lenok. Next base: position 35,984,605 of record CM059815.1, read on the forward strand.
CTTCCTCTCCGGGCAACTGAGTTAGGAAGGACGCCTGTATCTTTGTAGTGACTGGGTGTATTGACGCAGCATCCAAAGTGTAACTTCACAATGCTGAAAGGGATAGTCAATGTCTGCTTTCTTTATTTTTACCCATCTACCAATAGTTGCACTTCTTTGGAAAACCTCTCTGGTCTTTGTGGTTGAATCTGATATTACAGATAATTGTATGTGTGGGGTACAGAGATGAGGTAGTCATTCAAAAATCATGTTAAACACTATTATTGCACACAGAGTGAGTCCAAGCAACTTATTATGTGACTTGTTAAACAAATTTTACCCCTAAACTTATTTAGGCTTGCCATAACAAAGGGGTTGAATAATTACTGACTCAAGACATTTAAGCTTTTCATTTTAATTAGTAAAATGACAAAAAATATCATTCTACTTTGACATTATGGGGTACTGTGTGTAGACGAGCGACACAAAATCTCAATTGAATACATTTTAAATTCAGGCAGTAACACAACAAAATGTGGAAAAAGTCAAGTGAATACTTTCTGAAGGCACTGTACCTATGTGTGCTCAGGCTCTGGTCCAAGCCATCGGTTTCTGGGACCAGTCAGAAAGGTTACAATGTGTTTGCGTTCTAGAAATCTCCGGGGAGGTACTCAGATCCAGACTCATTGCGGAGAAGAAACTAATGTCTGTGGGCATGACGTAGCGTTTGGCCGGAGCAAGTAGTTTGGGTAGCCTGGCAAGGCTAAAATGTGCCAACATCTCTAAAAGTCTCTACATTTTAAACATGACTAATTTCACATTCTTCATCATGCAGTCTCTAAAATGGCAGCCAATAGGCGGTGAATGGAGGACATTAAGTGAGTGCGTTCTGTAATTCAGGATTCTAAGACACAGCGGGAGTTCTTCACGCTAGGCGCTAATCAAAGACAGGTATGTGGACCAGCCTTCTCCGAGCAGATCAATGCCTGGTACATATTTAGTCCTAAAACTGAGGGGCTCAGGCTTGTTTACACTCAGGACACATTAGAAAACAGAGAGACTGGAGAGAGAGGGAGACATAAAGGGAAGGAGAGAGACAGGAGAGCGAGAGTCAGAGATAGAGAGGGAGAGGATAGGAGAGAGGGAGGCAGCTGATGTATCATCTTCATTCTATTGAAGCTCTCTCTCTCTCTCTCTCTCTCTCTCTCTCTCTCTCTCTCTCTCGAAGAGGACACACACTGACTCACAGTCAGACTGCTGCAAATGAAAGAAAATACAATAAACAGATCCCTTAAATGTGTCTTATTCTCCATTCAAACAGTATTGCAGAGGAACAAAACAGTTTAGGACTGTAACGAGGAGGGATAAACAAGAGTCTGTGGCAGCCGCATTAGACTTGCGCTTCAACATTTGATTTGATCTGTTGCAAAGCAATCTGTTGGCTTTGGTTTAGTGCGGCATTGGTGATTGTTTGGAGAGCTATTTTTCAGTCAGAGCTGGAGGTGGAGAGCTGTATATATAAATGCCTTGGTGAATGAATGAATGACTAATAAGCAGTCTTGCGGAAGGGTTTCTGTGTGCCAGGGATTCTAGAAATATTCAGTCAGTGGTGATAGTCTCCAGTCTTTGAAACATCTGGTGCAGAAATTCAGAGCTATACATTAGCCCAGACACTGGGAAAAACAATGCTAGCATTGTTGTACAGTAGAAGTCGACCCAACTGGAACTCAACCTACACCCGCACCCACACAGACACACACACAAACGCACCCACACGCCTACACACACACACACACACACACACACACACACACACACACACACACACACACACACACACACACACACACACACACACACACACACTCAGGCATTAAAATACTGGTGCAATGCAGTAAACAGAGCACAAGTCTTTCAGAAACAGGGAAAAGCTGTCAGAAATGACGTTAGAACACAACGGTGGGAAATCTATTCCTTGACAGGTAGTTACATTTACAGAGCTACTTCAGTGACGTCCCTCTGAGCGGCTTGGTGTCAATGTCGATGTACCGTAGTTGAGGATTTTGTATAGACTACTGTACAACTCACAACACCTGAGGCTTGAAATTCAACTCCCTTTCTTGCTTTATTTCTCTCTCTCTCCACTCTCGTTCACTTTGCAGAAAAAGGAAATTCAAAAGTCCACCGTCCAATTCACTTTATCAGCAAGAACTGACTTTTCTGACATTAGAACAAGTGAGCATAAAGCATTACACAGCACATTACAAGAAACACAATACCAGTCACACACCATTTAACGTATTAACAGGCCCATCATGGGAAGTACAACGGCTTCTAGATATCACTCTGCAGTTGAATTAATATACACTATAGACCATCTCTTAATGGAAACAGTGAATTGGTTCCAAGGATTGCTACAGACATGTGGTTGCTGTTCTGAGAGCATGTACGTATATTCCTTAGGCCAGGGGTGTTTTATCTGCAGAGTGCGGGTGTGGGTGCAGGCTTTTCTTCCAGCCAAGCAGGAAGACATAATTGTCGACTGAAGATAATGATTAGTTCTATGTCAAATCGGATGTGTTGACGCTTGTCTGGAACAAAGCCTGCCCTCCCACCAGCCCTCTGTGGATATAACTCTCAAAAGAGTGATGGGAATGTTGAGGAAACCCTTTTATCCACTATTGAATAAGAGGGAAGCTGCAAGTACTCCACACTAAAAATCAATGTTCCTAGCTGAATTGTCTATTGTCTATTGAAACCAATTTACAATTAAGCTTTTTCTTGAACACATTTCCCTCCTTGTTGTATGCACTGTCTCTGTCAATGTCAGAGGGTGATTTGACTGGCTCTGCAGTCTGGTTGTGTCGGTCCTGTCCATCTTGCTCAACCAACCATGAGCTTCCCCCTACAAACTAAAACAAGAAGCCACAGCTAGACCCTGTCTGCAGACACCGTCTTTGGAACGCTACCAAATCAAAATCAAATCAAATCAAATTTATTTATAAAGCCCCCCTTACATCAGCTGATGTCTCAGAGTGCTGTACAGAAACCTAGGCTAAAACCCCAAACAGCAAGCAATGCAGGTGTAAAAGCACGGTGGCTAGGAAAAAACTCCCTAGAAGGCCAAAACCTAGGAAGAAACCTAGAGAGGAACCAGGCTGTGAGGGGTGGCCAGACCTCTTCTGGCTGTGCCGGGTGCAGATTATAACAGAACATGGACAAGATTTTAAAATGTTCATAAAACAGGCAGAACAGTTGAAACTGGAGAAGCAGCACGGCCAGGTGGACTCGGGACATCAAGGAGTCATCAGGCCAGGTAGGCCTTGAGGAATGGTCCTAATGCTCAGGTCCTCCGAGAGAGAGAGAGAGAGAGAGAGAGAGAGAGAGAGAGAGAGAGAGAGAGAGAGAGAGAGAGAGAAGAAGAAAAAAGAAAGAAAGAGAGAGATAATTAGAGAGAGCACACTTAAATTTGCACAGGACACCAGATAAGAGAAGAAATACTCCAGATATAACAGACGGACCCTAGCCCCCCGACACATAAACTACTGCAGCATAAATACTGGGGGCTGAGACAGGAGGGGTCGGGAGACACTGTGGCCCTGTCCGACGAAACCCCCGGACAGGGCCAAACAGGCAGGATATAACCCCACCCACTCTGCCGAAGCACAGCCCCCACACCACTAGAGGGATATCTTCAACCACCAACTTACCATCCTGAGACAAGGCCGAGTAAGGCCCTACCAAAGTGTTTGTTCTTCGAACCTGTTTTTTAAATTGTATTATTATTTTTATTATAAGGTATCTGAAAGCTTTTCCCTGGGAAGATCATTATTGAAACCAACCATCGTTTGATGGTCAGGCTATGCTATATCGAAGTTCGAATTTGATTGTTACAAGGTATCTTATAAAAGGTATTGGTCTTTAAGAATGTTTCCTGCAATACGAACCAAGCATTTCCAAAACAATCCTTAATGTTAGTCAGTGACTTTTAATTCAACCTTATTTTAAGCTAAAGAGAAATATCACCTAACATTCTATGTTCTCTGAGATCCTTCCTCCCAGCCCTGCTGCCTCGGTGGGAAGATTCTCTTCTCTGTGACAGTAGTGGACTCTTAAACGGTGACATGGTGTCATACAGCCGCCAGTGTGGGCAGACGGATCAGCCGTGTGTCTGTGACATTTGATTAGCTGTTCAAGAGTCTTATGGCTTGGGGGTAGAAGCTGTTAAGGAGCCTTTTGGACCTAGACTTGGTGCTCCGGTACCGCTTGCCGTGTGGTAGCAGAGAGAACAGTCTATGACTTGGGTGACTGGAGTCTTTGACAATCTTTTGGGTCTCCCTCTGACACGCCTAGTATATAGGTCCTGGATTGCAGGAAGCTTGGCCCCAGTGATGTACTGGGCCATACGCACTACTCTCTGTAGCGCCTTACAGTCGGATGCCGAGCAGTTGCCATACCAGGCGGTGATGCAACCGGTCAGGATGCTCTCGATGGTGCAGCTGTATAACTTTTTGAGGATATGAGGACCCATGCCAAATCATTTCAGTCTCCTGAGGGGGAAAAGGTGTTGTCGTGCCCTCTTCACGACTGTCGTGGTGTGTTTGGACCATGAAAGTTCATTGGTGATGTGGACACCAGGGAACTTGAAACTCTCAACACAATAGGGTCAGCAATAGGGGAGTGATTGCTTCACACAAGAGCACAAAATGTGTACATTTCTAGAAATCTTTGAAAAGCAAGTCAGGTAAAGAGCTTTGTCAGGTAAAAATACAGTGTTGTATTTTGAGACCTGCTTGAATAAGCTTAGTAGTCAATAGGCAGAGGGTAGAATAATGTGTCAGATTCTCTGTAATAATGGTATGGGAATAATAAAGCATTTTATTTTGTAAAGTGGTTTCTTGCATCAAACAACACAACAAAAGTGTGTGGATAGTGGATAAACAGGTTAATGATAAGCCCTGCATGTTTTTTCTCATGGAATGTAGGCCTACATTGAACACCACACATTGGCTGCTGCTGTGGCTCTTTCCATGTTACAATGGGATGCATGTTTTCCATTGTTTTTGATGGTAGGACACTCTGGTAGGCCTACATTATGATCAAATAGCCACAGTAGCCTACTTGGCCACTGTTAAAAACTGTAACTTAAAGTGGGACCAGCCTCAGTGTTCGCATTGAATGCGCTTTTGAAGTTGCACAGAATTTTCACAACATTCAAATTTGGACTCAGCATACCTGAAATATGCCCAGTGCGGAATTTGTTTTTAAGGAACATTGCTTGTGATTGATATTGAAGGTGCTAATAATAAAAAACTGTGTAATATCAAAGATTAACAATAATTTCTCTGTTAAACTATTATGAAACCGCAATGGCTTAGCGAAACACAAAAAAGTTTATATCCCTAACATATTCCTATAGGGCCCGATTTAGATTTCCGAAATTAAGCCTTATCTTACGCATGCCTTTCCTACACACTTCTCAGTAGTTGGTATTCAGTCTTACCTTATGAAGGTGCGTAATGGGCTTTGCAGGCATGGTTCCCTTGCGAGCGCTGAAAAAATGTAATTGAACAGCTGAAAACTCTCCCACTTGCCTGCCAACAGATTTTCTTAAGGAGTTTTCATTCAATAGGTTTTTAAATACATTTACCTTAAGCCATCCCTTTAAATACAGTGTACCTCTTAGTTAGAATTTTCTCTACAGACTTAAAAGAATATATTGAGAGAATTGGTTCAGAATATTAGTGATTAATGAAACATTTAAATATTCGTCTCCATTTTGGCAGCAGTTGGTAGATGTAAAAATACTCTGATCTTGTAGATTATTTACGGTTAGGAAAAACAGGTTTGGAGAGCCCTTACGCACAAAAGAAAGAAGACTGTGTTTTGATTCATTCAGAAAATTGCCACATTCAGTTCTTTAACTCATGGTAATGTTGGAGGATTAGTGTACATAGAATTATAATAGGGAGAATAGTGTACAATAGAAGGCTATACCCTCATATATTTCCTGCACTAACCATGAAACTGTGTGATGACACAGCCAAGTATTGTGCTATGCGTCAGGTTCAAACTGTTACGGCTTGGTCTGCACTCCGCTTCATAATGATTGAATTAGCCTACATGTCTTTTTTTATATTGTCCTCAGCAACAACCACATGGCCGTGACGGCATTTACAGAGGAAGCAAATGAAGGTAAACTAAACAATGGAATTAAATTGAATTATAATGTAGGCTATACCAACTGAAGGGAACTAACAGTAAATGTAATATGTTATTAGGCCTACTGACGGTCGATACTGATAGTGACTAATAGTTAGCATGATAGAAACAGGAAACAGAGAAAGTCGGGAAGCCTATAATGAAGACATTCGAGGGTGTCCATCCCTGCAAGTTAAAAGGCTGTACAATTTCAATTCTGCATAATGGCACAGCGTTTCATACACTACTGTGGGAAAGGTGATATGTTGCTATGCTTCAGTTTTCTGCCATATGATTGGTTTCACATTTGTCTCCAGGTAAAATAGATCTAAAATAAGTGTAATTTATATACACAATTCCCTTATCCAAACAGATGACTAATTTACCAAGCTCTTATCAACGGCTCTTATCAACGGCTCTTATCAACAGCTCTTATCAAATTGGAAATGACAGTGCATGGAGAATGGTGTAATTTCAATAGGAAAACATTTAGTTTGACGCTATTTCCACGTGGAACTTGTAGGTTCGCTAGACCTTATTCATGGTTTCCTCACGTGTAAAGCTAGTGGAATTATCAGGGCATTAAGTCAAGTTCAGAATAAGGCGTTATATGTAGACACACCTCCACCACACCTTCATTTATTGGATCTGCACACAAAAATGAATAGCACGCTATTCTCACGCTTAAGTTCAAGGTCAGAATACGCAGAGAGAGAAAAGTGCATAAAAAGGGAATTATGTTCCATTTACGTGGTCCATAGCGAAATGCTTATTAAAATTCAACAGGGGGATCTGTGAAAAGGGTACGTCTGGAGACAGACCGACCTGCTGTAGGAACATTTGCTCAAGACATCACTAGGGAACATGGGCAGGGAAAGTACAACTTGAAAGACCTTGGAGAGTGACTTAATGCAATATGCACTTTCAGAGTAATGCAATAATTGTATGTGTGCTCTTGTAGTACATTTTGCCTGTTAGAGGGCATTGTCATGACTGTTGTCAGAAAATTCCTATAAGAAACATTATAAATGGTTTTATTGTTATATTACATAGTCTCATATAGGGGGTAATAAGTATGTTCATAAATCAGATTTTTTTTTACATTTCAGCAGACACTCTAATCCATAGCAATTTGGGTTAAGTACCTTGCTCAAGGGCACATCAACAGATTTTTCACCTATTAAGCATGGGGATTCAAACTAGCAACCTTTAGGTTACTGGTCCAATGCTCTTAACCACTAGGGTACCTAATAAGAGCACAGTGAAGTGTTCTTGCTGTCCTTTCTACCCTTTGTGTAGGAAGAAAACTTACACAACTGACCATAAGTGCAATTATTAATCTCATAGATTCGACTGGGAATGATTATTAATTGACTACAGCAATAACCGAGCCAGCAAAGATCCATTCCATAGATTTTAACCTTTAAAGTCAATATTAATTTGGACCGTGAGGGGAGACTTCTGCATTAAGTAATTGATGTTTCATGGGTTAAAATATCCTGTCTTTCCTTGTCTGTGAACTAATGCCACACACACATGTTTGCTTTACTATACTTGTGGGGACCAAACAATTGATTCCCATTCAAAATTATATTTTCCCTAACCACTAACCCCTTAACCTAACTCTAACCCTAATCCTAACTCTAACCATAATTGTAACCCTAACCCATAAGCCTAAAATAGCATTTTTCTTTGTGGGGACCTGCAGCGAAATGTCCAAACTTGTCAGAATTTTCCTTGTTTTTGTATGAGGATAGTAAAACCAAAAACACACACAAACATAGTACACACACCTGTATCTACTTACTCCATGCATCACACACACACACACACACACACACACACACAATATTTTGTTTCTCTTCTTCCTCTTTTTTAATTATCTGTTAATCACAATGTTTGATTACAACTAAACAAATCATCCCCAAACCCATGTGACCAAACTGATAAAATCAAATTTGATTGTATTACTCTGTACAACCTCATGTTTTAAATATAATTTGTTTTATAAAACCTTTATTACATGACTATATCATAATGTATCTTCTCTGTCTGTCCGTCCGTCCGTCCGCCCGCCTGTCCGTCCGTCTGCATTAAGACATTCAATGTCATCTCTGTAACTTCCCTGTATCTGTCTGTTTGTCTGTCTGTCTACATTAAGCCATTCAATGTAATCTCTGTAACTTCCCTGTCTCTGTCTGTTTGTCTGTCTGTCTACATTAAGCCATTCAATGTCATCTCTGTAACTTCTCTGACTGTCCGTCTTTCTGTCTCTATGTGTCTGTCTGTCTGTACCTGGTGCTGGGGTGGTGCTGGGAGTGGGGATGGTGATGGGTGGGGGGTGGGGTGGGGTTGGTGAATGCGTGGGGGTGGGGCTGAGGAATACAGAGGGGAGGAAATAGAACACACACAAAAATGCTGATCTTTTCAATGCCTGCATAAGCATTTGATGTCAATTTAAGTCAGTTAAGAACAAATTATTATTTACAATGACGGCCTACCCCAGCCAAACCCTAATCCGGACGATTCTGGGCCAATTGTGCGCAACCCTATGGGACTCCCAATCACGGCCGGTTGTGATACAGCCTGGGAATCAAACCAGGGTTTGTGGTGACGCCTCTAGCACTGAGATGCAGCGCCTTAGACCACTGCGCCACTCGGGAGCCCCTAATGAACCACATCAACATAATATAATAATCTTGTAATATCGGTATTCCCGCGCAGAATATGTCTTAATCACACCCAACCATGTCAGATTTCAATGCTTGTCCACCCTGGAATATACTTGAGATTGAAACATTGCAACTGACTAACATTATTTTCAAAACTTGCCAAGCAGTCAATGCATTGTCTGTCTGCTGTGAGCTGTAACTCGACAGTCTATGGAGTTCAAACCTAGGCTTTGATTTGACTGCTGATCCGGGAACTCACTAAGGGACATAATCCTTCGCTCCGAGATGTGTTCTCGTAAACAGATTATCTTGAGTTACGCTAATAGTATTGTTAATATAGTTACTATTAACTTGGTGCATTGTAAATGGTTAAAGACTTTGGACTCTGTCATGTTTATCAAAGTGTTGTGGGAGTGGAAGTGATCGTTATCTGCAGCCTCACTGGAACTGTGATCAAAGTACATTCACACAGGGTACTGGTGCTTTCAGGAAAGTTGCACTTGTTCGCGGAGTCACGCTGTGAACAACTTTGGGAAAACGACAGAAAAGGTTGCCAGAATGAAGCAAGAAAAGACTCAGTGGAAAGATTTCCTTGAGAATATCAGTGTTCTGCAAGCGGTGCTGACACTCCCTCTCTTAGGTCCGGCTTGTATTGGGTTGATGGTGTACCTTATGTTTACGTCTCTGTGGCTGCTGCCTATTCTCTACTTCATATGGCAGTTAAAGGACCGGCACACACCTGAAAGAGGGGGCAGGAGAACTGCATTTGTGAGAAACTGGAAAGTGTGGAAGCTCGTAAGGGACTACTTCCCAATGAAGTTGGTGAAGACAGCGGAGTTGAACCCAAACAAGAACTACATCTTAGGGTGTCATCCTCATGGGGTCTTGAGTCTCGGAGCCTTTACTACTTTCACCACAGAGGCCTGTGGCTTTATGGACCTCTTCCCTGGGGTGCGTTCCTGTCTCTGCATCCTGGGTGGCCTCTTCAAGATCCCCCTCTACAGGGAATATGTCATGGCCACAGGTTGTTGTCCAGTCAGCAAGCCCAGTCTCAAACACCTTTTGTCTAAAAGTGGGAAAGGCAATGCGCTGGTGATTATTATAGGGGGTGCTGCTGAGTCTCTGCTGAGTCTGCCTGGGGTCAACGCTGTGGTTATGAAGCAGAGGAAAGGCTTCGTCAAGGTGGCCCTGGAGTTTGGGGCTGACCTGGTGCCCGTCTACTCGTATGGGGAGAACGATATGTTCCGTCAGGTGATCTTCTCAGAAGGCAGTGTGGGCTGGAGGTTACAGCAACTCTGTAAGAAGATCATGGGCTTTGCCCCTTGTCTGTTCATGGGTGAACGCTGGTTCTGGATGCCTTACCACTGCCCTGTCACCATTGTTGTGGGTAGTCCTATCCCAGTGCCAAAGAGGCCTTCTCCCACTCAGGAGGAGGTGGACCACTATCATGGCCTCTACATGGAGTCTCTGGCCAAGCTCTTCAATGAGCACAAAGTCAGGTGTGGACTCTCAGACAGCCACGAGCTGCAGATCACATAGGCCAATCATTTTGACAATGTGAATGAGGTGATTTGTCATGGTGTCCTTCTGTCTGTACCGTAGCCCACCAATCTCCACAGTGAGTATGTTTACATGCACGGTAATAATTCTATATTAACTGATCATATCGATTATATACTGATTATGACAGTACTGCGAGTTTGGCATTAGTCATGATTAACTTAATTGGCGTAAAGTCATAAGCGAAGTAAGCATAAACGGATTAAAATACCTAGATTTTTTTGCAATATTTTGAATTATTTGGATACCTTAATCAGAGTTCCTGCGGTGTAGTTGATCTGCACATGTGCTATCATAAGCAGCACAAGCCTTCCTCTTTGGCGCATGTGAATTGAATTCAGATAATCCGAAAGTACGCATCTAAGAAATAGGTTTCACATACAACCTCTATATTTTCGAAGTCAGAATCAAACAGGCTTCCCAAAAATGATATGATTGCTGTGATAGGACCTTTATTTTTTGGTCATTTTCTACATTTCTTTAAGTCCCATCAGGCACCCTGATTATCAGCTGTCCATGTAAACAGAATAATTAGGGAATTCTTTCTTCTTGCAAAGCATAACAATGTTTTAATCAAACTATTATATTAATCAGAGTATTCACAACGATCCTATTATTGAATGCATGTTAACATACTCAGTGAAAATACTCGAATGAAAGCCTTCCAACTCAGTATCTGATCCAGCGATGTCCCAATCATTGATCCCTGGATCCACCAAGCTGCCTGGCTAATTGGCGCATAGCTTTTGACTGCATTTACTGTAAGAATGACTACAAGGGAAAAATGCATGTGCTTTATATGTAGCAATAACTTAACCATCAATCTGAATACCTTGAAGATCCACTCAATATCATAACAAATGGTGAATGATTGTGTGACTTAGGATTTATAAAGAAATACTGTGCTTACATGCTGAGTACAATCAATCAGACTTTGTAGCCACCAGCAGCATCTGAGCAATGTTTGTCAGGGATCATAACATTCTTATAACAGTTGACTTTGAATAACTTCCGAGTACTAACTATTTGCAATATAGTATTATATATAAATTATATATTTCTGATGATATGTGTTTTAATAAATTTGGCTTGTGGTGAGGGTCCACTTTGACCACAGGATTTTGCCACAATGTATTAATTTATTTAATCCTTCCTGTGAACTGCGAAGTGGATGCAGATAGCTGCAGTGAGAGGTTTTGGACATAAACAGAGTGGGAGTGTCTTTCAGTGCTATGATTCACAAGCTGTAGAGATCTATCACAACATTTCAATATTTCTTTCTCATCACGTACACATATTAGGCATACTCTTCTCTACAGGACAAAGTAGTTGTTACCCAGCTATTCCAATCATCTTCGACATGGAAAATGAATCAAACTTTAACATACACTACCGTTCAAAAGTTTGGGGTCACTTAGAAATGCCCTTGTTTTTTGAAAGAAAATCTTTTTTTTTTGTCCATTAAAATAACATGAAATTGATTAGAAATACAGTGTAGACATTGTTAATGTGGTAAATGACTATTGTAGCTGGAAACGGCAGATTTTTTATGGAATATCTACATAAGCGTACAGAGGCCCATTATCAGCAACCATCACTCATGTGTTCCAATGGCACGTTGTGTTAGCTAATCCAGGTTTATAATATTAAAAGCCTAATTAATCATTAGGAAACCCTTTTGCAATTATGTTAGCACAGCTGAAAATTGTTGTAATGATTAAATAATCAATAAAACTGGCCTTCTTTAGAATAGTTGAGTATCTGGAGCATCAGTATTTGTGGATTCGATTACAGGCTCACAATGGCCAGAAACAAAGAAGTTTCTTCTGAAACTCATCAGTCTATTCTTGTTCTGAGAAATTAAGGCTATTCCATGCGAGAAATTGCCAAGAAACTGAAGATCTCTGAATAACGCTGTGTACTACTCCCTTCACAGAACAGAGCAAACTGGCTCTAACCAGAATAGAAAGAGGAGTAGGAGACCCCGGTGCACAACTGAGCAAGAGGAGAAGTACATTAGAGTGTCTAGTTTGAGAAACAGACGCCTCACAAGTCCTTAACTGACTGCTTCATTAAATAGTACCCGCAAAACACCAGTCTCAACGTCAACAGTGAGGAGGCGACTCCGGGATGCTGGCCTTCTTGCCCATCTTAATCTTTTATTTTTATTGGCCAGTCTGAGATATGGCTTTTTCTTTGCAACTCTGTCTAGAAGGCAAGCATCCCGGAGATCATTTATGAAAACCTGCTCCAGAGCGCTCAAGACCTCAGACTGGGGCGAAGATTCACCTTCAAAGGTGCTTCAACAAAGTACTGAGTAAAGGTTCTGAATACTTACGTAAATGTATTATTTCAGTTTTCTATTTTTAAAACATTTGCAAAAATGTATAAAAAACTGTTTTTCCTTTGTCATTATGGGGTATTGTGTGTAGATTGATGAGTGTAAAATTTATTGAATCCATTTTAGAATAAGGCTGTAATGTAACAAAATATGGAAAAAGTCAAGGGGTCTGAATACTTTCCGAATGCACTGTAGACAATGTAAACCATGTTAGCCATTGTGTAGCATTTAGAGTTTAAAACAAAAGCTGGCTACTCAGCTTAATGTCATGAGTGGTGACAGATTTTAATTATAAATATGATTCTGCCTCAGTGCTCCACAGAAAAGAAATGGACCAAATACACATCCAAGTGTGTCCATAACATGTTAAAATCTAAATCATTGCAGTTTTCTGTCATCAAAGCACACATACCTATAAAGATACATACATAGATATAAATATATACTACAGTAGCCTACTGGTATTCAGTATCTTGAAATGTTCTGGGATATAGTCATACAAAAGGCTTGCCTTTATGCAGGTCATCAATAGAGCATTAAATATAAATTATTAATACATAAATCTAAAAACAGACAAAAAAGAATGCCATATATAATATTCAGAATATTCATTCAGAAGTCCAGAGGGCTGCACTCTGCATTGCTATAGGCTTACATATACAGGCTACTGTTAATTAGATTTACAATTGGAATTTTATGCAGTAGCCTATGGAAAATGCGACCTCATCAAATCACGGTTTTTCTAATGAATATTGGAATTAAATATAAAAAAATCCCATTCAAAAGTTAGTCACAACAAATAGGCTAACAGCCAATGCAACACTTAAAACGGATAGCCTAGTCACAGGTGTAGGCTACAATATCAAATGTAACGACACATTAATTTAGGTGGCGGTTTAACCTTCAGCCTAAAATAACCCATAGTTATAGACATTTTCTGTTCCACCTACTGAGGTGACCTCACCTCAAGCATATATGCTCAATCTCAAATTCACTCAACAAGTGAAAGCCGATATCGATGCCGACGAACCTGTCACAGGCAATCAGACACTACTGGAGAGTATCTTCTCAATACACAAAACAAACAACGAAATATTTGAGAAATGAACAGGAAAAATAAGAAATATTCACAACTATTTAGGTGAAAACATTGAGTTTATACCTTTGTCTCCCAGCGAGAACGTCAGATCCATTTCCAGAGTTACACAGGGAACCAGAGGGTTTCGCCCATTCTACCTTCCCCTCTCCCCTTCAATATCAGCACATATTGAAAGACAAGACAATGACGAAAAGGAAGAAATGTTGAGAATAAAAGGTTAACTTGGGTCTTCAAAAATTTTAACAATGTAGTCCTCGGTTCAATGAAATTGGCAATGCAGGGAGACTGGCTCCTACCGCTCGGCGCACATCGCTGCGCGTCTGCTGTGTGTGCTAGAGTTTATGGACTCAACTGGTAGAGGAAATCACCGGGTTCCCCCCATACACACTCCATCATACAGCTAGGGAGGGAGGGGCACTCATACTGAATTTGCGCCAGTGATGCGTTTTTTAAATAGATTTTTCTAGAGCAACAATATGAAAGTATTGTTCTATTTTTTAAATAGCGAAGAAATACATTTTTTGGGTTTGTATTTGATTAGGACTATATATATATTTATCATTGATAGGCTTCTACTGATATAGGGCTATAAATCCATGGAATATGGTAATCAATCAAATACGTGTCAACGATGGAGTCAGTGAAATTACGCACAGGTTTCTCAAAATACAGTATGTCAGTCTATGGATATTTTTCGATTGATAAAACCCTCTGTCAAAACAATTTCAACACAGTCATGCATTTTCAAATCTACAAAACAGAGGCTTAAATGTAATATTGGACTCAAACCATTTCTGGACACAATAAATCCTCAGGGAGATTATGTCATCAGCATATGTTCTCCCATTGAATGGGTAAGGCAAATCAATTTCCTGATTTGATATAAAAATCTTTAGAAGCAATATTCCTCTCATATAGATATCTATGCAGATGAGAATATTCTCCAGATATCTTATTCCCCTTCTCTCTGTGTAATTATCCATCCATTATGAGTAAAAATAGCTGTCACGCTCGTCGTGTAAAGAACTGGACCAAGGTGCAACGCGGACTGAGTTCCACAGCTTTTAATTTGTGAAACTATGAAACAACAAAAACAATGACCGAGAATCGGACGTGGTGAGGTGAGGTGAGGTGAGGTGAGGTGAGGTGAGGTGAGGTGAGGTGAGGTGAGGTGAGGTGAGGTGAGGTGAGGTGAGGTGAGGTGAGGTGAGGTGAGGTGAGGTGAGGTGTGGCACGCACCGCAAGTGGGGAAAATAACAAACATATATATGGTCCCCAATTAGAGGTAACGACACTCAGCTGCCTTTAATTGGGAACCATCAACAAACCAAACCTAGAAAATAAAACATAGAACAAAAACCCCCCTGATCACATCCTGAACAACACACCCTAGATGAGCCAGAAGGCTATCTGTGGCCAGGACGTGACAATAGCATATGAAACAGACACAGCTGCACCAGATATACTCTGATAATGGCACTGTATATTTTTTCAATTGAAAGGCCTCTGAGCTTTCCATTTGTCATAATAAAAGTGATCACACAGGGTTGTTTTACTGTTATGTTTCCTATTAAGGCTACCTAGCTGGGCAGCTTGTGCTTTGATCTGAAATTGCACTACAGTGACCATTAACTAAGGAAGCTCCACAACAATCAATTGGCCCTTTATAATTAACCTTACATTACAGCCTTATTCTAAAATGGATTAAATTGTTTTTTTCCCCCTCATCAATCTACACAGAATAACCCATAATGACAAAGCAAAAACATTTTTTTTTACTTTTTTGAAAATGTATATATAGTTTCCTAACCTTTCTTATATCTCTCAGATATAGGACAGACACTTAAAAACAGACTTCCTTTTGATATGTTGTTCCATGTAGTGAATGTGTTTCAATTGGCTAATATCAGTAATGCCAAATTCAATGTTTCATCCAATAATTTGTTTATATATTTTTTGATACGTTAAGGGATCTTAACAACTTGTTCTCAACTTGCCTACCTGGTTAAAGAAAGGTGATTTAAAAAAATGTTTTTTTAATCAAATAGCTAAATTATCCCTGATAGGACCATCTTAAAACAATTCCATATGTTAGCTTGACATTTTCCACAATATGTGGAAAATGTTAAGGGGTCTGAATACTTTCCGAATGCACTGTATACTGTATGTGGCTGTAAACACTAATGTAAGGTCCGTTGGTCTTTCTACTTCCTAATGGTTCTGGTTGGTATGTTAAATTGGAAGCTGATCCTAGATTAACTCTTAGCAATATCGTCTGGGCAACAGTCTCAATCATTTCCATTGAGTCTGGTGCCAGGGGGGAACGCTGCATAAGACACACCCAGAGCAATGTATTTAGAGAGTAGGGACATTGAGGTTTCTGCTTCATGACGCATTTATATGACACTTCAACATTCTATGGCAGCCATGTTAGATCCTCATTAACATTACATGAGGAATATTTAAACAATGCTATGCAACTGAATGTCTGGAATTAGAACAATATTCAACGTCCTAACAGTTGGTCTAACTCTCTAAATATATGGCTCTGGACACACCTATTGGGGTGTGAAATGTCTCCCGTGTAATCCCCATATCAATTGTCCCCAGACAATTGATGTAATTTCCATCCCTGGAATAAGATTTATTTTGCATTAAAAATGAATCATCAAAGGCAGATCAATCAATAGGCGTTGATGTTTCAGGGCCAAAGATTGGGCGGCCTGGTACGTTCTGATGAAGAGAAGAGGACAGTCTGTAGCCTACTGCAGTTGAATACAGTAACAGACAGATCAGAGACGGTCAAGGTTGATTGGTTTCAGAATTCAGATAGCTGCTGAGGATACTTTTGGTGCCAAATGTCATTGTGTCAAGGCCAATGGAGAACTCTTGAACTTTTGAGCACCCCATCATTTACCATGTAATTGTCTCAAAATAAGACTGACACTAAACACTTAGCATCTGACATTTTGATCTGTGGTGAAAGCATTTCTGGAGATTCTGAGAATGAGCTTTTTCTTAAAGTCACATTGCACTATGCAGGCATCTGTTGAAGGCAACCCTGCCAATCTCTGCCCACAGACTGCAGAGAGGGAGGGTATATCACACATGCCAAACACGTTCCCTTCAATGCAGCTCTTGGATTTCATTTTTTTATCTGCGAGTCAAAGACAAGCACACTGAAAGAAAACTATGACATGATCCCGTGATTGCTTCAATTAAGGGCTGCAAGAAACAGAATCCAATAGTTTGTCAAACCGTCTAGAAACGTTCCCTGGATGTTTACCCTCCTGAGAAGTCTTCGGGACGTCTTCGGCCAACGTTTTGGACATGGAAAGACAGGGAACGTTCTCGAGTTCTAAGAAAATCCGCAAATGGGTCCCGATATCGTTCTCCTTCAGGCCACTTTGTGAATCATTGATGATAAATACCCCTCGTGGTCTGTTTGTTATAAAGTGAGCATGATTCATTGGCAGCCTTGGTCGTGTTCTGCATTAAGCTACTATTTCATGTTTATCATGCTCCATTCTATCAAACAAAAAGTGGTTTGGGATACTGAGGGAACTCTTCTCCACATCTCTCTCTACTGGTTGTCTTTGAACATGTGGAGCCTTGGCAGCATAGCCATCTCTTGCACTATCGTTCAACCACCCCAAGATAAAAGCAGCATCAAATACCTTTCCCCTACACTCACTCCACTGGTGGGTTGCCGTGTACTGTACTCGCAGTAATACATATTAAATATAACACATGAATTATTAAACCTGATCTATGAGACACTCAAGCGAAGTGCTGAGGCACTGCATACTGAATTGATGGGGTACGCCATGGGAAAATTAGCAAGTGCTTCCCGATAGTTGATATGCATAACGTGTGCGAATTAAAGAACTCATTCCAGGGGCGTGGAGGAGCGTCGGTGTTGCACCTCTGCATCTCTGCATTCATGATCGATATTGCTCAAGGGGCCAGGGTTCCGTTCTAGAAGCACGTCTTTCGACTGCTCCCACAGTTTTGCTTCGGTACTGCAGTTTAACCAAAGCCTGGCCCAGAAAGAACATTTTCATAGACGGCCACATAGAGAAATCAGATTTGAACAGAGGTGGAAAAAGTACCAAATTGTCGTACTTGAGTAAAAGTAAAGACACCTTTATAGAAAATTACTCAAGTCAAAGTGAAAGTCACCCAGTAAAATATTACTTGAGAAAAGTCTAAAAGTATTTGGTTTTAAATACACTTAGTTATCAAAAGTAAAAGAATAAATCATTTCAAATTGCTTATATTATACAAACCAGACGGCACAATTGTTTTTAGTTTTTATTTATGGATAGCCAGGGGCACACTCCAACATTCAGACATAATTTACAAACAAAGCACTTGTGTTTAGTGAGTCCGCCAGATCAGAGGCAGTAGGGATGACCTGGGATGTTCTCTTGATGAGTGTGTGAATTGGACAATTTTCATGTCCTGCTAAGCATTCCAAATGTAATGAGTACTTTTGGGTGTCAGGGAAAATGTACGGAGTAAAAAGTATATTATTTTCTTTAGGAATGTAGTGGAGTAAAAGTAAAATATCAATAATAAAGTAAAGTACAGATACCCCCCAAAACTACTTAAGTAGTACTTAAAGGATTTTTACTTAAGTACTTTACACCAGTGGACTCTTTAGTCATCACCTTTGTGCACAAAACATCCATAGATTCTTTTTCTCATAATTCACAGACGAAGATATCAACATTTTACACTCACCAGATGTCTGCCATTTTTTTGGATAACGTGATGACGTTGTTGCTCCTACCGCTGCTCCTTGTGCGCAATGAGTGAGCATGTGCTGTTGGTCTGTATAAACCGGATGCAACGCAGATACAGACAGTCCATGAATTGGTGTATGCGACGTGAGATTACCTTGAAAACAACCAGGCGGACTCTCCAGTTCTTATTATACATCAGTGATATTGCTAAGCCAGCAACACTACCCCAGCCAAGAGAGTGAAAATGCCTAAATTAATTTGCATTGACAGATAATTAATTTGCGATGAGAATGTACTCTAAGAGTAATCTGTGGGTAGAAATCACTACTGCCGCCAGTTAATAGGCACCAAGTGTGAACAATTTAAAAATGTCTTTACTTAGGGTCCGGATGAGTCATAATTCAGACTTCCAATCGATAATCTAATAGAATTTGGGCGGGAATATGGTTTACATATAGCAAAACTCAAGAGAAACTCAAGACGTCTGCATTCACTTAGCAGATGATTAGATAATACAGTACGTGAACATTAATGATTAGATAATACAGTACGTGAACATTAATGATTAGAGAATACAGTAAGTGAACATTAATGGTTAGATAATACAGTACATGAACATTAATGATTAGATAATACAGTAAGTGAACATTAATGGTTAGAGAATACAGTAAGTGAACATTAATGGTTAGATAATACAGTACGTGAACATTAATGATTAGAGAATACAGTACGTGAACATTAATGATTAGATTGCCTATGTTACTGTTGCCTAACATACCATAAATCTTTAGCTACTTAAATTCAATGTTGGCTTAGGAGATTTGAATAGCTTCATAAAAGCCCAGAAAATGTAATATATAAAACTCTTAATTTCAGATGTAGCATACATTTTCCAAAACCAGCAGTAGTTCACAGAAACACATGCAAAACAAATCAAGAATACCCCTTATATTCAAGTCACACGCGTCTTCACGGAACTAAGTCTAACAAAAGCTAGATACGAATGAATAAATTCTAGTCACGTCCTTGGTAATGGTGGTATAAGCCAGATATAAACAGACCCTTGTTTATCTCCCGACATCATCATCACCCGGTAACACAAAATAACTCTGGAAAACCAAACAGGAAGAGCATCGAAAGAACAAAAACAGTCAAAAGTGTTACAACAATATCAATTGAAAACAGGTCGAAAAATGTCTCGAAACCTGAACAGGAAACAACGTCCCCGGAAAGCACATATTTCCTGGTTGGAAGTTTTCATGTCCCATAAAACTATAGTGGCCTGAGTTGGACAGCAGGGTCTGGGGGGACAGAGAATAAGGGACAGAGGGATTAGATATGTGTTAGCCCTAGTGTGAGAGGCAGTGCGTCAATATCTGCAAGTATCTCTTTTAGCTTGTGGATGGATCTTATCTGAAGAGGGGTGGGTGTATGTGTGACCTTGCGTGTCCTCAGGAGCGAACGTACAGGAGTTCAAAAACCCTCAGACAGCCTGGGTGATGTTAATCAGCATCAGGACAGCTATTCTATTTGTGATAACGCCTCCACCCATCTGAATACACACGCTCCCCACATATCTTATCACTCACTCATTCACACATGCTGGGACGTACACACACACAAATGCATGGCACACATGCACACACGCACACACACACACACACACACTGAATCTGAATCTGAATCAGAGCAAACTGTATTTACCCTGTGAGCCACCCCACAGGAAAACAATTACATGTTAACATTAAATTACATTTTTAACAAGCTGCATGGTGTCGCTGTAATTACCTGCTCAAGGACGGGAGAAAGATTTCACCTCCGCATTTTAGAGAGGTCATAGACAGTAATACTCAACATCCCCAAAATACTGTATACCTCAATAATCCCCATTTGAATGCCTTTCTGACTCATCACCAATTGAAATCTCCCATCTAATTTGTGAAACTCTGCTGAACCCTTCAACCCAATCAGAGTTATTAGTATTAATAACCATCTAATCCACTCATTGTCAGTGCAGAGCCACATTCAGTGGGAGAGCCTGGACCACCCTTCTCCCCCTTGAAGGTCAAAGCATCAAGTGATTAGTGACTGGGTCATATCTACATGTGCTGAGATCCAAACCATAAACAGCTTGATATCATCTTGTCTGCATCCCAATGGCACTCTATTCCCCATATGGTGCACAACGTTTGACCAGGGCCCATAGGGGCTTTGGTCAAAAGAAGTGCACTATGTTAAGAATAGGTTGTTTTGGGACACAGACCTTCTTCTGTATACTATGCACTGAATCAGGCAGTATTAGCAACATCACTGTTTGCCCATTGAGATTTGAATTATATGTCCATAAGTTAGCCCAGAAGGAAACGCAATGTATTCATACGAACTGTGGCTACCGCCTGTTCAGAGAGTTAGGGCCCTCTACCTGGGCAGAGGTTTGAGTTTTCCTGTATCAGCAAAGAGGAGCTGTTATGTAACTGTTACACTAGTGGTATTAAAGAAGGTGATTGCTGACTATAGCCCATTTATAGTTTTGGAGATGTTTTCAGAGGATGTGCGCCCTCCATTTGATCAATTTGTCTAATAAAAAATGACATTGGATCAAAGGCGTCATGCCCATAGGGAACACAGGGGCATGTGCCCCCTCAGATTTGTCCTGTTAATAATATATATTTAAATGTTCTTGTTATTTCTATGTAATACTACTAAACTTCATCAATTTTATGAAATTTTCTTTAGCTAGCTTAGCTAGGTTCCCAATCTCCCAACCTCATAACTAGCTACCAAGAAGCCATTTCAGGCTATCACTCAAGTTAGAGTAGCTAGCTTGTCTATCTTAACTGGCATGCCTGCTAGAAAGTTGGTAGACTTTAGAAAAGCAGGCAATAACTAAATGTACTGAATAAGAAACATTCCTTGCAGAGAAGCATTTATAACGAAACAAAAATATAAATCAAATCAAAATCAAATTTTATTGGTCACATACACATGGTTAGCAGATGTTAATGCGAGTGTAGCGAAATGCTTGTGCTTCTAGTTCCAACCATGCAGTAATATCTAACAAGTAATCTAACAATTTCACAACAACTACCTTATACGCACAAGTGTAAAGGAATGAATAAGAATATGTACATATAAATATATGGATGAGCGATGGCCGAACGGCATAGGCAAGATGCAGTAGATGGTAGAGAGTACAGTATATACATATGAGATGAGTAATGAAGGGTATGTAAACATTATATAAAGTGGCATCGTTTAAAGTGACTAGTGATACATTTATTACATCCAATTTTTTATTATTAAAGTGGCTAGAGATTTGAGTCAGTATGTTGGTAGCAGCCACTCAATGTTAGTGATGGCTGTTTATCAGTCTGATGGCATTGAGATAGAAGCTGTTTTTCAGTCTCTCGGTCCCAGCTTTGATGCACCTGTACTGACCTCGCCTTCTGGATGATAGCGGGGTGAACAGGCAGTGGCTCGGGTGGTTATTGTCCTTGATTATCTTTTTGGCCTTCCTGTGACATTGGGTGGTGTAGATGTCCTGGAGGGCAGGTAGTTTGCCCCCGATGATGTGTTGTGCAGACCTCACTACCCTCTGGAGAGCCTTACGGTTGTGGGCGGTGCAGTTGCCGTACCAGGCGGTGATACAGCCCGACAGGATGCTCTCGATTATGCATCTGTAAAAGTCAGCCTCCTGAGGTTGAAGAAGCCCTGTTGCGCCTTCTTCACCACGCTGTCTGTGTGGGTGGACCATTTAAGTTTGTCCGTGATGTGTACGTCGAGGAACTGTCCCGTCAGTGTGGATATGGGGCTGCTCCCTTGCTGCTTCCTGAAGTCCACGATCATCTCCTTTGTTTTTTGCTGAGTGTGAGGTTATTTTCCTGACACCACACTCCGAGGGCCCTCACCTCCTCCCTGTAGGCCGTCTCTTCATTGTTGGTAATCAAGCCTACCACTCTAGTGTTGTCAGCAAACTTGATGATTGAGTTGGAGGCGTACCTGGCCACGCAGTCATGGGTGAACAGGGAGTACAGGAGAGGGCTGAGAACGCACCCTTGTGGGGCCCCAGTGTTGAGGATTAGCGGGGTGGAGATGTTGTTTCCTACCCTCACCACCTGGGGGCAGCCCGTAAGAAAGTCCAGGACCCAGTTGCACAGGGCGGGGTTGAGACCCAGGGTCACGAGCTTAATGACAAGTTTGGAGGGTACTATGGTATTAAATTCTGAGCTGTAGTCAATGAACAGCATTCTTACACAGGTATTCCTCTTGTCCAGATGGGTTAGGGCAGTGTTTAGTGTGATTGTGATTGCGTCGTCTGTGGACCTGTTGGGGCGGTAAGCAAATTGGAGTGGGTCTAGGGTGTCAGGTAGGGTGGAGGTGATATTATCCTTGACTAGTCTATCAAAGCACTTCATGATGACAGAGGTGAGTGCTACGGGGGCGTTAGTTGTTTAGCTCATTTACCTTAGCTTTCTTGGGAACAGAAACAATGGTGGTCCTCTTGAAGCTTGTGGGAACAGCAGGCTGGAATAAGGATTGATTGAATATGTCCGTAAACACACCAGCCAGCTGGTCTGTGCATGCTCTGAGGACACGGCCAGGGATGCCGTCTGTGCCGGCAACCTTGCAAGGGTTAACACGTTTAAATGTTTTATTCACGTTGGCTGCGGTGAAGGGGAGCCCGCAGGTTTTGGTAGCGGGCCATGTCGGTGGCACTGTATTGTCCTCAAAGCGGGCAAAGAAGTTGTTTAGTTTGTCTGAGAGCAGGACATCGGGGCCGCGACGGGGATGGTTTTCTTTTTGTAGTCCGTGATTGACTGTAGTCCTTGCCACATACCTCTCGTGTCTGAGCCGTTGAATTGCGACTCTACTTTGTCTCTATACTGACGCTTAGCTAGTTTGATTGCCTTGCTACACTGTTTTTGTATTCGGTCATGTTTCCGGTCACCTTGCCCTGATTAAAAGCAGTGGTTTGTCATTTCAGTTTTGTGCGAATGCTGTCATCAATCCATGGTTTCTGGTTGGGGAAGGTTTTAATAGTCGCTGTGGGTACAACATCACCGATGCACTTGCTAATAAACTCGCTCACCAAATCAGCGTATACATCAATGTTATTGTCCGACGCTATCCGGGAACTATCCGGAACATATCCCAGTCCCCGTGTTCGATGAAATCTTGAAGCGTGGAATCGGATTGGTCAGACCAGCGTTGAACAGACCTGAGCACGGGCGTTTCCTGTTTTAGTTTTTGTCTATAAAATGGAGTTGTGGTCAGATTTGCCGAAAGGAGGGCGGGGGGCGGGCTTTGTATGCGTCGCCGAAGTTAGAGTAACAATGATCCAGAATTTTTCCAGCCGGGTCGCGCATTCGATATGCTGATAAAATTTAGGGAGCCTTGTTTTCAGATTAGCCTTGTTAAAATCCCCAGCTACAATAAATGCAGCCTCAGGATATGTGGTTTCCAGTTTACATAGAATCCAATGAAGTTCTTTCAAGGCCTTCGAGGTGTCTGATTGGGAAGGGATATATACGGCTGCGATTATAATTGAATTGAATTCTCTTGGTAGATAATGTGGTCGGCATTTGATCGTAAGGAATTCTAGGTCAGGTGAACAAAAGGACTTTGAGTTCCTGTATGTTGTTATGATCACACCACGACTCGTTAATCATAAGGCATATACCCCCACCCTTCTTCTTACCAGAGAGATGTTTGTTTCTGTCGTCGCGATGCATGAAGAAACCAGGTGGCTGTACCGACTCTGATAACGTATCCCGAGTGAGCCATGTTTCTGTGAAACGGAGAATGTTACTGTCACGACTTCCACCGAAGTCAGTGCCTCTCCTTGTTCGGGTGGTGTTCGGCGGTCGACGTCACCGGTCTTCTAGCCCACACCGATCCACTTTCAATTTTCCATTTGTTTTGTCTGTGTTCTCCACACCTGGTTTCAATGTTTTCTATTTAACCCTCTGTTCCCCCCCATGTCTTTGTGTGGGATTGTTCTTTGTAGTGCTTGTGAACATTGTATACTGGTGCATTACGGGCTTATTTTGTGCCCATGTACTCGTGTTTGTTTTGAACCGTTTGGGTTTGTTTATTAAACTACTAAGTTTACCCAGTTTTTCTTTCCTGCGCCTGACTTCTCTGCAAACCAGTTACGCATCCGCTACAGTTACAATTCGAGACTGGACATTGGCGAATAGTATACTCGGGAGCGGTGTGCCCGTCTACGGAGCCTGACCAGCAGACCTCTTCTTCTGCCCCTTTTGCGGCGCCGCTGTTTTGTGTCGCCTGCTGGGATCTGATCCATTGTCCTGGGTGGTGGACCAAACAAAGGACCCGCTTCGGAAAAGTCGTATTCCTGGTCGTAATGTTGGTAAGTTGATGTTGCTCTTATATCCAATAGTTCCTCCCGGCTGTATGTTATAAAACTTAAGATTTACTGGGGTAACAGTGTAAGAAATAATACATAAAAAAACAAAATACTGCATAGTTTCCTAAAAACGCGAGGTGAGGTGGCCATATCTGTCAGCGCAACATGTAAAGTGTTGGCCCCATTTTTCGTGAGCTGAAATAAAATATACCAGAAAGTTTCCATACACACAAAAAGCTTATTTCTTTCAAATTTTGTGCACACATTTGTTAACATCCCCGTTAGTGAGCATTTCTCCTTTGCCAAGATAATCCATCCACCTAACAGGTGTGGCATATCAAGAAGGTGATTAAACAGCAGGATCATTACACAGGTGCACCTTGTGCTGGGAACAATAAATGGCCATTCTAAAATGTGCAGTTATGTCACATAAGACAATGCCACAGATGTCTCAAGTTGAGGGAGCGTGCAATTGGCATGCTGACTGCAGGAATGTCCACCAGAGTTGTTGACAGATAATGTTATTTTATAGCACAAACCGCCTCTAACGTAGTTTTAGATAATTTCGCAGTAACCAACCGGTCAGGAGAACACAGATAGTTCAAGAGGTATGCTTAGATATGCAAAAAATTTTTTTTACATACAATTAAGGATAATGATTATGGCTAGATTGCAGGAAAACGCTTTTTCAGGTGTTTGAAAAATTCAAAATTCTACAACCTTTGGACAACCCACCCAGCCATTCTCAAGTTATTTGTGTCCCCTCAGATTTTTGGGGTGCATGGCACCCCTGCATAGGATGTAGTTTACTTTACACAGAATTAATCAAATATTTGGCCATCTGCGCTCCCTCCAAAGATTATTGGTGCGTGACACCTCAGCATGTTATCAAAGTGCATTTGGTCACACGAGTACCATTAGTCAAATGGACCTCCTATGTCAGTCATCTATCTTGATGAAGACAAGGTTAGCTTTTCCCATCTGGAAACATGATACTTTCAATTACAACCTAATAAGAACCATCAACAGAGGGACTACATATGCATGAATCAAGCTCTTCTGAAGCAGGTCCTTGTTAGAATAATTCCTTTAGGAATAGACCATTACGGCAACAGAACCATTATGTCTGCTAGCCAGAGCGAGCGAGGCTGTCAGCATGCCTCAAGAGAGGTCATAGCCCTGACAAAAAGCTGTAACAAACTGGCTTCGAGTGTTGGACGAACGTGGAGCACAGACCTGGGTTAAAATATTTTTCAAATCTTTTAAATACTTTTAGCATTTTGCTTTAGCCTGTCTGGCGCGCCAGATGGACGCGGTTTGTTTGTTATTCATTTTCAAGAGAAGACATTTGAAACCCAATAGATCAGCACAACCCTCTCAATTAGCACACCAGTTTGTTAGTGCCCAAAATCACTAGCTAGTTCCATCTCTGTATTTGTCAATTAAGCTAGTAGCTAGCAGGCACGTTGAGCAGGCAGACCACATTAGCTAAATCATCTTATCAGGTCACTGGCGAGCGGCTAAGTGCTTCGGTGACGTTTTGTTTTTACACCATTCTCACTATCTATTACCGGAGTGTGCGTCTGGCAGTGTTTCAGAGTGAATCATGTTACAAAACAGGTCATGGATGGACACAAGATACTAACGAATGGGGTTTTGTATTTTGGAATATTGACAAGTGGGAGTTGGGATGCGAGTGCACATCGTCTCAATTAAATATTTTCCCAAAACAGGCAGACTCAAGTCATCACTATCAAACACATCAGCAAGTGGTCACTTGATAAAGAGCTTAGGGGCAAGGTGTTATCTCAACATAACATTGGCGACTTGTCTCATGTAAACAAGTCCATAAGCTCTGTACGACTAGATACAGTGTAATCAGTGCAGCTGTTTTTCCATGCATGAAGACTCTCCCCAGGCGCTACCATCCCATGTTAGTGGGCATGATCAAAATAAAAACCAAACCCTCTAATATCCAATGGATCTAGGAACATTATAGCTTCCATCAGTCTCGCAAATATCTGTTTTGGAAAATACTGACTTAATGACCAAAATTATGCTATTTACACTTTGTAGTGTAACTTTTACACTAAAATCAATGTTTCTGATTAATATCGATGATTTTTTCTTATTTTTTTTACAAGAGAATTTTCTTTTAGGGGGTTGAGCTGGTCTTTAACAAAACCCACTACCATTGGTCTCAAACCAGAAAGTGAACTTATTATTAATTTTCAAGAAAAGAAGACAAATCGATTAGCCCACTTGTTAACAAAACCCCTCCCATTGGTCTCAAACCAGAAAGTCAATTTCCCATTGTGTTTACATCTTCACTTGGGTTTCAATTCCTATTCCACAGCTTTCACTTAGACTCCCGCACAGCTGTTAGAAGAGAATTAGAAGTGATCTATTTATTTTTAACAGTGTGTTCAGCAAGGGGTGTGTGTGTATTTTCTTAATGTTGAGGCCTCGCTGCAGTAGACTTACATAAATCTTCCAGGAGGGCCCAAGCAGTTTCCACTGAGCCTGTATCCTGCAATATTCCGTGCTCGGAATATTGCTAAATGTCACTGTATCTCTGAGGTCCTGGCACTTGAACAGATACATAGAGAAACATTTGAAGGGTATCTCAGTAAATAAAAAGGACAATGTCTACACATCAACGTGATAGGCCCAAATTACCCCTGGCAATATCGTAACAGCATCATTAGCATAATATCCTGATGAAAAGATTCTGCTACATAAAGACTTTGTAAATTAGTGTCTCCAATGTCTTCAAGTGCTGCTAAGGAACTCTCTGAGTTGATTTCAAGAAATAGAAGTTAATACTGTAACAACATAATTACAACACCCTGATAAAAATATACTGCTACATCATAAAGACTTTAACAACAAATGATTTGAACCCAAGTAATGCCTCCAAGTGCTGGCACTCCCTGAGTGGATATTGAAAAATAGAACTTGGGGAACAATAAGGGGCCTAAGGAGGAGGAATGAAATAGTTAATTTGACATGCCTTGTTCCACAATGGTGTAGTAATTGGTTTTCTGTCTTACAGCGGGAGCTACACTGAAATCAGCCAGGCAATTAAGACCACTCGACAATAGGTGAAGAATCCCCATTGCCTTAGACAAGGGGGATCTTCTATGCTGCAACTTCTTTAGTATACTTAATATATTCAACCTTGAGAGAACATGAACTGAGCCAAGAAATCTGTTGCACTGGGGTTTAGTTGAATAGGGATTATATTGCAGTATGACTATTATTCACTGTAGAGAGCTGAGCGTGGAATCTCATTCTTATGAACTGCTGAGCCAATGACTGGCAATAAGCGCAATAGACTCTGGCTTGTTGCCATGGCAATGTTAACCACAGGTCCCTCCATGCTCTGCCACACGCACCACTCCTGAAATCTTAATATTTCATCCACATCTTTAAGAGGCAGATCCTATCACACACTTGGTGTAGAATGTAATTACAGTGGACAGTGTATACAAAACCACTCCAACTCATGACTATGACAAACAACTGGCCTAACTGAATGTGGACGGGATGGGAACACGAGGAAGTGGGTAGCCTCACTGGGTCATCCACTAAGTGGGGACTTGGTATGGAACTAATACAGAACTTCTACACACCAAGTGGGGACTTAGTAGCACTATAACCAAGGAGCGATACGAGCAAAGGCACTGAAGAGAAAGCTATAAAGAAAGGTCAACAGTCCAGTGGCCAGACTTGTAGCATTCATGAAGATACATATATTTACATGGACACAAAAACCGATGGTTGTTATTTATAATATCCTGCAGCAGGAGAATACAATAATGCAAAACATAACATTTCTTTGGAACCATTATTTTCACTGTTACATCTGACATAAAATAACACTGTACAGTACATGGCCTCAGCAGTAAGTCGAGAGTTCATTGCAAGTGAACACACTACCACTAAATCACTGCGAACAAGTAGTCAGTGAACTTGCTTTCATAAAGCAATTATTCTTTCGACTTCTGTCATTTTGTCCTCTGTGTGTTCACCCTCTGAGGTCATCTCTCCTGATAGTTCTGTCTCTTTGTCAGCGTCCCAAATGGCACACTATCACCTATTTAGTGCACTACTTTTGACCAGGGCTGGTCATAAGTAGTACACTATATAGAGAATAGGGTGTCATTTAGGACGCAAGCCTCTGTCTAGTACTTTGTACGGTCTCCCCAGGCTGATGACAGAGCTGAACGTTTCACTGTTTCCTGACACTCCGGGACGTACCTTGTTCTCCGTAATTACATTTTAAGGGGAAACGTTTGAAAGGGACTCTTAAAGGTCTTGAGGTCTGTAATGGAAGTCTTAGAATTGGATCCTTATTAGTTAACATCTGTACCATATCAATATTAGTATCCTGTTTATGCTTTTTCTGAATATATGCATTTCTCAATTAATCATTCAATTACATTTAATTGAACTTAGCACTTCTGTAAATTATTTCTGATCTGCTAGCTACTTCATTCCAAGGCCACCTTACGTCTTTATATGAAATTCAAATGTTTGCTTTTCATACCCCTTGATATCCAACATAAGGTCAAGGGAGTGAGGAAAGCATTGTCTCGTTCGAGTGTTCATAACAAAGGCCTTTAACTAAAACCAGGGTTCATAACCATAATCTTTTTCATAACCTGAATCCAATTCTCCTAACCTGCTACGAAAAGTCAAGTCTGAGTTTCTATCCATGATTTTCTCATTGAGAAATGGCCCAAATATTTAAAAACAGTGCCTGAATAAATTACACTAACATAAATTATTTAATTAATTTCAATGACTTTTCAGATTTGATCATTTTCCAAAACTTTTCCAGGCCTGGAAAACACCATTTTAAAATTCCATGACTTTCACAGGATTTTCTTGACCTTACCAACCCTGTACAATAAGCAGAGTGAATCAAGCGATGGTGCATCGATGGGTAGGTTAATTGTGTCTCTGGAGCCCGTTTCAGCGCAGAGTTGCTGTCAATATCTTTATATCTTACCCTGAGGCATACACTGCTTGTGAAGGGCAGATATGTGCGTGTGTATGTGTGGTGTCAGTTTCTTAAATATTGACAGTGACATTGACTATGTGGCAGTTCTTATCGAAGCCAAATAACCATGCAAACCAGAGACAAACCAGTATGAATTTTTTTTATATTTACTCTCCCCATGAAGGCACATTTAGGAGTCAAGAAAAGCACAACACAGAAAAATTACTATGTTTTGTACATAAAACCAATTAAAAAGCAAAGAGTTTAAACGAGGTCCTACTATTTCTCAGGCATAGTTGAATAACTATGTTGTTTACTGACCTCTTGATCTAGTAGTGTTGCATCCCACTACCATGGGACTTCCATGTTTTGTACAACAGAATGTACTACTGCCTCAGGCAGGAGCAACGAATAACAAATGGATTTCCTTCCAAACAAAACCGCAGAGGTCATATACAGCTTTGTGTTTTCTTGTTCCACTCTTCTGTTATCACTCAAGTAAAAAATAAGTGTTTTTCTTGCAAGGGGTGCGTTCACACAGTATAGAACAGAATGGTAATGTTGGACAAACTAAATAATTGACTTAAGATAAACTGAGCTCCAATAAATCATCAGACAAGTCATTTTCAATGAGGAAACACCTTCCAAGGAATCATTCCAATTCGTAGATCCAAGAATGTAATTTCACCCTTCTCCATTTGTAAATCATTGGACTCCACTAACATGTAAAGTACGTGTACATGTAATACTCTATGTAGCGTTATTGTACAGAGCAACAATTGTTATATTAACACACACGTATACATACAACAAAAAAGTACAAAACATTACAACTAATGGATTTTAAGGCCCTGATATCTCAGTGCACACATTACAGCTCATACAGTCCAAAGCCTCCATTGAGTTACATGGGCTAAGTGTGAAATTGACTTTAACGTAAATGCCACGTTGACGTCAATGATAGATTTGCATAAATATACAAGTTACATGCAATGATCTCAAGATAGCATTTAGCCTGCAGGTAATTCATACAGAAAAAAGTAGATTTTTTCCCCCAAGTGGTAGTGAGAAAGAAATGAAAGGTTGGTGGTTGACGTACTACACTAACTAGTACTGGCTATACGCTCTATAACAGGGGTGTCAAACATACGGGGGTCCAATCCGGCCCACAGGTGGTTTAAGTAAATGGCTGTGTTTGGCAAAAAAGCTGTACTGACAAAATCAATACACTTTAAAATGACTAATAGCAAAAGTGAAAATGTGTAGAAATTATAATGGACCTATAATGGAAATATAACCAATTTTCAGTGACGAACTCCGGACCTGGCAAAATGAGTCCCCTGCTCTAAAAAGAGACAAAGCACTATCGTTCACCATATACAAAACGCCTGCGTGTTCATCCAAAAGTAATACAACACTGCATTCTGCATATTTACATGACTTGAATACAATTTGTTGAACAAATTAAGTTAATTAAATCTCAGATATTTACCATCAAGGGTCACAAAAAATACTCTCAATAAAAGGGGGACAATCTACAAAATTCAAATAATCAATCATTACTTTAAATGAGCTAGTTTGCTACGATATCTCTAATGGCATTTCTTTCTGGGACTTAGCTGGGGGAAAAAAGTTGATTTAGAAATAAATTATGATTTCCTGTTTTTGAAGGAACAATCCATTTCTGTTGTTCTCTCCAACCAGTTGGCACGTCGGAATGTTTCAATCCATAAAACCTTGCTACACAGAAATAATAAAACATAACTAGAAAATTGCATTTGGCTTTTCGCTCAATCAGGACGGACAGCTAGAAGCAGAGTAGGAATCCCATTTGGGGAAACGGCTGCCACTTCTGCCCAACCCCCTCTTCCCTCCTCTGGTTCTCCCTCCCCCTAGTTGTCAGTTTAAAGACATGGTGGCTGGGGGATATGGTGCCACCTCACATTGTCCTGGGTGGAAGCTGCTGCTTGTACATGCCCGCCAGGGCCTTGGCGGCGCTCTGGATCATCTGGCGGCGGGACATGCCCGTGAAGGCCTGGTGCCAGTCCGTGCGCGACACATTGGGCACGTTGCGCTCCAGCACCTCGCCAACCGTCACCAGTAGGCCCGACCAGCGGAGGCTGTAGTCTGGCGGGGTCAGGGACTGGGCCTTAAGGGACAGGTGGAAGAGGGGAACACTATCACTTGACATTTACATGCATAGTGTAATCAGGAAGGTGTTGATTTCACCAAAACTTGTTCATTCAATCGTTCTCCTTACACTGTCTAGCCCATATTCTGTAGACTAACAACAATTTACACTCAACTCGATTCACATTTAATAAATAAACATGATTTCATATTTCGAGACTGCTTAAATTATAACAATTTGGAAAGCAATTTGCTTTCAAACCCTTTCACGCTTTTACTTTGAAGCAATGTTCCAATTTCACCAGTGACACGGCATTGACCGAAATACTCATTTTCACAGAGTTTTAAATCAAGGTAATTAAGTTTACATGATGAAATTCTATTTCAATACAACACCAGCTTTGACAGGTTGAATTTTGAAAAGGGGCACTTATGATACAATGGGTAGCAGCGTGTCATTACAGAGGGAAAGACTAAAACTCCCCCCCCCCCCAAAGTTACATTTTACTTTTTCAATAGACACAAGTGTATGGTATGTGCTAACACTGAGTTCATTTGTACCTCCTCCTAAACGTAATGCCTCCATAGAAACCTTCTGTAGGATTGTTGAAAATGATGTAGGTGACTTACTGAAAGACAAACAGAAACACAAAACCTATGATAACCTGAGTAGAGACGAGAGAATGGCTCTTAAGGACTTACAGTCAGATCCTATGATAACCTGAGTAGAGACCAGAGAATGGCTCTTAAGGACTTACAGTCAGATCCTATGATAACCTGAGTAGAGACCAGAGAATGGCTCTTAGGGACTTACAGTCAGATCCTGAGATTATCATAAAGAAATGTGACAAAGGAGGAGGAATTTGTATACAAAACAAATGTGACTATGTGAATGAATGTCCCGACAACTTCTATCGCAAACTGAATTGTGATCCTACCCTGGAATTCCAGTATAATATTTCATCCACAGTGGTACGCTGTTTGGAATCAGGACAAATCACTAAACAAGAAGTTGAATTTCTATGTGTGAAATTACATAAGATAAACTTTCTATACAGTCACGAAATTACACACACAAGTATCTCCTCCTCCAGGTTGACCCATTGTAGCAGCAATCGACTCTGACATCCAACATTCCTAAATTTGTGGATTACCACATTAAACCGATGGTTGAGAATCTCCCATCTTATGTCAAAGACACTAGTCACATGATCACATTGATAGAGGGCTTAGGAAGGATACCAGAGGGCACCCTGCTGGCCACTTTTGATGTGAAAGCTTATACACTAACATCCCACACACTGGAGGTTTGCAGGCACTGCAATACTTCCTTCAGCAGAGAGACTCTACCCTTTTTCCATCCAATCATTGTATCTTACTACTTACTGAAGTGGTATTATCCCATAACTATTTTGTCTTTGAGTCAGACTTTTTCCTTCAAATTCGGGGTGCAGCCATGGGCTCCCCGTTTTCCCCCAACTATGCTAATCTGTATGTGGGACAATTTGAAGAAACATTCCTTTTTAAAACAGACACACACCCCTTACTTAAAAAAATACTCCTATGGAAGAGATACATAGATGATGTCTTTGTGCTCTGGGAAGGAAGTCAACAGGAACTTAATGAATTCCAAATTCTACTTAAATGAGAGCTCTGAATACCTCAAATTCACCATGCAGACTGATAAGAGAAAAATAAACTACCTGGACTTATGGATTATCAAAGAGAATGATGCATTACACACAGACTTCTATACAAAGCCCACAGATCGCAACACCTTGCTATGTGCGTATAGTATGCATCCCCTTCCCCTCAAGAATGGTCTACCATATTGCCAGTTATGCAGAGTTAAACGAATCTGTAGCCACCAGTCAGATTTCGACAGCAATGCTAAAAGAATTACAGAGAAATTCAAAATGAGAGGCTACAAGAACAAATCTCGATGCGGCAATGATGAAAATATCTCAAAAACCAAGAGAGGAATTACAAAACAAATCAACCGAAGAAAAACAACGCAACTGTCTTTTGTACTAAGTACACCAAAGGTTCGGAGAAAATGAAAGCAATCCTGAAAACACACTGGCATATTCTAAAATCAGACAAAAAAATTGCACACCTCTTCAAGGAACCCCCAATGGTTGTCTATAAGCGTGGTCGCAATATTGGAGATAGGGGGCATGTCAGATCTTACCAAACTGAGTCGACTCAGACACTCTTGACACCTATCCCAAATGGAAACTACAAATGTGGCTCATGCGCAGTGTAATAGCACCAAAAAAACATCCTCCTTTACACACCCACATACAGGTGGAAAGATCCCTGTGAGGGGTATCATCTCATGTAAGACCAAGGCAGTAATCTATCTCATAACCTGTGCATGTGGCAAAGCCTATGTAGGACAAACAAAGAGACAATTAAAGCAGCACATAGCTGAACACCGCAGCTCAATCAGGTGTCAGAACATTGACTATCCAGTAGCAGCTCACTTTGTTGAGGCTAACCATCCTGTCTCCTCCCTGAGATACACAGGCATTGAGCATGTTGCTCTACCGAGAAGAGGAGGTAACATTGAGATCCTACTACTACAAAGAGGCCTACTGGATATTCTATCTAAAAACACTGACCCCTAATGGTCTGAATATTGATTTTGATCTCAGGCCCTTCTTATGAACATATATTTAAAATAATTATTTTTACAGATTATTAAGTATATATCTAATATGTTCCCCCTGTTGATGATGTTTGTTATATATCAAGGTTGAACCATTATTATATATGTAAAAAAATGGAATACAAAATTGTGAAATTGAATGAAACCATGTATATTAATGCCATTATGATGTACAATATTCCATTATGTTTCTATGTGATGACAATAGAATAATATCTAATATGCCATATACTATATAATCTTTTTTAACAGTGTCACTAATTAATTGTAATTAACTTTATCAATACGACACACCCCTCACTACTGTCATTGATTACACTAATTGCACTGTTTGTCTATCTAACCTGGTTCAAATATTTATGACATCACCCTGTGGAAGGCACAGTGATGCTGAAACGTTGGTAAATACCCATTAAACTGTTGGGAGAGTATATATATGTAGTGTGCGACTTTATTTTGATAGTGTATAGTTTATTCGCCGTTAGTCAGCACCTCCACACTAACTTTGTTCTGGGTGTGCGCCAGCTCATGTTTCTTTATCTAACACTGAGTGCTAACAGCAATCTAACATTGATAACATGCAACTACATTAAGAAATACAGTAAATAAATGTAATTAATTGAGCGTCATTGTGTTGTGGGGCGAACTGTACTGTTAACATGAGGGTGCAGTAGTGGCAGCTGTGAGATCCTACCTGCTGGACGTGCTCCAAGGCCAGTGGCGTAGCCTGAGTGAAGGTCTCAATGTGAATGCCAGCTCCAGGATCCTCCAGGATTAGACAGCCAATGTCAAACCATCTGGAAAGTCACAGAATAACATCACTGTTAAAGCTGCAATATGCAACTTTTTGGGCAACCCTAAATAATGGACATATAAAACGTGGCCAGTTTATTATCTAGTATCGGGTTGGAACCCCCTTTGCCTCCAGAACAGCCTGAATTCGTCGGGGCATGAAAACGTTGCTCAATTGGTATCAAGGGACCTAACATGTACCGGAGAACATTCCACACACAATTACACCACTGCCACCAGCCTATACCGTTGACACCAGGCAGGATGGGGCCATGGACTCATGCTGTTTACGCCAAATCCTGAATCCTGCCATCAGCACGACGCAACAGGAACCCGAGAGTCATCTGACCAGGCAATGTTTTTTCAACACCTCAATTGTCCAGTGTTGATGGCGTGCCCACTAAAGACGCTTCTTGTTTTTTCTGATAAAACAGAAAACCCGGTGTGGTCTTCTGCTGCAATAGCCCATCTGTGACAAAGACCGACATGTTATGTCCTCCGAGATGCCGTTCTACCCACCAGCTGTTCTGTGCTGTTACGATCATACCACGCTCAGTCACTTAGAATAGGCAAAACAAGTGACCAACGTTCAATCGAACAGTAACTGTCAGCCTGCTTTATATAGCAAGCCACAGCCACGCAACTTACTGTCTGTAGGAACAAAAACAATGTGTGAACGGGGCGACGTACCTAATAAACTGGCCACTGAGTGTAGATCTGTCATTCTCATTGAAAGCAAGTCTATGTGTATTATTTCTATACTTTATTCTTAAGTTAAGTTTTTGCATATTTTACTTTGGGTTTTGTACACCAGCTTCAAACAGTTGAAAATACAATTTGTGGTTCTGGAAAATATATTTCACAGAGGTTTAGATGGCACAATGATATTCTACACTATACTTGCTTGTTGTGTCACAAACTGAAATTAGGTAAACTAGTAGAATTTTTGCAACCAGGAAATGGCAGAGCGATTTCTGCACATTGCACCTTTAAGCATGGCGTATGCATCACAATGCAGGCAAGACAGATTATGACAAGAGTGAAACTAACCAATAAGCAATTAGAAAATCACACTTTAGGATTTAGGTTAACAGGAAGATAAATTAAAAAAGAAATACAATTAACTAACAGCCACACCTTTACCTGCTCGACTGACAACCTGAAGACAACCCTGGTCTAATTAACTGTCCATGCTCCTCCATATAGTATTCTACACCTGTGATGACAATCTTATTCGGTTCATTGGCCCTTAATCTAGCGGAGTCTAAAATGACTGGGAGCTGGTCTAAACTATAAAGGCTGCGTTTACACAGGCAACCCAATTCTGATATTTTTCCACTAATTGGTATTTCGACCAATCAGATCAGCTCTTTTGCCAATAATTGGGCAAAATATAAGAATTTGGCTGACTGTGTAAACACAGCCATTTTATCCTTGGCTTGGCCCGCAACATTCTGGTCCTTGGCTTGGTCCGCAACATTCTGGTACTCAGCTTGGAATGCAACATTCTGGTCCTTGGTTTGGCCAGAAACATTCTGTTAATTTGAGGAAGCCCTCTGGGCGGTTGAGCCACTCTGCTACTTTGTGATAAGGTAAAGGCAGTCAAGGTCGAGGTCAGAAGAGCTCATCTGTTTTAATGCCCTAAAGCACATTACTGGCCTTGTGGGGAGATCTGCAGTCTAGCTAAACTGCACAGGTCTCACAGCTGATTTTCTGTGGGGGAAATGGGAGATTTGACACGTGTAGCAAGGTGAGGTGAGGTATGTTAGATTAGTAGAGCCTTCTGGGGACATTGTTTATTTTTATCTGATTTCTGAAAAAGTCTTTCAAGAAGACTCATGCTCTTCGACCCTGCCAGAGTGCACCACACCCTAGCTCAGTATTTTCCAAATGTGGGGCGAGAGAAAAGGGAAGCTTGGGTATTGAAGTCACAATTAGTTGACCGATTTTGGCCTGAACGCAATAGTCTAAATCTTACATTTGCAATTTTGTGGTACTGTATCAAATAAATGTGGACTAATAAAAAGAAAACTCAAACAGTCAAAGGGTTTCAAGAAAAATGCATTTTCATAAATGTATTATTAGAAAAGTTCCAGATGGATAACCATTTTTTTTTTTTAAATTGCAATACATATGTAGCATAATGTAACCATATATGATATACCACGGAATTGTCAAATGCAGTCGGACTGCTTTGTTTTTTTAGACTACAGGCTGTTATGATAGTTAAATCCACATTTCTTAAGTCCTTAACTTGTTAGGGAGTGGCAGCTGAGGGGTCGGTTTTGGAGAGCCTGGCGTGCCCAAAGTAAAATGCCTCCCATTCAGGCCCAGAAAATAGGATATGCACATATTTAGTACCATTGGATAGGAAACACTGAATTTTCCAAAAGTGTTGACCATTTGTCTGTGAGTAAAACAGAATGCATATGGCAGGCGAAACCCCGAGGAATTTCTGTCCTGGAAAAAGTGATTTTGACACATTGCTCATGAAAATGACCATATAAGGGCATATGAATGCAGTACCCATCGCTTCCTTTAGATGTCAACAGTCTCGAGACAGTGTAAATTTTCATTTTGGATGAATTAGACCAGTGAAGAAGAGCAAACCAGGAAGTGACCTTTTTATGTAAACAGTACCCAGTGCGCATTCGCGACAAGGCGCGCGCTGTGTGTTTTTTTACCGTCTTTATCGATCAGTTTATATTCCGGTTGATTTATAATAGTAAATATACGTAAAAGTGTTCCTAAGGATACATTTAAAACTATGTTTGATTGTTCTTGGACAAGTTTATAGGTATAAGATGAACGAGTTTGCGTCAGGTTTCAATGGATGAGTGGAAGCTGTCGTTTCTGATTATAACGCGCAAACCAAATGGAGATTTATGGATAAAATACATTACTTTTTCTAACAAAAGAACCATGGATTGTCTTCGTTGGACACTTAGGATGACCTCAGCAGAAGTTCTTCAACAGGTAATTGATTTGTTTTCGCTGTGAAATGTGTTATGTGTGTGCCGTGGTGGCTAATGGATTCATGGCTATGGGAAAAATATGTGAGGTGCTACCCTCAAACAATCAAATGTGCTGCTTTCGCCGTAAAGTCTTTTTGAAATCTGACAACGCTGTGATATTGCCAAGAAACAGAGCTTTTGATGAGTATGGAACACTTGTATATTGGTGGATGTTTAATAATTCAACTTTTGGATTTTGAATTTGGCGCCTTACATTTTACCTGGTAGTGTCGGGAGCAGCCTCTAGCGCCCCAGTGATCCCTGAGAAGTTAACCTCTTAATAAGGATCTGCCCCTTTTTTTAAATTTTTGTCTAAAATGACATGCCTAAATCTAACTGCCCGTAGCTATATTCTTGGTACCATTTGAAAGGAAACACTGAAGTTTGTGGAAATGTGAAAGGAATGTAGGACAATATAACACATTAGATCTGGTAGATTGAAATGCAAGAGAAAAGCCATAATGTATTATTCCAGCCCAGGTGCAATTTAGATTTTGCAGTGTATGTGCAAAGTTTTAGTCTGATCCAACAAACCATTGCATTTCTGTTAAAAATGTTAAAGACTGCCCAAACGTGCCTAATTTGTTTATTAATAACTTTTCATGTTCAAAACGGTGCACTCTCCCCAAACAACAGCATGGTATTCTTTCACTAACAGCTACTGTACAGTCGTGGCCAAAAGTTTTGAGAATGACACAAATATAAATTTTCAAAGTCTTTAGATATTTTTG
This sequence comes from Brachymystax lenok tsinlingensis, assembly GCA_030435695.1. Classification (NCBI taxonomy): domain Eukaryota; kingdom Metazoa; phylum Chordata; class Actinopteri; order Salmoniformes; family Salmonidae; genus Brachymystax; species Brachymystax lenok. Next base: position 36,023,921 of record CM059815.1, read on the forward strand.
TCAGATGTTATTAAAAGTCAAAGTCACCATTATTAGTCAGTTGTACAACTGAATGCCTTCAACTGAAATGTGTCTTCCGCATTTAACCCAACCCCTCTGAATCAGAGGTGCGGGGGACTGCCACAAGGAGCAGCCGGCAGAAAGAAGAGTGACCGTTTCCTCCCTTTCCCCTCCTTTGAGAAATAAAGAAACCTAAGTTTGCCCCACTGAAACTCTGCCCAGTGAATGACTTTCTGCAACCTCTGGAGTTAAACCCTCCCGGTCTTGAGAGGGGAGGTTACAATATATATACATACATACACACACACTTTTTGTAAATATATCTATCTTAAACATAATCTTTGATATTTTAATTAAACAAATGAAATGCTTTTTGGAAGAGGTCAGAATCAGCATTTCAGAAATAAATAAACAATTACAGCTTAATAACGTAAAGAGAATTAATTGGAGGTGCACATAGAAAGAATATTAAAATTCACATATGAAAAATTTATCATTTCCATCTCACTACTCATCTATTGCTATAACCCTTTGCGTAAACATTCATTTCAGACCATTCCAAAATTATAATCCATTTTAAAAGGGATAATGCGAAAGCTTACGAAACAGAATTGATTATCTATGATGAGGTTTTTGGACCCAATGGTTCATATGAGGGGAGATAGGCTGGCTGTTTGAGAGGGAGATTAAAAATGGAAAAAAGCTAACTTGGTCATTCGAACACATTATTACATAGGAGGCAGCTGGGAATGTGTGTGTGTGGAATGCCGCGAGTGTGTACAGTGAAATGAGGGAGCGCGAGAGGGTGTGTGTATGTGTGCATGAATGAGGGTGTATGAAAGTGAGTATATGAAATGCATGTGTGTGAAATGTGTGTGTAGAGGGGATTTGAGATTTAAGGGGTCTTTTCTCCCGCTGTGCTTACTTGTCAGGGAACAGCTCGGCGATGAAGTTCTCCACAGAGACCACGGGCTGCTTCTCGTGGATGACGCCCGCCCGCCGCAGGCTGTCGATGCGCTCCTGGGCTCCCTGTGGAGACAGACACACCTCAGTGTGTTGAGGGAAAACTCGAACGAGGACTCAGGCAGAACTAATTTATCAATAATAAAGACGTTTATTTGAGCAACTGCAAGGAAGATCACTCCCTCAGGAAGAACCTGGAGAGTAACTTCCAGGACATAAAGGAAAGGAATTCTCAGGATATACTGTAGAGGACACATACTTCATCTACACAAAGAGCTGCTTACCCCTCCAAGGGGGAGGAAAGCTTATGAAAGAGATAAGGGGTAATTGGCTCCACTTCCTTAGAAAAAGAAAACAAATGAGAACAGGTTCTAGCCAGTTCTCACAGCCTATATGTCTAAGATAGCGTGATAGGATCTTTAAAGCCTAACCAGAGGAAACTAGATTTCCACCTGGCTAGGCTTTTAGTGCCCTATAGATAATGAGCCAGTAGTAAATTACTCCTCTGTGCGGTATGTAGAGGTTACTGGACAGATGTGCAAAATTAGCAGTGAATAGCACTACTCAACTCAAGCATTTACATAGCATTAGGCTGTAACAAAACAGTTTAGCGCCAACAAGTGGAAGACACCCATCGCTGGATATGAGCAAGGCAGACCACACACACACACGTATCCCGCCACCATCCAGCCGGTTGCCTAACATCTCTCCTGTGGTGAGACATCGAGAATCAAAAGGAAACGCAAGCACACACGCTCTTGAACACACGCATACACACAAAACACTTCTCTGGATGACTTAACACTGATCAGAGTGTTTACCGCATGCAGTAGAATGAGCTCAAGGCATTTTCAATACAAAGCTTGTTGCTGCAGTAGAACAGCATTTGTCCGTCTGAGTCTGCGTTGCGTTACATGGCACTGTATGTAAACCAGAGTACCTCTGTCTGGAGTTTCCTTCCCTGAGAGGATGATGCATTGCTGCCTAAATAGAATTGGACACAAACACCATCTGCTTCCATAGAGAACAAGTGTGTGAGGCTAGCCTTTAAGACCAATGGCTACCTGTTTGTTAAAACACACACTAGGGCTGGGAATTGCCAGGGACCTCGCGATACGATTTCTATTGCGATTCAACACTAATTTCATTGTGATTCCATGGTCCAAACATATTGCTCACCATATGTCTGCTGCAGAGGGAGAAGAGAGAGCCATGAGAAAACAAGTTGATCAGTCATTGAAATAAGGGCTTTTGGTGTAGGTACAGCCAACTTACGCAAAAATTAAAAGGGGCAAGTGAACATTTGTCTCATCTGATATTTTGAACTTACACAACATACCACATTACTTCTTACTAGTAATACATTTATTTTTATAGAAACATTACAAAGCATGCTCACCTTTTTTTGTGTTTTGTTGGTTTAATTTTAGCTGGAAAAAATATTTTTTTCTGGTAAAGAAAAATCTACCTGCCACAATGGCTGGTAGACCAAAAATATCCTTTTATGCCACGACCCCAGTTGTAGCTGAATATAATCTTATCACTGACAGTGACTACTGGTGTCCTATTTACATGGCAGCACAGTCACAGTTTATGGGTAACCTTTCTTCATGAACACATTGTTGCTAGAATTTGAGTACTAATGACTTCAGTAAATAGGTGACAGAAGTGGGATTTTTTAAATATCCAAAACCTGAGAAATAACATATGTATTAAATATAGTCTACATACAGTGTATATATATATATATATATATATATATATATATATATATATATATATATATATATATATATATATATATATATATATATATATATATATATATATATATATATATAGAACTGCAATACATACCCAGATCACACTTTAAACTATAAAAAAGGCTTTATATGTCTTCATTAGCACTAATACATAAATGCACACCAGTGTCTGAGATATTGGGAACGTGATAGACAGCTGACCTTGACTCCGGCTGCGTAGCCAACGGGCTCCGGGGCGATGTTGGACTGGCCGGCCTCCCCGGTCACCATGGCCATGCCAAACACCTCTTGGAAGGCATCTCTCACTGCCCCCACCTTCACCTCTTTGTCTGACGTCACCACGATGTCCAAGTCCCCGCCCGACTCTAAAAACACAGACACAGTCAATACAGGAATAATCTCATTCCCAGACACTTCCGCCCAAATGTGCGAAGTCTGGTGGACCAGACTTTATTTACCAACCAATCATCTCATACAACACCTTCCCCCTAACCCTACCCCGTACCACAAGTTCCTGCCTCCATTAAACCTACTCACATCAATCCTCCCAATCTTTTAATTTAATTCATTCTAATTCGTTATATATTCCATGAGACCTATACCCCTGAAACCATTGATTGTCCAGAGAGATGTTGCCATCAGATTGACAGACATTCCACTGAGTACTCTATCCCTCTGTATTCAACTGCTGAAAATGCAATTGAGTCGCTGATGCCAATGTGTGTAGCCTATATTGTTAAATCATGCCTGTTTATGTCTCAAGGTTGACTTGCCTGGATCATTGTACTGCTGCCTGTTTGCCAGGACATCTCAATAGAAAAAGAGAGATGGTACATTTTAAAGGCAGTGCTCATCCAATCCTGAACCTGGAGACTAAGTGTGTACACTTTGGTTTTGGTGCATCAGAATGAACACCACCTGATTTAACTGACAACCAGGGATGTAGTGCTGCCATAGCAGGAGGTCCTCACTTTTTTTCCAATTTGAGACTACACAGTAATGCATGGTAAAATTACACTACATGACCAAAAGTATGTGGACTGCTCGTCGAACATCTAATTTCAAAATTATGGGCATTAATATGGAGTTGGTCACCCATTTGGAGCTATACCAGCCTCAACTATTCAGGGAAGGCTTTCCACTAGATGTTGGAACATTGCTGCGTGGATTTGCTTCCATTCAGCCACAAGAGCATTAGTGAGGTCGAGCTCTGATGTTGGGCGATTAGGCAAGGCTCGCAGTCGGCGTTCCAATTCATTCCAAAGGTGTTCGATGGGGTTGGGGTCAGGGCTGTGTGCAGGCCAGTTAAGTTCTTCCACACTGATCGACAAACCATTTCTGTATGGACCTCGCTTTGTGCACAGGGGCATTGTCATGCTGAAACAGGAAAGGGCCTTCCCCAAACTGTTGCCACAAAGCTGGAAGCACAAAATCGTCTAGAATGTCATTGTATGCCCCAGTGTTAATATTTCCCTTCACTGGAACTAAGGGGCCTAGCCAGAACCATGAAAAACAGCCCCCCCCCAGACCATTAATCCTCCACCAAACTTTACTGTTGGCACTATGCATTGGGGCAGGTAGCGTTCTCCTGGCATCCGCCAAATCCAGATTTGTCCGTCGGCCTGCCAGATGGTGAAGTATGATTCACTCCAGAGAACGCGTTTCCACTGCTCCAGAGTCCAATGGCGCCAAAATTTACACCACTCCAGCCGGCACTTGGCTTTGCGCATGGTGATCTTAGGCTTGCGTGCGGCTGCTCGGCCATGGAAACCCATTTCATGAAGCTCCCAATGAACAGTTATTGTGCCGATGTTGCTTACAGAGGCAGTTTGGAACTCGATAGTGAGTGTTGCAACCAAGGACGATTTTTATGTGCTACATGCTTCAGCACTCGCCGGTCCCGTTCTGTGAGCTTGTGTGGCCTACCACTTCGCGCCTGAGTCGTTGTTCCTCCTAACGTTTCCATTTTAGAATAACAGCACTTAGTTGACCGGGGGCAGCTCTAGCAGAGGATAAATTTGACGAACTGATTTGTTATAAGTCACTGGGCTCTTCAGAAAGGCCATTTTACTTCCAATGTTTGTCTATGGAGATTGCATGATAGGGCTCAATTTTATACGCATGTCAGCAACGGGTGTGGCTGAAATAGCCAAATCCACTAATTTGAAGGGGTGTCCACATACATTTTCCAGAAATACAAAATATATTCAAAATAATTTTGATAAATTATAATTACCACAAACATTCCATGAAAACAATAGAATGACAAACTAAATAAATATGTAGGCTATAGTAGTCTAGAGGTAAATAGTGGTTTATTCCCCTTCTTCTCGCTCTCTGGTGGTGGAGTGAATGATTAATAACTACAGGCGTGTGCAGAGGCCTGTCGGTCGGAGGCCGGGACAAATCCGACGTAACCAGAACAGCCACAGACAGAAAACTCTATCAGCAGTTGCTCAAACAGCTGTCCTCAAAACAGTTGGTTACGGACTTGGAGCTCTTGTACGACGTACTTGAATTCGCCCTACTGTCCTATTGCTTAACTTACAGAAACACCTCTAATGCATATGCAGACAAACTGATCCATCACATGAACCTTATCACATCCAAATTCTCTACGGCTTCCTTGATGTTCATAAAAAATAAATCTATACAAATAAAAACCCCTGTTGCGCAGTGGAACCCAGAACGATGACCACTTGGTTACGTTGCGGTCCTTAGAGCACCACGATTAGAAGAGCGGTCAAAACGCATAAAATAAACTCTCAAGATCTGTCGCCTAATAGTCCTACTCATCACTTACTACAAATAGAAGACTTTCACTTCTCACGATGACGCTGGTTTAGTAAAGTTAGATCAAAGCTGAATCACTGTCTTGCAAGATCACATAGGCTAATGATTAATTCGTATTTTTAACGTAACAGACCCAAATATAATGACATATAGGCCCTACTGTAGCACAGTAGACCTATAATATGTTCAACCAAAAACACCACCTCAGTCATTTCTTATCTGAAGCTGAACAGTAACATTTGTTTCCTCATGCAGCCAAAACGCAACAGTGTGCTCCGCAGGCTATACTTTGATTTAAACAGAAAACACTTACAAGAAAGGCTTATAGTTTGCATGCAGTTTGACCGGAAAAACATGAAAACAAATCACAATTGACAGTGATAATGGCCTATTTTGAAATTAGTAGGCGTATGCCCAACTGTGTTTGAGGGGATTCAAAATATACAATTTTGTGTGGGCTTAGGCCGACGTTGCAATTTGAGGATGCATATTTATCTATAATAATATTCAATAGGCTACATCTGTGGGTACAACCTGACTGAAACAACATTTCATTCTGTTTTGTGCTCCCTCATCTAAAAGAAAATAGCACCACACCACAGCTGACAACCTACTCAAGCCTTTAATGGGGTAAATCAGGAGTGTTATGTTAAAGCTGGAATGGAAGAAAAGCCTGCACACACAGTGGGTTTACAGCAGTGGTGGAAAAAGTACCCAATTGAAATAGAGTAAAAGATAACTTAATAGAAAATTACTAAAGTAAAATTCAAAAAGCATTTGGTTTTAAATATACGCAAGTACCAAAAGTAAATGTAATTGCAAAAATGTACTTAAGTATCAAAAGTAAAAGTATACATAATTTCAAATTCCTTACATAAAGCAAACAGAAGGGAAAGTTATTTATTCTACAGACAGTCAGGGACACACCAACACTCAGACATTTATAAACAAAGCATGTTTGTTTAGTGAGTCCGCCAGATCAGAGGTAGTCAGGATGACCAGGGATAAGTGTGTGAATTGGACCATTTTCCTGTCCTGCTAAGCATTCAAAATGTAACAAGTACTTTTGGGTGTCAGGGAAAATGTATGGAGTATAAAGTACATTATTTTCTTTAGGAATGTAGTAAAGTAAAACTAGTAAAAAATTAAAATAGTAAAAGTAGTACTTTAAAGTGTTTTTACACCACTGGTTTACGGCAACAAGATTGAAAGAAAAACAGTTGAGGGTTTTTATTTAATGTAGTACAAGGTCAAAGGCAAGAAAAGGTAGTTAAAAACAGTCAAACAACAATGAGTAAACAAGTCGCTTACCCATTATCGATTCGCTATATCCATGAAGGAGAGTGCATGCTAGCCCAAGACGAGTTTGAAAATCGAGACTCAACAAGCGATTTTATCCTGTACTTCCCACAAGGAACGTTTAGACTTAAGTCAGCGGAAAGTTCTTATGTAGAGGTAATTGCGTGTTGAGCTTTTCTGTGATTTTAACCTGGCCGTGATTGGGAGTCCCATAGGGCGGTGCACAATTGGCCCAGCATCGTCCGGGTTTGGCCGGGTGTAGGATGTCATTGTAAATAAGAATTAACTGACTTTTTCCTTTTCTGTAAATGCATACATCTACCAACCTACTTTTTAATGAACATACCTTTATTATTCCCCACAAACCCTACCACCCTTCCCCCCAATTGGAGTAAACTAATAAACAATAACACTTAGACTTCTACCTTCAGTTTATACATCTTATACACATTTTACAGACACAATCTATGTTACAATACAATATTTTGTTTGTTTGTTGTCCTCTATTTCTGATGTTCATCCAGTTTGATTTCTATTTGTAACTGTGCTATTTCACAAAATTTCTGAACCTATATACATTTTACAGATCCTGTATGTTTTACATTGGTTATCTTGTTATTAGTCCCACCCTTCAGCTCCATTCAACCCCTCCGTCTCTCAACACCATCCATTTTGGATTTCTATTTGCCATATATTTTTCAACTGTGCTGTGAAGCTTCACAAAAGTTATGAATCTTTCTATTCTCATAGCTTCTACAGATTGTAAATTAAAGATAAACATTTTTGCTAAAATAATTATATTGATTGACTGATTATGGCTCTTCAAATCACCCAGTATTGCTATCTGCAGTGCTATTTTTAGGCAAATGTTGCAATTCTTCAGCCATTCCTGGATCTGTGACCAAAAACGAGCTACATATGGACAGTACCAAAATAAATGATCTAATGACTGCCTCCTCACAGCAAAATCTGCAGAGCTGGGAAGATTGTATCCACCATATACAGTTGAAGTCGGAAGTTTACATACACTTTAGCCAAATACATTTCCACTCAGTTTCACACAATTCCTGACATTTAATTTAAGTAAAAATTCCCGGTTTTAGGTCAGTTAGGATCACCACTTAATTTTAAGAATGTGAAATGTCAGAATAAAAGTAGAGATAATGATTTATTTCAGCTTTTATTTATTTCATCACATTCCCAGTGGGTCAGAAGTTTACATACACTCAATTAGTATTTGGTAGCATTGCCACTGAAAAAGCTTGTGCTAGCAAGGAGGCCTACTCAGTTACACCAGCGCTTATCAGGAGGAATGGGTCAAAATTCACCCACCTTATTGTGGATTTCAAAGCAAGGGATTGATGTAAGCATTAGCTAGCTAGAGTGCGTTTTCAACTGGGTTGGGCCCAAATGCAAAATCCAAAAGTTGAATTATTAAACATGCATCAATATACAAGTGTTTCATAGTCATCAAAAGCTCTGCTTCTTGGCAATATCACAGCGTTGTCAGATTTCAAAAAGGCTTTACGGCGAAAGCACCACATTTGATTGTTTGAGGGTAGCACCGTCACTATTTTTCCATTACCATGAATTCATTAGCCTTCACGGTTCACACAAAACACATGTCACAGCGAAAACAAATCAATTACCTGTTGAAGAACTTCTGCTGATGGCTTCCCAAGTGTCCAACGAAGACAATCCATGGATCTTTTGTTAGAAAAAGTAATGTATTATATCCATAAATCTCTGTTTGGTTCGCGCGTTATAATCAGAAACTACAGCCTCCACTCGTCCATTGAAACGTGAAGAGACCTCTTAACTTGTCCAAGAACAATCAAAAATCATTTTAAATGTATCCTTAGGAACACTTATGTATATTTACTATAATAATTCAACCGGAATATAAACTGGGCGATAAGAAAGGAAAAAACCACAGAGCGTGCCTGGCGGGAGCGCGCGTCCTCTTCTATTGACATTTCTGGGGACACTTCCTGATTCCTCTTCTTCTCTGCTCTAATAGCGTCTAAAAAAAAATCTGAACACTGTCTCGAGACTGTTGACATCCAGAGGAAGCGATAGGTACTGCATTCATATGCCCTTATATGGGCATTTTCATAAGGGAGGGGTTCCCAATGAGGCACTCTGTCAAAACCACTTTTTCCAGGACAGACATTCCTCGGGGTTTCGCCTGCCATATCCGTTCTGTTTTACTCACAGACAAATGGGTAACACTTTTAGCAAATTCAGAGTGTTTCCTATCCAATGGTACTAAATATGTGCATATCCTATTTTCTGGGCCTGAATGGGAGGCATTTTACTTTGGGCACGCCAGGCTCTCCAAAACGGTCACGTCGTGCGCTGCTCCCAAAGAAGTTAATAAGCCATTGCAGCTGTATGAGAAGGCCTGTAAAACTGTGCAAAAAAATGGGCAGAAATTGGGAGATTTTATTAACCATTGTCTCGTCCTAGATGATGGAGATCAGATATACCCCCTTCCCCTGAAGCACCCAGGGGAAGGGGGTATATTCTTAACTGACTTGACTAGTTAAATAAAGGTAAAAAAAAAAAAGCTAACTTTGGTTGCATCCCAAATGGCACCCTATTCCCTACATAATGCACTACTTTTGTCCAGGGCCCATAGGAATAGGGTGTGATTTGGGACGCACCCATTGGCTTGCACAGATATAGGGCGATAATGGCTAAGTGGCTATTGGCTTCGTCCCAATTCTCCACCCTTCTCCCCAAAGTGTGCACTTATACACTTCCTGTAATGGATTTCAAAGCAAGGGATTGATGTAAGCATTGGCTAACTAGAGTGCGTTTTCAACTGGGTTGGGCCCAATTAAAATGTAACTCTCAATTCAGGAAGTGATTTTTTGGGGGGGGAGAAAATACAAGACATAGCTTCTCCTTTTCAGTTTATTGAGAAGTCATGGAAAATAAACCCAATTTTTTTAAATGTATTAAATTGGAATTTCAGTTCTTGAGTTGATTAACCCCAACCCTAGTTCCACCATTGTTAAATTCATGATAAACAGGAAGTGATAGTGTTGACTTACTGATGTATGGAGCCATGCCAGGGTCCAGAGTGGTGATCATGGATTCCACTGAGTGTTTGGTCTTATCCAGGACCGTCTTTACCATGTGGTTACCTGCCACGCCCTGAGGATGAACACACACACAGTTAAAACATGTTCTAAGGCTGGATGTCATTGGCATCCTCTTAACTGACTGGTTGAAATAAGACGTTATGTTAATTAGTGTGACAATGAATGGGCTAATGACCCAAGCTATTTATTGTCATAGCTCATTACTTCTACAGGTGGTACAATGTTTGAAGGAAATTAAGTTAGGCTAAGCGACTGTTTCAAAGTACCTTTTTTACTTGGTTTTATACAAAAAAAGTATTGGTCAAGATCTGTATCTCAGTTGTTCAAAAGCATCCTAATGTAACTGAATAAAAAAAACACACCATCACTAAGTCATGAGTCCGTACACCAGGGGTGGTTTCAGGACAAAACAAAGTTGAGGGAAACCTGAACACATCCAAATGCTTAACCAATGGATTGTGAGCTTTTTTGACTGCCCGCCTGACTACCTGCCAGTGCGCAATGTGCATGTACTCCCAAACAAGACTGGATGGCAGGGTTTCCTTTAGCCGGTAAAAGCCAGCATTTGGCCGATTAAAAAAAAGGCAATAAATTTGGCAGTGGCCAATTATCCGGGATAATGCTTTGTAGCCTATTCGTTGATGTAAATACCAGTCGATGTATATACATTTGACTGGTCATGCTTATCGGTCTATAGGTCAATTTGCATTATTTTGTGGAATTAAATTGGCGTGTGTGTACAATACAGTGCATTCTTAAAGTATTCAGACCCCTTCACATTTTGTTACGTTACAGCCTTATTTCTAAAAGGGATTACATGGAGAAAAAAAAATCCTCAATCTACACACAATACCCCAAACGGACAAAGCGAAAACAGGTTCAAAATAACAAATAGAAATACCTTACTTACATAAGTATTCAGACCCTGTGCTATGAGACTCCAACTTGAGCTCAGGTGCATCCTGTTTCCATTGATGTTTCCACTTGTGGTACATTTAATTGATTGGATGTGATTTGGAAAGGCACACACCTGTCTATATAAAGGTCCAACAGTTGACAGTACCGGTCAGAGCAAAAACCAACCCATGAGGTCAAAGGAATTGTCCGTAGAGCTCCGAGACAGGATTGTGTCGAGGCACAGATCTGGGGAAGGGTACCAAAACATTTCTGCAGCATTGAAGGTCCCCAAGAACACAGTTGCCTCAATCATTCTTAAATGAAAGAAGTTTGGAACCACCAAGACTCTTCCTAGAGCTGGCCGACCGGCCAAACTGAGCAATCAGGGGAGAAGGGCCTTGGTCAGGAAAAGAGCTCCGGAATTCCTTTGTGGTGATGGGAGAACCTTCCAGAAGGACAACCATGTCTGCAGATCTCCACAAATCAGGCCTTTATGTTAGAGTGGCCAGACGGAAGCCACTCCTCAGTAAAAGGCACGACAGCCCGCTTGGAGTTTGCCAAAAAGGCACCTAAAGGACTCTCAGACCATGCGAAACAAGATTCTCTGGTCTGATGAAACCAAGATTGAACTCTTTGGCCTGAATGCCAAGCTTCACGTCTGGAGGAAACCAGGCACCGCTCATCACCTGGCCAATACCATACCTACGGTGAAGTATGGTGGTGGAAGAATCATGCTGTGGGGATGTTTTTCAGCAGCAGGGACTGGGAGACTAGTCAGGATCGAAAACCTGCTCCAGAGTGCTCAGGACCTCAGACAAGGACGAAGTTTCACCTTCCAACAGGACAACGACCCTAAGCACACAGCCAAGACAACGCAGGAGTGGCTTCGGGACAAGTCTCAATGTCCTTGAGTGGCCCAGCCAGAGCCCAGACTTGAACCCGATCGAACATCTCTGGAGAGACTAGAAAATAGCTGTGCAGCGACGCTCCCCATCCAACCTGACAGAGCTTGAGAAGATCTGCAGAGAAGAATGGAAGAAATTCCCCAAACACAGGTGTGCCAAGCTTGTAGAATCATACCCAAGAAGATGCAAGGCTGTAGTCACTGCCAAAGGTGCTTCAACAAAGTACTGACTAAAGGATCTGAATACTTATGTAAAAATTTTATTTCAGTGTAAATTTTTTCAAATAAATTTGCAGAAATGTCTAAAAACCTGTTTTTACTTTGTCATTATGGGGTATTACGTGCAGAATAAAAACAATTTAATCCATTTTAGAATAAGGCTGTAACATAACAAAATGTGGAAAAAGTGAAGGGGTCTGAATACTTTGAAAGCACTGAATCAAATGTACGGCGGAACATTTTCCTAACGGAAACCCTGCTGGATAGATACCATTAGGCCTTATTCCCACTAGAGACTGGATGGATACAATTAGGCCTTATCAGACAAGCTGTGCTCCTGATCGCGACGGTCTCCCTAACTGTCTGAGGCATACCACAGTCCTCCTTGCCAGCCAGCCAGATGAATAGGAGGAAGAAGACCTGAAATGGCACCCAATTCCCTTCATAAGGCACTTCATTTGGCCAGGGCCCATAGAGAATAAGGAGCTCTTTGGGCTGCAGCCCTGGACATTACCAGACGTACTGGTCATCTAACGGAACACTGATAGCATTAGCAGACAATTTATGGGTGTAGTCCAGGAAAGTGTTTCCCTAATACAGGCTGTTGCGTATTGAGCGACTGGAGATTCGGTTCTGGCAGTACATTGACTGAACGTTTATCATACAAAATGGGTCTGTGACGTGTTTGTGCCAAAATGGATGCGTTTACACAAGCAGCCCCACTTCTGATCTTTTGCCCAATTATTGTAAAAATAGCAGATCTGATTAGGCAAAATAATTGGGCTGCCTGTGTAAAAGCAGACTAAATTACATTTGGACCGTGAGTGTTTTATAAAGCAGACTTAAAAGGAGCAGTGGTGCGCTAGCGCCCCACTCCCGACACTACCCGGTGAAATGCAAGGCGCCAAATTCAAAATCCAAAAGTTGAATTATTAAACATTCATCAATATACAAGTGTTGCATAGTCATCAAAAGCTCTGCTTTACGGTGAAAGCACTACATTTGATTGTTTGAGGGTAGCACCTCCAATATTTTTCCATTACCATAAATTCATAAGCCATCACGGTTCACACAAAACACATTTCACAGCGAAAACAAATCAATTACCTTTTGAAGAACTTCTGCTGAGGGCTTCCCAAGTGTCCAACGAAGACAATCCATGGTTCTTTTGTTAGAAAAATTTATTATATCCATAAATCTCAGTTTGGTTGGTGCGTTATGATAAGAAAATACAGCGTCCACTCGCCCATTGAAACGTGAAGAGAACTCGTTCAACCTATACCTATAAACTTGTCCAAGAACAATCAAACATCATTGATAATGTATCCTTGGGAACATGTATATTTTATGTATATTTTGTATAATATTTCAACCGGAATATAAACTGGGCGATACGCGCATTCTCTTCTGTTGACTTGTGTGTGACCACTTCCTAATTCTTCTTCTTCTGCCATCTAAAGCAACTAAATAGAATCAAAACAGTGTCCAGATGCTGTTGACATCCAGTGGAAGCAATAGGTACTGCATTTATACTCCCTTATATGGGCATTTTCATAAGGGAGGGGTTCAAAATGAGGCAATGTGTCAAAATCACTTTTTCCAGGACAGAAATTCCTCGGGTTTTCGCCTGCCATATCCGTTCTGTTATACTCAGACAAAATTTTAACACTCTTAGAAACTTCCGAGTGTTTCCTATCCAATGGTACTAAATATGTGCATATCCTATTTTCTGGGCCTGAATGGGAGGCATTTTACTTTGGGCACGCCAGGCTCTCCAAAACAGTCACCTCGGGAGCTGCTCTTTAAGAAGTGTGTTCAAGCTGTGCTCCTCCTACTGTGTGTGTTCACATTACTTTGAGAGTGTCAGGTGCGTAAAAACATCCACTGCCCTACCGAAATTACTGAAAAAGACGTACCTTGAAGAAACCCCAAATGCCGCCCCACGCGTTGGCATCGCGTACGGCGAGGCGGGGGTCCTCGTTTTCAACCTCAGGGAAGGTGATGGGGGAGCCGGTGTCTAGACCCCCTGACATCATTGGCTGTTGCACCATTGGGTTGGATACTACCCCTGGAAGAGAGACATCATGAATACCATTACCACTCATCATAACACACTGTATACCAGGATTGTGTTCATAAGGCACCAAAAGGAAATGTTTTCGCAACAGAAAACGAAAACATGTGTTTCTTATCTGACACATTCAGGTAGTCCCTCCCTGTTGCAGTCTTCTTTCTTACAATTTTGTTCATAAGGGACCAAACTGGTGGTATTCAAATCAGGGCCTGGAGGACAGTAACACTGCAGGTTCTCATCCTTTCCTTCTCAACAGGGACTGATTAAGACCTTGGACACCAAGGTCTGCCCAATTAAGGACAGGAATCCGTCAGAGAAAAGAAAAAAAGAGCAGACCTTGAGGCCTGGATTTAAATACCCCTGCTGTATCCAATAGGCATACAGAATGACAACCCAAAACAGGTGGACTTGCACAGTAACAAAATAATGTATCAAGAGAATAGACACTAGGTAAACACATCCATACAATGCAAAGTAAATCAGCAGAAACGGATACATAAACCACACCCACCTCAAAGACAAACACCTTGGCTCAAACAAACATCACCGTTGTGATGTTTAACCATTTGGTGTGTGCATTCCCCCATTTCAGTGTATGTTTGTGAGGTAGTATGTTACTCAGTGAAAGTGCTTGTATTTTTTTTATTTAGTCACATGTAATAGTAACTTGTAGTGTATAGTTAAATACTTCAGCTCTGAGTTCCAACAGTGCAGGTGTGAATGAAACAAAAATATATGTAAAAATATACTGAACAAAAAATATAACACCCAACAATTTAAATGATTTTACTGACTTAGAGTCCATAAGGAAATCAGTCAATCGAAATAAATTAATTAAGCCCTAATCTATGAATTTCACATGACTGGGAATACAGATCTGCATCTGTTAGTCACAGATAAAAAATATATATAAAAGTTAGGGGCATGGATCATAAAAACAGTCAGTATGTAGCGTGACCAACATTTGCTTCATGTAGCATGACATCTACTTCACAGAGTTGATCGGGCTGTTGATTATGGCCTGTGGAATGTTGTCCCACTCCTCTTTAATGGCTGTGCGAAGTTGCTGGATATTGGTGGGAACTGGAACACGCTGTCGTACACGTCCTATCCAGAGCATCCCAAACATGCTCAAATCAACAGGTGACATGTCTGGTGAGGATGTAGGCCATGGAAGAACTGGGAAATGTTCAGCTACCAGGAATTGTGTAAAGATTCTTGCAACATGAGGCCGTGCATTATCATGCTGAAACACGAGGTGATGGCGGTGGATGAATGGCATGACAATGGGCATCAGGATTTCATCACGGTATCTCTGTGCATTCAAATTGCCATCGATAAAATGCAAATTTGTGTTTGTTGTCCGTAACTTATGTCTGCCCATACCATAACCCCACCATGGGGCACGCTGTTCAAAACGACGTTGAGGTGGCTTATGGTAGAGAAATTAACATAAAATTATCTGGCAACAGCTCTGGTGGACATTCCTGCAGTCCGCATGCCAATTGCATGCTCCCTCAACTTGGTACATCTGTGGCATTGTTTTATGTGACAAAACTGCACATTTTAGAGGGGGCTTTTATTGTCCCCAGCACAAGATGCAAATGTGTAATGATCATGTTTAAATCTGCTACTTGATATGCCGTCAGGTGGATGGATTATCTTGGCAAAGGAGAAATATGACTTGTTTGAGGAAACTAGACATAAGTCGCACGTCACTACTTCACAGGAGAGGCATTTAAACGTAAACATACATTTTTTATCAGAAACTTTAATGTGCCTTAATAACAAACTTGTAGTCCATCTGTAAACACAAATGGTTGAATTACGAGTCTAGTTGGTTTAGCCACGAATAAGTCAGGAACCTTCCTGCTAGCCATGATTGGCTGAGATAACGGATGGGCTGGAGATGAGTTTGGATTGGTCTGCCATGTAGCATGCTTCAGTTTATAACGTGAGCTGCTCAGTATGTGTTGATAGTCCTTTCTACCATGCCGTTTTTGAAATAGATAACGTTAGCCATCCAGAACTACAAGTTTTGCTACTTTTCTCAACAACATGAATTTAGCAGGCGCAAATCGACAGATCGATTGGAAAAAGTGATTTACTACTTTCTGCACAAGCCACTGTCAGTGTGAACCGGAGTGACCAGTGGCGGATCCTCAGAGGAGGACCATCCTCAATGAAATTCCATAAAAATAGTGTAACATTAAAAAAAGTTATACTTTTTAGATAAAACTATACTAAATATATTCATGTCACCAAATAATGGATAAAAATACACTTTTACAAAACTGTCTGGGGTAGCACCATAGTGTAGCCGGAGGACAGGTAGCTTCCGTCCTCCTCTGGCTACATTGACTTGTAGGCCTCACCCCCTTCCATAGACATACACTACCGTTCAAAAGTTTGGGGTCACTTAGAAATAGTTTTTGAAAGAAAAGCACATTTTTGGTCCATTAAAATAACATCAAATTGATCAGAAATACAGTGTAGACATTGTTAATGTTGCAAATGACTATTGTAGCTGGAAACAGCTGCTTTTTTATGGAATATCTACATAGGCTTACAGAAGTCCATTACCAGCAACCATCACTCCTGTGTTCCAATGGCATGTTGTGTTAGCTAAATCAAGTTAACCTCTCTGCACACGGTGGGACGGTTACGTCCCATCTCGACAACATCTGGTGAAATTGCAGAGCGCCAACTTCAAATTACAGAAATACTCATTTCAAACATTCATGAAAATACAAGTGTTGCACACTCTTCAAAAGCTTAGACTCTTGGCAATCTCACAGCGTTGTCAGATTTCAAAAAGGCTTTACGGCAAAAGCAGAACATTTGATTGTCTGAGGACAGCGCCCCGTGTACGTCCAACATTAGCATAAAAAAATAACCAGCTAAAATAAAATCGCTTACCTTTGAAGATCTTCTGCTGATGGTAATCCGAAGTGCCCAAGCAAGACATTCAATGTTCCTTTTGTTTGAAAAAGTCCCTATTTATATCCATAAATCTCAGTTTGGTTGGCGCGTTCTGTTCAGAAAACCCACCGTCCACTCATCCAATATAGAAGACACAGAGACCTATATACTTTGTCCAAACAAATCAAACCACGTTTCTAAATCGATCCTTAGGTACAATATTATGTTTATTAATGATTATATTTCACATGGATAATATCTTGAGCGATAGAAAAGTAAAAAACCGAGGCGCATCCTCGCGGTCCCGCGCATATCCTAGCTTCTGGGCCTGAGTAACAGGCAGTTTACTTTGGGCACGTTTTTCATCCGAATTTTCATCCGAATAGCCCAAAGAGTGATAGTTGAGCATTTTCTGGATATTCAATTCTAATGTTTTTTCAAATTACAGGAGACGGAGGAGGTATATTATACAATTATTTTATTGGTTTTAGTCCAGTTAGTAAAGCAAATTTAAATAAATTGCACTAACTTCAGATGCAAGTAGCAGTAGCTAGCAAGCTAGCAGCATGAGCGTGCAGTTCTCTGCCTGAATGACTAACGCTACCGAAAAGGTTGTGGACTTTTTGTTGAAGAACCCCTTTCATTCTCTCTGGTACAAGGAAACGTTGCAAATTAAAAACAAGAGTCAACCTCTGACTGAGATCAGTTTCATGAAGGATGAAAAGGTGAAGGCGTTCAGTACCAATTGGTATCAAAAGTATAGCTGGTTAACTACTTAGGGAGCAGTGGGGCGCTATTATCCATTAAAAAGTGAGATTAAAAAGGGAGGTGGGCGCAGCACCGTTTTTCATATGGAAAATGGATGAAACCACAACTGTCACTCGCAGTTGTTAGTTATCGCCAGGTATGATCAGGGCTTTATTTCAGGAACGTTTCTTGGGCTACTTTGATCAAGTGGGCGAGATGCGCAGTCTGTTTGACTTAGTGAATTCTGAGATGTCTAAATGTACCTTCATGGATAAACTTGTTGCCCAAACCTATCTTGCTGCTGTTGTAATGGCTTCTGACACAAGTACGAGAAGTAGCTCTGAGTACCACTTTTGTGCATTGCTATGCACACCGGCAAAATTTAGTTCTGAGTCAAAGTTTATTCCCAGAGTCAAGCCACTGGGCGGCTTCACCGTCTTTTTTTTGCAAGTCGACCAAGAGGGTGATGTTGCTTGAACAGGCTGGATGTGCACACTTGCCCGAAAAACACACCAACACGTTGGAATTTCACTTCTAGAATTGTCAACACTGTGGCAAAAAAAAACGATCACCCATATCATAGAGCACCCTACCATGGATGATGATACTGTGTCATGTGGAGATTGGTTCAAGGCAAAGCTGGAAGATATTGATTACATTATTAGAAACGTTTTTTTTACTTTCACTTTTGAGGAGATATTTGCTCACACAGATGTGTTTGACAAAGCAGCAGAAAGTCATGAATGTAGTCTACTGTAAGAGAAGAATAGAGAATCTGACAAGCACAAGTCTGATGTAGCATTCAGTGCCACAAATGAGAAGGCAGCAAGCACGACAAAGGATCCAGAGATCATGCACAGGAGGAAGTGTCTGCAGGGCACTGAGGATGTAAGGCACACCTATAAGGCACTGTATGACTCAATTCACAAGTCTCAGATAGCACAGAGGTACAAAAGCCTGGACAGCATGAGATTCCTGGATGATGCTCTGACAAGCCTATTGCAGTCATATGGACATTTATTTGATCAGGAAAGACTGAAAACAGAGCTCCAAGTGTTTTACTGTGACGAGGAGATTCAAGGGAACATTGCAAAGCTGTGTGACACAATCCTGTACTATAAGAGCAGTAGAGTTGAAGCGATGCCTGAGCTGTACAGGCTCATGTGCCTAGTTGCTACTATGTGGGCAACATCAGCTGGAGTGGAGCAAATCTTCTCCTGCCTCAAGAGGCTGAAGAGCTACTCTTGGAACACTATGGGACAACAGAGACTGAGGAACCTTGCAATCCTATCCATAGAGAGGAGAAATCTTAAATAAATGAAGAAAAATCCTCACTGTTACGAAAAGACCATTGACTAGTATGCCCAGTAGACTATGAGCAGAATGGACTTCTTTAAAAGTCAGGATTTAACCTGTTCTTCCCCCATTATAATAACGTTTACATTAGTTTAATTGTAAATGAAATGACGTTACCAATTTTGTTTTAATTGATATAATTGATATAATTTTGTTTTTCCAACAGTAATTCCCCCAAGCTCCACCCATGGCCCTCTGAAGAACTGAACAGCCCTGGTCCTCTGCTGTCTGTTATTCCCCATATTCCACCCATGGCCCTCTGAAGAACTGAACAGTCCTGGTCCTCTGCTGTCTGTTGTTCCCCATATTCCACCCATGGCCCTCTGAAGAACTGAACAGTCCTGGTCCTCTGCTGTCTGTTATTCCCCATATTCCACCCATGGCCCTCTGAAGAACTGAACAGCCCTGGTCCTCTGCTGTCTGTTGTTCCCCATATTCCCTTTCATCCACCGGCACATTGAATATTCCTCTCCAAGCACTGCGAGTTCCCCTATACATTTGATTTAATTACTATGTAGAGTCAATCACATACACAAAGTGATTTCACTCCTTGCTTGGACTAACTCATTCTTAGCTCGTTAGTCTAGGAGTTGGGCTCTTCTCCAACACCATCCATGATGAGCCTTTTTCTGTACTGAAGCCTCAACCCTGTCCTGCACTGAAGTCAAGCCTCTGAACACCTCTACTCATGCCTCATATCCTCATTCAATCACTGCTGCCCTTCCCAACACTGTAAGTAGACCTCTTATTCCCATTCCCAATAATAATATTTTATTATAAAGGTCTTTAAAGGTTTTAGCTTAAATCCTATCTCTTTGATGATTTTTCAAATGTGCTTTGTCGTTCAGTCTGCGATTATACCATGGGGGCGGCAGGTAGCCTAGTGGTTAGAGCATTGGACTTGTAACCGGAGGGTTGCAAGTTCGAATCCCCGAGCTGACAAGGATCCATCCTCAATTTTTCAAGTACGGGTAAGAGTCTAGCTAAATTGTCAGATATTATACATTTCTAACATTGTCAGAATGTCGTTTTCATTGCAAGTTAAAGCGTACTGTTAGCTAGCTAGTGAACGATAGCTTGCTGGCTCACTGTGTAGTAATATTATTCGAATCACAGAACTATTTGCATTCTTAGTTATAGCCTAATGTTAGCTAGCTAACATTGAACCTGGATGGTTATCTTTAGCTACCTGCAGATTCATACTACAGCTATGACATAATTTGTATTGGTTGGTAGTAGTATGAGTTGGGATTATGCCGATTCATTGTTTAGTTAGCTAGCTACATGTCTAAACGAAGCACTTCGCCAGATGATTAAATGACCCATCCACTTAGCCAGATTTGGCTGGGGGTTGGTTATAGCATTTCCTTCACATGACCCATCAATTCAGACAAGTGTGTCAGGTAAGCATCATCATGTTTTTATCTGGACACTTTCTGTTTTTGATATTGCTACTATGCAAGTAACCATTTCACTGTACTGTTTACACCTTCTGTATCCTGTGCATGTGACAAATCAACTTTTTATTTTACAGTGTGTGTTTACCAGAGACAGTAATGTGAAGAACAACATGACCAACACCAAAGTCAGATTAGGATATAGGCCAAGGACTAGATAAAGTGTATTTTTACCTGGAGTTTTCCCTTATAGTAGGCTACTTTCATCACGTTTAGTCTTTAAATCTTTGGTTGTTTACTAAACTAATCACTGTTTAGCATATACCCTCACATGTGAATCCTTAAAGGAGGTGGGTGGGGCTAAGTCTTAAGAGGGTGTGAATAATGCTGAATGGGTGCAGACAAAGAAGAGCTCTCCAGTAGGTGTACCAAAACATTTTCTCAAAAGTGGGGTTATAATTTTTTTTTCAACTTTCAAAGCAGAATTACTTTCCCATTGTTCTTCAATGGCAGTGTACGATACACCATTTTCTAGCTCTGAGTCTCTACTTTTATCCAATGTAAAAAACACAATTTCAAAATTTGCTACATAAGACCGAATCGAGGCAGTCGGTCACAAATTCTCACTAACAGAGATGTAAACAAATGTGCGCATAACATTTGAGACATACGCTCTTTGTGCATATGGAAAATTATATTTTTTTGTTTAAACGTATATACATATTTCCAACTGCCAAAAATAAATATCCATTGGGGTGTAGGCAGGGTAAATAAAATGTACATATGGAGAGCGGGAAGGACTAGTGGAGTAGTTTGCGTGTGTCTCTTCTCCATGTGCGTTTCTGTGTCTGTGTGTCAAGCCCTAGAGAGGGTCAACCCAGAACCTGGCAGTCCACAGAGCCGCTCAAATTGGTGGGCTTAGTTCCCTCTCTGCTTGACCACAGATAATAGCTTTCCCTTTAGCTCACTGACCCCTTCACTGACCCCACACACACGGCAGAGTATAAGCGCCAGACTGATGACGATGTTTGAATGTGCATTCTAAGAGATCCAAGTTAGAGAATATCTTAAGGTTATCACCTGAAATTTGTCACCTTTCCCCATCACCATACATTGCAATGACAGTTCAGTTTAGCACTAATAGGCATTGGAAGAGAGCACCTCGGACACACATTGACTTCCATTCAATTTCCACTTGACAACTCTTGTGTTGGGAATGATATACCCAGACTGAAGTCTCAGGCACTTTTCATCAAAAGAGGATGACCTAACAGACCAGAAGCTATTGATAATACCTAGGCCTTTGCAATCAGTTCAGATTGGCAAATATAGCCTACACCACGTAGCTACTTTAGCTCCGGCCAGTCGGCAGCCTTACCTGTCATCGGGGCGGCGCTGGAGAAACTGGGCATGAGCGGCGTCTGCGGTGTGCGTCCGGCGTGTCCCCGCGTGATGTCATAGCCCGCGCTCATGGTAAAGCCTGTGGTGGGCGGGCCCATCGGTGGCGCCGACATCACCGGACCGGTCGGAGGCAGGGCCACAGAGCCCATCGGGGGCGCGGAGGGATAGGGGGAGGAGAAGGTCATGGGGCTGGGGGTGTAAGGGGCTCCCCCGATAGGCGGAGGGGGGAAGTGGGGGGAGGACAGGGTGGGTATGGGGCTGCCGAAGGGAGGGGGCGCGGAGGAGTGGATAGGGGGGATGGAGGTGGAGACAGCGAGAGGGACGGGTGTTGAGAAGCCCTCGGGGGCGAAGGTGGATATGCCGGTGGTTCTGGGGAGGGACAGAGGACTGGACAGGCCTGGAGGGGAACAAGAGAGTATCATTGAGTAACAAATAATAAGATAAGTATGAGAATGTTTAAAGGGATAATTCACCCAATTTACATGAAAGTAGGAGCGAAGACCCTACTGAACCAAATCTTAGCGTAGCTATATCGTCGAGTGTAAAACAATTGTCTATCACTAGCTATTGTTCCTTTAAACCCAACATAATGACTTGATAATACCCTAAGCACTACTGCATTGGCTGAAATGAATGGCTCGTTGTACAGCCTAGCCTACGTATTCTGAAGATCTTCGGGATGTCATTTCCATTATAAGAAATACAATGGACAGGCTGTGTTTCCATTGCACTATAACTTCAGAGAACATAATTTGCCCAAGGCTCCAATTATTTCTGTGAGAAGTATTGCTGTGTTACTGCAAAGTTATACAGTGAGCAGGTGATTATCAGAATTGACTTGCACAGTTCTGCCTAACAGCCGACCTTGTCCCACACAAACTCAAGGACAGAGTATCTCATGCCAATGTTCCAAGCACTAATCCCCTCCGCTGCTTGCATCCCATTCCAACAACTGACAAACTATGACCTCAAGCCGTTGACCTATCTCTTGCTTGATGTTGTGACTACGGAGATACATACTGCTAGAAACTGAGGCTGTGTTTCAGTGCAGAATGACACTCTCTCCCCTCTGCTCTCATTGTATGCCCTCCTTACTTTCAGAGATCTGAAAGGATTGATATAGGTGAAAGCAACATGGAGAAGTCTAGGTGGAGCTTTTGATAATAGACTACTCTGTAAAGGAGAATGAATGAGGTCAAAAAGGAGTGGACACCTTTATGGAATGAAATGCAGCCCAGAAGATTGAACAGTTTTAAGATAGATATTTAGCATTAAAATTTAAGACTGCATTTTGTGCCTTGGCTTAGGATATAGACCTAGCAGATTTGTAGTAGCAATTTCATGCTTTTGGTAGTCTACCGAACCCAAGTTGGACGTATAGCTTACATTTTGTGCCGTTGGTGGAGCTACCAACATAGGTTGGAAGCAGTGCATCCACTGTATCAATGAATAACTTACCCATAGTCAGGGGAGGAGGGGGGTTGACTGCGGATGCCATGCTAGGGGGAGGCAAAGGGGAGGCGGGTGGGGTGGTCTCTATTCCACTTTCTTCCATCATCTTCCCGGCCTTCAGTCTGCCACATCAAAGAAAGGACACATTAGACAACATTGCTTGAGTTCTTAGTATGAGATGCAGTTCTAAGTAGGAGGCACGTTTAATAGACTCTACACAAGGCTAAGTTGGAATGGGCAGAGGTCAGAAAACATGGGGGTAAAAAGCTCCTAACCGATTGGATAACTGATATCCCATTGGCTCATGGCCCTCTCTCCCTCTCCACTGTAACTCGTCAGGTCTCTGGATAGGTTGGTAATTCTTTATTCCAATGAAACGTAGGAAGCCTGGTAATAAGATAACTACTGGAGAGTTAGGGATAAAAGGGTTCTGTATACACACCACATGCGTAACTTTACATTGTTGACTTGATATTGCTAGAGTTACACTGTTTTTGGTCATTGTATTATTACCTTTTTTCATTATTGTTTTTTCAAATTGTAGAAAGATAAAATAGTGACTGTCTGGACTGTGCCAATACAACTACTGGCAAAATGCCGGTTGTTAGCCAACAGTCAGCTGTTGCCACGTCTTCATCACGCAGAGACGCACAAGTGTGAATCAATGAACAGTGTGCATGCATGTGTTTTGCATGAAATTGTGGAGTGTAGACTGTGCTGTGCCATCAATAATAATAGTTCGCCTGTGATGTAACGTTGTAAAATAAACAGATATCACTAGTTAACTAAAGGCAACAGCTAGCTACCTCGTTTAGTTATCAACTAGTTAACTAAACGCACAAGTATTTTAGAACTTTTAGGTTGTTAGCGAGCCTGAGGTTTTAGAACTACTGTTAGCAAACTAGAGCTAGACGTGTAAATTAGCTAACAAACGTTAGTTATGCTGGTTCATGCTAGCTATACTGATTTACCGCAAAACAAAGGCATTCATGTAATGACGGACTTATTTGCACTTGACAGAAGCACGCTGAAGTACATGCATTCCTACCTGAAATCTTGATATTCCAGAGAAACGAGTGGGGTGGAAAATCAATCACTTTCCAATGTATTGAGCCAAAAGAGAAGTAGCAAATGCACTAACTGTGGAAAGATGGCCGATTTCTAATGACGTCAGACATTGCCACGTATTACCAAAGTGGGATGAGCAGTCGGCTCGTGTAACTAATCCAATGTGTTCCTTTTTGTACCCTTTACTGTGTTTACTTTACTGTATTTATACTTGGGATATCGCTTTTCAACGGTAAAAGTTCCAAACTCGCTGGAGGAAGTAATGTGGCAGAACTATAGGTTACGACTGTAAGCCCGGTTCTCTGATAGTATGAGTGAGGTATTTCACTATGGGATACGCCTCCAGTTTATTCTTCAGAAACCTTATTACACTACGATGTCGAGACGTGTGCGTCGGGGAAGGGTGTCCCTCCTACCCAATGCAGCGTCTCTGAGTCATTCAAGAATAAGCTACACCTCTTCCTCGCTCATCCAATGAGGGTGTTCTGGTGAAATATCTCACTCATACAATCAGAGAAGCATAGTTCTCTTTCAAGTATTCGTTTCGGTATTTCACTATTGCCAGACAAGCTTATTCTGACGACGACTGCCCTGTGCTATATATCACACATATGGGCCTTGCCCCTCAGAAGATCCTACACGTAAAACAGTATGTGCCAAGGTCGGTGCAGTGACATTGAGCCTATAAAACTTTGTAAATGTATGAGGCAAAGCCCAACTCGCTGCTGAGCAAATATCTTTTATAGAAATGCCCTTAAATAAAGCCCAGGACGTAGCCATTCCTCTAGTGCAGGTATTCCCAAACTGGGGTACCGCAATGCCCGCTGGGGTCCATCACTCAAAGACGTGTGGTTCTGAAAATGTATATGGTTATATTATGTAAGAACAATGGTGCAACACTGATAAAAAATATGATTTCATAACAAACGTGCTTTGACCCGCTTTGGATTGTGGTCGTTGTCCACTGTTCTGAAACACATCAGTACACTGTTGAATTGCAGCCTTTTCCTAGACCAGGTATTCCCAAACTAGATGCTGGACTGATAGTGGAACGCCAAATAAAAATGTTTTTTCTTCACATTTTCAAACAGTCCATTTATATTTTCCAACCGGGCTATACATTTGGGTGAGTTTTTTTCTCACCTTAGCCTCGTTTCACTGCCCAAAAAAAGGTCAAATACAGGTTGCCTAGTCAAATAATTAAAGTTCAATCCCATTAACCGCTACTCTCTCGCGGGAATTCCACTATCAGTCCATTTGTAGCCAAACGTAGCTGCTGCTCATGTTGGTATCTGTACTGATGGCGCAAAAGCCATGACAGGGAAACATAGTGGAGTGGTAACGCACGTTCAAGCAGCTGCTCCCGACGCCACTTGGGTACACTGCAGCATTCACCGCGAGGCTCTTGCTGCTAAGGGAATGCCTGACAACTTGAAAGACGTTTTGGACACTACAGTGAAAATGGTTAACTTTGTTAAAGCAAGGCCCCTGAACTCTCGTGTATTTTCTGCACTATGCAATGATATGGGCAGCGATCATGTAACGCTTTTACAACATACAGAAGTGCGCTGGTTATCAACGGGCAAAGTATTGACACGTTTTTTTGAATTGAGAGACGAGCTTCAAGTTTTCTTTACTGACCATAATTTTCACTTTTCTGACCGCTTGCATGATGATGAGTTTCTCACACGACTGACCTATCTGGGTGATGTTTTTTCTCGCCTGAATGATCTGAATCTAGGATTACAGGGACTTTCTGCAACTATATTCAATGTGTGGGACTAAATAGAGGCTATGATTAAGAAGTTGGAGCTCTTCTCTGTCTCCATTAACAAGGACAACACACAGGTCTTTCCATCTTTGTATGATTTTTTTTGTGTGCAGATGAACTCAAGCTTACGGACAATGTCAAATGTGATATAGCGAAGCACCTGAGTGAGTTGGGTGCCCAATTATGCAGGTACTTTCCCGAAACGGATGACACAAACAACTGGATCCGTTATCTCTTTCATGCCCTGCCTCCAGTCCACTTACCGATATCTGAACAAGAGAGCCTCATCGAAATTGCAACATGCGCTTCTGTGAAAATTGAATTTAATCAGAAGCCACTGTCAGATTTCTGGATTGGGCTGCGCTTAGAGTATCCTGCCTTGGCAAATCGAGCTGTTAAGACACAGATGCCCTTTTGCAACTATGTACATATGTAAGAGTGGATTCTCGGCCCTCATTAGAATGAAAACTAAATACAGGCACAGACTGTGTGTGTCACTTCCCACGAGCCGGGTTGTGAAAAAAACTCACACTCATACTTATGTTTAATAAATGTATAGTGTGTGTGTGGCAGGCTTACAATGATGGCAAAAAACAACATTTGAGAGTGCGCTGACCCTGGTGCTAGAGGGGGTACGCAGCTGGAGATTAAATGTTTGAAGAGGTATGGGACTATTAAAAAGTTTGGGAACCACTGCTCTAGTGGAATGAGCCCGTAGGCCAGCAAGAGACTGAAGACCCTTACTTGTGTAGGCCAAAGCAATAGCCCCACTATCCAGTGGGAGAGGCGTTGTTTAGTGAGCGCCTTACCTGTGTGAAGTTTCGCACAGGACACAAAACTGCAGAACTGATTCATATGTAGTTTTACGTTTTATTTTGGTAAATTAGTTGCAAGCCTGAAGATGTAAAATGCATGGCGCTAGCCCAGGGTCACGTTCAGTTGCCAAACGTTCTCAAAAGTTGCAGATAGAAATGTGATGAATAGAGCTGATGTGATTTCTAATTCTACATGTCGGAGACATGTTTGTTCTACATAGCCTATTTCAATCTGAACGTTCCAAAACGGTCAAAGCTATCTTGGGATGTCCATACCCCATTGAAGTTGACATTTAAGGGGTTAAGTAAGAGTTAAGGTAAGGGTAGCAGTGTTGTGGTCGAGGTACTTAAACTCGAGTCCAAAGTCAAAGTCAAATCAAATCAAATTTTATTTGTCACATACACATGGTTAGCAGATGTTAATGCGAGTGTAGCGAAATGCTTGTGCTTCTAGTTCCCGACCATGCAGTAGTATCTAACAAGTAATCTAACAAATTCACAACAACTACCTTATACACACAAGAGTAAAGGAATGTATACGAGTATGTACGTATAAATATATAGATGAGCGATGGCCGAACGGCATAGGCAAGATTCAGTAGATGGTTTAGAGTACAGTGTATACATTTGATATGAGTAATGTCGGATATGTAAACATTATATACAAAATTGTTTAAAGTGGCTAGTGATACATTTATTACATCAAATTTGTAATTATTAAAGTGGCTAGAGATTTGAGACAGTATGTTGGCAGCAGCCACTCAATCTTAGTGATGGCTGTTTAACAGTCAGATGGCCTTGAGATAGAAGCTGTTTTTCAGTCTCTCGGTCCCAGCTTTGATGCACCTGTACTGACCTCGCCTTCAGGATGATAGCGGGGTGAACAGGCAGTGGCTCGGGTGGTTGTTGTCCTTGATGATCTTTTTGGCCTTCCTGTGACATTGGGTGGTGTAGGTGTCCTGGAGGGCAGGTAGTTTACCCCCGGTGATGCGTTGTGCAGACCTCACTACCCTCTGGAGAGCCTTACGGTTGTGGGCGGAGCAGTTGCCATACCAGGCGGTGATACAGCCCGACAGGATGCTCTCGATTGTGCATCTGTAAAAGTTTGTGAGTGTTTTTGTTGACAAGCTGAATTTCTTCAGCCTCCTAAGGCCGTCTCGTCGTTGTTGGTAATCAAGCCTACCACTGTAGTGTTGTCTGCAAACTTGATGATTGAGTTGGAGGCATGCTTGGCCACGCAGTCATGGGTGAACAGGGAGTACAGGAGAGGGCTGAGAACGCAGCCTTGTGGGGCCTCAGTGTTGAGGATCAACGGGGTGGAGATGTTGTTTCCTACCCTCACCACCTGGGGGCAGCCCGTCAGGAAGTCCAGGACCCAGTTGCACAGGGTGGGGTCGAGACCTAGGGTCTCGAGCTTAATGACGAGTTTGGAGGGTACTATGGTGCTAAATGCTGAGCTGTAGTCGATGAACAGCATTCTTACATAGGTATTCCTCTTGTCCAGATGGGTTAGGGCAGTGTGCAGTGTGCAGTGTGATTGCGATTATGTCGTCTGTGGACCTATTGGGACGGTAAGCAAATTGGAGTGGGTCTAGGGTGTCAGATAGGATGGAGGTGATATGATCCTTGACTAGTCTCTCAAAGCACTTCATGATGACGGAAGTGAGGGCTACGGGGCGATAGTCATTTAGTTCAGTTACCTTAGCTTTCTTGGGAACAGGAACAATAGTGGCCCTCTTGAAGCATGTGGGAACAGCAGACTGGGATAAAGATTGATTGAATATGTCCGTAAACACACCAGCCAGCTGGTCTGTGCATGCTCTGAGGACACGGCCAGGGATGCCGTCTGGGCCGGGCAGCCTTGCGAGGGTTAACACGTTTAAATGTTTTACTCACGTTGGCTGCGGTGAAGGAGAGCCCGCAGGTTTTGGTAGCGGGCCGTGTCGGTGGCAC
Organism: Brachymystax lenok tsinlingensis; assembly: GCA_030435695.1. Taxonomy (NCBI): domain Eukaryota; kingdom Metazoa; phylum Chordata; class Actinopteri; order Salmoniformes; family Salmonidae; genus Brachymystax; species Brachymystax lenok. The sequence continues at coordinate 36,052,825 of CM059815.1, forward strand.
TGTATTGTCCTCAAAGCGAGCAAAGAAGTTGTTTAGTTTGTCTGGGAGCAGGACATCGTGGTCCGCGACGGGGCTGGTTTTCTTTTTGTAGTCCTTGATTGACTGTAGACCCTGCCACATACCTCTCGTGTCTGAGCCGTTGAATTGCGACTCTACTTTGTCTCTATACTGACGCTTAGCTTGTTTGATTGCCTTGCGGAGGGAATAGCTACACTGTTTGTATCGGTCATGTTTCCGGTCGCCTTGCCCTGATTTAAAAGCAGTGGTTCGCGCTTTCAGTTTTGCTCGAATGCTGCCATCAATCCACGGTTTTTGGTTGGGGAAGGTTTTAATAGTTGCTGTGGGTACAACATCACCGATGCACTTGCTAATAAACTCGCTCACCGAATCAGTGTATTCATCAATGTTATTGTCCGACGCTATGTGGAACATATCCCAGTCCACGTGATTTAAGCAATCTTGAAGCGTGGAATCAGATTGTTCGGACCAGCGTTGAACAGACCTGAGCACAGGCTTTTCCTGTTTTAGTTTCTGTCTATAGGCTGGGAGAAACAAAATGGAGTCGTGGTCAGATTTGCCCGAAAGAGGGGCGGGGGATGTCTTTGTATGCGTCGCGGAAGTTAGAATAACAATGATACAGGATTTTGCCAGCCCGGGTCGCACATTCGATATGCTGATAAAATTTAGGGAGCCTTATTTTAAGATTAGCCTTAATAAATGCAGCCTCAGGATATGTGGTTTCCAGTTTACATAGAGTCCAATGAAGTTCTTTCAGGGCCGTCAATGTGTCAGCTTGGGGGGGATATACGCGACTGTAATTATAATCGAAGAGAATTCTCTTGGTAGATAATGCGGTCTGCATTTGATTGTAATGAATTCTAGGTCAGGTGAACAAAAGGACTTGAGTTCCTGTATGTTGTTATGATCACACCACGTCTCGTTAATCATAAGGCATACACCCCCGCCCTTCTTCTTACCAGAGAGATGTTTGTTTCTGTCGGGCGCGATGCGTGAAGAAACCAGGTGGCTGTACCGACTCTGATAACGTATCCCGAGTGAGCCATGTTTCTGTGAAGCAAAGAACGTTACAATCTCTGATGTCTCTCTGGAAGGCAACCCTTGCTCGGATTTTGTCTACCTTGTTGTCAAGAGACGACATTGGCGAGTAGTATACTCGGGAGCGGAGCGCGATGTGCCCCGTCTGCCCATTCTACTGCGGCGCCGTTGTTTTGGGTCGCCGGCTGGGATCCGATCCATTGTCCTGGGTGGTGGACCAAACAGAGGATCCGGTTCGGGAAAGTCGTATTCCTGGTCGTAATGTTGGTAAGTTGACACTGCTCTTATATCCAATAGTTTCTCCCGACTGTATGTAATAACACTTACATTTCCTGGGGTAACAATGTAAGAATTAATTGAGGCCGGTTTGACGTACTGGCAAATTCTCTAAAACGATGTTGGACGTGGCTTATGGTAGAGAAATTAACATTAAATTCTCTGGCAACAGCTCTGGTGGACATTCCTGCAGTCATCATGCTAACTGCACGCTCCCGCAAAAGTTGAGACATCTGTGGCAGTGTGTTGCGTGACAAAACTGCACATTTTAGAGTGGCCATTTATTGTCCCCAGCACCTGTGTAATGATCAGCTTCTTGATATGCCACACCTGTCAGGTGGATGGATTATCTTGGCTTGGTTAGAAATGCTCCCTGATAGGGATGTAAACACATTTGAGCACAACATTTGAGAGAAATACATTTTTTGTGCTAATGGAACATTTTGGGGATCTTTTATTTCAGCTCAAGAAACATGGGACTTTACGTGTTGCCTTTTTATATCTTTGTTCATTGAATTTACTACATAAGTCAAACTCTCAGCTACTTATTTGTAGTCACCTACTGATATTTGTGTAGGTTTTTTATTGCATACTGAAGACTAAAGGTTGACTTGTCAGATCCTGGCTATGGGATGCAGGGGGAAAGTGGGAAGGTGAGGAAGATAACATTCAAACAGGCTACTTTACTATTGTCAAGGGGAGAGAGAGATAAATAGCCAGACTGTTGCTTTACTATTAAACTCAATACTAGTATTGTTTTCAATTTCGTAAAGAAGTTTCTGTTTCTCAACCAGGCAAAGCAAAATAAGGTAGCTGGTGACTGGTGGTTACGGGGAAGTGTATGCTATGATCGGAAGCGGCGCCGGAACATAGCCTGCCTTGCCACTATCATCTCTTGCCCCCACCCCCTCCCTGCAGCTCATCAGCTGATGTAGGCTAAGTGTGCCGGGTGTGGCACGTCCTTCCCACTGCTAGAAAACAGAACCCTCGTTGCTCTGGGCACTTAGTGCTGCTAATATTCTGCTTATCGTAACCTATCCAGTCCAAGTGCAAATACAAGTCACGAGAAAGCAACTCCAAGTCACCAATGGTTGAGTCCAAGTAGTCACAAGTCATGACATGAAAATCGGGACTCGGGTAGAGGTTAGGATAGGGACCTCCCAAGGATTCCAGATAGCACTGACCGTTCCAAAACGTTGTGTCAAAGACAGTACAGTATAGGGTTAGAAACTCTGTAATTGCGTCCTGTGTCCCCAAGTGATGACATCTTCATCACTTCTCACTTTTTTTGTTAGCCTACACATCATCAATTTATGTGCCATGAACGCAGGTCACATTTTTGTCATTTTATTGAAAAGCATTTGCAAATACAGTACATGTAACCTATTAAAAAACAAAAAAAGAGACAAAATGCAATATTGAGCATGTGTAACAAGTGGTATTAAAATTAAATCATTGTCATGAGATTTCTTTGGGGAGGAAAAATCAGTGTGAATCTTTTAGAAAAAGTCTAAGTAGAATAGGGTGATTGAAAACAAACGGAGCACACATTTGTGTATATACATTTAGATTTATACAGGTCCAATTTGTCTGAAAAATATCATAGCCTACATATTCAATAACACTAATCCTGAATTGTATTGTTTTTTTTGTGTTATTTATAACGCATTATAAACAATTAATGCTATAAAAACAATATATTGTTTGAGTGAATAGAGTGTTGTCAGCCTTCAAGAAACCAATGTCAAGTCACTGTCAAACTGTCATGTTGTTTCCTTGTGAACCTTGTCATTTGTAAGAGAAAAGGGATTTAATTATTATGGAATAATTTTTTATGAAAATAATTGAGTGAAATCTAGTCTTATCTACAGTTTGATATTTATGCTATTCTGATTGGACCTCGAAGAACAGAACACAGGGTGTGATATATTAATAACATACAAAAGGAAGGCATGGTGTGTTGTTGATTATTATTATTTTTTTTACATCATCACCAAACATCACTTCTCTTTTTCAAGTGATTACAGCTATATACATCATTTTTGTACAAATACATTTCATATCTGGCTCAGAATAGTTTAAGACTCGTGGCTGTCTTTTAGGCCATTCAGAATGCGGGAAAAGACATGCAGAATACACAAAGAGTTCTAAATCTAATGTTGAACGAATCCAGTATTTTATGGAAATGTAGGCCTATACAGTATTTTATGGAAATGTAGGCCTATACAGAATTTTATGGAAATGTAGGCCTATACAGTATTTCATGTGAATCTTGAATTTGTCTCATTATATTGTTTTTTTGATAAGGTCTTTCATTTCATTGCGATGCAAAAGTCCAGCTTATGCATTATTACTACAAATGATTATTTATCTTTTTTTAAATGATACTGAGCCCTTTTAATTGCACTGCATAAAAGTTCAATTACTATTACATACTTTAACAACAGAGTACATCACATTAATAGTTTTCCTGTTCTAAATTTGATTAAGTCAAAACACAGTTTCACAGGTAATTGCCAATGAACTCATAGTTTATCTAATTATCTAATATTGGAGATATTTAATAATTTTAGTGGTCTTCCTTCAACATGCCTTCATAACCAGGAATAAAACCCCACTCCTTTTCACAATTGAATTGACATAATGCTGACATGGAATGTTACGATGTTATGCAGTCAGTTGTATGACCTTCCAGGAGGTTATAACAGGCTTTATGTAATTCTTGTGAAGTGTCATGAAAGTATTATGGCAATACGTTTAAACTTGTTCTCACAACAGTAACTGACACAAAACTCTAACTGCTTATAGTAACAGACCTTAAACTGTGCGATTGAATGCTTGCCACAATTCAACTATTTGCTCATAATCCACCACTAAAAGAGCAAAAGGAACTTAAAAAAAAACTTTTACTATGACTTACTATGGCACTTAAACCTTTGGTTACTTTAGTATTGATGTCAGACTAAAAAAGATTAAGATTTGTCAACAACAATAACAGTTACATTGTCAAACAAACAAACAAACAACAATGCTCAATCATACAGTACTAATAACAAAAAACAAAGGGGGAAAAATTAAGAAACAAACTGGCTAAAATACTGGTAACTGGTTAATTAGCAGATTCCTAATACTGTTAAAGTTCACTTTCATCGTTACAATAATAAATTGAGGTTTGTTTTGTATTTGTACACTATAGATTTTAAAAGGCAAGTGATGAGTCCCCGGTGAGTGGAATGATTTACTGAACAGTTCATATAGGAAAACCTGTAAAAAGCTGTATATCAATATTACTCAAGCACCTCAAAATACCAAACTTTTCACAAATAACAGTCATGTCTACATTGATAAAGAAAATTGTGAATGTGACATTTGAGGCAACATAAGAGCTCCTCTCTGAAAAAAAACATGATTAAGAATGATTATAGTGATAATAAAAAAAACAAATGCAAGAAAACAACGGTGCAGCGAGTGAGCATACAGTATGCCAGCAAATGAGGAGCATTCATTGACTGAGCCATGGGTAGAGGGGGCAGGGTCCTTGTTGAGTCTCTGGAAGCACATTCGCTGTCCAACTCCTAGTGGGCGGGATTCTCTGGTAGCTCATTCGCTGTCTAGTTCCTTGTGGGGTGACGGGGGGCTGTCACGCGTGGGCAGGAGATCATAGTGACAGGGGATGTGGCTGTTTTTTGGTAGGTCGTACGGGTCCTGGCCAAAGGGGCCGTGACCGTTGCTATTCCCAGGTGAGTGGATGGCGTTGACAGTGGGCTCTTGAAATACAAGCATTTTCAGATACTGTTAGCAACATAGCAATGACACTATTTAGCAATGACACTACTATTTTCAAACTTTGGGAATACTCATTTAATCTGAGTTTGTCTAACAGGATCCCCCCCTACCACATTTTTTTTACCAGACAGGACCTTAAATGGTCATAATGGATAGGTATAGGCAAAAAATACGAGAAACAAAAATCCTACTGTTCCTCACCGACTTCGTAGACGTTCTTATTGGTTGGGCTGGCGTTGTTGATCTCAGCGTAGGGCGAGTCTCGCCGTGCGGGTGACTTCATCTCAACGTAGCCGCACTCTACTTTGGGCATCAGGAGGGGTGGGTCCTTGATGGTGGCGTAGGGATTCTCTGAGCTGTTGAGGGAGCAGGAGCTGGCGTGATAGGGCGTTCCCTTCACCAGGTCTGAGTGACAGAGAAAGTCAGATATGGAATTCAAATTCAAACTGACCAATGCCGACTGTTTTATTATATACAGTATATGATATACAGTAATAAGAGCCTACCTCTCAGGGATTTCCCCATGTATCGTCGGTCCACTCCATAAGCTCCTGGTACAATAAAGAATGATATGAAAAATATATAAGTACATTATAATGATACATACAGCATTAAAGCCACTCACTTTAAAATAAGTGTGCAATGTCTGTCTGTCTGTCTGTCTGTGTGTATAGTGTCCTGGTGTGTGTGATCTCACCCAGCTCGTTAAAGCAGCCCCCCTGTTTCCAGTCAGCAGGCAGGGTTCCAGTGTGGTCCGCTATGGGAAGCCTCTTCCTCTGGTCCACGTTCTTCAGGTTCACAAACAACTGGTTGTTCTTAGCCTTAAATACATCACAGAACACTGTGGTTATGGTAATGATCCAGGCTTTTAACACATTATATATAATTACTGATCATTATTGTTAGCTGTATGCTTTTGTTGTGGAAAAATGCTATTAGACAAAGTACAGTACATTAATATATACAGTACCATAAGTATCAGTATGCAAGTTTCCAGATTTTTATTGTCACGTGCTGTGCAGTTTTTTATATGAAGTACAGTGAAATGCCTGTCTTGCTTGCTCTTTCTCAACAATGCAGTAATACTGTACCTTATGTATTCCTTTCCTGTAGTCAATGACCAAAAGTGACCTCTTTGGCCTCATGGGTGGAATGTTATTAATCTTTTTCATGATTTCATAATTAATAACACAACTTATTATTTTTTTTTACGAAGAAAATACAGTGTTTCTATGTCAAACAGTTTTGTTATATTTCAGTCTTCCGTGATGTATATAAAGTGTAATATTGGGATGCAAACTCAAAATGGATTATATTTCAACTCTATATCTGACATGGTACAGGTGTCTTCTTGTCTTAAGCCCCTAACCATGTGTGTGAGGTGTATACTTTTGTTTCAAAGTAGATTTGTTTAAGCTACCAAGACTGTGTGGCCCTGATTTAGCCAACAGCAGTAAAAGGGTTTAAAGTTGAAAAAACAACTGTATCATCTCTATGACTCCATCAAATAACATCTAAAATCGTTTATATTTTACCTAGCGCTTTTCACCCCTCATGAAAATGTAGTTCAATAGGGAGGGTTTGTAAATGGTATACTAAGGGAATTGGCAAACTCAGTACTCAGTGAAATGGCAAATTTAACATCAAGCTCTTTATCACAAGTCCATTAAAAAGGGGTCCCACCTTTCCGTAGGGTAGGTTGTTGACATATGGGGGACTAGTGCACTGGGTCAGAGTGTGGTAACTGGGGTTAGAAAAGTAGTTGCTGTTGGGATGTCTGTTGGGATGTCCGGGTGTCTGACTTGTTTGTGGGTGCGCTGCATCTGAAAGACAGAGATAGACTGCTTAGTTAAGTCAGAACTAAAAATCCTTTAGCCACATTAAAATAAATTCTAGTAAGGGGCAGTGGCTATTCATTTCTGTTGCTACTGCAGTAGGAATTTAAAAAAGGGCTATTTTAAATGTATTTCCTGAACTGAGCAGGGACAAAAAATATTTTCACAGTACTGTCATAGTGATATAATTTGACCACAGGATAAAAGTACGAGAAACTGAATTGAAAAAGATGAGGCTATAGTACCCCCAAATCACTAGGGCAACGGTGCCCATGCTTACCGGCGATGGCGTAGTCGGCGGCAACGCGGATAGTGGGTGTGTAGGTGACAGCAGGCATGGTGGTCTCCTTGCCCTTCTGCTTCTTCCTGTACACAATGAAGAGGAGGAGAAGGAAGAGCACCAACAACACCAGGATGATGATGCCCGCAATGGCGCCGATCTGGTAGGAGTCCACGGGCACTGCAGCGCTAGTCAGGCTGTTGGGGTTTCCAACGATCACCACCCCGGCTATGAAGTGGAAGAAGGATTAAGTTAGGTCTAGGACATATTCAATTCAACAAAATCAACTTTATTCATCCCATCAGAAGCTATTGTCAGAGTGTAGGTTCCCTAATGCTACTTATCTTACTCTTGCAGATTTGCAAGGGGACACTAACAAGGGCCAAGTGGTAGGGGCTAAGGATCAGTTTGGTATTGGGCCAGTATATTGATATTGTTCTTTGAGCAGCAGTTACGTGTCTGAGTCTGATCCCAAAGGTGCCAGGTTTGAATCACGCCTCGGAACCTTGCACTGCCCACCAAATAAACACCACATTGGTGCCAGCAGTAGGATTCAAAACCATCTTATCAATGCCAGGTTTGTTCTAATATGTAACGGTCCTCACCTTGGTCACACCTCACCCCCTTCCAGCCGGGGTTGCAGTAGCAAGTACCCGTCATGTGGTCACAGGTGGAGTTGTTCAGACAGTCACAAACCTGACGACAGCCGTAACCATAGGAACCAGGGGGGCATTCTGGGAGCAAGCAAGGTAATCGACAAGCATATTACAATCAACGTTACTAATCTATTCTTTAACCATGCATTACTAATGTACAACACTGTACAGGAGAACTTGCTTCTCTGAGTTGGAGTCAAAATCACTACAATGCCAGTAAATTTAGGAGAATAATTTTAACATAAAGAGACAACTATTTACATTATGAGTATATTTAAATAACATGAATTTGACCCCAGCTCTCATTCCTATCATGTGTATCCTGTGTTCTGTAGTTATTCTGATGACACATAATCCTGTGGGGTAAACTCACTTTGCTCACAGTGGCGGCCCATGAAGCCGGTCCGGCAGGTACAATGGCCAGAGATGTGGTCACAGTCGGCTCCGTTCTTACACTGGCAGGTCTGGGAACAGTCCTTACCATAGAATCCCAATGGACAGCCTGCAATGGATTCATATACTATCAGTCTCAGGTCAGCATTTGATTGAAGTGTGGTCACATACAGCCTGTTATGAAATCTATTTTTACACAGGATCTAAATACAAAGTTTTATGACAGTGTGTCATGATGAGGTGGGCAGTGCTAGATGGGGTGTGTGCTTGTGTGTGTGTGACTCACGTTGTGTACAGTAGAGGCCCGTCCAGCCCGGGGTACACTTGCACTCCCCGTCATAGGCACTGCAGTAGGCCCCGTTGTGACAGTTACACGTGTGGATACAGTTGGGCCCCCACTGACCAGGGGGACAGGCTGAAAGACAAGGACAACAACCACAGTATGAGAGACACTGACCAGGGGGACAGGCTGAAAGACAAGGACAACAACCACAGTAGGAGAGACACTGACCAGGGGGATAGGCTGAAAGACAAGGAAAACAACCACAGTAGGAGAGACACTGACCAGGGGGACAGGCTGAAAGACAAGGACAACAACCACAGTAGGAGAGAACGACACAACAATAGCCTCCTGGCTAGTGGCTATAGCCTCAAATAGTGTCCTGTTCTGGGGGTGTACTTGTACATCAAGCCACCGCATACTACAGAAACTGGAGATCCTGCCCATAGGTAGGGCAACATTTTTTGCCTCAACATGTGTTTTCCACATGTTCCTGAATACCATGCTCAGGTAGGAAGAGAGGACCATGCCTAGGCAGGAAGAGAGGACCATGCCCAGGCAGGAAGAGAGGAGGGAATGGGAGAAAAGAGAGAAGTGGTGAGAGGTGAATCGATGAAAGGAACAACTATTGCATTGGCTGTGAAAAGGCTGTCTGAATCATATGCTCTGTTCTAACTATAGTAAACATAATATCATACACGTCAGCCGTCCCCCAGCAAGCAATAGCCTGGGGACGATGTTACAGTACACTAAAAGCTGTTTACAGCACACACTATACAGAGGGGGGATTAAAAGCAGCAAAACTTCTGCTTTTACTTCCTCTTTATTCAGTAACTTATCTAGAATTGGGAAAACCAGGGTGTGTGAACTATCTGGCTAACCAATGACAATATTTTGAGCCACTGATCAACAAAGAACCAGGACGAATAGAAAACCAACCAAAAAGACGTCTCCTCAACCAAAAATACGTATTTTTCAACGTTTTGGGTAAGGACCAGGAATGAACACCCAAAGTATTTCTATGGGCTGAAAATCCATGTATCATGAACAAACACCAGAGGGAGCCATAGTACATCAATAATCCCCAGACTGTCAGACACACTACTACACCCCATAGTGCACTATTATAAACAGAAAATGTTCTCCCGCAGAATGTCTTCCCAGGAATTCGTCCTGGAAAGTCCATGATGTAACATTATGCTGGGCGAAAGTTATCGGGCTACACGAGAGGTCGGCGTCAATACTACTCGACACTCAGAATACAAAGCATGTTGCCCCACATCTGTGATGATGAGGCAGCCCATGTGGGTTATCCCAGGGACCTTTAAAACTGAGTTAGGGGGTCATGCAGAGATCAATAGGGGTCATGAGAGGTCAAAAGGGGTCACGGAGGTCTCCTCACTTGGCAGTAATGTGAGCCAGGCCGAGGGGCTAGCGAATGTCAGCGCCTTAGATAATGGTGTCAGAGACCGGTAAATCTAGTATGGAGAGTGTCTCGCTAAAAACACGTTCAGAGTCAGGGGTCGCAGTAAGTAGCACCTGTGGTCTGTCTTGATGGGCATTCATGGAGCTAGGAAGTTTAGTGGAGCTGGCGAGGGGCTTGTCATGTAGATTAGTAGAGATGCTAAATGTATACAAAATGGAAGTGTTAAGTGTTTTTGGTGTAATTAATCTAATGGTTTTGTAATTTGAGTTGTTTTGCTAAATTGAATAATTTTCTGTTATAGAAGATTATGACTTTCAGGACTTCTGACATGACTTGGTAGAACAGAGCAGGGAAATACTGGATTAGGAAATGTTCTTTAGCATGGAATGTTATCCAGATTCTAAGGATAGGATATACAGTATGTTCAACATATTCTGACATATTCTACCAATCCTAAGAAACAAACGTAATCCACAAAATAAACGAGTTCATGTCAGTTCCATATTAAATCTAAGAAAACATTAGGATATCTCTCCATCTCCCCAAAATTGAATTTCAACTAATTTGCTGAATTGACCTAACTAAATAAGAGGAACTCTACCACTCTGGGGATGCAGATAGACAGGGTCAGACAGAGGCTTTTTACAAGACATTTCTGTGCCGAAACTGAGCCAAACCAAGCTGTAATGAGCTGTGGTGGATGGTTACACATCCTGTATAGTTTCTTCAACAATGCTAAATGGACATTGTGGGGAAACGTGAACCAGCACAGTTTGGTTCAGGACAGCACAATAGTGTGAAGGTAATTTGAGAGTTCTCACGTTGTGAACAGTCGCTTCCAATCCAGCCGGGGTAACACTGGCACGAGCCGTCGATGGGGTTACAGGTGCCGTTGTTGGTACAGGTGCACCCCCACGCACAGTTCTTCCCAAACCTACCACTGGGGCACACTGGGGGAGAAGGGCAAGAAAGAGTGAGACACAACTTTTAAATCAACAAGTGAGCCAACAACCCTTACTGGACAAAGAAGAGTCAATGGTATTTTTCATAGCGGAGAGTCATATCACATTCATGAATAACTCTTGAGGCTATGTTTTCATATCTACTGTCACATGGCCACTGTATCACTATAATATTAGCTATAATACACATTAAAAGGTGTCATACCGGGTATCACTCACCTTCGTTGCAGAGGGCTCCCTTGAACCCTGGGAGGCAGTCACACTGGCCAGAGACATGGTGGCAAGGTCCATTGCTGTGGACACACTGGGGACAGGCCTGGCTGCAGCGGTGGCCAAAGTAGCCTGGTGAACAGACTTGAAGGACAGGAGAGAATAATGAGTCAGACTTAAGAGTGAGACACATACTGACTTGAGATGTTCACATACTGAATGTAACTGTAGGATGAATCACATATTGATGTCAATGGAAGGTTTTAGGACATTTCTAGTGCAAAAGGGTTGCTGCATATCACCAAGCTGGGTGCCAGGTGGACAGGGTGAGTTACCCCTCTATCGGGTTGCAACATTCCAGTAACTTTCACAAAATTCCCAGGTTTTCCAGAAATCCCAGTTGGAAGATTACCCGAATATGGTAGAAATAAGCAGGAACTCCAGGAATCCACCAACCGGGATTTCTGGAAAACCTGGACATTTTGGGAACATATTTATATGTACTGTATTTACACTGAGTGTACAAAACAATAGGAACACCTTCACAATATTGAGTTCCACCTCCTTTCGCCCTCAGAACAGCCTCAATTCGTCGGGGCATGGACTCTGCAAGGTGTGGAAAGCGTTCTACAGGGATGCTGCCCATGCTGTCTCCAATGCTTCCCACAGTTGTGTCAAGTTGTCTGAATGTCCTTTGGGTGGTGGACCATTCTTGATACACAAGGGAAACTGTTGAGCGTGAAAAACCAAGCAGCGCTGCAGTTCTTGACACACTCAAACTGGTGTGCGCCTGGCACCTATTACCATACCCCGTTCAAAGGCACTTACATATTTTGCATTGCCCATTCAACCTCTGAATGGCACACATACACAATCCATGTCTCAATTGTCTCAAAGCTTAAAAATCCTTATTTAACCTGTCTCCTCCCCTTCGTCTACATTGATTGAAGTGGATTTAACAGGTGACATCAATAAGGGATCATAGCTTTCACCTGGATTCACCTGGTCAGTTTATGTCGTGGAAAGAGCAATGTTTTCCTAATGTTTTGTACACTACAGTACCAGTCAAAAGTTTGGACACACCTACTCTTTCAAGGGTTTTTCTAATTAAAAAAAACTATTTTCTACATTGTAGAATAACAGTTAAGACATCAAAACTATGAAATAACACATATGGAATCATGTAGTAACGAAAATGGTTAAATGTACTAACCAATACAAATCAAAATATATTTTAGATTCTTCAAAGTAGCCACCCTTTGCCTTGATGACAGCTTTGCACACTCTTGGCATTCTCTCAACCAGCTTCACCTGGAATGCTTTTCCAACAGTCTTGAATGAGTTCCCACATATGCTGAGCACTTGTTGGCTGCTTTTCCTTCATTCTATGGTCCAACTCATCCCAAACCATCTCAATTGGGTTGAGGTCATGTGATTGTGGAGGCCAGGTCATCTGATGATCACTCTCCTTCATCAAATAGCCCTTACACAGCCTGTAGGTGTGTTTTGGTCATTGTCCTGTTGAAAAACAAATTATAGCCCCACTAAGTGCAAACCAGATGGGATGGCGTATCGCTGCAGAATGCTGTGGTAGCCATGCTGGTTAAGTTCGCCTTGAATTCTGAATAAATCCCAGACAGTGTCACCAGCAAAGCACCCCCACACCATCACACCACCTCCTCCATGCTTCACGTTGGGAACCAAACATGCAGAGATCATCCGTTCACCTATTCTGCGTCTCACAAAGACACGGCGGTTGGAACCACAAATCTCAAATTTGGACTCATCAGACCAAAGGACAGAAGAAGTCTCTTCTTCTTAATGGTGTCCTTTTGTAGTGGATTCTTTGCAGCAATTCGACCATGAAGGCCTGAATCATGTAGTCTCCTCTCAACAGTTAATGTTGAGATGTGTATGTTACTTGAATGTGTATGTTACGTGAAGCATTTATTTGGGCTGCAATCTGAGTTGCAGTTGACTCTAATGAACTTATCCTCTGCAGCAGAGGCAACTCTGGGTCTTCCTTTCCTGTGGCGCTCCTCATGAGAGCCAGTTTCATCATAGCGCTTGATGGTTTTTGCGACTGCACTTGAAGAAACTTTCAAAGTTCTTAAAATTTTCCAGATTGACTGACCTTCATGTCTTAACTTCTTAGGGAGCGGCTCCACTCCGCTAGCGCCCCACTGCTCCCTAAGTAGTTAAAGTAATGATGGACTGTCATTTCTCTTTGCTTATTTGAGCTGTTCTTGCCATAATATGGACTTGGTCTTTTACCAAATAGGGCTATCTTCTGTATATCACAAATAAACTTTTAACAAGGCACACCTGTTAATTGAAATGCATTCCAGGTGACTACCTCATGAAGCTGGCTGAGAGAATGCCAAGCGTGTGCAAAGCTGTCATCAAGGCAAAGGCTGGCTACTTACTTATATATTTAGATTTGTTTAACACTTTTTTGGTTACTACATGATTCCATATGTGTTATTTCATAGTTTTGATGTCTTCACTATTATTCTACAATGTAGAAAATAGTACAAATAAAGAAAAACCCTTGAATGAGTAGGTGTGTCCAAACTTCTGACTGGAACTATATGTTTATAATAATAATAATCATTTTATTTCAGACTTGTACAAGTGTGTAATATAGCCATGTGTGAATTGTTTTTTGCATATACCAACTCCCCCTTAGACACCTTCTGAGAGTGGGTTCATGGCCTGGGTCAACCTTGTGCTTTGATAAGTTGTGAAACGTTCTATATAAACCCAATCAGATACAATATGATCCATTAACACAATAATTGGTCAGATATTAGATACTCACTGCGCTGGCAGGTGGTTCCCCGAAACCCAGGCGCACACTCACAGGTGCCCTCGTCAGGAGAACAAGAGGCCCCGTTCTTACAGTTGCAAGGGAGGGAACAGTTTGGCCCCCAGCGGCCCTCGGCACACACACTGTCACAGTGGATACCTAGGAACACACACACTGTCACAGTGGATACCTGGGAACACACTTTCACAGTGGATACCTCGGAAGAAACACACCGTCACAGTGGATACCTGGGAACACACACAATGTCACAGTGGATACCTGGGAACACACACTGTCACAGTGGATACCTGGGAACACACTTTCACAGTGGATACCTCGGAACACACACACCGTCACAGTGGATACCTGGGAACACACACACTGTCCCAGTGGATACCTGGGAACACAAACAACGTAGGGCTCACGCAAACAAGTCCACACAGGTCTGTCTCCCATTGACGTCAAGGCACTGCATAGCAGTGCTAAAGGCGTCACTACAGACCCGGGTTTGATCCTAGGCTGTGTCGAAGGCAGGCCGCGACCGGGAGGTCCTTGTCCCATTGAGCTCTAGCAACTCATTGTGGCGGCCAGTGCGCATTGCACGCTGACTTCGGTATACAGTGTTTCCTCCGACACATTGGTGCGGCTGGCTTCCGGGTTAAGAAGCAGTGCGGCTTGGCAGGGTCATGTTTCAGAGGACACATGGCTCTCGATCTTCACCTCTCCCGAGTCCATATGGGAGTTGCAGCGATGAGACAACACTGTAACTACCAATTGGATATTACGAAATGATAAATTATACAAAATAATGATTTGCTGTATTTGTGGGAAAGTCCAAGTTGCGTGCGTTTATTTCAACTCTGAATCAGGCCCATAGAGAACATCTACAGTTGAAGTCGTAAGTTTACATACACTTAGGTTGGAGTCATTAAAACTTGTTTTTTAACCACTCCACAAATTTATTGTTAACAAACTATAGTTTTGGCAAGTCTGTTAGGACATCTACTTTGTGCATGACAAGTAATTTTTCCAACAATTGTTTACAGACAGATTATTTCACTTATAATTCACTGTATCACAATTCCAGTGGGTCAGACGTTTACATACACTAAGTTGACTGTGCCTTTAAACAGCTTGGAAAATTCCAGAAAATGATGGCTTTAGAAGCTTCTGATAGGCTAATTGACATTATTTGAGTCAATTGGAGGTGTACCTGTGGATGTATTTCAAGGACTACCTTCAAACTCAGTGCCTCTTTGCTTGACATCATGGGAAAATAAAAAGAAATCAGCCAAGACCTCAGAAAAAAAATTGGTGACCTCCACAAGTCTGGTTCATCCTTGGGAGAAATTTCCAAACGCTTGAAGGTACCACGTTCATCTGTACAAACAATAGTATGCAAGTATAAACACCGTCATACCGCTCAGGAAGGAGACGCATTCTGTCTCCTAGAGATTAACGTACTTTGGTGTGAAAAGTGCAAATCAATCCCAGAACAACAGCAAAGGTCCTCGTGAAGATGCTGGAGGAAACAGGTACTAAAGTATCTATATCCACAGTTAAACGAGTCCTATATCAACATAACCTAAAAGGCCACTCAGCAAGATAGAACCCACTGCTCCAAAACCGCCATAAAAAAGCCAGACTATGGTTTGCAACTGCACATAGGGACAAAGATCGTACTTTTTGGAGAAATGTCCTCTGGTCTGATGAAACAAAAATAGAACTGTTTGGCCATAATGACCATTGTTATGTTTGGAGGAAAAATGGGGAGGCTTGCAAGCCAAAGAACACCATCCCAACCGTGAAGCACGGGGGTGGCAGCATCATTTTGTGGGGGTGCTTTGCTGCAGGAGGGACTCATGCACTTCACAAAATAGATGGCATCATGAGGCAGGAAAATTATGTGAATATAATGAAGCAACATCTCAAGACATCAGTCAGGAAATTAAAGCTTGGTTGTAAAATGGGTCTTCCAAATGGACAATGACCACAAGCATACTTCCAAAGTTGTGGCAAAATGGTTTAAGGACAACAAAGTCAAGGCATTGGAGTGGCCATCACAAAGCTCTGACCTCAATCCTATAGAAAATGTGTGGGCAGAACTGAAAAAGCGTGTGCGAGCAAGGAGGCCTACAAACCTGACTCTGTTACACCAGCTTTGTCAGGAGGAATGAGACAAAATTCACCTAACTCATTGTGGGAAGCTTGTGGAAGGCTACCCGAAACGTTTGACCCAAGTTAAACAATTTAAAGGCAATGCTGCCAAATACTGATTGAGTGTATGTAAACTTCTGACCCACTGGGAATGTGATGAAAGAAATAAAATCTGAAATAAATCCTTCTCTCTACTATTATTCTGACATTTCACATTCTTAAAATGAAGTGGTGATCCTAACTGACCTAAAACAGGGAATCTTTACTAGGATTAAATGTCAGGAATTGTGAAAAACTGAGTTTAAATGTTTTTGGCTACTTCCGACTTCAACTGTATAAAGCCTTAATATACTATAAGAATTTGGGTCTGACTTAGGTGTTGTTAAGAATATGTAAGGCCATCAAAACATGTATGGACGGAGGGAGGGCTGTTCAACTCATGGTCTAAGTACGAACAGGTGGAGGATGGGTGGCTGGTAGTAGGGACGGGTGTGACAGCTAGGAGGGGCCTCACTATCTTCCTGGTGGGTGGGAGCTGGAGAGGGGGTGTTGGGATGGGATGGTCAGCTGTATGGGCACCTGGGATTGTTGGAGGAGGGAGGAAATGGGTACTTATGGTCTTCCACAACTTGTTATTTTTCTTCACACGTTACATGTCCAAATTATAGCATTTGTTACCTTAAAAACCGCGCCACTGCATATCCTACTGCTGTTTCTCATGATTGGTATCATTAAAACATGGTGTTATCTTGGTCAAATTCATGTATCTTCTTCTTTTCATCTTCTAAATGAACAATGTTGTTCTTACAAAAAATAATGTAGACACAGCAATAGGAAGAGAGGAGATATGAAGAACGAGGAGATGGAAGGAAGAAAGAGGAGATAGGAAGAGGAGATAGGAAGGAAGAAAGAGGAGATAGGAAGAGGAGATAGGAAGGAAGAAAGAGAAGATAGGAAGAGGAGATAGGAAGGAAGAAAGAGGAGATGGAGATGGGAAGAGAGAGGAGATAGTAATAGGAAGAGAGAGATTGAGATATTTTATGCTGTGCCTGTGACCCACCACATAAGCAAAGCTCATGTTTCTAGCATTAACCCAGTCTTTAACTGCAAGCGGGACTTTACCCATTGTTGATGAGTCACTGGTCTCTTATCTTACTGTTTATTTCTATCCTGTTGCCTAGTAACTTTACCCCTACCTATATGTGCATATCTATCTCAATTACCTTGTAACTGAACATCGATTCGGTACTGGTACCGCGTGTATATAGCCAAGTTATCGTTACTCAGTGTGTATTTATTCCTTGTCTTATTTTTTTTCTATTAAATTAAAAATGTATTTTTTTCTGCATTGTTGGGAAGGGCCGTAAGTATATTGTATGTTTTGGATATTCAATAATAAAAAAATTAAAAGGGCGTTGTTTACAACGCATGTGACAAATAAAATGTGATTTGATTTGAGTTGACAATGGTAGCATCACTATAGGTAGCATCAGTATCAGTTGGACAACACATAGCATACAAGGGTGAGGGTTTACTAACTCTACACTATAGCCCAAGGTCCTATTCATTCACACCGTTCTTTCACACAATCACACACCGTAGCGAAACATTTTGCAATAGAAATCAAAAATGATTTCAGTACCTTTTCTTCCGTTTAGTGCCTAATGAATACGACCCAGCTGAAGAAGGCTTGGTATTGTAAACCTGCTAATTACAGGGATTGATTTCCAGATTGCTGCAGGGTTTAATACCAGACGGCGGCCTCTTAAAGGAAAACTCCACCCAAAAACTATCTTTTGGCATTTGTTTCATTAGTCCATTGTTGGCATAGTCCCAAATTGTTTTGCTTCTCAGCAATCAAGTTTTCAAGACATATAACTTTCAAAATACACAAATCATCCCCGTATGATGCATTTTGCATCATATGATATAAAATGCATCACACGGAGATAATTTCTGTCAATACCATCTTACTGGCAAAACTCCACACACAAACTCAATACTATTGGCTCTCCAATGCAGCATCTTTCCGTTTGTAATGTATTACATTTACCAAATGTGGCTATTTGATTGGACTAGGGCCCTCAGTCTTTTCTAACCAAATGCCCTGACAAGGAAATACTCTGGGCATTAGTTGTAGGCTATAATAAGGCCCAGTTTTGGTAACGTCTCATAGTTTTCCAGTAAACAGAGGTAGCACACCTGAAGTAACGTTAAATCATAGGTGCGTAGGCTTAGCAAAAACTGAAGTAGAAAGGCTGAAGGGACTCCCACACGCTGTGCACTGTACTTGCAAATAGAAATGAAAGTGTTATGTTTTGGTCACATACATGTAGTAGACCTCAGTCATTCAATTTCCCGAACAACATCTACAAGTGAATTGCTCTAATGGTTTATTAACATTAAGCCTGTCAACAAAACATGACATCTTTGTACCCTATCAAACTTCAAACTCTTGATGGTCTCCATTACTTTCAATTTTGGACGGTGACACACAAGCAGCCCTGTGCCAAATGAGTAATATGATTCAATTTGCTAGCAATTTGTCCGCAAGTCGTTTTAACCTGCGTTACAATGCTTCTCACATTCTCTGTCTCTATCCAGCAAGCCATTTTAAAGCAGCAAAGAAAACACACCAAGATTTTTATCTCTAGGTCTTAGCAGGAATGACACTACGTTAACTTTTTCCCCCTGAGAACATGAAATAGAAAGGTGAGACAAGCGATACAGCCCTTTGTTATTGTCCAAGGGGATTGGTTTCAGACTATGACAATAAGGGCCATACAAGAGCAGCACACTAGACTGTCTGGGCACTGTGCCCCTTGGTGGATAGAGAGAATACTTCAATGGGGAGATTGGACAATATAGAGTTTCCCAATTACATTGTCTTCCTCCCCTGAATCACTTCAACAAAGGCATGGGCGAAGCATGTTGAGCGTGTTTATGAAAAAAGAGACAGTTCTCAAACTTTTAAGTGTAACACATGTAATATGAGATATTAACTTGGAGTTGGCAGGACAAGCTGTGTCAAAAAAAATGTTTTCTTCTGTTGGAAATTGAACCGTATCTGAGAACCAGGGAGTTCTCCCCCTCCTTCCTCTTCCCTGACTCACTCTGTTTTTTCTCACTCCCTCTGCCACCTCTCTCTTCCTCTCTCTGTATTTTTGCCACCTCTCTCTTCCGTCTCCCTCACATCTCTCTCTTCACACTTTTCCTTTTACCCTTCCCTCTCTGTGTCAAAGGCTTTCTCCCCCTCTGTTTCCCTTAACCCTCTTTCTCCTCCTCTGTTTCCCTTACCCCTCTTTCTCCCCCTCTGTATCCCTTACCCCTCTTTCTCCCCCTCTGTTTCCCTTACCCCTCTTTCTCCCCCTCTGTTTCCCTTACCTCTCTTTCTCTCCCTCTGTTTCCCTTACCCCTCTTTCTCCCCCTCTGTTTCCCTTACCCCTCTTTCTCTCCCTCTGTTTCCCTTACCCCTCTTTCTCTCCCTCTGTTTCCCTTACCCCTCTTTCTCTCCCTCTGTTTCCCTTACCCCTCTTTCTCCCCCTCTGTTTCCCTTACCCCTCTTTCTCTCCCTCTGTTTCCCTTACCCCTCTTTCTCTCCCTCTGTTTCCCTTACCCCTCTTTCTCTCCCTCTGTTTCCCTTACCCCTCTTTCTCCCCCTCTGTTTCCCTTACCCCTCTTTCTCCCCCTCTGTTTCCCTTACCCCTCTTTTCTCATCCACCTCTGTTTTCTCCCTCTTTCTCTCTTTAACTTTCTCCCCCTCACTTTATCTCTGCCTCCCTCCCTGCCTCTCTTTCTCCCTTTTCTCTCTCGATCTCTTTCTCTCTCTGGTTGTTTTGATGCTCTCCCCTTTTCCTCCATCCCACCCCTCACTTTCTCTCCCTCTCTCTCTGGGATGTTTTGATGCTCTGGGGGCGATAGGCAACAGTGTGATGGAGTGCGGTGCCCAGGCTGGCAGACAAAGGGCTCATTGAGGGGCTGTGTGCGCGTTGCTAGGCGATGGCGGAATGCTGGCGATAAATGTCCGGCTAAGTAGCTTGGAAAAAATGCGCCAGTTTTTAAAGGTCTGACATCAGTATGCTGTGTAGGTATGGACCTAAGCAAAACACGGGAGAAGAGAGGGAAAGAGAGGAGGCTTCTGGCGATATACAGTTTTTGGCCATGCTTACAGGTCAAATCATCCACAGGCACAGAGGCGGGTGGTATAGTCTTACAACTACTTTAACAGTGGTTTATATTTGAGGCAAAGTCAGTAAATATTCCCATCAATTTTGGATTTGGATTGGATGGATGGGTGTGTGGATGGATGGATAGGATGGATGGACGGATGGATAATCTTGTAAGGAAAGGGGTTCTAGAGGGTTCTACAGGTTAGGGCTCCAGACTCACCTGTCCATCCAGCCAGGCAGCGACAGTACCCCGTGGAGGGGTGGCACCCGTCAGCATGGCTACAGTCACAGCGCTCCCTACAGTCCATGCCATAGGTGCCATCCTGGAGAAAACCCAAAAGATGCCGTTTAGACAGATTTTTTTTATTTTTTTATTTTTTACCCCTTTTTCTCCCCAATTTCGTGGTATTCAATTGGTAGTTACAGTCCTGTCCTATTGCTGCAACTCCCGTAAGGACTCGGGAGAGGTGAAGGTTGAGAGCAGTGCGTCCTCCGAAACACAACCCAACCAAGCCGCACTGCTTCTTGACAGAATTCCCGCTTAACCCGGAAGCCAGCCGCACCAATGTGTCGGAGGAAACACTGTACACTTAGCGACCGTGTCAGTGTGCATTGCGCCCGGCCTGCCACAGGAGTCGCTAGAGCGCGATAGTACAAGAACATCCCTACCGGCCAAACCCTCCCCTAACCCGGAAGACGCTGGGCCAATTGTGCGCCGCCCCATGGGTCTCCCTAGACTGATGTTTTGACAGATTCTGCATAGTCAACACACAGTATATTTGGTAAACGTTGTGCATGTACATTAGGCAGCCTTTCCCAGTCCTAGTCCCAGTCTCAGTCCCAGTCCTAGTCCTTCAGGTCCTTTGTCTATGCAAGTTTTTGGTTTGCAGCCTGATGTCTTTTCATTAATTTCAATCAACACTATCGGCATATCTATTTATTACGGCCATTACGTTAGCTACTAAAACGTTAGCTATTAAAATCAGATCCAAGTGTCTCTCCTCAGGCCGGTGGTGGCTGGTCCGCTCCAGGAGTCTGAGGTGCGGGAGGTCCCTCCGCCCCCTCTGGACATCGAGGGGGCCCCGGCGTATTCAGTCCGCTCCATACTGGATTCGAGGCGTCGGAGGAGGGGCCTTCAGTACCTTGTGGAGTGGGAGGAGTACGGTCTGGAGGAGAGATGCTGGGTTACGGTGGAAGACGTTTTGTACCCGTCTATGCTGCCGGAGTTCCACCGTCTCCGTCCGGATCGCCCTGCGCCTCGCCCCCCGGGTCGGCCCCGAGGCCGGTGTCGGTGCGCTGCTGGAGCCGCGCATCAAGGGGAGGGTACTGTCACGACTTCCGCCGAAGTCGGTGCCTCTCCTTCTCCGGGTGGTGTTTGGCGGTCGACGTCACCGGTCTTCTAGCCATCACCGATCCACTTTTCATTTTCCATTTGTTTTGTCTTGTTTCCCCACACACCTGGTTGTCATTCACTCATTACTTGTCATGTATTTAACCCTCTGGTTTCCCCCATGTCTGTGTGTGTGATTGTTTATGTCAGTGGCACGTTTTTGTCTGGTTTGCGCCTTCCGAACTTGGTATTTGCACTTTGTGCTGTCGCACTTTATTCTGTAGGCATGTGTTTTTGTGATGCGATGGCGTTCTATGTTGTTACTGTGCCACATTAAAGTGTTTTCGTCCACTCATCTCTGCTCTCCTACGCCTGACTCTCACGCACCAGCTACACACACGATCATGACACAGAGGATAAAGATACTTTTTCTAACCTCTCTGGATTACAACCAAATTATGATAAGTGTACTATATTACTTATTGGATTACAAAAACATATTTTTACATTACCGTGTTGGTCTTCACGTTGAAGTGGGCATACTCAGTATTTATATTAAGAAGTATTTATATAAAGAAATTAATAAATTGATAAAAAAAAGATATATTTTTGGACAAATGTTTAAAAAAGGTATAATCTTTGTAAATGATATCATAAATAGGACAGGTGGAGTTGTCAAACATGCAGGTAACACAAATATATGGAAATGTCTGCTTTATTCAAATTGTGATGAATAAAAAAGTATACCAGTTTAATTTAAGGACCAAAAAACGTATATTGCAAAATAGTTGGGAAGAGATTTTCAATGATTCCATGGCACATGGTTTATGAACTGATACACAAAACAACACTGGATTCAAAAGTCTCACGGTCATGGCCAGCTGCGACAGAGCCTGGACTCGAACCACGTTCCCTAGTGGCACAGCTAGCCTTAGACCGCTGAGCCACTCGGGAGGCCCAACCAATAGAATGTCATATACAGTACCAGTCAAAAGTATGGACACACTTACTCATTCAAGTGTTTTTCTTTATTGCGCTTGATGGTTTTTACAACTGCACTTGAAGAAACTTTAAAAGTTCTTGAAATTTTCCAGTTTCACTGGCCTTCATGTCTTAAAGTAATGATGGACTGTCATTTTTCTTTGCTTATTTGAGCTGTTCTTGCCATAATATGGACTTGGTCTTTTACCAAATAGGGCTATCTTCTGTATACCACCCTGTACTCCACAAATGTACTTTTAACAAGGCGCAACTATTCATTTTCAATGCATTCCAGGTGACTACCTCATGAAGCTGGTTGAGAGAATGCCACGAGTGTGCAAAGCTGTCAGGCAAAGGGTGGCTACTTTGAAGAATCTAAAATCTAAAATGTATTTTGATTTGTTTAACACTTTTTTGGTTACTACATGATTCCATATGTGTTATTTCATAGTTATGATGTCTTCACTACAATTTAGAAAATAGTAAAAATAAAGAAAAACCCTTGAATGAGTAGGTGTGTCCAAACTTTTGACTGGTACTGTATATATAATATATATATTTACAAATACATATAGTGGGATTGGAAATGATGCAGAAAATAACTGGTGTTGGAATAGTTTTAAGCAAACACCAGCTCACCCAGGAGTACTCCTATGATTTGGTGAGCTTATTTCATGTGTGTTCAATAAAGACTGTTTTCATCCTCGCAAGATTAAACCAGTGCCCTGGAAAACTCCTGAAACTATGGACCTCGGAAGGCAAAACTGCCGATATGAATTATACTGTATGGTATTTCACACTGAGTACTGAGTATTTGTGATGCGTTCTATTAAGGGGCACTAACATTAAACATCTGAGTGAAATATTTTTAATGTTCGATTCATTCCGCATTTCACTGTCTCCGATTTAAATCTTAATTTGACCTCCTCCATCATCACCACCTTGTTTGAAACTACCATTAAACTGACATGCATACTGTATATGACTTTGTGTGCAGATATAAGAACAAATCCTCTAGATTTGGAGCTTCTCGACGCCAAGCTATTGGGAAAAGTGTCTCAATCCACTAACTCTTGACTTCCTGAATGGCGAGTAGCTCTTGGAAGAGGGTGGATTTTCTAAATCATTACGGAAAGCTGTGGATCAAAGGACTAGCGCTTAGCATAGCATGTGACTGCTTAAGACTCCACCGCAAGTGCTAGAGCTGCAGTTTCTTCAAGGGAGCAATTGGCCACGAAACACACTTTCACAAGTTTCACATTTGCGAGTTTCCAAGTCTCTCACATGCAAATTGGCTATAAGAATGCTGCTCAACTTCTATGGAGGTCAGAGTCAGTGTGTTGCAGTTTTTAATTTGTAAATCGGGAGATGCTGGAAACAAAAAGTTAGCGCAAGAAGGGGGTGACCTGGGGAGTTCTGAGGTACCGGAAAAAATCCCCTTTATAATAAATATCATGGCATTTGCGTAGTGACATAGAGCAGTACAGTAGAGGCACTTGAAGAAGTTGCACACTTTTTAGTAGCCTAGGGTCTGGGAAAAATGTGGCCTTTTCTAAACGCATTTCATTCAATTCTATGTCATTTTACATGACTGGAGACTTTGGCAGAATATTTTTTTATACAGAACAAATGATCGAAATGACAGGCTACTTTGACACTGACAAACTGACAAACTGAGAATCTGAGATCAATGAAAATTACCTTGTCTTGAATCCATCAATAGCCTATCCCTAGGTGTGTGGAAACACATATTGTAGGCTACAATATGAGGAGAGGAGTTGTAATCCTAAAAATGCTTTCAAGTTTAACTGACTGACCCAATGATGCGCAGCTTACTCGCTGGTGATGGCCGATGCTTTGTGGCAAAAGCCCCTCTCTCTCTGTCTCTCTCTCTCTCTCTTTAGTAAAACAATATTTGGAAGTTGATCAATCAGCATAATCTTCGCTTTTCAGCAGGAGCCATTTGCTTTCCAACCTATGTTTTCCCTCGATTGTATTTTAAATATTGAGAAAGGGCTGTTTTGTCTGCATTATGTTTTTTCACCGACAGATTTGCTGCGAGTTCCCGACTGTTGGCTATTGCTTGTCATTGGGCTACAATCCACAGTTAGGCTATTTAAAAAAATAAGCTATTGATCTGTGGCTAAATTATAGGCATTCTCATGGTGTAGTTGGCTATTCTGAATGATTTCATCAACAGATAGCAGTATTTCTATAACTTTGGCAAATGTATTTCAATTTATCAGGGGTGCTGCAGTTCCTTCAGAACCCTTCATGCTGCTATGCTTTTATAAGTAAATAAAGGATGAAGTGCAACGCTGGAGGGATGGTAGTTGCAGGCTCATGTCTATCAGAGCAGAGAGAGATCATAGAAAGTTAATCTAATTCTAGTTATGTTAGAGATACTGGTGCGCTTCTCACACAGCCACGGCCAAGCGTTGGTCTCAAACTGGTTACAATGTTGGGCAAACCATAAACCCGGTACGGCCCAACCCAAACTCTTAGAATATTAGGCCCGGGCTGAAAATGTACTTTTTCCCATAACGTTTTTTTTGTGGGGGCAGGAGAATTAACGAAGAGGACACTCAAATGAACTTAGATCGCTTTAATCCGCATGCTCTGAGGTCCGGCCAGTCCAAAACGGAGAGGTTCCGGATTCTGTTCCGGCAGGATCAAGCTCAAATTAAGCACTGGTGTGATGCATATCTAACTGTGCATATTGTAGTTCACAGATCCCTATCAAAGCCAGCATTGTACAAAATGCATCTAGGAAGAGTGTTCTGTGGTTTGATCATATCAAAGCTTTCACCACATTTTTCTCAACTGAAATTAAGTTGAGATAATAATATATATGCCTATTACGTTTTACACATTCATCATATTATAGGAAGATAATAAGAGTGTTATAACCTATAATGATGTCATCACTGTGCGACAGGGGTGAGTGGGGGGGACAACATCACTCACCTGGCAGTGGAGGTCACACCTCTCGCCCCTCCAGCCGGGGGCACAGGTGCACTGTCCGTTGAGGGCGTTGCAGGCGCCCCCGTTGCCACACATACAGGTGAGGTTACACCCCAGCCCCCACGTGCCACTGGGGCAGTTGATGGAGCAGTGCACTCCGTGCCAACCTGGAGAGGGGAGAAGACATTTTGAACATCAACAAAGTTTAACAGAGGAGTAGTCAACTTCTCTCAAATGAATTAGTGTCTACAGTTATATTTGTAAATCTTTTATTGAGAATATTATTTGGTCCCTAAAGCGTCGTACGCAAATGTCACTGCATTAGTAGAATGATCCAGCAGATCCACAAATTACAAATTAAGTTTTGCTTTCGTATGTAAGTTAAGATTTCTACTGCATTTCTACTGTATTTTTACTATATTCTGCAGTTCTACTGCATTTCTACTGTATTTCTACTGTTTTTTTACTTTATTCTACAGTATTTCTACCGTATTTTTACTATATTTCTACTGTATTTTTACTATATTCTACTGTATTTCTACTGCATTTCTTCTGTATTTCTACTGTATCTCTACTGTATGTGCTCCTTGAATGGGCTAGCCTTACACACTCAGCATTCCCTGGTGTTAGCAGCCTACCTGCTTTACAGGAGCAGGCTCCATCCACTGAAGAGCACTGTGCCCCGTTCTTACAGCCACAGGTGGCAGAGCAGTTGATCCCGTGGGTCCCTGATGGGCAGGCTGTGGAACAGTCGGACCCCTGCAATGGAAATAGTGTTGGCATTCCTGTACTATAGTTTAGTTGACTTTGTGTTATTCATCGTACATGGTAAGTTGGTCGTGTTCAGTGAGGCATACCGTAGAAAACATTTCATAACGTTTTCTCCCTATTGAACATGACCCACGTAACATCACAATGGAAGGAGTGAATACTGTCTGTCAGACAGTATGTTAGAATGCTCCAGACTAAGTCAGTCCTATCCTTGGGCCTTGTTACTATTCCAAGTATACAACACCTGCATAAAGTCAACTGTTACTTCTTCAGAACACAATGTAAAATCACTAATGTTATGAATGATTTAGGCTACTGTAGCTTTATTAGACTGGACATGGAGTATATTACCACTCATTAGCCTTCATAACCTTTCACAGAGCCTTCCTAGACCCCTCATAGTGGCTTTACCTTGAAGCCAGGAGCGCAGATGCACTCCCCCGGTCACGCTGTGGCAGTCGGCACCGTTCTGGCATTGGCACACTTGCTGGCACGACTCGCCGAAGAAGCCGGGCGTACATGTCTCGTTACAGTAGGTCCCCGACCAGCCAGGCTGGCACGAGCACTCTCCAGACATCGGATGGCAGCTGGGCACAAAACAGGGAGGCAAAAGAGGACAATGGACTGTCATTGATATCATCGGATAACTCTGTTGTGACATCAAAGGCTAATTAAGGCTAATCTGAAAACAAGGCTCCCCTAAATTTTATCAGCATATCGAATGTGCGACCTGGGCCAGGAAAATCCTGGATCATTGTTATTCTAACTTCCGCGACGCATACAAGGAAATTCTCCGCCCTCCTTCCGGCAAGTCTGACCATGACTCCATTTTGTTGCTCCCAGCCTATAGACAGAAACTAAAACAGGAAACGCTCAGGTCTGTTCAACGCTGGTCCGACCAATCTGATTCCACGCTTCAAGACTGCTTCGAGCACGTGGACTGGGATATGTTCCGGATAGCATTAGACAACAACATTGATGAATACACTGATTCGGTGAGCAAGTTGATTAGAAAGTGCATCGGTGATGTTGTACCCATAGCAACTATTAAAACCTTCCCCAACCAGAAAACGTGGATTGATGGCAGCATTCGCGCAAAACTGAAAGCACGAACCCCTGCTTTTAACCAGGGTAAGGCGACCGGAAACATGACTGAATACAAACAGTGTAGCTATTCCCTCCGCAAGGCAATCAAACAAGCTAAGCGTCAGTATAGAGACAAAGTAGAGTCACAATTCAACGGCTCAGACACAAGAGGAATGTGGCAGGGTCTACAGTCAATCACGGACTACAAAAAGAAAACCAGCCCCGTCGTGGACCACAATGTCCTGCTCTGAGACAAACTAAACAACTTTGCTCGCTTTGAGGACAATACAGTGCCACCGACACGGCCCACTACCAAAACCTGCGGGCTCACCTTCACCACAGCCAACGTGAGTAAAACATTTAAGCGTGTTAACCCTCGTAAGGCTGCCGGCCGAGATGGCATCCTGGCGTGTCTTCAGAGCATGCGATGAACCAGCTGGCTGGTGTGTTTACGGACATATTTAATCAATCCTTATCCCAGTCTGCTGTTCCCACATGCTTCAAGAGGGCCACCATTGTTCCTGTTCCCAAGAAAGCTAAGGTAACTGAGCTAAATGAATATCACCCCGTAGCACTCACTTCCGTCATCATGAAGTGCTTTGAGAGACTAGTCAAGGATCCTATCACCTCCATCTTACCAGACACCCTAGACCCACTCCAATTTGCTTACCGTCCCAATAGGTCCACAGACGACGTAATCGCAATCACACTGCACACTGCACACTGCCCTAACCCATCTGGACAAGAGGAATACCTATGTAAGAATGCTGTTCATCGACTACAGCTCAGCATTTAACACCATAGTACCCTCCACACTCGTCATTAAGCGCGAGACCCTAGGTCTCGACCCAGCCCTGTGCAACTGGGTCCTGGAATTCCTGACGGGCCGGCCCCAGGTGGTGAGGGTAGGAAACAACATCTCAACAACACCGCTGATCCTCAACACTGGGGCCCCACAAGGGTGCGTTCTGAGCCCTCTCCTGTACTCCCTGTTCACCCATGACTGCGTGGCCAGGCACGCCTCCAACTCAATCATCAAGTTTGCTGACGACACTACAGTGGTAGGCTTGATTATCAACAATGACGAGACGGCCTACAGGGAGGAGGTGAGGGCCCTCGGAGTGTGGTGTCTGGAAAATAACCTCTCACTCAACGTCAACAAAACTAAGGAGATGATCGTGGACTTCAGGAAACAGCAGAGGGAGCACCCCCCTATCCACATCGATGGGACAGTAGTGGAGAAGGTGGAAAGTTAAGTTTCTCGGACAAACTGAAATGGTCCACCCACACAGACAGCGTGGTGAAGAACACGCTACAACGCCTCTTCAACCTCAGGAGGCTGAAGAAATTTGGCTTGTCACCAAAAACACTCACAAACTTCTACAGATGCACAATCGAGAGCATCCTGTTGGGCTGTATCACCGCCTGGTATAGCAACTGCTCCACCCACAACCGTAAGGCTCTCTAGGGTAGTGAGGACTGCACAACGCATCACCGGGGGTAAACTACCTGCCCTTCAGGACACCTACACCCCCCGATGTCACAGGAAGGCCAAAAAGATAATCAAGGACAACAACCACCCGAGCCACTGCCTGTTCACCCCACTATTATCCAGAAGGCGAGGTCAGTACAGGTGCATCAAAGCTGGGACCGAGAGACTGAAAAACAGCTTCTATCTCAATGCCGTCAGACTGATAAACAGCCATCACTAACATTGAGTGGCTGCTGCCAACATACTGACTCAAATCTCTAGTCACTTTAATAATTAAAAAGTGTATGTAATAAATGTATCACTAGCCACTTTAAACGATGCCATTTATATAATGTGTACATATCCTACATTACTCATCTCACATGTATATATTGTACTCTATACCATCTACTGCATCTTGCCTATGCCGGTCAGCCATTGCTCATCCATATATTTATATGTAAATACTCGTATTCATTCCTTTACACTTGTGTGTATAAGGTAGTTGTTGTGAAATTGTTAGATTACTTGTTAGATACTACAGCATGGTCGGAACTAGAAGCACAAGCATTTCGCTACACTCGCATTAACATCTGCTAACCATGTGTATGTGACAAATACAATTTGATTTGATTTGTCTGGACACCAAGTACGCCAACACTCAAATGTGCTTCTAGCTAATGAACGACTAGCATATTAATAATGTATAAGACATTTTTTATGTTTGTTTTGCCAAATTACTTTTATAGTGTCTTATTTATTTGGGTTGTGTTTACGCTTGGTAAGGTAATGTATTATCTTGCCCTACAATTCTCGAACATTTAATTTCATTACCTTAATAAGGTGCTTGGCTGACACCTATCTGACTGTTCTGCATGGTTGATCAAATGAATGATCTCTTGAGTCACAGCCAGGCGGCTTGCCTATAGTTTATTACATTATAAGATTATATGTGTTCCAATGTTGATCCTTGGCAAGCACTACTTTGACTGTAAAGATCTAAGGAAAATAGAAGAAGTACCCTATAGAACATTGGAAAATGTAACAATACCGGAACATTGTAATAACAGAAAACAGTCAATGACCGTTTGACTTTTCACATGAAACCTCTGTATATCAAATCAAATATATGCTGTATACTGGGTTGAAACAACTTAACAAACTAAAGAGAGAACATAAAGTGCAAAGTGCCTTAAATGTGTAATATAAGGAAACCAAGGCATAGGAATACGTTCATTACATCTATACCTATCACTTTACCCCCATGTTCAAATAAAAAAACATATGGAAAAGCTCTGTATGTCATATATGTAAGAGTGTCAATAAAGTTTTCATGAAGGAATCAGCTTTTCGGATACAGAGTTAAAACCATAGAGCGAGAAAGAGGGCTCTGGATGGTTAAAACCTGTTTTAACATGAATATTGCCATTGAGGGCTTCCACCATTTTAAATTAGTCCACTGGATGGGGATTCCTATGGGTTGGGAGGGATCAGCCAATGATCAGAGCATTGTCGTCTTCTTCAAATTGGGTTGCCAATGGTTTGATAATGGCTTTAAGCTTTATCGGTGCCATCAAGTGGGTGGCCACAATAAATTAATGACACACAAGATTTGGCTCAGTTGTCCAGCACTGCAGGTGGTGTGAAATCATCAATATTAGCTTCACACTTTTTCAAACACAAAAGAAGAAGAAAATGTACTACTTTAAAATGAAGATAGCCCTCAATGGCACCGCACATGCTGTCACAGAAGCCACTATAGCACAGATACTAAGTAAGTCCTCTTTGTACCTCTATGGTTCAAACCATAAAGTCATTGGTTCAAACATTTCTACTGGTAACAGTAATAACACAATCTCCAAAACTTTCCAGCATTGCATGTAATTAAGTGTGTCAATATTTTTTTCTCCAAATAAATAAATTCCTCAGAGATCAAGTTCAAACCATATAGTCATTGGTTCAAACATTTATTTTGGTACTTAACACAACGCTAATTAAACAGAACACCAAATGCCCTCTCAGGAGGCGGGATTAAACAATGTAACAGCCGGAGCGGTTTGCTGCATGCACATGTGTCACAATACCGTTGTTGCCGTGGTACCTGTTCGAGTAGCAGCTGCTCCTACCTGACACAGCAGCCCCATTGAGACAGAGCAGAGCAGCTGTCCCCCCTCACAACACATGGAGCCTGCCAGCTGTGCCAGTTTGTCTAATACACAAGCAGTGGCACAATGGGGAACTGTCTGACTCCCCTGCGACGCACGCACGCACACACACACACACACACACACACAAAGACAAACCCAGACACACTTTGAGTGACCTCCAACTGTCTTGTTAAACTTTGAATCATTAATGTTACGGTAGTACAATCAATGTACTGTGAGAGGTGTAGGGCTGAATAAAACAATTCAATGATAGATCCTTCATTCGGGTGGCTCAATTGGTGGAGCATGGTAATGGTTGTGAGTAGTGTAATTAGTGCAAAGATAATTACATTATCCTTATAGGATGATCACCATTATAGATTAGAGCATGATTATAGAATGTCCATTCTAGAATTGTCACGACTTCCGCCGAAGTTGGTGCCTGTCCTTGTTCGGGTGGTGTTCGGCGGTCGACGTCACCGGTCTTCTAGCCATCACCAATCCTCTTTTCATTTTCCATTTGTTTTGTCTGTGTTTTCCATACCTGGTTTCAATTCCCTCATTACATGTTTTGTATTTAACCCTCTGTTCCCCCCCACGTCTTTGTGTGGGCTTGTTCATTGTAGTGCTTGTGCACTTTATGTACTGGTGCGTTACGGGCTATTTTGTGCCCATTTACTCTCGTGTTGTTTGTAACATTTGGGTAGTTTATTAAACGACTAAGTTTATTACCCAGTTTTGCTCTCCTGCGCCTGACTTCTCTGCAACCAGTTATGCAACCCCTACAAGAATGATCTCAGGGATAATTACATTATCCTTATAGGATGATCTCCATTATAGATTAGAGCATGATTATAGAATGCCCATTCTAGAATGATCTCAGGGATAATTACATTATCATTATAGGATGATCTCCATTATAGATTAGACCATGCTTATAGAATTAAGGAATAAGGCCCAGGGGGTTGTGGTATATGGCCAATATACCACGGCTAAGGGCTATTCGAGGGACACAAAGCGGAGTGCGTGGATACAGCCCTTAGCCTTGGTATATTGCCCATATACGACAAACCCCTGAGGTGCCTTATTGCTATTATAAACTGGTTACCAAGGTAATTAGAGCAGTAAAAATTAATGTTCGAACCACCCAGTTTATAATGTTAATTCTAGAATGAGCTCAGGGATAATGTAATATACTGTATTGTGTTGTATGTACTGCAATGTATATTGTATCATATGTGCCAATGAGTGGGTATTACCTGCGTGTGTTCTCGGCGTGGCAGGGACACCTCTTGTCACACTTGAGGCCATAGTGTCCCTCGGGACAGAGGCGCACCTCGCACATCTCCCCCGTGTAGCCCGGTTCACACAGACACGCGCCACTGATGTGGTAGCACTTGGCTCCGTTCTCACAGCGACACGTCTGGCGGCAGGACACACCGAATGTACCCACCGGACACTCTTCCTGGCACCTGGGGAGAAGGGCGATGGATCAATTCAATACATTTCAAATAACTTTATTTGTCCTGTGAGAGAACTTCTTGACTACTGCTCAAGACCAGGTTTATGGATTGTGTCTCTGTACATACTGCAACATACTGCAAGTGGGGACATAATGTGACTAATAATGTGACACATTGCACCGAATGTGGATCTCCCGTTCGTCTACTGATCATTCAGTACAACATTTTCGCGCCATTCTACATGTAAAACCGGATTGCAAGTACTCTCTGCAGGCAAACGCTTTTGGTGTGTTCAAGCCCATACAGATGTATAATCTTAATTTGATCACTATTTTGTAGCTGAGAATTTTCCTGCACAGCAGGAAATGCAAACTTGTAGTGTAGTTGAGTTTTAACAAGTTTGTGATTTCCACTTTCAATAAATTCAGACCTAATTTTCCCTAACGGAAAATGTATCAACCTCGCACAATTGGCCCAGCGTTGTCCGGGTTAGGGGAGCGTTTGGCCGGGGGGGCTTTACTTGGCTCATCGCGCTCTAGCAACTCCTTGTGGCGGGCCGGGTGCCTGCAGGCTGTTGCCAGTTGAACGGTGTTTCCTCCAACACATTGGCGCGGCTGGCTTCTGGGTTAAGCTGGCGGGTGTTAAAGATTGCGGTTAGGTGGGTCTTGCTTCAAGGACGCATGACTCCACCTTCACCTCTCCCGAGCCCGTTGAGGAGTTGCAGCGATGAGACAAGATTGAAATTGGGGAGAAAAAAACAAAAAATATATTTTAAAAAACACTACACAGTAAGACACACTTACATTCTGAAAATGACCCGCTGTGCATATTGTTCTCATATTTCTAAATACGCTTAAACTTTCCAGGAAGAACACAGTCATTACAGGAGCAACAGTGTTCAGCAATTGGGCCAAACTGCTATGAAAAGCAGGCGATTTGTAAACATACTGTTTAAAAACCAATATCATAGGTATCTGGTACCTATCACTGATATACACGCACGCGCACGCACACACACACACACACACACACACACACACACACACACACACACACACACACACACACACACACACACACACACACACACACACACACACACACACACACACGCACACATGCACACACATACACATGCACGCACACACAGCCCCAAAACCCAAGTAACACTATAATATACTGCAAATTCCTTTTACAACACAGAGGACACCAGCTTGCCTAACAAAATCCCCAAATTTCCTTCCATTCCCAAGTCATATCCATCATATCATTCCCACATTCCATCACCATTGACTAAGTGAGCAGACTGAGCACTGGTCTCCTTCATTTCCAGTTGTTGATATCCCTCTATCTCCCTAGGGGGCTGGGTACTACACTATACCCTCTCAACCCTATCTATCTCACTCAGGGAAGCTAAGGGGCAATCTTAGCAAAGTTAGCATTCTCTAGTGCTAACAGCCTTAATGGTCTTAGCAGTGTTAGCGTCCCCCCCACCACTTATAATGCATGGAGCTGTCACGCTAAACAGGATTCAAAGCATGCCGATAAGACATGCTTATCGCGCTCATTAATTTGCCCGACAGATGGCGTTTGTCAAAGTTATGAAGTCACAAAGCAACAGAAACTACTGTACAACACTAGGGGCAGCTGAGAGGATTGTGTGGAAGACACATGGGAACTAACTTCACTTTACATGAAGTGTCCTGTTGATGGTATGCTACATGGTAAACCAAAGAAAGCACCCTGGTATTAGTATAATATACTGTATAAGTGCATGATATCTTTAACTCTACGTTGTTTGAAAAGGACCCATCAGTAAGCATTTCACTGTTAGTCTACACCTGTTGTTTACCAAGCATGTGACCAACAACAATGTTCTAGTGAGACTTGGGAACTAAGTTAACTA
Organism: Brachymystax lenok tsinlingensis; assembly: GCA_030435695.1. Classification (NCBI taxonomy): domain Eukaryota; kingdom Metazoa; phylum Chordata; class Actinopteri; order Salmoniformes; family Salmonidae; genus Brachymystax; species Brachymystax lenok. The sequence goes on from CM059815.1 coordinate 36,087,239, forward strand.
ACTGTTCACTTTACATGAAGTGTCCTATTTGTGCTATGCTACAGGATAAACCAAACAATGCACCCTGGGATTATTGTGACGTATATTCTGTAAGTTAATGAAGTGAATACTGTAGTGTTGGGAAAGAGGGGCTTTATGGGGTCAATTACTGTGAGACGTGGTAAACGTTACCCTCCTACACCAGAGGAGGCTGGTGGGCGGAGATATAGAAGGACACGCTCATCGTAACCCAGACTAGACCTAGCGTGGCCTACTCTGGGTTTCCAGCCCTCCATCACTGAACTAGCGTAGTCTGGGTTTCCAGCCCTCCATCATTGAACTAGCGTAGTCTGGGTTTCCAGCCCTCCATCATTGAACTAGCGTAGTCTGGGTTTTCAGCCTTCCATCATTGAACTAGCGTAGTCTGGGTTTCCAGCCCTCCATCATTGAACTAGCATGGCCTAGTCTGGGTTTCCAGCCCTCCATCATTGAAGTAGCGTAGTCTGGGTTTTCAGCCTTCCATCATTGAACTAGCATGGCCTAGTCTGGGTTTCCAGCCCTCCATCATTGAAGTAGCGTAGTCTGGGTTTCCAGCCCTCCAACATTGAACTAGCATGGCCTAGTCTGGGTTTCCAGCCCTCCATCATTGAAGTAGCGTAGTCTGGGTTTCCAGCCCTCCATCATTGAACTAGCATAGTCTGGGTTTCCAGCCCTCCATCATTGAACTAGCATGGCCTAGTCTGGGTTTCCAGCCCTCCATCATTGAACTAGCATAGTCTGGGTTTCCAGCCCTCCATCATTGAACTAGCATGGCCTAGTCTGGGTTTCCAGCCCTCCATCATTGAACTAGCATAGTCTGGGTTTCCAGCCCTCCAACATTGAACTAGCATGGCCTAGTCTGGGTTTCCAGCCCTCCATCATTGAACTAGCATAGTCTGGGTTTCCAGCCCTCCAACATTGAACTAGCATGGCCTAGTCTGGGTTTCCAGCCCTCCATCATTGAACTAGCGTAGTCTGGGTTTCCAGCCCTCCATCATTGAACTAGCATAGTCTGGGTTTCCAGCCCTCCATCATTGAACTAGCATGGCCTAGTCTGGGTTTCCAGCCCTACATCATTGAACTAGCGTGGTCTACTCTGGGTTTCCAGCCCTCCATCATTGAACTAGCATGGTCTAGTCTGGGTTACCAGCCCTCCATCATTGAACTAGCATGGTCTACTCTGGGTTACCAGCCGTCCATTATTGAACTAGCATGGTCTACTCTGGGTTACCAGCCCTCCATCATTGAACTAGCGTGGTCTACTCTGGGTTTCCAGCCCTCCATCATTGAACCAGCATGCCCTAGTCTGTGTTTCCAGCAGGGTGTGGCTAGGCAGGCAGAACCACAGGCAGTAGCATGGTATACAGTACCGAGGTTTTGCCATGACGTCTGGTTTCCCTCAAACCCTTATTAACTCATGAAAGTGCACTTGCAGTGCTATTCCTGTAGGTTCACTGGGCTGGCTAAGTATATGGTGCGTCCCTCTCCGATAATGTTAATTATATGGACAAAGTCCTACTCTGTTGCAGGAACCAAAAAACTCTGATCGGAGCATGATTCATTGCTCTAAACTTTGAACTACACTCGTAAAAAAAAAGGTGCTATCTAGAATGTAAAAGTATTCTTTGTATGTCTTTATAGGAGAACCCTTTGAAGATCCCGTTTGTGTTCCGTGTAGGACCCTTTCCACAGAAGATTCTATGTGGAACCAAAAAGGGTTCTCCTATGGGGACAGCCGAAGAACTGTTTTGGAACCCTTTTTTTCTAAGAGTGTAGCTTGATTGAGCTTGCCTGGTACAATGGGAGCAATGGGAGCAATGGAATAGTCCAGAAAGTGCAATCCACAGTCACCCATCTGGAACTCCAAACAGACTCGATCAAACACTCAAAGCATTTAAAAGAAAACAAGTACTATTTCAACCCAGGTCTTCTGAGGTCACAGTTGCTTGTTTGCTTGTGTCCATACAAACATGCATAGTTGTTGTGAGAGTACTAGCTAAGCACACTTTCCTCATAGTGCTTTCAAGGAAAGGAGGATACAAGGAAGATTTACTGTCCTAGACGGTTTGGCTCAAGTCCAACTCTGGAAGAGCAATGGGAAGGTCACTCTAAGGAAGAAACTGAATAACAAAGAAAGTTTCCCACTCTAAATTACTCCCAGGATGCGTCCCAAATGGCACCCTGTTCCCTATATAGTGAGCCCAATTGAAGCCCTGGTCAAAAGTAGTGCACTATAAAGGGAATGGGATGCCATTTGGGACGCATGACCAGTGCTTCATCCTCTTAGGAGGAGCCTACAGAAGCCTCAAGCGGCAGTAGTGGATGGGAGGGTCTCTCTTTCTATGAATTATATTTCTATGGTCTCTCCCCCACAGCTTCCTCAGGCATCCCAGGCCGCTGGCTGCAGCCAGCCTGACAAGAAGCAGACAGACCGCACGCATCATACTGTAGCCTATTGGTCTGGAAGAGATCCACACTCCTGTGATCACACACACACAGACAACCATGTGGACACACACACACAAACATGTCCACACACACAAATTCCCATTCACTTCCTTCCGCTCCCTTCATCTTCCCCACAACCAGACTGTCCCCCCACACACACACACACACACACACACACACACACACACACACACACACAAAAAGTATTTGATCCCCTGCTGATTTTATAAGTTTGCCCACTGACAAAGATATGATCAGTCTATAATTTTAATGGTAGGTTTTTAGAACAGTGAGAGACAGAATAACGACAAAAAATCTAGAAAAACGCATGTGAAAAATGTTATAAAATGATTTGCATTTTAATGAGGGAAATAAGTATTTGACCCCTCTGCAAAACATGACTTAGTACTTGGTGGCAAAACCCTTGTTGGCAATCACAGAGGTCAGACATTTCTTGTAGTTGGCCACCAGGTTTGCACACATCTCAGGAGGGATTTTGTCCCACTCCTCTTTGCAGATCTTCTCCAAGCTGACGTTTGGCAACTCGAACTTCAGCTCCCTCCACAGATTTTCTATGGGGTTAATTCCAGCCTTGTGTAGGTCTACAATCTTGTCCCTGACATCCTTGGAGAGCTCTTTGGTCTTGGCCATGGTGAAGAGTTTGGAATCTTATTGATTGATTGCTTCTGTGGACAGGTGTCTTTTATACAGGTAACAAACTGAGATTAGGAGCACTCTCTTTAAGAGTGTGCTCCTAATCTCAGCTCGTTACCTGTATAAAAGACACCTGGGAGCCAGAAATCTTTCTGATTGAGAGGGGGTCAAATACTTATTTCCCTCATTAAAATGCAAATCAATGTATAACATTTTTCACATGCGTTTTTCTGGATTGTTTTGTTGTTATTCTGTTCAAATAAACCTACCATTAAAATTATAGACTGATCATTTCTTTGTCAGTGGGCAAACGTACAAAATCAGCAGCGGATCAAATACTTTTTTCCCTCACTGTATGTCAGGGTTCCCCAACTGGCGGCCCACAGATGATTTTATTTGGCCCCCAAAGTTTTCTGTGCAAAAAATAAACGTTTTTATTGTTGGACATAAAACACTGTAAAAAGGGGGACAGGGAGAGCGAGATGGGGTTTAGATCTGGGATAAGAGGAGGACAGGGAGATGGGGGACAGGGAGATGGAACTGGGATAAGAGGAGGACAGGGAGATGGGGGACAGGGAAATGGAACTGGGATAAGAGGAGGACAGGGAGATGGGGGACAGGGAGATGGAACTGGGATAAGAGGAGGACAGGGAGATGGGGGACAGGGAAATGGAACTGGGATAAGAGGAGGACAGGGAGATGGGGGACAGGGAAATGGAACTGGGATAAGATGGAAGAAGTTTGGAACCACCAACACTGGCCAAACTGAGCAATTGGGGGAGAAGGGCCTTTGGACAGGGAGGTGACCAAAAACCCGATGGTCACTCTGACAGAGCTCCAGAGTTCTTCTGTGGAGATTGGAGAACTTTCCAGAAGGACAACCATCTCTGCAGCACTCCACCATTTAGGCCTTTATGGTAGAGTGGCCAGACGGGGGTCACTCCTCAGTAAAAGGCACATGACAACCCACTTGGAGTTTGCCAAAAGGTACCTTAAGGACTCTCCGACCATGAGAAACACGATTCTCTGGTCTGATGAAACCAAGATTGAACTCTTTGGCCTGAATGGCAAGCATCATGTCTGGAGAAAACCTGGCACCATCTGTATGATGAAGGATGGTGGTGTCAGCAGCAGGGACTGAGAGACTAGTCATGATCGAGGGAAAGATGAAGAGATTCTTGATGGAAACCTGCTCCAGATCGCTCAGGGCCTCAAACTGGGGCGAAGGTTCACCTTCCAACAGGATAACGACCCTAAGCACACAGCCAAGACAACCCGGAGTGGCTTTGGGACAAGTCTCTGAATGTGGCCCAGCAAGAGTCTGGACTTGAACCAGATCGAATATCTCTAGAGACACCTGAAATTGTCCCCATCCAACCTGACAGCGCTTGAGAGGATCTGCAGAAAAGAACGCTTGTAGCGTCATACCCAAGAAGACTCGTGGCTGTAATCGCTGCCAAAGGTGCTTCAACAAAGTACTGAGAAAAGGGTCTGAAAACTTAATGAAATATATTTCAGTTTTTTTTTACATTTGCAAACATTTCTAAAAATCTGTTTTTGCTTCATCCCTATGGGGTATTGTGTGTAGATTTATGAAGAAAAAAACTATTGAATCAATTTTAGAATAAGGCTGTAACGTAACAAAATGTGGAAAAAGTCAAGGGGTCTGAATACTTTTCGAATGCACTGTATTTAGTAAGGAATTCCACTTAAAAAAAAGTGCTTACTACTTACAGTATTGGGTGGATATTTTTGTAAACTTTTTACTGTACTGGTCCCCCATGTGAATTGAACCCACAACGCTGGCAGTTTCAAACCTCTTGCTCTACCAACTGAGCCACACAGGATTCCCACTTGATATGGATTAGTGCATATATACAGTATATACACTACCGTTCAAAGGTTTGGGGTCACTTAGAAATGTCCTTGTTTTCTATGAAAACATACATGAAATGAGTTGCAAAATGAATAGGAAATATAGTCAAGACATTGCCAAGGTTAATGATTTTTAATTGAAATAATAATTGTGTCCTTCAAACTTTGCTTTCATCAAAGAATCCTCCATTTGCAGCAATTACAGCCTTGCAGACCTTTGGCATTCTAGTTGTCAATTTGTTGAGGTAATCTGAGGAGATTTCACCTCCCACAAGTTGGATTGGCTTGATGGGCACTTCTTACGTACCATACGGTCAAGCTGCTCCCACAACAGCTCAATAGTGTTGAGATCCGGTGACTGTGCTGGCCAGTCCATTATAGACAGAATACCAGCTGACTGCTTCTTCCTTAAATAGTAGTAGTTTGAAGCTGTGCTTTGGGTCATTGTCCTGTTGTAGGAAGAAATTGGCACCAATTAAGCGCCGTCCACAGGGTATGGCATTGCGTTGCAAAATGGAGTGATAGCCTTCCTTCTTCAAGATCCCTTTTACCCTGTACAAATTTACCACTTTACCACCACCAAAGCACCCCCATAACATCACATTGCCTGCACCATGTTTGACAGATGGCGTCAAGAACTCCTACAGCATCTTTTCATTTTTTCTGCGTCTCACAAATATTCTTCTTTGTGTCCGAACACCTCAAACTTAGATTTGTCTGTCCATAACGCTTTTTTCTAATCTTCCTCTGTCCAGTGTCTGTGTTCTTTTGCCCATTTTAATCTTTTATTTTTATTGGCCAGTCTGAGATATGGCTTTTCTTTGTCACCTCTTCACTGTTGACGTTGAGACTGGTGTTTTGTGGGTACTATTTAATGAAACTGCCAGTTGAGGACTTGTGAGGCGTCTGTTTCTCAAACTAGATACTCTAATGTACTTGTCCTCTTGCTCAGTTGTGCACCGGGGCCTCCCACTCCTCTTTCTATTCTGGTTAGAGCCAGGTTGCACTGTTCTGTGAAGGGAGTAGTACACAGCATTGTACGAGATCTTCAGTTTCTTGGCAATTTCTCGCATGGAATAGCCTTAATTTCTCAGAACACGAATAGACTGAGGAGTTTCAGAAGAATGTTCTTGTTTCTTGCCATTGTGAGCCTGTAGTCGAACCCACAAATGCTGATGCTCCAGATACTCAACTAGTCTAAAGAAGCCCAGTTTTATTGTTTCTTTAATCTGGACAACAGTTTTCAGCTGTGCTAACATAATTGCAAAAGGGTTTTCTAATGCCTTTTAAAATGGTAAACTTGGATTAGCTAACACAACGTGCCATTGGAACACAGGAGTGATGGTTGCTGATAATGGGCCTCTGTACGCCAATGTAGATATTCCATAACAAAATCAGCCGTTTCCAGCTACAATAGTCATTTACAACATTAACAATGTCTGCACTGTATTTCTGATCAAATTGATGTAATTTTAATGGACAAAGAAATGTGCTTTTCTTTCAAAAACAAGGACATTTCTAAGTGACCCCAAACTTTTGAACGGTAATGTATATTATTATTTTTACATTTTATTTTGTATTTTTATTTCACCTTTCTTTAACCAGGTATGTAAGTTGAGAACAAGTTCTCATTTACAACTGCGACCTGGCCAAGATAAAGCACAGCAGTTCGACACATACAACAACACAGAGTTACACATGGAGTAAACAAACATACAGTCAATAATACAGTACAAAAACAAGTCTATATACAATGTGTGCAAATGAGGTAAGATAAGGAAGGTAAGGCAATAAATAGGCCATGGTGGTCGAAGTAATTACAATATAGAAATTAAACACTGGAATGGTAGATGTGCAGTAGATGAATGTGCAAAGTAGAAATACTGGGGTGCAAAAGGAGAAAGATAAATAAATAAATACAGTTTGGGATGAGGTAGTTGGTTGGGCTATTTACAGATGGGCTATGTACAGGTGCAGTGATCTGTGAGCTGCTCTGACAGCTGGTGCTTAAAGCTAGTGAGTCTCCAGCTTCAGTGATTTTTGCAGTTCGTTCCAGTCATTGGCAGCAGAGAACTGGAAGGAAAGGCGGCCAAAGGAGGAATTGGCTTCGGGGGTGACCAGTGAGATATACGTGCTGGAGCGCGTTCTACGGGTGGGTGCTGCTATGGTGACCAGTGTATGGTGACCAGCGAGCTGAGATAAGGCGGGGCTTTACCTAGCAGGGACTTGTAGATGACCTGGAGCCAGTGGGTTTGATGACGAGTATGTAGCAAGGGCCAGCCAACGAGAGCGTACAGGTCGCAGTGGTGGGTAGTATATGGGGCTTTGGTGACAAAATGGATAGCACTGTGATAGACTGCATCCAATTTGTTGAGTAGAGTTTTGGAGGCTATTTTGTAAATGACATCGCCGAAATCGAGGATTGGTAGGATGGTCAGTTTTACGAGGATATGTTTGGCAAGATGAGTGAAGGATGCTTTGTTGCAAAATAGGAAGCCAATTCTAGATTTAATTTAGGATTGGAGATGTTTGATGTGAGTCTGGAAGTAGAGTTTACTGTCTACCCAGACACCTAGGTATTTGTAGCTGTCCACATATTCTAAGTCAGAACCGTCCAGAGTAGTGATGCTGGACGGCTGGGCAGGTGCTGGGCAGCGATTGGTTGAAGAGCATGCATTTAGTTTTACTTGCATTTAAGAGAAGTTGTATGGCATTGAAGCTCGTCTGGAGGGTAGTTAACAAGGTGTCCAAAGAAGGGCCAGAAGTATACAGATTGGTGTCGTCTGCGTAGAGGTGGATCAGAGACTCACCAGCAGCAAGAGCGACATCATTGATGTATACAGAGAAGAGAGTCGGCCCAAGAATTGAACGCTGTGGCACCCCCATAGAGACTGCCAGAGGCCCGGACAACAGGCCCTCCGATTTGACACACTGAACTCTATCGGAGAAGTAGTTGGTGAACCAGGTGAGGCAATCATTTGAGAAACCAAGGCTGTTGAGTCTGCCGATAAGGATGTGGTGATTGACAGAGTCGAAAGCGTTGGCCAGGTCAATGAATACGGCTGCACAGTATTGTCTCATCGATTGCGGTTATGATATCGTTTAGGACCTTGAGCATTGCTGAGGTGCACCCATGACCAGCTCTGAAACCAGATTGCTTAGAAGGTACGGTGGGATTTGAAATGGTCGGTAATCTGTTTGTTAACTTGGCTTTCGAAGACCTTAGAAAGGCAGGGTAGGATAGATATAGGTCTGTAGCAATTTGGGTCAAGAGTGTCTACCCCTTTGAAGAGGGGGATGACCACAACTGCTTTCCAAATCTCATGTATCAGGTTAATATTTTAAAATGTAAGTCCTGATAATAAATGTATCATATCTGATGATCCAATGTAAAATTACAGTACATCACAGGTATGTTTGAGTTAAGTGCAATCTAGACTACTTTATTCCTTCATGTCATACTGTTGTTTGTACTCGATTTTACCCTAATTGCTAAAGACGGACGATATTACTGTTAGGTTGACTGGGATAACGTGTGCACCACATTTGTCCAGTGGGTATTTATATTTTTCCAGGCCCTATTAAGTACAGTTGGCATCACTAGTTAATTGCTTGGCCTTGCCTGCTGCTCTCTCTCTCTCTCTCTCTCTCTCTCTCTCTCTCTCTCTCTCTCTCTCTCTCTCTCTCTCTCTCTCTCTCTCCTCCCCCCCTCCCTCCCTCCCTCCGCCCCTGACCTTGTTATTGGTCTGGAGGGATCAATGGGACAGCTACAGTAGCAAGCAACAGATGGTCTGCTATAGTTCCACTAACACATATAGACTTAATATAGGTCAAAGATGACACTTACCATTGAATTCCAATTCAGCCATCGCTGACTACGCCAATTATGGATATAAAACTGTTAAACAATGTATACAACCAAGGGATTACTTCTGCAGCGTTTGTTTATGACATTATAGTTGTATGTGATAGCCTGATGCCTGAATTTCAAATATATTCTGCTTTGCAAAAATTGGGAAATAGACATGAACAGATATCCATGGACTAGGCTAGGGTTAGGAGTTTTTCTTGACCACATGACTCGACTAGAATAACACTGACCTGGCAAAAGAGTGGATCTCAGACAAACTGCTTTACTGAGTTTGACTGAATTGGAGCCATTTAGTGCAATGGCACTAAATGGCTCCAATTCAGTGCAATATTTATTCCCTTTTGGGGGAGGTGAAGAGGAAGGTGATTTCTCAATCCAGGGTTTGTGTTTGTTATTTTACCTCAACTTTCTTACAATGTGAAGAAAAAAAAATTACAAATCAAGAAAAAAAACCGTCATGTCATAGTTGGGCATGGTTCAGTTTGGTTTGGCCGGGTCCAGCCTGTCTTACCGTTCTCCGGTGTAGCCTGGACTGCACAGACACTGTCCGCTGGAGGATACACACATCCCCCCGTTGTGACACTGACACTCCTGGGAACAGTTCCTCCCGAAGCGTCCCTCCGGACACGGCTGGCCACATACTGTACCCTAAACACACACAGAACAATATGTAGGCCATCATATCAATATCCCATAACACATATCAATACATATGATGCAAAAAGAGGATATGTACAATGTGGAGGCTGCTGAGGGCTGCTGAGGACGGCTCATAATAATGTCTGGAATGGAGCGAATGAAGTCGGAAGTTTACATACACCTTAGCCAAATACATTTAAACTCAGTTTTTCACAAATTCCCTGTCTTAGGTCAGTTAGGATAACCACTTCATTTTAAGACTGTGAAATGTCAGAATAATAGTAGAGAGAATTATTTCTTTCAGATTTTATTTCTTTCATCACATTCCCAGTGGGTCAGAAGTTTACATACACTCAATTAGTATTTGGTTGCATTGCCTTTAAATTGTTTAATTTGGGTCAAACATTTCAGGTAGCCTCCTACAACCTTCCCACAATAAGTTGGGTGAATTTTGGCCCATTTCTCCTGACAGAACTGGTGTAACTGAGTCAGATTTGTAGGCCTCCTTGCTCACACACGCTTTTATCAGTTCTGCCCACACATTTTCTATGGGATTGAGGTCAGGGCTTTGTGATGGCCACTCCAATACCTTGACTCTGTTGTCCTTAAGCCATTTTGCCACAACTTTGGAAGTATGCTTGGGGTCATTGTCCATTTGGAAGACCTATTTGTGACAAAGCTTTAACTTCCTGACTGATGTCTTGAGATGTTGCGTCAATATATCCACATAATTTTCCTTCCTCATGCCATTTATTTTGTGAAGTGCACCAGTCCCTCCTGCAGCAAAGCACCCCCACAAAATGATGCTGCCAACCCCGTGCTTCACGGTTGGGAAGGTGTTCTTCGGCTTGCAAGCCTCCCCCTTTTTCCTCCAAACATAACGATGGTTATTATGGCCAAACAGTTCTATTTTTGTTTCATCAGACCAGAGGACTTCTCCAAAAAGTATGACCTTTGTCCCCGTGTGCAGCTGCAAACCGTTGTCTGGCTTTTTTATGGCGGTTTTTGAGCAGTGGCTTCTTCCTTGCTGAGTGGCCTTTCAGGTTACGTCGATATAGGACTCGTTTTACTGTGGATATAGATACTTTTGTACCTGTTTCCTCCAGCATCTTCATCTTCAAGATCCTTTGCTGTTTTGATTTTTTTTCGCATCAAAGTATGTTCATCTCTAGGAGACAGAATGCGTCTCCTTCCTGAGTGGAATGACAGCTGCGTGGTCCCATGGTGCTTATACTTGCGTACTATTGTTTGTACAGATGAACGTGGTACCTTCAGGCGTTTGGAAAATTGCTCCCAAGGATGAACCAGACTTGTGGAGGTCTAAAAACAAATTCTGAGGTCTTGGTTGATTTCTTTTGATTTTCCCATGATGTCAAGCAAAGAGGCACTGAGTTTGAAGGTAGGCTTTGAAATAAATACACAGGTACACCTCCAATTGTCTCAAACTATGTCAACTAGCCTATCAGAAGCTTCTAAAGCCATGACATCATTTTCTGGAATTTTCCAAGCTGTTTTAAGGTACAGTCAACTTAGTGTATGTAAACCCACTGGAATTGTGATACAGTGAATTATAAGTGAAAAAATCTGTCTGTAAACAATTGTTGGAAAAATTACTTGTGTCGTGCACAAAGTAGATGTTCTAACCGACTTGCCAAAACTATAGTTTGTTAACAAGAAATTTGTGGAGTGGTTGAAAAACTAGTTTTAATGACTCCAACCTAAGTGTATGTAAACCTCTGACTTCAACTGTACAGTACATCAATAGAGCATTGTTTTATGTATTGATACATCATTTATGTGTGTGTGTGTGTGTGTGTGTGTGTATTACCATCCATCCAGCGGGGCAGGAGCACTCTCCAGTGACATGGTGACACACTCCTCCATTCTGGCAAGGGCATCTCTCCTCACACTGCTGCCCATGCTTCCCTGGTGGGCACAGGTCCTCACAACTATAGGACAAGAGGAGAAACATGAAATCAATCCTTACAGACTTAAAGAAATGACAGAGTCAGAAACAAAAGGGACTGATTAACTAATTAAAATACAACTTCTGAAATTATGTCTTTCACAATAACATCTCTTTCAAACCCTTTTTTGTCTTGAAGCCCCATAGCCACCATTGTCAGAAACTTGCAAGTTCACGTACACTACGGGTCAAATGTTTTAGAACACCTACTCATTGAAGGGTTTTTCTTTATTTTTACTATTTTCTACATTGTAGAATAATAGTGAAGACATCAAAACTATGAAAGAACACATATGGAATCATGTAGTAATCAAAAAGTGTTAAACATATATTTGAGATTCTTCAAATAGCCACCTTTTGCCTTGGTGACAGCTTTGCACCCTCTTGGCATTCTCTCAACCATCTTCATGAGGTAGTCACCTGGAATGCATTTCAATTAACAGGTGTGCCTTCTTAAACGTTAATTTGGTGGGGGTGGTATACAGAAGATAGCCCTATTTGGTAAAAGACCAAATCCATATTATGGCAAGAACAGTTCAAATAAGCAAAAGAGAAACGACAGTCCATCATTACTTTAAGACATGAAGGTCAGTCAATACGGAACTTTTCAAGAACTTTGAAAGTTTCTTCAAGGGCAGTCGCAGAAATCATCAAGCCCTATGATGAAACTGGTTCTCATGAGGACCGCCACAGGAATGGAAGACCCAGAGTTACCTCTGCAGCAGAGGATAAGTTCATTAGAGTTACCAGCCTCAGAAATTGCAGCCCAAATAAATGCTTCACAGAGTTCAAGTAACAGACACATCTCAACATCAACTGTTCAGAGGAGACTGTGTGAATCAGGCCTTCATGGTCGAATTGCTGCAAAGAAAACACTACTAAAGGACACCAATAATAAGAAGAGACTTGCTTGGGCCAAGAAATATGAGCAATGGACATTAGACCAGTGGATATTGGTCCAAATTTGAGATTTCTGGTTCCAACCACTGTGTCTTTATGAGACGCTGTGTGGGTGAACGGATGATCTCCGCATTAGTTTTTCACACCGTAAAGCATGGAGGAGGAGGTGTTATGGTGTGGGGGTACTTTACTGGTGACATTGTCTGTGATTTACTTAGAATTCAAGGCACACTTAACCAGCATGGCTACCACAGCATTCTGCAGCGATACGCCATCCCATCTGGTTTTGGATTAGTGGGACTATCATTTGTTTTTCAACAGGACAATGACAAAACACACCTCCAGGCTGTGTAAAGGCTATTTGACCAAGGAGAGTGATGTAGTGCTGCATCAGTTGACCTGGCCTCCACATTCCCCCGACTTCAAAGAAATTGAGATGGTTCGGGATGATTCGGACCGCAGAGTGAAGGATAAGCAGCTCAACAAGTGCTCAGCATATGAGGGAACTCTTTCAAGACTGTGGCTTTTTATAACATATTATATACACTTTTTTGGTTACTACATATGATTCCATATGTGTTATTTCATAGTTTTGATATATTTACTATCATTCTACAATGTAGAAAATAGTACAAATAAAGAAAACCCTTTTGACTGGTAGTGTACATACAGTGTGCGTTTGTGTTTTTTTTAATGTTTCCGAGTGCGTGCATGTGCGCGTGTCTCTGATGACTCACAAAGCACCGGTGTATCCGGGTGAACACTTGCACTCCCCGGTCACGTGGTGACACGCTGCTCCATTTTGGCACAGGCACTTCTGTTGGCACCCGTTGCCATAGGTGCCTGCCTCGCAGACCTCCTCGCAGCGCCAGCCCCTGTACCCGGACTGGCAGATACAGGCGCCCGTGATGGGGTTACACAGTGCACTGTTCTGACACTGGCAGCGGTTACTGCAGTGGGGACCCCAGTGGTTGCTGTCACACGCTGAGAGAGAAATAAGAGAGAGAATGTAAGGTTTAAAGAGATACAAAAAGGGCAGATTTTAGCGTTGTATTCAGTAAGTGAGTATGTTAGTTTGTAAGTATGTCTTTTAGAAGAATGCTCAGAACATACTGTAAATATAGGACTTTAAAATCTCTAAAAGCTCCTAATGTCCAGGTCATTGAGGGATTCAAATACATTGAACATGAGTTGACTGCTAAGAGCACAAATCAAAGCCAGAAACCACCAGCCATCCACAACCTGTTCCTCAAGATGATTTAATCAGAGCTTGTTTTGATGTATTACCTCACATTGAGGTCAATCATCTCTCCTTGCCAGTTGTGCGTTACTACGATTTATTTCAGGCGCACACCTATTTTCAGTTTTGGACAGGCAGCTGTGCTGGAGGAGCACTTCACCAACAATCCACTCAGCTAAAGTTATTGTAAACATCGGGGCCAAATGAAACCCCTGCGCTTCATTGAGGTCTCTACGTTAAGTCACTTGACCAAAACAAACATACTGTCCCCAAATGAGTGTTGAGGTTGATAACTTTAGGTTGTGTTTCACTATTAACCCAGCAAGTTAACCATCTGTGGAGAGGGGGGGATCCTACCAGCCTACCACACTCAAGCCTGCTCCTATTAAAAGTTGAGTAGCTGAGTGGAGTCACACATCTTTAGCGTGGACCCGGCCCTCCTTTCATCTGTTTCAACAGGGTCCTGTTCATTAGCGAGCACCATAGCAACAGAAAACAAAAATAAGCATTTCTCATTGGACAAGTCCAGGTAATGCCTCCCTGTTTCAGTCTGTTTTCTTCTGTTTGGTGCCAAATGAACACAACCCAGCTTTCTCGTGCCTCTCAACTGTAAGTTCTCTGCTGATCTGGAGGAAACTCACATTCTCTCCGTAACCCGCATGTTTATTCTAGTTGTCATTCAACTTCTGTGAAACACGATTCTATGTTTCTACGTTTACGACAGTACTGCTCTCATAGTTGGGTTCATGTTAGGGTACTGCCCTCATAGTTGGGATAGGGTTAGGGTACTGCCCTCATGGTTGGGTTAAGGTTAGGGTACTGCACTCATGGTTGGGTTAAGGTTAGGGTACTGCCCTCATGGTTGCCCTAAGGGGTCTGGTAATGACTAGGGGGAAATATGAGAGAGCACAGGTTTACTTTCACTGGCAAACCCTTCATTATGAAATGCACTGTATATACTCAGAGCTTAGTCTCAGAGAAAGAGGCCTCCATTTAGCAGTGTGGAGACCGACAGAGTTTAGAGTTGAGACAGGGAATCTCTTAAAGACAGGCAGCAGTACTAGTAAGCCCAAACAAAGATAGTCAGCAAGCGGTCAGTAGATACTGCTGTCAATAAAATCTTTGGCACCTACGTGTAATCCAGGTATGTAATGATGATGAAAATGAAAAACCTGTGATATCACAGTGCAAAAACTAAATAACAAGTCTATGTACAGCAGTCTAACTAGGAATACAACTAGGTATCCAACTAGGTATCCAACTAGATATCCAACTATCTATACAACTAGGAATCCAACTAGGTATCCAACTAGGTATCCAACTAGCTTTCCAACTAGGAATCCAACTAGGTATCCAACTAGGAATCCAACTAGGTATCCAACTAGGTATCCAACTATCTATCCAACTAGGTATCAAACCAGGTATCCAACTACAGTGGGGGAAAAAAGTATTTAGTCAGCCACCAATTGTGCAAGTTCTCTCACTTAAAAAGATGAGAGAGGCCTGTAATTTTCATCATAGATACACTTCAACTATGACAGACAAAATCCAGAAATACACTTCAACTATGACAGGGGAAAAAATCCAGAAAATCACATTGTAGGATTTTTTATGAATTTATTTGCAAATTATGGTGGAAAATAAGTATTTGGTCACATACAAACAAGCAAGATTTCTGGCTCTCACAGATTTCTGTCTCTCACTGGCCCTGTAACTTCTTCTTTAAGAGGCTCCTCTGTCCTCAACTCGTTACCTGTATTAATGGCACCTGTTTGAACTTGTTATCAGTATAAAAGACACCTGTCCACAACCTCAAACAGTCACACTCCAAACTCCACTATGGCCAAAACCAAAGAGCTGTCAAAGGACACCAGAAACAAAATTGTAGACCTGCACCAGGTTGGGAAGACTGAATCTGCAATAGGTAAGCAGCTTGGTTTGAAGAAATCAACTGTGGGAGCAATTATTAGGAAATGGAAGACATACAAGACCACTGATAATCTTCCTCGATCTGGGGCTCCACGCAAGATCTCACCCCGTGGGGTCAAAATGATCACAAGAACGGTGAGCAAAAATCCCAGAACCACACGGGGACCTAGTGAATGACCTGCAGAGAGCTGGGACCAAAGTAACAAAGCCTACCATCAGTAACACACTACGCCGCCAGGGACTCAAATCCTGCAGTGCCAGACGTGTCCCCCTGCTTAAGCCAGTACATGTTCAGGCCCGTCTAAAGTTTGCTAGAGAGCATTTGGATGATCCAGATGAGGATTGGGAGAATGTCAGATGAAACCAAAATAGAACTTTTTGGTAAAAACTCAACTCGTCGTGTTTGGAGGACAAAGAATGCTGAGTTGCATCCAAAGAACACCATACCTACTGTGAAGCATGGGGGTGGAAACATCATGCTTTGGGGCTGTTTTTCTGCAAAGGGACCAGGACGACTGATCCGTGTAAAGGAAAGAATGAATGGGGCCGTGTATCGTGAGATTTTGAGTGAAAACCTCCTTCCATCAGCAAGGGCATTGAAGATGAAACGTGGCTGGGTCTTTCAGCATGACAATGATCCCAAACACACCGCCTCGGGCAACGAAGGAGTGGCTTCGTAAGAAGCATTTCAAGGTCCTGGAGTGGCCTAGCCAGTCTCCAGATCTCAACCCCATAGAAAATCTTTGGAGGAGTTGAAAGTCCGTGTTGCCCAGCGACAGCCCCAAAACATCACTGCTCTAGAGGAGATCTGCATGGAGGAATGGGCCAAAATACCAGCAACAGTGTGTGAAAACCTTGTGAAGACTTACAGAAAACATTTGACCTCTGTCATTGCCAACAAAGGGTATATAACAAAGTATTGAGATAAACTTTTGTTATTGACCAAATACTTATTTTCCACCATAATTTGCAAATAAATTCATAAAAAATCCTACAATGTGATTTTCTGGATTTCTTTCCCTCATTTTGTCTGTCATAGTTGAAGTGTACCTATGATGAAAGTTACAGGCCTCTCTCATCTTTTTAAGTGAGAGAAGTTGCACAATTGGTGGCTGACTAAATACTTTTTTCCCCCACTGTACCTATCCAACTAGGTATCCAACTAGGTATTCAACTATCTATCCTACTAGGTATCCAACTAGGTATCTAACCAGGTATCCACCTACCTATCCAACTAGGTATACAACTAGGTATCCAACTAGTTATCCAACTATCTATCCAACTAGGTATCCATCTAGGTATGTAACTAGCTTTCCAACTAGGAATCCAACTACCTATCCAACAAGGTATCCAACTAGGTATTCAACTATCTATCCTACTAGGTATCCAACTAGGTATCTAACCAGGTATCCACCTACCTATCCAACTAGGTATCCAACTAGGTATACAACTAGTTATCCAACTATCTATCCAACTAGGTATCCATCTAGGTATGTAACTAGCTTTCCAACTAGGAATCCAACTACCTATCCAACAAGGTATCCAACTAGGTATTCAACTATCTATCCTACTAGGTATCCAACTAGGTATCTAACCAGGTATCCACCTACCTATCCAACTAGGTATCCAACTAGGTATACAACTAGTTATCCAACTATCTATCCAACTAGGTATCCATCTAGGTATCCAACTAGCTTTCCAACTAGGAATCCAACTACCTATCCAACAAGGTATCCAACTAGGTATTCAACTATCTATCCAACTAGGTATCTAACTAAGTATCCAACTATCTATCCAACTAGGTATCCAACTAGGTATCCAACTATCTATCCAACTAGGTATCCAACTAGGTATCCTACTATCTATACAACTAGGTATCCAACAAGGTTTCTAACTAAGTATCCAGCTAGGAATTCAACTAGGTATCCAACTAGGTATCGAACTATGTATTCAACTAGTTATCCAAGTATATATCCAACGAGGTATCCAACCATTTATCCAACTAGGTATCTAACTTTTTATCCAACTAGATATCCAACTAGGCATCCAACTAGGTATCCAACTAGATATCCAACTAGGCATCCAACTAGGTATCCAACTATCTATCCAACTAGGTATCCAACTGTATGCAACCATCTATCCAACTAGGTATCCAACTGTATGCAACTAACTATCCAACTAGGTATCCAAGTAGGTAACCAACTTTCTATCCAACTAGGTATCCAACTAGGTATCCAACTATCTATCCAACTAGGTATCAAACCAGGTATCCAACTACCTATCCAACTAGGTATCCAACTAGGTATTCAACTATCTATCCAACTAGGTATCCAACCAGGTATCCACCTACCTATCCAACTAGGTATCCAACTAGCTTTCCAACTAGGAATCCATCTATCTATCCAGCTAGGTATTCAACTATCTATCCAGCTAGGTATTCAACTAGGTATCCAACTAGGTATCGAACTATGTATTCAACTAGTTATCCAAGTATATATCCAACGAGGTATCCAACCATTTATCCAACTAGGTATCAAACTTTTTATCCAACTAGATATCCAACTAGGCATCCAACTATCTATCCAACTAGGGATCCAACTGTATGCAACTATCTATCCAACTAGGTATCCAACTGTATGCAACTAACTATCCAACTAGGTATCCAAGTAGGTATCTAACTAAGTATCCAACTCGGTAACCAACTAGGTATCCAACTATCTATCCAACAAGGTATCTAACCAGGTATCTAATTACCTATCCAACTAGGTATCCAACTAGGTATCCAACTAGGTATCCGACTAGGTATCCGACTAGGTATGCAACGAGGTATCCAACTATCTATCCAACTAGGTATCCAACTAGGTATTCAACTAAGTAGCCAACTAACTATCCAACTAGGTATCCAAGTAGGTATCTAACTAAGTATCCAACTAGGTATCCAAGTAGGTATCTAACTAAGTATCCAACTCTGTAACCAACTAGGTATCCAACTATCTATCCAACTAGGTATCTAACCAGGTATCTAATTACCTATCCAACTAGGTATCCAACTAGGTATCCAAGTAGGTATTCGACTAGGTATCCAACTAGGTATCCAACTAGGTATCCAACTAAGTAGCCAACTAACTATCCAACTAGGTATCCAAGTAGGTATCTAACTAAGTATCCAACTCGGTATCCAACTATCTATCCAACTAGGTATCTAACCAGGTATCCAACAACCTATTTAACTAGGTATCCAACTAGCTTTCCAACTAGGTATCCGACTAGGTATCCAACTATCTATCCAACTAGGTATCCAACTATCTATCCAACTATCTATCCAAATAGGTATCCAACTATCTTTCCAACTAGGTATCCAACTATCTATCCAACTAGATATCGAACCAGGTATCCAACTACCTATCCAACTAGGTATCCAACTAGGTATTCAACTACCTCTCCAACTAGGTATCCAACTAGCTTTCCAACTAGGTATCCAACTATCTATCCAACTAGGTGTCCAACTAGGTATCCAACTATCTATACAACTAGGTATCCAACTAGGTATCCGACTAGGTATCCAACTAGATATCCAACTATCTATCCAACTAGGTAACCAACTAGGTATCCAACTAAGTAGCTAACTAACTTTCCAACTAGGTATCCAAGTAGGTATCTAACTAAGTATCCAATTCGGTATCCAACTCGGTATCCAACTATCCATCCAACTAGGTATCTAACTAGGTATCCAACAACCTATCTAACTAGGTATCCAACTAGCTTTCCAACTAGGTATCCAACAAGGTATCCGACTATCGATCCAACTATCTATCCAACTATCTATCTAACTAGGTATCCAACTAGGTATCCAACTAGCTATCCAACTATCTATTCAACTAGGTAAACAACTATCTATCCAACTAGGTATATAACCAGGTATCCAACTAGCTTTCCAACTGTCTATACAAATAGGTATCTAAATATGTATCCAACTAGGTATCTAACTAAGTATCCAACTATCTATCCAAATAGGTATCCTACTAGGTATCCAACTATCTATCCAACTAGGTGTCCAACTAGGTATCCAACTATCTATACAACTAGGTATCCAACTAGGTATCCGACTAGGTATCCAACTAGATATCCAACTATCTATCCAACTAGGTAACTAACTAGGTATCCAACTAAGTAGCTAACTAACTTTCCAAATAGGTATCCAAGTAGGTATCTAACTAAGTATCCAATTCCGTATCCAACTCGGTATCCAACTATCTATCCAATTAGGAATCTAACCAGGTATCCAACAACCTATCTAACTAGGTCTCCAACTAGCTTTCCAACTAGGTATCCGACAAGGTATCCGACTATCGATCCAACTATCTATCCAACTATCTATCTAACTAGGTATCCAACTAGGTATCCAACTAGCTATCCAAGTAGGAATCCTACTAGGTATCCAACTATCTATCCAACTAGGTATCTAACTAGGTATCTAACTAGGTATCCAACTATCTATCCAACTAGGTATCCAACTATCTATCCAGCTAGGTATCCAACTATCTATCCAACTAGGTATCCAACTATCTATCCAACTAGGTATCTAACTCGGTATCCAACTACCTATCCAACTATCTATCCAACCAGTCATCCAACTAGGTTTTTACTAGTTATCTAACTAAGTATCCAACTAGGTTTCCAGCTAGGTATCCAACTATCTATCCAACTAGGTATCCAACTAGGTATCCAACTATCTATCCAACTAGGTATCTAACCATGGATCCAACTACATATCCAACTAGGTATCCAACTAGCTAACCAACCAGGTATGAAACTGTCTATACAAATAGGTATCCAAAAATGTATCCAACTGGGTATCTAACTAAGTATCCAACAATCTATCCAACTAGGTATCCAACTAGATATCTAACTAGGTATCTATCTAACTATCCAACTAGGTATCAAACTAGGTATCCAACTAGGTATTCAACTATGTATCCAACTAGGTGTCCAACTAGGTGTCCAACAAGGTATCGAACTAGGTATCTAACTAAGTATCCAACCAGGTATCCAACTAGGTATCCAACTATCTATCCAACTTGGTATCCAACTAGGTATCCAACTATATATCCAACTATCTATCCAACTAGACATCAAACTATCTATCCAACTATCTATCCAACTAGGTGTCCAACTAAGTATCCAACTAGGTATCCAACTAGGTTTCCAACTATCTATCCAACTAGGTATGCAACTAGGTATCCAACTAGGTATCCAACTATCTATCCAACTGTCTATTCAACTAGGTATCCAACTAGGTATCCAACTATCTATCCAACTAGGTATCTAACCAGGTATCCAACAACCTATCTAACTAGGTCTCCAACTAGCTTTCCAACTAGGTATCCGACAAGGTATCCGACTATCGATCCAACTATCTATCCAACTATCTATCTAACTAGGTATCCAACTAGGTATCCAACTAGCTATCCAAGTAGGAATCCTACTAGGTATCCAACTAGCTTTCCAACTAGGTATCTGACTATCTATCCAACTAGGTATCTAACCAGGTATCCAACAACCTATCCAACTAGGTATCCAACTAGTTTTCCAACTAGGCATCCAACTGTCTATACAAATAGGTATCCAAATATGTATCCAACAAGGTATCTAACTAAGTACCCAACTATCTATCCAACAGGGTATCCAACTATCTATCCAACTATCTATCCAGCTAGGTATTCAACTAGGTATCCAACTAGGTATCCAAGTAAGTATCCAACTAGGTGTACAACTATCTATCTAACTATCTATCCAACTATGTATCCAACTAGGTATCCAACTAGATATCCAACTACCTATCCGACTAGGTATCCAACTAGGTATCCAACTATCTACCCAACTACCTATCCAACTAGGTATCTAACTAGGTTTCTAACAAGGTATCCAAGTAGGTATCTAACCAGGTATCCAACTACCTATAAAACTAGGTATCCAACTAGCTTTCCAACCAGGTATCCAAGTAGGTATCTAAATAAGTATCCAACTCGGTACCCAACTCGGTATCCAACTAGGTATCCAACTTGGTATCCAACTACCTATCCAAGTAGGTATCCAACTAGCTTTCCAACTAGGTATCTGACTATCTATCCAACTATCTAACCAACTAGGTATCCAACTTGGTATCCAACTAGGTATCCAACTAGGTATCCAACTACCTATCCGACTAGGTATCCAACTAGGTATCCAACTATCTACCCAACTACCTATCCAACTAGGTATCTAACTAGGATTCTAACAAGGTATCCAAGTAGGTATCTAACCAGGTATCCAACTACCTATCAAACTAGGTATCCAACTAGCTTTCCAACTAGGTATCCAAGTAGGTATCTAACTAAGTATCCAACTCGGTACCCAACTCGGTATCCGACTATCTATCCTCCTAGGTATCCAACTTGGTATCCAACTTGGTATCCAACTACCTATCCAAGTAGGTATCCAACTAGGTATCCAACTAGCTTTCCAACTAGGTATCTGACTATCTATCCAACTATCTATCCAACTAGGTATGCAACTAGGTATCCAACTAGGTATCCAACTATCTATCCAACTGTCTATTCAACTAGGTATCCAACTAGGTATCCAACTATCTATCCAACTAGGTATCTAACCAGGTATCCAACAACCTATCTAACTAGGTCTCCAACTAGCTTTCCAACTAGGTATCCGACAAGGTATCCGACAATCGATCCAAATATCTATCCAACTATCTATCTAACTAGGTATCCAACTAGGTATCCAACTAGCTATCCAAGTAGGAATCCTACTAGGTATCCAACTAGCTTTCCAACTAGGTATCTGACTATCTATCCAACTATCTATCCAACTATCTATCCAACTAGGTATCTAACCAGGTATCCAACAACCTATCCAACTAGGTATCCAACTAGTTTTCCAACTAGGCATCCAACTGTCTATACAAATAGGTATCCAAATATGTATCCAACAAGGTATCTAACTAAGTACCCAACTATCTATCCAACAAGGTATCCAACTATCTATCAAACTATCTATCCAGCTAGGTATTCAACTAGGTATCCAACTAGGTATCCAAGTAAGTATCCAACTAGGTGTACAACTATCTATCTAACTATCTATCCAACTATGTATCCAACTAGGTATCCAACTAGGTATCCAACTACCTATCCGACTAGGTATCCAACTAGGTATCCAACTATCTACCCAACTACCTATCCAACTAGGTATCTAACTAGGTTTCTAACAAGGTATCCAAGTAGGTATCTAACCAGGTATCCAACTACCTATAAAACTAGGTATCCAACTAGCTTTCCAACTAGGTATCCAAGTAGGTATCTAAATAAGTATCCAACTCGGTACCCAACTCGGTATCCAACTAGGTATCCAACTTGGTATCCAACTACCTATCCAAGTAGGTATCCAACTAGGTATCCAACTAGCTTTCCAACTAGGTATCTGACTATCTATCCAACTATCTAACCAACTAGGTATCCAACTTGGTATCCAACTAGGTATCCAACTAGGTATCCAACTACCTATCCGACTAGGTATCCAACTAGGTATCCAACTATCTACCCAACTACCTATCCAACTAGGTATCTAACTAGGATTCTAACAAGGTATCCAAGTAGGTATCTAACCAGGTATCCAACTACCTATCAAACTAGGTATCCAACTAGCTTTCCAACTAGGTATCCAAGTAGGTATCTAACTAAGTATCCAACTCGGTACCCAACTCGGTATCCAACTATCTATCCTCCTAGGTATCCAACTTGGTATCCAACTTGGTATCCAACTACCTATCCAAGTAGGTATCCAACTAGGTATCCAACTAGATTTCCAACTAGGTATCTGACTATCTATCCAACTATCTATCCAACTAGGTATCCAACTAGGTAAGCAAATATCTATCCAACTAGGTATTCAACTAGGTATCCAACTATCTATCCAACTAGGTATCTAACCATGCATATAACTACCTATACAACGAGGTATCCAACTGGCTTTCCAACTAGGGATCCAACTGCCTATACAAATAGGTATCCAAATATGTATCCAACTAGGTATCTAACTAAGTATCCAACTTTCTATCCAACTAGGTATCCAACTATCTATCCAACTATCTTTCCAACTAAGTATCCAGCTAAGTATCCAACTTGGTATCCAACTACCTATCCAAGTAGGTATCCAACTAGGTATCCAACTAGATTTCCAACTAGGTATCTGACTATCTATCCAACTATCTATCCAACTAGGTATCCAACTAGGTAAGCAAATATCTATCCAACTAGGTATTCAACTAGGTATCCAACTATCTATCCAACTAGGTATCTAACCATGCATATAACTACCTATACAACGAGGTATCCAACTGGCTTTCCAACTAGGGATCCAACTGCCTATACAAATAGGTATCCAAATATGTATCCAACTAGGTATCTAACTAAGTATCCAACTTTCTATCCAACTAGGTATCCAACTATCTATCCAACTATCTTTCCAACTAAGTATCCAGCTAAGTATCCAACTATCTATCCAGCTAGGTATTCAACTAGGTATCAAACTAGGTATCCAACTACCTATCCAACTAGGTATCTAACTAGGTACATAACTAGGTATACAACTAGGTATCCAACTATCTATCCAACTAGGTATCCAACTATCTATCAAACTATCTATCCAACCAGGTATCCAATTAGATATCCAACTAAGTATCCAACTAGGTATTCAAGTAGGTATCTAACTAAGTATCCAACTAGGTATCCAACTTTCTATCCAACTAGGTTTCCAACTAGGTATCCAACTATCTCTCCAACTAGGTATCCAACTAAGGATGCAACTATGTATCCAATTAGGTATCCAACTAGGATTCTAACTCGGTATCTAACTAGGTATCACACTACGTATCCAACTATCTATCCAACAAGGTATCCAACTAGGTTTCCACAAGTATTCTAACTAAGTATCCAACTTGTTATCCAACATGGTATCCAACTATCTATCCAACTAGGTATCCAACTATCTATCCAATTATGTATCCAACTACCTGTCCTACTAGGTATCTAACTAGGTATCAAACTAGGTATCCAACTAGGTATCCAACTATCTATCCAACTATCTATCAAACTAGGTATCCAAATCTCTATCCAACTATCTATACAACCAGGTATCCAACTAGGTTTCCACAAGTATTCTAACTAAGTATCCAAATTGTTATCCAACAAGGTATCCAACTATCTATCCAACTAGGTATCCAACTAGGTATCCAAATATCTCTCCATCTAGGTATCCAACTATCTATCCAACTAGGTATCCAACTACCTATCCAACTATCTATCCAACTAGGTATCCAACAAGGTATCCAACTATCTATCCAACTAGGTATCTAACCAGGTATCCAACTACCTATCCAACTAGGTATCCAAATAACTTTCCAACTAGGTATCCAACTGTCTGTACAAATAGGTATCCAAATATGTTTTCAACCGGTATCTAACTAAGTATCCAACTAAGTATCCAACTAAGTATCCAACTAGGTAATCAAGTAGGTATCTAACTAAGTATCCAACTAGGTATCCAACTATCTATCCAACTAGGTATCCAACTAAGTATCCAACTATCTATCCAACTAGGTATCCAACTATCTATCCAACTAGGTATACAACTAGGAATCCAACTAGGATTCTAACTAAGTATCCAGCTAGGTATCCAACTATCTATCCAGCTAGGTATTCAACTAGGTATCCAACTAAGTATCCAACTAACTATCCAACTAGGTATCCAAGTAGGTATCTAACTAAGTATCCACCTCGGTATCCAACTAGGTATCCAATTATCTATCCAACTAGATATCAAACTATCTATCCAAGTAAGTATCCAACTAGGTATCAAACTATCTATCCAACCAGGATTCTAACTAGGTATCTAATGAGGTATCAAACTACGATCCTACTCTCTATCCAACCAGGTATCCAACTAGGTATGTAACTATCTATCCAATTAGGTATCCAACGAGGTATCCAACTATCTATCCAACTAGGTATCCAACTAGGTATTCAACTATCGATCCAACTAGGTATCCAACTAGGTCTCAAACTATCTATCCAACTAGGATTTTAACTAGGTATCACACTACGTATCCAACTATCTATCCAACCAGGTATCCAACTAGATTTCCACAAGTATTCTAACTAAGTATCAAACTAGGTATCCAACTAGGTATCTAACTAGGTATCCAACAATCTATCCAACTAGGTATCCAACTATCTATCCAACTATCTATCCAACTAGGTATCTAACCAGGTATCCAACAACCTATCCAACTAGGTATCCAACTAGTTTTCCAACTAGGCATCCAACTGTCTATACAAATAGGTATCCAAATATGTATCCAACAAGGTATCTAACTAAGTACCCAACTATCTATCCAACAGGGTATCCAACTATCTATCCAACTATCTATCCAGCTAGGTATTCAACTAGGT
The DNA here is from genome assembly GCA_030435695.1 of Brachymystax lenok tsinlingensis. NCBI lineage: Eukaryota > Metazoa > Chordata > Actinopteri > Salmoniformes > Salmonidae > Brachymystax > Brachymystax lenok. The sequence continues at coordinate 36,113,281 of CM059815.1, forward strand.
ATCCAACTAGGTATCCAAGTAAGTATCCAACTAGGTGTACAACTATCTATCTAACTATCTATCCAACTATGTATCCAACTAGGTATCCAACTAGATATCCAACTACCTATCCGACTAGGTATCCAACTAGGTATCCAACTATCTACCCAACTACCTATCCAACTAGGTATCCAACTAGGTTTCTAACAAGGTATCCAAGTAGGTATCTAACCAGGTATCCAACTACCTATAAAACTAGGTATCCAACTAGCTTTCCAACTAGGTATCCAAGTAGGTATCTAAATAAGTATCCAACTCGGTACCCAACTCGGTATCCAACTAGGTATCCAACTTGGTATCCAACTACCTATCCAAGTAGGTATCCAACTAGCTTTCCAACTAGGTATCTGACTATCTATCCAACTATCTAACCAACTAGGTATCCAACTTGGTATCCAACTAGGTATCCAACTAGGTATCCAACTACCTATCCGACTAGGTATCCAACTAGGTATCCAACTATCTACCCAACTACCTATCCAACTAGGTATCTAACTAGGTTTCTAACAAGGTATCCAAGTAGGTATCTAACCAGGTATCCAACTACCTATCAAACTAGGTATCCAACTAGCTTTCCAACTAGGTATCCAAGTAGGTATCTAACTAAGTATCCAACTCGGTACCCAACTCGGTATCCAACTATCTATCCTCCTAGGTATCCAACTTGGTATCCAACTTGGTATCCAACTACCTATCCAAGTAGGTATCCAACTAGGTATCCAACTAGATTTCCAACTAGGTATCTGACTATCTATCCAACTATCTATCCAACTAGGTATCCAACTAGGTAAGCAAATATCTATCCAACTAGGTATTCAACTAGGTATCCAACTATCTATCCAACTAGGTATCTAACCATGCATATAACTACCTATACAACGAGGTATCCAACTGGCTTTCCAACTAGGGATCCAACTGCCTATACAAATAGGTATCCAAATATGTATCCAACTAGGTATCTAACTAAGTATCCAACTTTCTATCCAACTAGGTATCCAACTATCTATCCAACTATCTTTCCAACTAAGTATCCAGCTAAGTATCCAACTTGGTATCCAACTACCTATCCAAGTAGGTATCCAACTAGGTATCCAACTAGATTTCCAACTAGGTATCTGACTATCTATCCAACTATCTATCCAACTAGGTATCCAACTAGGTAAGCAAATATCTATCCAACTAGGTATTCAACTAGGTATCCAACTATCTATCCAACTAGGTATCTAACCATGCATATAACTACCTATACAACGAGGTATCCAACTGGCTTTCCAACTAGGGATCCAACTGCCTATACAAATAGGTATCCAAATATGTATCCAACTAGGTATCTAACTAAGTATCCAACTTTCTATCCAACTAGGTATCCAACTATCTATCCAACTATCTTTCCAACTAAGTATCCAGCTAAGTATCCAACTATCTATCCAGCTAGGTATTCAACTAGGTATCAAACTAGGTATCCAACTACCTATCCAACTAGGTATCTGACTATCTATCCAACTATCTATCCAACTAGGTATCCAACTAGGTAAGCAAATATCTATACAACTAGGTATTCAACTAGGTATCCAACTATCTATCCAACTAGGTATCTAACCATGCATATAACTACCTATACAACGAGGTATCCAACTGGCTTTCCAACTAGGGATCCAACTGCCTATACAAATAGGTATCCAAATATGTATCCAACTAGGTATCTAACTAAGTATCCAACTTTCTATCCAACTAGGTATCCAACTATCTATCCAACTATCTTTCCAACTAAGTATCCAGCTAAGTATCCAACTATCTATCCAGCTAGGTATTCAACTAGGTATCAAACTAGGTATCCAACTACCTATCCAACTAGGTATCTAACTAGGTACATAACTAGGTATACAACTAGGTATCCAACTATCTATCCAACTAGGTATCCAACTATCTATCAAACTATCTATCCAACCAGGTATCCAATTAGATATCCAACTAAGTATCCAACTAGGTATTCAAGTAGGTATCTAACTAAGTATCCAACTAGGTATCCAACTATCTGTCCAACTAGGTTTCCAACTAGGTATCCAACTATCTCTCCAACTAGGTATCCAACTAAGGATGCAACTATGTATCCAATTAGGTATCCAACTAGGATTCTAACTCGGTATCTAACTAGGTATCACACTACGTATCCAACTATCTATCCAACAAGGTATCCAACTAGGTTTCCACAAGTATTCTAACTAAGTATCCAACTTGTTATCCAACATGGTATCCAACTATCTATCCAACTAGGTATCCAACTATCTATCCAATTATGTATCCAACTACCTGTCCTACTAGGTATCTAACTAGGTATCAAACTAGGTATCCAACTAGGTATCCAACTATCTATCCAACTAGGTATCCAACTATCTATCCAACTATCTATCAAACTAGGTATCCAAATCTCTATCCAACTATCTATACAACCAGGTATCCAACTAGGTTTCCACAAGTATTCTAACTAAGTATCCAAATTGTTATCCAACAAGGTATCCAACTATCTATCCAACTAGGTATCCAACTAGGTATCCAAATATCTCTCCATCTAGGTATCCAACTATCTATCCAACTAGGTATCCAACTACCTATCCAACTATCTATCCAACTAGGTATCCAACAAGGTATCCAACTATCTATCCAACTAGGTATCTAACCAGGTATCCAACTACCTATCCAACTAGGTATCCAAATAACTTTCCAACTAGGTATCCAACTGTCTGTACAAATAGGTATCCAAATATGTTTTCAACCGGGTATCTAACTAAGTATCCAACTAAGTATCCAACTAAGTATCCAACTAGGTAATCAAGTAGGTATCTAACTAAGTATCCAACTAGGTATCCAACTATCTATCCAACTAGGTATCCAACTAAGTATCCAACTATCTATCCAACTAGGTATCCAACTATCTATCCAACTAGGTATACAACTAGGAATCCAACTAGGATTCTAACTAAGTATCCAGCTAGGTATCCAACTATCTATCCAGCTAGGTATTCAACTAGGTATCCAACTAAGTATCCAACTAACTATCCAACTAGGTATCCAAGTAGGTATCTAACTAAGTATCCACCTCGGTATCCAACTAGGTATCCAATTATCTATCCAACTAGATATCAAACTATCTATCCAAGTAAGTATCCAACTAGGTATCAAACTATCTATCCAACCAGGATTCTAACTAGGTATCTAATGAGGTATCAAACTACGTATCCTACTCTCTATTCAACCAGGTATCCAACTAGGTATGTAACTATCTATCCAATTAGGTATCCAACGAGGTATCCAACTATCTATCCAACTAGGTATCCAACTAGGTATTCAACTATCGATCCAACTAGGTATCCAACTAGGTCTCAAACTATCTATCCAACTAGGATTTTAACTAGGTATCACACTACGTATCCAACTATCTATCCAACCAGGTATCCAACTAGATTTCCACAAGTATTCTAACTAAGTATCAAACTAGGTATCCAACTAGGTATCTAACTAGGTATCCAACAATCTATCCAACTAGGTATCCAACTATCTATCCAACTAGGTATCTAACTAGGTATCTAACTAGGTATCCAACTATCTATCCAACTAGGTATCCAACTATCTATCCAGCTAGGTATCCAACTATCTATCCAACTAGGTATCCAACTATCTATCCAACTAGGTATCTAACTCGGTATCCAACTACCTATCCAACTATCTATCCAACCAGTCATCCAACTAGGTTTTTACTAGTTATCTAACTAAGTATCCAACTAGGTTTCCAGCTAGGTATCCAACTAGGTATCCAACTATCTATCCAACTAGGTATCTAACTCGGTATCCAACTACCTATCCAACTATCTATCCAACCAGTCATCCAACTAGGTTTTTACTAGTTATCTAACTAAGTATCCAACTAGGTTTCCAGCTAGGTATCCAACTATCTATCCAACTAGGTATCCAACTAGGTATCCAACTATCTATCCAACTAGGTATCTAACCATGGATCCAACTACATATCCAACTAGGTATCCAACTAGCTAACCAACCAGGTATGAAACTGTCTATACAAATAGGTATTCAAAAATGTATCCAACTGGGTATCTAACTAAGTATCCAACAATCTATCCAACTAGGTATCCAACTAGATATCTAACTAGGTATCTATCTAACTATCCAACTAGGTATCAAACTAGGTATCCAACTAGGTATTCAACTATGTATCCAACTAGGTGTCCAACTAGGTGTCCAACAAGGTATCGAACTAGGTATCTAACTAGGTATCTAACTAGGTATCCAACTATCTATCCAACTAGGTATCCAACTATCTATCCAGCTAGGTATCCAACTATCTATCCAACTAGGTATCCAACTATCTATCCAACTAGGTATCTAACTCGGTATCCAACTACCTATCCAACTATCTATCCAACCAGTCATCCAACTAGGTTTTTACTAGTTATCTAACTAAGTATCCAACTAGGTTTCCAGCTAGGTATCCAACTATCTATCCAACTAGGTATCCAACTAGGTATCCAACTATCTATCCAACTAGGTATCTAACCATGGATCCAACTACATATCCAACTAGGTATCCAACTAGCTAACCAACCAGGTATGAAACTGTCTATACAAATAGGTATCCAAAAATGTATCCAACTGGGTATCTAACTAAGTATCCAACAATCTATCCAACTAGGTATCCAACTAGATATCTAACTAGGTATTCAACTATGTATCCAACTAGGTGTCCAACTAGGTGTCCAACAAGGTATCGAACTAGGTATCTAACTAAGTATCCAACTATCTATCCAACTAGGTATCCAACTATCTATCCAACTTGGTATCCAACTAGGTATCCAACTATATATCCAACTTGGTATCCAACTATGTATCCAACTAGGTGTCCAACTAGGTGTCCAACAAGGTATCGAACTAGGTATCTAACTAGGTATCTAACTAGGTATCCAACTATCTATCCAACTAGGTATCCAACTATCTATCCAGCTAGGTATCCAACTATCTATCCAACTAGGTATCCAACTATCTATCCAACTAGGTATCTAACTCGGTATCCAACTACCTATCCAACTATCTATCCAACCAGTCATCCAACTAGGTTTTTACTAGTTATCTAACTAAGTATCCAACTAGGTTTCCAGCTAGGTATCCAACTATCTATCCAACTAGGTATCCAACTAGGTATCCAACTATCTATCCAACTAGGTATCTAACCATGGATCCAACTACATATCCAACTAGGTATCCAACTAGCTAACCAACCAGGTATGAAACTGTCTATACAAATAGGTATCCAAAAATGTATCCAACTGGGTATCTAACTAAGTATCCAACAATCTATCCAACTAGGTATCCAACTAGATATCTAACTAGGTATTCAACTATGTATCCAACTAGGTGTCCAACTAGGTGTCCAACAAGGTATCGAACTAGGTATCTAACTAAGTATCCAACTATCTATCCAACTAGGTATCCAACTATCTATCCAACTTGGTATCCAACTAGGTATCCAACTATATATCCAACTATCTATCCAACTAGACATCAAACTATCTATCCAACTATCTATCCAACTAGGTGTCCAACTAAGTATCCAACTAGGTATCCAACTAGGTTTGCAACTAGGTATCCAACTAGGTATCCAACTATCTATCCAACTGTCTATTCAACTAGGTATCCAACTAGGTATCCAACTATCTATCCAACTGTCTATTCAACTAGGTATCTAACTAGGTATCCAACTACGTATCCAACTAGGTATCCAACTAGGCATCTAACTAAGTATCCAACTAGATCTCCAACTATCTATCCAACCAGTCATCCAACTAGGTTTTTACTAGCTATCTAACTAAGTATCCAACTAGGTTTCCAGCTAGGTATCCAACTATCTATCCAACTAGGTATCCAACTAGGTATCCAACTATCTATCCAACTAGGTATCTAACCATGGATCCAAATACATATCCAACTAGGTATCCAACTAGCTAACCAACCAGGTATGAAACTGTCTATACAAATAGGTATCCAAAAATGTATCCAACTGGGTATCTAACTAAGTATCCAACAATCTATCCAACTAGGTATCCAACTAGATATCTAACTAGGTATCTATCTAACTATCCAACCAGGTATCAAACTAGGTATCCAACTAGGTATTCAACTATGTATCCAACTAGGTGTCCAACAAGGTATCGAACTAGGTATCTAACTAAGTATCCAACCAGGTATCCAACTAGGTATCCAACTATCTATCCAACTTGGTATCCAACTAGGTATCCAACTATATATCCAACTATCTATCCAACTAGACATCAAACTATCTATCCAACTATCTATCCAACTAGGTGTCCAACTAAGTATCCAACTAGGTATCCAACTAGGTTTCCAACTATCTATCCAACTCGGTATCCAACTCGGTATCAAACTATCTATCCAACTAGGCATCCAACTATCTATCAAACTATCTATCCAATTAGGTATCCAACTAGGTATCCACTAGGTTTCCACTAGGTATCTAACTAAGTATCCAACTATCTATCCAACTAGGTATGCAACTAGGTATCTAACTAGGTATCCAACTAGGTATTTAACTATGTATCCAACTAGATATCCAACTATCTATCCAACTAGGTATCCAACTATCTATCCAACTAGGTATCCAACTAGGTATCTAACTAAGTATCCAACTAGGTATCCAGCTATCTATCCAACCAGGTTTCCTACTAGGTGTCCAACTAGGTATCCAACTATATATCCAAAACAAAAGTAAAGAACAACACCTTAAAGAAGACAGACAACCGACCTTAGCTTCATTGTATTTCATTTATTTCATTGTAAGGTGCATTTCAGTACAGGTAATAAAATAAAATAATAGCGGTAAAAAATAATGAAAATACTCAATTAAATTAGGGATACAAAGTATATTGAAAGCTGGTACTTCCACACAGGTGTGGTTCCTGAGTTAATTAAGCAATGAATTAACATCCCATCATACTTAGGGTCATGTATACAAATGTTGGGCAGGCAATCCTTTTGGCTACCATGGCTATGCCCCTATAGGATGACAATGCCTCCATCCGCAGGGAACGAGAGTTTCACTGACGTGTTTGATGATCATGGAAATGATTTAAACCATATTTCATGTCTTAGTCTTCAGAGCTCAACCCAACTGAACACCGGAGATTCTGGAGCGACGCCTTTCCACCACCAACAACAAAACACCAAATTATGGAATATTTTACGGAATAATGGTGTCGCATCCCTCCAACAGTGTACCAGACACTTGTAGAATCTATGCCAAGGTGCATTGAAGCTGTTCTGGCTCATGGTGGCTTAACGCCTTATTGAGACACTTTATGTTGGTGTTTCTTTTATTTTGGCAGTTACCTGTAGCTTCATCAGGTTAATTTCGACACTTGTTTTGGATACCTTCCACTGGGCACACACTGGTTGAATCAACGTTGTTTCCACGTCATTTCAATTAAATTACGTTGAACCAACGTGGAATAGACATTGAATTGACGTCTGTGCCCAGTGGGCTGTAACATTAAACTTACTTTGCAGCTATAAAGAATCAGAAATCATCAACTACATCAACATGTATATAAGGCCATCATCATTGTAGTCGTTACAGTACAAGTCCCCCGGATTGAACCAAAATGAACCCGGCTGCTTCTGGGCCCTCATTGCTTCTTGACGTCTTTACCCATGACGTCAGAAACTAGAGTGTGGTTGAAGGGTGTCTGCCAACCAGGCACATAAACAGTAGAGACCTTCCCTTTCCCATGTGTGGTGTGGTATTAGATTGAGGCTGACCTCCCCGGCCACACGTGTTATGGCTGCCCTGATTAAAGCATGAAGAGGTCTGATGAGAGGACACGAGTGGAAGCCTCACGCCTAAAAATGGGCCGTAAAATGTACTGTGTTTGGGTGAACGACAACGTTGTTGACTGGGTGTGTGTGGACGTTGAAGGGTGTGTGTGAGTGTGATGGTGTCATCAATAGGTGTGTTGTGCTCACACCCCTCCCCCCTTTTCATGTGGAAAGTCCCCATAGTCATAGTATGACCATAGAATTAGAATGCATTAATTATAGTATGACCCAAAAATGTGTATGAGTCGGCGAAACCTCTTACAATCAGCTCTTCTTCACAGTTCTTTTTGCCCACCCTATCCTTCCTCCACAGTTACATAAGCCGGACTGACCCTATAAAACCAACCAGATGTTTATCTCAAGCTATTTCCAGAGCAGTAAAAAACACTAGCTCCTCGTGAATCAATTCCTCTTAACACCGGATATTTTCACAAATACTTTTTCTCCAATTTTTAGGAAGTATGCACTTTCAAAGTCAAACAAGCCATCGACAGCCATCGGACCTAAAATGCATCACTGGCTGAAATTCAGCTTATGCGTCTACAATATCATTGTAGGAGTTCTGGGTCTTCTGTAGATGATCCTTTACTACCTGTAACATTTCCGGAGATGATGGGAAATGTTCATATCCAGAGTTCCAGACACACATCTGGCCAAACATTGAGCTGTCTGAATGTACAGTAATCCATACACCATAACGAGTCAACTGGAGACCAGTCATATTGCTCAACAGTGACTATAAGGTTAGACTGATACCAGACAAGATTGAGAACTGCTAAAGGTAGAAGTTAAAACTAAATTCAGATCTAGAATCCGGCTCTATCCTACCCTTACCCATAAAAAGGAAAAAATACACACTGCCCTGAAATCAGCACTTACAGTGATAGTTCACCCAAATTGCAAAATTACTTACTTTACCAAGCCTCTGCCACCAACCACTAACTTTTAAGCATTTTATAACCAAAAGTCAATGTATCATATGTTACCATGGTTGGAATTTCACGCCCATTTCATGCAACCTCATCCTTCACTGTGGAGCGACAGGAAGAGTATCCTTTGACACTGAGCCAAGTTGAGCCAAACAGCATGTGGCATTTGACATGCGCCAACCAAGAACTATGCTGTACCTCAACCACGGGTTCTCTCTGACACAGCTAAAACCAGGAAACCAGGAGTCTGCTTGGCTCAACCGCTTAACGGCTGCCATTGTGGCTCCTGCATTAGCCTGTTTCCTTTTTGGCCTGCTGGTGAAAAGTGCACTGCTTAGCTGCGGGCTAATGTGCTGTGTTTTACACAGTATCACACAGTGTGGGCAGCGGGTGCGGACAGAGAGAGGGACGGAAAGTGAGAAAGACAGAGACAGAGAGAAAGGGGGAGAGAGATTAAGAAAGAAATAAGAGAGCGAGAGCAAGGGAGAGAGAAACAGAGAAAAACAGCGAGAGAAAGCTCATTGTTCAGACAAACCTCCTCTCGCATTTACTGTGGGACTCTGGTATCTTTGTGCAACCTGATTTAGATAGAAAGAGTTACGGTTCAACCTGACCTAGATAGAAAGAGTTACGGGTTCAATCTGACCTAGATAGAAAGAGTTAGGGTTCAACCTGACCTAGATAGAAAGATTTACGGTTCAACCTGACCTAGATAGAAAGAGTTACGGGTTCAACCTGACCTAGATAGAAAGAGTTAGGGTTCAACCTGACCTAGATAGAAAGAGTTAGGGTTCAACCTGACCTAGATAGAAAGATTTACGGTTCAACCTGACCTAGATAGAAAGAGTTACGGGTTCAACCTGACCTAGATAAAAATGGCCCACTAGAAAACCTGAAGGGCTCCTCATTGTCGAGCCTTGGGACAAACTGTTCCCTTTTGTTCAAGACTCAGCACATATGACCCAAAGACGAGAGACACATTAAGCATTGGGGGTTTGGTCATGAGGTTGTTTGTTCCGGAAATTGGGTCAAGATGTCCTGTTTTTGACATTTATTATGTTGATTACACGATTAAAGCAGTTAATTGCTTAGAAAACACAAGCAATCAGTGATTGGTAATACATACAGACCATATGCAATGGACAAAATCTAGGCCAGGGGTCGGCAACAGGCGGCCTGCGGGCCAAAAACGTCCGCAAGTGACTTTTTGGGGCCTCCCAAGGGTTATTTCCATTCAGTGGATGTAACTCCTAATGCAGGAACTCTTATAATCAACCTCTTTACTTGACTTATCTTTACTAAAGTCATTTCTCCTATACCAATGAAAATCACTCTAAATGATCCTGTCAAAAACAAACTCAAGTTTACTAACCAATCTAAAAAATAATCCAGAGAGCTTCTAAGAGACATAGAGCAATCCTCTTGAAAAAGTGTCAGTTACAGAGAAAAAACATTGCCCAGTAATTTAACCTGCTAGTTGTTGAGAGTTGGCCCAGACTTTGCCCCAGACTTTGCCCCAGACCAAGAGTGAGGGACAGAAGAAGGGAGGGATGGAAGGAGGGAGGGAGAGAAAGAGGCAGAAAGTAAGACAGAAAAAGAGAGAGGGATGGAGGGAGGGATTGTTTTTCCATGCCTCTAAGATCACCCACTCTTCCATGCAGAGCCCTGCACAGTGTGTCAGCCCACAAGGCTCATGGGAACAGTCATACAGAGGAATCCCAGCTAAGAGACGACATCTGTACGATTCCTCAACATTTCCACATTATTGTGTGAGTGCGTTAAAGAGGATATATTATGTTTTCTTTCTCTCTCCTTCCCCCTTTCTCCTAAACACTCACCCTCTCTCTCCCTCTGACCCCTCTCTCACTCTGTGTGTGTGTGTGTGTTTCCAAGGATTCGACCATGACAATTAACTTCCGTGGGATACTCCAGTGAGATATTCAAGCTGGACAGCTCAGAAATGGCATTGGCAAGGCATTTGAAGTTATTTGTCTCCCTCGGTTTGGGTACAGCCTGGGCACATGGCTGGATAGATGGCCTAGGGCTGGTACTATGTTTATGTCATTATATACACTGAGTGTACCACATTTTAGGAACACCTGCTCTTTCCATGAAATAGACTGACCAGGTGAATCCAGGTGAAAGCTATGATCCCTTATTGATGTCACTTGTTAAATCCACTTCAATCAGCGTAGATGAAGGGGAGGAGAAAGGTTAAAGAAGGATTGTTAAACCTTGAGACAATTGAGACATGGATTGTGTATGTGTGCCATCCAGAGGGTGAATGGGCAAGACAAAATATCGAAGTGCCTTTGAACGGGTATGGTAGTAGGTGCCAGGCGCCTATTAGGAGGGTGTTCCTAATGTTTTGTACACTCACTGTATATCATGTGAACTGTTGGAGATGTACCGTAAAGACACTTACTACTGGAATGCTCTAATGTTACAGTCTCTTTGATTTCAATTTGGTTGAGTTGTTAACTAACGTGAATTTAACGTGAAATTAGCAACAACAGAAAATCACCATGTCATTACATTTAGGTTAAAAGTGGTGTGAAAAAAAGAAGAAATTCCTTTACATTGATGACTTTTTGCAAATCCAATCAGTTTTCCACGTTGATTCAACGTCATCACATAGACTTTTTGTTGTTGAAATGACATGGAAACAACGTTGATTTAACCAGTTTTTTCCCAGTTGGATACCACTGTGAAACTTCTTCCCTCCACATTTTTGGGGTTTAGGTATCCAAACTCTAAGCCACTCAAGCCAAGTTCAATACAGAAAATATTGAAATATATATTCAACCATTGCTGTAAAGTAATAACTTAAAACAACACCTGTTAAATCAAGCATATATAAAGTATGAAAGTATAAGAGGAGACCGACAGCTATTGTAAATTCCCTATTGCAGGCTTATAATTTCCCAAATGAAGTACGGTTCAATGTAAAGAGGAGCCACAATAGGCTACGGTGCATCCCATATGACACCCTATTCCCTATACAGTGCACTACTTTTGTCCAGGGCCCATAGGGTTCTAGTCAAAAGTAGTGAACTAGGAATTAGGGTGCCATTTGGAACACAACCGTCATCTCCATGTAAAAGCCAACCCACATAAACCTAACACCTGACACACTGTTTCCAGACTAATGGCTTCAGCTGTGTGTGTCTGATTGTTCCTCACTGTGTGTGCCCAGACTGCCCTAGATGATCCTAATGCAGCATATAATCCACACCAGCCAAACAGGCTCCTCTGAGCTAACTAACTAACTCTCTCCTGTCTCGTAAACAAAAGCCTGACACTTTATGACCAAGCCATTGTGCGGATATGGAGTTTCAGCGCAAGGTATTAATAAGGTATTAATACCTTTTATTTTCCAAGAGACAGGGAGGTTTCTGTGAATTATGGGGTCTTGGATTTGAAAGGGGATCTTCAAAAACAGCTGGGTATTAGTGCTTCATTTAACGGTTAGATCGTTTGAACGAGAGAACGGACATTGAGACAAATCGTCTGAGTGGCGTTGAGGGCTAGGTGTGGCGCTAAGTAGTGGTTAGCATCACTTCATTTTGTCATTGAGTTAAGGTATTTTGAAAATGAAACAGTCCCTCCTGAGTATCTTGGGTTGTTGGGTTGTTGTTGTCATGTGTCTACTGAGAAATCACAAGAGCTAGACCCTCGGGTTATTTCCTACATTACCATCCTTACAATTTCTCTTTCATTCTTCCCGCACTTCCTTTTTAATCTAAGAAAGAGATTTAGCGTACTCCCTTTTCCTCTTGTTCTTGAACCCCACAGCAAAAACAATCCTCAGACATATTGTTGGGGTCCGTTGATCCGTAAACTAGAGGCAACAATAAGGCAACAATAAGTCTGGCTTTTAAGGCTCAAGAGGAAATGAAAAGTCATATTACTTAGGGGGATATTGAATAGGGTACTAGGATACTGCATGCCCCCCCAACCCCCGTTGAGAGACTGGCTCAAGGGGGCCCCCCAAAACAGAGACTGAATGCAGCTAAGACCTGGTTTTAAAAAGGAAATGGATATTCATTCTCAACACGACTGGTTCGCTTAGCCTTAGACCGCTCCACTCAATGAGTTGACACTGATCTCAAAGCAGTAAGACGGATATTTGGGTGGATTACACCACAATTATTGTATATTGCTATATTATTTATCGTACAAAGAGACTTACATGTGTATATTCAATTACATTTAATGTATATGTAAATATTTATACTTTCCCACAAGATATATCTCCTGAAACAGCATGCTTAGAAGAATATGTAGCCTGTAACACAGCAAAACAATTTATACTGCATTCCAAATAGAGATGTTACTGTGTTCTCACACTAAACAAATAACTGAAAACATTCCTCATCAGTCTCTCCCATGTCCATCATACAAACAAAACAAGTTGACTCATTGGATGGTTTGGGTGACAACAGACTTTGAGCTAATCAGATGCTGCAATGTTAACAAACACAAACACCAGGGGTGGTCCTGAGGGGCTTTCCTGGGCTACTCTTATTGATCCATGAACCAAGAAGTCAATACAGATTAGTTACAGTAATCATAGGGGCGGCCCCAGGCGCAGACCAACGGCCAGTAGGACCCCTCACTGTGGCTGTGTAATACTCATGGAACTACATCATTCTCATACTGTCAAAATAATTCAAAATCCTAACTAAACATAACTTTACAAAAACGATTCCTGCGTGGCTCAGTTGGTAGAGCATGGTGCTTGCAATGCCAGGGTTGTGGGTTTGATTCCCACGGGGCACCAGTACAGGTGAAAAAAAAGTATGAAAATATAAATATATGTTTGCTCTGCATAAGAGCATCTGCTAAATTACTTAAAGGTAAAATGTAGTTCCCTCTGCAATAGCCTAGCAGTAACATTTTCATCCAACAGGGCAACTTTATACAAATCTGTGCACTTTGATCCCATTAGGTAAGGCACAAGTGGTTTTAAGTGATATCGCGCTACAAGCCTATCTATGGCCATATCTCCTTACCTTTCACCTTTGGTCCAGTTAGCCAGTCAGATCCCAGACTAGTGATATTAGGATCTGGTTCCCCACCATCAGACAGATTAGTCAGGCCTGTTCAGGTCCTTAGGGAGTCCCAGGCTCCAGACACAACAATAAGGTCCCAGCCTCCAGACACAACAATAAGCCCCTTTATTAAACAATGGACACTGGAGACAGCGGGGGAGCACGGCTTGAGCACCTAATATAATCACAGACAGACACATGTGCGGAGGCTCACGCACGCACAGTCGCATACACACTTACACACGCCCACGCATTACGCACACAGACACAGACACAGACACAGACTCCCTACACCTGTTTCAATAGAGACTGAAAGTGGAGACCTTTTAATCTGATAACATCACTTATCCCCACTACACAATTTGCTCTACATTCATTCTAGATCAAGAAAACAAGTCTCAAAACCCAAACATTTCATAATCTAAACTTTATCCCAAAGTTCCTCATATGACAATCTAAAATAAGCTATATTTATAAGGAGATATGTGTTGCTGATTGCATGTTATAACTCCAGTGGGCAGTCATGTTGGCCATCTTGAATGAGAAGGCAGTGAGTGGAAGTTCTGCCCTGCCGCTTGGCTAACAAAGACAAAGGCCTTGAAGTGTGACGCCTTTCAGACAGAGCGCATAGAAGAAGACCTGGCAATCTCACAACTCACAGGCAAGTGCCCCCTGTTCACTATGTAGTGCACTACCTAGCGAAAAGCCCATAGGCCCCTGGTCAAAAGTAGTGCACTACATAGGGAATAGGGTGCCATTTGGGATGCGGCCACACGGGTGTCCCCACTTTGTCTGCAGCTGTGGATCAGGGTACAAACAACGTGGCTGAAGGGGTGTCACGTCCATATTTCTACATCAAAGCGGTTCCAGACTAACAAAAATAGGGTGACTTCACCCATGTCACATTCACGTCGTAACAAATACGGAATTTCAAGATAAAAGTGAACCCAAGTGTGCCCAAATGAGATCAGAGGTGTGGACGAGCCTGGTGTGTGTGTGAGGCAGGAAGTGTGTATTGGCAGTAGGGTCTAAGAGAGTCACACTATGTGCGAGCTGAGAGACAAAACGGCTGTTAGTGTGTGTGTTTATATCTCTCTATCTCTGTGTGTGTGTGTTTGTCTTTGTGCCTGCGTGTGTGTTACTCTCTATCTCTGTGTGTGTGTGTTTGTCTTTGTGCCTGCGTGTGTGTTACTCTCTATCTCTCTCTGTGTGTGTGTTTGTCTTTGTGCCTGCGTGTGTGTTACTCTCTATCTCTCTGTGTGTGTGTTTGTCTTTGTGCCTGCGTGTGTGTTACTCTCTATCTCTCTGTGTGTGTGTGTGTGCGTGTGTGTGTAGGCAGGCCGAGGCGGACAGACAGACAGACGGACGGACAGACAGACAGACGGACAAATAGACTGACAGACACAGCTGTAGAGTCTCACCACTGGAGCAGTCGGGGCCCCCCCAGCCGGGCTCACACTGGCAGGTGCTGGGGGCTACACAACGCCCGTGAACACACTTCTCGGCACAGTGGGCTGAAGAGAGTGATGAGGAGCAGGTAAATAGAAGGGAGGGATGAGGAGGGAGAGAGAAAAACAAGAGGAAAGTAAGGTCCGATTTTAGTGGCTCTTAGAACACATCACTACTCCCAGGAAAACCATGTGGATTTACATCAAAGGAATACAGATTGCTGAACCGATAACAACAATGTCATCAGAAGGGTTTGATTGAGCCTGTCTGGAGCGCGAGCTGGGCGTGGTTTGCACTTCTGGGACTACGCCATTTGGTTCCATTAAACCGGGCAAGCTCAATCAAGCGCAGCTAAAGTATTTGAAAGAAAACTAATACAATTTAAACCCATGTTCAGAATAGACAAGCAGGATTCCAGTGAGAATGGGATCCAATTCATTAGGGACAGACTTCAGGCTGGACATGATTGGTCCACAACGTAAAAAAAAAACATGTACACGAATGTAACGTCAGACCGACCAGCAATAAAGATGGCCCTTTTGTAGGAATTGATAGGACATTCATGGTTACTTAGTATGCTATTTGTGAACTTTTTTTCATGTATTTTAGTTAAAGCTGAGGAAATCTGTTATTTTTCCGCCCATCAAACAAAGCAAATACGGGGGGTGATGTCATAGAAACAGTGGGGGTTAAAGGTTCCATGGGTGATGTCATTGAAACAGTGGGTGTTTATAAAAGGTTTCATGAGTGAGGTCATGAGTGACGAGCGGTCAAAAACAATGACGCCATCAACATTTTTTTACATTCACACACTACAGAAATTGATTAATTGCCTAAAATTAATTAACTGATTTTGTGTATGAATTTGAGTTCTTATTTCCCCAACATGAAATATTATCAAGTTCATTTGAGTAATTTAGCAGATGCTCTTATCCAGAATGACTTAGTCAGTGGATGCATTTTCATATAAAAAAAAATTCATACCCCCTTGGGAATTGAACCTACAACCCTGGTAATAGAAGTGCCATGCTCTACCAACTAAGCTACACAGGACCACATCATCTGAGAGGCAAGTGATGGTAGCACAGACTGGGGCCACGTTAATTCAGATGACGGGCCGGAAAATGGCTCCCCGGGGCACATTCTTCACACCACTGGACTAGATAAAAGATTCCCATATTTAAAAATGAAAATAGATTGAACTCAATCTCATCAAAATCTCAAAATTACATTACATGATATTAACTTTACTCTATAAATTGATTCTAACAAAGCTGATGTTGTTACATCTTAACATCTGTATCCACCTCATTTATTACGTACCATGTATTTCAGCTGATATTTGACACTAAATGGCTTCCACCCGGCTGGGGAGACTGTAAGTCTATTGATGGAGGAGGAAACTGGGGAGATCAGAGGGCAGCATGTGATTGTGGTTCACTGTATTCACCACACAACAGTACCTTTATAGAGCCCAGACTAAAGTTCCCTTTGAGCCCCGAGTGGTCACATTCTCACATCTACTCTCTGGAGTAAAAAGCTGATTCACCAACCATAAAGGGAACTGACTATCAGTCCATCTTTTAGCCTCATAGCTTATCATTGCTTAACATCACTTTGATTTAACCCTTTTGACTCAATCCAACAGCTTAATAACCACAGTTACCGGGCAAGTCCAAAGAAATCCGACAACAACTACTCTTCTAGTAGTGTCAGTTGTACAACTGCTCACAATGTGATGGCAAGCATCTTCTCTACACAGACAGAGGGGTTGTTGTGAGGTGGTTGTTGAAATGGAGGTTTGTTTTTATGGCTTTCTCCTGTTGACGGGTCAGTTGTTGTTTTTGTTTCGACCTCTGGGGCCCCTCTGTATGTCTGCTACACACCTGTTGTTCCTGACTCCTGAGACACAAGCTCTGCTTCTGGGTGGCGATTGGTTGGTCGCCCGCCACATGCGGACACAACAGTCATCATCATCTGAAATGTGTATTTTGGGGGCTGGCAGACAAAACTTTCAGTTCCAGACATTTGAAGTCATTGTTTCTTTGATAAGTAGGGCCAGAACATGGGGAATTCCACCCTCCTTTCACACTTTTTGGACATTTATTGACATAGCACAGATGGAGAAAGTTCATGAAAGCCAGTAGTTGGGATTGAACCCACAACATTTGGCTCTAATAGGAGTTTTGAGGTGTTAATTCTCAACCACACAAGGATCAACAGATGACCGTCAACAGATCCATATCATATACTGTATGACTCTCGTGAGCAAGCAGTTTGAGTCACGTCATAAGACATAGGGTCAAGGGTCAACCATCTACTACTCCTTAGGGGGCCACCCTCATCCCACTAAATCCTAGGCAGTGCACTTTCATTGTTCTGATTATACAAAGCCGTAACATTTCCCTGTGGCCTACATCCCATTGCTTTCATAGAATATCTCAGCTAGTTTTTGGAAATGTAACATTCAGGACTAATGATAAACACACTGAATACTGTTGGAGCGCATAACCACCACACAACATGAGCTTTTGTTTTCCAGTAAGAGGTCACAATTTACATTAGGTTGCATATTAAAGTATTGAATTTCCATGAAATGTCCCAGTTTGTATGTAATTACATTGTAGCTATATTTAAACTAATTAGAAAAATATTTATTGAGTTTCCTATTATTTAAATTGAATCACGAATTAAATTATGTATTTTATGTACAGTTAGTTATAGTTATATACTGTATGTACAACTGAGTGCTGTAGTTACATAATGGTTATGAAAGTAACTATACATAGTATAATGGAACATAGGACAGAGTTCAATTGGGAGTGATTAGGAGGAGTGATACGTTCACTGTTGTGGAATGGGAGGGGATATACAGTTGAAGTCGGAAGTTTACATACACTTTAGCCAAATACATTTAAACTCAGTTTTTCACAATTCCTGACATTTAATCCTAGTAAAAATTCCCTCTCTTAGGTTAGTTAAGATCACCACTTTATTTTAAGAATGTGAAATGTCAGAATAATAGTAGAGAGAATGATTTATTTCAGCTTTTAATTCTTTCATCACATTCCCAGTGAGTCAGAAGTTTACATACACTCAATTTGTATTTGGTAGCATTGCCTTTAAATTGTTTAACATGGGTCAAACATTTCGGGTAGCCTCCCACAAGCTTCCCACAATATGTTGGGTGAATTTTGGCCCATTCCTACTGACAGAGCTGGTGTAACTGAGTCAGATTTGTAGGCCTACTAACTAGCACACGCTTTTTCAGTTCTGCCCACAAATGTTCTATAGGCTTGAGGTCAGGGCTTTGTGATGGCCACTCCAATACCTGGACTTTGTTGTCCTTAAGCCATTTTGCCACAACTTTGGAAGTATGCTTGGGGTAATTGTCCATTTGGAAGACCCATTTGCGACAAAGCTTTAACTTCCTGACTGATGTCCTGAGATGTTGCTTCAATACATCCACATAATTTTCCTTTCTCATGGGGCCATCTATTTTGTGAAGGGCACCAGTTCCTCTTGCAGCAAAGCACCCCCACAACATGATGCTGCCACCCCGTGCTTCACGGTTGGGATGGTGTTCTTTGGCTTGCAAAGCCTCCCCCTTTCCTCCAAACATAACGATGGTCATTATGGCCAAACAGTTCTATTTTTGTTTCATCAGACCAGAGGACATTTCTCCAAAATGTACGATCTTTGTACCCATGTGCAGTTGCAAACCGTAGACTGGCTTTTTTTATGGCTGTTTTGGAGCAGTGGCTTCTTCCTTGCTGGGAGGCCTTTCAGGTTATAGGACTCGTTTTACTGTGGACATAGATACTTTTGTAACTGTTTAACTGTTTACTCCAGCATCTTCACAAGGTCCTTTGCTGTTGTTCTGGGATTGATTTGCACTTTTCGCACCAAAGTACGTTCATCTCTAGGAGACAGAATGCATCTCCTTCCTGAGCGGTATGACGGCTGCGTGGTCCCATGGCGTTTATACTTGCGTACTATTGTTTGTACAGATGAACGTGGTATCTTCAGGCGTTTGGAAATTGCTCCCAAGGATGAACCAGACTTGTAGAGGTCTACAATTTCTTTTCTGAGGTCTTGGCTGATTTCTTTAGATTTAAAAAAGCCATAACATAATTTTCTGGAATTTTCCAAGCTGTTTAAAGGCACAGTTAACTTGGTGTATGTAAACTTCTGACCCACTGGAATTGTGATACAGTGAATTATAAATGAAATAATCTGTCTGTAATTGTTGTAAAGATTTGCCAAAACTATAGTTTGTTAACAAGAAATGTGTGGAGTGGTTGAAAAACAAGTTTTAATGACTCCAACCTAAGTGTATGTAAACTTACGACTTCAACTGTAACTTCAATGGCAGCAGATAGGGTGGACGTATACGTTAAATTGTTGTGGATGAGGAGGGATACGTTTAATGGTAGCAGATAGGGAGGAGGGTATGTTCAATGGTAGCAGATAGGGAGGAGGGGTATGTTCAATGGTAGCAGATAGAGAGGAGGGGTATGTTCAATGGTAGCAGATAGGGAGGAGGGGTATGTTCGATGGTAGCAGATAGGGAGGAGAGATATGTTCAATGGTAGCAGATAGGGTGGAGGGATACGTACGGACACACATCTCCCTGCTCTCGTAGAAGCCGGGGCAACACTGAGACTTGCGGCGGTACATGGTTTTCTCTCCTCTGCGGTAGGCCATCCGATAGCTCACCCTTAAGACACACAGACACTTAATGGTCAGTATGGGGGACATAGGAAACATAGTGGAGACAATAAACTAAGGTAGAAATGTGAATAGACATCTACAGATGGTGCACAAGTTGGCTAATTACAAACATACTATTTATTTAAGGAGCTTACAGTACTTATAAACAAAATACATTGTTATGAAAATCCTCGCTGTTGACTTGGTATGACCTATTATCGTTCTCAGTGACACATACATCCATCATCCCAACACACACGCATGCACACACACACGCACATGTACACACACAACCACGCATGCACGCACGCACACACTCTCCATCTCTCCACTGACCGCTCCCTCCTCACCTGTGCCGCGTGCACTTGAACCAGTTGAGGATGTCGGAGCAGCTGGTGTAATAAATCTGATCAAAGGGGTGGGCGTACGACTCCTGGACAGTGACTGAGTAGCTAAAAGAGAGGAATAGAGGAAGAGCAAGAAAAAGAGGAGGAGGGGGTCCGTTAGAAAGAAAGGAAGGGGGTTACATACAAACACACACGAGCGCTCACCACAATCCCTATTTAGCCAACATGTCTCGCGTGTGGTCCCATAACTTATGGTCCCGCTACCACTAGGCTAAGCACTAGGCTAAACACTAAGTGGTTTAATAAGGGCACCATTAGGCTGCTTGTGTGTATCTGACCGGGATTAAGTATCAAGCATCTTTCACCGACTCAGCGGTGGGTATAGTGGGTGAAATGAGCGAAACAGCCTCTGTGCTGTGTGTGGCCTCGCATTTTGTCACTACTAAGTGTACGGATTTATAACAGGGTTTTACAAATTATAGAGATTATAGAATGTTTCGCATAGAAGAAAACTGTTGGCTGTGACAATGGCTCCCTTATGACATGCATGTGAGCAATTGTGACCGCAGGCCTTTTTGGAAGACACGCAATGTAGGAATGGAAGAGTCGTATGAAATGAAAGTTGGCTGCCCGAAACCTTAAGGATGCTTCCTTTAAGTGCCTGTTAAGAACGTGAAATTGTTTAGTTCTGTTCCATCATTAAAGTTCACAAATTTGAGAGACATCAACTTAAAATGCACTATTTCAAGAAAGTGCAACTTGACAAAGCCACACCTCTTTTCATATAGGCCTTTAACCAGAGTAAAACGTTGGAATGACCTATGTAGGAAAGAAACTACCACATGCAGTTACGCAGGGGTGGGCAATTCCAGTCCTCGGGGGCCTGATTGGTGTAACACTTTTTCATTTGCCAAATGAAGCGGTCAGGTCTTAAATTTAGGGGTTTAAAGTCCATAAGACGGCACAAAAATGATACTTGCAAGGCGAAAAGATTCCCGGCCACGTGTTGGTTTTAAGGAACGGTTGGGTTACTTACTTCTCAGAGGAAAGAAAAACCCCAAATCACAACATCAATAGCTTTCAATAAAACGTGCAATTGATCGAGATAAAGTGCAAACATGACAGGCCTTTTGATTCAATATGAATCAGACAGGAAATGGATGTGAGGAGAAAGGTGAATTGCATGGTCACTCTCATACACAGACACAGGCACAGACACACACACAGACACACACAGACACAGACACACACTACAGACAAAAATCCATATGCCGGAATTTTTGTATTTTTATTGAACCTTTATTTAACTAGGCAAGTCCGTTAAGAACAAATTCTTATTTACAAAAGGCCTCCTGTGGGGACGGGGGATAAAAATAAATTTATATAAATATAGGACAAAACACACATCACGACAAGAGAGACAACACAACACTTCATTAAGAAAGACCTAAGACAACAATTGAATTGATGCAATAACGATAAATAGAACAATAGCTTTATAACATTAATGTACAGCACTGTTTTTTTATTTATTATTATTTTAACTACTACTACTAGTTTGATGGTTGGAGCCATCGACTGTCCCATTAAAAATCCCCCACTTTGGCAAAGCTATTTCATTTAAAACTTTACATTTCTCTAGTATAGGCTACTTATCGTAATGAATGATATCAGCAAAGTGCTTGCAATAAGTGATCGGTGTCGATAATTTTTGGTTTATCGTCCCAGCTCTAAAACATGCACACGCACGCACACGCACACGCGCACACACACACACACACACACACACACACACACACACACACACACACACACACACACACACACACACACACACACACACACACACACACACACACACACACACACACACTTGCCCCAACAGTCTGTGGGAGCTGTTCTGCAACCTCTCTCTCTCCTCTCTCCCTCAGCTCCTGAAAGGCTGCAGCTGTTGCTCCAGATTAGCCAGTGAAAGTGAATCTAGCTGGGAAAGCTGCCTCCACCTTTGTTCTTTTCAATCTGTTTTAATGGATTTCCCTCAAAGATGGACTCCGGGATCTTAAGCACAACAAATTCGTAACATATTGCACAAATTGGATTCGTGGCATATCACACAAATTGCAAAATTAATATGATATCAAATCAAACCAATTCTGCCATTTTGTGTTTTATTTTCGCTGATGTTAACTTTTTTTGTGCATAATGTCTCCTCCATCAATTCCTATGACCGAAAACAGCTTCTTGACATCAGAACCGCTATCACTAACCTCGATTTGGATGACAATTTCTACATCTCTGGACGTTCAGCTTTCTCTGGAACAGGCCCTAATCTCTGGACGTTCTGCTTTCTCTGGAACAGGCCCAAATCTCTGGACGTTCTGCTTTCTCTGGAACAGGCCCTAATCTCTGGACGTTCTGCTTTCTCTGGAACAGGCCCTGATCTCTGGACGTTCAGCTTTCTCTGGAACAGGCCCTAATCTCTGGACGTTCTGCTTTCTCTGGAACAGGCCCTAATCTCTGGACGTTCTGCTTTCTCTGGAACAGGCCCTAATCTCTGGGAACTGAAAGAGGAAACGATGGCGCAAGAGAGTCAAACAAGCCGGCATCCTGACGAGACTACGTTGGCGATCACGTTGCCGTTTTCAAGAAGTGTGACACTAATCCCTCTACAACCTCTGACGAGCCATCAAACAGGTAAAGGGTCAATACAGGACTAAGATCGAATCCTACTACGCCGTCTCTGACCCTCGTCGGATGTGGCAGGGCTTGCAAAGTATCACGTACTACAAAGGAAAGCCAGTTGCGATCTGCCCAGTGACACCAGCCTACCAGACAAACTAAATTACTTCTATGCTCGCTTTGAGGCAGGAAACATTGAACCATGCATGAGAGTACATCGGACGGTGTCAGAGGAAGGCCCTAAAAACGGTCAAAGACTCCAGCCACCCAAGTCATAGACTGTTCTCTCTGCTACCGCATGGCAAGCGGTACCGATACACCAGCAGGACCCTGAACAGCTTCTACTCCCAAGCCATAAGACTGCTAAATAGTTACCCCAAACTCTTTTGATTCATCACATACACTGTTGCTACTGCTTATTATCTATCCTGCTGCCTTGTCACTTTACCCCTACCTATAGTATATGAATATATCTACCTGCATATTGACTCAACACTGGTGCCCTGTGTATATAGCCAAGTTATCGTGACTCATTGTGTATTTGTGACCGACCGGCTCGATTCGGTCTTATGTAACAAAATTTGAAATTGTGTTTTTTACATTGGATAAAAGTAGAGACTCAGAGCTAGAAAATGGCATACCATACACTACAGTTAAGGTAAAGCAAATATATATATATTTTTTCACCTTTATTTAACCAGGTAGGCCAGTTGAGAACAAGTTCTCATTTACAACTGCGACCTGGCCAAGATAAAGCAAAGCAGTGTGACAAAAACAACAACAGAGAGTTACACATGGGATAAACAAACGTACAGTCAATAACACAATAGAAAATCTATATACAGTGTGCAAATGAAGTAAGGAGGTAAGGCAATAAATAGGCCATAGTGGGGAAGTAATTACAATTCAGCAATTAACACTGTAGTGATAGATGTGCAGATGAGGATGTGCAAGTAGAAATGCTGGTGTGCAAAAGAGCAGAAAAAAAACAAAAACACATATGGGGATGAGGTAGGTAGTTGGATGGGCTATTTACAGGTGAGCTGTGTACCGCTGCAGCAATCGGTAAGCTGCTCTGACAGTCGATGCTTGAAGTTAGAGAGGGAGATATAAGTCTCCAACTTCAGTGATTTTTGCAATTCGTTCCAGTCATTGGCAGCAGAGAACTGGAAGGCAAGGCTGCCAAAGGAGATGTTGGCTTTGGGGATGACCAGTGAAATATACCTGCTGGAGCGCGTGCTACGGGTGGGTGTTGCTATGGTGACCAGT
This sequence comes from Brachymystax lenok tsinlingensis, assembly GCA_030435695.1. Lineage (NCBI taxonomy): Eukaryota > Metazoa > Chordata > Actinopteri > Salmoniformes > Salmonidae > Brachymystax > Brachymystax lenok. Next base: position 36,137,659 of record CM059815.1, read on the forward strand.
GAGCTGAGACAAGGCAGAGCTTTACCTAGCAAAGACTTATAGATGACCTGGAGCCAGTGAGTTTGGCAACGAATATGTAGCGAGGACCAGCCAACGAGAGCATACAGGTCGCAATGGTGGGTAGTATATGGGGCTTTGGTGACAAAACGGATGGCACTGTGATAGACTACATCCAATTTACTGAGTAGAGTGTTGGAGGCTATTTTGTAAATGACATCGCCGAAGTCAAGGATCGACAGGATAGTCAGTTTTACGAGAGAGTATGTTTGACAGCATGAGCGAAGGAAGCTTTTTTTTTTTTGCAAAATAGGAAGCCGATTCTAGATTTAATTTGGGATTGGAGATGCTTAATATGAGTCTGGAAGGAGAGTTTAGTCTAGCCAGACACCTAGGTATTTGTAGTTGTCCACATATTCTAAGTCAGAACCGTCCAGAGTAGTGATGCTAGGAAGGGGGGGCACGGGCAGCGATCGGTTGAAGAGCATGCATTTAGTTTTACTAGCATTTAAGAGCAGTTAGAGGCCACGGAAGGAGTGTTGTATGGCATTGAAGCTCGTTTGGAGGTTTGTTATTACAGTGTCCAAAGAAGAGCCAGATGTATACAGAATGGTGTCGCCTGCGTAGAGGTGGATCAAAGAATCACTTTGAATGTTGATAAACTTGTAACCTCACTTTTGAGAAAATTATCCTTGAATGTTTTGGTACACCTACTAGAGAGCTCTTCTTTGTCTACATCCATTCAGCATTGTTCACACCCTCTTAAGCTTTAGCCCCACCCATCTCTTTAAGGATTCACATGTGAGGCCGTGTACTAAACAACAAAAGATTTCAAGACTAGAGTCTGGTTTATACTACTGGTGTGTTAAAATGTTTTATCTGGAGTGCCAGAGTGTGCTCTGGGCATTCACAAACTCAGAGCGTTGTCAGATTGTCCGTTCGTAAATTCAGAGCGTTTTTCTCTCTGAGTGTTCAGAGTGCACACTGGACGCTCTGGCCGAGGAGTAGGGTTGATCCGAGTGTTTTGACCGCAAAAACAGCAGTCAAGCATCCAAGCTAACTGACTAAGGTTGGCTAGCTTGCTAGCTACTTACAGACACAAATGAGAGAACAGCTCACTCTGACCATTACTCACCCTAGTTATTTTACCAGCTACATCTATCGACAGTTGTCACAGTGAGATAATGAACATTCTATTTAAATGGTTACTTGCATAGTGGAATCTTTTGTTAAGGCATGTAGCTAGCTAGCTAAACAATGAACCATAATCCCAACTCATGATGTTACTACCCTGCATGAATCTGCAGGTAGCTAACCAACCAGGTTCAACATTAGCTAGCTAACATTAGGCTATAACTATTAACGCAAATGGAATAATATTACTACACAGATCATACAGATCATACATGTAACTTTAGCTAGCGAGCCAGCCAGCCAGCTAATGTTAGCTAATGTTAGCATGTTTGGGCCTCCAGAGTGGTGCAGCGGTCTAAGGCACTGCATCGCAGTGCTAGAGGCGTTACTACGTTACCGGGAGTCCCAGACCCGGGAGTCCCATAGGACCGCGCACAATTGTCCCAGCGTCGTCCAGGTTAGGCTAGGATCAACCTGCGGGCTGATCCTAGGGTAGGATCAGCCCGCAGGTAGTGCCTGCGGGCTGATCGCGGTCGCCAGTTGAACGGTGTTTCCTCTGACACATTGGTGTGGCTGGCTTCCGGGTTAAGCTGACGGGTGTTAAGGAGGACACATGACTCCACTTTCGCCTCTCCGTTGGGGAGTTGCAGCAATAAGATACATTTGAAAATTGGGGAGAAAAAGTGAGTCTTGCTAAGTACTTGAATCTGGGTTTGGGTCAACTCCATTCCCATTAATTGAATTATGATTCATGAATGGAAAGGTCCACAGTGACAATAATGGTCCATTTGCGATTCATGAACTGAATTTCAATGCATCCCTGAACTGAGTGAACTGATTGAACTGACTGAATGGAATTGACCCCAACCCAGACTTTAACTTAACCAAGACTTTAACTTAACTCAACCAAGACTTTAACTTAACTCAACCAAGACTTTAACTTAACTCAACCAAGACTTTAACTTAACTCAACCCAGACTTTAACTTAACCAAGACTTTAACTTAACTCAACTCAGACTTTAACTTAACTCAACCAAGACTTTAACTTAACTCAACCAAGACTTTAACTTAACTCAACTCAGACTTTAACTTAACTCAACTCAGACTTTAACTTAACTCAACCCAGACTTTAACTTAACTCAACTCAGACTTTAACTTAACTCAACCAAGACTTTAACTTACCTCAACCAAGACTTTAACTTAACTCAACCAAGACTTTAACTTACCTCTAGGGTGTAACTCTAAGGCTGTGGTGGTGTTAAATAATGCACACCTGTGAGAAGGTGTGTCCCTGTATGTGAGTGTGTCTGGCCCCTGTGGGTGTGTCTGGCCCCTGTGGGGGTGTCTGGCCCCTGTGGGGGTGTCTGGCCTACCTCTCCCAGTGGCTGCAGACGTTGGGGTCCTCCAGATTGAGGGAGGAGGTGGAGCGGGGCAAGAAGCAGCACATCACTGCCAGCAGGATAGTCGCGTAGTGCCACAGGAAACAGGAGGCAGTCATCTTGGGTGGAAGCTACACCTGGGATACGACAGCAGACAGAAATGAGAATCCAGCTGTTCATGAGTTGGTGTCCTGTCTTTCCTGTAGTTGGTTGTTATAAACACATTTGAATAGGTAACTTAGCGAAGTAAACGCAAGCCTTCTATATCTATTGTTGTGTGAGTTATTTTTTTGTTGTTGTGTGTGTGTGTGTGTGTGAGGGGGGAGGGTCTGTGTATATGTGTGTGCAAAAACAACCGACACACATAAATTAAAACTGGTACTTGACTTCATCTCGCCGTCAGAATGCCTACGGTTACAGTAACAGCTTGTGGTGTGGGGACAGGATGGTGAGTCTATTCCCCCACAGAGCTCCTCACTGTTAGACAATTAGTACAGCGTCTGTGTAAACGTTGCCCAGTGGCCACTCCACGGGAATGACACACTTACAGTGCCTTCAGTAAGTATTCCTTCCGCTTGACTTTTTCCACATTTTGTTGTGTTGTTGTGTTGTATTGGGATTAAAATTTATTTAATTAGAATTTTTTGTCATCGATCTACACAAAATACTCTGTAATGTCAAAGTGGAAGAAACATTTGAACATTTATTACAGATTAATGAAAAATAAAACACTATATCTTAATTAGATAAGTATTCAACCCTTTGAGTCAATACATGTTAGAAACACCTTTGGCAGCGATTACAGCTGTGTGTATTTTTTGGTAAGTCTCTAAGAGCTTTGCACACATGGATTGTACAATATTTTAAGATTTTTCAAGCTCTGTTAAGTTGGTTGTTGATCATTGCTAGACAGCCATTTTCAAGTCTTGCCATAGATTTTCATTCCGGTTTAAGTCAATACTGTTACTAGGCTACTCAGGAACAATAAATGTTGCCTTGGTTAACAACTCTAGCGCAGATTTGGCCTTGTGATTTAGGTTATTGTCCTGCTGGTGAATTTGTCTACCAGTGTCTGTTGGAAAGCAGACTTACTGCAAACAAGATGCATGTTTTGGAAGATTTTTTTATTCAGTACAGGCTTCCTTCTTTTCACTCTGTCATTTAGGTTAGTATTGTGGAGTAACTACAATGTTGTTGATCCATCCTCAGTTTTCTCATAACACAACCATAAAACTCTGTAACTGTTTGTGGTGAAATCACGGAGCGATTTCCTACCTCTCCGGAAGGACGCCAGTATCTTTGTAGTGACTGGGTGTATTGATACATCATCCAAAGTCTCATTTATTAATTTATCTGTGCTTGAAATTCATTAATCAATTGAGGGACCTTACAGATAATTGTTTGTGTGGGGTACAGAGATGGGGTAGTCATTAAGAAAATCATGTTAACGACTATTATTGAACACAGAATGAGTCCATGCAACTTATTATGTGATATGTGATTTGTTAAGCACGTTTTTTACTCCTGAACTTATTTAGGCTTGCCATAACAAAGGAGTCGACTACTTATTGACTCAAGACATATCAGCTTTTCATATTTTATTAATTAAAAAAAATATATTAAAAACAAATTCCACTTCGGCATTATAGGGTATTGTGTGTAGATCAGTGACACAACATCTCAGTTTAATCCGTTTTAAATTCAGGCTGTATATAACACAACAAAATGTGGACAAAGTAAAGGGGTGTGAATACTTTCTGAAGGCATTGTACCTTCCAATGCAGTTCCCTACAAAGTTCCCTTAAAGACTCCATTGGAGTGTTCTTCAAAGTGCAGTTCTTAGCAACCTTACTAAAAATTCTACTGTCAAACTTCTAGAAGTTCAATTTCACCCGTCAGGCTTACTATTAGGCTTACTTTCATGGCACCCTACTCTAAGTACAAGTACTGTACTCAAAGTCCCTTCAGAGGGCCCTTCATAATTCAGAACCCATAGTTCACAGAGGTTAGAAAATGCACTTCAGAGTGCCCTGCCTTCACGCTAATATAAAAAGATACAAACCACATAAACATTCCCATATGTGCAGCATAAAAAAATGCTTTTCAGAAATATACAGTATGCGAATAAATCCACTCGCAGCATGAATTGACACTGCGGCACAAATAAATCCTCACTAACCATCTGCTTTCCATCAACACCCATTGGATCCATTTGCTTTGTTAGTTTTAGTCATTGCAACAGATTCCAGAGAATGCACTTGTAAAAGAGGTTTTATGAGGCCCTGAGTTGACATGATGTTGAGCACCCAAACCCCAAAGAATGACCTTGTATGCCCTGACGGTAGGGTCAATGAGAACAGAGGAAGTCAGAGGGGTGAGGAGGATGACAACACAGAGCCCTGTAATTCGGACCGTGAAATACTACTGATGCTTTTTTTCATTGAGTTATTAAAAATTCAAAAAGCACTCGCACATCTGAGCTATCTTTTTTGCAGGTGCATGAAAAAAGAAGAAACTCGCACACTGCTCTTACTAGTATCACTGCTCTTGCTAGTATCACTGCTCTTGAAAATATGGCATGATTCGACATGGTGCAATGTGGTTAGATTAGGTTATGCCACTCTGTTTAATCGTTTCATAACAGAGACATACTGACGTTGACGTATCTTCATTATGTTACTTACAGAATATGAAGAATGACTTTAGTTTTGAAGTATACTCCCTTTAAGAGTATGCTCCTAATCTCAGCTCGTTACCTGTATAAAAGACACCTGGGAGCCAGAAATCTTTCTGATTGAGAGGGGGTCAAATACTTATTTCCCTCATTAAAATGCAAATCAATTTATAACTTTTTTCACATGCGTTTTTCTGGATTTTTTTGTTGTTATTCTGTCTCTCACTGTTCAAATAAACCTACCATAAAAATTATAGACTGATCATTTCTTTGTACGTGGGCAAACGTACAAAATCAGCAGGGGATCAAATACTTTTTTCCCTCACTGTATTAAAACCATGACGTGTCCATTCCATTCTTCACATCTTATACCAAATCATCCAAAGTTCTATTTCTGTAGCATTTTGACTCATTTAACCCCAAAACGTAAGCGCCTCCCTCAAACAGTATGGCATTTGTTTCATAGTTTACCAGAATGACAGGATTCAGGCAACAGATTGTTGGTTCCAAAACCGTTGTTGCTATTTGTGATCCCAAGCCACCAATAATGATAAGAGAGAGCCACAAGCCCCAGGCGTATCCTTTTTGTCAAGTAAGTGGTCAACATTAACCATTCAGAAGATATTACCTTTGCACATAAAAACTAAATTATCTTTACAGTAGTCAACAGTGTTTCAACCATATTTCAACCATAAATCAATATACTCCAGCAAATTGAAGTGGTCGCAACAACAAAAAATTACCCGCTAACGGTTGTTATTGAATTGTTTTCCATTCTGAGGGGACCAAATTGAAGACAAGCACTGGACTCCCCTGCCACTGACGTTTCCTTCTGTGGTACACTTCAAATTTATTTGGAGTCTGTTTCTCATCCATTCTGAATTTCTCCTTGGTGGGGCATCTGTGTGGCAAACCCCAAAAAACTGACTGCTTCCCCACATATAATTATTGGGCTTCATTCAACATCGTTTACTGTCTATTGTTTCATTTGATGTCTTCTAAGATAAATATTCATTTTCCCAGTACAGTTTTCAGAACATTTCATAAGCTTTAACTAGATGTACAGTAAATCTCCAAAATTATGCTGAATTGCTATTTACGACAAGACCTAGTACCATACATGAGATGGAAATATTCAGGACAGACATAACTGCATTCGATGTGAAAGATCCTAAAGTGCACATTACAGTGTCTTCAGAAAGTATTCACACCCCTTGACTTTTTCCACATTTTGTTGTGTTAAAGCCTGAATTTAAAATGCATTTTGTGAGATTTTGTGTCACTGGTCTACACATAATACCCCATAATGTCAAAGTGGAATTATGTTTTTAGAATTTCTTTTACAAATTAATAAAATATGAAAAGCTGAAATGTCTTGAGTCAATAAGTAGTCGACCCCTTCGTTATGGCAAGCCTAAATAAGTTCAGGAGTAAAAATGTGCTTAACATGTCACATAATAAGTTGCATAATAAGTTGCATGAATGAGTACCTCATCTGTGTACCCCACACATAATTATCTGTAAGGTCCCTCTATCGAGCTGTGAATTTCAAACACAGATTCAACCATAAAGACCAAGGAGGTTTTCCAATGCCTCGCAAAGAAGGGCACCTATTGGTAGATGGGTAAAAATAAAAAAATGCAGACATTGACTATCCCTTTCAGAATGATGAAGTTGTTAATTACACTTTGGATGCTGTATCAATACACCCAGTCACTACAAAGATGCAGGCGTCCTTCCTAACTCAGTTGCTGTAGAGGAAAGAAACCGCTCAGGGATTTCACCATGAGGCCAATGGTGACTTTAAAACAGCTACAGAGTTTAATAGCTGTGATATAAGAAATCTGAGGATGGATCAATAACATTGCAGTTACTCCACAATACTAATCTAAGTGACAGAGCAAAAAAGAAGGAAGTCTGTACAGAATAAACATATTCCAAAACATGCATCCTGTTTGCAATAAGACACTAAAGTAAAACTGCTAAAAATATGGCAGAGGAAATAATTGTATGTCCTGAATACAAAGTGTTATGTTTGGGGCAAATCCAGCACAACACATCACTGAGTACCACTCTTCATGGTGGTGGCTGCATCATGTTATGGGTATGCTTGTCATCGGCAAGGACTTGGGAGGTTTTTAGGGTACATAGAAACAGAATAGAGCTAAGCACAGACAGTCTGCTTTACAACAGACACTGGGAGACAAATACACCTTTCAGTAGGACAATAACCTAAAACACAAGGCCAAATATACAGTGGAGTTGCTTACCAAGATGACATTGAATGTTCCTGAGTGGCCTAGTTACATTTTGGACATAAATCGGCTTAACAATCTATGGCAAAATTGAAAATGGTTGTCTAGCAATGATCAACAACCAACTTGACAGAGCTTGAAGAATTTTTTAAAGAATAACGTGCAAATATTGTTCAATCTAGGTATGCAAAGACTTACCCAGAAAGACTCACAGCTGTAATTGCTGCCAGCGGTTATTCTAACATGTATTGACTCAAGGGTGTGAACGCTTATGTAAATGAGATATTTCTGCAATTCATTTTCACTAAATTTAAACATGTTTTCACTTTGCACACCATTACAACAAGCTAAATCTACCACAATCATCACATCGGAGATACAGAAGAACCTGTGGGTGTGGAAAGGCCGGATCAGCGTCACACATTGAAAATAGAAATGTCACTGATCTGACATGCTTTGATACAAATGAGCCCTATCCAATCTCAGAAACCTTCTCGGGACTATTTTGAGGGCAGTAGGAGGGAAGGATGTATTCTTAAAGTATTAAAACAGGTCCAAACTGGCCCTGTCCACTGGCCACTGAGTCACCACTTCCTGCCTGACTCACAGAGGGTGGAAGGGTGTCAGCGGCAATGTCCTTGAGACCCAAAGCAGGTCATATGAATATTGCAAAACTTTGTGCAGAAATCTCCCTCTCCCCCGCTTCAGCTTCCCTATCCAGTATTTTACAGGCAAGACTGCAAAATGGGAGGGGGAAGAACCCAAGCCAACAATGCATGCCATTGGTGCAAGCCCATCCCTGTGCCATCAAGGCCCTAACAGTGTTTAGTCTCAGAGGAATCCAAAGCCTCCTTTTGCTAATGGCCATGTTGAAACCAGTTTGCTCTTTCTCTGTCTCTTTCTCTCTGTCTCTCTCTCTGTCTCTCTCTCTCTCTCTTTCTCTCTGTCTCTCTCTCTGTCTCTCTATTTTCTATACCTCCGGTCTGATAGTACACCACTTTGACAAAGCATCCCTGGCATCAACAGTCATGTCACATCCCAGGCAACTGTACATGGTAGAAGTCTATGGCAGCACATAAACAAGTAAAAAGCGAAGTAAAAATGCAGCACTGGCTCCAAATAGTATAGTTTGACTATTTAACTTTGAATCTTTGACTGCAAGATTTCATTTACAGCTTGAAGTGATAGTTCTCTCAAAGAACTTTTAGAATTTGTCAGAGGCATTTAAATAAATAAAAATACCAATACCATGTTTGATTTGTAGACTATTTTGCATATTAGCTAGTTGTACACTAAGTAAGACTAGCTAATATGCAAAATAGTCTACAAATCAAACATTCTTAGTGTGGCAGGTTGGGCCTCCTGCCAGGATTTGAAGCTTGTAGTGATAGAAAGACACCACTGGTGGATGCAACTTCATGTATATGATGTGACCACATTAGTTCTACAGCTGCTCTCCACGTCTCTCTGCGCTAGCTAGCTAACCAAATAAAAGGCGAACCACCAGGGCTGCATCTCTGCCTCAGGCTAGCCTCCCGACACCCCAGTAGAAAGAGGACGGTGGAAGTCTACGAGACGACGGGCTTCTGCGGCCTCTTGCTGATGACATTGTGTCTATGCGGGCGGTTAATGGGGGCACCAGGGGCTCGCTCTCCGGTTTCACTGAGCTAACGGGCACAGCTGCACCCACCCCGCAAAACCCCAAACCCCCTCCCAGGGACAACTGCAGCAGTTCACAAACAAGGGTGTTGCTGTGCGTGTGAAAGAACCCTACACACACTATACACACCACTCCTGATGCAGGGCTTAGGGGGCCAACAGGGCTTTGATATGCTGCGCATAGCAGTCCAGTATTGGATGCCCAGGGGAAGTTCATCCAAGCACAAACAGAGGACGGACTGAGTCCGTGCACAAAGTATTAATTTGCCAAAACATGCAGTCTTCTTTAGGCACTTCTTCTGCCAACGTGGGGCTTAACCGTCCAAAGTTAGTTCACTAGAGAACTATTCAGAATTGAGATGACGAAATGACAAGCTGTTTTACATGCTGGTTAGTGGAGTTGTCAGTTATGACAGCAGTGACTAGTACAGTCAGATACTGAATAGTGGTGCAACAGTTTTGGGTAATTGGGGACAATAAGTACCCAGTTAGCACATAAAGTTCTGAGAACCATATGTTTCTTAGCGCTTGGTGAGAGCGTGGTTAGTTTCCGAATGGGTGGCAAGGAATAAGTTAGTCCTATATATTTAAAAACTACTTAGGGAGTGGTGGGGCGCTAGCTTCCGACACTACCCGGTGAAATGCAAGGCACCAAATTCTAAATCCAAAAGTTGAATTATTAAACATTCATCAATATACAAGTGTTGCATAGTCATCAAAAGCTCTGCGTCTTGGCAATATCACAGCGTTGTCAGATTTCAAAAAGGCTTTACGGCGAAAGCAATACATTTGATTGTTTGAGGGTAGCAGCTCCAATAGTTTTACCATTAGCATAAATTCATAAACCATCGCGGTTCACACAAAACACATTTCACAGCGAAAACAAATCAATTACCTTTTGAAGAACTTCTGCTGAGGGCTTCCCAAGTGTCCAACGAAGACAATCCATGGTTCTTTTGTTAGAAAAAGTAATTTATTATATCCATAAATCTCTGTTTGGTTGGTGCGTTATGATGAGAAAATACAGCGTCCACTCGCCCATTGAACCGTGAAGAGAACTCGTTCAACCTATACCTATAAACTTGTCCAAGAACAATCAAACATCATTGATAATGTATCCTTAGGAACACTTTTATGTATATTTAGTATAATATTTCAACCGGGAATATAAACTGGGCGATAGGAAAGGAAAAAACCACAGCGCGCGCAAAGCCTGGGAACGCACATCCTCTTTTGTTTACTTCTTGTGACCACTTCCTAATTCTTCTTCTATTACCATCCAGAACATCTAAACAGAATCAAAACACTGTCTAGAGACTGTTGACATCCAGTGGAAGCAATAGGTACTGAAATCTTACTCCCTTATATGGTCATTTTCAATAGGGAGGGGTTCAAAATGAGGCAATGTGTCAAAATAACTTTTTCCAGGACAGAAATTCCTCGGGTTTCCGCCTGCCATATCCGTTCTGTTATACTCACAGACAATATTTTAACACTCTTAGAAACTTCAGAGTATTTCCTATCCAATAGTACTAATTATGTGCATATCCTATTTTCCGGGCCTGAGTGGGAAGCATTTTACTTTGGGCACGCCAGACTCTCCAAACCGTCACCTCGGGAGCTGCTCCCTAAGAAGTTAAAAAACTAAAAGCACTGTATTTGGGACAAATCATTCACTAAACCCTAAACCTCAACTAAATCTTGTAATGAATAATGTGGAAATTTAGCAAGTTGAGGAGACTAAACTTCTTGGAGTAACCCTGGATTGTCAACTGTCATGGTCAAAACATATTGTTTTAACAGTAGCTAGGATGGGGAGAAGTCTGTCTCTAATAAAGCACTGCTCTGCACTCTTAACAAGGCAGGTCCTACAGGCCCTAGTTTTGTCGCACCTGGACTACTGTTCAGTCCCCTAGTCCAGAATAGACTATGGGAGGCGCACAGTAGTACATAGAGCCATGACCACATGGAACTCTATTCCACATCAGGTAACTGATGCAAGCAGTAAACATTTATTTAAAAAACAGATACAAATACACCTTATGGAACAGCAGGGACTGTGAAGCAACACAAAAATACATACACACGATAACATACGCACTATACACACACGTACACATATATTTTGTGTTATACAGTTGAAGTCGGAATTTTACCTACACCTCAGTTTCACAATTCTTGACATTTAATCAGAGTAAAAATTCCCTGTCTTAGTTCAGTTAGTATCACCACTTTATTTTAAGAATGTGAAATTTCAGAATAATAGTAGAGAGAATGATTTATTTCAGCTTTTATTTCTTTCATCACATTTCCAGTGGGTCAGAAGTTTACATACACTCAATTAGTATTTGGTAGCATTGCCTTTAAATTGTTTAACTTGGGTCAAACGTTTCGGGTAGCCTTCCACAAGCTTTCCAAAATAAGTTGGGTGAATTTTGGCCCATTCCTCCTGACAGAGCAGGTGTAACTGAGTCAGGTTTGAAGGCCTCCTTGCTCACACACGCAACACCTTGACTTGGTTGTCCTTAAGCCATTTTGCCACAACTTTGGAAGTATGCTTGGTGTCATTGTCCATTTGGAAGACCCATTTGTGACCAAGCTTTAACTTCCTGACTGATGTCTTGAGATGTTGCTTCAATACATCCACATAATTTTCTTTCCTCATGATGCCATCTATTTTGTGAAGTGCACCAATGCCTCCTGCAGCAAAGCACCCACACAACATGATGCTGCCACTATCGTGCTTCACGATTGAGATGGTATTCTTCAGCTTGCAAGCCTCCCCCTTTTTCCTCCAAACATAACGATGGTCATTATGGCCAAACAGTTCTATTTTTGTTTCATCAGACCAGAGGACATTTCTCAAAAAAGTAAGATCTTTGTCCACATGTGCAGTTGCAAACCATAGTCTGGCTTTTTTTATGGCGGTTTTGCAGCAGTGGCTTCTTCCTTGCTGGGCGGCCTTTCAGGTTATGTCGATATAGGACTAGTTTTACTGTGGATATAGATACTTTTGTTTCCTCCAGTATCTTCACAAGGTCCTTTGCTGTTGTTCTGGGATTGATTTGCACTTTTCGCACCAAAGTATGTTCATCTCTAGACAGAACGCGTCTCCTTCCTGAGCGGTATGATGGTCCCATGGTGCTTATACTTGCGTACTATTGTTTGTACAGATGAACGTGGTACCTTCAGGCATTTGGAAATTGCTCCCAAGGATGAAGCAGACTTGTGGAGGTCTTTAATTTTTTTCTGAGGTCTTGGCTTATTTCTTTTGATTTTCCCATGATGTCAAGCAAAGAGGCACTGAGTTTGAAGGTAGGCCTTGAAATACATCCACAGGTACAACTCCAATTGACTCAAATTATGTAAATTAGCCTATCAGAAGCTTCTAAAGCCGTGACATCATTTTCTGGAATTTTCCAAGCTGTTTAAAGCCACAGCCAACTAGTGTATGCAAACTTCTGTCCCACTGGAATTGTGATACAAGTGAAATAAGTGAAATAATCTGTCTGTAAATAATTGTTGGAAAAATTACTTGTGTCATGCACAAAGTAGATGTCCTAACCGACATGCCAAAACTATAGTTCGTTAACAAGAAATTTGTGGAGTGGTTGAAAAACAACTTTTAATGACTCCAACTTAAGTGTATGTAAACTTCCGACTTCAACTGTAGATATGTGGTAGTAGAGTAGGGGCCTGAGGTCACTGAGGTTTGAACCTTGAGTTTATCAACTACATGTACAAGTGTGAATAACTAAAAGTCTTATAGGAGGATGCGTTTTCATCTGACAAAATCCTACAACACAGAACAGAACATCTTGCCATCTTCTGATACTTTAAATCTATAACTTTCTATTATTTCTTCTTAGAAGGCGAATTGAATTCTTTAAACGTTTGAATGTCAGATCTTTCATTGGTCCGCCCACATTACCATGTAAATGACCCAGAGGACGTATTTAGATAAATTGCTCAATTGACAGTGTCATGATCTCTTCCTGTGACATCTGCTTTACTGATCAAGTGAGTTAGTTCATGAGTTTTGATTGGACTTGCAGTTGGAATACCTCGACAGGACAGACAGTTTCCTTTACTAGATAATCAAAATAATCTAGCACTTCCCATTTCCTTTACATTCAGGAGGAACTTGAATGACCCTGTGCTGTGTGTGCGTGTATTCGACTGTGTGTTCGTGTATGTCACAGTGGTGGGGCAAGACTCCAAACATCTTATCACAAATGTCCTTTTCTATTTAATTCAATGAAACTTCGGCTAGCGTGAACATGAAGCTTTGTAGTTGGAAACTTTTACTGGTAGAGAGAGAATTAATGAGTAGGTCTATGTTCTTAGTGAAGCTTTAAAGCTTTGTGGTTGTCTTTATCTTGATTCATATGGTTAGTTTGTCTTTGCATGATCTGAGCTTTGAGAGACGAGACAAAGAGAGAGAGGGAGAAAGAGAGAGTGAAGAAAGAATACAGAACAAACACAGCTGCTGTGTCTCTTGTCGTCTGTGGTTTGTCGTCTGCCTTTCACCTGACCCACTTATCTGTATACCAGGACAACCTGCCTTTCTTTTAAACACACTTTGCCTGGGAAACTGCAGCAGTATGGGGTCCCAAAATGAGTCTAGTCCTCTACCAACTACCTATCTCCCTACCTAATAGGCTTGGGCGGTATACCGTATATACCGGATACCAGGGTATTTTGAAGTACTGATGGTAAGATTTTCAATACCGTCCCCAAAAAATTTGATTGAACCAGGCACATTGTATGTTCGTTTACAAAGAGCACATGGAGCAAATCAAATCTAAGTTTGTCACGAGCGCCGAGTACAACAGGTGTAGACCTTACAGTGAAATGCTTACTTACAGGCTCTAACCAACAGTGCAAAAAAGGTATTAGGTGAACAATAGGTAAGTAAAGAAATAAAAACAACAGTAAAAAGACAGTGAAAAATAACAGTAGCGAGGCTATATACAGGCACCGGTTAGTCAGGCTGATTGTACATGTAGATATGGTTAAAGTGACTATGCATATATGATGAACAGAGAGTAGCAGTAGCGTAAAAGAGGGGTTGGCGGGTGGTGGGTGGCGGGACACAATGCAGATAGCCCGGTTAGCCAATGTGCGGAGGCACTGGTTGGGCCAATTGAGGTAGTATGTACATGAATGCATAGTTAAAGTGACTATGCATATAAGATAAACAGAGAGTAGCAGCAGCTTCAAAGAGGGGTTGGGGGGGCACACAATGCAAATAGTCCGGGTAGCCATTTGATTACCTGTTCAAGAGTCTTATGGCTTGGGGGTAAAAACTGTTGAGAAGCATTTTTGTTCTAGACTTGGCACTCCGGTACCACTTTCCATGCGGTAGTACAGAGAATAGTCTATGACTGGGGTGGCTGTGGTCTTTGACAATTTTTAGGGCCTTCCTCTGACACCGCCTGGTGTAGAGGTCCTGAATGCCAGGCAGCTTAGCCCCAGTGATGTACTGGGCAGTACGCACTACACTCTGTAGTGCCTTGCGGTCGGAGGCCAAGCAATTGCCGTACCAGGCAGTGATGCAACCAGTCAGGATGCTCTCGATGTTGCAGCTGTAGAACCTCACCAAGGAACTTGAAGCTCTCAACCTGCTCCACTACAGCCCTGTCGATGAGAATGGGGGCGTGCTCGGTCCTCCTTTCCTGTAGTCCACAATCATCTCCTTAGTCTTGGTTACGTTGAGGGATAGGTTGTTATTCTGGCACCACCCAGCCAGGTCTCTGACCTCCTCCCTATAGGCTGTCTCGTCGTTGATCAGGCCTACCACTATTGTGTCGTCTGCAAACTTAATGATGGTGTTGGAGTCGTGCCTAGCCATGCAGTCATGGATGAACAGGGAGTACAGGAGGGGACAGAGCACGCACCCTTGGGGGGCTCCAGTGTTGAGGATCAGCGTGGCAGATGTGTAGCTACCTTCCCTCACCACCTGGGGGCGGCCCGTCAGGAAGTCCAGGATCCAGTTGCAGAGGGAGGTGTTTAGTCCCAGGATCCTTGGCTTAGTGATGAGCTTTGAGGGTACTATGGTGTTGAATGCTGAGCTGTAGTCAATGAATAGCATTCTCACATAGGTGTTCCTTTTGTCCAGGTGGGAAAGGGCAGTGTGGAGTGCAATAGAGGTTGCATCATCTGTGGATCTGTTTGGGCGGTATGGAAATTGGAGTGGGTCTAGGGTTTCTAGGATAATGGTGTTGATGTGAGCCATTACCAGCCTTTCAAAGCACTTCATGGCTAGCACGTGAGTGCTACGGGTCTGTAGTCATTTAGGCAGGTTGCCTTCGTGTTCTTGGGCACAAGGGCTATGGTGGTCTGCTTGAAACATGTTGGTATTACAGACTCAATCAGGGACATGTTGAAAATGTCAGTGAAGACACATGCCCGGAGCACATCCGTCTGGCCCCGCAGCCTTGTGAATGTTGACCTGTTTAAAGGTCTTACTCACGTCGGCTAAGGAGAGCGTGATCACACAGTTGTCCGGAACAGATGATGCTCTCATGCATGCCTCAGTGTTGCTTGCCTCGAAGCGAGCATAGAAGTGATTTAGCGTGACGTGACAATCCACTGTTGAGCAGCACAAGAGAGGTGATCAAGTTACACATGGAGTTCGCAACTAATGTTTGCCAGCTAAATATCGTATAACTATAAGTTAACTATCTAAGATGTGCCAAATACATTTTCTTCAGCTCAGGGCTCCAGCTATGCATTTTGGTTTGCTAACTTGCTAGCTATAACGTTAGGTGTCTAGCTTGCAATATCAAGCTGCTTGGTTACGGTAAAGACAATCAATCCCCTTCTGGATCAAGTGTGAGTAGCCTTTTGAGATAGATGTATAACTTTATGAGCAGGGTTGTCTGTCCTTGCATTTGGTTTATGTTCGCTTGTGCTTATTAGCATATAGCTAGTGTCAGCTAAGGGAATTCGCTAGTATTTTGTTAGCATTTGTTAGCATAAGAAATAATCAAAAAAATGCACCCCTCTGCCAGTATGGTACAGGAACTGTATGAAGGTATGGAAATCTCCATACCGCCCAACCTTACTACCTAATGCTTTAAGACATGGCATTTCAATCAGTAATGTAGTGCTAGAAAAATTGGTGGGCAAACTTCGATCGGCAGTCGCGTTCGCTATACTTTCAATGCATTTTTTCCCAAAAGGTTGGCAAACTTTACCTTCCACTACATCACTGGTTTCAATGTACTTGCTATAGAAGATGTAGAGCAGAATTGGGGAAAATTCAATTTCACTTTACATCAGGAAATACATTGGAAACCACTTAGCTAAATAACAGAACTAAACAAATGTCTAGAAAATGTCAACTACTGTACGTGAACTACTCAACACCTGTAAGACACTTCAGTGAAGTACCAGGCACAAGCAGTGAGAGGCACAGCCTAATTAAGAGTGTGTGTGTGTGTGTGTGTGTGTGTGTGTGTGTGTGTGTGTGTGTGTGTGTGTGTGTGTGTGTGTGTGTGTGTGTGTGTGTGTGTGTGTGTGTATGAGAGTGTCTGTGTGCGTGCGTACCTATGGGTGTGCAGGTTTGTGTGTGTGTGTGTGCATGCACTTCTGCCCGTGTGTGTGTGTGTGTCGGTTGCCACTTATCATGCTCATTAATGTCTCCAAGGCATACTGTGTTCAAATGCTCTTTCTCTAAGCAGCCCCTTGCTACTGTTTATTGGGACAGGTGGTGCATTCAGAAAAGCTGTACAATTCCCCTATCTGAGATATCTACTGCAGCCCTCATCCTCCACATACAAAACCCGTTCTGCCAGTCACATTCTGTTAAAGGTCCCCAAAGCACACACATCCCTGGGACGCTCCTCTTTTCAGTTCGCTGCAACTAGCGACAACTAGCGACTGGAACGAGCTGCAACAAACTCTCAAACTGGACAGTTTTATCGCAATCTCTTCATTCAAAGACTCAATCATGGACACTCTTACTGACAGTTGTGGCTGCTTTTGCAGCCTCTACCTCTACCTGTCTCTACCTTCTTGCCCTTTGTGCTGTTGTCTGTGCCCAATATTGTTTGTACCATGTTTTGTGCTGCTACCATGTTGTGTTGCTAGCATTTTGTTGTCATGTTGTGTTGCTACCATTCTGTGTTGTCATGTGTTGCTGCCTTGCTATGTTGTTGACTTAGGTCTCTCTTTATGTAGTGTTGTGTTGTCTCTCTTGTTGTGATGTGTGTTTTGTCCTATATTTATATTTTATTTTGATTTTGAATCCCAGCCTCCGTCCCCGCAGGAGGCCTTTTGCCTTTTGGTAGGCCGTAGTTGTAAATAAGAATTTGTTCTTAACTGACTTGCCTAGTTAAATAAAGGTTAAATAAAAATAAATGAAAGTGATCTCTGCACAAAACTTAGGCTCACACAACCCAATAAAGCATCACACTTTAAAGGGGGATTCCACTAATGGCCAAATGTGTGTGGGGAAACGAAACATTAGGATATACTCATAAACATGTATGTTGACAGATGTTGAGAGGATACAGCATATTTGCTCATCCCATTACTCTAAAAAGGTAACTTGGTCCATTTCATGCCCCACCTGCGTTAGCTGTGCTTGATTGAGCTTTCCTGTCTCAAAACTGTCCAGCCCATCTGGTACTCCAGGCCAACTTGAGCAAACGCTCAAAGTATTTGAAAGACTTCAAATACTACTTGAGCCCAGGTCTGGCCAGTGTCCGCATATCATTTCACCTATCGCTCTAGTTTTCATAATCAGAAGTGGGATTAGAACCCAAGGAGGTCGTTGGTTCCAGACAGTCAGACATCATGGGAAGAGGAGAGTCAGACAGTAAGGAAGGGAAGTGTGACCGTCACCAGAGACAAGAGAGCAGGAAATGACAGTTGTGTCTAAAGTTGCCCGTTTATGGCAGCTTCCAGACAGTGGACTTGGATACGAGAGGCCTGGAGTGGAAATATAGAGTTAGACACTTTGCTGCTCTGAGGACACAGACCCAAACAGCAGAGAGGGATATCAGAGGGAGATGGCGGTAGACGCCAACCGTGAAAGCCCTAGTCATAACGCCAAAATGATGTTATCTTATAACAAATTGTATTATAGAATGGTATGCCATTGTGCAGTTTAAAAAGATGTGCATTAGGGAAAGTATGCTATTAACGGGTAGCTCCTCCGTCACTCGGTCACGTTGTTGCCATTGATATCGACATTCTACTGGCACCGCAGCCATGTTGATGCCTGACTGATGACTAATGCCTTTCTGAATGGCGGCTAATGACTGTTTTGTATAAATTACACTATAGTGGCTTGAAAATATGATGACTAAATTAGGCAAATAACTAGTAGGAAACAACTTTGCCATCCTTATGATGCCGACAAGTTTACTTTAGAGAGATGGCAATGTTGCCATTAGGTAGCAAAGATCGTATAAAATAGCTAGCAATGCTAATGTTAGCTAGCTAAAATGCAGTGCTGTACCCTCAATCTTAGCTGGCTAGCTAAAGTTATACTGCATCTAAAGTCAATCGGATGACATTACAATGATGACAAAAGGTTTTCCTACTAATTATTTGCCTCCTTTTTAAATGTCATCGTGTTTCCAAGCCACAGTAATGCACTTTAGATGAACTCTTCATCAACGGCCATTGGGAATGCACTGAGTAGAATGTTCAGTTGGGCATCAGTTCTAAAATGAACGTTCAAAACAATATTGTGACGAAATGTGCAACCTGGTTCAAATCCTGGGTACCGTTTAGCCCTTGAACCTTAAAACAGCTCACTTGATTCAGCCCTTAGTGCAATAGTTCCACTGTACAATTACCCTGTTGCCCGGCAATTGACCTCTGTTACGCTGATCAAGCTGCCAAATTTGGGACTTAGGATCAAATTGTACTACTGCCGCCAACAATGTTAGAGCGTCTTTAACAAGACTGATCTCAAATAGACACTTAATCTGAAAACATACTCTATACCAGTATGATTCTTGATTGAATAATCCATCCCTTCTAGGGTTTACGGGTTGGCTCTGTACCCTGATATCTACTGCAGAGGTCTGCAATGCTCTTTGAAGTTAAGTGTGTGCCCTCTTTGACTTTTTGAGAAAAATAATGTTGTCATAAGAGAAGAATTTCCAATTATCAGAACTTGCTCAAATAAAGTGTAGATTACATTGGCTGGGTCTACGTCTGTGATACTTCCTCTAAAGAGTGAACTGTGAATGTGATGGGGATAGGCTACCTCTTCATGCCATCCTCATCCATTTAGCCATGTTTAGCTAGCTAGAACATGGGCAAAACCAATTTTAACTGGATAAGAACATGGGTGAAACCAACTTTAGCTAGCTAGAACATGGGTGAAATCGACTTTAGCTAGGTAAAACATGGGTGAGACTATGTTTAGGCAGAACATGGGCAAAACCAAATGTAGCTGTATTAGAACATGAGTGAAACCAACGTTAGCTAGCTAGAACATGGGTGAAATACATTTTTGCTAGCTATAACATGGGTGAAACCAACGTTAGCTAGCTATAACATGGTAAAAGCAAGTTTAGCTAGCTATAACATGGGTGAAATTAACTTAAGCTAGCTAGAACATGGGTGAGACTAAGTTTAGCCAAACATGGGCAAAACGATATTTAGCTGGATTAAAACATGGGTGAATCCAACGTTAGCTAGCTAGAACATGGGTGAAACCAAGAAGATAGCAGGGATATGCTTTCCCTTTAAGATGGTTTCCTCTCTAGGTCTCTTCCTTCTAGGGAGTTTTTCCTAGCCAATGTGTTTCTTCTTCTGCTTGCTCTTAATGACCGTAATTAATCTAAATTAAGATAGAAATGCTAAACCATTTACATTTTAAGTTCTTCCTAAATATTCCATATTCTAAAGTGTAAAACCGAAACATCACATTACTATGTAGGAGTATGAGTATGCTATGTGGGAAGGGTGTATAATTAAGCCATAAGGCACGGGGGTGTGTGGTATATGGCCAATATACCACGGCTAAGGGCTGTTCTTATGCACGACGGAGCCCTTAGCCGTGGTATATTGGCCTTATACCACAAACCCTAGAGGTTCCTTACTGCTATTATAAAATGGTTACCAAGGTAATTAGAGCAGTAAGAATACATGTTTTGTCATACCCGTGGTATATGATATACCACGGCTGTCAGCCAATCAGCATTCAGGACTCGAACCACCCAGTTTATAATTAAATGAAGATCAGTAATGTAATAATTTGGTGGGTGCTTATATTTGTCCAAGTGTGTATTATACGCATGTTTGAATAGGAAATGTTATTTTTTTGCATATCTCAATTCTCCCTGAGACACCCTCAAAGAGTGGGGTCACGGCCAGCGTCTACCATTATCAACGGCAACCCTGGAGCAATTATGGTTAAGTGCCTTGCTCAAGGGCACATCGGCAGGTTTTTCACCTGAGCTTGAGGATTCAAACTAGCAACCTTGGGGTTATTGGCCCAACACTCTAACCGCTAGGCTACCTGCCACCAGCAGATCACTGCCGAGTGCAAAACAAAATCGGATCTAAATCCAATTGCAGATACAGTATGTTACTGTGATGTGATCTACTATAAAATACATTTGCATCTATATCATTCGATTCAGATATGTAATACAGTACCACCCGAGAAAAAAACTAACAGCTGACCTGCAATAAACCCAAACATAATATCAATCCTGTATCCCGTTTATATATAAAAAATTATCTAGAGTACACATCCACACATGAATATACCATGAGAATTTTTCTTTGTTGCAACTTTGGTTTGGATTTGTAAAGGTAACTAAGACCGTATGAAAGTCGGGTTCATCTTACAGTAGGCTTTGCCAATAATTGTTGTAGATTTTTGGAAGTGGTAGACATCGAGGCAGGCAGTCTAGCTCTGCATGTCTACTGAGATTTGTCATGCCATTGTAATAATGGTGTAAAGACAATGGAGAAAGGGGATGGATAAATCCATCCTGCAATACTAGATTGGAGTTGTAAACAAACAACCAAACACGTTTTGTTATAGTGGAGAGGGATTGGGCTTTATCGAATATGAGCTCAGTTCAACTCAAAAGGTGAGTTTCAAGGGGGGAGAAATACATTCTCAATCAAAACCTACAGTACTTTGCCCCTTAGAGACACCCCTCCCGTAAGAATAAGAGAGTATGGTAAGTTGACAGGTCCAGAATGGTTCTGTCTCAGAAAAATGAAGGAGTGCTTTAGGAGTAACTAGGGTGGGCTCCCTCACATGTATTTCTTTGTGAGGCTAAATTACTTCCGCCCCCTTCTTAAAGCCGTCCAGTAAACACGGACATGTGTCCCTGTCAATCACGGCACATCTCCATTTGTCCTCCCCTTACACTCTGTTCTCTCCCCCAAATATCTCACATTCATTTAAAGTGTTTAGTTATCCATGAATTATTACAACTCTAATGTTAAAGAGTGCAGAGGATGGTATTTAATCAAACCTGTAATGTGGAAAAAGTCACTTTTCTGTACTGCAAAATCACACCATTTCATATAGAAAATCTTTGTTTTGTTTTATGACACCCAGTAAACATTTCTCGATATTTTCCACACTATGATGCATAACAATCTGGCATTTCACATTGTGGATTTCACAGCATGTAAATGATTGAATTTCTAGCCTTAGGCTCTTTGGAACCATGAAATACACCATACTGTGTGTATTGGATGTATCACTCATTGTACTGCAGTAACATTGCATATCACTCTGACCAAATCTCATGATCTTCCTAGTTTGGAGAAAAGAATATAGCTAGCTAGGCATTTGCACAAATAAGAAAGGGAAACCAGCAAAAATGTGGAAGCATCTGTAACAGCCTTGCTTATTTTTATCTGTCCCAGGGAGTCTGTGTCCATGGCTGAACCCTTTAATTATAAAAAGGAATAATGTTGTTTTTATTGCTAGCAGCTGGAGGAGCTTGCCACTCCCAAAAACAAACGGAGCTTGTTATATTATCATAATGATACAGTTGTGGTGAACGGATTAGCCTACTATGATCATGCTCTGGATTCTCTTTCCCGCGCCCACCCCCATTCAACCTATTGGTAGACTGTGTTAGCAATGGCCTGTACTTCTGTTCTTTACTAGCAGTGTTGGGGAGTAAGTGGAGCAACCTTGATTTAGACTTGAAGACTTGGCGTTGGCTCCCTAAGATAATGCCTACCCACTGGGCACAGACGTCAGTTCAACGTCTAGTTTTGACATACGTTTGGTTGAGTTGTCAATTAATGTGAATTCGACGTGAAATCAACAACAAAAAAGTTCAACGTGTCATTGGATTTAGGTAAAAAATTTGAAATGCCCTTACGTGGAAACAACTTTGATTCAACCAGTTTTTGCCCAGTGGGTAAGCTTTAACTCAGCAGGCGAACAGTCTTATGGCATGCAGGAAACACAGTTTCGAACCCGTCTGTCACATACTACACAAGAAAGCGATAATCAACACACAACACACCAACTCTCATGATCTAGTCTAGATGCTGACACTCTTCTCCACTGTCTATTCACCTGCCATAGTCAATATTTGACCAAGTTTAAACTTGTGGTCATCTCTCTCATCTTGTTACATGAAAGAGCGTATGTAATGAACGGTTCCGTTATCTGGTTTTAATGTCCATTCTAGAATGCCCTCCTAGCCAATCAGAAACGAATATTCAACCATGTTGTGGTATAAAACAGTGTAGCATCATCGTATACCAGTGTGAGTCTCTCTCCGGACACTTTGTGCCCTTTTCTTCCATTCACAGCAGGTCACATGACTGTGGCAGCAGGACAATGATCACCATACTGCAGGAGCCTCGCGCTCCGCTCGTCACTGCCCCCGGGACACTAGGCGGCAAGATTTCTCCAACAAAAATAGTTCCGCCCTGTGGCACTTACTGGCATGGGCTTAATTCAATGGTTTGGTACACACATTCTTCTTGTTAACTCATTGGAAGCTTTCTATTCGGAGTCTGTCTCTCTTTGAAAAGATGAAGGGGGATGGATGATGTGACAAAGGCATTTTAAGGCACTCAACACACACACCCACAGACATAAGAATAGGATATGGGCAGAGAGACACATGCACGCCGCAACAATGAAAACTCAGGTCCCATGAAACACATGCATGCTGTAACAAGGAAAACTCAGGTCCCATGAAACACATGCAGATGTGTGCACAAGCGCCAACATACCCTGAGTGTAAAAATGATTAGGAACACCTTCCTAATATTGAGTTAAGCCCACTTTTGCCCTCAGAACAGCCTCAAATCCTCGGGGCATGCACTCTTTTTGAAAGGTTTTGAAAGCGTTCCACAGGGATGCTGCCCATGTTGACTCCAATGCTTCCAATTGTGTCAAGTTGACTGGATGTCATTTGGATGGTGGACCATTCTTGATACACACAAAACTGTTGAGCGTAAAAAGCAGTGTAGCAGCAGTGTAGCAGTTATCGACACACTCAAACCGGTGCGCCTATTTTGTCTTGCACATTCACCCTCTGAATGACAGACACACAATCCATGTCTCAATTATCAAGATGACCTCAATAAAGGGATCGTAGCTTTTACCTGGATTCCCCTGGTCAGTCTATGTAATGGAAAGTGTTCCTAATGTTTTGTACACTCAGTGTACATACAGTGCCTTCTGAAAGTATTCAGACCCCTTCACTCTGCCACATTTTGTTACGTTACAGCCTTATACTAAAATGTATTAAATAAATAAAAGATCCTCAGCAATCCACACAAAATACCCCATAATAACAAAGAGAAAACAGCTTTTTAGAAATTTTGCAAATGTATTAAATATAAAAAACAGAAATACCTTATTTACATAAATATTCAGACCCTTTGCTATGAGAGGTGCATCTTGTTTCCATTGATCATCCTTGAGATGTTTCTACAACTTAATAGAAGTCCACCTGTTGTTAATTTATTTGATTGGACATGACTTGGAAAGGCACACACCTGTCTATATAAAGGTCCCACAGTTGACAGTGCATGTCAGAGCAAAAAACAAGCCATGAGGTCAAAGGAATTGTCCGTAGAGCTCCGAGACAGGATTGTGTCTAGGCACAGATCTGGGGAAGAGTACCAAAACATTTCTGCAGCATTGAAGGTACCCAAGAACACAGTGGCCTTCATAATTCTTAGAAGAAGTTTGGAAGAAGTTTGGAACCCCCAAGACTCTTCCTAGAGCTGGCTGCCTGGCCAAAGTGAGCATTCGGGGGAGAAGGGCCTTGGCCAGGGAAGTGACCAAGAAGCCGATGGTCACTCTGAAAGTGCTCTAGAGATCCTCTGTGGAGATGAGAGAACCTTCCAGAAGGACAACCATCTCTGCAGCACTCCACTAATTGGGCCTTTATGGTAGAGTGGCCAGACGGAAGCCACTCCTCAATAAAAGGCACATGACAGCCTGCGTGGAGTTTGCCAAAAGGCACCAAAAGGACTCTCAGACCATGAGAAACAAGATTCTCTGGTCTGATGAAACCAAGACTGAACTCTTTGCCCTGAATGCCAAGCGTCATGTCTGGAGGAAACTTGGCACCATCCCTACGGTGAAGCATGATGGTGGCAGCATCATGCTGTGGGGATGTTTTTCACTGGCAGGGACTGGGAGACTAGTCAGGATCAAGGCAAAGGTAAACGAAGCAAAGTACAGAGAGATTCTTGATGAAAACCTGCTCCAGAGCGCTCAGGACCTCAGACTGGGGTAAAGGTTCACCTTCCAACAGGACAACAACCCTAAGCACACAGCCAAGACAAAGCAGGAGTGGCTTCGGGACATGTTTCTGAATGTTCTTGAGTGGCCCAGCCAGAGCCCGGACTTGAACCCAATCGAACATCTCTGGAGAGACCTGAAAACAGCTGTGCAGCAATGCTCCCCATCCAACCTAACAGAGCTTGAGAGGATCTGCAGAGAAGAATGGAAGAAACTCCCCAAATACAAGTGTGTCAAGCTTGTAGCATCATACCCAAGAAGACACAAGGCTGTAATCGCTGCTAACGGTGCTTCAACAAAGTACTGAGTAAATGTTATATTTCAGTTGTTTATTTTGAATACATTTACAAAAATTTCTAAAAACTATTTTTTGCTTTGTCATTATGGGCTATTGTGTGTAGATTGATGAGGGGGGAAAAACAATGTAATCAATTAGAATAAGGCTATAAGGTAACAAAATGTGGATAAAGGCAAGAGGTCTGAATACTTTCCGAAAGCATTGTAGATGCTGTGTTGTTGGACCTTGTGCAAGCTACTAGTATCAAGACACACAATTCAATATCAAGCTCACTCAGAAGCTGCAAATTAACATTAGAAATCCCGGGGGCACATAATGGGCAACCTTGCCTGTGACCTGAACAGTGTCATTGGCTCCCCAAGTCAATGCCTAAACTTTGGCTTAGCTGGGTAATGTGCTGGCACACATGAGATGCTGGGTCGAACCCTGACACCAGCGGTCACACTGACACTTGCAGTGAGGAAAAGGAGGACCCTATGTATAATATTTGGCTAAACCACCTGACCACTTAAATAGCAAACGTCCAGCTGCTGCTCAATACATGAGGAACTACGGGATGACACAGAACCACAATGATTCTAAACTCACTGGTTCCCAATGTTCCTGGAGTTAATAAAAAATATAAAAAAACACAATGAGAATAATAATAGCTGGTGCTATTTACCTTCGTGAATAGACTGAAATTGTTTCGGATGCTTGTCTCGTATCAGCGCGTCGCAGCGCACCATTCAGAACGCAGCACCAAAAACCAACACTTTTTAAGACCTGTCACTCATGCAAAGTGGCAAGATTATTTCATAACATGATACATCTAATTCAAATACATGAATATGAGATCAATCAACTCTCCTTGAGTTGATGCTTATTGATGGTAGGCCTACACCATCTTACGTTATATAATGTATAAGTAACCTAATTGAAAAGCAGTGCATATTTTAATCAGAAAAAATATGGGTTTTATAAAAGATGGGCTTCTTAAAATTAGAAGAACTTAAAAAATGTTAGGTTCTTATTAGGATTGTTCGAACACGTTCAACTAAACACTATATTCTGTGTAATGCAACCGTACACTGCAGGCTAGATAGACCCGATATTGCCCAAAAGGCTACACACCAAGGAACAAAATAATTAATGCAAAACATACCTATTCTATGCGAGG
This sequence comes from Brachymystax lenok tsinlingensis, assembly GCA_030435695.1. Lineage (NCBI taxonomy): Eukaryota > Metazoa > Chordata > Actinopteri > Salmoniformes > Salmonidae > Brachymystax > Brachymystax lenok. The sequence goes on from CM059815.1 coordinate 36,163,941, forward strand.
GTTTTCGTCCTATTCGGGCTCATGGATAATTTCAATGTTTCGCTCCTCACAATTGAATGGTTCTCACTAGTGAATGATGAATGATCCAAAAACTGCAGGTTGACGAAAATAAGTTTATCCGGTGGATGGTGAAACACAACGTTTTCCACTGAAGGAGGAAAAGAGACCTCAGTAAACGTCCAATTATAAAAACGTGGTTTAATTGTTAGAATAGCGAAAATACTTTGGTTTGGCACATATACTGTACATCCCAACAGCCGTCGGACAGTGAGAAAGTTATCCCGAATGTCAAAAACACTGGCACCACTCTTGTGATGACCTCACCGCGGCGTCAGCCAATGAGGACAGTAAGGGATGCAAGGAGACTTGTAAAAAGGGCTCGACACTTTTTTGTGTGGCAACTGGAAATTTTGTTCTTGCTATTGAAAGAAAAAAAGACACCATTATTTTGGATCGTTTCAATATGAACATAAATGTACAAAATTAGTTTACTGAATGTAAAAGTGTTCAATTAAATACATGGCAAGATATTTATTTATCTAAAATGTGCTTTGCAATCGGCGTTAACGCACTCTCCAATGAGCCAATGAAAGGAGCATACAGTATTGCAGGCCTAGGTTTACGTTTAATAATTTTTCAACATCTCTGATGACATCTAGTGGTAAATGTTGTGCATTACGTGAAATTACTGTATGGCCAAGCCTATGGTCCATGCTCTTGATATAAAGGATGGCAAAGTGCACACTTCAGAAGAAGGAAGATCTTATTAGGAGTCAGGACGCACCCCTGCAATAGAGTAGTTTGCTGTGTAGGCCCATTAGACTACAATTAATTAATTAATTTATTTATTTATTTAACCAGGAAGGGCTCATTGAGATTTGAAATCTCTTTTTCAAGTAATATAGTAAAAAACATAGAATTCACAAGAGTATAACAAAATCCCCAAACAGCAAATTAAAAACATTGACAAGTTCTTCCAGTTTAAAAGTATTTTGTAAGGCGTTCCAAGCCAATGGTGCAGAGTACATAAAAGCCCTTTTACCAAATTCAGTTCGGACATTTGCAACAGTTAGCAGGATAAAGTCCTGCGAACGAAGAGAATACCCACCACATTTCTGAACAATTAAAATGCCCAAATAAAATGGTAGTAAACCCAAAATGGCTTTGTAAATAAAAGTGTACCAGTGACTGAGCCTACAAGTGACTAGAGAAGGCCAGCCAACCCTGGTATACAAAGTGCAGTGGTGCGTAAGGGTTTTGCAGTTTTAAATAAATCTCAATGCGCCATGGTAAAGGGTATCAATTGATCTCAAACACTGAGCGGAAGCATTCATATATATAATATCCTCATAGTCTAGTAAAGGCATAAATGTTGCTCCTCCTGGCTTCAAAAGAAAAACAGGCCTTATTCCTAAAATAAAATCCCAACTTCAGCTTAATAACAAATTTTGTAAGTTGTTGAATATGCAATTTAAAAGGGAGGCCGTCATCAATTAATATTCCAAGATATTTATATGAGGTTGCATTCTCAATCTCATTGCCCTGACAGGTAGTAATAGGTGAAAGGTTCAGAGATCTATTTCTTGCTTTATTTTTTTTTAAATTTATTTGAAATTTATTTCACTTTTATTTAACCAGGTAGGCAAGTTGAGAACAAGTTCTCATTTACAACTGTGACCTGGCCAAGATAAAGCAAAGCAGTTCAACACATACAACAACACATAGTTACACATTGGAGTAAACAAACACTCAGTCAATAAAAAAAATAAAAAAATCTATATACAATGTGTGCAAATGAGGTAGGATAAGGAACATAAGGCAATAAATAGGCCATGGTGGCAAAGTAACTACAGTATAGCAATTTAACACTGGAATGGTAAATGTGCAGTAGATGAATGTGCAAAGTAAAAATACTGGGGTGCAAAGGAACAAGATAAATAAATGACTACGGTAGGAGATGAGGTAGTTGGTTGGGCTATGTACAGGTGCAGTGATCAGTGAGCTGCTCTGACAGCTGGTCCTTAAAACTAGTGAGGGAGATAAGTGTCTCCAGTTTCAATGATTTTTGTAGAAAACACCATTAGTTTAGTTTTGTCAGAATTGAGGATAAGCTTCAATTGACACAATGTATGTTGCAAGTTGAAAGCAATGTGGTGGACAGTTCCAATGCATCATGCAGAATGTTTTCCCAGTGGGCATATGACGTGATAAAGACGTATTATACTGGTTGAAATCAGGTCGATACGTCATATACCCAGATTTCAACCAAATTAAGAAGTCTTCTTCATGATGTCTTTTTGATGTCATGAAAAATATGTCTTATTTTGGTTGATATATGGTTTTTGGTTGAAATCTGATTAAATGACTGACCAGTTATCTAAATGCTACTTAATTAATAGAAACCAATCTACAGCAAATAAACATGTGCGTAGTGTTTGTGGGCCATGCACCATTGCATATAAGACACTAGAACCATTAGAATCATAACAATTGGAGTAATATTAATATCCTGCAGGGTTTGCATGGTTTGGCAAACAGCTGGCAGAGCGCTCCAAAGCGGGTTAGGGTCTCATGGCACACTGTACCCAGTAGCGGGTTAGCGTCTTGTGGCATACTGTACCCAGTCAACACACTGGGCAAGGGCTTATTCCGCTTGGCATGGACACGGAATCGGGGGGGGGGCTTCTTCCGGGCCGAGCTCTTCCCTAATCCAGCAGTATCACATTACTCTTGGCTCCGGTTAATGGTACTTGTGCAGAGTCCACTTCAACTTATCCGGCACGATTAACTTTTTCAGGAATAGGGCCATTTGATGTTTTTATCCGGCATGTGATGAAATACCAATTTTAAAAAACGAAGAAATATTAGATTTCAAGTCATCAAATTTTGAATTAATGAATTAATGCTTTTATTGTATTTATTTCCATCAATAATTAGTCAAAAATTATTGCACCTGAAAATATGACTAAACTCAGCAAAAAAAAGAAACGTCCCTTTTTCAGGACCCTGTCTTTCAAAGATAATTAGTAAAAATCCAAATAACTTCACAGATCTTCATTGTAAAGGGTTTAAACATTCAATGTAAAGGGTTTCCCATTCAATGAACCATAAACAATTAATGAACATGCACCTGTGGAACGGTCGTTTAGACACTAACAGATTACAGACGGTAGGCAATTAAGGTGACAGTTATGAAAACTTAGGACACTAAAGAGACCTTTCTACTGACTCGGAAAAACACCAAAAGAAAGATGCCCAGGGTCCCTGCTCATCTGCGTGAATGCGCCTTAGGCATGCTGCAAGGAGGCATGAGGACTGAAGATGTGGCCAGGACAATAAAATGCAATGTCCATACTGTGAGATGTCCATACATCCTCACAGTGGCAGACCACGTGTAACAACAACTGCACAGGATCGGTACATCCGAACATCACACCTGCGGGACAGGCACAGGATGGCAACAACAACTACCCTAGTTACACCAGGAACGCACAATCCCTCCATCAGTGCTCAGACTGTCCGCAATAGGCTGAGAGAGGCTGGACTGACAGCTTGTAGGCCTGTTGTAAGGCAGGTCCTCACCAGACATCACCGGCAACAACGGCTAGGGCCATTCCCCCCAGAAATGTCCTGGAACTTGCAGGTGCCTTGGTGTAAGAGTGGGGTAACATCTCACAGCAAGAACTGGCAAATCTGGTGCCGGCCATGAGGAGGAGATGCACTGCAGTACTTAATGCAGCTGGTGGCCACACCAGATACTGACTGTTACGTTTGATTTTTAAATTATTAAATTGACCCCCATTTGTTTCGAACATGTACAGTGGTTCCTCCTTTAAAAGACGCGAGCTTACACCGTGGGAGTTAGAGCACTCATTATACATTTGGGTCCCAAGGTTTTTATATGACCAATCATATTGAGTGGTTCCAATGACAACTTTGACGCAAGACACCGCTCCCTGGTGACTTTCTTCAACAAAGCTGGCTGACAAAACATTACGGGGAAGCAAATGTATGTAGTTATAACGTCATAACGAGTAAAGCAAAAAATGCACAATTGAGAGGAATATGTTAGTTAATGAAGAGACAAACGATTGTGCATATTTTGTGGTCAAGAAGTTATTTTACGAAAAACGTATCCAATGCCAGCTGTTTCAAACTCCATTCTGTGAATGATGCTGTGTCTGCATGTATTTATTACAATTATACACGTCAACAGTGTTTACTGTTCCTGGGACATCAATGATTACACATTGTAACTATGCAATAGACGAGAAACATGATTTAAGTAAAGGCTGCTTTGTAATTCATATATACAGAATAAAAAACAGTACATCCTGTCAGCACGCTCAACGCTGAATGACGCGTGGAAGAGAGCGAGGAACCAGATGGGAGTAACAGTCCAGGCTATTTTCTCTGAGACTGGCATAATAATGTAATGAAACATGCAGGGAGAAGGTTTCGAACCCTCAACATTCCAGCCCGAAGTCCAGCACGCTATCGACTGTGCCCAAACATTTTAATTGGGGTTGTGGCTAAAAACACTTTATCAATTGGAATCTTTGACATGTGGAAAGGGGGAAAAGTATTATTAGACATTTTCACAAGCTAGCAGGATGGGCTATTAGCTGAACAATAGTCTATTCAACCTTTACTAAAGCCGAGCTAGGTGTGAACCCCCCCAACTTGAAACAGATCATTTGAATCTGTCTTTACATATCTACCTACACACGTATCTACCTACACACGGTTAACGTAATGGCGAAAATACATATACACTGCTCAAAAAAATAAAGGGAACACTAAAATAACACATCATAGATCTGAATGAATGAAATAATCTTATTAAATACTTTTTTCTTTACATAGTTGAATGTGCTGACAACAAAATCACACAAAAATTATCAATGGAAATCAAATTTATCATCCCATGGAGGTCTGGATTTGGAGTCACACTCAAAATTAAAGTGGAAAACCACACTACAGCTTGATCCAACTTTGATGTAATGTCCTTAAAACAAGTCAAAATGAGGCTCAGTAGTGTGTGTGGCCTCCACGTGCCTGAATGACCTCCCTACAACGCCTGGGCATGCTCCTGATGAGGTGGCGGATGGTCTCCTGAGGGATCTCCTCCCAGACCTGGACTAAAGCATCCGCCAACTCCTGGACAGTCTGTGGTGCAACGTGGCGTTGGTGGATGGAGCGAGACATGATGTCCCAGATGTGCTCAATTGGATTCAGGTCTGGGGAACGGGCGGGCCAGTCCTTAGCATCAATGCCTTCCTCTTGCAGGAACTGCTGACACACTCCAGCCACATGAGGTCTAGCATTGTCTTGCATTAGGAGGAACCCAGGGCCAACCGCACCAGCATATGGTCTCACAAGGGGTCTGAGGATCTCATCTCGGTACCTAATGGCAGTCAAGCTACCTCTGGCGAGCACATGGAGGGCTGTGCGGCCCCCCAAAGAAATGCCACCCCACACCATGACTGACCCACCGCCAAACCGGTCATGCTGGAGGATGTTGCAGGCAGCAGAACGTTCTCCACGGCGTCTCCAGACTCTGTCACATCTGTCACATGCTCAGTGTGAACCTGCTTTCATCTGTGAAGAGCACAGGGCGCCAGTGGCAAATTTGCCAATCTTGGTGTTCTCTGGCAAATGCCAAACGTCCTGCACGGTGTTGGGCTGTAAGCACAACCCCCATCTGTGGACGTTGGGCCCTCATACCACCCTCATGGAGTCTGTTTCTGACCGTTTGAGCAGACACATGCACATTTGTGGCCTGCTGGAGGTCATTTTGCAGGGCTCTGGCAGTGCTCCTCCTTGCATAAAGGCGGAGGTAGTGGTCCTGCTGCTGGGTTGTTGCCCTCCTACGGCCTCCTCCACGTCTCCTGATGTACTGGCCTGTCTCCTGGTAGCGCCTCCATGCTCTGGACACTACGCTGACAGACACAGCAAACCTTCTTGCCACAGCTCGCATTGATGTGCCATCCTGGATGAGCTGCACTACCTGAGCCACTTGTGTGGGTTGTAGACTCCGTCTCATGCTACCACTAGAGTGAAAGCACCGCCAGCATTCAAAAGTGACCAAAACATCAGCCAGGAAGCATAGGAACTGAGAAGTGGTCTGTGGTCACCACCTTCAGAACCACTCCTTTATTGGGGGTGTCTTGCTAATTGCCTATAATTTCCACCTGTTGTCTATTCCATTTGCACAACAGCATGTGAAATGTATTGTCAATCAGTGTTGCTTCCTAAGTGGACAGTTTGATTTCACAGAAGTGTGATTGACTTGGAGTTACATTGTGTTGTTTAAGTGTTCCCTTTATTTTTTTGAGCAGTGTATATACAGTGGAAGTCGCAAGTTTACATACACTTTGGTTGGAGTCATTAAAACTCGTTTTTCAACCACTCCACAAATTTCTTGTTAACAAACTATAGTTTTGGCAAGTCGGTTAGGACATTTGTGCATAACACTAGTAATTTTTCCAACAATTGTTTACGGACAGATTATGTCACTTATAATTCACTGTATCAGAATTCCAGTGGGTCAGAAGTTTACATACACTAAGTTGACTGTGCCTTTAAACAGCTTGGAAATTCCAGAAAATGATGTCATGGCTTTAAAAGCTTCTGATAGGCTAATTGACATAATTTGAGTCAATTGGAGGTGCACATGTGGATGTATTTCAAGGCCTACCTTCAAACTCAGTGCCTCTTTGCTTGAAATAAAAAGAAATCAGCCAAGACCTGACAAAAAAGAATTGTAGACCTCCACAAGTCTGGTTCATCCTTGGGAGCAATTTCCAAATGCCTGAAGGTACCTGTACATGCGTTTTCTGTTTGCCTGTTGGTCTTGTCCCATGAAGTATTGACCGTGTTTTTCTCTGTGTTTTTCCTATTTCTGTTTTTTGTTCTAGTCTCCCCAGTTACGACCTATTACCTGTCCTGACCCTCAGCCTGCCTGCCATCTACGTCTGCCAACTATTTACCTGGATTAAAAACCCATGCCTGTCCTCAACCTACTTTTTTCTGGCCCCTGTGTACTCAATACATTTCTGAGACTTGAACCATCTGCCTCAAGTGTCTGCAACTGGGTCTCACCCTGAAACTTGATACGGCCGGCCAAACTGAGCAATTGGGGGCGAAGGGCCTTTGCCAGGAAGGTGACCAAGAACCCGATAGTCACTCTGACAGAGCTCCAGAGTGCCTCTGTGGAGTTGGGAGAACCTTCCAGAATAACAACCATCTCTGCAGAATTCCACCAATCAGGCCTTTATGTTAGAGTGGCCAGACGGGGGCCACTCCTCAGTAAAAGGCACATGACAGCCCGCTTGGAGTTTTCCAAAAGGCACCTAAAGACTCTCAGACCAATAGAAACAAGATTCTCTGGTCTGATTAAACTCTTTGGCCAGAATGTCAAGAGTCATTTCTGGAGAAAACCTGGTACTATCCCTACGGTGAAGCATGGTGGTGGCAGCATCATGTTGTAGGGATGTTATTCAGCGGCAGGGACTGGGAGACTAGACAGGATTGAGGAAAAGATGAACGGAGAAAAGTATGGAGAGATCCTTTATGAAAACCGTCTCCAGAGCGCTTAGGACCTCAGACTGGGGTGAAGGTTCACCTTCTTACAGGACAACAACACTAAGCACACAGCCAAGACAATGCAAAAGTGGCTTCGGGACAAGTCTCTACTTTTCGAATGCACTGTATAACCTCAAATCGAGGACAAAGGTAGAACGGCCTGAAGAAACATTAACACTCCTCCTGAATAGAGTTTTGGACCAGAGTTGTAAACTCACTGAGGGGCACTAGAACGTCTAGGTGAAGAATACTTTACAGACTAATCCATGGCTCTGATGCACAAGGGGAAAAGGCAATCTTGCCTAACTGGGTGATGGTCTAGTGGACTTTAAGTAGCAACCACCTAGTAGACCGTGTCTAGTCGGAGCCACAGTGATGGTTAGCTGGTTGATGTCATCAGAGATAGAGGCCTTATATGTGCTCTTAGGAGTGTCTGTGAGTACAACGGGAGCAACTATGTAAATAATATCCTTTACAACAGTATTTCACAAGGGTTTTGTATTCCTGATGATAGGGAATTGGGATGGTGGTGGAGCCTCCTGTCTTCACAGACACATGATAAGCACCTGTAGACACAACAGAAAATACATTACATTGGAATTCAAGCAAATACTCCCAGCAGAAAATGACATTCCATCTGGACTATAGAACACATAATCCAGGAAGTGTTATTAATAAGACAAGCTACTGCTCCTGTCTACAGAGTTTCAGCATGTGTCCAGTCCCAGTACCTGACCTCAACTTCAGCACTTCATACAAACATGTCACCCTTACCTGAGAGTCTGGAGAAGATGATGAGGAGGGAGAGATGAGAATCCATTTCTGGGTATGGGTCTCTGTATGTTTTATGGTACCAAAGAACAATGTGTGTGTCAAGGACCAAGGCACCAAAGAGAATGGCCACACTTCCTAATAGCTATAGCTGTCTTTAACTCTCTTCCTGCTTCTGTTTGAGTGTCTATGCCCCCCTCAGTGGCAGATAGAAACTATTACATTATATCAACTAGTTGTAACATAAGGCTCTAAAGCACTACAATTTATATTTATTTCATTATCACATTTTTAGATCTTATATTAAATCAGTTATAGTGTTAAAAGAGATGGAGGATCTGGCAGCCTTTTTAGTTGGTGATGAGCAGCAACAGTTGAGATGGAGTCAGAGGTTCAGGTGCAAAAATAATAGAATTTATTTAAAAGTGCAGGTGATCGTTTTGGTATATGAATAAACTACGAACTCACATTGTTGTAGACTCTTCAGGGTAACAGAGAAGGTACTCTGGTTGATGTCGTGAGAGATTGAGGCCTTATCAGCGCTCTTAGCATGGTCAGTGTCCACTACATAAGAGCACATATCCTGGTAATATCCTTGACACAAGTATTTCAAATTTTTATGTAATCCTGATGATGGTGACATCAAATTGTATTTGTAACATGCACCGAATACAACAGGTGTAGACCTTACCGTGAGATGCTTACTTACGAGCCTTTAACCAACAATCCAGTTCAAGAAATTGAGTTAAGAAAATATTTACCAAATAAACTAAAGTAAAAACAAAAATAGACACAAAATAACAATAACCAGGCTATATACCAGAGGAACCGGTACAGAGTCAATGTCCGGGGGTACAGGTTAGTTGAGGTAATTTGTACATGTAAGTAGGAGTAAAGTGCGGGGGGGTCAATGTAAATAGTCCGGGTGGCCATTTCATTAATTGTTCTGCAGTCTTATGGCTTGGGGTTAGAAGCTGTTAAGGAGCCTTCTGGACCTAGACTTAGCACTCCAGTACCGCGTGCCATAGCAGAGAGAAGTCTATGACTTGGGTGACTAGAGTCTTTGACAATTTTTTGGGCCTTCCTCTGACACCACCTAGTATATAGGTCCTGGATGGCAGGAAGCTTGACCCCAGTGATGTACTGGGCCATATGCACTACCCTCTGTAGCGCCATACGGTCGGATGCTGAGCAGTTGCCATACCAGGCGGTGAAGCAACCGGTCAGGATGCTCTTGGTGCAGCTGTAGAACTTTTTGAGGATCTGGGGACCCATGCCAAATCTTTTCAGTCTCCTGAGAGGGAAAAGGTGCAGCCGTACCCTCTTCACGACTATCTTGGTGTGTTTGGACCATGATAAGTTAATTGGTGTCCACATCACCTACAAACTAACTCTCAACCCGCTCCATCGCTATCATGGGATAGTGATGGAGCCTCTTGTCTGTACAGAGTTAGACCACCAGTATCTGCAGACACATAAAACACACATTGTTGACTGGAATTTAAGAAAATACACAATACAGAGAAAGTTATTTTCCCCCTATTGAATAAAGGGTACTTTTTATTTTTACAGGACGAATGTGAGTGAAAACCAGAAAGCCAATGGCAAGTCCTCGCTAAAAATATAGATACAAAAAAGAAAGCAAAGGACAAACATGACAACAAATAGACAATAATCCTGTGTTCAGAGTTTCAGCATATACCCAAACCCTGACTTCAAACAGCAGTGAACTGAACCATGATTGAATTCCATTAGAAACACTGAGCCCTTTCCTGAGAGTCTGGAGAAGATGAGGGAGAGGTGCAATATTATCAGCATTTCGTATGATTTCATATGATTCTGTTGGTAAATACGAGACACTCCATTTAGTATATGTTAAGTTATGTTTCGTATAGTATGTATTAATTTGTGGATGTCCATGTTACAAATTACAAAGCATACAATATGTTATGAATTTGCAACATGTGTTATGAATTACAATTTGTTGAGGGTAATGTCAGCTAGGTGCTTAACATTTGAGTTTTGAGTTCATTTTTGCTTTTTACAGGGACAGTACACATTAATCAACGTTTTGTTAACGTTAGCTAGGTGGATAACTTTAGCTAGTCTAGGGGATAGGGTTAGGGGTTAAGGTTAGGTTAAAGGAGTAAGGTTAGGTTTAGCTAAGATGCTAAAATGATACATTTGTCCAGGATGAGATTCAAACACACAACCTTTGGGTTGCTAGACTTTGGGTTATACACCCACCCAGCCATCCAGACCAACCTTATATAACCATGCCAAACGTAAGATATCTTACTAATTTGCTTGTCCCGGATTTCCCTTTACTATGATATGTGACTTCTAGTCCATGAGACCAGGCTGAGAGATGAGGAGCCTTGTGTGGGTGGGTGTTTTTGTCTAGGTCTGTTTGCCATTTCACTGCTCAAATGTGTGTGTCAAGGACCAAGGCACCAAAGAGAACACCTCTATTTCCTAATGTATACAGACAATGGTCTTCAACTCTCTTCCTGCATCTGTTAGAATGTATATGCCCCCTCAGTGGCAGATGTTAACTAGTTGACAGAATGTAGTAGTTACTCACTTTGTAAATGCTAATACACATTTCAATCAATTTTGCATTCAGCATTAGCTTTTTATTTTGTTACACAGCTTGTACATTTAATATACACATTTGATCATGATCAGTTACATTTCACTAGATACATGAGATCAATAAGATGGTGACGTGGAGAAAACTTAACAAGGGAAAAGATCATTGGAGTAGGTGGGCGGGACATAACTAATATAACAGATACACTACATGACCTAAAGTATGTGGACACCGGCTCAAACATCTCAATCTAAAATAATGGGCATTAATATGGAGCTGGTCCCCCCGTTTCTGCTATAACAGCCTCCACTCTTCCTGGAAGGCTTTCCACTAGAAGTTGGAACATTGCTGCGGGGACTTGCTTCCATTCAGCCACAAAACCATTAGTGAGGTCGGGAACTGATGTTGGGCGATTAGGCCTGGCTCGCAATTGGCATTCTAATTCATCCCAAAGGTTTTTGATGGGGTTGAGGTCAGGGCTCTGTGCATGCTAGTCAAGCTGAAACAGGAAAGGGCCTTTCCCAAACTGTTGCCACAAAGTTGGTAGCACAGAATCATAGCGTTAAGATTTCCCGTCACTGGAACTAAGGGGCGTTGCCCGAACCATTAAAAAGCCCCAGACCATTATTCCTCCTCTACCAAACTTTACACTTGGCACTATGCATTTGGGCAGGTAGAGTTCTCCTGGAAATCGTCCATCAGACTGCCAGATGGTGAAGTGTGGTTCCTCACTCCAGAGAACGTGTTTCCACTGCTCCAGAGTCCAATGGCGGCGAGCTTTAGCAGCAGACTCCAGCAGACGCTTGGCATTGCACATTGTGATCTTAAGCTTGTGTGTGGCTGCTCGGCCATGGAAACCCATTTCATGAAGATCCCTACTAACAGTTATTGTGCTGGCGTTGCTTCCAGAGGCAGTTTGGAACTGGGTAGTGAGTGTTTCAGCCAAGGACAGAATTTTTCATGCTACGCGCTTCAGCACTCAGCTGACCAGTTCTGTGAGCTTGTGTGGCCTACCACTTCGGCTGAGCCGTTGTTGCTCCAAGACGTTTCCATTTCACAATAACAGCACTTACAGTTGATCGTGGCAGATCTAGCAGGGAAGACATTTGACGAACTGACTTGTTGAAAAGGTGGCATCCTATGACAATGCCACGTTGAAAGTCACTGAGCTCACCAGTCAGGCCATTCTACTGCCAATGTTTGTCTAAGGAGATTGCATGGCTGTGTGCTCAAGTTTATACACCTGTCAGCAACGGGTGTGGCTGAAATAGCTGAAGCCACTAATTTGAAGGGGTGTCCACACACACATATATATATACACATATATATAGTGTATGTGGTGCTAATCAACACAAGCACAGCAGACGGTCTTCTTGTTGTGTCCATAAACTACTGAAGACAGGTGGGTTAGGAGGTGTGGGCAGAAGCATATTGGAGGCAGATAGATGGTCATGACTCATGTTGGGACACAGAAGCGGTGCTCTGTCCTTCCAGGAGAAAGGCTCTTTTGGTCCAAGATCTTCACTCAGTCAGTCACTGCTGTGTTGCTGCCCTCTGCTGGACAGAAAATAGTTTGGCGCACAATACAGGCATGTTATAGAAATAAGATAACAATGTAGTCAGCTTCTCTGTTTGATAAGGATAAAAAGTGTGAGACTAAAGAGTGATGTATTGTACATATACAGTAGTAATGTATGGTCTTGTCTGTTTCTTTGTTGAGAGATTAGCATCATCTGTGTAGGTAAATGAGAGAGAATAAAAATCAACACTGACCTGTGGTGTAGGACTGGTGAGCTGTAGACCACATTATCATCTGGTTCTGCCTAGAAGAGAGGAGGGACACACAGGTAGAGAGGTGAAGAGGGACAATTTGTGATGATGGAATGTAGGCGACTGCTTGGAAACACTTCAACCATTTGTTGCAGAATAGCTGACATAGGGAAAAGATACATAAAAACATTTGAACTCAGGAATGTTTACAGCATAACACATTTTCAGTGTCTACAACTTATACACCAATGACTGACAAAGCACAGACCACAAAACCCTCCTTTTCAAGTATTCTGATGACACAGCCATCCTGTTCCCCACCCCCCTCCTTCCAGCAATATACCAACTTCTCCACCCCAAAAAATAACCATTGACTTTTGAAATGGTTCCTTCATTTAAATACATCTGAATTACAGTAGACCACAAGCTCACCTTTGATCAACACACCCTTGAAATAACACAGAAGTCCCAGCAACGTCTGCAATGTATCTGCTACCACAACATGCTCCCAGTCTCACACCACAATAAACTATTAAGGATCACCAACACGGCATCTAAACTGATTGGACTCTACACTCAAAAACGGTTCCTTCTTAAAGAAGGAGCTATCCAGAGTAAAGCCCACCACATGATCTCCAGTCCAGACCACCCACTCCACCACTGCTTTGATCTCTTACCATCAGGTCAGAGATAACAGACTTAAAATGTCTCACTGCAAGCTTCAGGAGGAGTTTCATCCCAGGGACTATCACAATTCTAAACAGTTCCATGGATCTTCCTCCTACGGGGAGGTGGGTGGTGCTATTTATGTCTGATTGTTGTTTGTTTCCTGATGTTCCTCTTGTAGGACAATAAACCTGATATGTGACTTCATCTATAACCAGTCTGCCACATAGCTGACAGTACAACACAGCTACAACTTCATCTATTAACATCATAGTGATCAGAATAGCAGCCTTACCTTGGTCTGTACATTTAGCTGGTTCCTCCTCTTGGGGACAACAGTGCTGTACGTCACATCACCATTGACAGGAAATAGGTCCAGCTGTAGGGCGAGAGAGCTGTAGACCACATTATCATCTGGTTCTCCCTAGAAGAGAGGAGGGACACACACAGGTAGAGAGGTGAAGAGGGACATTTTGTGATGATGGAATGCAGGCTACAGCTTGGAAACAGACGGGAATAGGTACATTAAGGCTCAAGGCCCAGACGGCATCCCTAGCCACATCCTCAGAATATGCGCAGACCAGCTGGCTGGAGTGTGTACATACGTATTCAGTCTCTCCCTATTACAGTCTGCTGTCCCCAAATGCTTCAAGATGTCCACCATTGTTCCTGTACCCAAGAAAGCAAAGGTAACTGAACTAAATGACTATTGCCCCGTAGCACTCACTTCTGTCATAATGAAATGCTTTGAGAGGCTAGTTAAGGATCATATCACCTCCACCTTACCTGACAACCTAGACCCACTACAATTTGCATACAGCCCCAATAGATCCACAGACGATGCAATCGCCATAGCACTGCACACAGCCCTAACCCATCTGGACAACAGGATTACCAAGGTAAGAATGCTGTTCATTGACTACAGCTCAGCCTTCAATACCATAGTACCCTCCAAGCTCATAATTAAGCTCTGGGTCTGAACCCAGCCCTGTGCAACTGAGTCCTAGACTTCCTGACAGGCCACCCCCAGGTGGTGAATGTAGGAAACATCACCTCCACTACACTGATCCTCAACACAGGGCTGGGTGTGTGCTCAGCCCCCTCCAGGGTGTGTGCTCAGCCCCCTCCTGTAAAACCTGTTCACCCCTGAATGTGTGGCCATGCACGCCTCCAACTCAAATCATCAAGTTTGCAGATGACAACAGTAGTAGGCCTGATTATCAACAATGACGAGACAGCCTACAGGGAGGAGGTGAAGGCTCTGGCAGATAATAGGTAGATAGCCTCTCACTCAACATTGACAAAACTAAGGAGCAGATTGTGGACTTCAGGAGACAGCAGAGGGCGCACGTCCCCATCCACATCAACGGGGCCCCGGTGGAGAAGGTGAAAATCTTCAAGTTCCTTGGCGTACACATCACTGACAATCTGATCTGTTCTACCCACACAGACAGTGTAGTGAATAAGGCACAACAGCACCTCAGCACCTCAACAGCACCTCTTCAACCTCAGGAGCCTAAAAAAATTGTTTTACTTTTAGATCTGTGTGTATTGTTAGATATTACTACACTGCTGGAGCTAGAAACACAAGCATTACGCTACACCCACAGTAACATCTGCTAAATATGTGTATGCAACCTATAAAATATCATGTTATTTGATAAAGACATGAAAACTCCTGTTTTTTGTTTTACAGCATAACACATTTTCAGTGTCTAACAAATACATAGCTGCTTGGCCATGGCTACTTGGCCATGGAAACCCATTTTATGAAGCTCCCGACAAACAGTTATTGTGCTGACGTTGCTTCCAGAGGCAGTTTGGAACTCGGTAGTGAGTGTTGCAAACGAGGACAGATAACTTTTACGCGCTTCAGCACTCAACGGTCCCGCTCTGTGAGCTTGTGTGGCCTGTCAGTTTGCATCGGAGCCGATGTTTCTCCTAGATGTTTCTACTTCACAATAACAGCACTTTCAGTTGACCGGAGCAGCTCTAGCAGGGCAGAAATTTGACGAACTGACTTGTTGGAAAGATGGCATCCTATGACGGTACCACGTTGAAAGTCACAGCTCTTCAGTACGGGTCATTGTGCTGCCAATGTTTGTCTATGGAGATTGCATGGCTGTGTACTCGATTTTATACACCTGAAAATAGCCAAATCCACTCATTTGAAGGGGTGTCCACATACACTACATGGTATGTGACTGCATCTATATAACAACATACACCAGTCTACCACATAGCCGACAGATCAACACAGCTACAACAATCTATTCACATCATAGTGATCAGAATAGCAGACTTACCTTGATCTGTACATTTAGCTGGTTCCTCATCTTGGGGACAACAGTGCTGTACGTCACATCATCACCATTGGCAGGAAATGGGTCCTGCTGGTTGATGGTAAAAACTCATCATCAGTCTACATGTATGAGATATCTTTGTACATTTACATAATCCACAATATAAGGCATGTATTTGTTTTAACAACATTGAGATATGAGCTTTCTTACTCTCAAACAGCACAGTATCAGTCAGGTATTTTATAACCCTTATTTTACCAGGTAAGTTGACTGAGAACACATTCCCATTTACAGCAACAACCTGGGGAATAGTTACAGGGGAGAGGAGGGATGAATGAGCAAATTGTAAACTGGGGATGACTAGGTGACCATGATGTTATGGGGGCCAGATTGGGAATTTAGCCAGGACACCGGGGGGAAACACCTCTACTCTTACGATAAGTTTCATGGGATCTTTAGTGACCACAGAGAGTCAGGACACCCGTTTAACGTCCCATCTGAAAGACAGAACCCTACACAGGGCAATGTCCCCAATCACTGCCCTGGGGCATTGGGATATTTTTTTAGACCAGAGGAAAGAGTGCCATCATTTATCACCTGGATTACTGAACAAATGATGTCCTCTTATGTCCTCAATTGGTTGTATATTCCTCCCAGAAGTACTGCCAAAACCATGAATTTTGCAATTACGTCTACAAAGGACTATTTTCCTCAGAACATCTTTTTTTTACATTAAGTATGTGTACTTTACTCTATTTATACTTGGAATATCCTTTTTCAACTGGAATAGTTCAGAAATAGCTGGAGTGGTAATGTGTGATTTAAGTCCATCTGATGTTCATGTCCTGTCCATGGCCTTGTCCTGCATCTTTCACAGACAAGGCCTTGTGGGTAAGGCATTGAGTCAGATGAGAGGAACATGAGTGTAGCCTACCACTGAGGTGTTTGTTGTCTGGTCCGTGGCCTTATTGTCCTCTGGAATAAGGAAAGAGAGATTCAATATTAGAGACCTCTGAGATACACTGGAAAAACACTGAATAAACACTGAATACATTCATCATAGAAGAGTTATACTTCTGAGTCTCCTCTTATGTCAAGATACATTGGTTATAACATGGGGGTGCCATGTGCAAATCTCATGGTACAGCTATATAGACACTCAATCATCATGTTACATTTTAATGGTACGTTTACAAACATACAACTTTCAATTCTATTTATCAAAATGTGTCTCATTATGGTAAGTGGTGAAATAAGTATAGCCAGTTACAATTGTAATGGCTTAGCAGATAAGAAAAGACGATCAGTATTTACCTGGCTAAATAATATATATATATTTCTCCCATGGACAAAGAAATGCAAAAGAAGTGATGGTTTTAATTAACAGTAATTTTGATCCAAATGTGCAAATTGTCCTAACAGATCATCAAGGTAGATGGATTATTTTAAATATGTTATTGGACAATAAACAGATATGGCTTATTAACCTATACAGCCCAAATAATGATGATCCAAGCTTCTTTGAAAATATATACAGTTCAAGTCAGACGTTTACATACACCAAGATTGGAGTCATTAAAACTCATTTCTCAACCACTCCACAAATGTCTTGTTAACGAACTATAGTTTTGGCAAGTCGGTTAGGACATCTACTTTGGGCATGACACAAGTAATTTTTCCAACAATTGTTTCAGACAGATTATTTCACAATTCCAGTGGGTCAGAAGTCTAAACAGCTTGGAAAACTCCAGAAAATGATTTCATGGCTTTAGAAGCTTCGGATAGGCTAATTGACATCATTTGAGTCAATTGGAGGTGTACCTGTGGATGCATTTCAAGGCCTACCTTCAAACTCAGTGCCTCTTTGCTTGACATTATGGGAAAATCAAAAGAAATCAGCCAAGACTTCAGAAAAAAAAATTGTAGACCTCCACAAGTCTGGTTCATCATTGGGAGCAATTTCCAAACGCCTGAAGGTACCACGTTCATCTGTATAAACAATAGTACGCAAGTATACACACCATGGGACCACACAGCCGTCATACTGCTCAGGAAGGAGACGTGTTCTGTCTGTCTGTAGTTTAGTGCGAAAAGTGCAAATTAATCCCAGAACAACAGCAAAGGACCTTGTGAAGATGCTGGAGGAAACAGGCACAAAAGTATCTATATCTCCAGTAAAACAAGTCCTAAAATCTCCATTACCGGAAAGGCCGCTCAGCAAGGAAAAAGCCACTGCTCCAAAACCGCCATAAAAAGACCACGGTTTGCAATGTCCTCTGGTCTGATGAAACAAAAATAGAACTGTTTGGCCATGATGACCATCGTTATGTTTGGAGGAAAAAGGGGAAGGCTTGCTAGCCGAAGACCATCCCAACCGTGAAGCACGGGGTGGCAGCATCATGTTGTGGGGGTGCTTTGCTGCAGGAAGGACTGGTGCAAAAAGATGGCATCATGAGGAGGAAAAAATGTGGTTATATTGAAGCAACATCTAAAGACATCAGTCAAGAAGTTATAGCTTGGTCGCAAATGGTCTTCCAAATGGACAATGACCCCAAGCCTACTTCCAAAGTTGTGGCAAAATGGCTTAAGGACAACAAAGTCAAGGTATTGGAGTGGCCATCACAAAGCCCTGACCTTAATCCTATAGAAAAAAAGTGAAAAAGCGTCTGCGAGCAAGGAGGCCTACAAACCTGACTCAGTTACACCAGCTCGTCAGGAGGAATGGGCCAAAATTCACCCAACTTATTGTGGGAAGCTTGTGGAAGGCTACCTGAAACGTTTGACCCAAGTTAAACAATTTAAAGGCAATGCTACCAAATACTAATTGAGTGTATGTAAACTTCTGACCCACTGGGAATGTGATGAAAGAAATAAAAGCTGAAAGAAATCATTCTCTACTATTATTCTGACATTTCCCATTCTTAAAATAAAGTGGTGATCCTAACTGACCTAAGACAGGGAATATTTCCTAGGATTAAATGTCAGGAATTGTGAAAAACTGAGATTAAATGTATTTGGCTAATGTGTATGTAATCTTCCGACTTCAACTGTATAAAAATTTACCAACTCTACAAGCAACACTAGACTATTATTATGGTGGGAGATTTTAATACGGTCTTAAATACCTCTATAGACCGGAAAGGAAATCACACTACAAACTATCACCCTTAGTCACTTAAGAAAATCATGAACGTCATGGATATATTGGAATTAGTGGATACATGGAGACTTAAATACCCTGACCTAGTGAGATATACATGGCGGAGGCTTAATCAAGCTAGTCATCTTGACTACTTTCTTATGCCATTCTCTCTGGCACCAAAAGTTTTTAAAAAGTGTTGATATTGGACAGAATGCAGTCGGATCATCACATAATTGGCATATATATTACTCTTACAGAATTTCCACGTGGGTGAGATTTATTCAAAGCCTAATAGATGATAAATTGTTTAGAACTAGGACAGAAGAATTTATAACTGACTTTTTCAGACATAACATAGGTACAGCAGATTCCCTTATTGTATGGGGCACTTTTAAAATGTGCCTTTAGAGGCCATGCAATTCAGTACTCATCTATAAAACAAAAGCAATTTAGATCAAGAGTCCATATTAAAGGAAATTGAAGGACTAACAGTACAGTTACATATCAATTAAAACTGTACCATATAGAGGCACAGAATAGGTTTGAGGAAAAACAAAAAGAAATGGAGGAACTTATTCAAGAAAGATCCAGTGTAATATATTATAAAATAAAGCAAACTGGATGGAATATAGAGAAAAATGCACCAAATTATTTTACAATCTTCAATAGAATATGTTTTCATTTCAGTCTCCTCCATCTCCACTAACTGAAGCTAATTTTAAGGATTTTTCCCCCCTAATAATAATATAAAATTAACATCTGTACAGAAAGACTCACATGAAGGCCAAATTACAGAGGAGGAACTTCTTGATGCAATTAAAGCTTTTAAGGCTGGGAAAACTCCAGGGCTGGATGGCATACCAGTGGAAGTATACAAAACCTGATATACTCAGAGGACCATTATTAGCATGTTTTAACCACTCCTATATAAATGGTATATTATCAGACTTGCAACAAGAAGGTCTGATATCATTATTACTGAAACAGGACCCAAGTGGTATATATATAAAGATCCAGACCATTTAAAAAATTGGAGGCCTCTTACACTTCAGTGTTGTGATGCAAAAATCCTAGCAAAATGCTTGGCGCATAGAATTAAAAAAGTATTGTCAGATATTATTCATCCTAATCAGACAGGTTTTTTACATGGACGATATATTGGAGATAATATAAGACAAGTACTGGAAACAATAGAATACTATGAAATATCGGGGACACCAGGCCTGGATTTCATAGCTGATTTTGAAAAGGCTTTTGATAAAGTAAGACTGGAGTTTATATATAAATGCCTAGAATATTTACATTTTGGGGAATCTCTTATAAAATGTATGTATAGTAACCCTAGGTGTAAAATAGTAAATAATGGCTACACCTCAGAAAGTTTTAAACTATCTAGAGTAAAACAAGGCTATCGGCATATTTATTATTGCCATCTAAATGTTAGCTGTTAAAATTAGATCAAACAATAATACTAAGGGATTAGAAATCTGTGGCTTAAACTAAGGGGTCATTGTATGCTGATGATTCATGCTGTTTTCTTTTAAAATCACAATCTCTCCACGGTCTCAGAGGATCTAGATACTTTTGCTATCCTCTCTGGATTAAAACCAAATTATGATAAGTGTACTATATTAAGTATTGGATCACAAAAAAATGCAAATTTTACATTACCTTGTAGTTTACCAATTAAATGGTCCGACGGAGATATGGACATACTCGATATACAAATCCCAAAAGAACAAATGATCTCACTCCAATAAATGTTTATAGAACGTTAGCAAAAATAGATAAGATCTTGCTACCATCGAAAGGAAAATACCTGTCTATTTGTGGAAAAAAAATCACCCTGATTAACTCTTATATCACAGTTTACCTATTTGCTTATGGTTTTGACTACACCTAGTGACCTGCTTTTTAAATTACATGAACAAAAAAATATTCTATTTGGAATGGTAAGCCAGTAAGAATTAAAAGGGCCTATTTATATAACAAATATGAATTCGGAGGGCAGAAATGATTAAATATTAAAGCATTAGACCTCTTACTAAAGGCATCAGTCATACAAAATGTTATACTTAAATCAAAACTGGTTCTCTAGTAAATTGGTAGGAATGTCTCATCCTATGTTCAAGAATGGCCTTTTTCCCTTTATTCAGATTACACCGGCTTACTTTTGGTTGTTTGAAAAGGAAATAATCTCCAAAATATTGTTATTTTTTAAACAAGCCTTAATTTAAAAAAACATTTTTCGAAGAAATGTTAAAAATAAAAAAATAAAGTATAATTTTAGTGAATGATAGCATAAATAGGACTGGTGGAGTTGTCACACATGCAGCTAACACAGACATGGAAATGTCTGCTCTACCCAAAATTACAACCAACTAATTGCAGAATTACCACAAAAATGGAAGAGGCAAGTAGAAGGGGAAAAAAGTAAGGAACTTGTATGTCGGCCCTGCATTAAAGAACATAAATGGTTAAAGTAAAGTGTGATAAGTAAAAACATATACCAATTTCATTTAAGGACCAAAAAATTGACAGCTGTGCCATATAAATTGCAAAATAGTTGGGAAGAGATTTGTGATGTACCCATTCCATGGCACATGGTTTATGAATTGATACGGGAAACAACGCCGGATTCAAAACTTCACATTTAAATTACTATACAAAATTATTGCAACCAATAGAATGTTATATATATATGGGGGATGCAATCTTCCCAGCTCTGCAGATTTTGCTGTGAGGAGGCAGAGTCATTAGATCATTTATTTTGGTATTGTCCATATGTAGCTAGTTTTTGGTCAGGAATGGCTGAAGAATTGCAACATTTGCCTAGAACTAATGCTGCAGATAGCCATAGTCAATAAATCAATAATATAATTATTATTTTAGCAGAATTATTTTTTTTAAATTTACAATCTGTAGAAGCTATGAGAATAGAAAGGTTCAGTACTTTTGGGAAGCATCACAGCACAGTTGAAAAATATATGGCAAATAGAAATTCTAAATTGAAGGTGTTGAGAGACAGATGGGAGGGGTTGAATGGAGCTGAAGGGTGGGACTAATAACAAGATAACCAATGTAAAACATACGGGGTCTGTTAAATGTATATAGGTTCAGAAATGTTGTGAAATAGCACAGTTACAAATAGAATCATCAGAAATAGAGGAAGGACTAAAAACAAAAAATATAACTAATGTAAAATAGATTGTGTCTGTAAAATGTGTATAAGATGTATAAACTGAAGGTAGAAGTCTAAGTGTTATTGTTTATTAGTTTACTACAATTGGGGGAAGGGTGGTAGGGTTTGCAGGGAATAATACATGTATATTCTAAAAACAGTATGTATATCCATATGGGTATGTATACATGTATGCATATTTACCAAAAAAAAGATATGGGGGATTGGAAATGATGCAGACATTTACATTGATGGAAGCAACAATTTTCCGCAATATTAAGCTGATCCACCCCAATTTTTTTATAAAATAAAACATGGGAGTGCCACAGGGTTCAATTCTCGGGCCGATTCTTTTCTGTATATATCAATGATGTCGCTCTTGCTGCGGGTGATTCTTTGATCCACCTCTACGCAGACGACACCATTCTGTATACATCTGGCCCTTCTTTGGACACCGGTGTTAACAAACCTCCAAACGAGCTTTAACGCCATACAACACTCCTTCCGTGGCCTCCAACTGCTCTTAAATGCTAGTAAAACTAAATGCATGCTCTTCAACCGATCACTGCCCACACGACTAGCATCAGTACTCTGGACGGTTCTGACTTAGAATATGTGGACAACTATAAATACCTAGGTGTCTGGCTAGACTGTAAACTCTCCTTCCAGACTCTGTACACAGCCCATCCTTAAATAGCCCATCCAACCAACTACCTACCTCATCCCCATATTTGTTTTTGTTGTTCTGCTCTTTTGCACACCAGAATTTCTACTTGCACATCCTCATCTGCACAAATATCACTCCAGTGTAATTTGCTAAACTGTAAATACTTCGCCACTATTGGCCTATTTATTGCTTAACCTCCTTACTTCATTTGCACACACTGTATACTGTTTTTTCTGTTGTGTTATTGACTGTACGTTTGTTTATCCCATGTGTAACTCGGTGTTGTTTTTGTCGCACTGCTTTGCTTTATCTTGGTAAGGTCGCAGTTGTAAATGAGAACTTGTTCTCAACTGGCCTACCTGGTTAAATAAATAAAACAAATAAAAAGTAAAACATAGGCTAATACAGTTGTCATCGAGGAAAATATTGTCTCATGAAAATATCTCCAAAATTAAACGTATTACTTTTTCAGTACAGTTATTAGAGAATGAATACTTACTATGCTTTCTCCACATCTTCCATGTGACTAGGACACCAGCTATCACCACTACCATCATGCCCAGAGGAATCAGTAGGACTTTTAGATCTATGGAACTGATGGTGAGAGACTGTTTATTGTAAAATACAGTCCATAAAACATCACAGAGAAATAGATGATTCAGATTTTTCTATTATGTTTTTTCTGCTGTTATGACAAAATGGAAACATTTGTTCAGCGCTTCTCACATTTTGTGTGTGAAACTTGACCCTCTAAGAATAGAATGCTGCTACTTCTGCAAACCACAGAGGTACAAGGAAGTGGTAAATGTCTGTCTCTATGATGGTAAATGTCTGAGGAAGTCTGTTGGCCTATACTCAGTGTGAAAAGATTTCAGGAGGGTGTTTTTGTGCTCTAAACTAGTGTGAACAACAGAAAATGTTACCTTTTTTCATATTTCTATTATCATCCATTTGGAAAAGTATGAAATACAGCTGAATGAGTGATAATTACATCATGGTGTCCTTCTCCTTGCCCCCCTCAGGTCCTTGGACTGTGTTGTCAGTCTGAACAGGTTCAGCAGTTGGAGAGAAAGAGGGTTGTTCAGTGGGTGGAGCTTGGGTTGCTGTGAGGTAAAAACAACAATGGTATTATGACTGGTGTACCAGAGAGATACAGGGTAGACTGAACTGTAACAACACATTGTGGCTAAGATATGACCTTGTTCAGTTAATGTCATTAACCCAATACGTGGATTTTAACTTAGTATTAGCACTGTTGAGTTCAAACCAATTATTCCCTAAAGCTTTTAAAAATCAGGTTACAATCAATTTGTTTCAGATGATCAGCCAGCAAGACTGGATAAAACCAGGTTAATACATAATTCTACAGTATCTGATTGGTCTCTACTCACTGGTCATAGTGGAGGTACTTTGTGTGGTGGTTTGTTGTCTGACAGTGATGTGAACAGGCATCGTAAGGTCTCCCACTCCACACCTGTACCAGCCAGTGCTGTCCATCTTCAGTCCACTCATAGTCACTGTTAAGATGTTTCCTCTGGTGGCATCAGTGGTCTGTTGTAGGGTCACTGATTTTCCCTCTGTAGTCCCAGAATTCTCCAACACACATTGGACACTATCACGAATCTTACACCACTTCCTATTTCCAGTGTTCCTATAGTAACATTTTACAACGACCCTCCCTCCTTCAACTCCAGTCACCTCCTGTTGGTCCACATAGAGTTCTGGAGTACCTGAACACAGAGGTACAGACACCAAAGAAGGTCCTGAGTGATCCAGTGTTTTTTTGTAACAACTGACCACAAATATCATAATGATGATATGATGTATAGAGAACAGAAAGTAGACATGTACCAACATTCCTCATGTCAACTTGAACAATAATAGTGATACCAGTAAATGAAACCAGAACACCAGTCATGGAAGAGTTGCAAGGATCTTACCTGAAGTGACAGATAGTTGGAATCTTTCTATCATGACATCTGATCCACCATTGATCTCCACAGCACACCAGTAAAGTCCAGAGTCCTCTGTCCCCAGATCAGTCATGGTCACAGTGAAGGTTTGCTTGTTGATGTCATGAGAGATTGAGGCCTTATCTATGCTCTTGAAACGGTCAGTTTGTACATCAGGGGAGCATATTTGCAAATAACCTACTTTACACAAGTATTTCACATTCTTTTTGTATTTCAGATCATAGCGACATGGGATGGTGATGGAGCCTCCTGTCTTCACAGACACACGATAAGCACCTGTCAACACAACAGAAAACAAATTAGATTGGATTTCAAGCAAATTCTCACAGCAGAAAAGTCACATTCCATCTGGACTATAACGCATATAATATAGGAAGTGTTATTGATAAGACAAGCTCCCTTCCAAATCTCCCAACAGTGCTACCTGTAGGGTTAGTTTCAGGTAAATGTTTCAGCCACTCCTAAACCTGTGAAAAGAAACCACCTTCATAGCTGTAATACCAGAATAAGTGATCTTATGATTCTGTCTCTTCGCAGCAAAATCTGCAGAGATGAGATGGTTGTAATGTAACGGTTTTGATTTAAGATGATTGTTTATAGGGGTGCCAGGTAGGTTGTGTCTACCAGAGAAAATATTGGTTTCTCCTTTTGGGAGGGAGGGAATGAGTCCCATCTGGTCCATCAAGTCTACACCAATACAAAGGACTCATGTAAAAGTCTGGATGGACATACACTTTTTATAAACCCTTAAAACATTGGAAATAACTTCAAAACTGTATTATTTTGCGTGGGTTGTATTACCAACATAAATGATCACACACACACACACATAATAATAAAACAAATAATGAGCTCTGGATCCTCCAGAAAAGTCCTGTAGCTCGGCCTTAAAAGAGTCCAGCCCGGTAAAGGAGTTCAGGGAACTGAAGTGACCTTAGTCACGCAATGTTTGTCCGTTCATACAAGTGTAGCGTAAACCCAGTATCAATCATACAATCAAAATAACAATTATTTTACCACACAACCATAAAGCGTATCAAATATTAAGTCCTCAACTACAACTGACCACATAAATCATCACCGTATACAGCACACCAAAACAAATAAAATAGCGTATACAAAAAGGTGGAAGTCAGTCGATCAGTCAGACAATCCAATCCGCCAACAGATCTCCAGCGGAGAAAGGTCACGAAGAAAAATGGAGATGTGTAGTCCAACGGACATAAAGAGTGGATCCGATCCTGGTTAAACTTGCTATTATGCTACAAAAGCACACTTTTAAATGCAACAAAACAAACGGAAGACAGAAGCTTCGTAACTGAGGGTTGAACACATCCTCATTCGAGTCTCCATCACAATAGTCAGCTGATGCTGGCTATTTAATTGGAAATTAAAAGGGAAGCGCCCTATTAGAAGGGGAAGCACTGAGACGGTTGAGACAAATTCAGGGCCGTCACAGTATGCCCCATATACATAACATTCATTTGGTGGCAAGAATTTTGTAGACTAGTTTAAAGTTTAAGTTTTGAATCAAGAGTTGTTTTGTGTATCAGTTCAGTTTGGGAGTAAGCCTTCTTCCATGGAATAGGATCCCTATCTTCTCCCCTTCCACTTGCCTTTTCCATTTTTGCAGTAATGCTGTAATCAGTTGGTTGTATATTTTAGTTAGCTGCATGTGTGACATAACTCCACCTTTCCTATTCATAATTTCATTAATACAGATAATACATGTATTCCATAAACAATGTTTTTTTCCGATCAATTAGTATATTTGAGTTTAACCATAATATTTGTTGTTGTATTTGTTCTGTCTTTTCTGGAGGATGAATCTGCAATTGCAACCAGCGTTGTATGGTTTGGTATGGTTTTAGAAAGGGCAATATTTTTAACTGACTTAACTGAAAGTGAGAGGTTGTAGTCTGGATAAAGGGGAAAAGTCCATTTTCAACAAAGGGTGAGCCATTCTTACTAATCTACTTGAGGACCAGTTTGGCTTTAAGTATAACTTTTGTATGACTGATGCTTTAGTGAGAGGTTTAATGCTTTGATATTTAATCATTTTAGCCCTCCGAACTCATGTTTATTATATAAATAGGCACGTTTAATTTAGTCTTGTATGCCATTCCAAATAAAGTGAAATATTTTTGCTCATGTTATTTGAAAAACATATCGTTTGGCGTAGGCAGGGCCATAGGTAAACTGTGATATGATAAGGAATTAATCAGGCATTCAATTATTTATTTAGGGGTATGAATCACGGTACACTTCTCATAGTTTGGTTGTAATCCAGAGGTTAAAAGATGATCTAGATCCTCTGTGAGGCTGTGCAGGGATCCAGATGACGTATTTAAGAGGAAACTTGACTCATCATTGTAAAATTATACCGTTGTTTTCATGCCCTGGATTTGTAGCTCCTCTATATTACTGTTGGATCTGATTGTAATAATAGCTAACATTTCGATTGCCATAATAAATAGATACGCCGACAGTGGACAACCTTCTTTTGCTCCTCTTTACAGTTGAATACTTTCTAAAAAGTAGCCATTATTTATCAATTTTACACCTGCAGGTGCATTTCATAACTAACCCATTGTATAAGAGATTATCCCACATTAAAATAGTCCAGGCATTTATATATAAATTCGTACTTTATCAAAAGCCTTTTCCAGTTCTTCTATGAATACCAGACCTGGCTTCCTAGGTTTTTCATAGTTTTCTGTCGTTTCAAGTGCTTGTACTATATTATCTCCAATGTATCTTCCACGTAAAAAAACAGTCTGATCATGTCACGTCTACTCCCGCTCCCCCTCTCCGGTGCTCGAGGTCACCGGTTCGCTCATTATTACCCACACCTGTCACCATCTTTACGTGCACCAGCGCCTCATCAAACTCATCTGGACTCAACCACCTTCTTAATTACCTCCTCTATATTTGTCAGTTTCCTCAGTTTCATTCCTGTGTCCGCATTGATGTTGTTTTGTTTCTCCTGTCCAGACGCTGTTCCTGTTTTTTCATGTCTGTTTATCTATTAAATATTCACTCCCTGTAGTTGCTTCTTGAATCTCCAGCGTCTGGCGTTACAGAGCCGTTACAGATCAGGATGAATAATATTGGATAACACCTTTTTAATTCTATGCGCTATGCATTTAGCTAGGATTTTTGCATCACAACACTGAAGTGTAAGGGGCCTCCAGTTTTTTAGGTGGACTGGATCTTTATACTTATCTCCTGGGTCCTGTTTAAGTTGTTGAGTACCTGAGAGTTTACCATTTTTATACAAGTGGTTAAGACATACTAATCATGGAACTTTGAGTACATCGAAAAAAGGTTCATATATCTCAACTGGTATGCAATCCAGCCCTGGAGTTTCAATAGCCTAAAGGCTTCACTGCACCACATGACTCTTCCTGTCCAGTGTTAATTTGACACTAGGGAAACATATCCTTACAGTTAACTTCAGTTAGTGGAAATGGATGAGCCTGAAAAGAAAACATATTCTTGTATTTGCTTCCTCTTTCAAAATATAATTTCATTAATCATAGATGACTCCATTTGTAAAATGTTTCTGTAAAGTATTAATGGTAGCATTTCTATGTTCAAGATTCAAAAATAATTTGGTAACTTTTTTTCCCATTTTCCATCCAGTTTGCTTTATTGTTGTAATATATTACTTTTGTTAGTTGCTGAATAAGTTACTCCATTTATTTGAGTTTTTTCCCTTATTATCCATCTGTACTGTTATTTCCTCAATTTACTTTCTTAATATGAACTCTTTTGACCAACATTTTTTAATTTAAAGATCAGTATTGAGTTGCATGACCTCTGGAGGCACATTTGAAAGTCTCCCATACAATAAGGGGATCTGCTGTACCTATGTTATGCAGGAAAAAGTCAGTAATAAAGACATTTGGCCAGCTTAAAAACAGTTTGTCATCCAGTAAACTTTGATTACACTTCCAATTCCCCACCCAAGTTGAATTTCTTTAAGAGTCATGCAGAAGCCAATTATTTAATGGTCTGACCTCATTCTGTCCCTTATCAAAACTTGTTTTACTTTTGGTGCCAGAGAGAAAGACAGAAGAAAGTAGTCAAGACAAATAGTTTGATTAAGCCTCCTCCATGTATATCTCACCAGGTCAGGATTTTTAATCCACTAGTTCTAATGTGTCCATGATATTCGTAATTTCCCTGAGTGCATGAGGGTAATAGTTTGTAGTGTGATTTCCTATACGGTCCATTGAGGTACTTTACACTGTATTATAATCTCCCACCATAATAATAGAGTAGGTTTGTGAGCTCGATAGATTTGGCTTATTATAGATACAGTGGGGCAAAAAAAGTATTTAGTCAGCCACCAATTGTGCAAGTTCTCCAACTTAAAAAGATGAGAGAGGCCTGTAATTTTCATCATAGGTACACTTCAACTATGACAGACGAAATGAGAAAAAGAAATCCAGAAAATCACATTGTAGGATTTTTAATTTATTTATTTGCAAATTATGGTGGAAAATAAGTATTTGGTCAATAACAAAAGTTTATCTCAATACTTTGTTATATACCCTTTGTTGGCAATGACAGAGGTCAAACGTTTTCTGTAAGTCTTCACAAGGTTTTCACACACTGTTGCTGGTATTTTGGCCCATTCCTCCATGCAGATCACCTCTAGAGCAGTGATGTTTCTGGGCTGTCGCTGGGCAACACGGACTTTCGACTCCCTCCAAAGATTTTCTATGGGGTTGAGATCTGGAGACAGGCTAGGCCACTCCAGGACCTTGAAATGCTTCTTACGAAGCCACTCCTTCGTTGCCCGGGCGGTGTGTTTGGGAT
The DNA here is from genome assembly GCA_030435695.1 of Brachymystax lenok tsinlingensis. Lineage (NCBI taxonomy): Eukaryota > Metazoa > Chordata > Actinopteri > Salmoniformes > Salmonidae > Brachymystax > Brachymystax lenok. The sequence continues at coordinate 36,193,421 of CM059815.1, forward strand.
CATTGTCATGCTGAAAGACCCAGCCACGTTTCATCTTCAATGCCCTTGCTGATGGAAGGAGGTTTTCACTCAAAATCTCACGATACATGGCCCCATTCATTCTTTCCTTTACACGGATCAGTCGTCCTGGTCCCTTTGCAGAAAAACAGCCCCAAAGCATGATGTTTCCACCCCCATGCTTCACAGTAGGTATGGTGTTCTTTGGATGCAACTCAGCATTCTTTGTCCTCCAAACACGACGAGTTGAGTTTTTACCAAAAAGCTATATTTTGATTTCATCTGACCATATGACATTCTCCCAATCCTCATCTGGATCTCTAGCAAACTTCAGACGGGCCTGAACATGTACTGGCTTAAGCAGGGGGACACGTCTGGCACTGCAGGATTTGAGTCCCTGGCGGCGTAGTGTGTTACTGATGGTAGGCTTTGTTACTTTGGTCCCAGCTCTCTGCAGGTCATTCACTAGGTCCCCCCGTGTGGTTCTGGGATTTTTGCTCACCGTTCTTGTGATCCTTCTGACCCCACGGGGTGAGATCTTGCGTGGAGCCCCAGATCAAGGAAGATTATCAGTGGTCTTGTATGTCTTCCATTTCCTAATAATTGCTCCCACAGTTGATTTCTTCAAACCAAGCTGCTTACTTATTGCAGATTCAGTCTTCCCAACCTGGTGCAGGTCTACCATTTTGTTTCTGATGTCCTTTGACAGCTCTTTGGTCTTGGCCATAGTGGAGTTTGGAGTGTGACTGTTTGAGGTTGTGGACAGGTGTCTTTTATACTGATAACAAGTTCAAACAGGTGCCATTAATACAGGTAACGAGTTGAGGACAGAGGAGCCTCTTAAAGAAGAAGTTACAGGTCTGTGAGCGCCAGAAATCTTGCTTGTTTGTATGTGACCAAATACTTATTTTCCACCATAATTTGCAAATAAATAAATTAAAAATCCTACAATGTGATTTTCTGGATTTTTTTTCTCATTCTGTCTGTCATAGTTGGAGTGTACCTAGGATGAAAATTACAGGCCTCTCTCATCTTTTTAAGTGAGAGAACTTGCACAATTGGTGGCTGACTAAATACTTTTTTGCCCCACTGTATATTTTCGATGAAGTGTGGATCATCATTATTTGGACCATATAGATTCATTAGCCAAATCTGTTTATAGTACAATAGCATATTTAAAATGATCCATCTTCCCTGAGGAATATCATCACCCCTTCTGAGTTTCTTTTTTCATGACGGAAATATATTTCTCCCTCCCTGTCCTTTTTTCCACACAACCTCATCTGTAGTTGTAGAGTGAGTCTCCTGTAAACAGATATTATATTATTTATCTATTAGCCAGTTACAAATGTGTTGTATTATGTTATCATCTGCTAAGCCATTACAATTGTAACTGGCAATACTATTTCCCCACTTACCATAATGATACCCAAGTTTCAGTTATACTTACCATAATAAATGTTTGTAATTTTACCATTAAAAATGTAGCTGATGATTGAGTGTCCATATAGCTGTACCATAATATTCGCACTGTTAAGCATAATGTAGCTGCAACTGTGTAGTCCTCTAATATCCCACATCTGGGAGGTCTGTTGTCCTTGAGACCATTAGACCACCATCCTGAACCATGACACGCCTTTGTGTCCTAAGCAAATCGTTGGCCGCTGATTAGCGTAGCCCAAAGGGAAATGTTGGCAGTCCCATGACAACCTAACTCAATACTGCCACCCTTCACTCACACATTCAAAGCCCAATAGGTCTATTGCATGTCTATGAGGGTGCTTCTTAAATAAAGGTGATTTAAAAAATATATAAAACAGCAAAGGCATTTCAGCCCTGTCTGTTCAATTCATTGGATCCAACTGTTCGTGAAATGAAAATAAAGTAAAAAGAAGGGTCCTTCTATATAATATCGCAAGAACAGTTGTTATTGTCCATTACATGCATGTTTAACCCAGTGTTAACCAGCCAGCCGCTCGCTAGCAGAGTTAACAGACCCTGTTGACAACACCCAACCCATTTGCCGGTGTGTATCTGAACAATAATTTCAGTATTTTGATATTGAGATGTATTGTTTTCATGGTGTTAAAAAGATAGTGACACCAATTGTTATAGAATTGTAAAGTCCTAATCCAGTAGAGAACCTAGACAGGTTATTAACCCTCCTCCTCTATCAATCCTTTATCCTATCCTAGCCCCACAGACCTGTCAATATTTTTTTATCTTAAATTCTATTCATTAGGGGTATTCTATTCATCAACGGCAGCACAGTCTAACAGCATTCAAGTCCTAATAAACCCCAATTTCAGTCTTCAAAATAAATAAAAATACAGTAATAATAATATAGGATTGTAATGTGTAGTGCGGTGCAATGGGTATCAGGACTTCTTCAGCATGAGGTTTCACTCACAGCCAAATTGAAGTCTTTGAATGCTTGAACAATTAGTTGTTAACATACAACGTATCGACCACCAGAAGAACATTCTGCTTCTCTGTGCTGAGCACTTTGAAAGTGGGGCATAGGGCACTTCATCTCTCATCTGTTTGGGCTTCTTGCGGTCAATTTGCAGTCTATTAAATATTTGTAATTATGTACAGACCCCTGACCATCCGCTCAAGAAAAAATTGACTCGCAGCTGAATCTAGTTGATTATTTCTGACTTAAACTGTAAAATATACCGTATATTTTTTAAATGTGAACTTAAAAAAAGAAATGTGAACCGCTAATTCCATCTCAACTGCTGCTGCTCAACACCAACTAAATAGGCTGCCGAGTCCTCCATTTTATTAACACAATACGTTATTTTATTTGATGTATGATATACAAATGTGCTAATTAAATAAAATAATAAATTAGTAAAAAACGATGACCATCATGCATTTAAAAAATACAGTAATAATAATATAGGATTGTAATGTGTAGTGCGGTGCAATGGGTATCAGGACTACTTCAGCATGAGGTTTCACTCACAGCCAAATTGAAGTCTTCGAATGCTTGAACAATTAGTTGTTAACATACAACTTATCGACCACCAGAAGAACATTGTGCTTCTCTGTGCTGAGCATTTTGAAAGTGGGGCAAAGGGCACTTCATCTCTCCACTATTTCATGGGGAAATTGCTCATTAATTGAGAACGGTGAGTTCTTCGTCTTCAGATCCCTACCCTGTAGTAGCAAGGCAGTCTTAATTTCGGAGGGCGTTAGCCTACTATCGGACAGTGCCCAGTGGTGTAAAGTCGTTTTTGGGGGTATCTGTACTTAACTTTACTAGTTATAATTTTTTTACTTTTAATTTTTAACTCTATACATTTTCCCTGACACCGAAAAGTACTTGATATATTTTGAATGCTTAGCAGGACAGAAATATTTTCAAATTCACACACATATCAAGAGAACATCCCTGGTCGTTCCTACTGCCTCTGATCTGGCAGGCTCACTACACACCCACTGTAAATGATGTCTGAGTGTTGGTGTGGAGATACAAAGAGCTGTAATGGGTTTGCATAAAAATGGGTTTGCATGAAGCTTACTTCATTATTCTATGTTTAAATTTTTTTTACTACATCAGTGATAGCATTCCCCTGGCTATCCATAAATTAAAAAAAAAACAAGAAAATGGTGCCATCTGATTTGCTTAATATAAGGAATTTGAAACGTAAGTATAATTTAGCAGTTACATTTACTTTTAATACCTAAGTATATATTTATTTAAAACAAAATACTTTTAGACTTTTACTTGAGTACTATTTTACTGGGTGACTTTCACTTTTACTTTAGTATTTTTTTGTATTAAGGTACCTTTACTTTTACACAAATATGGCAATATTATTCTTCATAGACTACTTCTACACTTCAGATCAAGTAATTCTGCTTTCATTGTGTCATTATCATACCATAGCTTCTTAGTAGTGCATTGTTCCCTAACTGGTGGCCTGTGGCCCAAATTTGGCTCGCAAGTGATTTTACTTGGCTCCTACATTTTTCTCAGCAAATACATATTTATATTTTCGTTGTTTGACATAAAATACTGTAAAAAAAACAACAAATTTTAATTTTGGAAATCTTTTCTCCAGCACTACCAAGCATAATATAAAGATAAACAGGGTTTAAAGTGATTATGTTTTAGTCATCTGTTTGGGCTTCTTGCGGTCAATTTGCAGTCTATTAAATATTTGTAATTATGTACAGACCCCTGACCATCCGCTCAAGAAAAAATAGACTACGCAGCTGAATCTAGTTGATTATTCCTGACTTAAACTGTAAAATATACAGTATATTTTTAAATGTGCACGTGAACCGCTAATTCCATCTCAACTGCTGCTGCTCAACACCAACTAAATAGGCTGCCGAGTCCTCCATTTTATTAACACAATACGTTATTTTATTTTATATATGATATACAAATGTGCTAATTAAATAAAATAATAAATTGTAGTGCTCTTGTTCTCTTCAATGTGTATGATTCTTGTTGGAGTATATCAAAGTGTTAAACAATAAATAGTTGAAGGTTCTCTATATTATGCAGAATGTTTGTTTTGTAGTTATCAGCAATTTCTAAATTTCCGATTAATTCATGGGACAAGCTGTATCTACCACCTTGACACTTTCCATGTAATTTCCCTCCTAAAGAACATGTTACTCTTACCTGAGAGTCTAGAGAAGATGAAGAGGAGGAGGGAGAAGGAGAGAGGAGAAGCCATTTCTGGGTGTGTCTCCGTATGTTATATGGTACCAATGCACAATGTGTGTCAAGGACCAAGTCACCAAAGAGAATGACTGAACTTCCTAATAGCTATAGCTGTCTTTAACTCTCTTCCTGCTTCTGTTTGAGTGTCTATGCCCCTCAGTGGCAGATAGAAACTATTACATTCTATCTACTAGTTGTAACTAGTTGTAACATAAGGCACTAAGGCACTACAAATGATTATTTTATTTAATTAGCACATTTGTGTATCTTATATCAAATTAAATCACGTATAGTGTTAATACAGATGGATGAACCAGCAGCCTATTTAGTTGGTGTTGAGCAGCAACAGTTGAGATGGAGTCAGAGGTTCAAGTGGGAAAAAGTTAGAATAAATAGATATATACTATACAGTTTATGGGTTGGTGAAGACTGGATTCAGAGGTTGTATTTACAGACATATACAGATGACAAATATTATGAAAAATAATTAACTTGCAAAAATAATACACTTACTTGGCCAATAATAATATATAACGTCAAATCAAGGACTAAGGCAAAACAGCCCACATTTACACTCATACCCCTTAATAATATAGTTTATCACCAGAGTTGTAAACTCACTGAGGGGCACTAGAATGTCTAGGTAAAGAATACTTTGCAGACTATTCCATGCCTGGTGCACAATAGGAAAAGGGAGTCTTGCCTAACTGGGTAACGGCCCTGGGGACCTTACGTAGCAAGCACCTAGTAGACCGTGTCTGGTAACTGCTGGTGGTTGAAGGAGAACAGGCTATAGAGGTAGTGGGGGAGTTTACCCAGAAGGGCTTTGTATATGAACACATACCAATGTAGCTATCTGCTCATGTAAAGTGAGGTCCAGCCCACCATTTGAAACAAGGTGCAATGGTGGGTGAGTGACTTGGCATTTGTAACAAGCACAAGGATGCATGATAGACTGAGTCCAGTCTCTGTAGCACAGAAGAGGCTTCATATATGTAAACTCAGCAAAAAAAGAAACGACCTCTCACTGTCAACTGCGTTTATTTTCAGAACATAACAAGATTCAGCAACTGAGACATATACTGAACAAGTTCCACAGACATGTGACTAACAGAAATTGAATAATGTGTCCTTGAACAAGGGGGTCAAAATCAAAAGTAACAGTCAGTATCTGGTGTGTCCACCAGCTGCATTAAGTACTGCAGTGCATCTCCTCCTCATGGACTGCACCAGATTTGCCAGTTCTTGCTGTGAGATGTTACCCCACTCTTCCACCAAGGCACCTGCAAGTTCCCGGACATTTCTGGGGGGAATGCTCAATGGGATTGAGATCCGGGTTCTTCGCTGGCCATGGCAGAACACTGACATTCCTGTCTTGCAGAAAATCACGCACAGAACGAGCAGTATGGCTGGTGGCATTGTCATGCTGGAGGGTCATGTCAGGATGAGCCTGCAGGAAGGGTACCACATGGGGAGGAGGCCGCTCAGCCTATGCGGACAGTCTGAGCACTGATGGAGGGATTGTGTGTTCCTGGTGTAACTCGAGCAGTTGTTGTTGCCATCCTGTACCTGTTCCGCAGGTGTGATCTTCGGATGTACCGATCCTGTGCAGGTGTTGTTACACGTGGTCTGCCACTGCGAGGACGATCAGCTGTCCGTTCTGTCTCCCTGTCTTAGGCGTCTCACAGTACGGACATTGCAATTTATTGCCCTGGCCACATCTGCAGTCCTCATGCCTCCTTGCAGCATGTCTAAGGTACGTTCACGCAGATGAGCAGGGACCCTGGGCATCTTTCTTTTGGTGTTTTTCAGAGTCGGTAGAAAGGCCTTTTTAGTGTCCTAGGTTTTCATAACTGTGACCTTAATTGCCTACCGTCTGTAAGCTGTTAGTGTCTTAACGACCGTTCCACAGGTGCATGTTCACTAATTGTTTATGGTTCATTGAAAAAGAATGGGAACAGTGTTTAAACCCTTTACAATGAAGATCTGTGAAGTTATTTGGATTTTTACGAATTATCTTTTAAAGAAAGGGTCCTGAAAAAGGGACGTTTCCTTTTTCTTGCTGAGTTTACATTAATCAATTACTGAAAGAAAAGTGGCTTGAACAAGCCTTGTTGCAAAAATTCAAACCCAATTTCAGTTTAAGCTTCCCTACATGCGTATCAATATGAACTTTGTAGGACAGCTGCTTGTTCAACCATATACCTAGGTATTTGTAAGATTACATATTTTTAAAGGAGATAAATTGGAGCCCTGAATTTACACTTCTAGTAATCTCAAGGAAGCTAGATTCTCAGCATAGACATGTTGTTTTCTGTCTGTGAAGTACTTCCTAAACCAATTGACAGCCACTGAGACCAATGTTATTGAGTCAGGCTAGCAACAGTTTGTGGTCAACTAAAGCCAGACTGAACCCCACATAGGATGTTGTTTTTCAAGTAGGAATATATTTAGCTGAGAGTTCACTAGAGAAGACTTTGACCAGGACAGATAAATAGGGCAATGGAAATAGGTTTGAAATAAGGCAATATTTATTCACATCTGAAGGGTCTCCACCCTTTAGTAGGGGGTGAACATATGCTCATTTCCAAATAGTGTGTGTTGAATAGTTGACCTTTTTTAAAGACATTTATTCAATTTATGCTTAATCATTTACACTTCAAGTATATATATTGCTTGCAACCACACACAACTCAGAAACAATATATTTGGGCAGAGACAACTTTCTAAGAATATCTTGATAGATTTGATAGTTTATTAACAAGGCATGCATTTTTAACATATAAAGCAGACAGAATAGTACAGTAAGACTATAATTCAGTAAATAAGATGAAACTATGAAACAAAGTAAATCTGTCCCTTGGTCTCACCAGAGAGACCTATCTGATTTCTACTTATCTTTTGTTTCATCACAGAGTCAGTTTGCCCTGAACTTCACCACAGCAATGATGGTGCACAGGAGGAAGAGCACTGCATTACCAATTTTTGGCAGGTAGAAGAATGTTCTCTCCCATCTGTAGAAGAATTAAAACATTTAGAACATGTTCCTCTGTAAATTGCTGCAATACAAGGACCATTTTTAAGGGGAATTGTAAAGGGAGGACAACATTTTTCTAAAGGCAGTGTATATTTAAGCACTAAGGCCTGAGGGGGTGTGATATATGGCCAATATACCACAGCTATGGGCTGTTCTTATGCACGACGCAAAGCTGATTGCCTGGATACAGCCCTTAGCCATGATCTATTGAACATATACCACAAACCCCTGAGGTGCCTTTTTGGTACTATAAACTGTTCACCAATGTAATTAGAGCAGAATAAATAAATGTTTTGTCATACCAGAAGTATTTGGTCTGATATACTACGTCTGTCAAATAATCAGCATTCAGGGCTCAAACCACCCAGTGTATATTTAACAGTATGCAGCGACAGTTATGATTTTGACTCCACGGGGTCTTTAATGAGTGTGGATCTTTGAAGGTGGTGACTAGGACACCATCTATCATCACCACCAACATTCCCAGAGGAATCAGTAGGACTTTTAGATCTATGGAACTGATAGTGAAAGTCTGTTTAATGTAAAATAAAGTCCATGAAAACATCACGGATAAATACATTTGTTTGTGCTGCTACGACGAAATTGAAATATTTGTTCAGCTCTTCACACCTTTTATGTGTGAAACTTGACCATCCAAGAATAGAATGCTACTTCTACAACCACAGAGATATGAGGAAGTGGTAAATGTCTCTATGATGGTAAATGTCTCTATAAGAGTGTCTTGGCCTATACTCGGTGTGAAAACATTTCAGGAGGGTGTATTTGTGCTCTAAACTCTAGTGTGAACAACAGAAAATGTTACCTTTCTTCATATTTCTATTGTCATCCATTTGGAAGAGTAAGTGTTAAATACAGCTGAATGAGTGATAATTACCTCATGGTGTCCTTCTCCTTGCCCCCCTCAGGTCCTTGGACTGTGTTGTCAGTCTGAACAGGCTCAGCAGTTGGAGAGAAAGAGGATTGTTCAGTGGGTGGAGCTTGGGTTGCTGTGAGGTAAAAACAACAATGGTATTATGACTGGTGTACCAGAGAGACAGGAGTAGACTGAACTGTAACAAGATGTTGTGGCTAAGCTAGGACCTTTTCCAGCTTATTTAATTTACCCCAACATGTGGATTTCAACTTAGTATTAGCACTGTTGAGTTCAAAACTGGTAGCACCACTAATTATTCCCAAAAGGTTTTAAAAGTTTACAATCAATTTATTTTAGATGATCAGCCAGCAATAGTGGATAAAACCAGGTTAATACTTAATTCTACAGTATCTGATTGCTCTCTACTCACTGGTCATAGTGGAGGTACTTTGTGTGGTGGTTTGTTGTCTGACAGTGATGTGAACAGGCATCATAAGGTCTCCCACTCCACACCTGTACCAGCCAGTGTTCTCCATCTTCAGACCACTCATAGTCACCGTTAAGATGTTTCCTCTGGTGGCATCTGTGGTCTGTTGTAGGGTCACTGATTTTCCCTCTGTAGTCCCAGAATTCTCCAACACACATTGGACACTATCACGAATCCTACACCACTTCCTATTTCCAGTGTTCCTATAGTAACATTTTACAATGACACTCCCTCCTTCAACTCCAGTCACCTCCTGTTGGTCCACATAGAGTTCTGGAGTACCTGAACACAGAGGTACAGACACCAAAGAAGGTCCTGAGTGATCCAGTGTTTTTTTTTGTAACAACTGACCACAAATATCATAATGATGATATGATGTATAGAGAACAGAAAGTAGACATGTACCAACATTCCTCATGTCAACTTGAACAATAATAGTGATACCAGTAAAGGAAACCAGAACACCAGTCATGGAAGAGTTGCAAGGATCTTACCTGGAGTGACAGATAGTTGGAATCTTTCTATCATGACATCTGATCCACCATTGATCTCCACAGCACACTGGTAATGTCCAGAGTCCTCTGTCCCCAGATCAGTCATGGTCACAGTGAAGGTTTGCTTGTTGATGTCATGAGAGATTGAGGCCTTATCTATGCTCTTGAAAGGGTCTGTTTTTACATCAGGGGAGCATATTTGCAAATGACCTACTTTACACAAGTATTTCACATTATTTTTGTATTTCAGATCATAGCGACATGGGATGGTGATGGAGCCTCCTGTCTTCACAGACACACGATAAGCACCTGTCGACACAACAACGGAATTTTTGTCTTGTTTGCCATTCCAAATAAAGTGAAATATTTTTTTGCTCATGTAATTTGAAAAACATATCGTTTGGCTTAGGCAGGGCCATAAGTAAATAGGTAAACTGTGATACAATAAGGAATTAATCAGGCATTCAATTATTTATTCAAGGATATGAATAACGGTACACTTCTCATAGTTTGGTTGTAATCCAGAGGTTAATAAATGATCTAGATCCTCTGTGAGGCTGTGCAGGGATCCAAATGACGTATTTAAGAGGAAACTTGACTCATCATTGTAAAATTATACCGTTGTTTTCATGCCCTGGATTTCTAGTTCCTCTATATTACTGTTGGATCAAAAGCCTTTTCCAGTTCTTCTATGAATAGCAGACCTGGCTTCCTAGGTTTTTCATAGTGTTCTGTTGTTTCAAGTACTTGTACTATATTATCTCCAATGTATCTTCCACGTAAAAAAACAGTCTGATCATGTCACGTCTACTCCCGCTCCCCCTCTCCGGTGCTCAAGGTCACCGGTTCGCTCATTATTACCCACACCTGTCACCATCTTTACGTGCACCAGCGCCTCATCAAACCCATCTGGACTCAACCACCTTCTTAATTACCTCCTCTATATTTGTCAGTTTCCTCAGTTTCATTCCTGTGTCCGCATTGAAGTTGTTTTGTTTCTCCTGTCCAGACGCTGTTCCTGTTTTTTCATGTCTGTTTATCTATTAAATATTCACTCCCTGTGCTTGCTTCTTGACTCCCAGCGTCTGGCGTTACAGAGCCGTTACAGATCAGGATGAATAATATTGGATAACACCTTTTTAATTCTATGCGCATGCATTTAGCTAGGATTTTTGCATCACAACACTGAAGTGTAAGGGGCCTCCAGTTTTTTAGGTGGACTGGATCTTTATACTTTTCTCCTGGGTCCTGTTTAAGTTGTTGAGTACCTGATAGTTTACAATTTTTATACGAGTGGTTAAGACATACTAATCATGGAACTTTGAGTACATCGAAAAAAGGTTGCTATATCTCAACTGGTATGCAATCCAGCCCTGGAGTTTTCATTAGCCTAAAGGCTTCATTGCACCAAGAAGTTCCTCCTCTGCAGTTTGGCCATCACATGACTCTTCCTGTCCAGTGTTAATTTGACACTAGGGAAACATATCCTTACAGTTAACTTCAGTTAGTGGAAATGGATGAGACTGAAAAGAAAACATATTCTTGTATTTGCTTCCTCTTTCAAAATATAATTTCATTAAATCATAGATGACTGCATTTGTAAAACGTTTCTGTAAAGTATTAATGGTAGCATTTCTATGTTCAAGATTCAAAAATAATTCAAGTCATCAAGTTTGCTTTATTGTTGTAATATATTACTTTTGTTAGTTGCTGAATAAGTTACTCCATTTATTTTAGTTTTTTCCTTATTATCCATCTGTACTGTTATTTCCTCAATTTACTTTCTTAATATGAACTCTTTTGACCAACAATATTTTTTTATTTAAAGATCAGTATTGAATTGCATGACCTCTGGAGGCACATTTGAAAGTGTCCCATACAATAAGGGGATCTGCTGTACCTATGTTATGCAGGAAAAAGTCAGTAATAAAGACATTTGGCCAGCTTAAAAACAGTTTGTCATCCAGTAAACTTTGATTACACTTCCACCCCCCACCCAAGTTGAATTTCTTTAAGAGTCATGCAGAAGCCAATTATTTAATGGTCTGACCTCATTCTGTCCCTTATCAAAACTTGTTTTACTTTTGGTGCCAGAGAGAAAGACAGAAGAAAGTAGTCAAGACAAATAGTTTGATTAAGCCTCCTCCATGTATATCTCACCAGGTCAGGATTTTTAATCCACTAGTTCTAATGTGTCCATGATATTCGTAATTTCCCTGAGTGCATGAGGGTAATAGTTTGTAGTGTGATTTCCTATACGGTCCATTGAGGTACTTTACACTGTATTATAATCTCCCACCATAATAATAGAGTAGGTTTGTGAGCTCGATAGTTTTGGCTTATTATATATATATTTTCGATGAAGTGTGGATCATCATTATTTGGACCATATAGATTCATTAGCCAAATCTGTTTATAGTCCAATAGCATATTTAAAAGGATCCATCTTCCCTGAGGATCTGTTTTGACAGCTTGCACATTCGGATCAAAATAATTATTAATTAATATCATCACCCCTTTTGAGTTTCTTTTTTCATGACAGAAATATATTTCTCCCTCCCTGTCCTTTTTTCCACACAACCTCATCTGTAGTTGTAGAGTGAGTCTCCTGTAAACAGATATTATATTATTTATCTATTAGCCAGTTACAAATGTGTTGTATTATGTTATCATCTGCTAAGCCATTACAATTGTAACTGGCAATACTATTTCCCCACTTACCATAATGATACCCAAGTTTCAGTTATACTTACCATAATAAATGTTTGTAAACTTACCATTAAAAATGTAGCTGATGATTGAGTGCCCATATAGCTGTACCATAATATTTGCACTGTTAATCCTAATGTAGCTGCAACTGTGTAGTCCTCTAATATCCCACATCTGGGAGGTCTGTTGTCCTTGAGACCATTAGACCACCATCCTGAACCATGACACGCCTTTGTGTCCAAAGCAAATCGTTGGCCGCTGATTAGCGTAGCCCAGAGGGAAATGTTGGCGTCCCATGACAACCTAACTCAATACTGCCACCCTTCACTCACACATTCAAAGCCCAATAGGTCTATTGCATGTCTATGAGGGTGCTTCTCTACAGGATCGGTGTCCCCCCGCGGGACGGTTGAGCTAACATGCGCTAATGTGATTAGCATGACGTTGTAAGTAACAAGAACATTTCTCAGTACATAGACATGTCTTGTATGGGCATAAAGCTTAAATTCTTATTAATCTTACTGCACTGTCCAATTTACAGTAGCTATTACAGTGACAAAAAAAACATGCTATTGTTTGAGGAGAGTGCACATCAACAAAACACTTTTATCACATTAACTGCTTTGATACATTCACCTCTGAAGGTACATAATATACTTACATTCAGTAATCTTGCTCTGATTTGTCATCCTGAGGGTCCCAGAGATAAAATGTAGCATAGTTTTGTTTGATAAAATACATTTTTATATTCAAATATAGGAACTGGGTTCTACAGTTTGAACCCTGCTGTGTCACATTTCCACAAACTTCAAAGTGTTTCTTTCAAGTGTTATCAAGAATATGCATATGTCACGGTTCATTGCATATGTCACGGTTCGCTAATTGCCACTCTGCTTGTTGTCAGCGCCAGCTGACACTCATTACGTGTCCTACTTATACTCGTTGTCTTGGTCTTGTGTTTGTCAGTTCGTTGTCTTGTTTTTCCTGTGCGTGTGTCTCTCTCCAGGCCGTGTACGCTGTTCCCGTTGGTTCTGTTCTCCGCTGGACTCTTCGTTCTCTATCGCTCCAGTGGAAGTGTCTATGCTGGGCACGTTCAAGATCGCTAGTCGGGGAATCCCCCTTCACTCTCTGACAGTACGGAAGATTGGGTTCCTCCCGCACCCTCGGCGCTGCTTAGCCCTAGACAGCTACGGACACCCTGGATATTCTGTACCTGTTTTCCACCTCCTGTACTGCTTGAATAAATGCTGAACGTGACTTGCTATTGAATCCTCCGTCCTTTCTTGTGACAGAACGAACTGACCAACCATGGATTCAGCGAGTGCGCCGGAGCTAACACGATTTCTGTCTCTCAGCATGTCTCGCATGGACCAACAGGAGGAACAGATGAAGGCAACGGGTCATGCGGTGCAAGCCTTGGTAGCGCAGGTGTCAGAACTCACCCAACAGCTACAACACCTAAGCATCCCCTCTGCGCCCACAACATCGCCGGTTCTCCCTGTTCCTGCACCCCCTTACCACCAACCTGAGCCGCGTATGCCCACCCCAGAGGCATATTCGGGTGAGCCTAATTTTTGCAGACCATTTATTAACAAGTGCTCCTTGTTTTTTCGCTCCAGCCACAGATGTTCGCCTCAGAACAATCGAAGGTGGCTTTACGCTAACCCTGCTGACAGGACGCGGCTCAGTGGGGAACAGCGGTCTGGGAGAACCATCATCTATGCTGCTCGTCATTCCAGGCACTCTCTGAGGAGCTGAGGCGGGTCTTCGACCGGGCCGCTACGGACGCCTTGAGGCAGCCCGCGTTCTTGCGGATCTTCGGCAGGGGAGTAGACCTGTGTCGGATTACTCAATTGAATTCAGGACCCTAGCAGCAGAGTGTCAATGGAACGAGGAGGCGCAGTGGGACATGTTCCTGCATGGGTTGGCTGACCGTATTCAGAGAGAGATCTACGCGCTGGACCTGCCCAGGAGCCTGGACGGACTCATCGAGCTGGCATTGAGGGTCGATGCCCACTTAGACCGGCTGGAACAGCGGACACGTCAGGTCCCGGGTTTCGCGAGGTTCGTGGAACACTCATCACCCAGCGGCAATACGGTCAGTTCCGTGTTCCATCAGGAGCCCATGCAGGTGGGTGGGGCTCGTCTCTCCCGGGAGGAGAGGCAACGACGGAGGAGTAGAGGGCTGTGCCTGTACTGCGGAGGCACAGGACATTTCGTTAATGACTGTCCGGTAAAAGGTCAAGCCCGATGGTAAACCAGAGGCTACTATCGGGCGGCCTCTCGACGGATAAGCCCTCTTCCTCAACCTTCCTCCCGGTAAGAATACAATGGGCGACCCATTCCCACCAGTGTCAAGCCCTATTGGACTCAGGAGCGGAGGGTAACTTCATGGACCTGAGTCTGGCCCAGAGACTCCACATCCCATAATTCCTCTCAACCACTGGATTACGGTTACCTCACTGGATGGGCGGGAACTCCCGGACATTCACCTCCGCACCGAACCCATAACTCTAGTTACTCGGGTAATCATGTGGAGGAGATATCGCTTCTACTCATGGACTCTCCGCACACCCCCATTGTACTAGGCCACCCCTGGCTATTCAAGCATGGCCCCAGGGTGGACTGGGGGCACAGCACAGTATTGGCCTGGAGTAATGAGTGTTATGCATCCTGTCTTGTGTCTGCTTGTTCGTCTGTGTCTGGTTCTGTGTTGCAGGAGGAGCCGGTGAATTTGTCTAACGTGCCCGCCGAGTACCTTGACCTGAAGGAAGTGTTCAGTAAGTCTCGTGCTGCTTCTCTGCCTCCACACCGTCCCTCACGATTGCGCCATTGATTTACGACCAGATGCGTCTCCGCCTAAGGGTGGACTATACTCTCTTTCGGTTCCTGAGAGAGAGGCCATGGAGAAATACATTTCTGAGTCTCTAGCAGCCGGGTTCATCCGCCCTTCTTCTTCTCCTGCAGGTGCAGGGTTCTTTTTCGTGAGGAAGAAGGATGGATCCCTGCGTCCTTGTATTGACTACCGAGGGCTGAACAACATCACGGTAAAGAACACCTATCCTTTGCCGTTGATGTCTTCAGCCTTCGAGAGGTTTCAGGGGGCATCAGTCTTTACGAAATTGGATCTACGCAACGCTTACCATCTGGTCCGTATTAAGAAGGGGGATGAGTGGAAGACCGCGTTCAACACCCCCAGGGGGCATTTTGAATATTTAGTCATGCCTTTCGGTCTGTCTAACTCCCCGGCGGTCTTCCAAGCACTCATTAATGACGTGTTGAGAGATATGGTAGATCAATTTATTTATGTCTATCTGGATGACATTTTGATCTTTTCTTCCTCTCCAGCAACACGTTCAGCACGTCAGACGGGTGCTCCAGAGGTTGCTAGAGAACGGGCTTTTCGTCAAGGCTGAGAAGTGTCAGTTCCATGCTCAGTCTGTCCCCTTCTTAGGGCACATCGTCTCGTCTGAGGGGATGCGCATGGATCCCGAGAAGGTAAAGGCCGTGGTGGATTGGCCGAGCCCAGATTCTCGTAAGGCCCTACAGAGGTTTCTGGGTTTCGCCAATTTCTACCGGCGATTCATTCGCAATTTCGGCCAGCTGGCCGCTCCCCTGACGGCGCTGACCTCTCTCAGTACTACGTTCAGGTGGTCCAGTGCTGCTGAGAAGGCATTTTCCGACCTTAAGGGTCGCTTTGTTTCGGCCCCTATCCTTGTTGCCCCAGATCCTACCCGTCAGTTTGTGGTGGAAGTGGATGCGTCAGAGGTGGGAGTGGGGCTGTTCTCTCCCAGCGCTCTTCCTCGGATGACAAGTTGCATCCTTGTGCGTTTCTCTCTCACCGGTTATCACCGGCCGAACGTAATTATGACATTGGGAATAGAGAGTTATTAGCAGTCAAACTGGCGTTGGAGGAGTGGCGTCATTGGTTAGAGGGATCGGGGGTCCCCTTTATCGTCTGGACCGACCATAAAAACTTGGAATACATCAGATCCGCCAAGAGGCTCAACTCCAGACAGGCTAGGCTCGGTGGGCTCTATTCTTCGGACGTTTTGACTTTTCCCTCTCTTACCGCCCGGGCTCTAAGAACGTCAAACCCGATGCCTTGTCTCGTGTGTTTGACCGTTCTGAACGCCCGGCTACTCCCGAGTGCATTCTACCTGAGAGACTTATTGTGTCCACACTCACTTGGGAGATCGAGTCGAGGGTCAAGACAGCCTTAGAGGGGGTAACTCCTCCGTCCGGTTGCCCACCGAGTCGACTATTTGTGCCGGAGGGGCTGCGATCTGATGTTATTCGCTGGGGACACTGCTCCAAGGTAGCTTGCCACCCAGGAGTGACCCGCACCAGCTTCCTGGTTAAGCAGCGGTTCTGGTGGCCAGCGATGGTCCAGGATATTCTGAGTTTTGTTTTGGCTTGTTCCTGCTGTGCTACGGGCAAGACTTCCAATCGGCCCCCGGAGGGGTTACTCCAGCCGCTGCCTGTCCCTTCTAGGCCTTGGTCCCATATAGCCTTGGATTTCATCACGGGCCTCCCACCTTCTCAGGGCAAGACCGTCATTTTGACAGTCGTTGACCGGTTCTCGAAGGCAACCCATTTCATCCCCTTAACGAAGTTGCCTTCTGCTAAGGAGACAGCTGTAGCAGTCGTGGACCATGTCTTTCGGATACATGGCCTTCCTATGGACGTGGTCTCCGACAGGGGGCCCCAATTTGTGTCCAAGTTCTGGCGGGAGTTTTGTAGGTTGCTGGGTGCGACCGTCAGTTTATCCTCGGGGTTTCATCCCCAGAGTAACGGTCAAGCCGAGAGCGCCAACCAGGACGTAGAGAGGGTGTATGGTGTCCCAGAGCCCCTCGTCCTGGAGTCAGCAACTCCCCTTCATTGAGTATGCTCACAACTCGCTACCAGTGTCCGCCACGGGTTTGACTCCGTTCGAGGGTAGTCTGGGTTACCAGCCACCTGTGTTTCCTAGCCTGGATTCAGAGGTCGCGGTCCCCTCTGCTCACGCCTTTGTCCAGAGGTGTCATCGCACCTGGACTAGAACCCGTGAGACCCTCCTCAAGGTAGGGGCGCGCACTAAGGTTAGGGCTGACCGCCACCGACGGAGGGCCCCCACCTACGTCGTAGGTCAAAGGGTGTGGCTTTCCACCAGGAATATTCCTCTCCGTTCCGTTAGTAATAAGCTGGCTCCTAGGTTTATCGGTCCGTTCAGGGTGTTCTCGGATCCTGAGTCCGTCGGCAGTCCGTCTCAAGCTCCCGCCGGCTTACAGGAGGATTCATCCTGTGTTTCATGTGTCCCGACTGAAGCCTGTGGCTCATTCACACTTGAACCCCCCAGCCCCGGTTCCTCCTCCACTGCGGCTCATTGATGGGGAGCCTACTTACTCGGTCCGTCGCATTCTGGACTCGAGACGGAGGGGACGCGGGGTTCAATACCTGGTGGACTGGGAGGGTTACGGGCCGGAGGAGGGAAGTTGGGTCCCTGCTAGAGACATTCTGGATCACTCCCTTATTGATGATTACAATCGACAGGCAGATCCTTCTGGGAGCGCCAGGAGGCGCTCTTAGGAGGGGGGGTACTGTCACGGTTCATGAACTCACCGGCTCGCTCTGTGTGTGCGTGTGGGTGTGGCCGCTAATTGCCACTCTGCTTGTTGTCAGCGCCAGCTGACACTCATTACGTGTCCTACTTATACTCGTTGTCTTGGTCTTGTGTTTGTCAGTTCGTTGTCTTGTTTTTCCTGTGCGTGTCTCTCTCCAGGCCGTGTACGCTGTTCCCCGTTGGTTCTGTTCTCCGCTGGACTCTTCTCTATCGCTCCAGTGGAAGTGTCTATGCTGGGCACGTTCAAGATCGCTAGTCGGGGAATCCCCCTTCACTCTCTGACAGTACGGAAGATTGGGTTCCTCCCGCAGCCTCGGCGCTGCTTAGCCCTAGACAGCTACGGACACCCTGGATATTCTGTACCTGTTTTCCACCTCCTGTACTGCTTGAATAAATGCTGAACGTGACTCGCTATTGAATCCTCCGTCCTTTCTTGTGACAGCATATCCTTGCTTCAGGTCCTGAGCTACAGGCAGTTAGATTTGGGTATGTCATTTTAGGCAACAAATGACAAAAAGGTCTGATCCTTAAGAGGTTTTAAATGAGAACGAGGTAAAAAGAGAAAATATAATGAAATAATATATAGCCTAATAACAATAATAGAACATAATAATAACAGCACAATATACGTTCCTTATCTTACCTCATTTGCACACATTGTATATAGATTCGTTTTTTCTACTGTATTGTTGACTGTATGTTTGTTTACTCCAATGTGTAACTCTGTTGTATGTGTCGAACTGCTTTGCTTTCTTTGCCAGGTCGAAGTTGTAAATTAGAACTTGTTCTCAACTTGCCTACCTGGTTAAATAAAAGTAAAAAGAAGAGTCCTTCTATATAATATCGCAAGAACAGTTGTTATTGTCCATTACATGCATGTTTAACCCAGTGTTAACCAGCCAGCCGCTCGCTAGCAGAGTTAACAGACCCTGTTGACAACACCCAACCCATTTGCCGGTGTGTATCTGAACAATAATTTCAGCATTTTTAATATTGAGATGTATTGTTTTCATGGTGTTAAAAAGATAGTGACACCAATTGTTATAGAATTGTAAAGTCCTACTCCAGTAGAGAACCTAGACAGGTTATTAACCCTCCTCCTCTATCAATCCTTTATCCTATCCTAGCCCCACTGACCTGTCAATATTTTTTTATCTTAAAATTTATTCATTCCGGTTCACATTGGCCAAAACGGCAGCACAGTCTAACAACATTCAAGTCCTAATAAACCCCAATCTCAGTCTTCAAAATAAAGAAACAAAAAAGTCAGCCTTACCCATTTTCGCCTTCCCATGAATCAAAACCTAATTTTAAAGTCCACATAGTCCATGGTTCTGTATTGCATTAGTAAAAAACGATGACCATCATGCATTAAAAAAATACAGTAGTTATAATATAGGATTGTAATGTGTAGTGCGGTGCAATGGGTATCAGGACTACTTCAGCATGAGGTTTCACTCAAAGCAAAATTTAAGTCTTTGAATGCTTGAACAATTAGTTGTTAACATACAACTTATCGACCACCAGAAGAACATTCTGCTTCTCTGTGCTGAGCGTTTTGAAAGTGGGGCAAAGGGCACTTCATCTCTCCACTATTTCATGGGGAAATTGCTCATTAATAGAGAACGGTCAGTTCTTTGTCTCCAGATCCCTACCCTGTAGTAGCAAGGCAGTCTTAATTTCGGAGGGCGTTAGCCTACTATCGGACAGTGCCCAGTGGTGTAAAGTCGTTTTTGGGGGTATCTGTACTAATTTTTTTACTTTTAATTTTATTTCACTAAATTCCTAAATAAAATTATGTATTTTTAACTCTATACATTTTCCCTGACACCCAAAGTACTTGTTATATTTTGAATGCTTAGCAGGACAGAAATATTTTCAAATTCACACACATATCAAGTGTTGGTGTGGAGATACAAAGAGCTGTAATGGGTTTGCATAAACAAATATGTTGCATAAAGCTTACTTCATTATTCTATGTTTTACATTTTTTACTGCATCAGTGATAGCATGCCCCTGGCTATCCATAAATTAAAAAAAAAACAAGAAAATGGTGCCATCTGATTTGCTTAATATAAGGAATTTGAAACGTAAGTATAATTTAGCAGTTACATTTACTTTTAATACCTCAGTATATATTTATTTAAAACAAAATACTTTTAGACTTTTACTTGAGTAGTATTTTACTGGGTGACTTTCACTTTTACTTGAGTATTTTTTCTATTAAGGTACCTTTACTTTTACACAAATATGGCAATATTATTCTCCATAGACTACTTCTACACTTCAGATCAAGTAATTCTGCTTTCATTGTGTCATTATCATGCCATAGCTTCTTAGTAGTGCAGGGTTCCCTAACTGGTGGCCTGTGGCCCAAATTTGGCTCGCAAGTGATTTTATTTGGCTCCTACATTTTTCTTAGCAAAAATATATATATATATATTTTCATTGTTTGACATAAAATACTGTAAAAAGACCAGCAAATTTTAATTTTGGAAATCTTTTCCACAGCACTACCAAGCTTAATATAAAGATAAACAGGGTTTAAAGTCATCTGTTTGGGCTTCTTGCGGTCAATTTGCAGTCTATTAAATATTTGCAATTATGTTCAGCCCCCTGACCATCCGCTCAAGAAAAAATAGACTCGCAGCTGAATCTAGTTGATTATTCCTGACTTAAACTGTAAAATATACAGTATATTTTTTAAATGTGCACGTGAACCGCTAATTCCATCTCAACTGCTGCTGCTCAACACCAACTAAATAGGCTGCCGAGTCCTCCATCTTTATTAACACAATACGTTATTTTATTTGATATATGATATACAAATGTGCTAATTAAATAAAATAATAAATTGTAGTGCTCTTGTTCTCTTCAATGTGTATGATTCTTGTTGGAGTATATCAAAGTGTTAAACAATAAATAGTTGAAGGTTCTCTATATTATCCAGAATGTTTGTTTTGTAGTTATCAGCAATTTCTAAATTTCCGATTAAATCATGGGACAAGCTGTATCTACCACCTTGACACTTTCCACGTAATTTCCCTCCTAAAGAACATGTTACTCTTACCTGAGAGTCTAGAGAAGATGAGAAGGAGGAGGGAGAAGGAGAGAGGAGAAGCCATTTCTGGGTATGTGTCTCCGTATGTTATATGGTACCAATGCATAATGTGTGTGTCAAGGACCAAGTCACCAAAGAGAATGACTGAACTTCATAATAGCTATAGCTGTCTTTAACTCTCTTCCTGCTTCTGTTTGTGTCTATGCCCCCCTCAGTGGCAGATAGAAGCTATTACATTCTATCAACTAGTTGTAACATAAGGCACTAAGGCACTACAAATGATTATTTTATTTAATTAGCACATTTGTATATCTTATATCAAATTAAATCACGTATAGTGTTAATACAGATGGATGAACCAGCAGCCTATTTAGTTGGTGTTGAGCAGCAACAGTTGAGATGGAGTCAGAGGTTCAAGTGGGAAAAAGTTAGAATAAATAGATATATACTATACAGTTTATGGGTTGGTGAAGACTGGATTCAGAGGTTGTATTTACAGACATATACAGATGACAAATATTATGAAAAATAATTAACTTGCAAAAATAATACACTTACTTGGCCAATAATAATATATAACGTCAAATCAAGGACTAAGGCAAAACAGCCCACATTTACACTCATACCCCTTAATAATATAGTTTATCACCAGAGTTGTAAACTCACTGAGGGGCACTAGAATGTCTAGGTAAAGAATACTTTGCAGACTATTCCATGCCTGGTGCACAATGGGAAAAGGGAGTCTTGCCTAACTGGGTAACGGCCCTGGGGACCTTACGTAGCAAGCACCTAGTAGACCGTGGTCTGGTAACTGCTGGTGGTTGAAGGAGAACAGGCTATAGAGGTAGTGGGGAGTTTACCCAGAAGGGCTTTGTATATGAACACATACCAATGTAGCTATCTGCTCATGTAAAGTGAGAGTCTAGCCCACCATTTGAAACAAGGTGCAATGGTGGGTGAGTGACTTGGCATTTGTAACAAGCACAAGGATGCATGATAGACTGAGTCCAGTCTCTGTAGCACAGAGGAGGCTTCATATATGTAAACTCAGCAAAAAGAAACGACCTCTCACTGTCAATCTGCGTTTATTTTCAGAACATAACAAGATTCAGCAACTGAGACATATACTGAACAAGTTCCACAGACATGTGACTAACAGAAATTGAATAATGTGTCCTTGAACAAGGGGGGTCAAAATCAAAAGTAACAGTCAGTATCTGGTGTGTCCACCAGCTGCATTAAGTACTGCAGTGCATCTCCTCCTCATGGACTGCACCAGATTTGCCAGTTCTTGCTGTGAGATGTTACCCCACTCTTCCACCAAGGCACCTGCAAGTTCCCGGACATTTCTGGGGGGAATGCTCAATGGGATTGAGATCCGGGTTCTTCGCTGGCCATGGCAGAACACTGACATTCCTGTCTTGCAGAAAATCACGCACAGAACGAGCAGTATGGCTGGTGGCATTGTCATTCTGGAGGGTCATGTCAGGATGAGCCTGCAGGAAGGGTACCACATGAGGGAGGAGGATGTCTTCCCTGTAATGCACAGCGTTGAGATTGCCTGCAATGACAACAAGCTCAGTCCGATGATGCTGTGACACACTGCCACAGAACATGACGGACCCTCCACCTCCAAATCGATCCCGCTCCAGAGTACAGGCCTCGGTGTAACGCTCATTCCTTCGACGATAAACGCGAATCCAACCATCACCCTGGTGAGACAAAACAGCGACTTGTCAGTGAAGAGCACTTCTGCCAGTCCTGTCTGGTCCAGCGACGGTGGGTTTGTTGCCGGTGATGTCTGGTGAGGACCTGCCTTACAACAGGCCTACAAGCCCTCAGTACAGCTGCTCTCAGCCTATTGCGGACAGTCTGAGCACTGGTGTAACTCAAGCAGTTGTTGTTGCCATCCTGTACCTGTCCCGCAGGTGTGATCTTTGGATGTATCGATCCTGTGCAGGTGTTGTTACACGTGGTCTGCCACTGCGAGGACGATCAGCTGTCCGTTCTGTCTCCCTGTCTTAGGCGTCTCACAGTACGGACATTGCAATTTATTGCCCTGGCCACATCTGCAGTCCTCATGCCTCCTTGCAGCATGTCTAAGGTACGTTCACGCAGATGAGCAGGGACCCTGGGCATCTTTCTTTTGGTGTTTTTCAGAGTCAGTAGAAAGGCCTCTTTAGTGTCCTAGGTTTTCATAACTGTGACCTTAATTGCCTACCGTCTGTAAGCTGTTAGTGTCTTAACGACCGTTCCACAGGTGCATGTTCACGAATTGTTTATGGTTCATTGAAAAAGAATGAGAAACAGCGTTTAAACCCTTTACAATGAAGATCTGTGAAGTTATTTGGATTTTTACGAATTATCTTTGAAAGACAGGGTCCTGAAAAAGGGACGTTTCCTTTTTTTGCTGAGTTTACATTAAGTCACCATAATCAATTACTGAAAGAAAAGTGGCTTGAACAAGCCTTGTTGCAAAAAAATTCTAACCCAATTTCAGTTTAAGCTTCCCTACATGAGTATCAATATGAACTTTGTAGGACAACTTTTTGTTCAACCATATACCTAGGTATTTGTAAGATTACATATTTTTAAAGGAGATAAAATGGAGCCCTGGGGTACACCTCTTGTAATCTCAAGGAAGCTAGATTCTCAGCATAGACACGTTGTTTTCTGTCTGTGAAGTACTTCCTAAACCAATTGACAGCCACTGAGACCAATGTTATTGAGTCAGGCTAGCAACAGTTTGTGGTCAACTAAAGCCAGACTGAACCCCACACAGGATGTCGTTTTCAAGTAGGAATATATTTAGCTGAGAGTTCACTAGAGAAGACTTTGACCAGGACAGATAAATAGGGCAATGGAAATAGGTTTGAAATAAGGCAATATTTATTCACATCTGAAGGGTCTCCACCCTTTAGTAGGGGGTGAACATATGCTCATTTCCAAATAGTGTGTGTTGAATAGTTGACCTTTTTTAAAGACATTTATTCAATTTATGCTTAATCATTTACACTTCAAGTATATATATTGCTTGCAACCACACACAACTCAGAAACAATATATTTGGGCAGAGACAACTTTCTAAGAATATCTTGATAGATTTGATAGTTTATTAACAAGGCATGCATTTTTAACATATAAAGCAAACAAAATAGTACAGTAAGACTATGATTCAGTAAATAAGATCAACTGTGAAACAAAGTAAATCTGTCCCTTGGTCTCACCAGAGAGACCTATCTGGTTTCTACTTATCTTTTGTTTCATCACAGAGTCAGTTTGCCCTGAATTTCACCACAGCAATGATGGTGCACAAGAGGAAGAGCACTGCATTACCAATTTTTGGCAGGTAGAAGAATGTTCTCTCCCATCTGTAGAAGAATAAAACATTTAGAACATGTTCCTCTGTAAATTGCTGCAATACAAGGACCATTTTTAAGGGGAATTGTAAAGGGAAGACCACATTTTTTCTAAAGGCAGTGTATATTTAAGCACTAAGGCCTGAGGGGGGTGTGATATATGGCCAATATACCACAGCTAAGGGCTGTTCTTATGCACGACGCATAGCGGATTGCCTGGATACAGCCCTTAGCCATGATCTATTGACCATATTGTTTTTTTGTAACAACTGACCACAAATATCATAATGATGATATGATGTATAGAGAACAGAAAGTAGACATATACCAACATTCCTCATGTAAACTTAATAGTGACATCAGTAAATGTAACCAGAACACCTTTCATGTAATCATATGGAAGAGTTGCAGGGATTTTACCAGGAGTGACAGATAGTTGGAATCTTTCTATCATGACATCTGATCCACCATTGATCTCCACAGCACACCGATAACGTCCAGAGTCCTCTGGCTCCAGATCAGTCATGGTCACAGTGAAGGTGTTCTGGTTGATGTCATCAGAGATTGAGGCGTTATCTATGCTCTTACGAGGGTCAGTGTGTACTTCAGGGAAGCATTTATAAAAATGATCTACTTTACACAAGTATTTCACATTATTTTTGTATTTCAGATCATAGTGACATGGGATGGTGATGGAGCCTCCTGTCTTCACAGACACACGATAAGCACCTGAAGACACAACAGAAACCACCTTGGATTGGAATTCAAACAATTTCTTTTAATCTGGACTATAGAACACATAATCCAGGAAGTGTTATTGATAAAACAAGCTACTGCTCCTGTCTACAGAGTTTCAGCAGGTGTCCAGTCCCAGTCCCTGACCTCAACTTCAGCACTTCATACAAACATGTTAAGTTTTTTTGTTTGTTACTGGCCTATCCAAAAATAACTTTGTGCAGATTTTTCCTGTTACTTTTACATTCTAGACATATCTTATATACATGGTTCTTTTGTTACACAGTAGTTACACAACAACATATAGTTATTAGATATACATTACATCTTGATAGATAGTACTTAACCATATCCAGTTTACATTAAAATGGCGCCGGAGAGGATGGCTGTCGTTTCATGGGCTCTTAACCAACCGTGCTATTTTGTTTGTTTTTCGCATTTTTTGTAACTTATTTTGTACATAATGTTGCTGCTACCATCTCTTATGACCGAAAGAGTTTCTGGAAATCAGACGAAGAATTTCTCTTTAATGAGTCGGACGGGAGGGATTTACTCCAGACACAAGAACAGGCCCTCATCCCGTCATTCGCGGGAGAAAGAGATGGAAAAGATATCGTGGAAAGAGATCGGGGTGCCTTGTGAGGATCCACCGACGAGTGGCTAATCTGCCCTTGCCATCCGTACTACTGGCCAACGCACAATCGCTGGAAAATAAATTGGACAAGAAAAAGGCACGTATATCCTACCAACGGAACATTCAAATCTGTAATATCTTATGTTTCACAGAGTTGAGTCTGAACGACGACATGATTAACATACAACTGACGGGTTACACACTGCATCGGCAGGATAGAACTGCAGCCTCTGGTAAGACAAGGGGTGGAGGTCTATGTATATTTGTAAACATCAGATGGTGCACTATATCTAAGGAAGTCTCAAAGGTTTTGCTCACCTGAGGTAGAGTATCTCATGATAAGCTGTAGACCACACTATCTACCTAGAGAGTTTTCATCTGTATTTTTCGTAGCTGTTTACATACTTCCACAGACCGATGCTGGCACTAAGACCGCACTCAATGAGCTGTATACCGCCATAAGCAAACAGGAAAATGCTCATCCAGAGGCGGCGCTCCTAGTGGCCAGGGACTTTAATGCAGGGAATCTTAAATCTGTTTTACCTAGTTTCTATCAGCATGTTAAATGTGCAACCAGAGGGAAAAAAACTCTAAACTACCTTTACTCCAAACAGAGACGCTGCATAAAAGCTCTCCCTCGCCCTCCATTTGGAAAATCGAACAATAATTCTATCCTCCTGATTCCTGCTTACACGCAAAAATGAGAGCAGGAAGCACTAGTGACTGTCAATTAAAAAGTGGTCAGATGAAGCAGATGCTGAGCTACAGGACTGTTTTGCTAGCACAGACTGGAATATTTTTCGGGATTCTTCCGATGGCAATGAGGAGTACACCACATCAGTCACTGGCTTAATCAATAAGTGCATCGACGATGTAGTTCCCACAGTGACTAAGTACATACCCCAACCAAGAGCCACTGATTACAGGCAACATCCACACTGCGCTAAAGGGTAGAGCTACTGCTTTCAAGGAGCGGGACTCTAAACAGGAAGCTTATAAGAAATCCTGCTATGCCCTCCGACAAACCATCAAACATGCAAAGCGTCAATACAGGACTAAGATCGAATCATACTACACCGGCTCCGATGCTCGTCGCATGTGGCAGGGCTTTAAAACTATTACAGACTACAAAGGGGATCACAACCGAGAGCTGCCCAGTGGCACGAAACTACCAGATGAGCTAAATTACTTCTATGCTTGCTTCCGAGGCAAGTAACACTGAAACATGCACGAGAGCACCAGCTGTTCCGGACAACTGTGTGATCACGCTCTCCCGCAGCCGATGTAAGTAAGACCTTTAAACAGGTCACCATTCACAAGGCCTCAGGGCCAGACGGATTACCAGGACATGTACTCCGAGCATGCGCTGACCAACTGGCAAGTGTCTTCACTGACATTTTCAACCTCCCTGTCTGAGTCTGTAATACCAACATGTTTCAAGCAGACCGCCATAGTCCCTGTGCCCAAAAACACTAAGGTAACCTGCCTAAATGACTACGGACTCGTAGCACTCACGTCTGTAGCCATGAAGTGCTTTGAAAGGCTGGTCATGGCTCACAACACCATTATACCAGAAACCCTAGACCCACTCCAAATTGCATACCGCCCCAACAGATCCACAGATGATGCAATCTCTATTGCACTCCACACTACCCTTTCACACCTGGACAAAAGGAACACATTTGTGAGAATACTATTCATTGACTACAGCTCAGTGTTCAACACCATAGTGCCCTCAAAGCTCATCACTAAGCTAAGGACCCTGGGACTAAACACCTCCCTCTGTAACTGGATCCTGGACTTCCTGAAGGGTAGGTAACAACACATCTGCCACGCTGATTCTCAACATAGAGGCCCCTCAGGGGTACGTGCTCAGTCCCCTCCTGTACTCCCTGGTTACTCATGACTGCACGACTCCAACACCATTGTTAAGTTTGCCGACAACAGTGGTAGGCCTGATCACCAACAACGACGAAACAGCATATAGGGAGGAGGTCAGAGACCTGGCCATGTGGTGCCAGGACAACAACCTCTACCTCAATGTGAGCAAGACTAAGGAGATCATTGTGGACTACAGGAAAAGAGGACCGAGCATGCCCCCATTCTCATCGACTGGGCTGTAGTGGAGCAGGTTGAGAGTTTCAAGTTAATTGGTGTCCACATCACCAACGAACTAACATGGTCCAAGCACACCAAGACAGTTGTGAAGAGGGCACGACTAAACCTATTGCCCCTCAGGAGACTGAAAAGATTTGTCATGGGTCCTCATATCCTCAAAAGGTTCTACAGCTGCACCATCGAGAGCATCCTGACTGGTTGCATCACCGCCTGGTATGGCAAATGCTCGGCCTCCGACCGCAAGGCACCACAGAGGGTAGTGCGTACGGCCCAGTACATCACTGGGGCTAAGCTGCCTGCCATCCAGGACCTCTACACCAGGCTGTGTCAGAGGAAGGCCCTAAAAATTGTCAAAGACCCCAGCCACCCCAGGCATAGACTGTTCTCTCTACTACCACATGGAAAGCAGTATCAGAGTGCCAAGTCTAGGACAAAAAGGCTTCTCAACAGTTTTTACCCCCCAGCCATAAGACTCCTGAACAGGTAATCAAATGGCTACCCGGACTTTTTGCATTGTGTGCCCCCACCCAACCCCTCTTTTTACACTGCTGCTACTCTCTGTTTATAATATATGCATAGTCACCTTAACTATACACTAATGTACATACTACCTCAATTGGCCCGACCAACCAGTGCTCCCGCGCATTGGCTAACCGGGCTATCTATCTGCATTGTGACCCGCCACCCACCACCCGCCAATCCCTTTTTTACGCTACTTCTACTCTCTGTTCATCATATATGCATATTCACTTTAACCATAGCTACATGTAAATACTACCTCAATCAGCCTGACTAACCGGTGTCTGTATGTAGCCTCGCTACTTTTATAGCCTCGCTATTATATATAGCCTCGCTACTGTATATAGCCTGTCGTTTTACTGTTGTTTTATTTCTTTACTTACCTATTGTTCACCTAATACCTTTTTTTGCACTATTGGATAGAGCCTGTGCGTAAGCATTTCACTGTAAGGTCTACACCTGTTGTATTTGGCGCACGTGACAAATAAACTTTGATTTGATTCTGTCTCTTCACAGCAAAATCTGCAGAGCTGAGATGTTTTATGCTCCATTAACATAACATTTTGTTGGTGGCAATAATTGTATATAATAATTGTAATAAAAAAAATGTAATAAAGCATTGTTCTGTGTATCAGTTCATAAACCATGTGCCATGGAATCAGAATCACCAACTTCTCCCCCTTCCACTTGCCTCTTCCATTTTTGAGGTAATGTTGCAATCAGTTGGTTGTAATTTTGGAAAGAGCCAACATTTCCAAATATTTGTGTTAGCTGCACTTGTGACATAACTCCACCTTTCTTATTCATAATGTCCATTAATAAAGATTTTTTTTTAAATATTCCATAAATAACGTTTATATATACTTTTTTTTACTATGTTTGATAACCATATTTGTTGTAATATTTGTTCTGTCTTTTCTGGAGGATGAAACTGGAATTGCAGCAAGCTTTGTATGGCTTGTTTTAGAAAGGGTGATATTTTGAAAATTAAATTTTCAATTAACTGAAAATGAGAGGTTGTAATCTGGATAAACGGGAAAAAGCCATTTTTGAACAAGGGGTACCAAGTTCTGCTTTAAGTATACCTTTTGTATGACTGATGCTTTTAGTGAGAGGTTTAATGTTTTAACATTTAATAATATTAGCTCCCCAAATTGATATTAATTATGAAAATAATAATTTTTAATTTTGTATTGATTGCCATTCCAAATAAAGTGAAATATTTTTTTCTTATATAATTTGAAAAACAAATCATTCAGCATAGGCTGGGCCATAAGTAAATAAGTCAACTGGGATACGACTAAATAATTAATCAGGGTGATTGTTCCACAAATAGACAGGTGTTTACATGTCCATGCCAGCAAGATCTTATCTATTTTTTCTAACTTTATACTGAAATTTGTTTAAGTGAGTTCATTTATTTCTTTAGGGATATGAATACAAAGTATGTCAACTTCAAGTCAGACAATTTTATTGGTAAACTACACGGTAATGTAAAAGTGGTATTTTTTGGGGATCTAATGCTTACTTATCATTGCAATCCAGAGAGGTTAGAAAAATCTATATTCTCTATGAGGCTGTGCAGGGATCCAGATAGCAGATTTAAGAGGAAACTTGAGTCATCAGCGTACAATAATATCTTTGTTTTAAAGCCCTGGATTTCTAGCCCCTCTATGTTATTGTTGGATCTGATTTTAATAGCTAACATTTTGATGGCCATAATAAATAGATACGCCAGCAGTGGACAACCTTGTTTTAGTCCTCTTGACAGCTTAATACTTTCTGAGAAGTAGCCATTACTTATTATTTTATACCTAAGGTTACTATACATAACTCTAACCCATTGTATAACAGATTCTCCAAAATTAAAATAGTCCAGGCATTATATATACATTCTAGTCGTACTGTATTAAAAGCTTCCTAGAGTTTTCATGGTGTTCTATTGTTTCCAGTACTGTTCTTATATTATCTCCAATGTATTGTCTATGCAAAAAAACCTGTCTGATCATATTGAATTATATCCAACAATACCCTTTTAATTCTATGTGCTATGCATTTTGGATAACAACACTGAAATGTAAGGGCCTATATTTTTTTAGGTTGACTGGAACATTTTAATTAATTGTTATTATTTAATGTCATCACCCCTTGTGAGTCTCTTTTCCTATGATAGAAATATATTTCACTGTCAGAAGTTGAGCCTTTCCAAATCATGTCCAATCAATTGAACTGGTCACAGGTGGGCCCCAATCAAGTTGTAGTAGCATCAAGGATGATCAATGGAAACAGGATGTACCTGAGCTCAATTTTGAGCCTCATAGCAAACGGTCTGAATACTTATGTAAATAAGGAATTTCTGTTTTTTATTTTAACACATTTGCAAAATTTTCTAAGAACCTGTTTTTTCTTTGCCATTATGGGGTATTTTATGTAGATTGATGAGGATTTGCATTTAATTAATACATTTCTGAATAAGACTGTAGTGTAACAAAATGTGGAAAAATACTTTCCGAATGCACTGTATCTGCTCAGAGCCTTTTGAGAGTGGAGTAGGGCACATCATCTCTCCACTATTTCATGGGGAAATTGCTCATTAATAGAGAATGGTGTGTTCTTCAGCTCCTTACCCAGTTGTAGCAAGGCAATCTTCATTTTGAAGTGTGTTAGCCTATTCATTTTGAAGTGAGTTAGCCAAGCTAATATCTGACGGTAGGACGGTGCCTTCCCTCCCCTCTGCCACCCAAACTGTGAGACCTTTGGAAATAATTTGTGTTCGTCCTTGTTCTTCAGATTGTTTCATGAAAACCTTGACTTAATCCTCAGTTGCCTGATCATTTTTATCCTCCTTTATTGCCAGTACTACTATGTTATTCTTCATACTTATGCACTTCAGATCAAGTCATTATTTTTAATTGTGTTATTAACATACCATAGCTTCTCCATAGTGCAGTGTTCCCCAACTGGCGGCCTACGAGCCAAATTTGGCCGGCTGTTGATTTTATTTTGCCCCCCAATTATTCTGAACAAAATGTATTTAGAGACTGTAAAGAGACCAGCAAATCAGCTCAAAGTGACTTTAATTTTGGATATCTGTTCTATAGTATTACCATACATAATAGAGAGATATATATGATTGTATACACATGTTAGCAAGGTTTGAAGTGATTATGTTTTAGTTATCTGTTTCGGCATCTTGCAGTCAATTTGCAGTCTATAAATGATTTGTAATTATGTTCCGGCCCCCTGACCATCCACTCAAGAAAAGATCAGGCCGCAGCTGAATCTCATTGATGACCCTTGCCATAGTGGCTTTTAGGGAGTCCACGGTCGTTTTCAATAACTTATTTTCAGCTCGTATTTCTTCCATTATTTTATTGCTGTAAACCCATTATTGCTGTAATCCATTGTTATAAAAACCTCCTCTTCCATTGTTACATTTGGAAGTTTAGATAGTGGCTTCCATTCAGTTTCATTCTAGGAGAGTTCTGTTCTTGTTCGTTTCGATGTGTATGATTCTTGTTGGAGCATATCAAAGTGTTGATTGATACATAGTTGAAGGTTCTCTACATTATCCAGAATGTTTGTTTTGAAGTTAATCAGTTTATTCTCAATTTTACGATTAATTCATGGGACAAGCTGTGTCTACCACACTGCCAATTCCCACATAATGTCCACCCTGAAGAACTTGTTACCCTTACCTGAGAGTCTGGAGAAGATGAGGAGTATGAAGGAGAGTGAGAGATGAGAAGCCATTTCTGGCTCTGTGTCTCCGTATGTTACAGAGGGAAAAAAAGTATTTGATACCCTGCTGATTTTGTACGTTTGCCCACTGACAAAGAAATGATCAGTCTATAATTTTAATGGTAGGTTTATTTGAACAGTAAAAGACAGAATAACAACAACAAAAAATCCAGAAAGTTTTTATAAATGGAATTGCATTTTAATGAGGGAAATAAGTCTTTGACCCCCTCTCAATCAGAAAGATTTCTGTCTCCCAGGTGTCTTTTATACAGGTAACGAGCTGAGATTAAGAGCACACTCTTAAAGGGAGTGCTCCTAATCTCAGTTTGTTACCTGTATAAAAGACACCTGTCCACAGAAGCAATCAATCAGATTCCAAACTCTCCACCATGGTCAAGACCAAAGAGCTCTCCAAGGATGTCAGGGACAAGATTGTAGACCTACACAAGGTTGGAATGGGCTTCAAGACCATCGCCAAGCAGCTTGGTGAGAAGATGACAACAGTTGGTGCGATTATTCGCAAATGGAAGAAACACAAAATAACTGTCAATCTCCCCTCGGCCTGGGGCTCCATGCAAGATCTCGCCTCGTGGAGTTGCAATGATCATGAGAACGGTGAGGAATCTGCCCAGAACTACACGGGAGGATCTTGTCAATGATCTCGAGGCAGCTGGGACCATTCAACTCAATTCACCGTGTTTGGAGGAGGAGGAATGCTGCCTATGACCCCAAGAACACCATGCCCACCATCAAACATGGAGGTGGAAACATTATGCTTTGGGGGTGTTTTTCTGCTAAGGGGACAGGACAACTTCACCGCATCAAAGGGACAATGGACGGGGCCATGTGCCGTCAAATCTTGGGTGAGAACCTCCTTCCCTCAGCCAGGGCATTGCAAATGGGTCGTGGATGGGTATTCCAGCATGACAATGACCCAAAACACATGGCCAAGGCAACAAAGGAGTGGCTCAAGAAGAAGCACATTAAGGTCCTGGAGTGGCCTAGCCAGTCTCCAGACCTTAATCCCATAGAAAATCTGTGGAGGGAGCTGAAGGTTCGAGTTGCCAAACGTCAGCCTTGAAACCTTAATGACTTGGAGAAGATCTGCAAAGAGAAGTGGGACAAAATCCCTCCTGAGATGTGTGCTAACCTGGAGGCCAACTGCAAGAAACATCTGACCTCTGTGATTGCCAACAAGGGTTTTGCCACCAGGTACTAAGTCATGTTTTGCAGAGGGGTCAAATACTTATTTCCCTCATTAAAATGCAATTCCATTTATAACATTTTTCACATGCGTTTTTCTGGATTTTTTTGTTATAGACTGATCATTTCTTTGTCAGTGGGCAAACGTACAAAATCAGCAGGGGATGAAATACCTTTTTCCCTCACTGTATATGGTACCGATGCACAATGTGTGTGTCAAGGACCAAGGCACCAAAGAGAATGACTGAACTTCCTAACAGCTATGGCTGTCTTTAACTCTCTTCCTGCTTTTGTTTGAGTGTATAGGCCCCCCTCAGTGGCAGATAAACTATTACATTCTATAAACTAGTTGTAACATAAGGCTCTAAGGCACTACAATTGATTACTTTATTTAATTAGCACATTTGTAGATCTTATATCAAATCAAATCCTGTATAGTGTTAATAAAGATGGAGGACACAGCAGCCTTTTAGTTGGTGATGAGCAGCAACAGTTGAGATGGAGTCAGAGGTTCAGGTGCAAGAAATACATTTTTAAACTGGGTGGTTCAAACCGTGAATGCTGATTGGCTGACAGCCATGGTATATCAGACCGTATACCACGGGTATGACAAAAATTTTATTTTTACTGTTTTAATTACGTTGGTAACCAGTTTGTAATAGCAGTAAGGCACTTTGGGGTTTATGGTATATGGCCAACATACCAAGGTTAAGGGCTGAATCCACACACTCATCG
This sequence comes from Brachymystax lenok tsinlingensis, assembly GCA_030435695.1. Classification (NCBI taxonomy): domain Eukaryota; kingdom Metazoa; phylum Chordata; class Actinopteri; order Salmoniformes; family Salmonidae; genus Brachymystax; species Brachymystax lenok. The sequence goes on from CM059815.1 coordinate 36,227,413, forward strand.
TTGCTTTTTCCTAAGAACAGCCCTTAGCCGTGGTGTATTAGCCATTTACCACACCCCTCGGGCCTTTTGCTTAGATATATATTTTACAGTTTAGGTGATGAAGACGGGATCCAGAGGTTGTATTTACAAAAATGTACAGATGACAAAAATTATGAAAAACAATTAACTTAAAAAAAATAGTAGATTTACTTGGCCAAAAGTAATATATAACCTCAAGTCAGGGACTAAGGTAAAACAGCCTGCATGAAACATTTACACTACTCCTCCTGAATAGAGTTTAGCACCAGAGTTGTAAACTCACTGAGGGGTGAAGTATACTTTGCAGACTATTCCATGTCTCTGGTGCACAATAGTGAAAGGCCGTCTTGCCTAACTGGGTAATGGCCCTGGGGACTTTAAGTAGCAACCACCTAGTAGACTGTGTCTGGTAACTGCTAGTGGTTAATGAGTGTGGATCATTGAAGGTGGTAGTGTAGGGATCTTCCATGTGACTAGGACACCAGCTATCACCATCATCAACATGCCCAGAGGAATCAGTAGGACTTTTAGATCTATGGAAATGATGATGAGAAACTATGTTTATTATAAAATACAGTTAATAAAATATCACAAAAAAATATTTTTTATTATTATGTTTTTTGTGCTGCTATGACAAAATTTAAAATATTTGTTCAGCTCTTCACGCCTTTTATGTGGAAAATTACCATTGAGAATAGAATGCTGCTACGTCTACAACCACAGAGGTATGAGGAAGTGGTAAATGTGTCTGTCTCTATTATATTTTGTATTTTTATTTATTTATATTAAATGTATCTATAACAGGAAGTGTGTTGGTCTATACTCAGTGTGAAAACATTTAAGGAGGATGTTTTTGTGCCTTAAACATTGATCTTCATCTTCAGTCCACTCATTGTCAACGTTAAGACTTTTCTTCTGGTGGCATCAGTTGTCAGCTGTAGGGTCAGTAAATGTTCCATCTATAGTCCCAGAACTCGAGACTGAGTCAAGACCAAGACCTGGAGCGGGACGAGGGGTTCCAAGACCGAAGCAAGACTGAGACCAGAAAAATGTCAAATTCAAGACCATGATTGCTATACTGTCGAATCGCCATCATAATAAAAGTAAAAATGTCCAGTACTTCTGTGTTCATATTTCAGAAGAACATATGGATTCTTTAGACCTTCAGAATGGTGAAACAATGCATGTTGAGGGCACATAAAGCTACTCTACAAATTATTACCAACCCAAACACAGTGGGGAACAATGAGGGTCTTCTACGCCTTGAGAGAAGAGCTAAGGATTTATATGAAAATAATAATAATGTTTTCACTAGGGGTGTAATCATAGAATTACATACACAATCCATATTATTTGTATATATAATCTCTGTGGTCCTAGTAGTCTAGGACGGGTAAAGATGTGTCATATAACTTTTAACATGCATTACCTTTTAAACGTGGCAAAAATACAACCAGTCATGATGTTTTCATCTGATTGTCATACAATCACTTGACAATCAGACAATAAGGTGCTCCTGTAGGCTTCCCACTAATGTTCATCTAATCACAAAATAATTCCAGCATCCAAACAGTGCACTGTACACCTGCAATTTGATGAATGGAAAGAGACATAGGTTATAAAACCCCTAAGTGTATTGTAATGACAATCTGTGACTGTCATTAGTTCTACACTTGTAGACTAAATTGATGCGTCCACTGCTTCATGTGACTAGGACACCAGATATCACCACCACCACCATGCCCACAGGAATCAGTAGGACTGTTAGATCTACGGAACTGAAAGTGAAAGACTATGCTTATAGTAAAATATTGTCCATAAAACGTCTAAGACATTAAGATGAATGATCCTGTTTGTGCTGCTATGACTAAATGGAAACATTTGTTCAGCTCCTGTAACTTGGCCATCCATGAATAGAAAGCTGCAACTTCTACAAACCACTGAGGTGTGAGGAAGTGGTAAATGTCTCTATAACAGTGTGTTGGACTATACTCGTGTGAAAACATTTCAGGAGGGTGTATTTGTGCTCTAAACTCTAGTGTGAACAACAGAAAATGTAACATTTCTTCATATTTCTATTGTCATCCATTTGGAAGAGTAAGTATGAAATACAGCTGAATGAGTGATAATTACCTCATGGTGTCCTTCTCCTTGCCCCCCTCAGGTCCTTGGACTGTGTTGTCAGTCTGAACAGGCTCAGCAGTTGGAGAGAAAGAGGGTTGTTCAGTGGGTGGAGCTTGGGTTGCTGTGAGGTGAAAACAACAATGGTATTATGACTGGTGTACCAGAGAGAAACAGGGTAGACTGAACTGTAACAAGACATTGTGGCTAAGCTAGGACCTTCTGGTCCAGCTAATTTCATCTACCCCAACATGTGGATTTTAGAATTAGCACTGAGTTCAAACCAATGGCAGGACCACAGTCAATATTACCAAAAGCTTTGCATGGGGTTACATTTAAATTTGTTTCAGATGATCAGCCAGCAAGACTGGATAAAACCAGGTTAATACTTAATTCTACAGTATCTGATTGCTCTCTACTCACTGGTCATAGTGGAGGTACTTTGTGTGGTGGTTTGTTGTCTGACAGTGATGTGAACAGGCATCATAAGGTCTCCCACTCCACACCTGTACCAGCCAGTGTTCCCCATCTTCAGTCCACTCATAGTCATCGTTAAGATGTTTCCTTTGGTGGCATCAGTGGTCTGTTGTAGGGTCACTGATGTTCCATCTATAGTCCCAGCATTTCCCTCCACACAGTAGACACTGCCACCAATCCTGCACCACCAGGTGCACCAGGTATTTCCAGTGTTCCTATAGTAACAATTTACAATGACACTCCCTCCTTCAACTCCAGTCACCTCCTGTTGGTCCACATAGAGTTCTGGAGTACCTGAACACAGAGGTACAGACACCAAAGAAGGTCCTGAGTGATCCAGTGTTTTTTTGTAACAACTGACCACAAATATCATAATGATGATATGATGTATAGAGAACAGAAAGTAGACATGTACCAACATTCCTCATGTCAACTTGAACAATAATAGTGGTACCAGTAAATTAAACCAGAACACCAGTCATGTAATCATATGGAAGAGTTGTAGGGATCTTACCTGGAGTGACTGATAGGTAGAACCATCCTGTCCAGTCATTTTCTCCATTGATCTCCACAGCACACCAGTAATATCCAGAGTCCTCTGGCTCCAGATCAGTCATAGTCACAGTGAAGGTTCACTGGTTGATGTCATCAGAGATTGAGATCTTATCTGTGCTCTTAGGAGGGTCAGTGCGTTCAACAGGGGAGCAACTTTTAAAAGAACCCCGCTTGCACAAGAATTTCACATGAGTTTTGTATTCCTGAATATATTGACATGTGATGGTGGTGGAGCCTCCTGTCTTCACAGATAATACAGGAAGTGTTATTGCTTCTGTCTTCAGAGTTTCAACATGTGTCCAGTCCCTGACCTCAACACTTCATAGAAACATGTTACCCTTACCTGAGAGTCTGGAGAAGACGAGGAGGAGGAGGGAGAGATGAGAAGCCATTTCTGGGTATGTGTCTCTGTATGTTATATGGTACCAATGCACAATGTGTGTGTCAAGGACCAAGGCACCAAAGAGAATGACTGAACTTCCTAATAGCTAGTCGTCTTTAACTCTCTTCCTGCTTCTGTTTGAGTTTAGAGTATATGTACTGTATGGTAATGACAGGGGCATGTGAACATGCCCCTGTCCAAATCACCTTTAAGTAACATCAACCCAAATATGAAGTTGATTTCAGAGCATTTTGGTCACAAGGGATCATATGTCCCCATCCCTTCCATTGAGTTTTAGCTAGTGGTGGCTAAAGATAGCTGAAGAGTATAGTGACTGTTTAATGAAAACCGAACTATGGATTACAATTTCTCCTGTCCCATAGCCTACTTTCAGGGTGGGTAACCATCTAACGTCATGTTGTAAAATAGTGAACTACTCCTTTAAGTCACAATAATCAATTATTGAAAGTGGCATGAACATGCCTTGTTGCCAAGATATAACTTTAAGTTTAAGCTTCCTCACAAGATTATCAAGATGAACTTTGTAGGAAAGCTTATTTTCCAACCATATAACTAGGTATTTGTAAGATGACACCATATTAACGGAGATAAAATGGAGTCCTGGGTAATCTCAAAGAAACTAAACGTGATTCCCAGAATAGACCGATTGTGTTTTGTCTGCGAGATAGTTTCTAAACCAATTGACAGCCCCTTCATTGAGACCAATATTAGTGAGTCTGCCTAGCAACAGTTTGTGGTCAACTAAAGCCAGACTGAACCCCACACAGGATGTTGTTTTTAAGTAGGAATTGATTTAGCTGAGAGTTCACTAGGGATTCAAAGACTTTGACCAGGATAGGGAGCTTGGAAATAGGGCAATAGTTATTCACATCTGAAGGGTCTCAACCCTTTAGTAGGGGGTGAACATTTGCTGATTTTCACATTTTGAGTACTGAATAGTATTTTTTCTTTTATTCGACATTTGTTTAATTTATTATTAATCATTAACAATTCAAGCATAGATGTGCTTGCAAGCACACACTCTTCAGAAACAAGGTATTTTGGCATATAAACAACTTTCTAAGAATATCTTAATAGATTTTAAAGTTTATTAGCAAAGCATGCAATTTTTATAAAGCAGACAGAATAGTACAGTAAGACTATGATCCACAAATCATTTGTGGGCAACAACATATGGATTAAAAAGTTGAATTAGGTCAAAGACATAGGAAAAATGTATCATAAATTAACAGTTTCTTATTTTGTGTGTTTTATCACTGAAAAAGCAGGTGCAAGAAGTAAATCTGTCCCTTGGTCTCACCACAGAGACCTGTCTGGTTTCTAATGATCTTTAATTTCACCTCAGAGTCGGTTTGCCCTGAACTTCACCACAGCAATGACGGTGCACAGGAGGAAGAGCACTTCATTACCAATTTTTTGGCAGGTAGAAGAATATTCTCTCCCATCTGTAGAAGAATTTAAACATTTAGAACATGTGCCTCTGTACATTTCTGGAATGTAATATTTTTTTAAAAGTGGAATTGTAAAGGGAAGACTTCCTATTTCTCGAGGCAGTGTAATATATATTTAACAGTTTGCGGCAGCAGTGATGATTTTGACTGCACAAGGTGTTTAATGAGTGCAGATCATATAAGGTGGTATTGTAGGGATCTTCCATGTGACTAGGACACCAGCTATCACCACCACCAACATGCCCAGAGGAATCAGTAGGACTTTTAGATCTATGGAAATGATGGTGAAAGACTATGTTTATTGTAAAATAAAGTGCATAAAACATCACAGATAAATATACGATTATAATATTTTTTTGTGCTGCTATGTCAAAATGGAAATATTTGTTCAGCTCTCCGCACCTTCCATGTGTGAAACTTTACCATCCAGAATAGAATGCTGCTACTTCTAAAACCACAGAGTTATGAGGAAGTGGTAAATGTCTCCATGACAACAGTGTCTTTTTGGACTATACTCGGTGTGAAAATGTTTAAGGAGGGGGTTTTTGTGACCTAAACTATAGTGTGAAAAACGGATAATTATGTTACCTTTCTTCATATTTCTATTGTCATCCATTTAGAAGAGTAAGTATGAAATACAGCTGAATGAGTGATCATTTCCTCATGGTGTCCTTATAATAATTGATTAATAATAATAGATAGTTGTAGAAAAGGCTATAGGCATGTCAACCCAGTCTGTTTAGTTCTTTGGTTCCGATTGTTCATAAAATGAAAGAAGAATAACACGTTTTTTATCATGTAAAAAGAGAAGGGTCCTTCTGTATAATATCACAAGAACAGTTGTTAATGTCCATTACATGCATGCTGCCTGTCAGCAGAGAGACATTTTGAAGAAAGAAGATGGAAAATACATTTTAACATCCGCTATTGACTGCGAGTAAATATTTGTCCTCCAGATCACACGATCTGAATGGATACATATGTTTAACTGACACAGCCAGGGCAAGATAGCATTAAAGCACATGCAGTTCTGACATTCTAGAGAGAGTAAACCTGTAAACCAACGTTCTCTCTACACACACACATTTATAGTTGATCTATCACTTTGGCTATAAATCGGTTTAACCCAGTGTTAACCAGCCCTGCGCTAGCAGAGTTAACACACCCTGTTGACAACACCAAACCCATTTGCCGGAACAATAATATTGGCATGTTTGAGATTGAGATGTATTGTTTACATGGTGTTAAAAAATTGTGACACAGATTGTATTCTCCATTGGAGAACCTAGACAGATTACCCTCCTCCTCTATCAATCCTTTATCCTACTTAGCCTCACAATAGATTAGATCTTAAATTCTATTCGTTCCTATTCAAATCCACCAAAAGGGCAGCACAGCATTCAAGTCATAATAGACTCCAATCTCTGCAATTAGCTTGTATCAGATCAAAGTCAAAACCCAACCTTGGTTTTTCCATTTTAACGCTTGTGCAGGCTTCAAAATAAGTAAACACAAAAGTAAGTATTTCCCAATTTCGCCTTCCCATAAATCTAAACCAAATTTTAAGTTCACATAGTCCAAAATGTATGTATTGCATTAGTAAAAAACGATGACTCCATCATGCATAAAAAAGTACAGTAATAATAATAATACAGGATTATAATGTGTAGTGAGGTGCAATGTGCATTGGGGACTACTTCAGTAGAGTTATCATTCACAGCCAAATTGCTATCTTCAAATGCTTGAACAATTAGTTGTTTACATACAATTTATCGACCACCAGAAGAACATTCTGCTTCGAAAGTCGGATACAGGGCACATCGTCTCTCCACTATTTCATGGGGAAATTGCTCATTAATAGAGAATGGTGTGCTCTTCAGCTCCCTACCCTGTTGTAGCAAGGCAATCTTCATTTTGTAGTGAGTTACCCTAGCTACTATCTGACAGTGCCCAGCTGTGTAAAGTACTTCAGTAAAAAATACTTTGAAGTACTACTTAAGTAGTTTTATATATTTATATATTGTAAACTTGTACTTCTTAGATCTCTTACATACTGCTTACTGACACATTACATAGGCATGGTTCATTGGGTTGTTTCCGGCATGTGTCTGGCACCGTCTCCTATCTTAACTTATAGAACATATTCCAATAATTATTTATGACACTAAGACAAGATGAAAATGTTCAAGGCTGTCTCTTCATATGATACAATTTTCCATCACTTGTTACATGTTGAATGCTTAGCAGGACAAGTCACCCCTACTGCCTCTGATCTGGCAGACTCACTGTCACGTCCTGGCCATAGATAGCCCTTTTTGGCTTCTCTATGGTGGTTTTGGTCAGGACGTGACCAGGGGGGTTTAGATTCTATGTAGAAATGTCTATGTTGGTTTGGTTTGGGCTCCCAATTAGAGGCAGCTGTTAGTCGTTGTCTCTAATTGGGAATCCTATTTAGTGTGTTCAGTCCCCCACCTGTGTTGTGGGATATTGTGTATAGTTGTGCTATGGGCATTGGTGAGTGGCATTGGTGAGTGGCATTGGTGAGTGGCATTGGTGAGTGGCATTGGTGAGTGGCATTGGTGAGTGGCATTGGTGAGTGGCATTGGTGAGTGGCATTGGTGAGTGGCATTGGTGAGTGGCATTGGTTAAATCATGTTTCACGCAACCCTGCACGCTGTGTCTTGGTCTACTTATGTCAGCGATCGTGACACTCACTAAACACACAAACACAGTGTTGGTGTGCCCCTGGCTATCCATACATTTAAACAACAAAAATTAAGAAAACGGTGCCATCTGATTTGCTTAAAATAAGGAATTTGAAATTATGTATACTTTTGATACTTAAGTACATTTTAGCAGTTACATTTACTTTTGATACTTAAGTATATTTAAAACAAAATACTTCTATACTTTTAATCAAGTAGTATTTTACTGGGTGACTTAAGTATGATTCTATTAAGGTATCTTTTCTTTTACTCAAAAGGAAAATTAGGTACTTTTTACACTACTGATGGTACCTTCCCTCCCCTCTGCCAACAAAACGCTGAGCCCTTTGAAAATAAATTGTATCCCCCTTTTCCTCCATCTGAGATCACATGTCATGAAATCCTTGACTTCATCCTCAATTGCCTGATAGTTTTCATCCTCCTTTATTCCCATTATATTATTCTTCATAGGCTAATTCTGCACTTCAGATCAAGTAATTCTGCTTTCATTGCATTATCATCATACCGTAGCCTCTCAGTAGTGCAGGGTTCCTCAACTGGTGGCCCGTGGATGATTTTATTTGGCTCCCAATTTTTTTTTTTTTATTGTTGGACATAAAACACTGTAAAAAGACCAGAAAATCAGCTCAAGTTTATTTTAATTTTGGAAATCTGTTCTGAAGTACTACGAAGCATTATAGTAAGATGTATGTAATTGTATACAAATGTAAGCAAGGTTTGGCGTGATTATGTTTTAGTCATCTGTTTGGGCTTCTTGGGGTCAATTTGAAGTCTGTAAACTACTTGTAATTATATTCCGGCCCCCTGAGCATCCGCTTGAGAAGAAATCACCCCGCAGCTGAATCTAGTTGATAATCCCCAACTGTAACTGATCTACAAATGTGCTAATTAAATAAAATTATTAATTGTAGTGCTCTTGTTCACTTCAATGTGTACGATTCTGGTTAGAGAATTTCAAAGTGTTGATCAATAAATAGTTGAAGGTTCCCTACATTATTCAGAATGTTTGTTTTGCACTCATCAGCTAATCCTCAATTTTATGATGAATTCATGGGACATGCTGTGTCTACCACGTTACCACTTGCTATGTAATTTCCTCTAAAGGACTTGTTACCCTTACCTGAGAGTCTGGAGAAGATGAGGAGTACGATGGAGAGGGAGAGATGAGAAGCCATTTCTGGACATGTGTCCCCATATGTTATATGGTACCAATGTGAATGATTGAACTTCCAAATAGCTATAGCTGTCGTTAACTCTCTTCCTGCTTCTGTTTGAGTGTATATTCCCCCCTCAGTGGCAGATACAACTAGTTCATAGAATGTAGTAGTTGCTAACATAAGGCTCTAAGGCACTACAATTGATTACTTTATTTAATTAGCACATTTGTATATCTTATATAAAATAAAATCACGTATAGTTGTAAACTCACTGAGGGGTGAAATATACTTTTCAGACTATTCCATGTCTCTGGTGCACAATAGAAATAGGCCATCGTGCCTAACTGGGTAACGGCCCTGGGGACCTTACGTAGCAAGCACCTAGTAGACCGTGTCTGGTAACTTCTGGTGGTTGAAGGAGAACAGGCTATAGAGGTAGTGAGGGAGTTTACCCAGAAGGCCTTTGTATATGAACACATACCAATGTAGCTGTTTGCACATGTAAATTGAGGTCCAGCCCACCATTTGATGCTAGGTGCATGATAGACTAAATCCAGTCTCTGTAGCACATAGGAGGACGCTTCATGCATGTACATTAAGTCACCAAAATCAATTACTGAAAGAAAAGTGTCTTGAACAAGCCTTGTTGCAAAAAAATAAAAACCCAATTTCAGTTTGTTTCCTCACAAAATGATCCATATGACCTTTGTAATACAGCTTATTGTCCAACCGTATACCTAGGTATTTATCAGATAACACATTTTTAATGGAGCTAAAATGGAGCCCTGGGGTACATCTCTTGTAATCTAAAAATAATCTAGACTTGTGATTCTCAGCATAGATGCATTGTGTTCTGTCTGTGAGAGTTTCTGAACCAATTGATAACCCCTTCAATGAGACCAATGTTATTGAGTCTGACTAGCAACGGTTTGTGGTCAAAAAAAGCCAGACTGAACCCCACACAGGATGTTGTTCCAAGTAGGAATTTATTTAGCTGAGTTCACTAGAGATTCAAAGACTTTGACCAGAATAAGGAGCTTGGAAATAGGGCAATAGTTATTCACATTTGAAGGGTCTCCACCCTTTAGTAGGGACTGAACATATGCTGATTTCCAAATTGTGGGTATTGAACAGTTAATAGAATTTTTTTTGTATATATTTATTTCATTTATGCTTAATGATTAACAGTTCAAGGCATATGGTGCTTGCGAGCACACACAACTCAGAAACAATGTATTTTAGCAAAGACACAACTTTCTAAGAATATCTTAATAGATTCATTAACAAAGCATTTTACATATAAAGCAGACAGAATAGTACAGTAAGACTATGATTCAGTAAATAAAAAACAACTATGAAACAAATCATATCTTTTCAACAACATATGGACTAAAGTCAAATAAATTCAGCAAAAAAAGACGTCCTCTCACTGTCAACTGTTGATTTTCAGCAAACTTAACATGTGTAAATATTTGTATGAACATAAGTTCCACAGACATGTGACTAACAGAAATTGAATAATGTGTCCCTGAACAAAGAGGGGGTCAAAATCAAAAGTAAGTCAGTATCTGGTGTGGCCACCAGCTGCATTAAGTACTGCAGTACATCTCCTCCTCATGGACTGCACCAGATTTTCCAGTTCTTGCTGTGAGATGTTAACCCAGTCTTCCACCAAGGCACCTGCAAGTTCCCAAACATTTCTGGGGGGAATGGCCCTAGCCCTCACCCTCCGATCTAACAGGTCCCAGATGTGCTCAATGGGATTGAGATCCGGGCTCTTCGTTGGCCATGGCTGACATTCCAACACTGACATTCCTGTCTTGCATGAAATCATGCACAGAACGAGCAGTATGGCTGGTGGCATTGTCAAGCTGGAGGGTCATGTCAGGATGAGCCTGCAGGAAGGGTACCACATGAGGGAGAAGGATGTCTTCCCTGTAAAGCACAGCGTTGAGATTGCCTGCAATGACAAGAAGCTCAGTCCGATGATGCTGTGACACACCGCCCCAGACCATGACGGACCCTCCACCTCCAAATCGATCCCGCTCCAGAGTACAATGCTCGGTGTATCCAACCATCACCCCTGTCTGGTCCAGCGACGGTGGGTTTGTTGCCGGTGATGTCTGGTGAGGACCTGCCTTACAACAGGCCTACAAGCCCTCAGTACAGCCGCTCTCAGCCTATTGCGGACAGTCTGAGCACTGATGGAGGGATTGTGCGTTCCTGGTGTAACTCGGGCAGTTGTTGTTGCCATCCTGTACCTGTCCCGCAGGTGTGATCTTCGGATGTATTGATCCTGTGCAGGTGATGTTACACGTGGTCTGCCACTGCGAGGATGATCAGCTGTCCGTCTTGTCTCCCTGTAGCGCTGTCTTAGGCGTCTCACGGTACAGACATTGCAATTTATTGCCCTGGCCACATCTGGAGTCCTCATGCCTCCTTGCAGCATGCCTAAGGCACGTTCACACAGATGAGCAGGGACCCTGGGCATCTTTCTTTTGGTGTTTTTCAGAGTCAGTAGAAAGGCCTCTTTAGTGTCCTAGGTTTCAATTAATGTGACCTTAATTGCCTACCGTCTGTAAGCTGTTAGGGGTCTTAACGACCGTTCCACAGGTGCATGTTCACAAATTGTTTATGGGTCAATGAACAAGCATGGGAAACAATGTTAAAACCCTTTACAATGAAGATCTGTGAAGTTATTTGGATTTTTACGATTTATCTTTGAAAGACAGGGTACTGAAACGTTTCTTTTTTTGCTGAGTTTACATAGGTTAAATGTACCATAAAGCAGTTTCTTATTGTGTGTTTTATCACTGAAAAAGCAGGTGCAAGAAGTAAATCTGTCCCTTGGTCTCTCCAGACCTATCTGGTTTCTACTTATCTTTTGTTTCATCACAGAGTCAGTTTGCCCTGAATTTCACCACAGCAATGATGGTGCACAGGAGGAAGAGCACTGCATTACCAATTTTTGGCAGGTAGAAGAATGTTCTCTCCCATCTGTAGAAGAATAAAACATTTACAACACGTTCCTCTGTAAATTGCTGCAATACAATGACCATGTTTATTTTAAAGGGGAATTGAAAAGGGAAGTTGGTAGTGGACTTAATTAATTGATGTTAATGTACTTCCTATTTCTAAAGGCAGTGTATATTTAACAGTTTGTGGCGGCAGTGATGATTTTGATCGCTCAAGGTATTTAATGTGTGTGGATCATATAAGGTGGTAGTGTAGGGATCTTCCATGTGACTAGGACACCAGCTATCACCACCACCAACATGCCCAGAGGAATCAGTAGGACTTTTAGATCTATGGAACTGATGGTGAAAGACTCTTTATTGTAAAATACAGTCCATAAAACATCACAAAATTGAAATACTTTTCAGCTCTTCACACCTTTTATGTGTGGAAAGTGACCATCTAAGAATAGAACGCTGCTTCTTCTACAACTACAGAGGTATATAACATGAAGTGTGTTGGCCTATACTCGGTGTGAAAACAGTTAAGGAGGGTGTTTTTGTGCCCTAAACTCTCGTGTGAAAAACATTGATCTTCATCTTCAGACCACTCATAGTCAACGTTAAGACTTTTCTTCTGGTGGCATCAGTGGTCAGCTGTAGGGTCACTGATGTTCCATCTATAGTCCCACACAGGAGACACTGCCACCAATCCTGGACCACTCCATATGTCCAATTTCACTATAATAATAATTTAAAATAACACGCCCTCCTTCAACTCCAGTCACCTCCTGTTGGTCCACATAGAGTTCTGGAGTACCTGAACACAGAGGTACAGACACCAAAGAAGGTCCTGAGTGATCCAGTGTTTTTTTTGTAACAACTGACCACAAATATCATAATGATGTATAGAGAACAGAAAGTAGACATGTACCAACATTCCTCATGTCAACTTGAACAATAATAGTGATACCAGCAGTGTTGTGTTGGAGACCATCTAAAGCAAAGACTGGCACAAGTCAAGACTGAGACCTGGTGCGGGACAAGGTATCCGAGACCTGGTGCGGGACAAGGTATCCGAGACCTGGTGCGGGACAAGGTATCCGAGACCTGGTGCGGGACAAGGTATCCGAGACCTGGTGCGGGACAAGGTATCCGAGACCTGGTGCGGGACAAGGTATCCGAGACCTGGTGCGGGACAAGGTATCCGAGACCTGGTGCGGGACAAGGTATCCGAGGCAGAGTTAAGACAGAGACCTGGAGCTTGACAAGGGGTCCGAGACAAAGCAATAGTGAGACAGGAAAAATGCAAGTCCAATTCAAAACCATGATTGTGATTTTGTCAAATCGGCATTCATAATAAGAGTTAAAAATGTCCAGTATTTCTGTGTTCATATTTCAGAAGAAGATATGGATTCTTTAGACATTCAGAATGGTGAAACGATTGATGTTGAGGGCAAATAGAGCTACTCTACAAATTTTTACTAACTCAAAAACAGTGGGGAACAATGAGGGCCTTCTACAGCTTCAGAGAAGAGCTAAGGATTTATATACAACCAGTCATGATGTGGTCCTGTAGGCTACCTGCTAACGTTGCTCCAATCACAAAATAATTCTAATTCTAAGAAATTAAGATTTTTTAATGTTTGTTTTTGTGCTGCTATGACTAAATGGAAATATTCTTCAGCTCTTCACACATTTTGTGTGTGAAACTTGGCCATACAAGAATAGAATGCTACTAGTTCTATAAACCACAGAGATATGAGGAAATGGTAAATGTCTCTATGACAACAGTGTCTTGGCCTATACTCCGTGTGAAAACGTTTAAGGTGGGTGTTTTTGTGGCCTAAACTCTCTAGTGTGAAAAACAGAAAATATTCCCTTTCATCCTATTTCTATTGTTATCCATTTGGAAGAGTAAGTATGGAATACAGCTGAATGAGTGATAATTACCTCATGGTGTCCTTCTCCTTGCCGCCCTCAGGTCCTTGGACTGTGTTGTCAGTCTGAACAGGCTCAGCAGTTGGAGAGAAAGAGGGTTGTTCAGTGGGTGGAGCTTGGGTTGCTGTGAGGTGAAAACAACAATGGTATTATGACTGGTGTACCAGAGAGACAGGGTAGACTGAACTGTAACAACACATTGGGGCTAAGCTAGGACCTTGTCCAGCTTATTTAATTTACCCCAACATGTGGATTTCAACGTAGTATTAGCACTGTTGAGTTCAAAACAATGGTAGCACCACTAATTATTCCCAAAAGGTTTTAAAAGTTTACAATCAATTTATTTTAGATGATCAGCCAGCAATAGTGTATAAAACCAGGTTAATACTTAATTCTACAGTATCTGATCGCTCTCTACTCACTGGTCATAGTGGAGGTACTTTGTGTGGTGGTTTGTTGTCTGACAGTGATGTGAACAGGCATCATAAGGTCTCCCACTCCACACCTGTACCAGCCGTGTTCTCCATCTTCAGACCACTCATAGTCACCGTTAAGATGTTTCCTCTGGTGGCATCAGTGGTCTGTTGTAGGGTCACTGATTTTCCCTCTGTAGTCCCAGAATTCTCCCACACACATTGGACACTATCACGAATCTTACACCACTTCCTATTTCCAGTGTTACTATAGTAACATTTTACAATGACACTCCCTCCTTCAACTCCAGTCACCTCCTGTTGGTCCACATAGAGTTCTGGAGTACCTGAACACAGAGGTACAGACACCAAAGAAGGTCCTGAGTGATCCAGTGTTTTTTTGTAACAACTGACCACAAATATCATGATGATGATATGATGTATAGAGAACAGAAAGTAGACATGTACCAACATTCCTCATGTCAACTTGAACAATAATAGTGATACCAGTAAACGAAACCAGAACACCAGTCATGGAAGAGTTGCAAGGATCTTACCTGGAGTGACAGATAGTTGGAATCTTTCTATCATGACATCTGATCCACCATTGATCTCCACAGCACACCAGTAACGTCCAGAGTCCTTCGTCCTCAGATCAGTCATGGTCACAGTGAAGGTTTGCTTGTTGATGTCATGAGAGATTGAGGCCTTATCTATGCTATTAAAACGGTCAGTTTGTACATCAGGGGAACATATTTGCAAATAACCTACTTTACACAAGTATTTCACATTCTTTTTGTATTTCAGATCATAGCAACATGGGATGGTGATGGAGCCTCCTGTCTTCACAGACACACGATAAGCACCTGTCGACACAACAGAAAACAAATTAGATTGGAATTCAAGCAAATTCTCACAGCAGAAAAGTCACATTCCATCTGGACTATAACGCATATAATATAGGAAGTGTTATTGATAAGACAAGCTCTCATCCAAATCTCCCAACAGTGCTACCTGTAGGGTTAGTTTCAGGTAAATGTTTCAGCCACTCCTAAACCTGTGACCAGAAACCACCTTCATAGCTGTAATACCAGAATAAGTGATCTTATGATTCTGTCTCTTCGCAGCAAAATCTGCAGAGATGAGATGGTTGTAATGTAACGGTTTTGATTTAAGATGATTGTTTATAGGGGTGCCAGGTAGGTTGTGTCTACCAGAGAAAATATTGGTTTCTCCTTTTGGGAGGGAGGGAATGAGTCCCATCTGGTCCATCAAGTCTACACCAATACAAAGGACTCATGTAAAAGTCTGGATGGACATACACTTTTTATAAACCCTTAAACATTGGAAATAACTTCAAAACTGTATTATTTTGCGTGGGTTGTATTACCAACATAAATGATCACACACACACATAATAATAAAACAAATAATGAGCTCTGGATCCTCCAGAAAAGTCCTGTAGCTCGGCCTTAAAAGAGTCCAGCCCGGTAAAGGAGGTCAGGGAACTGAAGTGACCTTAGTCACGCAATGTTTGTCCGTTCATACAAGTGTAGCGTAAACCCAGTATCAATCATACAATCAAAATAACAATTATTTTACCACACAACTATAAAGCGTATCAAATATTAAGTCCTCAACTACAACTGACCACATAAATCATCACCGTATACAGCACACCAAAACAAATAAAATAGCGTATACAAAAAGGTGGTAGTCAGTCGATCAGTCAGACAATCCAATCCGCCAACAGATCTCCAGCGGAGAAAGGCCACGAAGAAAAACGGAGATGTGTAGTCCAACGGACATAAAGAGTGGATCCGATCCTGGTTAAACTTGCTATTATGCTACAAAAGCACACTTTTAAATGCAACAAAACAAACGGAAGACAGGAGCTTCGTAACTGAGGGTTGAACACATCCTCATTCGAGTCTCCATCACAATAGTCAGCTGATGCTGGCTATTTAATTGGGAATTAAAGGGGGGTCGCCCTATTAGAAGGAGAAGCACTGAGACGGTTGAGACAAATTCAGGGCCGTCACAGTATGCCCCATATACATAACATTCATTTGGTGGCAAGAATTTTGTAGACTAGTTTAAAGTTTAAGTTTTGAATCAAGAGTTGTTTTGTGTATCAGTTCAGTTTGGGAGTAAGCCTTCTTCCATGGAATAGGATCCCTATCTTCTCCCCTTCCACTTGCCTCTTCCATTTGGGCAGTAATGCTGTAATCAGTTGGTTGTATATTTTAGTTAGCTGCATGTGTGACATAACTCCACCTTTCCTATTCATAATTTCATTAATACAGATAATACATGTATTCCATAAACAATGTTTTTTTCCGATCAATTAGTATATTTGAGTTTAACCATAATATTTGTTGTTGTATTTGTTCTGTCTTTTCTGGAGGATGAATCTGCAATTGCAACCAGCGTTGTATGGTTTGTTTTAGAAAGGGCAATATTTTTAACTGACTTAACTGAAAGTGAGAGGTTGTAGTCTGGATAAAGGGGAAAAGTCCATTTTCAACAAAGGGTGAGCCATTCTTACTAATCTACTTGAGGACCAGTTTGGCTTTAAGTATAACTTTTGTATGACTGATGCTTTAGTGAGAGGTTTAATGCTTTGATATTTAATCATTTTAGCCCTCCGAACTCATGTTTATTATATAAATAGGCACGTTTAATTTAGTCTTGTATGCCATTCCAAATAAAGTGAAATATATTTTTGCTCATGTTATTTGAAAAACATATCGTTTGGCGTAGGCAGGGCCATAGGTAAACTGTGATATGATAAGGAATTAATCAGGCATTCAATTATTTATTTAGGGGTATGAATCACGGTACACTTATCATAGTTTGGTTGTAATCCAGAGGTTAATAAATGATCTAGATCCTCTGTGAGGCTGTGCAGGGATCCAGATGACGTATTTAAGAGGAAACTTGACTCATCATTGTAAAATTATACCGTTGTTTTCATGCCCTGGATTTCTAGCTCCTCTATATTACTGTTGGATCTGATTATAAAAATAGCTAACATTTCGATTGCCATAATAAATAGATACGCCGACAGCGGACAACCTTCTTTTGCTCCTCTTTACAGTTGAATACTTTCTAAAAAGTAGCCATTATTTATCAATTTTACACCTGCAGGTGCATTTCATAACTAACCCATTGTATAAGAGATTATCCCACATTAAAATAGTCCAGGCATTTATATATAAATTCGTACTTTATCAAAAGCCTTTTCCAGTTCTTCTATGAATACCAGACCTGGCTTCCTAGGTTTTTCATAGTTTTCTGTCGTTTCAAGTACTTGTACTATATTATCTCCAATGTATCTTCCACGTAAAAAAACTGTCTGATCATGTCACGTCTACTCCCGCTCACCCTCTCCGGTGCTCGAGGTCACCGGTTCGCTCATTATTACCCACACCTGTCACCATCTTTACGTGCACCAGCGCCTCATCAAACTCATCTGGACTCAACCACTTTCTTAATTACCTCCTCTATATTTGTCAGTTTCCTCAGTTTCATTCCTGTGTCCGCATTGATGTTGTTTTGTTTCTCATGTCCAGACGCTGTTCCTGTTTATTCATGTCTGTTTATCTATTAAATATTCACTCCCTGTAGTTGCTTCTTGACTCCCAGCGTCTGGCGTTACAGAGCCGTTACAGATCAGGATGAATAATATTGGATAACACCTTTTTAATTCTATGCGCTATGCATTTAGCTAGGAGTTTTGCATCACAACACTGAAGTGTAAGGGGCCTCCAGTTTTTTAGGTGGGCTGGATCTTTATACTTATCTCCTGGGTCCTGTTTAAGTTGTTGAGTACCTGAGAGTTTACAATTTTTATACAAGTGGTTAAGACATACTAATCATGGAACTTTGAGTACATCGAAAGAAGGTTGATATATCTCAACTGGTATGCAATCCAGCCCTGGAGTTTCATTAGCCTAAAGGCTTCATTGCACCACATGAGTCTTTCTGTCCAGTGTTAATTTGACACTAGGGAAAAAAATCCTTACAGTTAACTTCAGTTAGTGGAAATGGATGAGCCTGAAAAGAAAACCTATTCTTGTATTTGCTTCCTCTTTCAAAATATAATTTCATTAATCATAGATGACTCCATTTGTAAAATGTTTCTGTAAAGTATTGATGGTAGCATTTCTATGTTCAAGATTGAAAAATAATTTGGTAACTTTTTTCCCATTTTCCATCCAGTTTGCTTTATTGTTGTAATATATTACTTTTGTTAGTTGCTGAATAAGTTACTCCATGTATTTTAGTTTTTTCCCTTATTATCCATCTGTACTGTTATTTCCTCAATTTACTTAATATGAACTCTTTTGACCAACATTTTTTAATTTAAAGATCAGTATTGGTGGCCTGTGGCCCAAATTTGGCTCGCAAGTGATTTTACTTGGCTCCTACATTTTTCTTAGCAAATATATATTTATATTTTCGTTGTTTGACATAAAATACTTTAAAAAAAAAAGCAAATTTTAATTTTGGAAATCTTTTCTCCAGCACTACCAAGCATAATATAAAGATAAACAGGGTTTAAAGTGATTATGTTTTAGTCATCTGTTTGGGCTTCTTGCGGTCAATTTGCAGTCTATTAAATATTTGTAATTATGTACAGACCCCTGACCATCCGCTCAAGAAAAAATTGACTCGCAGCTGAATCTAGTTGATTATTTCTGACTTAAACTGTAAAATATACCGTATATTTTTTAAATGTGCACTTAAAAAAATGTGAACCGCTAATTCCATCTCAACTGCTGCTGCTCAACACCAACTAAATAGGCTGCCGAGTCCTCCATTTTATTAACACAATACGTTATTTTATTTGATATATGATATACAAATGTGCTAATTAAATAAAATAATAAATTGTAGTGCTCTTGTTCTCTTCAATGTGTACGATTCTTGGAGTATATCAAAGTGTTAAACAATAAATAGTTGAAGGTTCTCTATATTATGCAGAATGTTTGTTTTGTAGTTATCAGCAATTTCTAAATTTCAGATTAATTCATGGGACAAGCTGTATCTACCACCTTGACACTTTCCATGTAATTTCCCTCCTAAAGAACATGTTACTCTTACCTGAGAGTCTAGAGAAGATGAAGAGGAGGAGGGAGAAGGAGAGAGGAGAAGCCATTTCTGGGTGTGTCTCCGTATGTTATATGGTACCAATGCACAATGTGTGTCAAGGACCAAGTCACCAAAGAGAATGACTGAACTTCATAATAGCTATAGCTGTCTTTAACTCTCTTCCTGCTTCTGTTTGTGTCTATGCCCCCCTCAGTGGCAGATAGAAACTATTACATTCTATCAACTAGTTGTAACATAAGGCACTAAGGCACTACAAATGATTATTTTATTTAATTAGCACATTTGTATATCTTATATCAAATTAAATCACGTATAGTGTTAATACAGATGGATGAACCAGCAGCCTATTTAGTTGGTGTTGAGCAGCAACAGTTGAGATGGAGTCAGAGGTTCAAGTGGGAAAAAGTTAGAATAAATAGATATATACTATACAGTTTATGGGTTGGTGAAGACTGGATTCAGAGGTTGTATTTACAGACATATACAGATGACAAATATTATGAAAAATAATTAACTTGCAAAAATAATACACTTACTTGGCCAATAATAATATATAAGGCAAAACAGCCCACATTTACACTCATCCTCCTTAATAATATAGTTTATCACCAGAGTTGTAAACTCACTGAGGGGCACTAGAACATCTAGGTGAAGAATACTTAGCAGACTATTCCATGCCTGGTGCACAATAGGAAAAGGGAGTCTTGCCTAACTGGGTAACGGCCCTGGGTACCTTACGTAGCAAGCACCTAGTAGACCGTGTCTGGTAACTGCTGGTGGTTGAAGGAGAACAGGCTATAGAGGTAGTGGGGGAGTTTACCCAGAAGGGCTTTGTATATGAACACATACCAATGTAGCTATCTGCTCATGTAAAGTGAGGTCCAGCCCACCATTTGAAACAAGGTGCAATGGTGGGTGAGTGACTTGGCATTTGTAACAAAGCACAAGGATGCATGATAGACTGAGTCCAGTCTCTGTAGCACAGAGGAGGCTTCATATATGTAAACTCAGCAAAAATAGAAACAACCTCTCACTGTCAACTGTGTTTATTTTCAGAACATAACAAGATTCAGCAACTGAGACATATACTGAACAAGTTCCACAGACATGTGACTAACAGAAATTGAATAATGTGTCCCTGAACAAGGGGGTCAAAATCAAAAGTAACAGTCAGTATCTGGTGTGTCCACCAGCTGCATTAAGTACTGCAGTGCATCTCCTCCTCATGGACTGCACCAGATTTGCCAGTTCTTGCTGTGAGATGTTACCCCACTCTTACACCAAGGCACCTGCAAGTTCCCGGACATTTCTGGGGGGAATGCTCAATGGGATTGAGATCCGGGTTCTTCGCTGGCCATAGCAGAACACTGACATTCCTGTCTTGCAGAAAATCACGCACAGAACGAGCAGTATGGCTGGTGGCATTGTCATGCTGGAGGGTCATGTCAGGATGAGCCTGCAGGAAGGGTACCACATGGGGGAGGAGGCCGCACTCAGCCTATTGCGGACAGTCTGAACACTGATGGAGGGATTGTGCATTCCTGGTGTAACTCGAGCAGTTGTTGTTGCCATCCTGTACCTGTTCCGCAGGTGTGATCTTCAGATGTACCGATCCTGTGCAGGTGATGTTACACGTGGTCTGCCACTGCGAGGACGATCAGCTGTCCGTTCTGTCTCCCTGTCTTAGGCGTCTCACAGTACGGACATTGCAATTTATTGCCCTGGCCACATCTGCAGTCCAAGGTACGTTCACGCAGATGAGCAGGGACCCTGGGCATCTTTCTTTTGGTGTTTTTCAGAGTCGGTAGAAAGGCCTTTTTAGTGTCCTAGGTTTTCATAACTGTGACCTTAATTGCCTACCGTCTGTAAGCTGTTAGTGTCTTAACGACCGTTCCACAGGTGCATGTTCACTAATTGTTTATGGTTCATTGAAAAAGAATGGGAACAGTGTTTAAACCCTTTACAATGAAGATCTGTGAAGTTATTTGGATTTTTACGAATTATCTTTTAAAGACAGGGTCCTGAAAAAGGGACGTTTCCTTTTTCTTGCTGAGTTTACATTAATCAATTACTGAAAGAAAAGTGGCTTGAACAAGCCTTGTTGCAAAAAAATTCAAACCCAATTTCAGTTTAAGCTTCCCTACATGAGTATCAATATGAACTTTGTAGGACAGCTGCTTGTTCAACCATATACCTAGGTATTTGTAAGATTACATATTTTTAAAGGAGATAAATTGGAGCCCTGGGGTACACTTCTAGTAATCTCAAGGAAGCTAGATTCTCAGCATAGACATGTTGTTTTCTGTCTGTGAAGTACTTCCTAAACCAATTGACAGCCACTGAGACCAATGTTATTGAGTCAGGCTAGCAACAGTTTGTGGTTAACTAAAGCCAGACTGAACCCCACACAGGATGTTGTTTTTCAAGTAGGAATATATTTAGCTGAGAGTTCACTAGAGAAGACTTTGACCAGGACAGATAAATAGGGCAATGGAAATAGGTTTGAAATAAGGCAATATTTATTCACATCTGAAGGGTCTCCACCCTTTAGTAGGGGGTGAACATATGCTCATTTCCAAATAGTGTGTATTGAATAGTTAACCTTTTTTAAAAGACATTTATTCAATTTATGCTTAATCATTTACACTTCAAGTATATATATTGCTTGCAACCACACACAACTCAGAAACAATATATTTGGGCAGAGACAACTTTCTAAGAATATCTTGATAGATTTGATAGTTTATTAACAAGGCATGCATTTTTAACATATAAAGCAGACAGAATAGTACAGTAAGACTATAATTCAGTAAATAAGATCAACTATGAAACAAAGTAAATCTGTCCCTTGGTCTCACCAGAGAGACCTATCTGATTTCTACTTATCTTTTGTTTCATCACAGAGTCAGTTTGCCCTGAACTTCACCACAGCAATGATGGTGCACAGGAGGAAGAGCACTGCATTACCAATTTTTGGCAGGTAGAAGAATGTTCTCTCCCATCTGTAGAAGAATTAAAACATTTACAACATGTTCCTCTGTAAATTGCTGCAATACAAGGACCATTTTTAAGGGGAACTGTTAAGGGAGGACAACATTTTTCTAAAGGCAGTGTATATTTAAGCACTAAGGCCTGGGGGTGTGTGATATATGGCCAATATACCACAGCTATGGGCTGTTCTTATGCACGACGCAAAGCGGATTGCCTGGATACAGCTCTTAGCCATGATCTATTGAACATATACCACAAACCCCTGAGGTGCCTTTTTGCTACTATAAACTGTTCACCAATGTAATTAGAGCAGAATAAATAAAGGTTTTGTCATACCAGAAGTATTCGGTCTGATATACTACGGCTGTCAAAGAATCAGCATTCAGGGCTTAAACCACCCAGTGTATATTTAACAGTATGCAACAACAGTTATGATTTTGACTCCACGGGGTCTTTAATGAGCGTGGATCTTTGAAGGTGGTGACTAGTGTTAACTCGAAATGACACAACGACAAGGTTCCAGTTTAACAAGGTTTACTATACCATATGAACACACTACAAGGTAGCCATTCCACTCAAGGCTAGGTCAATTAACGAACAAGACTCCTCGCGCAGGCGCACTCCTAACTGAGTGATAGCCCCGTAATAACAGAAGTATAGGGATACTTAAAACATGAACTTAACAACTAGGACACCATCTATCATCACCACCAACATTCCCAGAGGAATCAGTAGGACTTTTAGATCTATGGAACTGATAGTGAAAGTCTGTTTAATGTAAAATAAAGTCCATGAAAACATCACGGATAAATACATTTGTTTGTGCTGCTACGATGAAATTGAAATATTTGTTCAGCTCTTCACACCTTTTATGTGTGAAACTTGACCCTCCAAGAATAGAATGCTGCTACTTCTACAACCACAGAGATATGAGGAAGTGGTAAATGTCTCTATGATGGTAAATGTCTCTATAAGAGTGTCTTGGCCTCGGTGTGAAAACATTTCAGGAGGGTGTTTTTGTGCCCTAAACTCTAGTGTGAACAACAGAAAATGTATTACTATTATCATCCATTTGGAAGAGTAAGTATGAAATACAGCTGAATGAGTGATAATTACCTCATGGTGTCCTTCTCCTTGCCGCCCTCAGGTCCTTGGACTGTGTTGTCAGTCTGAACAGGCTCAGCAGTTGGAGAGAAAGAGGGTTGTTCAGTGGGTGGAGCTTGGGTTGCTGTGAGGTGAAAACAACAATGGTATTATGACTGGTGTACCAGAGAGACAGGGTAGACTGAACTGTAACAAGACATTGGGGCTAAAATATAACCTTCTTGTCCGGCTAATTTTATTTCCCCCAACATGGGAATTTTAACTTGGTTTTAACACAACGGTGGGACCCCTAAGTATTCACAAAAGCTTTGAATCAGGTTACAATCCAATTTGTTTCAGATAATAAGCAAGACTGGATAAAACCAGGTTAATACTTAATTATACAGTATCTAAATGCTCTCTACTCACTGGTCATAGTGGAGGTACTTTGTGTGGTGGTTTGTTGTCTGACAGTGATGTGAACAGGCATCATAAGGTCTCCCACTCCACACCTGTACCAGCCAGTGTTCCCCATCTTCAGACCACTCATAGTCACCGTTAAGATGTTTCCTCTGGTGGCATCAGTGGTCTGTTGTAGGGTCACTGATTTTCCCTCTGTAGTCCCAGAATTCTCCCACACACATTGGACACTATCACGAATCTTACACCACTTCCTATTTCCAGTGTTCCTATAGTAACATTTTACAATGACACTCCCTCCTTCAACTCCAGTCACCTCCTGTTGGTCCACATAGAGTTCTGGAGTACCTGAACACAGAGGTACAGACACCAAAGAAGGTCCTGAGTGATACAGTGTTTTTTTTGTAACAACTGACCACAAATATCATAATGATGATATGATGTACAGAGAACAGAAAGTAGACATGTACCAACATTCCTCATGTCAACTTGAACAATAATAGTGATACCAGTAAATGAAACCAGAACACCAGTCATGGAAGAGTTGCAAGGATCTTACCTGGAGTGACAGATAGTTGGAATCTTTCTATAATGACATCTGATCCACCATTGATCTCCACAGCACACTGGTAATGTCCAGAGTCCTCTGTCCCCAGATCAGTCATGGTCACAGTGAAGGATTGCTTGTTGATGTCATGAGAGAATGAGGCCTTATCTATGCTCTTGAAAGGGTCTGTTTTTACATCAGGGGAGCATATTTTCAAATAACCTACTTTACAAAAGTATTTCACATTCTTTTTGTATTTCAGATCATAGCGACATGGGATGGTGATGGAGCCTCCTGTCTTCACAGACACACGATAAGCACCTGTCGACACAACAGAAAACAAATTAGATTGGAATTCAAGCAAATTCTCACAGCAGAAAAGTCACATTCCATCTGGACTATAACGCATATAATATAGGAAGTGTTATTGATAAGACAAGCTCTCATCCAAATCTCCCAACAGTGCTACCTGTAGGGTTAGTTTCAGGTAAATGTTTCAGCCACTCCTAAACCTGTGACCAGAAACCACCTTCATAGCTGTAATACCAGAATAAGTGATCTTATGATTCTGTCTCTTCGCAGCAAAATCTGCAGAGATGAGATGGTTGTATGCCCCTTATACATAACATTCATTTGGTGGCAAGAATTTTGTAGAATAGTTTAAAGTTTAAGTTTTGAATCAAGAGTTGTTTTGTGTATCAGTTCAGTTTGGGAATAAGCCTTCTTCCATGGAATAGGATCCCTATCTTCTCCCCTTCCACTTGCCTCTTCCATTTGTGCAGTAATGCTGTAATCAGTTGGTTGTATATTTTAGTTAGCTGCATGTGTGACATAACTCCACCTTTCCTATTCATAATTTCATTAATACAGATAATTTATATATTCCGTTTTTCGATCAATTACTATATTTAACAATGTATATATTTATACATATATTTATCAATACATATATTTAACCATAATATTTGTTGTTATATTTGTTCTGTCTTTTCTGGAGGATGAATCTGCAATTGCAACCAGCGTTGTATGGTTTGTTTTAGAAAGGGCAATATTTTTAACTGACTTAACTGAAAGTGAGAGGTTGTAGTCTGGATAAAGCGGGAAAAGTCAATTTTCAACAAAGGGTGAGCCATTCTTACTAATCTACTTGAGAACCTGTTTGGCTTTAAGTATAACTTTTGTATGACTGATGCTTTAGTGAGAGGTTTAATGCTTTAATATTTAATCATTTTAGCCCTCTGAACTCATGTTTATTATATAAATAGGCACGTTTAATTTAGTCTTGTTTGCCATTTCAAATAAAGTGAAATGTTTTTTTGCTCATGTAATTTGAAAAACATATCGTTTGGCTTAGGCAGGGCCATAAGTAAATAGGTAAACTGTGATACGATAAGGAATTCATCAGGCATTCAATTATTTATTCAGGGATATGATTAACGGTACACTTATCATAGTTTGGTTGTAATCCAGAGGTTAAAAAATGATCTAGATCCTCTGTGAGGCTGTGCAGGGATCCAGATGACGTATTTAAGAGGAAACTTGACTCATCATTGTAAAATTATACCGTTGTTTTCATGCCCTGGATTTCTAGCTCCTCTATATTACTGTTGGATCTGATTATAATTATAGCTAACTGTCACGTCCAGGCCTGAGATGACAGGCTTGAGTGTTTAGGTTTCATTTTGGTGTAGGGTTTTTTGAGTTCTAGGATTTCTATATCTATGTTGGGGTAATGGTTCCCAATTAGAGGCAGCTGTGTGTCGTTGTCTCTAATTGGGAACCATATATATGTTTGGGGTTTTCATTTAGGTTTTGTGGGTTATTATTTGGACATAGCTTGTTTTGTGTGTTCGACTTCACGATCTTCGTTACTTTCGTTTTGTTAATTTTGCCCAGTTACGTTTGTATTAAATATGTATACTGGAAGCATCGCTGCGTCTTGGTCTGTCCAACCCGAAGATCGTGACATTAACATTTCGATTGCCATAATAAATAGATACGCCGACAGTGGACAACCTTCTTTTGCTCCTCTTTACAGTTGAATACTTTCTAAAAGGTAGCCATTATTTATCAATTTTACACCTGCAGGTGCAATTCATAACTAACCCATTGTATAAGAGATTATCCCACATTAAAATAGTCCAGGCATTTATAAATAAATTCGTACTTTATCAAAAGCTTTTTCCAGTTCTATGAATAGCAGACCTGGCTTCCTAGGTTTTTCATAGTGTTCTGTCGTTTCAAGTACTTGTACTATATTATTTCCAATGTATCTTCCACGTAAAAAACCTGTCTGGTCATGTCTACTTCCACTCCTCCTCTCCGGTGCACGAGGTCACCGGTTCCCTCATTAATACCCACACCTGTCACCATCTTTACGTGCACCAGCGCCTCATCAAACTCA
This sequence comes from Brachymystax lenok tsinlingensis, assembly GCA_030435695.1. Lineage (NCBI taxonomy): Eukaryota > Metazoa > Chordata > Actinopteri > Salmoniformes > Salmonidae > Brachymystax > Brachymystax lenok. The sequence goes on from CM059815.1 coordinate 36,254,192, forward strand.
TCTGGACTCAACCACTTTCTTAATTACCTCTATATTTGTCAGTTTCCTCAGTTTCATTCCTGTGTCCGCATTGATGTTGCTTTGTTTCTCCTGTCCAGACGCTGTTCCTGTTTTTTCATGTCTGTTTATCTATTAAATATTCACTCCCTGTACTTGCTTCTTGACTCCCAGCGTCTGGCGTTACAGAGCCGTTACAGATCAGGATGAATAATGTCAGATAACACCTTTTAAAATTCTATGCGCTATGCATTTAGCTAGGATTTTTGCATCACAACACTGAAGTGTAAGGGCCAGTTTTTTAGGTGGACTGGATCTTTATACTTATCTCCTGGGTCCTGTTTAAGTTGAGTACCTGAGAGTTTACAATTTTTATACGAGTGGTTAAGACATACTAATCATGGAACTTTGAGTACATCGAAAGAAGGTTGCTATATCTCAACTGGTATGCAATCCAGCCCTGGAGTTTCATTAGCCTAAAGGCTTCATTGCACCACATGAGTCTTTCTGTCCAGTGTTAATTTGACACTAGGGAAACAAATCCTTACAGTTAACTTCAGTTAGCGGAAATGGATGAGCCTGAAAAGAAAACCTATTCTTGTATTTGCTTCCTCTTTCAAAATATAATTTCATTAATCATAGATGACTCAATTTGTAAAATGTTTCTGTAAAGTATTATTGGTAGCATTTCTATGTTTAAGATTCAAAAATAATTAGGTAACTTTTTTCCCATTTTCCATCCAGTTTGCTTTATTGTTGTAATATATTACTTTTGTTAGTTGCTGAATAAGTTACTCCATTTATTTGAGTTTTTTCCCTTATTGTCCAGCTGTACTGTTATTTCCTCAATTTACTTTCTTAATATGAACTCTTTTGACCAACATTTTTTTATTTAAAGATCAGTATTGAGTTGCATGACCTCTGGAGGCACATTTGAAAGTCTCCCATACAATAAGGGGATCTGCTGTACCTATGTTATGCAGGAAAAAGTCAGTAATAAATACATTTGTCCAGCTTAAAAACAGTTTGTCATCCAGTAAACTTTGATTACACTTCCAATTCCTCACCCAAGTTGAATTTCTTTAAGAGTCATGCAGAAGCCAATTATTTAATGGTCTGACCTCATTCTGTCCCTTATCAAAACTTGTTTTACTTTTGCTGCCAGAGAGAAAGACAGAAGAAAGTAGTCAAGACAAATAGTTTGATTAAGCCTCCTCCATGTATATCTCACCAGGTCAGGATTTTTAATCCACTAGTTCTAATGTGTCCATGATATTCGTAATTTCCCTGAGTGCATGAGGGTAATAGTTTGTAGTGTGATTTCCTATACGGGCCATTGAGGTACTTTACACTGTATTATAATCTCCCACCATAATAATAGTGTAGGTTTGTGAGCTCGATAGTTTTGGCTTATTATATATATATATTCGATGAAGTGTGGATCATCATTATTTGGACCATATAGATTCATTAGCCAAATCTGTTTATAGTACAATAGCATATTTAAAAGGATCCATCTTCCCTGAGGATCTGTTTTGACAGCTTGCACATTCGGATCAAAATAATTATTAATTAATATCATCACCCCTTTTGAGTTTCTTTTTTCATGACAGAAATATATTTCTCCCTCCCTGTCCTTTTTTCCACACAACCTCATCTGTAGTTGTAGAGTGAGTCTCCTGTAAACATTAGATATTATATTATTTATCTTTTAGCCAGTTACAAATGTGTTGTATTATGTTATCATCTGCTAAGCCATTACAATTGTAACTGGCAATACTATTTCCCCACTTACCATAATGATACCCAAGTTTCAGTTATACTTACCATAATAAATGTTTGTAAACTTACCATTAAAAATGTAGCTGATGATTGAGTGCCCATATAGCTGTACCATAATATTCGCACTGTTAATCATAATGTAGCTGCAACTGTGTAGTCCTCTAATATCCCACATCTGGGAGGTCTGTTGTGCTTGAGACCATTAGACCACCATCCTGAACCATGACACGCCTTTGTGTCCTAAGCAAACCGTTGGCCGCTGATTAGCGTAGCCCAGAGGTAAATTTTGGCAGTCCCATGACAACCTAACTCAATACTGCCACCCTTCACTCACACATTCAAAGCCCAATAGGTCTATTGCATGTCTATGAGGGTGCTTCTCTACAGGATCGGTGTCCCCCCGCGGGACGTTTGAGCTAACATGCGCTAATGTGATTAGCATGACGTTGTAAGTAACAAGAACATTTCCCAGTACATAGACATGTCTTGTATGGGCATAAAGCTTACATTCTTATTAATCTTACTGCACTGTCCAATTTACAGTAGCTATTACACTGACAAAAAAACATGCTATTGTTTGAGGAGAGTGCACATCAACAAAACACTTTTATCACATTAACTGCTTTGATACATTCATCTCTGAAGGTAAATAATATACTTACATTCAGTAATCTTGCTCTGATTTGTCATCCTGAGGGTCCCAGAGATAAAATGTAGCATAGTTTTGTTTGATAAAATACATTTTTATATTCAAATATAGGAACTGGGTTCTACAGTTTGAACCCTGCTGTGTCACATTTCCACAAACTTCAAAGTGTTTCTTTCAAGTGTTATCAAGAATATGCATATCCTTGCTTCAGGTCCTGAGCTACAGGCAGTTAGATTTGGGTATGTCATTTTAGGCAACAAATGAAAAAAAGGTCTGATCCTTAAGAGGTTTTAAATGAGAACGAGGTAAAAAGAGAAAATATAATAAAATAATATATAGCCTAATAATAATAATAACAATAATAGAACATAATAATAACAGCACAATATTATAGATTCATGTTCATATTAAGATAATCACAGCCACCATGGCCTATTTATTGCCTTACGTTCCTTATCTTACCTCATTTGCACACATTGTATATAGATTCGTTTTTTTCTACTGTATTGTTGACTGTATGTTTGTTTACTCCAATGTGTAACTCTGTGTTGTTGTATGTGTCGAACTGCTTTGCTTTATCTTTGCCAGGTCGAAGTTGTAAATGAGAACTTGTTCTCAACTTGCCTACCTGGTTAAATAAAGGTGAATTTTTAAAAAATAAAACAGCAAAGGCATTTCAGCCCAGTCTGTTCAATTAATTGGATCCAATTGTTCGTGAAATGAAAATAAAGTAAAAAGAAGGGTCCTTCTATATAATATCGCAAGAACAGTTGTTATTGTCCATTACATGCATGTTTAACCCAGTGTTAACCAGCCAGCCGCTCGCTAGCAGAGTTAACAGACCCTGTTGACAACACCCAACCCATTTGCCAGTGTGTATCTGAACAATAATTTCAGCATTTTGATATTGAGATGTATTGTTTTCATGGTGTTAAAAAGATAGTGACAGCAATTGTTATAGAATTGTAAAGTCCTAATCCAGTAGAGAACCTAGACAGGTTATTAACCCTCCTCCTCTATCAATCCTTTATCCTATCCTAGCCCCACTGACCTGTCAATATTTTTTATCTTAAAATGTATTCATTCCGGTTCACATTGGCCAAAACGGCAGCACAGTCTAACAGCATTCAAGTCCTAATAAACCCCAATCTCAGTCTTCAAAATAAATAAACAAAAAAGTCAGCCTTACCCATTTTCGCCTTCCCATGAATCGAAACCTAATTTTAAAGTCCACATAGTCCATGGTTCTGTATTAAATTAGTAAAAAACAATGACCATCACGCATTAAAAAATACAGTAATAATAATATAGGATTGTAATGTGTAGTGCGGTGCGGTGCAATGGGTATCAGGACTACTTCAGCATGTGGTTTCACTCACAGCCAAATTGAAGTCTTTGAATGCTTGAACAATTAGTTGTTAACATACAACTTATCGACCACCAGAAGAACATTCTGCTTCTCTGTGCTGAGCATTTTGAAAGTGGGGCATAGGGCACTTCATCTCTCCACTATTTCATGGGGAAATTGCTCATTAATTGAGAACGGTGTGTTCTTCGTCTTCAGATCCCTACCCTGTAGTAGCAAGGCAGTCTTAATTTCGGAGGGCGTTAGCCTACTATCGGGCAGTGCCCAGTGGTGTAAAGTTAAGTCGTTTTTGGGGGTATCTGTACTTAACTTTACTAGTTTTTTTTTTTTAGTTCACTAAATTCCTAAATTCCTAAATCCTAAATAAAATGATGTATTTTTAACTCTATACATTTTCCCTGACACCCAAAAGTACTTGTTATATTTTGAATGCTTAGCAGGACAGAAATATTTTCAAATTCACACACATATCAAGAGAACATCCCTGGTCGTTCCTACTGCCTCTGATCTGGCAGGCTCACTACACACACACTGTAAATGATGTCTGAGTGGTGGTGTGGAGATACAAAGAGCTGTAATGGGTTTGCATAAACAAATATGTTGCATAAAGCTTACTTCATTATTCTATGTTTTACATTTTTTACTGCATCAGTGATAGCATGCCCCTGGCTATCCATAAATAAAAAAACAAGAAAATGGTGCCATCTGATTTGCTTAATATAAGGAATTTGAAACGTAAGTATAATTTAGCAGTTACATTTACTTTTAATACCTCAGTATATATTTATTTAAAACAAAATACTTTTAGACTTTTACTTGAGTAGTATTTTACTGGGTGACTTTCACTTTTACTTGAGTAATTTTTCTATTAAGGTACCTTTACTTTTACACAAATATGGCAATATTATTCTCCATAGACTACTTCTACACTTCAGATCAAGTAATTCTGCTTTCATTGTGATATTATCATACCATAGCTTCTTAGTAGTGCAGGGTTCCCTAACTGGTGGCCTGTGGCCCAAATTTGGCTCGCAAGTGATTTTATTTGGCTCCTACATTTTTCTTAGCAAAAATATATATATATATATTTTCATTGTTTGACATAAAATACTGTAAAAAGACCAGCAAATTTTAATTTTGGAAATCTTTTCCACAGCACTACCAAGCATAATATAAAGATAAACAGGGTTTAAAGTCACCTGTTTGGGCTTCTTACGGTCAATTTCCAGTCTATTAAATATTTGCAATTATGTTCAGCCCCCTGACCATCCCCTCAAGAAAAAATAGACTCGCAGCTGAATCTAGTTGATTATTCCTGACTTAAACTGTAAAATATACCGTATATTTTTTAAATGTGCACGTGAACCGCTAATTCCATCTCAACTGCTGCTGCTCAACACCAACTAAATAGGCTGCCGAGTCCTCCATTTTATTAACACAATACGTTATTTTATTTGATATATGATATACAAATGTGCTAATTAAATAAAATAATAAATTGTAGTGCTCTTGTTCTCTTCAATGTGTATGATTCTTGTTGGAGTATATCAAAGTGTTGATCAACAAATAGTTGAAGGTTCTCTATATTATCCAGAATGTTTGTTTTATAGTTATCAGCAATTTCTAAATTTCCGATTAAACCATGGGACAAGCTATATCTACCACCTTGACACTTTCCATGTCATTTCCCTCCTAAAGAACATGTTACTCTTACCTGAGAGTCTAGAGAAGATGAAGAGGAGGAGGGAGAAGGAGAGAGGAGAAGCCATTTCTGGGTATGTGTCTCCGTATGTTATATGGTACCAATGCACAATGTGTGTGTCAAGGACCAAGGCACCGAAGAGAATGACTGAACTTCATAATAGCTATAGCTGTCTTTAACTCTCTTCCTGCTTCTGTTTGAGTGTCTATGCCCCCCTCAGTGGCAGATATAATGTAATAGTTTCTATCAACTAGTTGTAACATAAGGCACTAAGGCACTACAAATGATTATTTTATTTAATTAGCACATTTGTGTATCTTATATCAAATTAAATCACGTATAGTGTTAATACAGATGGATGAACCAGCAGCCTATTTAGTTGGTGTTGAGCAGCAACAGTTGAGATGGAGTCAGAGGTTCAAGTGGGAAAAAGTTAGAATAAATAGATATATACTATACAGTTTATGGGTTGGTGAAGACTGGATTCAGAGGTTGTATTTACAGACATATACAGATGACAAATATTATGAAAAATAATTAACTTGCAAAAATAATACACTTGTGCAATAATAATATATAAGGCAAAACAGCCCACATTTACACTCATCCTCCTTAATAATATAGTTTATCACCAGAGTTGTAAACTCACTGAGGGGCACTAGAACGTCTAGGTGAAGAATACTTAGCAGACTATTCCATGCCTGGTGCACAATGGGAAAAGGGAGTCTTGCCTAACTGGGTAACGGCCTTGGGGACCTTACGTAGCAAGCACCTAGTAGACCGTGTCTGGTAACTGCTGGTGGTTGAAGGAGAACAGTCTATAGAGGTAGTGGGGGAGTTTACCCAGAAGGGCTTTGTATATGAACACATACCAATGTAGCTAGAGATTGAGATCCGGGTTCTTCGCTGGCCATGGCAGAACACTGACATTCCTGTCTTGCAGAAAATCACGCACAGAACGAGTAGTATGGCTGGTGGCATTGTCATGCTGGAGGGTCATGTCAGGATGAGCCTGCAGGAAGGGTACCACATGAGGGAGGAGGATGTCTTCCCTGTAATGCACAGCGTTGAGATTGCCTGCAATGACAACAAGCTCAGTCCGATGATGCTGTGACACACTGCCAGAGAACATGACGGACCCTCCACCTCCAAATCGATCCCGCTCCAGAGTACAGGCCTCGGTGTAACGCTCATTCCTTCGACGATAAACGCGAATCCAACCATCGCCCCTGGTGAGACAAAACAGCGACTTGTCAGTGAAGAGCACTTCTGCCAGTCCTGTCTGGTCCAGCGACGGTGGGTTTGTTGCCGGTGATGTCTGGTGAGGACCTGCCTTACAACAGGCCTACAAGCCCTCAGTACAGCCGCTCTCAGCCTATTGCGGACAGTCTGAGCACTGATGGAGGGATTGTGCGTTCCTGGTGTAACTCGAGCAGTTGTTGTTGCCATCCTGTACCGGTCCCGCAGGTGTGATCTTCGGATGTACCGATCCTGTGCAGGTGTTGTTACACGTGGTCTGCCACTGCGAGGACAATCAGCTGTCCGTTCTGTCTCCCTGTCTTAGGCGTCTCACAGTACAGACATTGCAATTTATTGCCCTGGCCACATCTACAGTCCTCATGCCTCCTTGCAGCATGTCTAAGGTACGTTCACGCAGATGAGCAGGGACCCTGGGCATCTTTCTTTTGGTGTTTTTCAGAGTCAGTAGAAAGGCCTCTTTAGTGTCCTAGGTTTTCATAATTGTGACCTTAATTGCCTACCGTCTGTAAGCTGTTAGTGTCTTAACGATCGTTCCAAGTGTTCACGAATTGTTTATGGTTCATTAAAAAAGAATGAGAAACAGTGTTTAAACCCTTTACAATGAAGATCTGTGAAGTTATTTGGATTTTTACGAATTATCTTTGAAAGACAGGGTCCTGAAAAAGAGACGTTTACTTTTTTTGCTGAGTTTACATTAAGTCACCATAATCAATTACTGAAAGAAAAGTGGCTTGAACAAGCCTTGTTGCAAAAAAATTCTAACCCAATTTCAGTTTAAGCTTCCCTACATGAGCATCAATATGAACTTTGTAGGACAACTTTTTGTTCAACCATATACCTAGGTATTTGTAAGATTACATATTTTTAAAGGAGATAAAATGGAGCCCTGGGGTACACCTCTAGTAATCTCAAGGAAGCTAGATTCTCAGCATAGACATGTTGTTTTCTGTCTGTGAAGTACTTCCTAAACCAATTGACAGCCACTGAGACCAATGTTATTGAGTCAGGCTAGCAAAAGTTTGTGGTCAACTAAAGCCAGACTGAACCCCACACAGGATGTCGTTTTCAAGTAGGAATATATTTAGCTGAGAGTTCACTAGAGAAGACTTCGACCAGGACAGATAAATAGGGCAATGGAAATAGGTTTGAAATAAGGCAATATTTATTCACATCTGAAGGGTCTCAACCCTTTAGTAGGGGGTGAACATATGCTCATTTCCAAATAGTGTGTATTGAATAGTTAACATTTTTTAAAGACATTTATTCAATTTATGCTTAATCATTTACACTTCAAGTATATATATATTGCTTGCAACCACACACAACTCAGAAACAATATATTTGGGCAGAGACAACTTTCTAAGAATATCTTGATAGATTTGATAGTTTATTAACAAGGCATGCATTTTTAACATATAAAGCAAACAAAATAGTACAGTAAGACTATGATTCAGTAAATAAGATCAACTATGAAACAAAGTAAATCTGTCCCTTGGTCTCACCAGAGAGACCTATCTGGTTTCTACTTATCTTTTGTTTCATCACGGAGTCAGTTTTCCCTGAATTTCACCACAGCAATGATGGTGCACAGGAGGAAGAGCACTGCATTACCAATTTTTGGCAGGTAGAAGAATGTTCTCTCCCATCTGTAGAAGAATTAAAACATTTAGAACATGTTCCTCTGTAAATTGCTGCAATACAAGGACCATTTTTAAGGGGATTTGTAAAGGGAGGACAACATTTTTCTAAAGGCAGTGTATATTTAAGCACTAAGGCCTGAAGGGGTGTGATATATGGCCAATATACCACAGTTAAGGGCTGTTCTTATGCACGACGCATAGCGGATTGCCTGGATACAGCCCTTAGCCATGATCTATTGACCATATTGACCAAGTGTTTTTTTGTAACAACTGACCACAAATATCATAATGATGATATGATGTATAGAGAACAGAAAGTAGACATATACCAACATTCCTCATGTCAACTTAATAGTGACATCAGTAAATGTAACCAGAACACCTTTCATGTAATCATATGGAAGAGTTGCAGGGATCTTACCAGGAGTGACAGATAGTTGGAATCTTTCTATCATGACATCTGATCCACCATTGATCTCCACAGCACACCAGTATCGTCCAGAGTCCTCTGTCCCCAGATCAGTCATGGTCACAGTGAAGGTGTTCTGGTTGATGTCATCAGAGATTGAGGCGTTATCTATGCTCTTACGAGGGTCAGTGTGTACTTCGGGGAAGCATTTATAAAAATGATCTACTTTACACCAGTATTTCACATGTGTTTTGTATTTCAGATCATAGCGACATGGGATGGTGGTGGAGCCTCCTGTCTTCACAGACACACGATAAGCACCTGAAGACACAACAGAAACCACCTTGGATTGGAATTCAAGCAAATTCTCACAGCATGAAAATTACTTTTAATCTGGACTATAGAACACATAATCCAGGAAGTGTTATTGATAAAACAACTACTGCTCCTGTCTCCAGAGTTTCAGCAGAGTGTCCAGTCCCAGTCCCTGACCTCAACTTCAGCACTTCATACAAACATGTTACGTTTTTTTGTTTATTGGCCTATCCAAAAATAACTTTGTGCAAATTCTTCCTGTTACTTTTACATTCTAGACATATCTTATATACATGCCACTTTTGTTACACAGTAGTTACACAACAACATATAGTTATTAGATATACATTACATCTTGATAGATAGTACTTAACCATATCCAGTTTACATTAAGATGGCGCCGGAGAGGATGGCTGTCGTTTCATGGGCTCTTAACCAACCGTGCTATTTTGTTTGTTTTTCGCATTTTTTGTAACTTATTTTGTACATAATGTTGCTGCTACCGTCTCTTATGACCGAAAGAGCTTCTGGAAATCAGACGAAGAATTTCTCTTTAATGTGTCGGATGGGAGGGATTTACTCCAGACACAAGAACAGGCCCTCATCCCCGTCATTTGCGGGAGAAAGAGAAGGAAAAGATATCGTGGAAAGAGATCGGGGTGCCTTGTGAGGATCCACGACGAGTGGCTAATCTGCCCTTGCCATCCGTACTACTGGCCAACGCACAATCGCTGGAAAATAAATTGGACAAGAAAAAGGCACGTATATCCTACCAACGGGACATTAAAATCTGTAATATCTTATGTTTCACAGAGTTGAGTCTGAACGACGACATGATTAACATACAACTGACGGGTTACACACTGCATCGGCAGGATAGAACTGCAGCCTCTGGTAAGACAAGGGGTGGAGGTCTATGTATATTTGTAAACATCAGATGGTGCGCTGTATCTAAGGAAGTCTCAAGGTTTTGCTCGCCTGAGGTAGAGTATCTCATGATAAGCTGTAGACCACACTATCTACCTAGAGAGTTTTCATCTGTATTTTTCGTAGCTGTTTACATACTACCACAGACCGATGCTGGCACTAAGACCGCACTCAATGAGCTGTATACCGCCATAAGCAAACAGGAAAATGCTCATCCAGAGGCGGCGCTCCTAGTGTTCTCTCTACTACCGCATGGAAAGCAGTATCAGAGTGCCAAGTCTAGGAGAAAAAGGCTTCTCAACAGTTTTTACCCCCAAGCCATAGGGCTCCTGAACAGGTAATCAAATGTCTACCCGGACTTTTTGCATTGTGTGCCCCCACCCAACCCCTCCTTTTACACTGCTGCTACTCTCTGTTTATAATATATGCATAGTCACCTTAACTATACATTCATGTACATACTACCTCAATTGGCCCGACCAACCAGTGCTCCCGCGCATTGGCTAATCGGGCTATCTGCATTGTGTCCCGCCACCCACCACCCGCCAATCCCTTTTTTACGCTACTTCTACTCTCTGTTCATCATATATGCATATTCACTTTAACCATAATGACATGTACATACTACCTCAATCAGCCTGACTAACCGGTGTCTGTATGTAGCCTCGCTACTTTTATAGCCTCGCTATTATATATAGCCTCGCTACTGTATATAGCCTGTCATTTTACTGTTGTTTTATTTCTTTACTTACCTATTGTTCACCTAATACCTTTTTTGCACTATTGGACAGAGCCTGTACGTAAGCATTTCACTGTAAGGTCTACACCTGTTGTATTTGGCGCACGTGACAAATAAACTTTGATTTGATTCTGTCTCTTCACAGCAAAATCTGCAGAGCTGAGATGTTTTATGCTCCATTAACATAACATTTTGTTGGTGGCAATAATTGTATATAATAATTGTAATAAAAAAAATGTAATAAAGCATTGTTCTGTGTATCAGTTCATAAACCATGTGCCATGGAATCAGAATCACCAACTTCTCCCCCTTCCACTTGCCTCTTCCATTTTTGAGGTAATGTTGCAATCAGTTGGTTGTAATTTTGGAAAGAGCCAACATTTCCAAATATTTGTGTTAGCTGCACTTGTGACATAACTCCACCTTTCTTATTCATAATGTCATTAATAAAGATTTAAAAAAAAATATTCCATAAATAACGTTTATATATACTTTTTTTTACTATGTTTGATGTTAACCATATTTGTTGTAATATTTGTTCTGTCTTTTCTGGAGGATGAAACTGGAATTGCAGCAAGCTTTGTATGGCTTGTTTTAGAAAGGGTGATATTTTGAAAATCCTATTTTCAATTAACTGAAAATGAGAGGTTGTAATCTGGATAAACGGGAAAAAGCCATTTTTGAACAAGGGGTACCGGACAGGCCTCGCCGGGCTCTGGAGGCGCACAGGGGGCCTGGTGCGCGGAGCAGGGACAGGCCTCGCCGGGCTCTGGAGGCGCACAGGGGGCCTGGTGCGCGGAGCAGTACATGCTGGGCTCACCACACGCACAGGGATCCTGGAGCGTGGGACAGTGCATGCTGGGCTCACCACACGCACAGGGATCCTGGAGCGTGGGACAGTGCATGCTGGGCTCACCACACGCACAGGGATCCTGGAGCGTGGGACAGTGCATGCTGGGCTCCCCACACGCACAGGGATCCTGGAGCGTGGAACAGGGGCAGGATCCACTGGGCCGTGAAGACGCACTGGAGGTCTCCGGCGTACAGCCTGCACAACGTCCTGGCTGAGTGGATAACTCCGCTCTTAACCTGCGGGCTCTCGATGCGCACAGGGGGCCTGGGGCGTGGAGCGGGCACAGGCCTCGCCGGGCTCTGGAGGCGCACAGGGGGCCTGGTGCGCGGAGCAGGGACAGGCCTCGCCGGGCTCTGGAGGCGCACAGGGGGCCTGGTGCGCGGAGCAGGGACAGGCCTCGCCGGGCTCTGGAGGCGCACAGGGGGCCTGGTGCGCGGAGCAGGGACAGGCCTCGCCGGGCTCTGGAGGCGTACAGGGGACCTGGTGCGCGGAGCAGGGACAGGACGTGCCGGGCTCTCGATGCGCACAGGGGGCCTGGGGCGTGGAGCGGGCACAGGCCTCGCCGGGCTCTGGAGGCGCACAGGGGGCCTGGTGCGCGGAGCAGGGACAGGCCTCGCCGGGCTCTGGAGGCGCACAGGGGGCCTGGTGCGCGGAGCAGGGACAGGCCTCGCCGGGCTCTGGAGGCGCACAGGGGGCCTGGTGCGCGGAGCAGGGACAGGCCTCGCCGGGCTCTGGAGGCGCACAGGGGGCCTGGTGCGCGGAGCAGGGACAGGCCTCGCCGGGCTCTGGAGGCGCACAGGGGGCCTGGTGCGCGGAGCAGTACATGCTGGGCTCACCACACGCACAGGGATCCTGGAGCGTGGGACAGTGCATGCTGGGCTCACCACACGCACAGGGATCCTGGAGCGTGGGACAGTGCATGCTGGGCTCACCACACGCACAGGGATCCTGGAGCGTGGGACAGTGCATGCTGGGCTCCCAACACGCACAGGGATCCTGGAGCGTGGAACAGGGGCAGGATCCACTGGGCCGTGAAGACGCACTGGAGGTCTCCGGCGTACAGCCTGCACAACTCGTCCTGGCTGAGTGGATAACTCCGCTCTGAACCTGCGGGGCGCTGGCACAGGACGTACCGGGCTGTGGAGACGCACCGGAGACACAGTACGCAGAGCCGGCGCAGGATATCCTGGTCCGAGGAGGCGTACTGGAGGCCAAGAGCGCTGAGCCGCTATACTCCTCCCAGGCTGAACATTCCTACTCACAAAAACTATGCGGGAAGCTGGCATGTCACGCACCGGGCTGTGAACACGCACTGGCAACACCGTGCGTTTCACCGCCTCACACGGTGCCCTACCAGTGTGCTGCTCACTCTGGTAAGCACGGGGAGCTGGCCCAGGTCTCCAACCTGGTCCAGCCAAAGAGATGGACCAAGGCGCAGCGTGCCGGGTGGAGTTAAACATGTTTATTGTTAAACTCACACAATACAAAAACAACAAACGAAAATCAAACGTATAGCACCAACGGCACATACATATAAACAGAGTCAACCTCCCACAAAGCTGGAGGGAAAAATAGCTGCTTAAGTGTGGTTCCCAATCAGAGACAACGATAGACAGCTGTCCCTGATTGAGAGCCACACTCAGCCAAAACAAAGAAATACAAAAACTATAACATAGAATGCCCACCCCAAATCACACCCTGACCAAACCAAAAGGAGACATAAAAGGCTCCTACCGGTCAGGGCGTGACAGTACCAAGTTCGGCTTTAAGTATACCTTTTGTATGACTGATGCTTTTAGTGAGAGGTTTAATGTTTTAACATTTAATAATATTAGCTCCCCAAATTGATATTAATAATTTTTAATTTTGTATTGATTGCCATTCAAAATAAAGTGAAATATTTTTTTCTCATATAATTTGAAAAACAAATCATTCAGCATAGGCTGGGCCGTAAGTAAATAAGTCAACTGGGATACGACTAAATAATTAATCAGGGTGATTGTTCCACAAATAGACAGGTGTTTACATGTCCATGCCAGCAAGATCTTATCTATTTTTTCTAACTTTATACTGAAATTTGTTTAAGTGAGTTCATTTATTTCTTTAGGGATATGAATACAAAGTATGTCAACTTCAAGTCAGACAATTTTATTGGTAAACTACACGGTAATGTAAAAGGGGTATTTTTGGGGGATCCAATGCTTACTTATCATTGCAATCCAGAGAGGTTAGAAAAATCTATATTCTCTATGAGGCTGTGCAGGGATCCAGATAGCAGATTTAAGAGGAAACTTGAGTCATCAGCGTACAATAATATCTTTGTTTTAAAGCCCTGGATTTCTAGCCCCTCTATGTTATTGTTGGATCTGATTTTAATAGCTAACATTTTGATGGCCATAATAAATAGATACGCCAGCAGTGGACAACCTTGTTTTAGTCCTCTTGACAGCTTAATACTTTCTGAGAAGTAGCCATTACTTATTATTTTATACCTAAGGTTACTATACATAACTCTAACCCATTGTATAACAGATTCTCCAAAATTAAAATAGTCCAGGCATTATATATACATTCTAGTCGTACTGTATTAAAAGCTTCCTAGAGTTTTCATGGTGTTCTATTGTTTCCAGTACTGTTCTTATATTATCTCCAATGTATTGTCTATGCAAAAAAAAACCTGTCTGATCATATTGAATTATATCCAACAATACCCTTTTAATTCTATGTGCTATGCATTTTGGATAACAACACTGAAATGTAAGGGCCTATATTTTTTTAGGTTGACTGGAACGTTTTAATTAATTGTTATTATTTAATGTCATCACCCCTTGTGAGTCTCTTTTCCTATGATAGAAATATATTTCACTGTCAGAAGTTGAGCCTTTCCAAATCATATCCAATCAATTGAACTGGTCACAGGTGGGCCCCAATCAAGTTGTAGTAGCATCAAGGATGATCAATGGAAACAGGATGTACCTGAGCTCAATTTTGAGTCTCATAGCAAACGGTCTGAATACTTATGTAAATAAGGAATTTCGGTTTTTTTATTTTAACACATTTGCAAAATTTTCTAAGAACCTGTTTTTTCTTTGTCATTATGGGGTATTTTATGTAGATTGATGAGGATTTGCATTTAATTAATACATTTCTGAATAAGACTGTAGTGTAACAAAATGTGGAAAAATACTTTCCGAATGCACTGTATCTGCTCAGAGCCTTTTGAGAGTGTGGTAGGGCACATCATCTCTCCACTATTTCATGGGGAAATTGCTCATTAATAGAGAACGGTGTGTTCTTCAGCTCCTTACCCAGTTGTAACAAGGCAATCTTAATTTTGAAGTGTGTTAGCCTATTCATTTTGAAGTGAGTTAGCCAAGCTAATATCTGACGGTAGGACGGTGCCTTCCCTCCCCTCTGCCACCCAAACTGTGAGACCTTTGGAAATAATTTGTGTTCACCTGTTCGTCCTTGTTCTTCAGATTGTTTCATGAAAACCTTGGCTTAATCCTCAGTTGCCTGATCGTTTTTATCCTCCTTTATTGCCAGTACTACTATGTTATTCTTCATACTTATGCACTTCAGATCAAGTCATTATTTTTAATTGTGTTATTAACATACCATAGCTTCTCCATAGTGCAGTGTTCCCCAACTGGCGGCCTACAAGCCAAATTTGGCCGGCTGTTGATTTTATTTTGCCCCCCAATTATTCTGAACAAAATGTATTTAGAGACTGTAAAGAGACCAGCAAATCAGCTCAAAGTGACTTTAATTTTGGATATCTGTTCTATAGTATTACCATGCATAATAGAGAGATATATGTGATTGTATACACATGTAAGCAAGGTTTGAAGTGATTCATCAAATCAAATCAAATTGTATTTGTCACATACACATGGTTAGCAGATGTTGCGATTGTAGCGAAATGCTTGTGCTTCTAGTACCGACCATGCAGTAGTATCTAAAACCCAGTTGTTTTAGTTATCTGTTTCGGCATCTTGCGGTCAATTTGCAGTCTATAAATTATTTGTAATTATGTTCCGGCCCCCTGACCATCTACTCAAGAAAAGATCAGGCCGCAGCTGAATCTCATTGATGACCCTTGCCGTAGTGGCTTTTAGGGAGTCCACGGTCATTTTCAATAACTTATTTTCAGCTCGTATTTCTTCCATTATTTTATTGCTGTAAACCCATTATTGCTGTAATCCATTGTTATAAAAACCTCCTCTTCCATTGTTATATTTGGAAGTTTAGATGGTGGCTTCCCTTCAGTTTCATTCTAGGAGAGTTCTGTTCTTGTTCGCTTCGATGTGTATGATTCTTGTTGGAGCATATCAAAGTGTTGATTGATACACAGTTGAAGGTTCTCTACATTATCCAGAATGTTTGTTTTGAAGTTAACAGTTACTTCTCAATTTTACGATTAATTCATGGGACAAGCTGTGTCTACCACATTGCCAATTCCCACATAATTTCCACCTTAAAGAACTTGTTACCCTTACCTGAAAGTCTGGCTGTCTTTAACTCTTATCCTGCTTTTGTTTGAGTGTATAGGCCCCCCTCAGTGGCAGATAAACAATTACATTCTATAAACTAGTTGTAACATAAGGCACTAAGGCACTACAATTGATTACTTTATTTAATTAGCACATTTGTATATCTTATTTCAAATCAAATCCTGTATAGTGTTAATAAAGATGGAGCCTTTTTAGTTGGTGATGAGCAGCAACAGTTGAGATGGAGTCAGAGGTTCAGGTGTAATAAATACATTTTTAAACTGGGTGGTTCAAACCGTGAATGCTGATTGGCTGACAGCCATGGTATATCAGACCGTATACCACGGGTATGACAAAACATTTATTTGTATTGTTTTAATTATGTTGGTAACCAGTTTGTAATAGCAATAAGGGACCTCGGGGGTTTATGGTATATGGCCAATATACCAAGGTTAAGGCCTGATTCCCTGCACTCCGCGTTGCTTTTTCCCTAAGAACAGCCCTTAGCCATGGTATATTGGCCATATACCACACCTCCTCGGGACTTATTGCTTAAATATATATTTTACAGTTTAGGTGATGAAGACTGGATTCAGAGGTTGTATTTACAAAAATGTACAGATTACAAAACTAATGAAAAACAATTAACTTTCAAAAATAGTAGATTTACTTGGCCAAAAGCAATATATAATCTCAAGTCAGGGACTAAGGCAAAACAGCCTGCATGAAGCATTTTACACTACTCCTCCTGAATAGAGTTTAGCACCAGAGTTGTAAACTCACTGAGGGGTGAAGTATACTTTAAAGACTATTCCATGTCTTTGGTGCACAATAGTTTAAGGCTGTCTTGCCTAACTGGTTAACGGCCCTGGGGACTTTAAGTAGCAACCACCTAGTAGACTGTGTCTGGTAACTACTAGTGGTTAAAGTACAACAGGCTATAGAGGTAGTGGGGGAGTTTACCCAGAAGGGCTTTGTATATGAACACAAAGCAACGTAGCTGTAAGCACAAGGATGCATGATAGACTGAGTCCAGTCTCTGTAGCACAGAGGAGGCTTAATGCATGTACATTAAATCACCATAATTAATGAAAGCAAAGTGGCTTCAACAAGCCTGGTTGCGAAACCTTATAAATATATATTTCAGTTTAAGCTTTCTCACAAGATTATCAATATGAACTTTGTATTACAGTTTATTTTCCAACCATATACCTAGGTATGTGTAAACTGACACCTTTTTAATGGAGCTAAAATGGAGCCCCGAGGTACACCTCTAGTAATCTTAAGGAAGCTAGACTTGTGATTCTCAGCATAGACACATTTTGTTCTGTCTGTAAAATACTTTCTAAACCAATTGGACAGCCACTGAGACCAATGTTATTGAGTCAGGCTAGCAACAGTTTGTCGCCAACTGAACCCCACACAGGAAGTTGTTTTCAAGTAGGAATTTATTTAGCTGAGAGTTCACTAGGGATTCAAAGACTTTGACCAGGATAGGGAGCTTGGAAATAGGGCAATAGTTATTCACATCTGAAAGGTCTCCGCCCTTTAGTAGGGGGTGAACATTTGCTGATTTTCACATTTTGGGTATTAAATTCTTAATTACATTTCATTAAAGAGATGTATTTAATGTATGCACAATCATTAACAGTTCAATCATATATAGTGCTTGCAAACACACACAACCCAGAAACAATGTATTTGGGCAGAAGTAAATCTGTCCCTTTGTCTCACCAGAGAGATCTGTCTGGTTTCTACTCATCTTAAGTTCCACCACAGAGTCAGTTTGTCCTGAACTTCACCACAACAATGATTGTGCACAGCATGAAGAGCACTGCATTACCCATTTTGGCATGTAGAAGAACGTTTGTCCCCATCTGTAGAATAATTAAAACATTTACAACATGTTCCTCTGTACATTTCTGCAGTACAATTATATTTCTTTAAGGGGAATTGTAAAGGGAAGACTTCCTATTTCAAGAGGCATTTAATAGTTTGCAGCAGCTGTGATGATTTTGACTGCACAAGGTATTAAATGAGTGTGGATCATTGAAGGTGGTAGTGTAGGCGTCTTCCATGTGACTAGGACACCAGCTATCACCACAACCAACATGCCCATAGGAATCAGTAGGACTTTTAGATCTATGGAAATGATGGTGAAAGACTGTTTACTGTAAAACACGATATAAAATATCACAGATAAATACATTTTTTTTGTATGTTTTTTTGTGCTGCTGTGACAAAATGGAAAATATTTGTTCAGCTCTAAAACACACGTTCTATGTGTGGAAAGTGACCATCCAAGAATAGAATGCTGCTACTGCTACTACTACAGAGGGATGAGGAAGTGGTAAATGTGCCTGTCTCTAAGATAGTAAATGTCTCTATAACAGGAAGTGTGTTGGCCTGTACTCGGTGTGAAAATGTTTAAGGAGGGTGTTTTTGTGCACTAAACTCTAGTGTGAAAAACATTGATCTTTATCTTCAGACCACTCATAGTCAACGTTAAGACTTTTCTTCTGGTGGCATCAGGGGTCAGCTGTAGGGTCACTGATGTTCCATCTATAGTCCCACACAGGAGACACTGCCACCAATCCTGGACCACTCCATGTCACTATAGTAACAATGTACAATGACACTCCCTCCTTCAACTCCAGTCACCTCCTGTTGGTCCACATAGAGTTCTGGAGTACCTGAACACAGAGGTAAAGACACCAAAGAAGGTGTCTGAGTGATCCAGTGTTTTTTTTGTAACAACTGACCACAAATATCATAATGATGATATGATGTACAGAGAACAGAAAGTAGACATGTACCAACATTCCTCATGTCAACTTGAACAATAATAGTGATACCATAAATGTTGTGTTTGAGACCATCTAAAGCGAATCAAGACCAAGACCTGGAGCAGGACGAGGGGTCTGAGACTGAAGCAAGACTGAGACCAGAAAAAATGCAAGTCCAATTCAAGACCATGATTGCTATACTGTCAAATCGCCATCATAATAAAAGTAAAAAATGTCCAGTATCTCTGTGTTCATATTTCATAAGAACATATGGATTCTTTAGACATTCAGAATGGTGAAACAATGCATGTTGAGGGCACATGAAGCTACTCTACAAATGATTACCAATCCAAACACAGTCGGGATGTCACGATCGTCATAGTAACTGGACCAAGGCGCAGCGTGCATGACGTTCCACATATTTATTGAACGTGGAACATGAAACTATATTGGGGAGGGTTTGGGTGGACCACTAGCGTCGGTGGCGGCTCCGGTGCGGGACGTAGCATCCGCTCAGACCGCGGATCCGGCCATGGAGCCGGGCTGAACGCCATGCCTGGACTGATCACCGGCGCAGAGGAAAGCTCCAGCCATGGAGCGGGACTGCACGCCGTGCCTGGACTGGGCACCGGCGGAGAGGAAGGCTCCGGCCCTGTTACCGGGCTGGGAAGGCACACTGAAGACCTGTTGCGTGGAGCCGGCACAGGTTGCACCGGACTGGTGACACGCTCTTCAGGGCGAGTGCGGGGAGCCGGCACAGGACATACTGGACTGGGAAGGCGCACTGGAGGCCTGGTGCGTGGAGCCGGCACAGGTTGCACCGGACTGGTGACACGGTCTTCAGGGCGAGTGCGGGAAGCTGGCACAGGACGTACCAGGTTGGGAAGGCGCACTGGAGGCCTGGTGCGTGGAGCCGGCACAGATTGCACTGGACTGGTGACACGCTCTTCAGGACGAGTGCGGGGAGCCGGCACAGGACTTACCGGGCTGTGAAGGCGCACTGGAGGCCTGGTGCGTGGAGCCGGCACAGATTGCACCGGACTGATGACACGCTCTTCCAACCACCTGCGCTGCAACATACTCCTCGCCAACACCTCTCTCCGATATCCTTCCCTAAACTCCTCTAATGTCTCCCATTCAGGCTCTGGCTCTCTCCTCTGCTCGGCCAACAGCTCCATGTGCCCCCCCCCAAAAAAATCTTGGGGTTGCCGCTGGGCTGCTTGTGGACGCGGACCCTGGCGTCGTCGCTGTCCCCCATTATTCCTTGGCGACTCCCGCCAAGGAAGGGTCTCGCATCCACCCAGGATCTCCTCCCATGTCCAACTCTCCTTCACCTTTGTGGCACGCTGCTTGGTCCTGGACTGGTGGGATATTCTGTCACGATCGTCATAGTAACTGGACCAAGGCGCAGCGTGCATGACGTTCCACATATTTATTGAACGTGGAACATACAATAATAACGACGAAACAACAGATCGTAACAATAAGTAGCGGACACACGCACTAACCAAAAACAATATCCCACAAACACAGGTGGAAAAGGGACTCCCTAAGTATGATCCCCAATTAGAGGCAACGAATAACAGCTGCCTCTAATTGGGAACCACACACAAAACCAACATAGAAATAAACAACATAGAAAACCCCCCTAGTCACGTCCTGACCAGCCAGGACGTGACAGGGGAACAATGAGGGTCTTCTACGCCTTGAGAAAAGAGCTAAGGATTTATATGAAAATAATAATAATGTTTTCACTAGGGATGTAATCATAGAATTACATACACAATCCAAATTATTTACATACAGTTTAAGTCGGAAGTTTACATACACTTAGGTTGGGGTCATTAAAACTCGTTTTTCAACCACACCACAAATTTCTTGTCATCAAACTATAGTTTTGGCAAGTCGGTTGGGACATCTACATTGTGCATGACACAAGTAATTTTTTCAACAACTGTTTACAGACAGATTATTTCACTTAATCACAATTCCAGTGGGTCAGAAGTTTACATACACTAAGTTGACTGTGCCTTTAAACAGCTTGGAAAATTCCAGAAAATGATGTCATGGCTTTCTTCACCACACTGTCTGTGTGGGTGGAGCATTTCAGATTGTCAGCGGTGTGTATGCCGTGGAACTGGAAGCTTTTCACCTTCTACACTGCTTCCTTGTTGATGTGGACGGGGTGTGCTGTGTCCTGAAGACCATGATCAGTTCCTTTGTTTGTTTACGGACGCACCATTTTCCTGACAGCACACCCAAAATATAAGCATGTTTTACTCTGTTTGTAAACAAAGTAAATGTAAACAAACACTATATAGCGTCAAAACTCTATTTTGATATCATGGATGGTCAGTCGATGTCACTCCAACCCCTCCATCCATAGCTCTGTCTATGAATTTGAGAGTGGTTACATTTCTCCAGCCCCATCCTTCTGTTTTTAAGACTTTTGAGTGCATGTGAACCCAGTCCAAAACCTATTCTGTGGATCTTATATTTTCTGTCAATGAGAATGCAACGGGTGAGATTCAACAGTGAGTGCAGCACAAATAAATCCACGTCAACTGGATCACCACAGTTCTCAGTCATCTCTCCTGTCCTATGCACAGTACACTTGTAACATCTGCTTCCAGCTCACACTCTCAAACACATAGATCCCCCTGAACGCCTCTCACTTTCCGGCCCATTTTCCAACTCACACTCTCAAACACATAGATCCCCCTGAACACCTCTCACTTTCCGGCCTACTTTCCAGCTCACACTCTCAAACACGTAGATCTCCTGAACGCCTCTCACTTTCCGGCCCACTTTCCAGCTCACACTCTCAAACACATAGATCCCCTGAATGCAGCTCACTCTCCAGATCCCAGTCACCGGAATTCTGATCACCTGTTCACACACCTGTAGGTCATTTACACACACTATTTAGTTCAGTTTTTTGCACCCCATCATTGTGAGGTATTGATTGTTTTGTTACACACATCTATTCAAAGCTCTGTTTTTCCCCGTATTAGTCCTCCTGTGTATGATAGTGAGGATGGCCAAAAACTAACTTAAATCAAATCAAATGTATTTATAAAGCCCTTCTTACATCAGCTGATGTCACAGAGTGCTGTACAGAAAACCAGCCTAAAACCCCAAACAGCAAGCAATGCAGGTGTAAAAGCACTAACTAGCTTTTTGCCTATTCCCTGCCTGTATATTTTCGTATCGGATTTCCTCTTGCCTCTTGCCTGATCTCCCGGACTACGTTACTAGCCTTTTCCCTGCCTGTACTGTTGCCTTTTTGGACCCCCCTCCAGTGGCCACCAACACTCTCCAGCCTGGTACTGGAAATCCTATGTGGTCAGACAGACAGAAAGACCTACTGGCACACTGGGCAACAGAGTCAAATGCAAATGTTGTAGCTAATGGTGTAATTACCTTGACATGATTTTCAGATAGTGTGGCTAGATAGAATCCACTGAGTCTTCTTTATTCTAAATGGAAAAGTTAAATAAATAGAACGTAATCAAGCTAATTTATACAGTCAAACGGGTTGCTAGCCAGATAGCAGAACACACTGTTGTCTCTGACCACAGCCAGCTATCTAAGATAGCTCGCTAGCTAGCTACATATTAGCCATCGTATTGCTAGCTTTCGTTTCAGCACCTTGCTTTCCGGATCTGTCTCCCCTTTTCCCGGGAACTGCTCACACGCACCTGTTAGTCATAACAACAGTAACTATGGGGCGGAGTTGTGTTAGAGAAGCAGCGAATCAGCATCCAAAACGTTTGTGACGCTGATCGGCACGAGTCAGCATCCACAACTTTTATGTGTGATGCTGATGGGGAGGACGGTCATTCAGTTTCGGTAGGCAGTCACATCTGGCACTGACACCGGCTTGGCTAGCAACCATAGATGTGTCGGGACTAGACCTATATTTTCGTTGAAGGATGAAATATTAGTCTATGCATACATTTATCAAAATATACTTTTATTTAATTGGTAACCCGTTGATGTTGTGCAAAATGCTCCGCCTCCTACAGTACATATGACTGCAGCACAGCCATGTAAAGAAAATGAATTAAGCACATCCTCTCATGTTACAAATGCTTTAATTGCACATAGAGCCCATGCAACTTATTGTGTGATTGTTAAGAAAATGTTTACTCCTGAACTTATTTAGGCTTGCCATAACAAAAGGGTTGAATACTTGTTGACTCAAGACATTTCAGCTTTTCATTTTGTATAAAAAAATAAATAAAAAGAAAATACATGATACCACTTTAACATGGGGTGATGTTTGTAGGCCAGTGACAAAATAAAGTTTGAATCCATTATAAATTCAGACTGTAATACAATAAAATGTGGAAAAAGTCAAGGGGTCTGAATACTTTCTGAAGGAACTGTAACTATAGCTGTCTTGATCTCTCTTCCCGCTTCTGATTGAGTGTATAGGCCCCTCTCAGTGGCAGATAGAAACTATTACATTCTATCAACTAGTTGTAACATAAGGCTCTAAGGCACTACGATTTTATATACATATTTATTTAATTAGCAGGATGAGTTGTCCAGGATGAGATTCAAACACACAACCTTTGAGTTGTTAGACGTTTGCGTTATAAGCCCACCCATCCACCCCGACCAACCTGTCTTATGTAACCATACAAAACATAACATATCTTACTAAGTTGGGTGTCCTGGATTTACTTTTACAATGTTACGTGACGTCTAGTCTATGAGACCAGTAAGAGATGAGGAGCCTTGTGTGGGTGGGTGTTTTTGTCTGTTTTGCTTAAGTTGTGTGTACCTGAGGTTGCACCCTTCATAACACATATGATTAACTGTAGTTTGGCGTCCGGCGTGGTTCCAGCAGATTTAAAAATGGCTGCGGTGACGCCCATTCTTAAAAAATCAGGCCTAGACCACCTAAACATGGAAAATTACAGACCAATATCCAACTTACCATTCTTAAGCAAAGTCCTTGAAAGGGTTGTTGCTTCGCAATTGCGATCACATTTGGATATAAACGGTCTTTTTGAACCTTTTCAGTCTGGATTTCGCCCAGCTCATAGCACTGAAACTGCTCTTCTCCGGGTGGTTAACGACATTCTTTTGTCCATGGATGCAGGGCTGATAAACATCCTGATGCTTCTTGATTTAAGCGCTGCTTTTGACACAGTCTGCCATGAAATACTTATCTCTAGGCTTTCTGACATTGGTATCACTGGCTCTGCTCTTTCTTGGCTCATCTCCTACATTAGCGACAGAAAGTATTATATCACTATACAAGGGTTTAGATCTGCCACTGCTTCACTTACACAGGGTGTCCCTCAAGGTTCGGTTCTTGGCCCACTATTATTCATCATCTACATATATCCACTCGGTGATATCATACGCAGGCACGGACTTCAGTTCCATTGCTATGCTGATGATATTCAAATCTACCTCACCACCAGCTCTGATAGGTTATCTTTGCCTGACTCACTCACTGAATGTATCAGGGACATCAAGAAATGGATGTCCCTGAATTTCCTTAAACTGAATGATAAAAAACTGAGATATTATTGATTGGTCCTGCTGCCTCAGCCAAAAGGATTGATCAGTCCTTTGATGTTGATGGAATCCACGTTAAGCCTTCGTCATTGATTCGTAACCTTGGTGTCTTATTCGATTCAACTCTATCTTTTGGCTCTCACATTTCTTCTCTTGTTAAAAACTCTTTTTCCATCTTCGTAATATTGCTCGCCTCCGATCTTCTCTCACTTTAGCTGATGCTGAAACTCTAATTCATGCATTAATCACTTCACGCTTGGACTATTGCAATGCCTTACTTCTTGGTCTTCCCCAAAAACTTATTGCAAGATTACAGTATGTTCAAAACTCAGCAGCAAGAGTTCTCACCTCCACTAGGCGCTCTGCTCACATCACTCCTCTGCTTCATGACCTTCACTGGCTACCTGTGGCATCACGTATCCACTTTAAGGTATTGCTTCTAACTTTTAAAGCATTAAATGGTCTTGCTCCCCAATATCTCTCTGACTTACTCTATCCTTACCGCCTGCTCGGTCCCTTAGATCAGCTGAACTTGGTTTGTTGACCGCCCCTCGCTTTCCGGTTGTCCACTGTAGGTGGGAGGTCATTTGGTGTTAATGCTCCTAAATTATGGAATTCACTACCTCTTACACTACGCAATACCTCATCCGTGAGTGCATTCAAGATCCAGTTGAAAACATATCTGTTTGACATGCATTTTGGGTAGTGTGTATCCTATGTGACTGCGATGTATGTGTGTGTGTTCTGAATGTATTGTAATGTGCAATGTAAAGCGACCTTGAGCTATGGAAAGGCGCTATATAAATAAAACTTCTTCTTCTTCTTAGGTCTGTGTTTGTCATATCACTGCTCAAATGTGTGTGTCAAGGACCAAGGCACCAAGGAGAACAAATCTACTTCATAATGTATACAGACATAATTGTCTTTAACGCTCCTCCTGCGTCTTTTGGGGTATATATGCCCCCTCAGTGGCAGATAGCAACTACTACATTTGAACCTACTTTTAAAATACCAAATACGAATTTCAATCAATTTTGCATTCAGCATTAGCTATTCATTTTGTTACACAGCTTGTAAATTTAATATACACTGGGGCCCCTCAGGGGTGCGTGCTTAGTCCCCTCCTGTACTGCCTGTTCACCAACGACTGCGTGGCCAAACACGACTCCAACACCATCATTAAGGTTGCTTTACGCCTGATCACCGACAACGATGAGACAGCCTACAGGGAGGAGGTCAGAGACCTGGCAGTGTGGTGCCAGGACAACAACCTCTCTCTCAATGTGAGCAAGACAAAGGAACTGATCGTGGACTACAGGAAAAGACGGGCCAAACAGGCCCCATCAACATCTCCAGGGCTGTGGTGGAGCGGGTCGAGAGTTTCCAGTTCCTTGGTGTCCACATAGCCAACAAACTATCATGGTCCAAACACACCAAGACAGTCGTGAACAGGGCTCGACAACACATGTTCCCCCTCAGGAGACTGAAAAGATTTGGCATGGGTCCCCAGATCTTCAAAAGGTTCTACAGCTGCACCATAGAGAGCATCCTAACCGGTTGCATCACCGCCTGGTATGGCAACTGCTTGGCTTCTGACCGTAAGGCGCTACAGATGGAAGTGCGTACGGCCCAGTACATCACTGGGGCCAAGCTTCCTGTCATCCAGGACCTATATACTAGGCGGTGTCAGAAGAAGGCCCTAATAATTGTCAAAGACTCCAGTCACCCAAGTCAAAGACTGTTCTCTCTGCTACCGCATGGTACGCGGTACCGGAGCGCCAAGACTAGGACCAAAAGGCTCCTTAACAACTTCTACCCCCAAACCTTAAGACTGCTGAACAATTAATCAAATGGCCACCTGGAGTATTTACATTGACCCCCCACTCCATTTGATTTTACACTGCTGCTACTCGCTGTCTATTATCTATGCATGGTCACTTTACCCCTACCTACAGTACATGTAAAAAATCACTTCGACTAACCTGTACCCCCGCACATTGACTCAGTACCGGTACCCCCTGTATATAGCCTCCTTATTGTTATTTTATTGTGTTACTTTTTATAATTTTTTACTTTAGTTTATTTAGTAAATATTTTCTTAACTCTTTCCTGTTGGTTAAGGGCTAGTAAGTAAGCATTTCACAGCACATGTGACAAATACAATTTAATTTGATCATGATCAGTTCCATTGGACTAGATAAATGAGATCAATAAGATGGTGTTGTGGGGAAAAAGTGACAAGGGAAAAGAGCATTGCAGTAGGTGGGTGGGACATACAGTAACTAATATATAACAGATATGTGGTGCTAATCAACACAAGCACAGCAGACTGTCTTCAGTAGTTTATGGACACAACAAGGAGACAGGTTGGTTAGGGGGTGTGGGCAGAAGCATGTTGGAGGCAGATAGATGGTCATGACTCATGTTGTGACATTGGAGGGGGAGGGGGCTGTACTTCCAGGATAAGGGCTCTTCAGGACCAAGATCTTCACTCAGTCAGTCACTGCTGTGTTGCTGCCCTCTGCTGGACAGAAAATAGTTTGGTGCACAATACAGGCATGTTATAGAAATAAGATAACAATGTAGGCAGCTTCTCTGTTTGATAAGGATAAAAAGTGTGAGACTAAAGAGTGATGTATTGTACATATACAGTAGTAATGTATGGTCTTGTCTGTTTCTTTGTTGAGAGATTAGCATCATCTGTGTAGGTACATGAGAGAGAAGATAAGTCAACACTTAACTGTGTAGTGTAGGACTAGTGAGCTGTAGACCACAGTATCATCTGGTTCTGCCTAGAAGAGAGGAGGGACACACAGGTAGAGAGGTGAAAAGGTACAATTTGTGATGATGGAATGTAGGCTACAGCCTGGAAACACTTCAACCATTTGTTGTAGAATAGCTGACACGGGGACGAGGACGAGGTACATACATTTTTTTTTTACAGCATAACACATTTCCAGTGTTTTACAAATATGTGACTTCATCTATAACCCCATGCACCAGTCTACCACATAGCCGACAGATCAACACAGCTACAACTTACTCCATAAAAAAAAATATGAACTCAACATGTAGTGTTGGTCCCATGTTTTATGAGCTAATATAAAAGATCCCAGAAATGTTTCTTACCAACAAAAATATAATTTCTCTCAAAAGGTGTGGCATATCAAAAATCTGAATAAACAGTATGATCATTACACAGGTGCACCTTGTGCTGGGGACAGTAAAAGGCCAATCTAAAATGTCTCAAGTTTTGAGGGAGCATGCAATTGGCATGTTGACTGCAGGAATGTCCATCAGAGCCGTTGCCAGGAAATTAAATAAGCCACCTCCAATGTCATTTCTGAGAATTTGGCAGTACGTCCAACTGGCCTCACAACCGCAGACCACGTGTATGCCGTCATGTGGGCGAGCGGTTTGCTGATGTCAATGTTGTGAACAGAGTGCCCCATGGTGGCGGTGGGGTTATGGTACAGGCAAGCATAAATCAAATCAAAGTGTATTTGTCACGTGCGCCGAATACAACAGGTGTAGACCTTACAGTGAAATGCTTACTTACAGGCTCTAACCAACAGTGCAAAAAATGTTTTAGGTGAACAAGAGGTAAGTAAAGAAATAAAAATAAAAGTAAAAAGACAGTGAAAAATAACAGTAGCGAGGCTATATACAGGCACTGGTTAGTTGGGCTGATTAAGGTAATATGTACATGTAGATATGTACATGTAGATATGTGTTAAAAAAAAGCTACGGACAACAAACACAATTGCATTCATTGATGGCAATTTGAATGTACAGAGATACAATGACTAGATCCTGAGGCCAATTATCAAGCCATTCATCCGTCGCCATCACCTCATGTTTCAGCATGATAATGCATGATAATGCACGACCCCATGTCGCAAGGATCTGTACACAATTCCTAGAAGCTGAAAATATCCTAGTTTTTCCATGGCCTGCATACTCACCAGACATGTCACCCATTGAGCTAATTTGGGATGCTGTATTACAGCATGTTCCAGTTCCCACCAATATTAAGCAACTCTCTTTTTTTCCTTTTTTTAAGGTATCTGTGATCAACAGATGTACAGTGGGGCAAAAAAGTATTTAGTCAGCCACCAATTGTGCAAGTTCTCTCACTTAAAAAGATGAGAGAGGCCTGTAATTTTCATCATAGGTACACTTCAACTATGACAGACAAAATGAGGAAAAAAATCCAGAAAATCACATTGTAGGATTTTTTATGAATTTATTTGCAAATTATGGTGGAAAATAAGTATTTGGTCACATACAAACAAGCAAGATTTCTGGCTCTCACAGACCTGTAACTTCTTCTTTAAGAGGCTCCTCTGTCCTCCACTCGTTACCTGTATTAATGGCACCTGTTTGAACTTGTTATCAGTATAAAAGACACCTGTCCACAACCTCAAACAGTCACACTCCAAACTCCACTATGGCCAAGACCAAAGAGCTGTCAAAGGACACCAGAAACAAAATTGTAGACCTGCACCAGGTTGGGAAGACTGAATCTGCAATAGGTAAGCAGCTTGGTTTGAAGAAATCAACTGTGGGAGCAATTATTAGGAAATGGAAGACATACAAGACCAGTGATAATCTTCCTCGATCTGGGGCTCCACGCAAGATCTCACCCCGTGGGGTCAAAATGATCACAAGAACGGTAAGCAAAAATCCCAGAACCACACGGGGGGACCTAGTGAATGACCTGCCGAGAGCTGGGACCAAAGTAACAAAGCCTACCATCAGTAACACACTACGCCGCCAGGGACTCAAATCCTGCAGTGCCAGACGTGTCCCCTGCTTAAGCCAGTACATGTTCAGGCCCGTCTAAAGTTTGCTAGAGAGCATTTGGATGATCCAGGTGAGGATTGGGAGAATGTCAGATGAAACCAAAATATAACTTTTTGGTAAAAACTCAACTCGTCGTGTTTGGAGGACAAAGAATGCTGAGTTGCATCCAAAGAACACCATACCTACTGTGAAGCATGGGGGTGGAAACATCATGCTTTGGGGCTGTTTTTCTGCAAAGGAACCAGGACGACTGATCCGTGTAAAGGAAAGAATGAATGGGGCCATGTATCGTGAGATTTTGAGTGAAAACCTCCTTCCATCAGCAAGGGCATTGAAGATGAAACGTGGCTGGGTCTTTCAGCATGACAATGATCCCAAACGCACCGCCCGGCAACTAAGGAGTGGCTTCGTAAGAAGCATTTCAAGGTCCTGGAGTGGCCTAGCCAGTCTCCAGATCTCAACCCCATAGAAAATCTTTGGAGAGAGTTGAAAGTCCGTGTTGCCCAGCGACAGCCCCAAAACATCACTGCTCTAGAGGAGATCTGCATGGAGGAATGGGCCAAAATACCAGCAACAGTGTGTGAAAACCTTGTGAAGACTTACAGAAAACGTTTGACCTCTGTCATTGCCAACAAAGGGTATATAACAAAGTATTGAGATAAACTTTTGTTATTGACCAAATACTTATTTTCCACCATAATTTGCAAATAAATAAATAAAAAATCCTACAATGTGATTTTCTGGATTTCTTTTTCTCATTTCGTCTGTCATAGTTGAAGTGTACCTATGATGAAAATTACAGGCCTCTCTCATCTTTTTAAGTTGGAGAACTTGCACAATTGGTGGCTGACTAAATACCTTTTTGCCCCACTGTACATCTGTATTCCCAGTCATGTGAAATCTATAGATTAGGGTCAATTAATTTATTCTAATTGACTGATTCCCTTATATGAACTGTAACTAGGTAAAATCTTTGACATTGTTGCATGTACAGTTGAAGTCGGAAGTTTAGATACACTTAGGTTGGAGTCATTAAAACTCGTTTTTCAACCAATCCACAAATTTCTTGTTAACAATCTATAGTTTTGGCAAGTTGGTTAGGACATCTACTTTGTGCATAACACACAAGTAATCAACAACAGCAAAGGACCTTGTGAAGATGCTGGAGGAAACAGGTACAAAAGTATCTATATCCACAGTAAAACGATATAACCTGAAAGGCCGCTCAGCAAGGAAGAAGCCACTGCTCCAAAACCGCCGTAAAAAAAGCCAGACTACGGTTTGCAACTGCACATGGGGACAAAGATCGTACTTTTTGAAGAAATGTCCTCTGGTCTGATGAAACAAAAATAGAACTGTTCAGCCATAATGACCATCGTTATGTTTGGAGGAAAAAAAGGGGAGGCTTGCAAAGCCGAAGAACACCATCCCAACCGTGAAGCACAGGGGTGGCAGCATCATGTTGTGGGGGTGCTTTGCTGCAGAAGGGACTGGTGTACTTAACAAAATAGATGGCATCATGAGGCAGGAAAATTATGTGGATATATTAAAGCAACATCTCAAGACATCAGTCAGGAAGTTAAAGCTTGGTCTCAATTTTGGTCTTCCAAATGGACAATGCATACTTCCAAAGTTGTTGCAAAATGCCTTAAGGACAAGAAAGTCAAGGTATTGGAGTGGCCATCACAAAGCCCTGACCTCAATCCCATAGATCATTTGTGGGCAGAACTGAAAAAGCATGTGCGAGCAAGGAGGCCTACAAACCTGACTCAGTTACACCAGCTCAGTCAGGAGGAATGGGCCAAAATTCACCCAACTTATTGTGGGAAGCTTGTGGAAGGCTACCTGAAACGTTTGACCCAAGTTAAACAATTTACAGGCAATGCTACCAAATACTAATTGAGTGTATGTAAACTTCTGACCCACTGGGAATGTGATGAAAGAAATAAAAGCTGAAATAAATCATTCTTTCTACTATTATTCTGACATTTCACATTCTTAAAATGAAGTGGTGATCCTAACTGACCTAAGGCAGGGAATTTTTACCAGGATTAAATGTCAGGAATTGTGAAAAACTGAGTTTAAATGTATTTGGCTAAGGTGTATGTAAACTTCCGACTTCAACTGTATATTCTTGTTCAGTATATTAACATCATGGTGATCAGAATAGCAGCCTTACCTTGGTCTGTACATTTAGCTGGTTCCTCCTCTTGGGGACAACAGTGCTGTACGTCACATCATCACCATTGGCAGGAAATGGGTCCAGCTGTAGGGCTAGTGAGCTGTAGACCACATTATCATCAGGTTCTACCTATAAGAGTGGAGGGACACACACACACACACACACACACACACAGAGGTGAAAAGGGACAATTTGTGATGATGTGATGTAGGCTACATATTGGAAACACTTCAACCATTTGTTGCAGAATAGCTGACACGGGTCAAGGAACATAACCCTTTTTACAGCATAACACATTTTCAGTGTTATACAAATTTTGGACTTCATCTATAACCCCATGTACCAGTCTGACACATAGCCGACAGATCAACTCAGATATAACTTAATCTATTAACATCATAGTGATCAGAATAGCAGCCTTACCTTGGTCTGTACATGTAGCTGGTTCCTCCTCTTGGGGACAACAGTGCTGTACGTCACATCATCACCATTGGCAGGAAATGGGTCCTGCTGGCAGAGACATACAAAGGGGTTGATGATAACAACTCATCATCAGTCTACATGTATGAGATACCTTTGTACATTTACATAATCCACAATATAAGGCATGTATTTTTTTTAACAACATTGAGAAACAAGCTTTCTTACTCTCAAACAGCACAGAGTCAGTCACGTCAAATAGGAACAGGACAGAAAAGAAACATAGGCCTACTGTGTCTGCAAAGCTGAACAGGAAATCACAACACCTTAACCACTGACCTCGCTACAGATCCGATATTTAGCTCTACAAAGCAAACCACTGTAGAGTCCTGGGGTTGTTTTATTGACTGTAAATATTAACAAGTATAAAGTATACAGTTACAATGGACATGAAGCTGTAGCTGAAGAACTAATGTGTGATTTTAGTCCATCTGATGTCAATGGCCATGTCTTTCATTATTCACAGACAGTGGTTTACCCACAAGGCCTTGAGTCAGATGAGAGGAACATGAGTGTAGCCTACCACTGAGGTGTTTGTTGTCTGGTCCGTGGCCTTATTGTCCTCTGGAATAAAGAAAGAGATGCAGTATTAGAGACCTCTGAGATACACTAGAATATTACTGAATACATTCATCATAGAAGAGTTATACTTTTGAGTCTCCTAATCTTATGTCAAGATACATTGCTTATAACATAGGCTAATACAGTTGTCTTCAAGGAAAATATTTGATGTCGACTGGAAATATCTTCAAAATCAAACTGATCACTTCTTCATTAAAGTCAATACAGAATGAATACTTACTATGCTTTCTCCACATCTTCCATGTGACTAGGACACCAGCTATCACCACCACCATCATGCCCAGAGGAATCAGTAGGACTTTTAGATCTATGGAACTGATGGTGAGAGATTACATTTATTGTAAAATACAGCATGAAACATCACAGATAAAAAGATTGTTATTATTTTTGTATGATTTTTTTTGTGCTGCTATGACAAAATGGAAACATTTGTACAGCTCTTCACACCTTTTATGTGAAAAACTTGGCCATACAAGAATATAAGTCTGCTACTTCTACAAACCACAGACAAACGAGGAAGTGGTAAATATCTCTATACAGTGTCTTGGCCTATACACGGTGTGAAAACATTTAAGGTGGGTTTTTTTGTGCCCTAAATTCTATTCTATTCTATTGAAAAACAGAAAATGTAACCTTTCTTCATATTTCTATTGTCATCCATTTGGAAGAGTAAGTATGAAATACAGCTGAATGAGTGATAATTACCTCATGGTGTCCTTCTCCTTGCCCCCCTCAGGTCCTTGGACTGTGTTGTCAGTCTGAACAGGCTCAGCAGTTGGAGAGAAAGAGGATTGTTCAGTGGTTGGAGCTTGGGTTGCTGTGAAGTGAAAACAACAATGGTATTATGACTGGTGTACCAGAGAGACAGGGTAGACTGAATTGTAACAAGACATTGTGGCTAAAATATGACCTTCTTGTCCGGCTAATTTTATTTCCCCCAACATGGGAATTTTAACTTGGTTTTAACACAACGGTGGGACCCCTAGGTATTCACAAAAGCTTTGAATCAAGTTACAATCCAATTTGTTTCAGATGATAAGCAAGACTGGATAAACCAGGTTAATACTTAATTATTCAGTATCTGATTGCTCTCTACTCACTGGTCATAGTGGAGGTACTTTGTGTGGTGGTTTGTTGTCTGACAGTGATGTGAACAGGCATCATAAGGTCTCCCACTCCACACCTGTACCAGCCAGTGTTCTCCATCTTCAGACCACTCATAGTCACCGTTAAGACGTTTCCTCTGGTGGCATCAGTGGTCTGTTGTAGGGTCACTGATTTTCCCTCTGTAGTCCCAGAATTCTCCCACACACATTGGACACTATCACGAATCTTACACCACTTCCTATTTCCAGTGTTCCTATAGTAACATTTTACAATGACCCTCCCTCCTTCAACTCCAGTCACCTCCTGTTGGTCCACATAGAGTTCTGGAGTACCTGAACACAGAGGTACAGACACCAAAGAAGGTCCTGAGTGATCCAGTGTTTTTTTGTAACAACTGACCACAAATATCATAATGATGATATGATGTATAGAGAACAGAAAGTAGACATGTACCAACATTCCTCATGTCAACTTGAACAATAATAGTGATATCAGTAAATGTAACCAGAACACCAGTCATGTAATCATATGGAAGAGTTGTAGGGATCTTACCTGGAGTGACTGATAGGTAGAACCATCCTGCCCTGACATTTATTTCACCCTTGACCTCCACAGCACAAAAGTAACGTCCAGAGTCCTCTTGCTCCAGATCAGTCATGGTCACAGTCATGGTTAGCTGGTTGATGTCATCAGAGACTGAGGCCTTAGCTGTGCCCTTAGGAGGTTCAGTGTGTACAACAGGGGAGCAACTATTAAAATTATCTCCTTTACATAAGTATTTTAATTGTTTGATATAATAATGATGATAGGGACATGGGATGGTGATGGAGTCTCCTGTCTTCACAGACACACGATAAGCACCTGTAGACACAACAGAAAACACATTAGATTGGAATTCAAGCAAATTCTCACAGCAGAAAAATGACATTCCATCTGGACTATAGCAAACATAATACAGGAAGTGTTATTGATAAGATAAGCTACTGCTCCTGTCTTCAAGGTTCAGCAAGTGTCCAGTCCCAGTCCCTGACCTCAACTTCAGCACGTCTTAGAAACATGTTACCCTTTCATTTTTTTTCTTTTTATTGGCCCATCCACCACCCCCCCTCCTCGGAGGGCAAACATAACTGTACAGCTTTTCCCTCGTTACATTTACGTTCTACACATACAGTGCATTTGGAAAGTATTCAGACCCCTTGACTTTTTCCACATTTTGTTACGTTACAGCCATAATCTAAAATGTATTAAATAGTTTTTTTCCTCCCTCATTAATCTACCCATAATACTCCATAATGACAAAGCAAAAACAGTTTTTTAGAAACTTCAACAAATGTATTCTAAATAGAAAACTTTAAAACTTCATTTACAAAGTATCACCTCCCTGACCAAGGCCCTTCTCCCCCGATTGCTCAGTTTGGTTGGGCGGCCAGCTCTAGGAAGAGTCTTGGTGGTTCCAAACTTCTTACATTTAAGAGTGATGGAGAACACTGCGTTCTTGGGGTTTTTGGTACCCTTCTCAGATTTGTGCCTCGACACAATCCTGTCTCAGAGCTCTACGGACAAGTCTTTCGTCCTCATGGCTTGGTTTTTGCTCTGACATGCACTGTCAACTGTGGGACCTTATATAGACAGGTGTGTGCCTTTCCAAATCATGTCCAATCAATTGAATTTACCACAGGTGGACTCCAATCAAGTTGTAAAAACATCTCAAGGATGTTCAATGGAAACAGGATACACCTGAGTTCAATTTCAACTCTCATAGCAAAGGGTCTGAATACTTATGTAAATAAGGTCATACATTTGCAAAAAAATATAAAAATCTGTTTTTGCTTTGTCATTATGGGGTATTGTGTCGTACAGTAGCAGAGAGAACAGTCTATGACTAGGGTGGCTGGAGTCTTTGACAATTTTAAGGGCCTTCCTCTGACACCACCTGGTATATAGGTCCTGGATGGCAGGAAGCTTGGCCCCAGTGATGTACTGGGCCATACGCACTGCCCTCTGTAGTGCCTTGCGGTCGGAGGCCGAGCAGTTGCCATACCAGGCAGTTATGCAACCGGTCAGGATGCTCTCGATGGTGCAGCTGTAAAACCTTTTCAGAATCTGAGGACCCATGCCAAATCTTTTCAGTCTCCTGAGGGGGTATAGGTTTTGTCGTGCCCTCTACCACGACTGTCTTGGTGTGCTTGGACCATGTTAGTTTGTTGGTGATGTGGATGCCAAGGAACTTGAAGCTCTCGACCTGCTCCACTACAGCCTCGTCGATGAGAATGAGGGTGTGGTCGATCCTACTTTTCCTGTTGTCCACAATCATCTCCTTAGTCTTGATCACATTGAGGGAGAGGTTGTTGTCATTACACCAAACGGCCAGGTCTCTGACCTCCTCCCTATAGGCTGTCTCATCGTTGTCGGTGATCAGGCGTGCCTGACCGTGCAGTCATGAGTGAACAGGGACTACAGGAGGGGACTGAGCACGCACCCCTGAGGGGCCCCTGTCTTGAGGATCAGCGTGGCGAATGTGTTGTTACCTACCCTTACCACCTGGGGCCGGCCCGTCAGGAAGTCCAGGATCCATTTGCAGAGGGAGATGTTTAGTCCCAGGGTCCTTAACTTGGTGATGAACTTTGAGGGCACTATGGTGTTGAATGCTGAGCTGTAGTCTATGAATAACATTCTCACATAGGTGTCCCTTTTGTCCATGTATGAAAGGGCAGTGTGGAATGCAATAGAGATTGCATCATCTGTGAATATGTTGGTGTGGTATGCAAATTGGAGTGGGTCTAGGGTTTCTGGGATAATGGTGTTGATGTGAGCCGTGACCAGCCTTTCAAAGCATTTCATGGCTACATACGTGAGTGCTACGGGTCGGTAGTCATTTAGGCAGGTTACCTTAGTGTTCTTGGGCACAAGGACTATGGTGGTCTGCTTGAAACATGTTGGTATTACAGACTCAGACAGGGAGAGGTTGAAAATGTCAGTGAAGACACTTGCCAGTTGGTCAGCGCATGATCGGCGTACACGTCCTGGTAATCCGTCTGGTCCTGCGGCCTTGCGAATGTTCACCTGTTTAACGGTCTTACTCACATTGGCTGCGGAGAGCGTGATCACACAGTCGTCTTGAACAGCGATGCTCTCATGCATGTTTCAGTGTTACTTGCCTCGAAGCGAGCATAGAAGTAGTTTAGCTTGTCTCGTAGGCTCGTGTTACTGGGCAGCTCTCGGCTGTGTTTTCCTTTGTAGTCTGTAATAGTTGGCAAGCCCTGCCACATCCAACAACCGTCGGAGCCGGTGTAGTATGATTGGATCTTAGTCCTGTATTGACGCTTAGCCTGCTTGATGGTTTGTCGGAGGGCAAGCAGGATTTCTTACAAGCTTCCGGGTTAGAGTCCCACTCCTTGAAAGCGGTAGCTCTACCCTTTTGCTCGGTGCGAATGTTGCCTGTAATCCATGGCTTCTGGTTGGGGTATGTACGTACAGTCACTGTGGGGACAACTTCCTCGATGCACTTATTGATTAAGCCAGTGACTGATGTGATGTACTCCTCAATGCCATCGGAAGAATCCCGGAACATATTTCAGTCTGTGCTAGCAAAACAGTCCTGTAGCGTAGCATCTGCTTCATCTGACCACTTTTTTACAGACCGAGTCACTGGTGCTTCCTGCTTTCATTTTTGCTTGTAAGCAGGAATCAGGAGTATAGAGTTATGGTCAGATTTGCCAAATGGAAGGCGAGGGAGAGCTTTGTACGTGTCTCTGTGTGTGGAGCAAAGGTGGTCTAGAATTTCTTTCTCTCTGGTTGCACATTTAACATGCTGATAGAAACTAGGTAAAACTGATTTAAGTTTCCCTGCATTAAAGTCACCGGACACTAGAAGCGCCGCCTCTGGATGAACATTTTCCTGTTTGCTTATGGCGGTATATAGCTCATTGAGTGTGGTTTTAGTGCCAGCATCGGTCTGTGGTGGTATGTAGACAGTGTAGTGGAAATGTCACTACTGAGAGAGACTTGGACAATTATTCAAACAATCATCTTTATTCAACATCGATTAATTATTGCAATAATGAAACCGTCGACCGAACACTTTAGGTTGTGTTGCCGAGAGCTTAACTGATAATGAAAAAACAGAGATCTTATATAGGCCCTAAATGCTCAGTCAGTCATTTCTACCAAACCCATAAGCCACCTTGGTCCATCTCTAGGTTGTCTGCACGGGATGTTGTTTTATTTCCAACCCGGCTTAGTTTCCCAGATGCCAGGAAGATGAGACAATGAGACAATGTTCTTAACTCTTCCAGGCTATCTCTATCTCGGGTCACACACACCACATCTTGTCTATAGAAAGCTGGCTTTTAGATTTTTATCACCAAGTCATTGTCAGCTCAAGCTATCCCTAGCAAAACCCATTTCCTTAACCAGACGCCCAGACCAACTGGAGGAAGCTAGAGTGGACACCATAAAAACTCAGCATTAGCAGGCCAGTCTTACTCTTAGTTAAATATAAAACAGTTTACTATTAATGTGAAAGAAATCAGGTAAGTATGTCATTTTTCCCTGACAACAGCTACGAAAAATACTCTCTTGGTAGACAGTGTGGTCTACAGCTTATCATGAGATACTATACCTCAGGCGAGCAGAACCTTGAGACTTCCTTAGATATCATGCACTTACTATTGTTTACATATATGGATAGGCCCCGGCCCCGTGTCTTACCAGAGGCTGCTGTTCTGTCCTGCCGATACAGTGTGTAACCCGCCAGCTATATGTTAATCATGTCGTCGTTCAGCCACGACTCGGTGAAACATAAGATATTACAGTTTTTAATGTCCCGTTGGTAGGATATACGTGCTTTCAGTTCGTCCCATTTATTTTACAGCGATTGAACGTTAGCTAGCAGGACAGAAGGCAAAAGCAGATTAGCCACTCGTTGCCTGATCCTCACAAGGCACCCTGATCTTTTTCTGCAAAATCTCTGTTTCCTTCTCGAGCGAATGATGGGGATCTGGGCCTGGTCGGGTGTCTTTAGTATATCCCTCCCGTCCGACTCATTGAAGAAAAACTATTTGTCTAATCTGAGGTGAGTAATCGCAATTCTAATGTCCAGAAGCTCTTTTTGGTCTTAAGAGACGGTAGCAGCAACATTATGTACAAAACAAGTTACTAACAACGAGAGAAACCAAACAAAATAGCATGGTTGGTTGAGAGCCGATAAGACGGCAGCCATCTCCTCCGGCGCCATCATATACAAATGACTGAGAGAAATTGATGATAAAAAGATTGTGGGAGCTGTTTTGTTAGACTTCAGTGAGGCTTTTGACATTATCGATCATAGTCTGCTGCTGGAAAAACGTGTGTTATTGCTTTACACCCCCTGCTATATATTGTGAATAAAGAGTTACCTGTCTAACAGAACACAGAGGGTGTTCTTTAATGGAAGCCTATCCAACATAATCCAGGTAGAATCAGGAATTCCCAAGGGCAGCTGTCTAGGCCCCTTACTTTTTTAAATCTTTACTAATGACATAACGCTGGATATGAGTAAAGCCAGTGTGTCTATGTATGTGGATGACTCAACACTATACACGTCAGCTACTACAGCGACTGCAACACTTAACAAAGACATGCAGTTAGTTTCAGAATGGGTGGCAAGGAATAAGTTAGTCCTAAATATTATAAAAACTAAAAGCATTGTATTTGGGACATTCACTAAACCCTAAACCTCAACAAAATCTTGTAATAAATAACGTTGGAATTGAGCAATTTGGGCAGACTAAATTGCTTGGAGTAACCCTGGATTGTAAACTGTCATGGTCAAAACATATTGATTTAACAATAGCTAAGATTGGGGGAAGTCTGTCCATAATAAAGTGCAGCTCTACCTTCTTAACAGCACTATCAACAAGGCAGGTCCTACAGGCTGTAGTTTTGTCGCACCTGGACTACTGTTCAGTCGTGTGGTCAGGTGCCACAAAGAGGGACTTAGAAAAATTGCAATTGGCTCAGAACAGAACATCACCGCTGGCCCTTGGATATTATTAATATGCATGTCAATCTCTCCTGTCTCAAAGTGGAGGAGAAATTGACTTCCTCACTACTTGTATTTGTTAGAGGTATTGACATGTTGAAAGCACTGAGATGTCTATTTAACCGACTAGCACACAGCTCAGACACCCATGCATACCCCACAAGACATGCCACCAGAGGTCTTTTCACAGTCCCTAAGTCCAGAACAGACTATGGGAGGAGCACAGTACTACATAGAGCCATGACTACATGGTACTCTATTCCACATCAGGTAACTGATGCAAGCAGTAGAATCAGATTTAAAAAAACAGATACAAATACACCTTATTGAACAGCAGGGACTGTGAAGCAACAAAACATAGGCACAGACACATGCATACACACACATGATAACATACGCACACGTACACATGGATTTTGTGTTGTAGATATGTGGTAGTGGAGGGCACACGCTTAGATATGTGGTAGTGTAAGGGCCTGAGGGCACACACTTAGTGTGTTGTGAAATCTGATATGAATGTATTGTAATGTTTAAAAAAATGGCCTTAATTTTGTCCGGGACCCCACGAATAGTAACTGCTGCCTTGGCATCCATAATAAATACAAATACAAATATAACAGGTAAAAATGAGAGAGAAAATATAATGAAATAATATATAGCCTAATAATAATAATACAAAATAGTAATAACTGCACAATATTTTAGATTCATTTTCATATTAAGAAAATCATAGCAAAGGCATATGCAATTGTTCGTAAAATACAATACATTTTTTTTTTATTAAAACAACATAACAAATAAAATACACTGAACAAAAATATAAATGCAATATGCAACAATTTCAAAGATAATGTTGATTTACAGTTCATATCAGGAAATCAGTCATTTGAAATAAATTCAAGTCTATGGATTTCACAATTTGTGGCATCTTTTATTTCAGCTCATGAAACATGGGACCAACACTTTATATGTTGTGTATATACAGTATAATATCGCAAGAACAGTTCTTAATGTCGATTTCTTGCACGCTGCCTATCGGAAGAGAGACATATTTCATGTAGTTCTTATTATGTCCTGTTATATTCCTATCAGCAGAGAGACATATTTCATGTAGTTCTTATTATGTCCTGTTATATTCCTATCAGCAGAGAGACATATTTCATGTAGTTCCGTAAAAAGCACAAAAGAAGGAAAATACATTTTAACAGCCGCTAATGACTGCTAGTAAATATTTGTCTCATGTATCCCTTCCTGGGTAGTGTGATACATTAACTTATAATCAACACAGCCAGGGAAAGATAGCAATACAGCACATGCAGTTCTGACAATCTACAGCAGAGTTCCACAACTGGCAATGATTTTATTTGGCCCCAACATTTTTCTGAGCAAAAACACTAACTTAAAAAATGTAAACATTTACTGTTGTACATACAATATTGTAAAAAGACCAGCAAATAAGCTCCAAGTGATTTAAATTTGGGAAATATGTTCCAAAGTATTACCACGCATAATAGTGAGAAATATGTGATTGTATTCAAATGTAAACAAATGTAAGTGATTACGCTTTTGTCATCATCTATGAATAATTTGT
Source organism: Brachymystax lenok tsinlingensis (assembly GCA_030435695.1). Lineage (NCBI taxonomy): Eukaryota > Metazoa > Chordata > Actinopteri > Salmoniformes > Salmonidae > Brachymystax > Brachymystax lenok. Next base: position 36,295,418 of record CM059815.1, read on the forward strand.
AATTATGTTCTGGCCCCTTACCATCCGCTCAAGAAGAAAAATCAGCCCACAAATGAATCTAGTTGATGATTCCCTGTTGTAGTGGCTTTTAGGGAGTCCACAGTCGTTTTTAATAACAATAGCTCATATTCCTTCCAACATTTTAGTGCTGTAATCCATTCCTGATTTGAGGGCCTCAACCTCCTCCATTACCCAAGCAAAATATCCAGCTTCTTTAACTTCTCTCTCATGCTTGTCAGCAATGCCCATCTTCTGCTAACATTGTTATAAAAACCTCTTCCATTGTTATATTTGGAAGTTTAAATGGTGGCTTACCTTCAGTTTCGCACGAGGAGAGTTCTACTCTTATTCACTTCAATGTCTATGATTCTTGTTGGAGCATATCAAAGTGTTGATCAATAAATAGTTGAAGGTTCTCTATATTATCCAGAATGTTTGCTTTGTAGTTATCAGCAAAGCCTCAATTTTACAATTAATTCATGGGACAAAATGTGCCTACCAAACTGCCACTTTCCACATAATTTCCCTCTAAATAACTTGTTACCCTTACCTGAGAGTCTGGAAAAGATGAGGAGGAAAAGGGAGAGGGAGCGATAAGAAGCCATTTCTGGGTATGTGTCTCTGTATGTTATATGGTACCAAAGCACAATGTGTATGTCAAGGACCAAGTCACCAAAGAGAATGACTGAACTTCCTAATAGCTATGGCTGTCTTTAACTCTCTTCCTGCTTTTGTTTGAGTGTATAGCCCCCCCTCAGTGGCAGATATAAACTATTACATTCGATCAACTAGTTGTAACATAAGGCTCTAAGGCACTACAATTGATTATTTTATTTAATTAGCACATTTGTATATCTTATATCAATTAAAATCACGTATATTGTTCATTTCTGAACAGCCTTTTTAGTTGGCGTTGAGGAGCAAAAGTTGAGATGGAGTCAGAGTTTCAAGAAATATATTTTTAAACTGGATGGGTCGAGCCCTGAATGCTGATTGGCTGACAGCCATGGTATATTACATCACATACCACGGGTATGACAAAACATGTATTTGTAACCAGTTTATAATAGCAATAAGGCACCTCTGGGATTTGGGACAGTGAGGGAAAAAAGTATTTGATCCACTGCTGATTTTGTACGTTTGCCCACTGACAAAGAAATGATTAGTCTATAATTTTAATGGTAGGTTTATTTGAACAGCGAGAGACAGAATAACAACAAAAAAATCCAGAAAAATGCATGTGAAAAATGATATAAATGGAATTGCATTTTAATTTGGGAAATAAGTATTTGACCCCCTCTCAATCAGAAAGGTTTCTGGCTCCGAGGTGTCTTTTATACAGGCAATGAGCTGAGATTAGGAGCACACTCTTAAAGGGAGTGCTCCTAGTCTCAGTTTGTTACCTGTATAAAAGACACCTGTCCACAGAAGCAATCAATCAATCAGATTCCAAACTCTCCACCATGGCCAAGACCAAAGAGCTCTCCAAGGATGTCAGGGACAAGATTGTAGATCTACACAAGGCTCATATATATGTTTGTGGTTTTCTATTGGGTGTTGTGGGACATTGTTTCATTGTTTGGTTGGTGTGTTTAATGTACACCGTTGTTACGATCTTCGTTTTGTTTGTTATTTTCCCAGTTACGTAAAAAATAAAATATGTATACTGGAAGCATCGCTGCGTCTTGGTCCGTCCATAAAGAAGATCGTGACAGAATGACCCACAAATACAGGACCAAGCAGCGAAAGAGCCAGGATTTCTGGACATGGGAGGAAATCCTGGCTGGAGAGGGACCCTGGAAGAAGACTGCGGAGCATCGTCGCCCCAAGGAGGAGATGGAAGCAGCGAGGGCAGAGCGGAGCTTTGATAGGGAGAGATATGCTGGAACATGCCTGGCTAGGAAGCCCGAGAGGCAGCCCCCCCCCAAAAAAATGGGGGGGCACATGGGGAGGTTGGCCGGTTCAGGGTTGACTCCTGAGCTAACTCCACGTGCTCTTTGGAGGGAGCGTCGCACTGGTAAGACGCCGTGCTATGCAGTGATTCATAGACCAGTGCGTGAAATTCCAGCTCCCCTCATCTGTCGGGCTAGGTTGAGTGTGCAGCCTGGAGGAGTGGTGCCGGCTCAGCGCTCCTGGTCTCCGGTACGCCTCTTCGGACCAGGATATCCTGCACCGGTTCTGCGTGCAGTGTCTCCGGTGCGTGTCCACAGCCCGGTGCGTGACATTCCAGCTCCACTCATCTGTCAGGCTAGGGTGAGTGTGCTGCCTGGAAGAGTGGTGCCGGCTCTGAGCGCTAAATCTCCAGTGCACCTTCTTGGACCGAGATATCCTGCGCCGGCTCTGCGTACGGTGTCTCCGGTTCACGCCCACAGCCCGGTGCGCGACATTCCAGCTCCCACCATCTGTGAGGTGAGGGTGAGTGAACAGCTGGGTAGAAGGGTGCCGGCTCCGCGCACCAGGCCCTCTGTACGCATAGAAAGCCCAGCACGTCCTGTCCCTGCTCCGCGCACCAGGCCCCATGTGCGCATAGAGAGCCCAGCACATCCTGTTCCGGCTCCATGCACCAGGCCCCCTGTGTGCATAGAGAGCCCAGCACATCCTGCTCCTGCTTCCTGCACCAGGTCCCCTGTGCGCTTCGTGAGTCCAGCACGAACTGTTACAGCTTCTAGCCCAGGGCCAGCCGCCACCATGGACAAAGAGACCCACCGAGGACCCCCATGGACTGTTGGCGCGGTTGGAGGGGGTAATGTCACGTCCAGGCCTGGGTTAGCAGGCTGGTGTTGAGTTTGTCTTTTGTTTAGGAAGGTTTTGTGTTCTAGGTTTTGTATTTCTTTGTTGGGGAAATGGTTCCCAATTAGAGGCAGCTGTTCGTCGTTACCTCTAATTGGGAACCATATATATGTTTGTGGTTTTCTACAGGGTTTTGTGGGTCATTGTTTCATTGGTGTGTTTAATGTACACCGTTGTTACGATCTTCGTTTTGTTATTTATTTCCCAGTTACGTCGATAAATAAATATGTATACTGGAAGCATCGCTGCGTCTTGGTCCGTCCATAAAGGAGATCGTGACAGAAATACTATGTTTATTGTAAAATACAGTCCATAAAACATCACAAAAAAAATACATATTTTTTTATTGTATTTTTGTGTTGCTATGACAAAATGGAAATATTTGTTCAGCTCTTCACACCTTTTTATGTGTGGAAAGTGACCATCTAAGAATAGAATGCTGCTACTTCTACAACCACAGTGATATGAGGAAGTGGTAAATGTGTCTGTCTCTATGATGGTAAATGTCTCTATAACAGGAAGTGTGTTGGCCTATACTCGGTGTGAAAATGTTTAAAGAGGGTGTTTTTGTGCCCTGAACTACAGTGTGAAAAACATTGACCTTAATTTTTAGACCACTCATTGTCAACGTTAAGACTTTTCTTCTGATGACATCAGTGGTTTGTTGTAATGTCCTCTCCACTAAGGAGACACTGCCACCAATCCTGGACCACTCCTTATGTCCAATGTCACTATAGTAACCATTTACAATGACACTCCCTCCTTCCACTCCAGTCACCTCCTGTTGGTCCACGTAGAGTTCTGGAGTACCTGAACACAGAGGTACAGACACCAAAGAAGGAAGTGTTTTTTTGTATCAACTGACCACAAATATCATTATGATGTATTGAGAACAGAAAGTTGACATATACCAACATTCCTCATGTGAAGAAATGCATGTTGAGGGAAAATAGAGCTCCTCTACAAATGATTCATTTTTTTAAGCCTATGTGTAATCATAGAATTACATATACAATCCCTATTATATTCATATATGATCTCTGTGGGCCTAGTAGCATTGAACTAGTAAAGATTTGTCATATCACTTTTAACATGCATTACCTTTTTATGTGTCAGAAATACAACCAGTCATGATGTTTTCATCTGATTGTCAAATAATCACTTCAAAAAGGTGCTCCTGTAGGCTACCTGCTAACGTTCCTCCAATCACAAAATAATTCCAGCATCCAAACAGTGCACTATACACCTGCAATATGATGAATGGAAAGAGACAAAGGTTATAAAACACCTGTGTGTATTGTAATGACAATCTGTTACTGTCATTAGGTCTTCACTTGTAGACTGAATTGATGCGTCCACTGCTTCATGTGACTAGGACACCAGATATCACCACCACCACGCCCATAGGAATCAGTAGGACTGTTAGATCTATGGAACTGAAGGTGGAAGACTATATTTATTGTAAAATATTGTCCATAAAACATCTAAGATATTAAGATTTTTTTATTATCCTTTTTGTGCTGCTATGACTAAATTGAAACATTTGTTCAGCTCTTCACAACTTTTATATGTGAAACATGGCCATACAAGAACAGAATGCTGCTACTTCAACAAACCACAGAGGTGCGAGGAAGTCATAACTGTCTCTGTCTCTATGATGGTAAATGTCTCTATGACAACACTGTCTTGGCCTAAACTTTGTGTGAAAATGTTTAAGGAGGGTGTTTTTGTGCCCTAAACTATAGTGTGAAAATCAGAAAATGTTATCTTTCTTCATATTGCCATCCATTTGGAAGAGTAAGTGTTAAATACAGCTGAATGAGTGATAATTACCTCATGGTGTCCTTCTCCTTGCCGCCCTCAGGTCCTTGGACTGTGTTGTCAGTCTGAACAGGTTCAGCAGTTGGAGAGAAAGAGGATTGTTCAGTGGTTGGAGCTTGGGTTGCTGTGAGGTGAAAACAACAATGGTATTATGACTGGTGTACCAGAGAGACACAGGGTAGACTGAACTGTAACAAGACATTGTGGCTAAGATATGACCTTGTCCAGCACATTTAATTTATCCCAACATGTGGATTTTAGTGTAGTATTAGCACTTTTGAGTTCAAACCAATGGTAGGACCACCACTACATTTTCCCAAACGCTTTTAATCAGGTTACAATCCAATTTGTTTCAGATGATCAGCAAGACTGGATAAAACCAGGTTAATACTTAATTCTACAGTATCTGATTGCTCTCTACTCACTGGACATAGTGGTGGTACTTTGTGTGGTGGTTTGTTAACATGATGCAGCCATTTTTTGCAGTATTACTTTAGTGCCTTGTTGGATAATCAATGTCTGCTTTTTTATTTTTACCCATCTTCTTTGTGAGGGATTGGAAAACCTATGGTCTTTGTGGTTTAATCTGTGTTTGAAATTCATTGCTTATCTGAGGGATCTTACAGATAATTGCATGTGTTGGGTTCAGAGATGAGGTAGTCATTAAAAATCATGTTAAACACAATTTCCTACAACGGGTTGGTCAAAAGCCATACTAAAAAAAAAATTGTTCACCCACACAAATCAATACCTATAATCTCTTTCTGTTTTAATGTTCGACAGTCCTCAATTCACAGCAATGTTTGAAAAGTCACGTGATTTACATAGTATATGACCAGTCCCTACCCACTTTGACGTGTGCCTAGTTAGCGTGGTCAGATGCCGCCCGCCAAATCCAAATCGAGGTCACGGTGATGCCAGGCAGGAAGCTAGCTAACTTTGTAGCCAGATTCGTTCTTAAGTTGTTCTTAAGTTGTGCGGTCGACAGCAGCAATAATGAAGGGACAGTTACAAAAAAAACATATAATTTCCACAAGGAATGGGAGGAGGATAGATTTTCCAGCAAAGACTGAATTACGAAGAAGAAAGGTACAAGAACAAAAAAATCTACTGGCAGTGCAGCAGTCAATTTTCACAAGACCTGTGACCAAAGGGAAGGCGGCAACCATAGCATCTTATCGTGCGAGTCGTTTTCTTGCAAAACATAAGTTGTTCAAAGATGGGGAGATGATCAAGGAAGCGTTTATTGAGGCTGCAGACTCGCTGTTTGGGGATTTTAAGAATAAGACTGAAATTATGGCTGCCATCAATGACATTCAGTTGTCCAGAAATACAGTGACAAGAAGATGTGAGGGAATAGCGGAGAACCTCAAGGATCAACTGAAGAAAAATATTGACAACTGCGAGTGTTATTCCCTACAGTTTGACGAGTCCACAAATATGGTGGATGTGGCACACTTATGCATTTTCATTAGAATGGTATTTGACAACGTGAGTACAAAGGTGGAACTACTCGCCATTTTGCCACTGAAAGGACATACAAGGGGCAAATATATTTGTCAAGCTTTTCTGGAGTTTCCTAACAAATTCTAACTGCCCTTTTGTAAGCTTGTCTCCATTACTATAGATAGGGCTCCCGCTATGGTAGGCCGCATTAGTGGGTTCGTTGCATTGTGCAAACGAGAGGATTCTTTCCTTGACTTTCTTAGTTATCACTGCGTAATTCATCAGCAAGAGGTGATTGATGTTGCGATGAAGATTGTGTGTTCTATTCGAGCAAGAAGCTTACAGCGGAGGCTATTTCGCGCTCACTTAGAAGAGACTGAAGCAGAGCACACAGACCTGCTGCTGCACACGGATGTGCGGTGGCTGAGCCAAGGTAAATTGTTAGGGAGAGTCAGTGAGTTGTTGCCTGAAATCAAGGAGTTTCTCAAGGTCTCCAAACATGCAGAATACGCACAGCTAGAGGACACATAGTGGCTCTTGGATTTAGCTTTTCTCCCTGACCTAACTTACATGCTTAATGAATTGAATGTAGAGCTGCAAGGAATCAACATGATCAGCTCTGTGAACACTTTTACATGCAAACTACAACTGCTCACAAGAAATCTGCAACGTAAGGACCTGCACTTCTTTCAACACATGCATTCAGAACATGAACGTCACGGTAAGGATACAGCCCAGCTTGACAGTGCACTGTTATAGACATTTTGTTTTCAATGTTCATAAACTGAACTTCAATTAAACAAACTCTGTCTGTTACCAAGTATTTGTAAGATACTGGTTGAAATGAGACAAACAGAGGCCCAAAATAGTGTCTTCCCACAGTACCCATTCATTCCTTATCACAATCTTTGCAACATAAGTCAAACTTGGGCGGTTCAAGGGCAGGGGCAGGGGCCTCTCGCATGTGTCTGGTAGAATCAAATAATTATTTGTTCTCCCAGATACTCCCGAAATGAAGTCATTTCACCCCGTACCATTCTCCACAATATTCATTTCTAGACACACACATTAATTGGACTACCATTTTGTCTTATAACCCTATCTCTATCCCATACATTTTCAGAATGGAATATTCTTAGATGTACAAACATTTAGTCATCACCATAAAATCTATAACAATCCACCCTATTGACTAAAGTTTTACACACAATCACCCATCTATATTGATTAGAATTAATAATGACACCACACCAAATAGAAACAAACTATAAAGAAATAACACAATCTATTTTGATTAGAATGATCCTTACCACACAAAACGATTATACAAAATCAATACATGTATTTACATCTGGTCCTCATCAATTACTGTTCTAGGCCTATATCCAATCATAACTCTTCTTAGGTAGGATTTTCACTATGATCTTCATGAAAAGAAACAGCATAACATTTAAGATCTAATCATTGAAAATTGTCTCATCAAACATGGGTTCCTCATGAGTAAAGGAACTGGGGCCATCTAGAGGGTCATGAGGCATGTATTCATCATTCCCCTGGTCAGAGCTCGGAATCGGTCCGTATCCCACCATCTGTTGTGTCATTGATTTCTCCAGAGTCCTGGAAATTAAACCTCTCACACACAGAATCACAGAACACCCACAAAGTACTAACACAGTCATACAGGTAAAAGTAGCCCACAACACAGTAATCATTACATTTTTCCATTGTCCAAACATTTTGTCAAACCAACTCATCAAAGCTGGAGCTATGTTATTGGGGAAGAAGGTACAGCACATTATTCCCCCACCCTTCTGCAGACACCACCCTTTCAGCCAATAACACATCTAGAGCCAACCTATTTTGCCAGGTCATGAGGGAGGTGGTGGATAATTGTTCAGAGAATCCCATCACTGCACCTCTAGTCTCATTCACAAATCCTTGTTTATTATAATACATATAATTGATCCAATCAACATTTTTCGTTATCATTACCCACCAGAAGAACGTAGTGATAAAACCCTCCCCAATCTGAGTCATAGCTTTATACTCGTCCGGAACTTCTCTGGCGATACCTATGACATCCATCCAAATAGAACTGCAAATAATAGAACCTATATTTCTCCTTCTTCTAGTTATCCCGTCCAGAACTGGTCTCTGATGTCTAATACTAACTGGTTGGACCAATAATACCAGAACACAAGTGCCCCTCCACCCTTTAGGTAATGCCTGTCAGAGGCCTCCTTTATTGGTACAAGCCCACCACACCTCAGTTATAGAATCTTCTCCTATACTTCTGAACCCAAATCAGTCACATTGACAGACATCTATTGTGATCCATTACAAGACCTGGGTCTTTCGTGAAATTGGTCTCCACCGACTGGATTAATGAACAGGAAACATCGTGTCCATAATCATCAGTGTAAGCCCAATACCTTCATTCCGTGTCTGTTCCTGTGACTCTTTGGAGGGTTACTGCTAATTTCTACTCTACAGTCATTAATATCCATACTTTGTTTAAAACTCCATCGATATCACTTTCCGTTCACATACCCCGGTCCCCAAGTATGTTTAATTACCTAGGCCAGGAACAAGATAAAGTGGGTCCCAAACAGAAATATAAAGTCCTAAATTATCTTATACAATTTATTATGCACCCATATTCCTGCTCTATTAGGAAAAATTTTAATATTTACCTTAAATCTTACATTATCACCTATTTGGACTCCTTTATATCCTTCTTCTTCATGAGGGGTCGGGTATTATATAACTAGTCTTTTACTTCTTAAACCTGTCAGCGACATATAATTTATACTAGAGGTAATGAATCAGGATTTATAAAAAGATCATCAAAACTATGATGCAGCTCAAGGTACCCCATATCCCAAAACCCACCAACCCTCTCCTGCCCTCAGCCAGTCTGCTAGGTACCACCCCATACTCACACCTCTAGTGAACACACTACAGTGATGATAGGTCGGGTAGGAAATCTTAGTTAACAGAGGCGACCCCCAGACCCTATTGGTCCAGTTCTGCTCTTTAACTCTGCGTGTGCTCCACGGTGTTTGTATGTGTTCCTACCTTTCTGCAGTGGGTAACGTTGACCCAGGTTGCTCTTTCTGATATTCTAATGGCAAAGGCTGTGACCAACATAACCAGGTAAGGACCTTCATGACCCCCTCCCTACAGTCCACAGTCTGAGTAAACGAACAGTCATATCTAGGGAATGCCAAACAAAACTTCCTACGGTATCTGTCTGCGGATGGGCTGTGCGCAACCCCTCCCTCCACGGATACCCAGTCATTAATCTTCTTTCCCTTTGATACCCAATAACCCATATTCTCCCACCGTTCTGACTAAGTCCTGACTATACCAGCAACAAGGTTCGCTGTCCCCACAGATGACCATGTTTTTTCTTAACTATGTGGGCCTTCATGCCCCTTTCAGTGGGTGGTACAACTATATTCAAAAGTGTCATCACATCCCTTCCAAATAGGTTAACGGGACCCAACTTGGAAATCAGCACCGGTACCATTGCTTCCCCCCCTGAAGCCTCATGAGTCAGACCAATGTTAAAAATGGTTTCTGTTCCTGTACTAGAGCCAAATCTACTGTAGCTAACTCAAATACCTAGTAATTCAGTATCTATCTTGTCCTCCTCATCTACACTGTCTGGCGATGGGCGCCTACCCCTTTCACCCCATATACTCCCCACTGCCCCAGAGTAATCCTGATGGTTGTCTTACTGCATGTTCTAACACACGTGTGTTCAGCCCAAAACACTCTCTCTACTCCTATATGCAGACTGAACAAGGCTCTATTCCCCAAACACTATCCATATAATTTCCTCAGGAGATAATAATAATCTTCCTAAAGTAATAGTACAATTTGGATAGAAAATAGTGTTTCTCACAAAAAGGTTTTTTTTTTGTTTTTTTTTTTTAAATGAAATTCTCCTGGGTTTTGTTTTTCCCCCAATTTCTAGTGAAAGTGATCAGTTTTCACCAGGAATTGTTCAACTATTCAGGGATTTACAAAACAGTTCTATACAAATTAAATCCCACACCCCAGTGAGACGTTCGCAATCTCATTGATTGTTTCTACACCCATTCACATCACACTCACACACGGTATTGTAAGGTTGGTCTCTCACTGCCATAATCATGTACAAGCACTCTGTTATCCCAATTTCCAATAGACCAATTTGATAGCTATTATACAGTAGATTATGTCTGTTAACCATTATCTATTGTCTCCCTTAATTAACATACATACACACGTATTTGACTTCCATTTTTCCTGAAAGCAAGCACTATATTCAAACCTCATATAATAGTTTTCCATTAAGTGGAATTGACCTTACTTTAAACTAACCAATCCTAGAGGCCCTTTCCAGTAATTCTATCAGTTTAACCTTTGCGTTAGTTTAGTCAAATGCAAAACTATTAGTTAACAAATGTTGGAGCTTCAAAAAGTTGGTGCTGCCTTATCAGCTTGATTGTCGAACAATAGTAATGTTTTATTCATACCTTTACTTTTAAAACATCCCACTAATTACTTGCTTTGTTTGTTACCAGTTTAACCTCTTCCAGCTAGGGTCCCATTTTCCGAATTTTCGCCTGTCTGACGTGCCCAAAGTTAAATGCCTGCCACTCATGGCCAGAAACTAGGATATTTACATAATTAGTACTATTGGATAGGAAACACTCTGAAGTTTATAAAACCATTAAGATATAGTCTGTAGGTATACCAGAACAGATATAGCAGGCAAAAACCAGAGAAATTTCTGTCCGGAATTTATTTTTCTCTTCCCTTCCTCTCACTTTGAAGCCCATGTAATATGAATATATGGGGAATAGGACACAGGTTGCAGTACTTATGGCTTCCACTGGATGTCAACAGTCTCTGGAAAGAGTCTGGAGGAAAAAGCTCTGACCAGATCCTTAGAGAGAGAGAATTACTACCGGAAGGGCAAAAAGGTAAACAAACGTGCACTTTCTTTTCGTCTTTTAACGTTTCACTTACCGTTCTTGTAAAATATGATCGCTATTATTCATAAAAGAATACATAAGGATGCATTATTAATGATATTTGATTTGTTTGTGAAAAGATGAGAGGTATAATTTGAACGCGATCCCTTCACTGTAAAACGGGCGAGTAGACTGACAATGCTTGGTGGAGTAGCTGAACATAACGTGCCAACAAAACGGATATTTATGGATATAATTATTTACTTTTTCTAACAAAAGAACCATGGATTCTCTTGTTTGGACACTTGGGAAGATAAGCGATTTTTTGAAAGGTAAGCGATTTATATTAGCTGTGATATGGACATTTTGAGGACCGAGCTGGATATGAATTTATGCTAATGTGGAAAATATGTGAGGTACTAGCCTCAAGCAATCAAATGTAGTGCTTTCGCCGTAAAGCCTTTTAAAAATCTGACAACGCAGTGATATTGCCAAGAAGCAGAGCTTTTGATGGCTATGCAACACTATGCAACACTTGTATATCGAAGGATGTTAAATATTACGAATTTGTATTTTGAATTTGCCGCGTTGTTTGCTCTGAAAACGATCCCGCTAGAGGGATCCGTGCGCTAAGAGGTAAAAAAAACTATTTGTTAAATATAGTTAAAACAAACCTATTTCTGATTTTTACAGGGAGGCCACTTTAATTAGTTATTATATCTTCCTCCCCATGTCTCAATTCTTATGCATTTATTCTGATGTAGAAAAACAGAGACTGAAGTTTTTCTTGAGTCGCATGGTCCTTAGTACTTTACCAAAGCCATAACTCCTCGTGTTTCTGCTCTACCACATAGCATAATATTTTATCAACATTGAACGTCAAATCCAAACTTTTAGCGATGGTTCGAATGTGGCGGAATACAACGTCAATATCCATTTTAAACTTAATATCCACTAATGAACTAGTTAATTCAAACTTTCTAAATCATAATTCCTACTATTATTCCCACACGGCGGTCAAACACCTAAGCTAATCGTGGCTAACTCATTTAGCTAACTTTATTTCTAGATACAAGAAAATCTTCAATTTACTCACCTCGCAAAGTTAGTTTTGCTTGTTATTTATTCGCGACGAATTGGTAGAATTTACGTGCACTTCTTTTTAGCAACTCCATGGTTTTACAAAAACTATTACCAAAACACATCATTGTACTGTGATATTCATAATGATTCCCTGCTTTTCTGTCTGGGCTGTGTTCCTTTCTTTCTACAGTACCGTGATGTATGCCCTGTCCTCCCATATACCTCGCAGGGTTTCTCACAGTCCTTAGCAAATTGTCATTTTTTCCGGCAATTGTGACATTTAAATTCTCCTTTTCTTCCTTTCTCACCTACACCGGTGGAACCTTTGTTCCCGGAATTCTCTCCCTTTCCTATCTTTTAACTCCATATAGCGCTCATCTCCCGAAAGTTCGGGAACCTCTTTTGAGGATTTACTGCCCATTGTTGATATTACAAATATATTTTGATAGTCTCCTTACAGACGCCTAGGTTGGGTTTATACACATTTAAATACTCGCTTAATTATTCTATAACCCCCATCCTATGTGGATATTGTTAGATGTGCTTCTTGAGCTTCACATTGTTTCCACATCTACTTATTGTATGTGCCCTCTTAATAATCAACCTTATCCCTATGTGTTTCACACGTAATGTGTATGTCACTACCCCCTATGTGTGTGTGCTAGGCTGACCCTCTATGTTCCCAATATGTGTATCTATATTAGGTCTCCATGATCTATGTGTGTGGTTCCTAACGTTATCAAATTACTCTAATTATGGTTATATGTAATATTCCCACAGCCTATGTGATATATAATCTACTTTGTGGGATTCTACGGTCTGGAACCTTTATCTATAGAGGAACCTTTCAATTGGACATTAGATCTCACCCGTATACAACTGTAAGCTATTTTCCAGGGGTCATTAAAGCCCTAGTTAACCGCCTATTTTTCTGTTGTTGCTTGGGACATATTGACGTTAATATCTTCTCTCCCTCATCTCTATTTTAGGCTTCCCTCTCCTCCTTTTTTGGACTTTAATAGCCCGTGTGGCCACCACCTAAGGCCGGATACATTAAGCGTTTACTAGTTTTATTTATGGCAGCGCCTTACCTCAGGTCGTTTCGGACCTGATAACGGGGGACGCCAAGTCTGACACCAAGTCTGGATCCATCATTTAAAGTTAACTGTCGCTGGCTACTTTCCCACACCCTATGGGTCTCTATTATACTATATTAAGCTCTTATTTTTGCTCAATTTTAAACATTTTAAAATCCCAATTAAGATTTCCCAAACCATTCCCCCCAAAATAAATCCGTGAATAAAGACCTTACAGACCTGTCTTGCAGACTGGGAAAAGCAATGTCGGTTGGATCTCGTCACTGTCTCTGTCGTGTTCCAGTCTTCCACCGGCCTGAATAAAACCTCAATTCAGAGGTCAGGTCTTTATCTCACGGATCTCTGATCCGCCCGTGCACGGTTTTCGGTGTCCACTGGAACTAGACAGAAACAGGTATTGAGATCCGGCTCGAAAGGACCAAATTGTTATAGAAATTTTGTTCTCAATGTTCATAAACTGAACTTCAATTAAACAAACTCTGTCTGCTACCCAGTATTTGTAAGATACTGGTTGAAATGAGACAGAGGCCCAATCTATAATTGTCAAATGTAGATGATTTATTCACGGGAGAGCTCTGAGCTCTAAAAGGTGTACACAGTCTTTTATATGGTACAATGTTGAAATACAAAGATACAAAATTCCCACCACTTCCCCCCACCCTTTCTAAGAAAATAGTGTCTTCCCACAGTACCCATTCATTCCTTATCACAATCTTTACAACATAAGTGAAACTTGGGCGGTTCTTTTAACTATCCCTCCTGTCTTCAAGGGCAGGGGCCTCTCGCATGTGTCTGGTAGAATCAAAGAATTCTTTGTTCTCCCAGATACTCCCGAAATGAAGTAATTTCACCCCGTACCATTCCACAATATTCATTTCTAGACACACACATTAATTGGACTACCATTTTGTCTTATAACCCTATCTCTATCTCATACATTTTCAGAATGGAATATTCTTAGATGTACAAACATTTAGTCATCACCATAAAATCTATAACGTGCACGTTATGTGGAGCAAGTCCAGAGCATCTTATCTGAGTTTTGAGGTTGTTTCACTGACTTTGCATCAATTGAGCCTATTGCCACTTAAATGTTTTTTCCGTTTGGCAAAGACATAAATGTGGAAGTAATTGCCTCCAAAATGGGATCACTTTTTCAGTTGGACACAATTATAGCAGAAACTGAAATTCTCCCCCTTCAAAATGACATTCAGTTGAAATCCAGGTCAACCACTGAGATGAAGGAAGAGTTCTGGGAGCTACTGCTAGAGGAGAAGTATCCCAACATAAAAAGATGTGCTCTCAACTTAACAGCCCTTTTTGGGTCAACCTTCCTCTGTGAGTCTGCATTTTCTCACATGAAAATAATAAAGTCCAAGTACAGATGTACTATGACTGATGACCACCTTGTGGCCTGCATGAGACCTGCAAAAAGCTGCAGCAGCCCTGACCATGAAAAACTACTTGCCTCCACCCAATGCCAAAGGTCACACTAAGGTAGGAAATGAAATTAGTTGCTCTTATTTGTAGAAAACATGCTATTGGTCCACATTATATTTGGGTATCAAATAGGTATCATAGCGACAGGTCCATACTGTGGTGTGTTGTGTTTTATACATTTTGTTGGTTGGTTTAGATTTAGAGACTGGTAGATCTCATCAGGCTGGCAAATTAAAACGTAGATCTCACGTCAAAGAAGGTTGGGCACACCTGGTCTAGTCACTGTATTAATACCATTCTGCATTTGAATCCCATCTATATCTACCATCTAAGCTATTAATTTCCCTCCACAAGGGGGCATACATGTAATGTTTCCAAAATGGGATAGTATTGTACATGTAATGTTATGCCCCCTTGTGAGTTCATAATAGTATTGCATGCTGTAGCAGGCTATATAAAGAGGAAGCCCTCCATTGACCGATTCAGTTCGTTGTGACAGCTTGTCTGGACAGATCGTCCTCCTTAGTTAGTTAGTGTCAACGAAGCTTACGTTATCTAGATCATTCTCACAAAAAAAGAGAGAACTGCTCTAGATTGGAAACTTACGTTAATGAGAGTAAAGTCATGTTGGCTTTATCAAAACGATTTCAGGAAATAATACAAACCTAGTTATGACATAATGTCACTGTACAAAGGCTCATACAACGCCAAAGGTCAAACCCGGCTTTCTAATATTTACGTTAATTCTTATGAACTATAGCTAACTAACGTGACAGCTATAGTAACGTTATGGAAGCTGTTCACAGAAAACTATAATTGTGTTCGTTATTCATTAGTATTTTATGTTATAATATAAATTATTTCGATAGATATTCAGAGCCAAACATCAACCCAACTTACCGTTTTAACTGTTGTCGCATTCAAACTTAGCACGAGCGACTTCAGTTGCGAAGTTCCTGGAAAAACTCCAGCAGCAATGGGGGTTCCTCGATGAACCCCACTTCCTAAGTTCTTTGAATAACCTTTTGGGCCTGTTTTTCATTGCCATAAGAGTGGGACATTTTCAATGAATGACTGGGTCGCGTCTATAGATATATATATTTTTTTGTTGCGTCCATAGATATAGAACAAAAATTCTCTGGCAACCTAACCGATAGAATAAACGGACATCTTGGCTCAGCCAGTTGAAATCAAGCTGGCGGAAGTATTTTTAGTGTGTTTTGCCCGCACTGCAGAGGGCTATATCAGTCCACTAATACTGGACTATTAAAGGCCCAGTGCACTATTGTCTTTTTTTTTTTAAATTGCAAAGATATACAATACCAGTCAAAAGTTTGGACACACCTACTCATTCAACGGTTTTTCTTTATTTTGACTATTTTCTACATTGTATAATAATAGTGAAGACATCAAACCTATAAAATAACACATGGAATCATATAGTAACCCCAAAAATGTTAAACAAATCAAAATATATTGTTGATTTTAGATTAGTCAAAGTAGCCACCCTTTGCCTTGATGACAGCTTTGCACACGCTTGGCATTCTCTTAACCAGCTTCATGAAGTCACCTGGAATGCATTTAAATTAACAGGTGTGCCTTGTTAAAAGTTAATTTGTTGAATTTCTTTCCTTAATGCATTTGAGCCAATCAGTTGTGTTCTGACCAGGTAGGGGTGGTATACAGAAGATAGCCCTATTTGGTAAGTCCATATTATGGCAAGAACAGCTCAAATAAGCAAAGAGAAACGACAGTCCATCATTACTTTAAGACATGAAGGTCAGTCAGTTCTGAAAATTTCAAGAACGTTGAAAGTTTCTTAAAGTTCAGTTGCAAAAATCATCAAGGGCAATGATGAAACTGTTTCATGTGGACTGCCAAAAGAAAGGAAGACCCAGAGTTACCCCTGCTGTAGAGGATGAGTTCATTAGAGTTACCAGCCTCAGAAATTGCAGCCCAAATAAATGGGCTGTAAATTCAAGTAACAGATACATCAACATCAACTGTTCAGAGGAGACTGCTTGAATCAGGCCTTGGTTAATTGCTGCAAAGAAACCACTACTAGAGGACACCAATAATAAGAAGAGACTTGCTTGGGCCAAGCAATGAACATTAGACCGGTGGAAATCGGTCCTTTGGTCTGATGAGTCCAAATTTTTGATTTTTAGTTCCAACCACCGTGTCTTTGTGAGACGCAGAGTAGGTAAACAGATTATCTCTGCATGTGAAGGTTCCCACCGTGAAGAATGGAGGAAGAGGTGTTATGGTGTGGGGGTACTTTGCTGGTGACACTGTCAGTAATATATTTAGAATTCAAGACATAACCAGCATGGCTGCCACAGCATACTGTAGCGATACGCCATCCCGTCTGGTTTGCACTTAGTGGGACTATCATGTATTTTTCAACAGGACAATGACCCAACACCCCTCCAGGCTGTGTACAGGCTATTTGACCAAGAAGGAGAGTGATGGAGTGCTGCATCAGATGACCTGGCCTCCACAATCACACGACCTAAACCAAATTGAGATTGTTTGGGATGAGTTGGACCGCAGAGTGTTGGAAAAGCAGCCAACAAGTGCTCAGCATATGTGGGAACTCCTTCAAGACTGTTGGAAAGCATTCCAGGTGATGCTGGTTGAGAGAATGCCAAGCGTGTGCAAAGCTGTCATCAAGGCAAAGGGTGGCTACTTTGAAGAATCTAAAATCTAAAATACATTTTGATTTGTTTAACACTTTTTTGGTTACTACATGATTCCATATGTGTTATTTCATAGTTTTGATGTCTTCACTATTATTCTACAGTGTAGAAAATAGTGAAAATAAAGAAAACCCCTTGAATGAGTAGGTGTGTCCAAACTTTTTTCCTTCACATTTTTCAGGGGGTGTTGCATCACCCTCAGCTCCCTACTTCCTGCGGCTATTTGAATCAGCATACCTTAATTGAAAATGACTCAAGTAAAAGTGAAAGTCACCCATTAAAATACTACTTGAGTAAAAGCATAAAAGTGGTTTAAATATACTTAAGTACCGAAAGTAAAAGTAAAATCCTAAATAATTTCTAATTCCTTATATTAAACAAACCAGATGGCACCATGTTTATTTGTATTTAAATGTAGGGATCGTAAGACTCACACATCATTTACAAATGAAGCATGTTTGTTTAGAGAGTCCACCAGATTAGAGGCAGAAGGGATGATCAGGAATGTTCTCTTAATAAGAGCTTGAATCAGACCCGGCGCCAGAACGAATCAGTTGGACGGGCCTTTGATTTCCGTAAGGGGGCATGTTTTTTTCAAGGGACCTTCTGTGTGTGCACACGCTTGCGCGGCTAAAGAAATGAGAGCATAGAACTCAGAGATGCAGCCGTAGGCCTATAACTTCCATCATCAACTAAGTAAAATACATAGGCCTAAAGCCGACAAATAAAAACTGTAGAAAATATCCTGATGAAAATTCTGGTTCTTTCAATCTGCCTCCCCTTTTCGATCTGTCTTGACTTGAGCTATCGTTAGTGAAGCAACTAGCACAAAACCAATGTGAGTGTCACGTCCAGGTCTGGGTTAGCAGGCTGGCGTGTTTAGTTTGTGTTTTGTTTAGGAGGGTTTTTTGTTCTAGGTGATATATTTCTATGTTGGGTTGATGGTTCCCAATTAGAGGCAGCTGATTGTCGTTACCTCTAATTGGGAACCATATATATATATATGCAAGTACAGACCCAAAAGTTGCTAATTAGCTAAAATGCTAAAGTTGTCCAGGATGAGATTCTAACACAGCTTTTGGGTTGCATTCAGCATTAGCTTTTTATTTTGTTACACAGCTTGTACATTTAATATACACATTTGATCATAATCAGTTACATTTTACTAAACTCAGAAAAATAGGACCATGTCTTTCAGATAATTAGTAAAAATCTAAATAACTTCACAGATCTTCATTGTAAAGGGTTCAAACACTGTTTCCCAACCATAAACAATTAATGAACATGCACCTGTGGAACGGTCGTTAAGACACTAACAGTTACAGACAGTAGGCAATTAAGGTCACAGTTATGAAAACTTAGGACACTGAAGAGGCCTTTCTACTGTCACGAGAATTTTGTTCTCAATGTTCTAAAATGAACTTCTATTAAACTACTTGGTCTGTAACCCAAAGGTCGTAAAGCTTTGGTTAAGATGAAACAGACAGAGACCCGGCTGCAAAGCTGGTCCACCTTTCTTCCTTGGTGGTTGCTCTGAGCACAGATAAGACATCGGGAACAATATTTATTTATTTTTACTTTTTTTTTTATATAGTTATTCCATATACTACAACGTTTTTCCTAATCTGCTCTACCATCCCCCCGTTGACACATGGCTTTGCCCATGTGTCAAAATAGCCGCTTAATCACACTCAGCAGGAGATGTGATGCTATTCTTTCAAGCGTTATGCCTTTTGTGACAAACTCATTACTGAAAATTGACAATAGTATCTTGAAATGACAACACTATCTCTGCCACTTTCACCATGATCTAGGTATGTGTAATGTTCAATTAAATCCCCATATTGTGTACAGTTAGTTGCTCTCCGTCTTCTATGAGCTATCTCCTGTAACAGTCTCTGGGAATGATACTCCTCTATCATTACATCTAACCCATAACACACATCTAACCCATAACACACTATACTCCTAATGCCGTTTCTACATTTACAAACATACTAACACATTCTCAAATCAGTCAATATACATCAATCCCTCCTCTGGAACAATGAACACTCATGTTCCACAAAACCTAAAAACATATTGACTTGAAAAGAAAAACAAAGTACATGTTTAATAACTTAGCACCATTCATTGACGCGATGTTACATTAAAACCATTTATACAGGGCAAAACTAAAAACGTTCATGGTTGTCCCTCGCTATCATCCAGGTATTCCTTAAACAAACCATCTCCCCTCACGATGACACTTAGAGATACGTTTCTGGAAACTCTCTCAGCCACATAAATGTGATCAGCAAATTTACCTCTCATCATGCTTTAGCAATACTCTCTCGCAGTATCCCAATCACAACGCACAAAATTATCCAACCCGAATTTAGAATGACTGACCTCCGTGCTTACTTAAGAGTCTAGGCTCCAATTCCAAGTTTATAAACTTAGCACAGATCATCCCTGTTAAAACAACATTTTATTGCCGGTCATAACTCTTCTCATTACAGCCCCCCTTTGGCCCTGTTTTCTCGTCATGAGTGGCCTGGTAAAGAAAGATCCGTATCTCAATGCATTCCCAGGTTAAATAGTTAGCAGGGCGTATACCACCACCCCCCTTTCCTTCACCCGGCACTTATCTTTCGAGCGTGTCTTCTTCAGATATCGTTTACAGTTCATTTTCCCAACGGCACATGTAACTCTTGCTTGTCACATTTCATGGCCCCTGATAATGTCCCGATTTTATGTGCAAGGAGGCATGAGGACTGCAGATGTGGCCAGGGCAATAAATTGCAATGTCCGTACTGTGAGATGCCTAAGACAGCACTACAGGGAGACAGGTAGAGGCGAGGAGAGGGACAGAAGCTATACTGTTACATATGCAGGTGTTGTTACACGTGGTCTGCCACTGCGAGGACGATCAGCTGTGGCAGACCACGTGTAACAACACCTGCATATGTAACAGTATAGCTTCCGTCCCTCTCCTCGCCTCTACCTGGGCTCGAACCAGGGACTCTCTGCACACATCAACAACTGACACCCACAAAACATCGTTACCCAAGGGGAACAACTACTTCAAGGTGTCAGAGCGAGTGACGTCACCGATTGAAACGCTGCTAGCGCGCACCCCACTAGCTAGCCATTTCACATAGGATCGGTACATCCGAAAATCACACCTGCGGGACAGGAACAGGATGGCAACAACAACTGCCCGAGTTACACCAGGAATGCACAATCCCTCCATCAGTGCTCAGACTGTCCGCACTAGGCTGAGCTGGACTGAGGGCTTGTAGGCCTGTTGTAAGGAAGGTCCTCACCAGACATCACCGGCAACATGGGCAAAAACCCATCGTCGCTGGACCAAACAGGATTGGCAAAAAGTGTTGAGGTTTTGTCTCACCAGGGGTGATGGTCAGATTTGCGTTTATCGTCGATGGAATGAGCGTTACAACGAGGCCTGTACTCTGGAGCGGGATCGATTTGGAGGTGGAGGGTCCATCATGGTCTGGGACGGTGTGTCACAGTATCATCGGACTGAGCTTGTCGTCATTGCAGGCAATCTCAACGCTGTGCGTTACAGGGAAGACATCCTCCTCCCTCATATGGTACCTTTCCTGCAGGCTCATCCTGACATGACCCTCCAGCATGACAATGCCACCAGCCATACTGCTCATTCTGTGCATGATTTCCTGCAAGACAGTGTTCTGCCATGGCCAGCGAAGAGCCCGGATCTCAATCCCATTGAGCATGCCTGGGACCTGTTGGATTGGAGGGTGAGGGCTAGGGCCATTCCCCCCAGAAACTTCGGGGAACTTGCAGGTGTCTTGGTGAAAGAGTGGGGTAACATCTCACAATAAGAACTGGCAAATCTGGTGCAGTCCATGAGGAGGAGATGCACTGCAGTACTTAATGCAGCTGGTGGCCACACCAGATACTGACTGTTACTTTTGATTTTGACCCCCTTTGTTCAGGGACACATTATTCAATTTCTGTTAGTCACATGTCTGTGGAACTTGTTCAGTTTATGTCTCAGTTGTTGAATCTTGTTATGTTCATACAAATATTTACACATGTTAAGTTTGCTGAAAACTGCAGTTGGCAGTGAGAGGATGTTTCTTTTTTTGCTGAGTTTAGATACATGAGATCAATAAGATGGTGATGTGGGGAAAAAGTGACAAGGGAAAGTAGGTGGCTGGTACATATAGTAACTAATATAACAGATATGTGGTGATAATCATAACAAGCACAGCAGACTGTCTTCAGTAGTTTATGGACACAACAAGGAGACAGGGGTGTTGGAGGCAGATAGATAGTCATGACTCATGTTGTAACACTGAAGGGGGGGGGCTCCTCCCCCTTCCAGGATAAGGGCTCTTTAGGACCAAGATCTTCACTCAGTCAGTCACTGCTGTGTTGCTGCCCTCTGCTGGAAAGAAAGTAGTTTGGCGCACAATACAGGCATGTAGAAATAAGGATAACAATGTAGTCAGCCTCTCTGTATGTGAAAATTATAAAAACATGTGTCTAAAGCAGGGGTCTCCAACCTTTTTGAGCATGAGAGCTACTTTTAAAAATTTTATTATGAACAAGTTGCGAGCTACAATATTTTCTTTATAGCTTTCAAATAGTCACTTCTTTGCTCTTCTCTCCTGCAACCCCTTCCCCGGGTCCTTAGTGTACCATAGAAAGAAACGCACTATGGTTCCTGTCTATATACCTGGTAAAATAATGGTTAACAAACAACTCTAACAGGTGCCCTATAAAATGTGATTTTGTCCCCCAAATTATGTTTTATATTTTCACAAATTATGTTTTCTCTGTTATCTTTTAATGGTTTTAGATTTGTTTGTTTTTCACTTAAAATTTCAATTGTTCTTAGACAATGGCTAAATCACATCAGAAGAACATTTCTTGAGGTCTCCTGAGTGGTGCAGCGGTCTAAAGCATTGCTCACTTGGCAAAGTTTGCAAGTAGCAAATAATAGATACAAATTATATACTTTCCCATGATATACTTTTGCCAGGTAAGACTACTTTGCAGTTAATATTCATTTGAGAAGGTTTTGGTAAGGTATTTCTGTCAAATGCGCACACCACACAGACAGACAGGGGCAAATTGCTGGAAATTAATTGTGTTGGGTTTGGCTTTTTAAGCCAATAGTTGATAACCATTGATAGGATAATGTAAATGTTGTGGTGATTAGATAGTATCTGGGAGCTTGTGGTGTCTTACACGTGAGATTTGTTTATGCCAGTTTGCGGTGGAACATGTGAAAATTGCATGAACTTTCAGATTTGTTTGGCGAGCTACTCATAGGTGGGCTGAAGCTCGCGATCGACCTGTTGGAGACCTCTGGTCTAAAGAGTAATGTATTGTACACATACAGTAGTAATGTATTGTCTTGTCTGTTTCTTTGTTGAGAGATTAGCATCATCTGTGTAGGTACACGAGAGAGAAGATAAGTCAACACTTAACTGTGTGGTGTAGGACTAGTGAGCTGTAGACCACATTATCATCTGGTTCTGCCTAGAAGAGAGGAGGGACACACAGGTAGAGAGGTGAAAAGGTACAATTTGTGATGATGGAATGTAGGCTACAGCCTGGAAACACTTCAACCATTTGTTGTAGAATAGCTGACACGGGACGAGGACGAGGTACATACATTTTTTTTTTACAGCATAACACATTTCCAGTGTTTTACAAATATGTGACTTCATCTATAACCCCATGCACCAGTCTACCACATAGCCGACAGATCAACACAGCTACAACTTACTCCATAAAAAAATATGAACTCAACATGTAGTGTTGGTCCCATGTTTTATGAGCTAATATAAAAGATCCCAGAAATGTTTCTTACCAACAAAAATATAATTTCTCTCAAAAGGTGTGGCATATCAAAAATCTGAATAAACAGTATGATCATTACACAGGTGCACCTTGCGCTGGGGACAGTAAAAGGCCAATCTAAAATGTCTCAAGTTTTGAGGGAGCATGCAATTGGCATGTTGACTGCAGGAATGTCCATCAGAGCCGTTGCCAGGAAATTAAATAAGCCACCTCCAATGTCATTTCTGAGAATTTGTCAGTACGTCCAACTGGCCTCACAACCGCAGACCACATGTATGCCGTCATGTGGTGAGCGGTTTGCTGATGTCAATGTTGTGAACAGAGTGCCCCATGGTGGTGGTGGGGTTATGGTACGGGCAAGCATATATCAAATCAAAGTGTATTTGTCACGTGCGCCGAATACAACAGGTGTAGACCTTACAGTGAAATGCTTACTTACAGGCTCTAACCAACAGTGCAAAAAATGTTTTAGGTGAACAAGAGGTAAGTAAAGAAATAAAAATAAAAGTAAAAAGACAGTGAAAAATAACAGTAGCGAGGCTATATACAGGCACTGGTTAGTTGGGCTGATTGAGGTAATATGTACATGTAGATATGTACATGTAGATATGTGTTAAAAAAAAGCTACGGACAACGAACACAATTGCATTCATTGATGGCAATTTGAATGTACAGAGATACAATGACTAGATCCTGAGGCCAATTGTCGTGCCATTCATCCGTCGCCATCACCTCATGTTTCAGCATGATAATGCATGATAATGCACGACCCCATGTCGCAAGGATCTGTACACAATTCCTAGAAGCTGAAAATATCCTAGTTTTTCCATGGCCTGCATACTCACCAGACATGTCACCCATTGAGCTAATTTGGGATGCTGTATTACAGCGTGTTCCAGTTCCCACCAATATTAAGCAACTTTCTTTTTTTCTTTTTTTAAGGTATCTGTGATCAACAGATGTATATCTGTATTCCCAGTCATGTGAAATCTATAGATTAGGGTCAATTAATTTATTCTAATTGACTGATTCCCTTATCTGAACTGTAACTAGGTAAAATCTTTGACATTGTTGCATGTACAGTTGAAGTCGGAAGTTTACATACACTTAGGTTGGAGTCATTAAAACTCGTTTTTCAACCAATCCACAAATGTCTTGTTAACAATCTATAGTTTTGGCAAGTTGGTTAGGACATCTACTTTGTGCATAACACACAAGTAATCAACAACAGCAAAGGACCTTGTGAAGATGCTGGAGGAAACAGGTACAAAAGTATCTATAACCACAGTAAAACGAGTCCTATATCGACATAATCTGAAAGGCCGCTCAGCAAGGAAGAAGCCACTGCTCCAAAACCGCCATAAAAAAAGCCAGACTACGGTTTGCAACTGCACATGGGGACAAAGATCTGACTTTTTTGAGAAATGTCCTCTGGTCTGATGAAACAAAAATAGAACTGTTTGGCCATAATGACCATCGTTATGTTTGGAGGAAAAGGGGGGAGGCTTGCAAGCCCGAATAACACCATCCCAACAGTGAAGCATGGGGATGGCAGCATCATGTTGTGGGGGTGCTTTGCTGCAGGAGGGACTGGTGCACTTCACAAAATAGATGGCATCATGATGAAAGAAAATTTGGTGGATATATTGAAGCAACGTCTCAAGACATCAGTCAGGAAGTTATAGCTTGGTCGCAAATGGGTCTTCCAAATGGACAATGACCCCAAGCATACTTCCAAAGTTGTGGCAAAATGGCTTAAGGACAAGAAAGTCATAGAACATTTGTGGGCAGAACTGAAAAAAGCGTGTAGGAGGCCTACAAATCTGACTCAGTTACACCAGCTCCTTCAGGAGGAATGGGACAAAATTCACCCAAATGACTGTGGAAGCTTGTGGAAGGCTACCCAAAACGTTTGACCCAAGTTAAACAATTTAAAGGCAATGCTACCAAATACTAATTGAGTGTATGTAAACTTCTGACCCACTGGGAATGTGATGAAAGAAATCAAAGCTGAAATAAATAATTCTCTCTACTATTATTCTGACATTTCACATTCATAAAATAAAGTGGTGATCCTAACTGACCTAAGACAGGGAATTTTTACTAGGATTAAATGTCAGGAATTGTGAATATAATAATGTCTCCTTCTCAGAAACTATTAAACTGTCAAGAGGTGTCACGTCCAGCCCTGGGTTTCAGGCTGGCGTGCTTAGTTTGTTTTGTTTAGTAGGGTTTTTTGTGTTCTAGGTTTTCTATTTCTATGTTGGGGAAATGGTTCCCAATTAGAGGCAGCTGATTGTCGTTACCTCTAATTGGGAACCATATATATGTTTGTGGTTTTCACTGGGGTTTTTGTGGGTCATTGTTTCTTTGTTTGATTATTGGTTAGAGTGTTTATGTTTCACCGTAGTTACGATCTTCGTTTGTTATTTTCCCAGTTACGTGTATAAATAAAATATGTATACTGGAAGCATCGCTGCTTCTTGGTCCGTCACTCAAGGAGATCGTGACAAGAGGAGTAAAACAAGGTTGTCCACTGTCCACATATTTATTTATTAGGGCAATCGAAATGTTAGCTATATTAAAATCCGATCCAAGTATAATATAGAGGGGGGATAGAAATCCAGGGCTTAAAAACAAAGGTGTCATTGTACGTTGATGACTCAAGTTTCCTCTTAAATCCGTAGGATCCTCTGGATTACAATTGAACTATGATAAGTGCACATGTATTCATATCCATAAAGAAAGAAATTAACTCACAATAATTTTCTATAGAAAGTTAGCAAAAATAGATCAGATCTTGCTACCATGGAATGGTAAATACCTGTCAATTTGTGGAAAATCAGCCTGATCACATTTTCCCTGACACCCAAAAGTACTTTGTGGAAATGTTACACAGGGACACTCAAAGTCAATCTTTTTTTTTTTTGTACAATATATTTATTGGCATTTCTTTTTTTTTTTACAATTTAACAATCACCAAAATATGACACAGATAATGCCCTGTTATTCCTTCCATCTACACAAGACGTCATGCTACATGGGGGCACATCATACAAAACCCTTCCCTCCCCAACACAGGAACACCCCCTCCCTCCCCCGGTATTAGCTTCACTGATTGACAACAAAAAAATAGAATGACACATTCAATGCTAGAAAATAAATTATTCAACACAAAAACAAATAATAATACATTCATGAAGAAAGTAATAATGAGGCAGCTAAGGTGACGTCTCTAGAAACTGCTGAAAGTCCCCCCAGACATCAGTAAATTCAAAGGGTTTATTACGTAAATTGTATGTTATTTTTTCAGATGGGATATAGGAAGTTAGTTCTTTTAGCCACATCTGCTTGCTTGGTGGAGTGTCACTCTTCCATATAATAGCTGTGCATTTATTGGCTGCAATGAATGCCAATTTAATGAATCTGGTTTTGCTACAAATATTAACTAGTAGAACAGAATCATCTCCAAGAAGAATAAGGGAAGGATCTAGTGGTACCGTCATATTAGTGACCTGTGATAAGATCTGAATAATGTCTTTCCAATAATTGCTTAGTTCAGGGCAGGACAAAAACATATGCATAAGTGTGCCCACTCCCGTTTTACACCTTGGGCAAAATTATTTAGTATTTAGAATTGATCTTGTACAGTCTCTCTGGTGTAAAGTAAACCCTATGTAAAATATTGAATTGCATCAACTTATGCCTTGTGTTAAATGAAAGACGCTGAGCATCTAAAAAGAGCTTTCTCCATTTCTCATCCTCAAAAATGAGACCAAGGTCATCATGCCACTTCATGCACACTTTCAGAGGTTCATCGTTCCCCAACAGAGCTTGAAGACCAGAGTACATGTAGGAAATGAAACCTTTTACCCCTTTCCAGCCACAGTTTATCTGTTTTAGGTTTACTCATGGGCTGAATCCTCCCTCCCTGCTGAGTGGCAATATAATGCCTAACCTGTAGGTACTTGAAGAAATGAGTTTGAGGTATCTGAAAATGAGATGCCAGTTGTTGAAAGGATAGTAGTTCACCTTCTCTGTAGAGATTACCAAATGTTTTACTTCCTTTGTTGAAACAAGAAAATGTAATACCATCTCTTAGGGCTTTGGGTAAGATGGGGTTATTATAGAAAGTTGTTTGTTCATATATAGAATTAAGCCCTTCTGTTTGTTTACAGACTTCAATCCATATATTTAAAGTGTTTTTAATGAAAGGGTTGTTTATGAGACCTAGCAAAGCTTTAGGTGGGCTAATATAAGGTATAGATGCCAATGTAGCAGGGGTCAGACACTCCTCCTCTATCTGTCTCCAAGAGAGTGAACTTGTTGTTGTATCTTGCCATACCCACACAGCCTTTAACTGAGATGCCCAGTAATACAGCTGGAAGTCAGGTAGAGTAAGTCCTCCTTCTGAGTATGGTTTGCTTAAAGTTGAGAGTTTCACTCTGGGGGGTTTCCCTTTCCACAGAAATGAAGAAACCTTCCGATTAAGTTGTTTGAAAAGAACTTTGGGAATAGGAAAGGGCAAGGTTTGAAAAAGGTACAATAATTTTGGTAATATATTCATCTTTACACAATTGACCCGCCCAATAAGAGAAATTGGTAAATTGGTAAAATTGGTAAATCCCGCCATCTATCCAATTCTTCCCCAACCTTTTTGAGAAGTGGAGTATAGTTCAGTTGATATGTTTTAGTAATTTCAGAAGGAATTTGCAATCCAAGGTATGTCATTTTGTGTGGTTTCCAAGAAAATGGCTGGTCTAAGATTGGGTTCTGCATAGCTGCCCTGTTAAAAGGCATAATTATACTCTTCGATAGGTTTATTTTATATCCTGAAAAGGTCCCATATTCTTTCAGGATGTCAACTAATGTTCGGAGTGAAATTTCTGGTTTAGTGAGGTAAAGCAAAATGTCATCGGCATATAGCGAGACCAGATGTTCACGCCCACCTATCTGAACACCATGGATGGATGGATGAGACCTAAAAGCTTCTGCCAGTGGCTCGATGGTCAAAGAAAAAAGGAGCGGACTAACGGGACAACCCTGTCTTGTGCCACGTGATAGGGAGAACTGTGAGGAAATGTTTCCATTGGTCAGGATCTGAGCTACCGGACATTTGTACAGTAGTCTAATCAGACCAACATACTTAGGTCCAATATTCATCCTCTGTAAAACTTCAAACAGGTAGTTCCATTCTATGCGGTCAAAAGCTTATTCCGCATCTAATGAAGCCGCCACTACAGACTCTTGGTCATTTTCTACATAATGCATAATATTAAAAAGTCTCCTGATATTATCAGGAGATGAGCGGTTTCTTACAAAGCCTGTTTGGTCCATATCCACCAAGTCCGGAAGAACCCTATCCAGTCTAAGAGCTATGAGTTTCGCAAGAATCTTATATGAAGTGTTCAATAGAGATATTGGTCTATACGACCCACAAAGCAGAGGATCTTTCCCAGGTTTTAACAAAACTGTGATCAGTGCCTGTTCAAGTGTGTCTGGGAGCTTTTCTGACTCTATGGCATAATTAAACATACTGCAAAGAGGCTCAATTAGTTTGGGTAAAAAGGATCGATAGAATTCAATAGGGAATCCGTCTAACCCTGGTGATTTTCCCCCAGCAGTGTTGAAAATGGATTCCCTAATTTCCTCTGATGTAATCTCTTTCTCCAAGTACTCTCTATCCTCATCAGTTAAAGTTTGTAAGTTGAGTTTGTTCAAAAACTCATGCATTGTGGCAGGGGCATCCCCTTCAGACGTGTACAATGTTTCATAAAACTCCTGAAGACTAGATTAATTTCCTCAGGACTGTGAACAACTGAGTTATTGGGTAGCTTAATAGAGCTAATAACTCTACTAGCATCCTCTCGTCTTATCTGCCAAGCAAGCAACTTTACTGCTTTAACTCCATGTTCGTAGTAGTTTTGTTTTGTTCTCCTAAGAGCATTTTCCGCTTTATGGGTCGTCAGGGTGTTATATTCCAGTCGCTTTGAGTCTAATTTTTGTAGAGTTGAGTCGTCAAATGTTACACTATGTTCCTTTTCCAGATCTCTAATTTCATTCTCCAACGAATCTACTTGAGCCTTATACATCTTACGAGCACCTGAACTAAAGGATATGATTTGCCCCCTCAGATATGCAAGGAGAGCTTCCCATAAAATTAGGGGGGAGGCAGAGTTGTTATTGTCGCTAACAAATATGTCTATATGAGTGTTCAAAAATTTTAGTATTTAGTAAGTATGTGCCAAATCTCCATCTTCTTGATGGTGGTTGTGCTCTACTGACTGGTACTGAAGCCAGCAGGGCAGAATCATCTGCTATACATCTTGGTAAGTACTTGCACCCCGTAGTTAAACTTCCCTTGGCTGCAGGAATAAGAAATAAGTCAATTCTAGAATAACTGTTATGGACAGGGGAGTAAAATGAGTATTCTTTAACCTTTTGGTTGTGAAATCTCCATAAGTCTACAAGTCCAAAGTGTCTCATTTCTGCTTTTAACGTTTTAACTGCCTGTGTGAGGTTGATACTATTAGAGGAAGATCTATCATTGGAAGGGTCCAGTACCAAGTTAAAATCCCCTGCCATTATTATCTCTGATGATGGGCACGTTAGCTTCAAAAAGATGTCTTGGTAAAATTTAGGATCATCATGGTTAGGCCCATACACATTCACAATGGTAATGGGCTCAGTGTTAAGGAAACCTTGAATGATCACAAACCTACCCCCTTTGTCTTTAATCTGAGATTGTATCTGAAAGGGGAAATGCTTATTAATGAGTATGGCCACCCCTCTTGCCCGAGACGTGATAGATGAATAATACACTTGACCCACCCACTCTCTCTTCAGTTTATCGTGCTTAGAGTCAGTCAGGTGTGTCTCCTGAAGAAGAGCTATATCAACCTTGCTGCTTTAGATAATTCAGAATGTGTTTGCGTTTGACTGGGCATTTAGTACCCCTAATGTTAAGTGTCATAAAAGTATAGTTATTAGGTGCCGACATCTTTAAAGAAAATAAAAATTGCATCGAGTGTATACAACTTGTACAAAATGAAATTATAAAAGTATAAAGTAGTAACCGTCTTGTGAGCTAATACCCTGACCCTACCACAAACCCACCCACGCAGACGCGTCTTGTTAGAGCTTCGCCATTGCCGGAAGTCCCTCAAAGTCAATCTTAAACGAATCATTGTTTATTATCAGCATGCTGGAGAGGTCACAGTCACAATTAGATGCATAAAGTACCGTTCTGAAGTGAGCTTTCACGGTGCAGTCCCGTTAGAGCTCTTATATACTGGTTATAGACACGTTACATAGGCAAGGTTCATAGGGCATGTGTCTGGCACCATCTCCTATTTTAACTTATAGAACATTTTTTGGGGCGGCAGGTAGCCCAGTGCTTTGGGCCAGTAACCGAAAGGTTGTTGAATCGAATCCCCGAGCTGACAAGGTAAAAATCTGTTGCTCTGCCCCTGATCAAGGCAGTTAACCCACTGTTCTCCACTAGGCCGTCATTGTTAGTAAGAATTTGTTCTTAACTGACTTGCCTAGTTAGATAAAGGTAAAAAAAGATATACAATTAAATATGCGTTCTGCCAGATGGTCCTAAGGAGGGGGTCATGTCGCCACTCCCCCCCCCCCTCATTGGTTTAGGCTGGAGCAAAGGATTATTTATGACAAGATTAACATTTTCAATGTAACAAGTTGTGATGGAAATTTTTATCATGTGAAGAGAATACGGTAACATCAGATTTGCTTAATATAAGGAATTTTAAATTATTTATACTTTTACTTTTGATACTTAAGTACATTTTAGCAGCTACATGTACTTTTGATACTTACGTATATTTAAAACAAAATACTTTTAGACTTTTACTCAAGTAGTGTTTTACTGGATGACTTTCACTTTTACTTAAGTATTATTCTATTAAGGTATCTTTACTTTACTCAAGTATGACAATTCAATACTTTTTACACCACTGACGGTGACTTCCCTTTCCTCTGCCAACAAAACGCTGAGCCATTTGAAAAAAAATTGTATCCACCTTTTCCTCCATCATCTTGAGATTACGTTTCATGAAAGCCTTTATTTTATCCTCAGTTGCCTGATAGTTTTCATTCTCCTTTATTCCCATTATGACAATATTATTCTTCATAGGCTACTTCTGCTTTCATTGCATTATCATCATACCGTAGCCTCTCAGTAGTGCAGGGTTCCTCAACTGGTGGCCCGCGCCCGAATTTGACCCGCGGGTGATTTTATTTGACTCCCCAATTTTTCTGAGCAAAATAATATTGTTTTATTGTTGGACATAAAACATTGTAAAAAGACCAGCAAATCAGCTCAAATTGATTTTAATTTTGGAAATCTGCTCCAAAGTACCATAAAGCATAATAGTAAGATGTGTGTAATTGTATACAAATGCAA
Source organism: Brachymystax lenok tsinlingensis (assembly GCA_030435695.1). Classification (NCBI taxonomy): domain Eukaryota; kingdom Metazoa; phylum Chordata; class Actinopteri; order Salmoniformes; family Salmonidae; genus Brachymystax; species Brachymystax lenok. Next base: position 36,327,027 of record CM059815.1, read on the forward strand.
GCAAGGTTTGGCGTGATTATGTTTTAATCATCTGTTTGGGCTTCTTGGGGTCAATTTGAAGTCTATAAATTACTTGTAATTATATTCCGGCCCCCTGACCATCCGCTTGAGAAGAAATCGCCCCGCAGCTGAATCTAGTTGATAATCCCTGACTTAATGCGGATGTACCGATCCTGTGCAGGTGTTGTTACACGTGGTCTGCCACTGCAAGAATGATCAGCGGTCTGTCCTGTCTCCCTGTAGCGCTGTCTTAGGCGTCTCACAGTACAGAAATTGCAATTTATTGCCCTGGCCACATCTGCAGTCCTCATGCCTTCTTGCAGCATGCCTAAGACACATTCACGCAAATGAGCAGGGACCCAGGGCATCTTTCTTTTGGTGTTTGGTGAGTCAGTAGAAAGGCCTCTTTAGTGTCCTAAGTTTTCATAACTGTGACCTTAATTGCCTACTGTCTGTAAGCTGTTAGTGTCTTAACGATCGTTCCACAGGTGCATGTTCATTAATTGCTTATGGTTCAATGAACAAGCACGGGAAACAGTGTTAAAACCCTTTACAATGAAGATCTGTGAAGTTATTTGGATTTTTACGAATTTTAAAGACAGGGTCCTGAAAAAGGACATTTCTTTTTTGCTGAGTTTACATAGGTAAAATGTACCATAAAACAGTTTCTTATTTTGTGTGTCTTATCACTGTAAAAGCAGCTGGAATAAATAAATCTGTCCCTTGGTCTCACCAGAGACACCTGTCTGTTTTTTACTGTACTCATATTTAATTTCACCACAGAGTCAGTTTTCTCTGAACTTCACCACAGCAATGATGGTGCACAGGAGGAAGAGGACTGCATTACCAATTTTTGGCAGGTAGAAGAATATTCTCTCCCATCTGTAGAATAATAAAACATTTACAACATGTTCCTCTGTAAATTGATGCAATACAATGACCATGTTTATTTTAAAGGGGAATTGAAAAGGGAAGTTGGTAGTGGACTTAATTGATGTTAATGTACTTCCTATTTCTAAAGGCAGTGTATATTTAACAGTTTGTGGCGGTAGTGATGATTTTGATCGCTCAAGGTATTTAATGAGTGTGGATCATATAAGGTGGTAGTGTAGGGATCTTCCATGTGACTAGGACACCAGCTATCACCACAACCAACATGCCCAGAGAAATCAGTAGGACTTTTAGATCTATGGAACTGATGGTGAAAGACTATGTTTATTGTAAAATACAGTCCATAAAACATCACAAAATTGAATTATTTGTTCAGCTCTTCACACCTTTTATGTGTGGAAAGTGACCATCTAAGAATAGAATGCTGCTACTTCTACAACCACAGTGATATGAGGAAGTGGTAAATGTGTCTGTCTCTATGATGGTAAATGTCTCTATAACATGAAGTGTGTTGGCCTATACTCGGTGTGAAAACATTTAATGAGTGTGTTTTTGTGCCCTAAACTCTAGTGTGAAAAACATTGATCTTCATCTTCAGACCACTCATAGTCAACGTTAAGACTTTTCTTCTGGTGCGATCAGTGGTTTGTTGTAATGTCACTGATGTTCCATCTATAGTCCCAGAATTCCTCTCCACACAGGAGATACTGCCACCCGTCCTGGACCACTCCATATGTCCAATGTCACTATAGTAACAATTTACAATGACACAATAGTAACAATTTACAATGACACTCCTTCAACTCCAGTCACACATAGAGTTCTGGAGTACCTGAACACAGAGGTACAGACACCAAAGAAGGTCCTGAGTGATCAAGTGTTTTTGTAACAACTGACCACAAATATCATAATTATGATAAGATGAATAGAGAACAGAAAGTAGATCAGGTTGAATTTGTGTCCCTGTCCACTGATGCGTCCAATCATGGACATGTAATACTGCTTCCAATAGTAGTCAGATATTGTAAGATATATGATGGCAACACATCTGTGAGGATGCATTGTTTGATGAGGTTACTGGCCTGCAAGAGTTCCTAAAGGGGGGATCGCTTGAAGAATGGAAAACATCTAAGACACTGCTTAGTCAGAGATAGAGCACGGTGGTTACCCACTTCAAATTGAACGACATCCCACACTTCTGTTGTCATGTGCTTACCTGGAAGTAATGCACCAGTCGAGAGAGTGTTCTCCCAAATGAATGATATATGGATAGCAGCAAGAAATAGGTTCACTGTTCCTATGCTTATTGTGAAGACAAACTTCAACCTCCCCTGCCAGGAGTTCATGGAGAAGCTGGCCAAAGACAGAGCAATCCTGAAGAAACATTCTTCTGAGAAATATACAGATTTGGTTGGTATAAGTATATTATGTAGTTACCAATCACATCATCGTCTTATTTCTTTATTAAGTTGTTAAGTATTTCACATATACTATTGCCTGTTTTTTTCATTTTTGCTCATGTTCTCTTAATATAGTTGTTTTCTCTATCACAGTGTGCCTGTTAGACTAAATACATGAAACCAGAATTGTCCCCCTTTTTTTATTACATAGATAATAACATTGGATATTTTAATGATATATTGCCCGCCGAACTGGAAATGTCCCCGGTTTTAATTTCAGAAATCTGGTCACCTTAGTGTGTGATGATTATGATATGATGGATAGAGAACAGAAAGTAGACATGTACAGCACCAACATTGCTGATGTCAACTTGATCAATAAAATTGAAACCAGTACACCAGTCCTCTCTGGGGGCAGAGTAACGCCCAGAGTCCTCTGGCTCCATTCTTCTTCTTCTGCGGATTTTATATGGTGGTTGGCAACCAACTTTAAGGTGCATTACAGCCGCCAACTGGACTGGAGTGTAGCCCAGAGACAGTGAAGGTCTAAATCCTGCCTAATAATCTTGTCTTCCTAAGGAAACAGAAAACATTGTTAAATACTACATCCCCTGAAGATTTCCCCAGCAGTTCACTTAATCCTGGCTCTTCAACCCCATTTCTCCTCAAATCTAATAACAAACGCTCCATTTCTCTCACATATTTCTGGCACTGAAATAGAACATGATCCGTTGTCTCCATCTCCTCCTGACAATGATCACACCTCCCAGTCGGATGTTTCCCCACCACTTTCAATGTATTATTTAGTCTTGTGTGTCACCGTCTCAGCCTTGTGACTACACTTTCCTCCCTTCTCTCTCGGCCTGACGACCTCCCTGCCACCACCTTTTCCTGGATCTTATACAGGTGTCTTCCCTTACTCTCCCTGTTCCACAACTCTTGGCACTTATTTTTAACCACTGTTCTTATTAATCCCTTGGCTTCTGCTTTACTGATTGACAGTTCCATCTCAACATGAGGATGTTTAAGAGCCTGCTTGGCAATAATATCCACTTCCTCATTCCCCTCTACTCCCACATGAGCTGGTACCCAGTGGAACATCACAAATACCCCATCTGCTTCACCCTATACAAGCACTACAAAATATTATACAATACATACTGTCTGCTCTGAGACGCACATGAATTTAAGCTCATCAGTGCTGCACAGGAGTCAGAGCAGATGACTACCCTGTCTAGTCTCACCTCCTCCACCCACTTTGCAGCCAAGAGTATGGCCAACAACTCCATTGTGTAAACAGATAAATTATCTGTTGTACTTTTTGTCACTGCCACCATAAACTCAGGAACATTAAAAGCTGCTCCAGTCCTCCCTGTTTTAGGGTCCATATATCCATTTGTGAATATATTGAAGAAAGCACAGTACTGTGTTCTTAAATGTTCACTTACAACTGAATCCAATCCTTCCTCGTATCTTACCCTCTCAAGCAACCCTATATCTATCACTGGTTGAGGGAGAAACCAAGGTGGGATAGCAGGAAGAACCACAGAGGGGATAAACCCCCTCCCAAACAACCCCATCTCTCTCGCCACGCAATTGCCTATCCACCCAAAGCTTGTATTCAGATTGTGTTCATGTTCCCAGCACTCTAGAAGCACCTTTGTTGTAGGACGTGTAACCTTATGTCCTTGTAGAGTTACCCAATATGTCATGGCTAGCTGTTGTCTTAACTTTAATGGCATCTCTCCCAACTCTACCTGCATCGATGCCACCGGAGAGGTCCTAAGTGCTCCACAACATGTTCTAACATGGGCCTAACATCAAGCATTTTTAAAGTTGCCTGAGCTGCTGATCCATATGCTATTCTTCCATAATCCTTAACAGCGCAATATATATATAATTTTCAACACCATTATATCTGCCCCCTCCCCACTCCATTCCTGAGAAGTGTAACCCTCTCACAACACTCTTCGTTGTGTTCCTGTCTTGAATCATGTCCTCCTCCTCCCTTACTTCTTGCAGTAGTTCAGTAAAAGTTGGTGGATCACGCAGTTTATAGGTCATGCGAATGCGAAGCGCAACCATGTCATGTGAGGATGCACCTGTAACAGTGGTGGCGGCTTCCCTAACTTAAATTCTTTTTACGAAAATTTCGGGCGCCAGACAGTTTTCTAAAACTGACAAAAAAAAATCAAACAACCCGGATAGCAAACAAAAACCACTGATTACACACAAAAACAAATATTTCAAAACGGGCTTCAATTTAACTGGAATTTATTACGTAGTGTCCATAGCCATTATATAAAAAAAGGTACTTATTTCGAAAAGCAAAAACCCAAACAAACAGTAATTAAATGTATATATATATATATATATATAGTCCTCAATTTGACAGTTACATTTCATAGTTCAAAATCAGTGTTCACACAATCACATAAACGCTATAAACGAAATCCCAGGTCATTCTGGTCACATTCTAGCTGGGCGTCCACACTGGTAGATTCGTGTCCATATTCACGCCAAACTTTTCATATAACAAAAGAGAAAGGAAAAAAAACATTGGATTCACATTTCACGGGTAGAAAATCAAACAAAATGCAAAACTTCAGAGATCACCGATAATGCATTCAACTTAAACAATCGAAATCACGGATAAGCAATAACCAAATGTGCGGATGTGAATGGAATGCGTGTGTATCTGATAGCGTGTGAATGAGTGTAGTGTGCGATTGCGCGTCGGGTACACTAACCAATTTTGGCAGATGGAATCGCAAACTGGAGAGTGAAGATGGACCCCGCCTGGCTCCAGGAAGGAAGTTTTAACGGCCTTGGACTCGTTGAGAGTGAACCGCTCACCAACAACAACCGGTCTTTGAGGTGCGTCGCTATGGAATCGCCAGACTCCACGTCGCATCAGACGGCGTGCGCGGGAAGCCTCAGTCCAAACAACTCCGTCTTCCACTCCACATGGTAACCTTTTTCGTCGGTCTCCTTCTCACGAATCAAAACATACCCCCGGTGACGTCCTCTTTCCACCTGGTTAAATAGGCCTCGCCTCCATTTCCCTTTCCGTTAACGGTGAAAGTAAACGTAAACATGGCCTATCGTTTACTGCACTGTCACACACCTCTCACTATTTGGCCAATGCGTGTGCGATTCATCTCTGACAGTTCAATGCCTCCTTTTCGATAAACAGAATGCAGCAATCTGTCAAGTCTCAACAGGTAAGCTGAAAGCTTCTCTCCTTCACTTTGGAATGTGTTTCTGAACCTTACCATGAGATCAGGTGCACTTTCGGTGGCACCGAATGCTGTTTCTAGAGCCTTCATGTATTCGATCGCTGTAGCATGGGGGTTTCCTGTCTTGAAGAACCTCACAATGTCAGCAGCAGGCCCTTTAAGACTTTCTATTATTCTCTGTTTTTTCCTCTAGAAAATGGGTGGTTTGTTCAGCCCATGCGTCATATTCTTCCTCCCCACTAGGAGTAGGTTTCACACCTGAGAACATACGAAGCTTACGGTAACTCTCAGATGGCACATTGTTGCATTTCTCTACCAGTGAACTTATGGCAGTAACCAGTTCAGTGTTGAGGTCAGCACCAGAGGGACTTACCAGGTCTTTAACATCAGCTACAGTCTTCCCTTCATGTCTTAAAAAGGATAATAGCTTCACCTGAAAATCTTCACCCTCTCTCTCAACAGGAGATGTGACTTGTGAACCTACATGTACAGGCCAGGGACCCAACTCTCCAGGTATCCCAACAACACTTGGCACAGCTATTTCGTTAAGGTTATTTGATATCTCTACCAAAACATACTGCTTTTTATCAGCTGAATAAAAACAACGACCATGCAGTCTAATTTTACCAAAAGCCTTAACATAAGTCAGTGTTTTCAGCAGAACCTCATCAGACACATCCTCTGTCACATTGCTAAGGACAAATGCACGATTAATAGCTAGTTGTTTCTCTGTACACCAAGTAACAATCTTTTCAGCATCCATGTTGTAAGTCTATGCCTATACAGCAAGGTTAGAAAGAAACCCAAAGTTTCAATTAATAATGTTCAAATGGTGAGTCAGTGTAGAACCTTAGTATAAATGTCAGCAGTGAAAACAGTGAACAAAAACAAATCTACACCAGAGTCATTTCTGAAAATATCCATCAACAATAACAAAGATCCCGGACGAGCCCCCAAAAATGTAACCCTCTCACCAGACTCGAATTTGACTCTCACGATATTAGCTTACGTAGAGTATCTCAACAGCATGGGATGCTAGGTGAGAAGGACATATCCAATAAGAATTCCTATTGTAAACTATCTAGGGTTATGACAATAGGGTATTAACTTCAGATGAAATGATTAGAGGTTTCTGTTATTGTTTTAGGATAATCTATCCCATGCATTTAATTAGATTAAAACACTAAATGATTCCACCAAGACAACATAAATAAGGTTTGAATGTGTATTGTTACATTTTTCTTATCACAACATCAAAAGAAATAAAAATAATAAACCCCAAATGAGTCGTGCACAACCCATGTCCAAATTATTTCAACCTTGCTTAATTGACCCGTTGGCGCACGTTGGAGCTCAAAAAAAAGAATGTCCAGAAGCACCTCACGTTGTGGTTACTCACGAATGTAGATATTTCTCCAGCGAAGTATGGCAGTTCCGTGCAGGTTTTCCTCACATGGTCCACAGCAACCGACACCCCATGGGAACATGAACTCTCCAAGCCCTCCCAAGAAATTCTCTCCTGGTGTCTCACGATGCTAGGCTAACCTCAAGGCTGTCGACCTCCAAGTCCTCTCAACAAAAAAATACAACAACTCTCCTATAAAATAAAATTGGTATTTCCATTCATATATTAATAGGTAGGTATCTTCTTCTATACTTTTTTGTTGTTGTCTTCTCTTATAATTCCTCTTCACCAACGGTCATAATCTCAGCATCTATCCTTTCTCAACCAACGGTCCTCCTATTTTCCCTCTCTCTGTTTTTATATCCCAGGCCTCCCGTTAACCAGGTCAACTCTCCCATTGGCCACAACTTAACAAGTGACCTTATTGGTCAAAACAACAATTTGAAAGTAAACCAACTTAAGCACTTATACTTTAAATAAATGTTTCTTCAAAATAAATGCATTAACAATATTACAATTAAGAATCAATTTAAATCACCTGTTAACATTTAATACTAATTAATTATAACAAATAACTCAATACTTGGTTTTAACAAGGGTATTACACAAGCAACACATCACATTCAATATTTTCTTTCCTTTGACAACTTCTCTGTTAATTAATATGCTCCGCCCATGTATTTAAGTGTCAAACCAGACCCCCAGGAACCTATACAGCGCCCACCCTCTCCAGATTCCTTCCATACAACTTCAAGTATATTTCCTACCCAACCTTCCTTCTAGCAAAAAACACATTCAACTGAATACTTGAAGAACCACCTGAGGGACCACTGGTCTACTTCACTTATCGCTTCTTAAACTCTTTTGGCTGTATGGGTAATATTTCCCCCTCTCTTTCACAGCACTTCATCATCCACAAACAATGACCTCCCAATATCAGGTCTCACCTGAGATAATACATTGTCAATCATAATGCAGAACAAAGGACACTTTCCTGGGGGGTACCATAATCAACCTCATAGCTTTCTGATATAGAGCTCCCCACCCTCACTTGTATTGATCACCCAAAAATAAAATCCTTCATCCAGTTAAACACCCTTCTCCAAACCCCCATGTTATCCAGCTTGATAAGTAGGCCTTCCTTCCTTCCACATCATATACCTTCTCTACATCAAAGAAAACAGCTACCACCACCTCCTTACTTGCCTGTGCCTTCCATATGACTGACTCAAGGCACAGTACAGGATCCATCGTTCCCCTGCCTTTCCTGAACTCACTTTGATCTGTTGACATTAGTCCTCAAATCAAATCAAATCAAATCAAATTTTATTTGTCACATACACATGGTTAGCAGATGTTAATGCGAGTGTAGCGAAATGCTTGTGCTTCTAGTTCCGACCATGCAGTAGTATCTAACAAGTAATCTAACAAATTCACAACAACTACCTTATACACACAAGAGTAAAGGAATGAATACGAGTATGTACATATAAATATATGGATGAGCGATGGCTGACCGGCATAGGCAAGATGCAGTAGATGGTATGGAGTACAGTATATACACATATATATGAGATGAGTAATGTAGGATATGTAAACATTATATAAATGGCATTGTTTAAAGTGGCTAGTGATACATTATTTCATCCAATTATAATTATTAAAGTGGCTAGAGATTTGGGTCGATGACCAACGGCATAGGCAAGATACAGTAGATGGTTTAGAGTACAGTGTATACATTTGATATGAGTATGTCGGATACGTAAACATTATATACAAAATTGTTTAAAGTGGCTAGTGATACATTTGTTACATCCAATTCCTATGTATAAAGTGGCTAGAGATTTAAGTCAGTATGTTGGCAGCAGCCACTCAATGTTAGTGATGGCTGTTTAACAGTCTGATGGCCTTGAGGTAGAAGCTGTTTTTCAGTCTCTCGGTCCCAGCTTTGATGCACCTGTACTGACCTCGCCTTCTGGATGATAGCGGGGTGAACAGGCAGTGGCTCGGGTGGTTGTTGTCCTTGATGATCTTTTTGGCCTTTCTGTGACATCGGGTGGTGTAGGTGTCCTGGAGGGCAGGTAGTTTAACCCGGTGATGCGTTGTGCAGTCCTCACTACCCTCTGGAGAGCCTTACGGTTGTGGGCGGAGCAGTTGCCGTACCAGGCGGTGATACAGCCCGACAGGATGCTCTCGATTGTGCATCTGTAAAAGTTTGTGAGTGATTTTGGTGACAAGCCAAATTTCTTCAGCCTCCTGAGGTTGAAGAGGCGCTGTTGCGCCTTCTTTACCACGCTGTCTGTGTGGGTGGACCAATTCAGTTTGTCCGTGATGTGTACGCCGAGGAACTTAAAACTTTCCACCTTCTCCACTACTGTCCCCTCGATGTGGATAGGGGTGCTCCCTCTCCTGTTTCCTGAAGTCCACGATCATCTCCTTTGTTTTGTTGACATTGAGTGAGAGGTTATTTTCCTGACACCACACTCCGAGGGCCCTCACCTCCTCTCTGTAGGCCGTCTCGTCGTTGTTGGTAATCAAGCCTACCACTGTAGTGTCGCCAGCAAACTTGATGATTGAGTTGGATGCGTGCTTGGCCACGCAGTCATGGGTAAACAGGGAGTACAGGAGAGGGCTGAGAACGCACCCTTGTGGGGCCCCAGTGTTGAGGATCAGCGGGGTGGAGATGTTGTTTCTACCCTCACCACCTGGGACCGGCCCGTCAGGAAGTCCAGGACCCAGTTGCACAGGGCTGGGTCGAGACCCAGGGTCTCGAGCTTAATGACGAGCTTGGAGGGAACTATGGTGTTAAATGCTGAGCTGTAGTCGATGAACAGCATTCTTACATAAGTATTCCTCTTGTCCAGATGGGTTAGGGCAGTATGCAGTGTGATTGCGATTAAGGCTGCCTGTGGACCTATTGGGACGGTAAGCAAATTGGAGTGGGTCCAGGGTGTCTGGCAGGATGGAGGTGATATGATCCTTGACTAATCTCTCAAAGCACTTCATGATGACGGAAGTGAGTGCTACGGGCGATAGTCATTTAGCTCAGTCACCTTAGCTTTCTTGGGAACAGGAACAATGGTGGCCCTCTTGAAGCATGTGGGAACAGCAGACTGGGATAGGGACTGATTGAATATGTCCGTAAACACACCAGCCAGCTGGTCTGGCGCATGCTCTGAGGACACGACCAGGGATGCCATCTGGGCCGGCAGCCTTGCGAGGGTTAACACATTTAAATGTTTTTCTCACATTGGCTGCGGTGAAGGTGAGCCCGCAGGTTTTGGTAGCGGGCCGTGTCGGTGGCACTGTATTGTCCTCAAAGCGAGCAAAGAAGTTGTTTAGTTTGTCTGGGAGCAGGACGTCATGGTCCGCGACGGGGCTGGTTTTCTTTTTGTAGTCCGTGATTGACTGTAGACCCTGCCACATTCCTCTTGTGTCTGAGCCATTGAATTGTGACTCTACTTTGTCTCTATATTGACGCTAGCTTGTTTGATTGCCTTGCGGAGGGAGTAGCTGCACTGTTTGTATTCAGTCATGTTTCCGGTAGCCTTTACCTGGTTAAAAGCAGTGGTTCGCGCTTTCAGTTTTGCTAATGCTGCCATCAATCCATGGTTTCTGGTTGGGGAAGGTTTTGATATTTGCTATGGGTACAACATCACCAATGCATTTGCTAATAAACTCGCTCACCGAATCAGCGTATACATCAATGTTGTTGTCAGATGCTATCCGAACATATCCCAGTCCACGTGCTCAAGCAATCTTGCAGCATGGAATCAGATTGGTCGGACCAGCGTTGAACAGACCTGAGAACGGGCGTTTCCTGTTTTAGTTTCTGTTTGTAGGCTGGGAGCAACAAAATGGAGTCATGGTCAGACTTGCGAAAGGAGGGCGGAGAATAGCCTTGTATGCATCACGGAAGTTGGAATAACAGTGGTCCAGGATTTTACCAGCCCGGGTGGCACATTCGATATGCTGGTAAAATTTCGGGAGCCTTGTTCTTAAATTAGCCTTATTAAAATCCCCAGCCACAATAAATGCAGCCTCAGGATATGTGGTTTCCAGTTTACATAGAGTCCGATGAATTTCTTTCAGTGCCGTCGATGTATTAGCTTGAGGGGGGATGTACACGGCTGTGATTATAATCGAAGAGAATTCTCTTGGTAGATAATGCGGTCTGCATTTGATTGTAAGGAATTCTATGTCAGGTGAACAAAAGGACTTGAGTTCCTGTATGTTGTTATGATCACACCACGACTCGTTAATCATAAGACACACACCCCCGCCCTTCTTCTTACCAGAGAGATGTTTGTTTCTGTCGGCGCGATGCGTGGAGAAACCAGGTGGCTGTACCGACTCTGATAACGTGTCCTGAGTGAGCCATGTTTCCGTGAAGCAAAGAACGTTGCAGTCTCGAATGTCTCTCTGAAAGGCAACCCTCGATCGGATTTCGTCTACTTTGTTGTCAAGAGACTGTACATTGGCGATTAAAATACTCGGAGAGGTGCACGATGCGCCCGTCGACGTAGCTTGACCAAAAGACCGGCGCGTTTCCCTCTTCTCCGGCGCCGCCGTTGTTTTGAGTAGCCACGTGCTATCCAGTCTGTTGTTGTGTTTGGGTTAACGAAAGGAGAATCCTCTTTGGGAAAGTCGTATTCCTGGTCGTAATGTTGGTAAGTTGACGTTGCTCTTATATCCAATAGTTCCTCCCGGTTGTATGTAATAAAACTTAATATTTTCCGGGGTAACAATGTAAGAAGTAATACATAAAAAAACAAAATACTGCATGGTTTCCTGAGAACGTGAAGCGAGGCTGCCATCTCTGTCGGCTCCGGAAGTCTACTCTCTAGAAAGTAAGTCAGCCTTTCCATTATCATCCTTTCCATAAGTTTACATACATGAGATGTCAATGCTATCGGTCTATAGCATGAAGGACTAGTAGGGTCTTTCCCAGGTTTCCATATTGGCACCACTACAGATTGCTTCCAACTTCCAGGCAGTTTCCCTTCCTGCCACACCTTATTGTAAAGGCCCAATACTTTCCCCATTGCAGTGTCATTGAGATGAGCCATCATGATGTAACAACTCAACCTCCACAGGAGATGTTACCAGAGCTTTAGCTAATGCTCTCTTCATCTCAGCCAACGTAAAAGGGCCATCCACATTCACCCAGATCAGTCATGGTGAATGTATATGGCCCCCTCAGTGCCAGATAGAAACAATTGCATATTATGGACTAGTTCTAGCCTACTTTTAACATATTTTAATACAAATTTCAATCCATTTTGCATTCAGCAATAGCTATTTATTTTGTACATTTAATATACACATTTGATCATGATCAGGTACAAGGGAAAAGGGCATTGGAGTAGGTGGGAGGTACATACAGTAACTAATATATAACAGATATGTGGTGCTAATCAACACAAGCACAGCAGACTGTCTTCAGTAGTTTATGGGCACAACAAGGAGACAGGTTGGTTAGGAGGTGTGGGCAGAAGCATGTTGGAGGCAGATAGATGGTCATGACTCATGTTGTGACATTGGAGGGGGAGTGGGCTGTACTTCCAGGATAAGGGGTCTTTGGGACCAAGAGCTTCACTCAGTCAGTCACTGCTGTATTGCTGCCCCCTGCTGGACAGAAAGTAGTTTGGCGCACAATACAGGTATGTTATAGAAATAATGATAACAATGTAGTCAGCTTCTCTGTATGATAAGGATAAAAAAAAAAGTGTAAGACTAAAGAGTGATGTATTGTACATAGTGTATGGTCTTGTCTGTTTCTTTGTTGAGAGATTAGCATAATCTGTGTAGGTACAAGATAAGTCAACACTGACCTGTGTGGTGTAGGACTAGTGAGCTGTAGGTGAGCTGTAGACCACATTATCATCTGGTTCTCCCTAGAAGAGAGGAGGGACACACACAGGTAGAGAGGTGAAGAGGGACAATTTGTGATGATGGAATGTAGGCTACAGCTTGGAAACACTTCAACCATTTGTTGCAGAGTAGCTGAAATGGGGAAGAGACACATTAAGACATTAACACTCAGGAATGTTTACAGCATAACACATTTTCAGTGTCTAAACCCTATACACCAATGACTGACAAAGCATGGACCATAAAACCCTTCACAAGTAATCTCAACATATACTAAACAAAACAAAACCATTGACTTTCCCAAAACCCCACCTGTGACGGCCCTGTCCTCATCAGAGGATAGGCTGTTGAAGTGGTTGCTTAATTGAAATACCTCAGAACTACAATGGACCACAAGCTCACCTTTCATCAACACACCACTGAAATAACACAGAAGTCCCAGCAACGTCTGCAATGTATCTGCTACCACAACATGCTCCCAGTCTCACACCACAATAAACTATTAAGGATCCATGACACAGCATCTAAACTGATTGGACTCTACACTCCAAAGCGGTTCCTTCTTAAAGAAGGAGCTATCCAGAGTAAAGCCCACCACATGATCTCCAGCCCAGACCACCCACTACACCACTGCTTTGATCTTCTCCCATCAGGTCAGAGATATCAAACTATTAAATGTCTCATTGCAAGCTTCAGGAGGAGTTTCATCCCAGGGACCATAACAATTCTAAACAGTTCCATGGATCTTCCTCCTACGGGGAGGTGGGTGGTGCTATTTATGTCTGATTGTTGTTTGTTTCCTGATGTTCCTCTTGTAGGACAATAAACCTGATATGTGACTTCATCTATAACCCCACCAGTCTACCACATAGCTGACAGTACAACACAGATACAACTTAATCTATTAACATCATAGTGATCAGAATAGCAGCCTTACCTTCGTCTGTACATTTAGCTGGTTCCTCCTCTTGGGGACAACAGTGCTGTACGTCACATCATCACCATTGGCAGGAAATGGGTCCAGGTGTAGGGCCAGTGAGCTGTAGACCACATTATCATCTGGTTCTCCCTAGAAGAGAGGAGGGACACACACAGGTAGAGAGGTGAAGAGGGACAATTTGTGACGATGGAATGCAGGCTACAGCTTGGAAGGCTACACCTGCAGTAACATCTGTTAAATATGTGTATGCAATCAATAAAATATAATTTTATTTGATAAAGACATTAAAACTCCAAAACGTTTACAGCATAATACATTTTCAGATTTTCACAAATATGTGACATTGTCTATAATTTATCCTCATGCACCAGTCTGCCACATAGCCGACAGATCAACACAGCTACAACTTAATCTATAAACATCATAGTGATCAGAATAGCAGCCTTACCTTGATCTGTACATTTAGCTGGTTCCTCCTCTTGGTGACAACAGTGCTGTATGCCACATCATCACCATTGTCAGGAAATGGGTTCTGCTGGTAGAGACACACAAAGGGGGTTGATGATAACAACTCATCATCAGTCTACATGTATGAGATATCTTTGAAAATGTACATAATCCACAATAAATGCGTGCTTTATGTTTTAACAACATTGAGATATGAGCTTTCTTACTCTCAAACAGCACAGTATCAGTCAGGTATTTTATAACCCTTATTTTACCAAGTAAGTTGACTGAGAACACATTCCCATTTACAGCAACAACCTGGGGAATAGTTACAGGGGAGAGGAGGGATGAATGAGCCAATTGTAAGCTGGGGATGACTAGGTGACCATGATGTTATGGGGGCCAGATTGGGAATTTAGCCAGGACACCGGGGGGAAACACCTCTACTCTTACGATTAGTTTCATGGGATCTTTAGTGACCACAGAGAGTCAGGACACCCCTTTAACGTCCCATCTGAAAGACCCTACACATGGAAATGTCAACAGTCACTGCCCTGGGGTATTGGGATATTTTTTTAGACCAGAGGAAAGTGCCATCATTTATCACCTGAATTACTGAACAAATAATGTCCTCTTATGTCCTCAATTGCTTGTATATTCTTCCCAGAAGGACTGCCAAAACCTTGAATTTTGCAATTGCGTCTACAAACGACAATTTTCCTCAGAAAATATATATTTTTAATTAAGTATGTGTTCTTTACTGTATTTATACATGGAATATCCTTTTTAAACTGGAATAGTTCAGAAATAGCTGGAGTGGTAATGTGTGATTTAAGTCCATCTGATGTTCATGTCCTGTCCATGGCCTTGTCCTGCATTTTTCACAGACAAGGCCTTGTGGGTAAGGCATTGAGTCAGATGAGAGGAACATGAGTGTAGCCTACCACTGAGGTGTTTTTTGTCTGGTCCATGGCCTTATTGTCCTCTGGAATAAAGAAAGAGAGATTCAATATTAGAGAACTCTGAGATACACAAGAAAAATACTGAATACATTCATCATATAAGAGTTATACTTCTGAGTCTCCTCTTATGTCAAGATACATTGATTATGAATCAAATCAAATTGTATTTGTCACATACACATGGTTAGCAGATGTTAATGCGAGTGTAGCGAAATGCTTGTGCTTCTAGTTCCGACCATGCAGTAGTATCTAACAAGTAATCTAACAAATTCACAACAACTACCTTACACACACACAAGAGTAAAATAATGAATACGAGTATGTACATATAAATATATGGATGAGCGATGGCTGACCGGCATAGGCAAGATGCAGTAGATGGTATAGAGTACAGTATATACATATGAGATGAGTAATGTAGGATATGTAAACATTATATAAATGGCATCATTTAAAGTGGCTAGTGATACATTTATTTCATCCAATTTTGTATTATTAAAGTGGCTAGAGATTTGAGTCGATGGCCGAACGGCATAGGCAAGATTCAGTAGATAGTATGGAGTACAGTGTATACATTTGATATGAGTAATGTCGAATATGTATACATTATATACAAAATTGTTTAAAGTGGCTAGTGATACATTTGTTACATCCAATTCCTATTATTTAAAGTGTCTAGAGATTTAAGTCAGTATGTTGGCAGCAGCCACTCAATGTTAGTGATGGCTGTTTAACAGTCTGATGGCCTTGAGATAGAAGCTGTTTTTCAGTCTCTCGGTCCCAGCTTTGATGCACCTGTACTGACCTCGCCTTCTGGATAATAGCGGGGTGAACAGGCAGTGGCTCGGGTGGTTGTTGTCCTTGATGATCTTTTTGGCCTTCCTGTGACATCGGGTGGTGTAGGTGTCCTGGAGGGCAGGTAGCTTACCCCCGGTGATGCGTTGTGCAGTCCTCACTACCCTCTAGAGAGCCTTACGGTTGTCGGTGGAGCAGTTGCCGTACCAGGCGGTGATACAGCCCGACAGGATGCTCTCGATTGTGCATCTGTAGAAGTTTGTGAGTGTTTCTGGTGACAAGCCGAATTTCTTCAGCCTCCTGAGGTTGAAGAGGCGCTGTTGCTCCTTCTTCACCACGTTGTCTGTGTGGGTGGACCATTTCAGTTTGTCCGTGATGTGTACACCGAGGAACTTAAAACTTTCCACCTTCTCCACTACTGTCCCGTCGATGTGGATAGGGGGGTTCTCCCTCTGCTGTTTCCTGAAGTCCACGATCATCTCCTTTGTTTTGTTGACGTTGAGTGAGAGGTTATTTTCCTGACACCACACTCCGAGGGCCCTCACCTCCTCCCTGTAGGCCTTCTTGTTGATTACCAACAACCTTTGTTGTTGGTAATCAAGCCTACCACTGTAGTGTCGTCAGCAAACTTGATGATTGAGTTGGAGGCGTGCTTGGCCACGCAGTCATGGGTAACAGGGAGTACAGGAGAGGGCTGAGAATGCACCCTTGTGGGGCCCCAGTGTTGAGGATCAGCGGGGTGGAGATGTTGTTTCCTACCCTCACCACCTGGGGCCAGCCCGTCAGGAAGTCCAGGACCCAGTTGCACAGGGCTGGGTCGAGACCTAGGGTCTCGAGCTTAATGATGAGCTTGGAGGGTACTATGGTGTTAAATGCTGAGCTGTAGTCGATGAACAACATTCTTACATAGGTATTCCTCTTGTCCAGATGGGTTAGGGCAGTATGCAGTGTGATTGCGATTGCGTCGTCTGTGGACCTATTGGGACGGTAAGCAAATTGGAGTGGGTCTAAGGTGTCTGGTAGGATGGAGGTGATATGATCCTTGACTAGTCTCTCAAAGCACTTCATGATGACGGAAGTGAGTGCTACGAGGCAATAGTCATTTAGCTCAGTTACCTTAGCTTGCTTGGGAACAGGAACAATGGTGGCCCTCTTGAAGCATGTGGGAACAGCAGACTTGGATAAGGATTGATTAAATATGTCCATAAACACACCAGCCAGCTGGTCTGCGCATGCTCTGAGGACACGGCCAGGGATGCCATCTGGGCCGGCAGCCTTGCGAGGGTTAACACATTTAAAATGTTTTACTCACGTTGGCTGCGGTGAAGGTGAGCCCGTAGGTTTTGGTAGTGGGCTGTGTCGGTGGCACTGTATTGTCCTCAACGCGAGCAAAGAAGTTGTTTAGCTTGTCTGGGAGCAGGACATCATGGTCCGCGACGGGGCTGGTTTTCTTTTTGTAGTCCGGGATTGACTGTGCCCAAACAATTCGACTTGTGAAGGTCTACAATTTATTTTCTAAGGTCTTGGCTGATTTCTGTAGATTTTCACATGATGTCAAGCAAAGAGGCACTGAGTTTGAAGGTAGGCCTTGAAATACATCCACAGGTACACCTCCAATTGACTCAAATGATGTCAATTAGCCTATCAGAAGCTTCTAAAGCCATGACATTATTTTCTGGAATTTTCCAAGCTGTTTAAAGGCACAGTCAACTTATTGTATGTAAACTTCTGACCCACTGGAATTGTGATACAATGAGTTATAAGTGAAATAATCTGTCTGTAAACAATTGTAGGAAAGATTACTTGTTTTATGCACAAAGTAGATGTCCTAACCGACTTGCCAAAACTATAGTTTGTTAACAAGACATTTGTGGAGTGGTTGAAAAATGAGTTTTAATGACTCCAACCTAATTGTGTGTAAACTTCTGACTTCAACTGTATGGCTTATTAACCTATATGGCCCAAATAATGATGATCCAAGCTTCTTTGAATATATATATATGAGGATTTATCAACTCTATAAGCAACACTAGACTCTATTATTATGGTGAGAGATTTTAATACGGTCTTAAATACCTCTTTGGACCGGAAAGGAAATCACACTACAAACTATCACACTCAGGCACTTAAGGAAATCATGTATGTCATGGATATATTGGAATTAGTGGATATATGGAGACTTAAATACCCTGACCTAGTGAGATATACATGGCGGAGGCTTAATCAAGCTAGTCGTCTTGACTACTTTCTTATGCTAATTCTCTCTGGCACCAAAAGTTTTAAAAAGTGTTGATATTGGACAGAATGCGGTCGGATCATCCCATAATTGGCATATATATTATTCTTACAGAATTTCCACGTGGGCGAGGATATTGGAAATTTAGTCAAAGCCTACTAGATGATAAATTGTTTAGAACTAGGACAGAAGAATTTATAACTGACTTTTGCAGACATAACATAAGAACAGCAGATCCCCTTATTGTATGGGACACTTTAAATGTGCCTTCACAGGCCATGCAATTCAGTACTCATCTATAAAACAAAAGCATTTTAGATCAAAAGAGTCCATATTAACAAAGGAAACTGAGTAGTTAGATAGCAATTAAAACTGTACCGTAGATGCACAGAATAAGTTTGAGGAAAAACAAAAAGAAATGGAGGAACTTATTCAAGAAAGATCCAGTGTAATATATTATAAAAATAAAGCAAACTGGATGGAATATGGGGAAAAATGCACCAAATTCTATTTCAATCTTCAATATAGAAATGCTACCCAAAAAAATGTGTTGAAACTTGTTATATATGATGGTGTCATGCATGATTCACTGAATGATATTTTGAAAGAGGAAGTAAAGTACTATTATTATATATAGTACTTATATATTATATTATATAAAATTAACATCTGTACAGAAAGACTCATGTGAAGACTAAATTACAGAGGAGGAACTTCTTGATGCAATTAAAGCTTTTAAGGCTGGGAAAACTCCAGGGCTGGATGGCATACCAGTGGAAGTATACAAAACCTTTTTTGATATACTCAGAGGACCATTATTAGCATGTTTTAACCACTCCTATATAAATGGTATATTATCAGACTTGCAACAAGAAGGTCTGATTTCATTATTACTGAAACAGGACCCAAGTATATATAAAGATCCATTAAAAAAATTGGAGGTCTCTTACACTTAGGCACATAGAATTAAAAAAGTATTGTCAGATATTTATTCATCCTAATCAGACAGGTTTTTTACATGGACGATATATTGGAGATAATATAAGACAAGTACTGGAAACAATAGAATACTATGAAATATCGGGGACACCAGGCCTGGTTTTCATAGCTGATTTTGAAAAGGCTTTTGATAAAGGACGACTGGAGTTTATGTATAAATGCCTAGAATATTTAAATTTTGGGGAATCTCTTATAAAATGGGTTAAAGTTATGTATAGAACCCTAGGTGTAAAATAGTAAATAATGGCTACATCTCAGAAAGTTTGAAACTATCTAGAGGAGTAAAACAAGATTGTCCACTATTGGCATATCTATTTATTATTGCCATCGAAATGTTAGCTGTTAAAATTAGATCAAACAATAATATTAAGGGATTAGAAATCCTTGTCTTAAAAACTAAGGTGTCATTGTACGTTGATGATTCATGTTTTCTTTTAAAACCACAATTAGAATCTCTCTAGATACTTTTGCTATCCTCTCTGAATTAAAACCAAATTATGATAAGTGTACTATATTACGTATTGGATCACTAAAAAACTCACATTTTACATTACCTTGTAGTTTACCAATTAAATGGACTGACGGAGATGTGGACGTACTCAGTATACAAATCCCAAAAGAAAGAAATGATCTCACTCCAATACATTTTTAAGGAAATTAGCAAAAAAAGATAAACTCTTGCTACCATGGAAAGGAAAATACCTGTCTATTTGTGGAAAAATTATCCCAATTAACTCTTTAGTCATATCACAGTTTACCTATTTGCTTATTTTTTTGCCTACACCTAGTGACCTGCTTTTTAAATTATATGAACAAATAATATTCCATTTTATTTGGAACGGCAAGCCAGACAAAATTAAAAGGGCCTATTTATATAACGAATATGAATTCGGAGGACAGAAATGATTAAATATTAAAGCATTAGACCTCTTACTAAAGGCATCAGTCATACAAACGTTATACTTAAATCCACACTGGTTCTCTAGTAAATTGGTAGGAATGTCTCCAAAATATCATTATTTTTTAAACAATCCTTTTGAAGAAATTTTTGTGAATTTTGCTGTGAGGAGGCAGAGTCATTAGATCATTTATTTTGGTATTGTCCATATGTAGCTAGTTTTTGGTCACAGGTCCAGGAATGGCTGAAGAATTGCAACATTTGCCTAGAACTAACGCTGCAGATAGCAATACTGGGTGATTTGAAAAGCCATAGTCAATCAATCAATAATATAATTATTATTTTAGAGAAAACATTATTTTTTTTTTACAATCTGTAGAAGCTATGAGAATAGAAAGGTTCAGTACTTTTGTGAAGCATCACAGCACAGTTGAAAAATATATGGCAAATAAAAATCCAAAATGGATGGTGTTGAGCGATAGATGGGAGGGGTTGAATGGAGCTGAAGGGTGGGACTAATAACAAGATAACCAATGTAAAACATACGGGGTCTGTTAAATGTATATAGGTTCAGAAATGTTGTGAAATAGCACAGTTACAAATAGAAATCAAACTGGATGGACATCAGAAATAGAGGAAGGTCTACGCAGACGACACCATTCTGTATACATCTGGCCCTTCTTTGGACACTGTGTTAACAAACCTCCAAACAAACTTCAATGCCATACAACACTCCTTCTGTGGCCTCCAACTGCTCTTAAATGCTAGTAAAACTAAATGCATTGCTCTTCAACCGATTGCTACCCGCACCCGCCCGCCCGTCTAGCATTCCTACTCTGGACGGTACAACTACAAATACCTAGGTGTCTGGCTAGACTGTAAACTCTCCTTCCAGACTCACATTAAGCATCTCCAATCCAAAGTTACATCTAGAATTGGCTTCCTATTTCGCAATAAAGCATCCTTCACTCATGCTGCCAAACATACCCTAGTAAAACTGACTATCCTACCGATCCTTGACTTCGGCGATGCCATTTACAAAATAGCCTCCAACACTCTACTCTGAAATTGGATGCAGTCTATCACAGTGCCATCTGTTTTGTCACCAAAGCCCCATATTCTACCTACCACTGCGACCTGTATGCTCTCGTTGGCTGGTCCTCACTACATATTCGTCGCCAAACCCACTGGCTCCAGGTCATCTATAAGTCTTTGCTTGGTAAAGCTCCGCCTTATCTCAACTCACTGGTCACCATAGCAACACCCACGCGTAGCACACGCTCCAGCAGGTATATCTGGTCATGCCCAAAGCCAACACCTCTTTGGCCGCCTTTCCTTACAGTTCTCTGCTGCCAATGACTCTCCACTGAAGTTGGAGACTTCTATCTCCCTCACTAACTTTAAGCATCAGCTGTCAGAGCAGCTTACCGATCGCTGCTGCTGTACACAGCCCATCTGTAAATAGCCCATCCAACCAACTACCTACCTCATCCCCATATTTGTTTTTGTTTTTCTGCTCTTTTCCACACCAGAATTTCTAATTGCACATCCTCATCTGCACAAATATCACTCCAGTGTAAATTGCTAAACTGTAATTACTTCGCCACTATTGGCCTATTTATTGCTTTACCTCCTTACTTCATTTGCACACTGTATACTGATTTTTCTGTTGTGTTATTGACTGTACGTTTGTTTATCCCATGTGTAACTGTGTTGTTTTTGTCGCACTGCTTTTCTTTATCTTGGCCAGGTCGCAGTTGTGAATGAGAACTTGTTCTCAACTGGCCTACCTGGTTAAATAAAGGATAAAATAAATCAAAAATAAAACATAGGCTAATACAGTTGTCTTCGAGGAAAATATTGATTGTCTCATGAAAATATCTCCAAAATTACAAATCATTACAGGTATTATAGAATGAATACTTACTATGCTTTCTCCACATCTTCCATGTGACTAGGACACCAGCTATCACCACTACCATCATGCCCAGAGGAATCAGTAGGACTTTTAGATCTATGGAACTGATGGTGAGAGACTGTGTTTATTGTAAAATACAGTCCATAAAACATCACAGATAAATATACGATTATAATATTTTTTCAGATTTTTTTATTATGTTTTTTCTGCTGCTATGACAAAATGGAAACATTTGTTCAGCTCTCCTCACATTTTATGTGTGAAACTTGACCATCTAAGAATAGAATGCTGCTACCTCTGCAAACCACAGAGGTACAAGGAAGTGGTAAATGTCTCTGTCTCTGTGATGCTAAATGTCTGAGGAAGTGTGTTGGCCTATACTTGGTGTGAAAACATTTCAGGAGGGTGTATTTGTGCCCTAAACTCTAGTGTGAACAACAGAAAATGTTACCTTTCTTCATATTTCTATTGTCATCCATTTGGAAGAGTAAGTATGAAATACAGCTGAATGAGTGATAATTACCTCATGGTGTCCTTCTCCTTGCCCCCCTCAGGTCCTTGGACTGTGTTGTCAGTCTGAACAGGCTCAGCAGTTGGAGAGAAAGAGGATTGTTCAGTGGGTGGAGCTTGGGTTGCTGTGAGGTGAAAACAACAATGGTATTATGACTGGTGTACCAGAGAGACACAGGGTAGACTGAACTGTAGCAAGACATTGTGGCTAAGCTAGGACCTTCTTGTCCAGCTTATTTAATTTACCCCAACATGTGGATTTCAACGTAGTATTAGCACTGTTGAGTTCAAAACAATGGTAGCACCACTAATTATTCCCAAAAGGTTTTAAAAGTTTACAATACATTTATTTTAGATGATCAGCCAGCAATAGTGGATAAAACCAGGTTAATACTTAATTCTACAGTATCTGATTGCTCTCTACTCACTGGTCATAGTGGAGGTACTTAGTGTGGTGGTTTGTTGTCTGACAGTGATGTGAACAGGCATAATAAGGTCTCCCACTCCACACCTGTACCAGCCAGTGTTCCCCATCTTCAGACCACTCATAGTCACCGTTAAGATGTTTCCTCTGGTGGCATCAGTGGTCTGTTGTAGGGTCACTGATTTTCCCTCTGTAGTCCCAGAATTCTCCAACACACATTGGACACTATCACGAATCTTACACCACTTCATATTTCCAGTGTTCCTATAGTAACATTTTACAATGACACTCCCTCCTTCAACTCCAGTCACCTCCTGTTGGTCCACATAGAGTTCTGGAGTACCTGAACACAGAGGTACAGACACCAAAGAAGGTCCTGAGTGATCCAGTGTTTTTTTTGTAACAACTGACCATGAATATCATAATGATGATATGATGTATAGAGAACAGAAAGTAGACATGTACCAACATTCCTCATGTCAACTTGAACAATAATAGTGATACCAGTAAATGAAACCAGAACACCAGTCATGGAAGAGTTGCAAGGATCTTACCTGGAGTGACAGATAGTTGGAATCTTTCTATCATGACATCTGATCCACCATTGATCTCCACAGCACACTGGTAATGTCCAGAGTCCTCTGTCCCCAGATCAGTCATGGTCACAGTGAAGGTTTGCTTGTTGATGTCATGAGAGATTGAGGCCTTATCTATGCTCTTGAAAGGGTCTGTTTTTACATCAGGGGAGCATATTTGCAAATGACCTACTTTACACAAGTATTTCACATTATTTTTGTATTTCAGATCATAGCGACATGGGATGGTGATGGAGCCTCCTGTCTTCACAGACACACGATAAGCACCTGTCGACACAACAACGGAAATTTAGTCTTGTTTGCCATTCCAAATAAAGTGAAATATTTTTTTGCTCATGTAATTTGAAAAACATATTGTTTGGCTTAGGCAGGGCCATAAGTAAATAGGTAAACTGTGATACGATAAGGAATTAATCAGGTATTCAATTATTTATTCAGGGATATGAATAACGGTACACTTCTCATAGTTTGGTTGTAATCCAGAGGTTAATAAATGATCTAGATCCTCTGTGAGGCTGTGCAGGGATCCAAATGACGCATTTAAGAGAAACTTGACTGATCATTGTAAAATTATACCATTGTTTTCATGCCCTGGATTTCTAGTTCCTCTATATTACTGTTGGATCTGATTATAATTATAGCTAACATTTCGATTGCCATAATAAATAGATACGCCGACAGCGGACAACCTTCTTTTGCTCCTCTTTACAGTTGAATACTTTCTGAAAAGTAGCCATTATTTATCAATTTTACACCTGCAGTTGCAATTCATAACTAACCCATTGTATAAGAGATTATCCCACATTAAAATAGTCCAGGCATTTATATATAAATTCGTACTTTATCAAAAGCCTTTTCCAGTTCTTCTATGAATACCAGACCTGGCTTCCTAGGTTTTTCATAGTTTTCTGTCGTTTCAAGTACTTGTACTATATTATCTCCAATGTATCTTCCACGTAAAAACCCTGCCTGATCATGTCACGTCTACTCCCGCTCCCCCTCTCCGGTGCTCGAGGTCACAGGTTCCCTCATTATTACCCACACCTGTCACCATCTTTACGTGCACCAGCGCCTCATCAAACTCATCTGGACTCAACCACCTTCTTAATTACCTCCTCTATATTTGTCAGTTTCCTCAGTTTCATTCCTGTGTCCGCATTGATGTTGTTTTGTTTCTCATGTCCAGACGCTGTTCCTGTTTTTTCATGTCTGTTTATCTATTAAATATTCACTCCCTGTACTTGCTTCTTGACTCCCAGCGTCTGGCGTTACAGAGCCGTTACAGATCAGGATGAATAATATTGGATAACACCTTTTTAAGTCTATGCGCTATGCATTTAGCTAGGATTTTTGCATCACAACACTGAAGTGTAAGGGGCCTCCAGTTTTTTAGGTGGACTGGATCTTTATACTTATCTCCTGGGTCCTGTTTAAGTTGTTGAGTACCTGAGAGTTTACAATTTTTATACTAGTGGTTAAGACATACTAATCATGGAACTTTGAGTACATCGAAAAAAGGTTCATATATCTCAACTGGTATGCAATCCAGCCCTGGAGTTTTCATTAGCCTAAAGGTTTCATTGCACCACATGAGTCTTTCTGTCCAGTGTTAATTTGACACTAGGGAAAAAAATCCTTACAGTTAACTTCAGTTAGTGGAAATGGATGAGCCTGAAAAGAAAACATATTCTTGTATTTGCTTCCTCTTTCAAAATATAATTTCATTAATCATAGATGACTCCATTTGTAAAATGTTTCTGTAAAGTTTTAATGGTAGCATTTCTATGTTCAAGATTAAAAAATAATTTGGTAACTTTTTTCCCATTTTCCATCCAGTTTGCTTTATTGTTGTAATATATTACTTTTGTTAGTTGCTGAATAAGTTACTCCATTTATTTTAGTTTTTTCCCTTATTATCCATCTGTACTGTTATTTCCTCAATTTACTTTCTTAATATGAACTCTTTTGACCAACATTATTTTTTTATTTAAAGATCAGTATTGAATTGCATGACCTCTGGAGGCACATTTGAATGTCTCCCATACGATACGGGGATCTGCTGTACCTATGTTATGCAGGAAAAAGTCAGTAATAAAGACATTTGGCCAGCTTAAAAACAGTTTGTCATCCAGTAAACTTTGATTACACTTCCAATTCCCCACCCAAGTTGAATTTCTTTAAGAGTCATGCAGAAGCCAATTATTTAATGGTCTGACCTTATTCTGTCCCTTATCAAAACTTGTTTTACTTTTGGTGCCAGAGAGAAAGACAGAAGAAAGTAGTCAAGACAAATAGTTTGATTAAGCCTCCTCCATGTATATCTCACCAGGTCAGGATTTTTAATCCACTAGTTCTAATGTGTCCATGATATTCGTAATTTCCCTGAGTGCATGAGGGTAATAGTTTGTAGTGTGATTTCCTATACGGTCCATTGAGGTACTTTACACTGTATTATAATCTCCCACCATAATAATAGTGTAGGTTTGTGAGCTCGATAGATTTGGCTTATTATATATATATTTTCGATGAAGTGTGGATCATCATTATTTGGACCATATAGATTCATTAGCCAAATCTGTTTATAGTACAATAGCATATTTAAAAGGATCCATCTTCCCTGAGGAATATCATCACCCCTTTTGAGTTTCTTTTTTCATGACGGAAATATATTTCTCCCTCCCTGTCCTTTTTTCCACACAACCTCATCTGTAGTTGTAGAGTGAGTCTCCTGTAAACATTAGATATTATATTATTTATCTATTAGCCAGTTACAAATGTGTTGTATTATGTTATCATCTGCTAAGTCATTACAATTGTAACTGGCAATACTATTTCCCCACTTACCATAATGATACCCAAGTTTCAGTTATACTTACCATAATAAATGTTTGTAATTTTACCATTAAAAATGTAGCTGATGATTGAGTGCCCATATAGCTGTACCATAATATTCGCACTGTTAAGCATAATGTAGCTGCAACTGTGTAGTCCTCTAATATCCCACATCTGGGAGGTATGTTGTCCTTGAGACCATTAGACCACCATCCTGAACCATGACACGCCTTTGTGTCCTAAGCAAATCGTTGGCCGCTGATTAGCGTAGCCCAAAGGGAAATGTTGGCAGTCCCATGACAACCTAACTCAATACTGCCACCCTTCACTCACACATTCAAAGCCCAATAGGTCTATTGCATGTCTATGAGGGTGCTTCTTAAATAAAGGTGATTTAAAAAATATATAAAACAGCAAAGGCATTTCAGCCCTGTCTGTTCAATTCATTGGATCCAATTGTTCGTGAAATGAAAATAAAGTAAAAAGAAGGGTCCTTCTATATAATATCGCAAGAACAGTTGTTATTGTCCATTACATGCATGTTTAACCCAGTGTTAACCAGCCAGCCGCTCGCTAGCAGAGTTAACAGACCCTGTTGACAACACCCAATCCATTTGCCGGTGTGTATCTGAACAATAATTTCAGCATTTTTGATATTGAGATGTATTGTTTTCATGGTGTTAAAAAGATAGTGACACCAATTGTTATAGAATTGTAAAGTCCTAATCCAGTAGGGAACCTAGACAGGTTATTAACCCTCCTCCTCTATCTATCCTTTATCCTATCCTAGCCCCACAGACCTGTCAATATTTTTTTATCTTAAATTCTATTCATTAGGGGTATTCTATTCATCAACGGCAGCACAGTCTAACAGCATTCAAGTCCTAATAAACCCCAATTTCAGTCTTCAAAATAAATAAAAAAATACAGTAATAATAATATAGGATTGTAATGTGTAGTGCGGTGCAATGGGTATCAGGACTTCTTCAGCATGAGGTTTCACTCACAGCCAAATTGAAGTCTTTGAATGCTTGAACAATTAGTTGTTAACATACAACGTATCGACCACCAGAAGAACATTCTGCTTCTCTGTGCTGAGCACTTTGAAAGTGGGGCATAGGGCACTTCATCTCTCATCTGTTTGGGCTTCTTGCGGTCAATTTGCAGTCTATTAAATATTTGTAATTATGTACAGACCCTGACCATCCGCTCAAGAAAAAATTGACTCGCAGCTGAATCTAGTTGATTATTTCTGACTTAAACTGTAAAATATACCGTATATTTTTAAATGTGAACTTAAAAAGAAATGTGAACCGCTAATTCCATCTCAACTGCTGCTGCTCAACACCAACTAAATAGGCTGCCGAGTCCTCCATTTTATTAACACAATACGTTATTTTATTTGATATATGATATACAAATGTGCTAATTAAATAAAATAATAAATTAGTAAAAACGATGACCATCATGCATTTAAAAATACAGTAATAATAATATAGGATTGTAATGTGTAGTGCGGTGCAATGGGTATCAGGACTACTTCAGCATGAGGTTTCACTCACAGCCAAATTGAAGTCTTCGAATGCTTGAACAATTAGTTGTTAACATACAACTTATCGACCACCAGAAGAACATTGTGCTTCTCTGTGCTGAGCATTTTGAAAGTGGGGCAAAGGGCACTTCATCTCTCCACTATTTCATGGGGAAATTGCTCATTAATTGAGAACGGTGAGTTCTTCTGTCTTCAGATCCCTACCCTGTAGTAGCAAGGCAGTCTTAATTTCGGAGGGCGTTAGCCTACTATCGGACAGTGCCCAGTGGTGTAAAGTCGTTTTTGGGGGTATCTGTACTTAACTTTACTAGTTATAATTTTTTTACTTTTAATTTATAACTCTATACATTTTCCCTGACACCGAAAAGTACTTGATATATTTTGAATGCTTAGCAGGACAGAAATATTTTCAAATTCACACACATATCAAGAGAACATCCCTGGTCGTTCCTACTGCCTCTGATCTGGCAGGCTCACTATACACACACTGTAAATGATGTCTGAGTGTTGGTGTGGAGATACAAAGAGCTGTAATGGGTTTGCATAAAAATGGGTTTGCATGAAGCTTACTTCATTATTCTATGTTTTAATTTTCTTTACTACATCAGTGATAGCATGCCCCTGGCTATCCATAAATAAATAAAAAACAAGAAAATGGTGGCATGATTTGCTTAATATAAGGAATTTGAAACGTAAGTATAATTTAGCAGTTACATTTACTTTTAATACCTAAGTATATATTTATTTAAAACAAAATAATTTTAGACTTTTACTTGAGTACTATTTTACTGGGTGACTTTCACTTTTACTTTAGTATTTTTTTTTGTATTAAGGTACCTTTACTTTTACACAAATATGGCAATATTATTCTTCATAGACTACTTCTACACTTCAGATCAAGTAATTCTGCTTTCATTGTGTCATTATCATACCATAGCTTCTTAGTAGTGCATTGTTCCCTAACTGGTGGCCTGTGGCCCAAATTTGGCTCGCAAGTGATTTTACTTGGCTCCTACATTTTTCTTAGCAAATACATATTTATATTTTCGTTGTTTGACATAAAATACTGTAAAAAAAACAACAAATTTTAATTTTGGAAATCTTTTCTCCAGCACTACCAAGCATAATATAAAGATAAACAGGGTTTAAAGTGATTATGTTTTAGTCATCTGTTTGGGCTTCTTGCGGTCAATTTGCAGTCTATTAAATATTTGTAATTATGTACAGACCCCCTGACCATCCGCTCAAGAAAAAATTGACTCGCAGCTGAATCTAGTTGATTATTTCTGACTTAAACTGTAAAATATACAGTATATTTTTTAAATGTGAACTTAAAAAAAAAAAATGTGAACCGCTAATTCCATCTCAACTGCTGCTGCTCAACACCAACTAAATAGGCTGCCGAGTCCTCCATTTTATTAACACAATACGTTATTTTATTTGATATATGATGTACAAATGTGCTAATTAAATAAAATAATAAATTGTAGTGCTCTTGTTCTCTTCAATGTGTATGATTCTTGTTGGAGTATATCAAAGTGTTAAACAATAAATAGTTGAAGGTTCTCTATATTATGCAGAATGTTTGTTTTGTAGTTATCAGCAATTTCTAAATTTCCGATTAATTCATGGGACAAGCTGTATCTACCACCTTGACACTTTCCATGTAATTTCCCTCCTAAAGAACATGTTACTCTTACCTGAGAGTCTAGAGAAGATGAAGAGGAGGAGGGAGAAGGAGAGAGGAGAAGCCATTTCTGGGTGTGTCTCCGTATGTTATATGGTACCAATGCACAATGTGTGTCAAGGACCAAGTCACCAAAGAGAATGACTGAACTTCCTAATAGCTATAGCTGTCTTTAACTCTCTTCCTGCTTCTGTTTGAGTGTCTATGCCCCCTCAGTGGCAGATAGAAACTATTACATTCTATCTACTAGTTGTAACTAGTTGTAACATAAGGCACTAAGGCACTACAAATTATTATTTTATTTAATTAGCACATTTGTGTATCTTATATCAAATTAAATCACGTATAGTGTTAATACAGATGGATGAACCAGCAGCCTATTTAGTTGGTGTTGAGCAGCAACAGTTGAGATGGAGTCAGAGGTTCAAGTGGGAAAAAGTTAGAATAAATAGATATATACTATACAGTTTATGGGTTGGTGAAGACTGGATTCAGAGGTTGTATTTACAGACATATACAGATGACAAATATTATGAAAAATAATTAACTTGCAAAAATAATACACTTACTTGGCCAATAATAATATACAACGGCAAATCAAGGACTAAGGCAAAACAGCCCACATTTACACTAGTCCTCCTTAATAGTATAGTTTATCACCAGAGTTGTAAACTCACTGAGGGGCACTAGAATGTCTAGGTAAAGAATACTTTGCAGACTATTCCATGCCTGGTGCACAATAGGAAAAGGGAGTCTTGCCTAACTGGGTAACGGCCCTGGGGACCTTACGTAGTATATGTAAACTCAGCAAAAAAAGAAACGACCTCTCACTGTCAACTGCGTTTATTTTCAGAACATAACAAGATTCAGCAACTGAGACATATACTGAACAAGTTCCACAGACATGTGACTAACAGAAATTGAATAATGTGTCCTTGAACAAGGGGGTCAAAATCAAAAGTAACAGTCAGTATCTGGTGTGTCCACCAGCTGCATTAAGTACTGCAGTGCATCTCCTCCTCATGGACTGCACCAGATTTGCCAGTTCTTGCTGTGAGATGTTACCCCACTCTTCCACCAAGGCACCTGCAAGTTCCCGGACATTTCTGGGGGGAATGCTCAATGGGATTGAGATCCGGGTTCTTCGCTGGCCATGGCAGAACACTGACATTCCTGTCTTGCAGAAAATCACGCACAGAACGAGCAGTATGGCTGGTGGCATTGTCATGCTGGAGGGTCATGTCAGGATGAGCCTGCAGGAAGGGTACCACATGGGGGAGGAGGCCGCTCTCAGCCTATTGCAGACAGTCTGAGCACTGATGGAGGGATTGTGTGTTCCTGGTGTAACTCGAGCAGTTGTTGTTGCCATCCTGTACCTGTTCCGCAGGTGTGATCTTCGGATGTACCGATCCTGTGCAGGTGTTGTTACACGTGGTCTGCCACTGCGAGGACGATCAGCTGTCCGTTCTGTCTCCCTGTCTTAGGCGTCTCACAGTACGGACATTGCAATTTATTGCCCTGGCCACATCTGCAGTCCTCATGCCTCCTTGCAGCATGTCTAAGGTACGTTCACGCAGATGAGCAGGGACCCTGGGCATCTTTCTTTTGGTGTTTTTCAGAGTCGGTAGAAAGGCCTTTTAGTGTCCTAGGTTTTCATAACTGTGACCTTAATTGCCTACCGTCTGTAAGCTGTTAGTGTCTTAACGACCGTTCCACAGGTGCATGTTCACTAATTGTTTATGGTTCATTGAAAAGAATGGGAACAGTGTTTAAACCCTTTACAATGAAGATCTGTGAAGTTATTTGGATTTTTACGAATTATCTTTTAAAGAAAGGGTCCTGAAAAAGGGACGTTTCCTTTTTCTTGCTGAGTTTACATTAATCAATTACTGAAAGAAAAGTGGCTTGAACAAGCCTTGTTGCAAAAATTCAAACCCAATTTCAGTTTAAGCTTCCCTACATGAGTATCAATATGAACTTTGTAGGACAGCTGCTTGTTCAACCATATACCTAGGTATTTGTAAGATTACATATTTTTAAAGGAGATAAATTGGAGCCCTGGGGTACACTTCTAGTAATCTCAAGGAAGCTAGATTCTCAGCATAGACATGTTGTTTTCTGTCTGTGAAGTACTTCCTAAACCAATTGACAGCCACTGAGACCAATGTTATTGAGTCAGGCTAGCAACAGTTTGTGGTCAACTAAAGCCAGACTGAACCCCACATAGGATGTTGTTTTTCAAGTAGGAATATATTTAGCTGAGAGTTCACTAGAGAAGACTTTGACCAGGACAGATAAATAGGGCAATGGAAATAGGTTTGAAATAAGGCAATATTTATTCACATCTGAAGGGTCTCCACCCTTTAGTAGGGGTGAACATATGCTCATTTCCAAATAGTGTGTGTTGAATAGTTGACCTTTTTTAAAGACATTTATTCAATTTATGCTTAATCATTTACACTTCAAGTATATATATTGCTTGCAACCACACACAACTCAGAAACAATATATTTGGGCAGAGACAACTTTCTAAGAATATCTTGATAGATTTGATAGTTTATTAACAAGGCATGCATTTTTAACATATAAAGCAGACAGAATAGTACAGTAAGACTATAATTCAGTAAATAAGATGAAACTATGAAACAAAGTAAATCTGTCCCTTGGTCTCACCAGAGAGACCTATCTGGTTTCTACTTATCTTTGTTTCATCACAGAGTCAGTTTGCCTGAACTTCACCACAGCAATGATGGTGCACAGGAGGAAGAGCACTGCATTA
Organism: Brachymystax lenok tsinlingensis; assembly: GCA_030435695.1. Taxonomy (NCBI): domain Eukaryota; kingdom Metazoa; phylum Chordata; class Actinopteri; order Salmoniformes; family Salmonidae; genus Brachymystax; species Brachymystax lenok. The sequence goes on from CM059815.1 coordinate 36,359,411, forward strand.
CCAATTTTTGGCAGGTAGAAGAATGTTCTCTCCCATCTGTAGAAGAATTAAAACATTTAGAACACGTTCCTCTGTAAATTGCTGCAATACAAGGACCATTTTTAAGGGGAATTGTAAAGGGAGGACAACATTTTTCTAAAGGCAGTGTATATTTAAGCACTAAGGCCTGAAGGGGTGTGATATATGGCCAATATACCACAGCTATGGGCTGTTCTTATGCACGACGCAAAGCTGATTGCCTGGATACAGTCCTTAGCCATGATCTATTGAACATATACCACAAACCCCTGAGGTGCCTTTTTGGTACTATAAACTGTTCACCAATGTAATTAGAGCAGAATAAATAAGTGTTTTGTCATACCAGAAGTATTTAGTCTGATATACTACGTCTGTCAAATAATCAGCATTCAGGGCTCAAACCACCCAGTGTATATTTAACAGTATGCAGCGACAGTTATGATTTTGACTCCACGGGGTCTTTAATGAGTGTGGATCTTTGAAGGTGGTGACTAGGACACCATCTATCATCACCACCAACATTCCCAGAGGAATCAGTAGGACTTTTAGATCTATGGAACTGATAGTGAAAGTCTGTTTAATGTAAAATAAAGTCCATGAAAACATCACGGATAAATACATTTGTTTGTGCTGCTACGACGAAATTGAAATATTTGTTCAGCTCTTCACACCTGTTATGTGTGAAACTTGACCATCCAAGAATAGAATGCTACTTCTACAACCACAGAGATATGAGGAAGTGGTAAATGTCTCTATGATGGTAAATGTCTCTATAAGAGTGTCTTGGCCTATACTGTGTGAAAACATTTCAGGAGGGTGTATTTGTGCTCTAAACTCTAGTGTGAACAACAGAAAATGTTACCTTTCTTCATATTTCTATTGTCATCCATTTGGAAGAGTAAGTGTTAAATACAGCTGAATGAGTGATAATTACCTCATGGTGTCCTTCTCCTTGCCCCCCTCAGGTCCTTGAACTGTGTTGTCAGTCTGAACAGGCTCAGCAGTTGGAGAGAAAGAGGATTGTTCAGTGGGTGGAGCTTGGGTTGCAGTGAGGTAAAAACAACAATGGTATTATGACTGGTGTACCAGAGAGACAGGGTAGACTGAACTGTAACAAGATGTTGTGGCTAAGCTAGGACCTTTTCCAGCTTATTTAATTTACCCCAACATGTGGATTTCAACTTAGTATTAGCACTGTTGAGTTCAAAACAATGGTAGCACCACTAATTATTCCCAAAAGGTTTTAAAAGTTTACAATCAATTTATTTTAGATGATCAGCCAGCAATAGTGGATAAAACCAGGTTAATACTTAATTCTACAGTATCTGATTGCTCTCTACTCACTGGTCATAGTGGAGGTACTTTGTGTGGTGGTTTGTTGTCTGACAGTGATGTGAACAGGCATCATAAGGTCTCCCACTCCACACCTGTACCAGCCAGTGTTCTCCATCTTCAGACCACTCATAGTCACCGTTAAGATGTTTCCTCTGGTGGCATCAGTGGTCTGTTGTAGGGTCACTGATTTTCCCTCTGTAGTCCCAGAATTCTCCAACACACATTGGACACTATCACGAATCCTACACCACTTCCTATTTCCAGTGTTCCTATAGTAACATTTTACAATGACACTCCCTCCTTCAACTCCAGTCACCTCCTGTTGGTCCACATAGAGTTCTGGAGTACCTGAACACAGAGGTACAGACACCAAAGAAGGTCCTGAGTGATCCAGTGTTTTTTTGTAACAACTGACCACAAATATCATAATGATGATATGATGTATAGAGAACAGAAAGTAGACATGTACCAACATGCCTCATGTCAACTTGAACAATAATAGTGATACCAGTAAATGAAACCAGAACACCAGTCATGGAAGAGTTGCAAGGATCTTACCTGAAGTGACAGATAGTTGGAATCTTTCTATCATGACATCTGATCCACCATTGATCTCCACAGCACACCAGTAAAGTCCAGAGTCCTCTGTCCCCAGATCAGTCATGGTCACAGTGAAGGTTTGCTTGTTGATGTCATGAGAGATTGAGGCCTTATCTATGCTCTTGAAACGGTCAGTTTGTACATCAGGGGAGCATATTTGCAAATAACCTACTTTACACAAGTATTTCACATTCTTTTGTATTTCAGATCATAGCGACATGGGATGGTGATGGAGCCTCCTGTCTTCACAGACACACGATAAGCACCTGTCAACACAACAGAAAACAAATTAGATTGGATTTCAAGCAAATTCTCACAGCAGAAAAGTCACATTCCATCTGGACTATAACGCATATAATATAGGAAGTGTTATTGATAAGACAAGCTCCCTTCCAAATCTCCCAACAGTGCTACCTGTAGGGTTAGTTTCAGGTAAATGTTTCAGCCACTCCTAAACCTGTGAAAAGAAACCACCTTCATAGCTGTAATACCAGAATAAGTGATCTTATGATTCTGTCTCTTCGCAGCAAAATCTGCAGAGATGAGATGGTTGTAATGTAACGGTTTTGATTTAAGATGATTGTTTATAGGGGTGCCAGGTAGGTTGTGTCTACCAGAGAAAATATTGGTTTCTCCTTTTGGGAGGGAGGGAATGAGTCCCATCTGGTCCATCAAGTCTACACCAATACAAAGGACTCATGTAAAAGTCTGGATGGACATACACTTTTTATAAACCCTTAAAACATTGGAAATAACTTCAAAACTGTATTATTTTGCGTGGGTTGTATTACCAACATAAATGATCACACACACACACATAATAATAATAAAACAAATAATGAGCTCTGGATCCTCCAGAAAAGTCCTGTAGCTCGGCCTTAAAAGAGTCCAGCCCGGTAAAGGAGTTCAGGGAACTGAAGTGACCTTAGTCACGCAATGTTTGTCCGTTCATACAAGTGTAGCGTAAACCCAGTATCAATCATACAATCAAAATAACAATTATTTTACCACACAACCATAAAGCGTATCAAATATTAAGTCCTCAACTACAACTGACCACATAAATCATCACCGTATACAGCACACCAAAACAAATAAAATAGCGTATACAAAAAGGTGGAAGTCAGTCGATCAGTCAGACAATCCAATCCGCCAACAGATCTCCAGCGGAGAAAGGTCACGAAGAAAAACGGAGATGTGTAGTCCAACGGACATAAAGAGTGGATCCGATCCTGGTTAAACTTGCTATTATGCTACAAAAGCACACTTTTAAATGCAACAAAACAAACGGAAGACAGAAGCTTCGTAACTGAGGGTTGAACACATCCTCATTCGAGTCTCCATCACAATAGTCAGCTGATGCTGGCTATTTAATTGGAAATTAAAAGGGGAAGCGCCCTATTAGAAGGAGAAGCACTGAGACGGTTGAGACAAATTCAGGGCCGTCACAGTATGCCCCATATACATAACATTCATTTGGTGGCAAGAATTTTGTAGACTAGTTTAAAGTTTAAGTTTTGAATCAAGAGTTGTTTTGTGTATCAGTTCAGTTTGGGAGTAAGCCTTCTTCCATGGAATAGGATCCCTATCTTCTCCCCTTCCACTTGCCTTTTCCATTTTTGCAGTAATGCTGTAATCAGTTGGTTGTATATTTTAGTTAGCTGCATGTGTGACATAACTCCACCTTTCCTATTCATAATTTCATTAATACAGATAATACATGTATTCCATAAACAATGTTTTTTTCCGATCAATTAGTATATTTGAGTTTAACCATAATATTTGTTGTTGTATTTGTTCTGTCTTTTCTGGAGGATGAATCTGCAATTGCAACCAGCGTTGTATGGTTTGGTATGGTTTTAGAAAGGGCAATAATTTTAACTGACTTAACTGAAAGTGAGAGGTTGTAGTCTGGATAAAGGGGAAAAGTCCATTTTCAACAAAGGGTGAGCCATTCTTACTAATCTACTTGAGGACCAGTTTGGCTTTAAGTATAACTTTTGTATGACTGATGCTTTAGTGAGAGGTTTAATGCTTTGATATTTAATCATTTTAGCCCTCCGAACTCATGTTTATTATATAAATAGGCACGTTTAATTTAGTCTTGTATGCCATTCCAAATAAAGTGAAATATTTTTGCTCATGTTATTTGAAAAACATATCGCTTAAGGCGTAGGCAGGGCCATAGGTAAACTGTGATATGATAAGGAATTAATCAGGCATTCAATTATTTATTTAGGGGTATGAATCACGGTACACTTCTCATAGTTTGGTTGTAATCCAGAGGTTAAAAGATGATCTAGATCCTCTGTGAGGCTGTGCAGGAATCCAGATGACGTATTTAAGAGGAAACTTGACTCATCATTGTAAAATTATACCGTTGTTTTCATGCCCTGGATTTGTAGCTCCTCTATATTACTGTTGGATCTGATTGTAATAATAGCTAACATTTCGATTGCCATAATAAATAGATACGCCGACAGTGGACAACCTTCTTTTGCTCCTCTTTACAGTTGAATACTTTCTAGAAAGTAGCCATTATTTATCAATTTTACACCTGCAGGTGCAATTCATAACTAACCCATTGTATAAGAGATTATCCCACATTAAAATAGTCCAGGCATTTATATATAAATTCGTACTTTATCAAAAGCCTTTTCCAGTTCTTCTATGAATACCAGACCTGGCTTCCTAGGTTTTTCATAGTTTTCTGTCGTTTCAAGTACTTGTACTATATTATCTCCAATGTATCTTCCACGTAAAAAAACTGTCTGATCATGTCACGTCTACTCCTCATTATTACCCACACCTGTCACCATCTTTACGTGCACCAGCGCCTCATCAAACTCATCTGGACTCAACCACCTTCTTAATTACCTCCTCTATATTTGTCAGTTTCCTCAGTTTCATTCCTGTGTCCGCATTGATGTTGTTTTGTTTCTCCTGTCCAGACGCTGTTCCTGTTTTTTCATGTCTGTTTATCTATTAAATATTCACTCCCTGTAGTTGCTTCTTGACTCCCAGCGTCTGGCGTTACAGAGCCATTACAGATCAGGATGAATAATATTGGATAACACCTTTTTAATTCTATGCGCTATGCATTTAGCTAGGATTTTTGCATCACAACACTGAAGTGTAAGGGGCCTCCAGTTTTTTTAGGTGGACTGGATCTTTATACTTATCTCCTGGGTCCTGTTTAAGTTGTTGAGTACCTGAGAGTTTACCATTTTTATACAAGTGGTTAAGACATACTAATCATGGAACTTTGAGTACATCGAAAAAAAGGTTCATATATCTCAACTGGTATGCAATCCAGCCCTGGAGTTTCATTAGCCTAAAGGCTTCATTGCACCACATGAGTCTTTCTGTCCAGTGTTAATTTGACACTAGGGAAACAAATCCTTACAGTTAACTTCAGTTAGTGGAAATGGATGAGCCTGAAAAGAAAACATATTCTTGTATTTGCTTCCTCTTTCAAAATATAATTTCATTAATCATACTCCATTTGTAAAATGTTTCTGTAAACTATTAATGGTAGCATTTCTATGTTCAAGATTCAAAAATAATTTGGTAACTTTTTTCCCATTTTCCATCCAGTTTGCTTTATTGTTGTAATATATTACTTTTGTTAGTTGCTGAATAAGTTACTCCATTTATTTGAGTTTTTTCCCTTATTGTCCATCTGTACTGTTATTTCCTCAATTTACTTTCTTAATATGAACTCTTTTGACCAACATTTTTTTATTTAAAGATCAGTATTGAGTTGCATGACCTCTGGAGGCACATTTGAAAGTGTCCCATACAATAAGGGGATCTGCTGTACCTATGTTATGCAGGAAAAAGTCAGTAATAAAGACATTTGTCCAGCTTAAAAACAGTTTGTCATCCAGTAAACTTTGATTACACTTCCAATTCCCCACCCAAGTTGAATTTCTTTAAGAGTCATGCAGAAGCCAATTATTTAATGGTCTGACCTTATTCTGACCCTTATCAAAACTTGTTTTACTTTTGGTGCCAGAGAGAAAGACAGAAGAAAGTAGTCAAGACAAATAGTTTGATTAAGCCTCCTCCATGTATATCTCACCAGGTCAGGATTTTTAATCCACTAGTTCTAATGTGTCCATGATATTCGTAATTTCCCTGAGTGCATGAGGGTAATAGTTTGTAGTGTGATTTCCTATACGGTCCATTGAGGTACTTTACACTGTATTATAATCTCCCACCATAATAATAGAGTAGGTTTGTGAGCTCGATAGATTTGGCTTATTATAGATACAGTGGGGCAAAAAAGTATTTAGTCAGCCACCAATTGTGCAAGTTCTCCAACTTAAAAAGATGAGAGAGGCCTGTAATTTTCATCATAGGTACACTTCAACTATGACAGACGAAATGAGAAAAGAAATCCAGAAAATCACATTGTAGGATTTTTAATTTATTTATTTGCAAATTATGGTGGAAAATAAGTATTTGGTCAATAACAAAAGTTTATCTCAATACTTTGTTATATACCCTTTGTTGGCAATGACAGAGGTCAAACGTTTTCTGTAAGTCTTCACAAGGTTTTCACACACTGTTGCTGGTATTTTGGCCCATTCCTCCATGCAGATCACCTCTAGAGCAGTGATGTTTCTGGGCTGTCGCTGGGCAACACGGACTTTCGACTCCCTCCAAAGATTTTCTATGGGGTTGAGATCTGGAGACAGGCTAGGCCACTCCAGGACCTTGAAATGCTTCTACGGCCACTCCTTCGCGTTGCCGGGCGGTGTGTTTGGGATCATTGTCATGCTGAAAGACCCAGCCACGTTTCATCTTCAATGCCCTTGCTGATGGAAGGAGGTTTTCACTCCAAAATCTCACGATACATGGCCCCATTCATTCTTTCCTTTACACGGATCAGTCGTCCTGGTCCCTTTGCAGAAAAACAGCCCCAAAGCATGATGTTTCCACCCCATGCTTCACAGTAGGTATGGTGTTCTTTGGATGCAACTCAGCATTCTTTGTCCTCCAAACACGACGAGTTGAGTTTTTACCAAAAAGCTATATTTTGATTTCATCTGACCATATGACATTCTCCCAATCCTCATCTGGATCTCTAGCAAACTTCAGACGGGCCTGAACATGTACTGGCTTAAGCAGGGGACACGTCTGGCACTGCAGGATTTGAGTCCCTGGCGGCGTAGTGTGTTACTGATGGTAGGCTTTGTTACTTTGGTCCCAGCTCTCTGCAGGTCATTCACTAGGTCCCCGTGTGGTTCTGGGATTTTTGCTCACCGTTCTTGTGATCCTTCTGACCCACGGGGTGAGATCTTGCGTGGAGCCCCAGATCAAGGAAGATTATCAGTGGTCTTGTATGTCTTCCATTTCCTAATAATTGCTCCCACAGTTGATTTCTTCAAACCAAGCTGCTTACTTATTGCAGATTCAGTCTTCCCAACCTGGTGCAGGTCTACCATTTTGTTTCTGATGTCCTTTGACAGCTCTTTGGTCTTGGCCATAGTGGAGTTTGGAGTGTGACTGTTTGAGGTTGTGGACAGGTGTCTTTTATACTGATAACAAGTTCAAACAGGTGCCATTAATACAGGTAACGAGTTGAGGACAGAGGAGCCTCTTAAAGAAGAAGTTACAGGTCTGTGAGAGCCAGAAATCTTGCTTGTTTGTATGTGACCAAATACTTATTTTCCACCATAATTTGCAAATAAATTCATTAAAAATCCTACAATGTGATTTTCTGGATTTTTTTTCTCATTCTGTCTGTCATAGTTGAAGTGTACCTATGATGAAAATTACAGGCCTCTCTCATATTTTTAAGTGAGAGAACTTGCACAATTGGTGGCTGACTAAATACTTTTTTGCCCCACTGTATATTTTCGATGAAGTGTGGATCATCATTATTTGGACCATATAGATTCATTAGCCAAATCTGTTTATAGTACAATAGCATATTTAAAATGATCCATCTTCCCTGAGGAATATCATCACCCCTTTTGAGTTTCTTTTTTCATGACGGAAATATATTTCTCCCTCCCTGTCCTTTTTTCCACACAACCTCATCTGTAGTTGTAGAGTGAGTCTCCTGTAAACAGATATTATATTATTTATCTATTAGCCAGTTACAAATGTGTTGTATTATGTTATCATCTGCTAAGCCATTACAATTGTAACTGGCAATACTATTTCCCCACTTACCATAATGATACCCAAGTTTCAGTTATACTTACCATAATAAATGTTTGTAATTTTACCATTAAAAATGTAGCTGATGATTGAGTGCCCATATAGCTGTACCATAATATTCGCACTGTTAAGCATAATGTAGCTGCAACTGTGTAGTCCTCTAATATCCCACATCTGGGAGGTCTGTTGTCCTTGAGACCATTAGACCACCATCCTGAACCATGACACGCCTTTGTGTCCTAAGCAAATCGTTGGCCGCTGATTAGCGTAGCCCAAAGGGAAATGTTGGCAGTCCCATGACAACCTAACTCAATACTGCCACCCTTCACTCACACATTCAAAGCCCAATAGGTCTATTGCATGTCTATGAGGGTGCTTCTTAAATAAAGGTGATTTAAAAAATATATAAAACAGCAAAGGCATTTCAGCCCTGTCTGTTCAATTCATTGGATCCAACTGTTCGTGAAATGAAAATAAAGTAAAAAGAAGGGTCCTTCTATATAATATCGCAAGAACAGTTGTTATTGTCCATTACATGCATGTTTAACCCAGTGTTAACCAGCCAGCCGCTCGCTAGCAGAGTTAACAGACCCTGTTGACAACACCCAACCCATTTGCCGGTGTGTATCTGAACAATAATTTCAGCATTTTGATATTGAGATGTATTGTTTTCATGGTGTTAAAAAGATAGTGACACCAATTGTTATAGAATTGTAAAGTCCTAATCCAGTAGAGAACCTAGACAGGTTATTAACCCTCCTCCTCTATCAATCCTTTATCCTATCCTAGCCCCACAGACCTGTCAATATTTTTATCTTAAATTCTATTCATTAGGGTATTCTATTCATCAACGGCAGCACAGTCTAACAGCATTCAAGTCCTAATAAACCCCAATTTCAGTCTTCAAAATAAATAAAAAAATACAGTAATAATAATATAGGATTGTAATGTGTAGTGCGGTGCAATGGGTATCAGGACTTCTTCAGCATGAGGTTTCACTCACAGCCAAATTGAAGTCTTTGAATGCTTGAACAATTAGTTGTTAACATACAACGTATCGACCACCAGAAGAACATTCTGCTTCTCTGTGCTGAGCACTTTGAAAGTGGGGCATAGGGCACTTCATCTCTCATCTGTTTGGGCTTCTTGCGGTCAATTTGCAGTCTATTAAATATTTGTAATTATGTACAGACCCCTGACCATCCGCTCAAGAAAAAATTGACTCGCAGCTGAATCTAGTTGATTATTTCTGACTTAAACTGTAAAATATACCGTATATTTTTTAAATGTGAACTTAAAAAAAGAAATGTGAACCGCTAATTCCATCTCAACTGCTGCTGCTCAACACCAACTAAATAGGCTGCCGAGTCCTCCATTTTATTAACACAATACGTTATTTTATTTGATATATGATATACAAATGTGCTAATTAAATAAAATAATAAATTAGTAAAAAACGATGACCATCATGCATTTAAAAAATACAGTAATAATAATATAGGATTGTAATGTGTAGTGCGGTGCAATGGGTATCAGGACTACTTCAGCATGAGGTTTCACTCACAGCCAAATTGAAGTCTTCGAATGCTTGAACAATTAGTTGTTAACATACAACGTATCGACCACCAGAAGAACATTGTGCTTCTCTGTGCTGAGCATTTTGAAAGTGGGGCAAAGGGCACTTCATCTCTCCACTATTTCATGGGGAAATTGCTCATTAATTGAGAACGGTGAGTTCTTCGTCTTCAGATCCCTACCCTGTAGTAGCAAGGCAGTCTTAATTTCGGAGGGCGTTAGCCTACTATCGGACAGTGCCCAGTGGTGTAAAGTCGTTTTTGGGGGTATCTGTACTTAACTTTACAAGTTATAATTTTTTTACTTTTAATTTTTAACTCTATACATTTTCCCTGACACCGAAAAGTACTTGATATATTTTGAATGCTTAGCAGGACAGAAATATTTTCAAATTCACACACATATCAAGAGAACATCCCTGGTCGTTCCTACTGCCTCTGATCTGGCAGGCTCACTACACACCCACTGTAAATGATGTCTGAGTGTTGGTGTGGAGATACAAAGAGCTGTAATGGGTTTGCATAAAAATGGATTTGCATGAAGCTTACTTCATTATTCTATGTTTAAATTTTTTTTACTACATCAGTGATAGCATGCCCCTGGCTATCCATAAATAAAAAAAAAAAAAGAAAATGGTGCCATCTGATTTGCTTAATATAAGGAATTTGAAACGTAAGTATAATTTAGCAGTTACATTTACTTTTAATACCTAAGTATATATTTATTTAAAACAAAAATACTTTTAGACTTTTACTTGAGTACTATTTTACTGGGTGACTTTCACTTTTACTTTAGTATTTTTTGTATTAAGGTACCTTTACTTTTACACAAATATGGCAATATTATTCTTCATAGACTACTTCTACACTTCAGATCAAGTAATTCTGCTTTCATTGTGTCATTATCATACCATAGCTTCTTAGTAGTGCATTGTTCCCTAACTGGTGGCCTGTGGCCCAAATTTGGCTCGCAAGTGATTTTACTTGGCTCCTACAATTTTCTTAGCAAATACATATTTATATTTTCGTTGTTTGACATAAAATACTGTAAAAAAAACAACAAATTTTAATTTTGGAAATCTTTTCTCCAGCACTACCAAGCATAATATAAAGATAAACAGGGTTTAAAGTGATTATGTTTTAGTCATCTGTTTGGGCTTCTTGTCAATTTGCAGTCTATTAAATATTTGTAATTATGTACAGACCCCTGACCATCCGCTCAAGAAAAAATAGACTCGCAGCTGAATCTAGTTGATTATTCCTGACTTAAACTGTAAAATATACAGTATATTTTTTAAATGTGCACGTGAACCGCTAATTCCATCTCAACTGCTGCTGCTCAACACTAACTAAATAGGCTGCCGAGTCCTCCATTTTATTAACACAATACGTTATTTTATTTTATATATGATATACAAATGTGCTAATTAAATAAAATAATAAATTGTAGTGCTCTTGTTCTCTTCAATGTGTATGATTCTTGTTGGAGTATATCAAAGTGTTAAACAATAAATAGTTGAAGGTTCTCTATATTATGCAGAATGTTTGTTTTGTAGTTATCAGCAATTTCTAAATTTCCGATTAATTCATGGGACAAGCTGTATCTACCACCTTGACACTTTCCATGTAATTTCCCTCCTAAAGAACATGTTACTCTTACCTGAGAGTCTAGAGAAGATGAGAAGGAGGAGGGAGAAGGAGAGAGGAGAAGCCATTTCTGGGTGTGTCTCCGTATGTTATATGGTACCAATGCACAATGTGTGTCAAGGACCAAGTCACCAAAGAGAATGACTGAACTTCCTAATAGCTATAGCTGTCTTTAACTCTCTTCCTGCTTCTGTTTGAGTGTCTATGCCCCCTCAGTGGCAGATAGAAACTATTACATTCTATCTACTAGTTGTAACTAGTTGTAACATAAGGCACTAAGGCACTACAAATGATTATTTTATTTAATTAGCACATTTGTGTATCTTATATCAAATTAAATCACGTATAGTGTTAATACAGATGGATGAACCAGCAGCCTATTTAGTTGGTGTTGAGCAGCAACAGTTGAGATGGAGTCAGAGGTTCAAGTGGGAAAAAGTTAGAATAAATAGATATATACTATATAGTTTATGGGTTGGTGAAGACTGGATTCAGAGGTTGTATTTACAGACATATACAGATGACAAATATTATGAAAAATAATTAACTTGCAAAAATAATACACTTACTTGGCCAATAATAATATATAACGTCAAATCAAGGACTAAGGCAAAACAGCCCACATTTACACTCATACCCCTTAATAATATAGTTTATCACCAGAGTTGTAAACTCACTGAGGGGCACTAGAATGTCTAGGTAAAGAATACTTTGCAGACTATTCCATGCCTGGTGCACAATAGGAAAAGGGAGTCTTGCCTAACTGGGTAACGGCCCTGGGGACCTTACGTAGCAAGCACCTAGTAGACCGTGTCTGGTAACTGCTGGTGGTTGAAGGAGAACAGGCTATAGAGGTAGTGGGGGAGTTTACCCAGAAGGGCTTTGTATATGAACACATACCAATGTAGCTATCTGCTCATGTAAAGTGAGGTCCAGCCCACCATTTGAAACAAGGTGCAATGGTGGGTGAGTGACTTGGCATTTGTAACAAGCACAAGGATGCATGATAGACTGAGTCCAGTCTCTGTAGCACAGAGGAGGCTTCATATATGTAAACTCAGCAAAAAAAGAAACGACCTCTCACTGTCAACTGCGTTTATTTTCAGAACATAACAAGATTCAGCAACTGAGACATATACTGAACAAGTTCCACAGACATGTGACTAACAGAAATTGAATAATGTGTCCTTGAACAAGGGGGTCAAAATCAAAAGTAACAGTCAGTATCTGGTGTGTCCACCAGCTGCATTAAGTACTGCAGTGCATCTCCTCCTCATGGACTGCACCAGATTTGCCAGTTCTTGCTGTGAGATGTTACCCCACTCTTCCACCAAGGCACCTGCAAGTTCCCGGACATTTCTGGGGGGAATGCTCAATGGGATTGAGATCCGGGTTCTTCGCTGGCCATGGCAGAACACTGACATTCCTGTCTTGCAGAAAATCACGCACAGAACGAGCAGTATGGCTGGTGGCATTGTCATGCTGGAGGGTCATGTCAGGATGAGCCTGCAGGAAGGGTACCACATGGGGGAGGAGGCCGCTCTCAGCCTATTGCGGACAGTCTGAGCACTGATGGAGGGATTGTGTGTTCCTGGTGTAACTCGAGCAGTTGTTGTTGCCATCCTGTACCTGTTCCGCAGGTGTGATCTTCGGATGTACCGATCCTGTGCAGGTGTTGTTACACGTGGTCTGCCACTGCGAGGACGATCAGCTGTCCTGCTCTGTCTCCCTGTCTTAGGCGTCTCACAGTACGGACATTGCAATTTATTGCCCTGGCCACATCTGCAGTCCTCATGCCTCCTTGCAGCATGTCTAAGGTGCGTTCACGCAGATGAGCAGGGACCCTGGGCATCTTTCTTTTGGTGTTTTTCAGAGTCGGTAGAAAGGCCTTTAGTGTCCTAGGTTTTCATAACTGTGACCTTAATTGCCTACCGTCTGTAAGCTGTTAGTGTCTTAACGACCGTTCCACAGGTGCATGTTCACTAATTGTTTATGGTTCATTGAAAAAGAATGGGAACAGTGTTTAAACCCTTTACAATGAAGATCTGTGAAGTTATTTGGATTTTTACGAATTATCTTTTAAAGAAAGGGTCCTGAAAAAGGGACGTTTCCTTTTTCTTGCTGAGTTTACATTAATCAATTACTGAAAGAAAAGTGGCTTGAACAAGCCTTGTTGCAAAAAAATTCAAACCCAATTTCAGTTTAAGCTTCCCTACATGAGTATCAATATGAACTTTGTAGGACAGCTGCTTGTTCAACCATATACCTAGGTATTTGTAAGATTACATATTTTTAAAGGAGATAAATTGGAGCCCTGGGGTACACTTCTAGTAATCTCAAGGAAGCTAGATTCTCAGCATAGACATGTTGTTTTCTGTCTGTGAAGTACTTCCTAAACCAATTGACAGCCACTGAGACCAATGTTATTGAGTCAGGCTAGCAACAGTTTGTGGTCAACTAAAGCCAGACTGAACCCCACATAGGATGTTGTTTTTCAAGTAGGAATATATTTAGCTGAGAGTTCACTAGAGAAGACTTTGACCAGGACAGATAAATAGGGCAATGGAAATAGGTTTGAAATAAGGCAATATTTATTCACATCTGAAGGGTCTCCACCCTTTAGTAGGGGGTGAACATATGCTCATTTCCAAATAGTGTGTGTTGAATAGTTGACCTTTTTTAAAGACATTTATTCAATTTATGCTTAATCATTTACACTTCAAGTATATATATTGCTTGCAACCACACACAACTCAGAAACAATATATTTGGGCAGAGACAACTTTCTAAGAATATCTTGATAGATTTGATAGTTTATTAACAAGGCATGCATTTTAACATATAAAGCAGACAGAATAGTACAGTAAGACTATAATTCAGTAAATAAGATGAAACTATGAAACAAAGTAAATCTGTCCCTTGGTCTCACCAGAGAGACCTATCTGATTTCTACTTATCTTTTGTTTCATCACAGAGTCAGTTTGCCCTGAACTTCACCACAGCAATGATGGTGCACAGGAGGAAGAGCACTGCATTACCAATTTTTGGCAGGTAGAAGAATGTTCTCTCCCATCTGTAGAAGAATTAAAACATTTAGAACATGTTCCTCTGTAAATTGCTGCAATACAAGGACCATTTTTAAGGGGAATTGTAAAGGGAGGACAACATTTTTCTAAAGGCAGTGTATATTTAAGCACTAAGGCCTGAGGGGTGTGATATATGGCCAATATACCACAGCTATGGGCTGTTCTTATGCACGACGCAAAGCTGATTGCCTGGATACAGCCCTTAGCCATGATCTATTGAACATATACCACAAACCCCTGAGGTGCCTTTTTGGTACTATAAACTGTTCACCAATGTAATTAGAGCAGAATAAATAAATGTTTTGTCATACCAGAAGTATTTGGTCTGATATACTACGTCTGTCAAATAATCAGCATTCAGGGCTCAAACCACCCAGTGTATATTTAACAGTATGCAGCGACAGTTATGATTTTGACTCCACGGGGTCTTTAATGAGTGTGGATCTTTGAAGGTGGTGACTAGGACACCATCTATCATCACCACCAACATTCCCAGAGGAATCAGTAGGACTTTTAGATCTATGGAACTGATAGTGAAAGTCTGTTTAATGTAAAATAAAGTCCATGAAAACATCACGGATAAATACATTTGTTTGTGCTGCTACGATTGAAATTGAAATATTTGTTCAGCTCTTCACACCTTTTATGTGTGAAACTTGACCATCCAAGAATAGAATGCTACTTCTACAACCACAGAGATATGAGGAAGTGGTAAATGTCTCTATGATGGTAAATGTCTCTATAAGAGTGTCTTGGCCTATACTGTGTGAAAACATTTCAGGAGGGTGTATTTGTGCTCTAAACTCTAGTGTGAACAACAGAAAATGTTACCTTTCTTCATATTTCTATTGTCATCCATTTGGAAGAGTAAGTGTTAAATACAGCTGAATGAGTGATAATTACCTCATGGTGTCCTTCTCCTTGCCCCCCTCAGGTCCTTGGACTGTGTTGTCAGTCTGAACAGGCTCAGCAGTTGGAGAGAAAGAGGATTGTTCAGTGGGTGGAGCTTGGGTTGCTGTGAGGTAAAAACAACAATGGTATTATGACTGGTGTACCAGAGAGACAGGGTAGACTGAACTGTAACAAGATGTTGTGGCTAAGCTAGGACCTTTTCCAGCTTATTTAATTTACCCCAACATGTGGATTTCAACTTAGTATTAGCACTGTTGAGTTCAAAACTGGTAGCACCACTAATTATTCCCAAAAGGTTTTAAAAGTTTACAATCAATTTATTTTAGATGATCAGCCAGCAATAGTGGATAAAACCAGGTTAATACTTAATTCTACAGTATCTGATTGCTCTCTACTCACTGGTCATAGTGGAGGTACTTTGTGTGGTGGTTTGTTGTCTGACAGTGATGTGAACAGGCATCATAAGGTCTCCCACTCCACACCTGTACCAGCCAGTGTTCTCCATCTTCAGACCACTCATAGTCACCGTTAAGATGTTTCCTCTGGTGGCATCAGTGGTCTGTTGTAGGGTCACTGATTTTCCCTCTGTAGTCCCAGAATTCTCCAACACACATTGGACACTATCACGAATCCTACACCACTTCCTATTTCCAGTGTTCCTATAGTAACATTTTACAATGACACTCCCTCCTTCAACTCCAGTCACCTCCTGTTGGTCCACATAGAGTTCTGGAGTACCTGAACACAGAGGTACAGACACCAAAGAAGGTCCTGAGTGATCCAGTGTTTTTTTTTGTAACAACTGACCACAAATATCATAATGATGATATGATGTATAGAGAACAGAAAGTAGACATGTACCAACATTCCTCATGTCAACTTGAACAATAATAGTGATACCAGTAAAGGAAACCAGAACACCAGTCATGGAAGAGTTGCAAGGATCTTACCTGGAGTGACAGATAGTTGGAATCTTTCTATCATGACATCTGATCCACCATTGATCTCCACAGCACACCAGTAACGTCCAGAGTCCTCCATCCTCAGATCAGTCATGGTCACAGTGAAGGTTTGCTTGTTGATGTCATGAGAGATTGAGGCCTTATCTATGCTCTTGAAAGGGTCTGTTTTTACATCAGGGGAGCATATTTGCAAATGACCTACTTTACACAAGTATTTCACATTATTTTTGTATTTCAGATCATAGCGACATGGGATGGTGATGGAGCCTCCTGTCTTCACAGACACACGATAAGCACCTGTCGACACAACAACGGAATTTTTGTCTTGTTTGCCATTCCAAATAAAGTGAAATATTTTTTTGCTCATGTAATTTGAAAAACATATCGTTTGGCTTAGGCAGGGCCATAAGTAAATAGGTAAACTGTGATACAATAAGGAATTAATCAGGCATTCAATTATTTATTCAAGGATATGAATAACGGTACACTTCTCATAGTTTGGTTGTAATCCAGAGGTTAATAAATGATCTAGATCCTCTGTGAGGCTGTGCAGGGATCCAAATGACGTATTTAAGAGGAAACTTGACTCATCATTGTAAAATTATACCGTTGTTTTCATGCCCTGGATTTCTAGTTCCTCTATATTACTGTTGGATCAAAGCCTTTTCCAGTTCTTCTATGAATAGCAGACCTGGCTTCCTAGGTTTTTCATAGTGTTCTGTTGTTTCAAGTACTTGTACTATATTATCTCCAATGTATCTTCCACGTAAAAAAACAGTCTGATCATGTCACGTCTACTCCCGCTCCCCCTCTCCGGTGCTCAAGGTCACCGGTTCGCTCATTATTACCCACACCTGTCACCATCTTTACGTGCACCAGCGCCTCATCAAACCCATCTGGACTCAACCACCTTCTTAATTACCTCCTCTATATTTGTCAGTTTCCTCAGTTTCATTCCTGTGTCCGCATTGAAGTTGTTTTGTTTCTCCTGTCCAGACGCTGTTCCTGTTTTTTCATGTCTGTTTATCTATTAAATATTCACTCCCTGTGCTTGCTTCTTGACTCCCAGCGTCTGGCGTTACAGAGCCGTTACAGATCAGGATGAATAATATTGGATAACACCTTTTTAATTCTATGCGCATGCATTTAGCTAGGATTTTTGCATCACAACACTGAAGTGTAAGGGGCCTCCAGTTTTTTAGGTGGACTGGATCTTTATACTTTTCTCCTGGGTCCTGTTTAAGTTGTTGAGTACCTGATAGTTTACAATTTTTATACGAGTGGTTAAGACATACTAATCATGGAACTTTGAGTACATCGAAAAAAGGTTGCTATATCTCAACTGGTATGCAATCCAGCCCTGGAGTTTTCATTAGCCTAAAGGCTTCATTGCACCAAGAAGTTCCTCCTCTGCAGTTTGGCCATCACATGACTCTTCCTGTAACAAACGAGACTCCCGCGGTTCCTCCTGCTCACCACCAGAGGGAACCCTCTCCTGAATATTAAGCCCTGGACTACAACTCCCACATACCTGGTTCCAATCACCGTTGCACCTGTCTCCCATTAATAGACTATTTAGGCTCTCTCTCCCTTTCTCTCCTTGCGAAGTCTTGTTTCCCTGGTGATCATTTCTGAGCGTTTTCCGTGTCTGTCATTTCGTGGTATTACTCTGGACTGTTTTTCCCTTTTTGATTCTTGCTGCCTGCCCTGGACTATATTCTTTATTGGACTGATTTTTGTGAGCTTGCTGCCTGCCCTGACCTCATGCCTGTACCTGGTTTACGATTAGCCTTATCCCTGCTGTTGTGTTTGCTGGCGATTGACCCTGTTTGTACGACCAAGATTGTAATAAAGCTGCAAATGGATCCTCACTCTCAGGGTGCTTCATTACAGAAGACTTCGCCACTTCGCGATCCAGCAGCTCTGGTCCAAATGTCCACGGAGATCTCCACTCAAGCAAACCAGCTCGCCGCTCATCAACAGCAGCTAACCCATCTAACTACGGTAACGGAGGAACTCGTCCGACGCTACAGAGGTTGCAGATGTCGCTCCCGAACTCAGCCCCTCCTCAGCCGAACGCAAGTATGGGCACCTCTCCACCACCGGCACCCACAGTTAACCCACGTCTGGCTCTCCCTGAGAAGTTTGACGGTAACCCCACTAAGAGTAAGGGATTTCTACTGCAATGTTCATTATTTATTGATCAACAACCAGCGATGTATGTCACTGACGCCAGCAAGATTTCCTGGTATGTTCTCTCCTCACTGGCAGAGCGTTAGAGTGGGTAACGGCGGTTTGGAGAGAGGATGGCACGCTTTTCCATCGCTCGGTGCCTTTCTTCAACGCTTCCGGGAAGTATTTGAACACCCGGAGGGAGGCATGAGAGCCGGTGACCGACTACTCGCGTTGAACCAGGGCAGGAATACTGCAGCAGAATATGCCTTGACATTTCGCACTCTGGCAGCTCAAACCGACTGGGTTGAGAGCACGCTTAAACTGCTCTTTCGCAAGGGACTCAGTTTGGAATTACAGTCTGAACTGGCCTGCCGAGATGAAGGGAGATCGCTGAATCAGTTCATCGAACTCACCATACAGATGGACAATCTGATTCGATCACGGCGCCCACTCAGAACGGGACCCACCAGCACACAATGTCCCGTGACTCTTCCTCCAACCGAACCCATGCAGCTCGGATATACTCACCTGACTCGGAGGAACGTGAACGCCGCATACGCCAACATCTCTGCCTCTATTGTGGTCAACCTGGCCATCTAAGGGCGTTCTGCCCCACAAGACCACCTCCTCGTAATCCCTCTTCGGTGAGTCCGTGTGTCCAAGCACACCACTCCAGTTCTTGTATCAAAGTGCCGATTGTATTATCTCTAGAGGACAATCATATAACCACATCAGCACTATTAGACTCGGAGCAGCCGGCAACTTTATGTCTCATGAGTTTGCCCAACAACAACAAATTCCATTAATCACCTGTGACTCTCAATTGGCAGTGGAGGCGCTAGATGGACGACCTCTCGGCGATGGGAGGGTCCTGCACACCACCGTGGACCTCCGACTCCAGACCGACCCGCCACACGGAGGTAATTCGCTCACGTCATCACATCACCCCATAACCCGGTAATCCTTGGGCTTCCCTGGCTACGGCAACATAACCCGCTCATCTCATGGAGGGAGGGTCGTATCATCAGATGGGACCCGTCATGCCACTCCAACTGCTTAACTGGCAGCTCTTCACTCTCCATTCAGGCCGTTACGGTAAAGGACGAGCCAGCTCTTTTCTCCACTCTACCCATTGAATACTCTGACCTCATCGAAGCTTTCAGCAAGACCAAGGCGATGGAACTACCCCCTCACCGATCAAGCGACTGTGCCATCGAGCTGCTACCAGGTACAAAGCCACCCAAGGGCCGAATCTTTCCCCTATCTCAACCCGAATCAGAAGCCATGAAGAACTACATCGAGGAAGAACTATCGAAGGGGTTCATTAGAGCATCGACATCACCTGCAGCCGCGGGCTTCTTCTTTGTTAAAAAGAAAGACGGTGGTTTACGCCCTGTATTGACTACCGGGTCTCAACGACATCACTGTCAAGTTTCGATATCCGTTACCGCTGGTTCCAGCTGCCCTAGAACAACTCCGCCAAGCCAAGTACTTCTCCAAACTGGACCTCCGCAGCGCCTACAACCTCATTCGCATCCGGGACGGTGATGAATGGATGACAGCCTTTTCTACCAGCACTGGGCACTATGAGTATCTGGTTATGCCTTTCGGGCTGTCTAATAGTCCTCCGTGTTTCAATCATTTATCAATGACGTCTTTCGGGACATGCTGAATCGCTGGGTAATTGTGTACATTGATGACATTCTCATCTATTCCCACACCTATGAAGAACATGTGCAACATGTGAGAACAGTATTGCAACGACTCATAGATCACCAGCTATACGCCAAAGCAGAGAAGTGCGAATTTCACCAGACTTCCACATCCTTTGGGCTACATCATCAGCCAGGAGGGAGTCGCCATGGACGAGAAGAAGGTCAAGGCCGTTCTAGACTGGCCCCTGCCAGTAACCTTAAAGGAGTTACAGCGCTTCTTGGGATTTGCTAACTTTACCGACGCTTCATCAGGAATTTCAGCTCGGTAGCCGCTCCTTAACCTCTATGACTAAAAGAAACTCATCACACCTCACCTGGTCAACTACAGCACAGGAGGCTTTCGCAGAACTCAAGGCACGCTTCACATCGGCTCCCATCCTCCACCACCCTAATCCTGAACTCCGTTTACAGTTGAGGTAGACGCATCTAATACGGGCATTGGAGCCATTCTTTCACAGCGCACGGATCCCCACTCAAGCTCTATCCGCGCGCCTATTATTCCCGCAAACTTAGTCCAGCCGAGCAGAACTACGACGCCGGAAACCGGGAACTGTTGGCCATGAAAGCAGCTATGGAGGAGTGGCGTCATTGGCTGGAGGGAGCTAAACATCCCTTCGTGATTCTAACGGACCACAAGAACCTGGAATACTTGAGGTCTGCCAAGAGACTGAACCCCAGACAAGCGAGGTGGGCACTCTTCTTCACACGATTTGACTTCACTGTTACCTATCGTCCCGGTTCCAAGAACACCAAGGCAGACGCATTATCACGCCAACACGACGGTGTAGCACCCACTGAACCCAAGGAAACCCTGCTTCCTGAATCGTTAATCGTGGCCCCGATTCAGTGGGACATCATGACAGAGCTCACCCAAGCCAACTCACAAAGGACCCCTCCGCCCGAATGCCCTCCTAACAAAACGTTTGTACCTCAGGACCTCTGTCAGAAAGTGCTAAAGCAAGTTCACTCCGCACTCAGCTCCGGTCATCCGGGAATCGCGGCCACGGTTCACCTGCTTCAGAACAGCTTCTGGTGGCCAACCTTGCGGGCAGACGCAATAAAGTTCATTAACGACTGCACCATCTGTAACACAAATAAACATCTCAGACAACTACCATCGGGCCTACTGCAACCACTACCAGTTCCCCACCGACCATGGTCCCATCTCGCCATAGACTTCATTACCGATCTCCCCAAGTCCAATGGGAATACCACAATACTCACTGTCATAGATCGCTTCTCCAAGGCTTGCCGGTTGATTCCACTCCCCAAACTGCCTACAGCATTGGAAACTGCCGAACTCATGTGCAACCTGGTGTTCCGCTTCTATGGTCTGCCAGAGGACATCGTGGTCGGACCGAGGGCCCCAATTCACATCCAGAGTATGGTCAGCATTCTTCCAACAACTCAACATCAACATTAGCCTCACTTCTGGGTATCACCCACAATCTAACGGTCAAACAGAACGCCTCAATCAAGAAATCACCCGGTTTCTCAGATCCTACTGTCATCAGAACCAAGCAGACTGGAGTCGATTCCTCATGTGGGCGGAGTATGCACAGAACTCACTCCAGAAACCCTCCACCGGTTTAACCCCATTCCAGTGTGTAATGGGCTTCCAACCTCCCTGTTTCCCTGGTCAGGGGAACCCACCGAGGTACCCTCTGTCAATGACTGGCTCCAGAGAAGCGAGGACATCTGGAGTCAGGCCCATACCCACTTACTACATGCAGTCAGGAGACAGAGGGTGCAGGCCAATCGCCACCGCCGCCCCAACCCGAATATACTCCAGGTCAATGGGTTTGGCTATCCACTCGAGACCCACGCCTCAAACTCCCCTGCAAGAAACTCAGTCCCAGGTATGTGGGTCCTTTCCAGATAGTCAAACAAATCACACCAGTTTCCTTCCGTTTGGCATTACCCGCTAATTACCGATCTCTCCTACTTTCCATGTATCTCTTCTCAAACCCGCTGGTGGTCCGAGAGCGGAGGAGGAGGAGCAGACCAGTGAGCAGGGCCCCCACCCATCTTGGTGGACGGCGAGGAGGTATATCGGCTTCGAGATCTACTCGATTCCAGACGCTGGGCAGGCTCCTCCAATATCTGGTAGATTGGGAGGGTACGGACCGGAGGAGCGATCCTGGGTTAATGCAGAGGACATACTCGACCCGCACTCATGACTGAGTTCCATAGGACGCACCCGGAGAAACCGGCCCCCGACCTCGAGGAAGACCCGGCGTCGTTAAGCCTCTTCGGCGTCAGGAGCCGCTCACAGGGGGCTCTGTAACAAACGAGACTCCCGCGGTTCCTCCTGCTCACCACCAGAGGGAACCCTCTCCTGAATATTAAGCCCTGGACTACAACTCCCACATACCTGGTTCCAATCACCGTTGCACCTGTCTCCCATTAATAGACTATTTAGGCTCTCTCTCCCTTTCTCTCCTTGCGAAGTCTTGTTTCCTGGTGATCATTTCTGAGCGTTTTCCGTGTCTGTCATTTCGTGGTATTACTCTGGACTGTTTTTCCCTTTTTGATTCTTGCTGCCTGCCCTGGACTATATTCTTTATTGGACTGATTTTTGTGAGCTTGCTGCCTGCCCTGACCTCATGCCTGTACCTGGTTTACGATTAGCCTTATCCCTGCTGTTGTGTTTGCTGGCGATTGACCCTGTTTGTACGACCAAGATTGTAATAAAGCTGCAAATGGATCCTCACTCTCAGGGTGCTTCATTACACTTCCTGTCCAGTGTTAATTTGACACTAGGGAAACATATCCTTACAGTTAACTTCAGTTAGTGGAAATGGATGAGACTGAAAAGAAAACATATTCTTGTATTTGCTTCCTCTTTCAAAATATAATTTCATTAAATCATAGATGACTGCATTTGTAAAACGTTTCTGTAAAGTATTAATGGTAGCATTTCTATGTTCAAGATTCAAAAATAATTCAAGTCATCAAGTTTGCTTTATTGTTGTAATATATTACTTTTGTTAGTTGCTGAATAAGTTACTCCATTTATTTTAGTTTTTTCCCTTATTATCCATCTGTACTGTTATTTCCTCAATTTACTTTCTTAATATGAACTCTTTTGACCAACAATATTTTTTTATTTAAAGATCAGTATTGAATTGCATGACCTCTGGAGGCACATTTGAAAGTGTCCCATACAATAAGGGGATCTGCTGTACCTATGTTATGCAGGAAAAAGTCAGTAATAAAGACATTTGTCCAGCTTAAAAACAGTTTGTCATCCAGTAAACTTTGATTACACTTCCAATTCCCCACCCAAGTTGAATTTCTTTAAGAGTCATGCAGAAGCCAATTATTTAATGGTCTGACCTCATTCTGTCCCTTATCAAAACTTGTTTTACTTTTGGTGCCAGAGAGAAAGACAGAAGAAAGTAGTCAAGACAAATAGTTTGATTAAGCCTCCTCCATGTATATCTCACCAGGTCAGGATTTTTAATCCACTAGTTCTAATGTGTCCATGATATTCGTAATTTCCTGAGTGCATGAGGGTAATAGTTTGTAGTGTGATTTCTATACGGGCCATTGAGGTACTTTACACTGTATTATAATCTCCCACCATAATAATAGAGTAGGTTTGTGAGCTCGATAGTTTTGGCTTATTATATATATATTTTCGATGAAGTGTGGATCATCATTATTTGGACCATATAGATTCATTAGCCAAATCTGTTTATAGTCCAATAGCATATTTAAAAGGATCCATCTTCCCTGAGGATCTGTTTTGACAGCTTGCACATTCGGATCAAAATAATTATTAATTAATATCATCACCCCTTTTGAGTTTCTTTTTTCATGACGGAAATATATTTCTCCCTCCCTGTCCTTTTTTCCACACAACCTCATCTGTAGTTGTAGAGTGAGTCTCCTGTAAACAGATATTATATTATTTATCTATTAGCCAGTTACAAATGTGTTGTATTATGTTATCATCTGCTAAGCCATTACAATTGTAACTGGCAATACTATTTCCCCACTTACCATAATGATACCCAAGTTTCAGTTATACTTACCATAATAAATGTTTGTAATTTTACCATTAAAAATGTAGCTGATGATTGAGTGTCCATATAGCTGTACCATAATATTCGCACTGTTAAGCATAATGTAGCTGCAACTGTGTAGTCCTCTAATATCCCACATCTGGGAGGTCTGTTGTCCTTGAGACCATTAGACCACCATCCTGAACCATGACACGCCTTTGTGTCCTAAGCAAATCGTTGGCACTGATTAGCGTAGCCCAAAGGGAAATGTTGGCAGTCCCATGACAACCTAACTCAATACTGCCACCCTTCACTCACACATTCAAAGCCCAATAGGTCTATTGCATGTCTATGAGGGTGCTTCTTAAATAAAGGTGATTTAAAAAATATATAAAACAGCAAAGGCATTTCAGCCCTGTCTGTTCAATTCATTGGATCCAACTGTTCGTGAAATGAAAATAAAGTAAAAAGAAGGGTCCTTCTATATAATATCGCAAGAACAGTTGTTATTGTCCATTACATGCATGTTTAACCCAGTGTTAACCAGCCAGCCGCTCGCTAGCAGAGTTAACAGACCCTGTTGACAACACTCCAACCCATTTGCCGGTGTGTATCTGAACAATAATTTCAGCATTTTGATATTGAGATGTATTGTTTTCATGGTGTTAAAAGATAGTGACACCAATTGTTATAGAATTGTAAAGTCCTAATCCAGTAGAGAACCTAGACAGGTTATTAACCCTCCTCCTCTATCAATCCTTTATCCTATCCTAGCCCCACAGACCTGTCAATATTTTTTTATCTTAAATTCTATTCATTAGGGGTATTCTATTCATCAACGGCAGCACAGTCTAACAGCATTCAAGTCCTAATAAACCCCAATTTCAGTCTTCAAAATAAATAAAAATACAGTAATAATAATATAGGATTGTAATGTGTAGTGCGGTGCAATGGGTATCAGGACTTCTTCAGCATGAGGTTTCACTCACAGCCAAATTGAAGTCTTTGAATGCTTGAACAATTAGTTGTTAACATACAACGTATCGACCACCAGAAGAACATTCTGCTTCTCTGTGCTGAGCACTTTGAAAGTGGGGCATAGGGCACTTCATCTCTCATCTGTTTGGGCTTCTTGCGGTCAATTTGCAGTCTATTAAATATTTGTAATTATGTACAGACCCTGACCATCCGCTCAAGAAAAAATTGACTCGCAGCTGAATCTAGTTGATTATTTCTGACTTAAACTGTAAAATATACCGTGATATTTTTAAATGTGAACTTAAAAAAGAAATGTGAACCGCTAATTCCATCTCAACTGCTGCTGCTCAACACCAACTAAATAGGCTGCCGAGTCCTCCATTTTATTAACACAATACGTTATTTTATTTGATATATGATATACAAATGTGCTAATTAAATAAAATAATAAATTAGTAAAAACGATGACCATCATGCATTTAAAAATACAGTAATAATAATATAGGATTGTAATGTGTAGTGCGGTGCAATGGGTATCAGGACTACTTCAGCATGAGGTTTCACTCACAGCCAAATTGAAGTCTTCGAATGCTTGAACAATTAGTTGTTAACATACAACTTATCGACCACCAGAAGAACATTGTGCTTCTCTGTGCTGAGCATTTTGAAAGTGGGGCAAAGGGCACTTCATCTCTCCACTATTTCATGGAAATTGCTCATTAATTGAGAACGGTGAGTTCTTCGTCTTCAGATCCCTACCCTGTAGTAGCAAGGCAGTCTTAATTTCGGAGGGCGTTAGCCTACTATCGGACAGTGCCCAGTGGTGTAAAGTCGTTTTTGGGGGTATCTGTACTTAACTTTACTAGTTATAATTTTTTTTACTTTTAATTTTTAACTCTATACATTTTCCCTGACACCGAAAAGTACTTGATATATTTTGAATGCTTAGCAGGACAGAAATATTTTCAAATTCACACACATATCAAGAGAACATCCCTGGTCGTTCCTACTGCCTCTGATCTGGCAGGCTCACTACACACCCACTGTAAATGATGTCTGAGTGTTGGTGTGGAGATACAAAGAGCTGTAATGGGTTTGCATAAAAATGGGTTTGCATGAAGCTTACTTCATTATTCTATGTTTAAATTTTTTTTTTACTACATCAGTGATAGCATGCCCCTGGCTATCCATAAATTAAAAAAAAAAACAAGAAAATGGTGCCATCTGATTTGCTTAATATAAGGAATTTGAAACGTAAGTATAATTTAGCAGTTACATTTACTTTTAATACCTAAGTATATATTTATTTAAAACAAAATACTTTTAGACTTTTACTTGAGTACTATTTTACTGGGTGACTTTCACTTTTACTTTAGTATTTTTTTGTATTAAGGTACCTTTACTTTTACACAAATATGGCAATATTATTCTTCATAGACTACTTCTACACTTCAGATCAAGTAATTCTGCTTTCATTGTGTCATTATCATACCATAGCTTCTTAGTAGTGCATTGTTCCCTAACTGGTGGCCTGTGGCCCAAATTTGGCTCGCAAGTGACTTTACTTGGCTCCTACATTTTTCTTAGCAAATACATATTTATATTTTCGTTGTTTGACATAAAATACTGTAAAAAAAACAACAAATTTTAATTTTGGAAATCTTTTCTCCAGCACTACCAAGCATAATATAAAGATAAACAGGGTTTAAAGTGATTATGTTTTAGTCATCTGTTTGGGCTTCTTGCGGTCAATTTGCAGTCTATTAAATATTTGTAATTATGTACAGACCCCTGACCATCCGCTCAAGAAAAAATAGACTCGCAGCTGAATCTAGTTGATTATTCCTGACTTAAACTGTAAAATATACAGTATATTTTTTAAATGTGCACGTGAACCGCTAATTCCATCTCAACTGCTGCTGCTCAACACCAACTAAATAGGCTGCCGAGTCCTCCATTTTATTAACACAATACGTTATTTTATTTTATATATGATATACAAATGTGCTAATTAAATAAAATAATAAATTGTAGTGCTCTTGTTCTCTTCAATGTGTATGATTCTTGTTGGAGTATATCAAAGTGTTAAACAATAAATAGTTGAAGGTTCTCTATATTATGCAGAATGTTTGTTTTGTAGTTATCAGCAATTTCTAAATTTCCGATTAATTCATGGGACAAGCTGTATCTACCACCTTGACACTTTCCATGTAATTTCCCTCCTAAAGAACATGTTACTCTTACCTGAGAGTCTAGAGAAGATGAAGAGGAGGAGGGAGAAGGAGAGAGGAGAAGCCATTTCTGGGTGTGTCTCCGTATGTTATATGGTACCAATGCACAATGTGTGTCAAGGACCAAGTCACCAAAGAGAATGACTGAACTTCCTAATAGCTATAGCTGTCTTTAACTCTCTTCCTGCTTCTGTTTGAGTGTCTATGCCCCCCTCAGTGGCAAATAGAAACTATTACATTCTATCTACTAGTTGTAACTAGTTGTAACATAAGGCACTAAGGCACTACAAATGATTATTTTATTTAATTAGCACATTTGTATATCTTATATCAAATTAAATCACGTATAGTGTTAATACAGATGGATGAACCAGCAGCCTATTTAGTTGGTGTTGAGCAGCAACAGTTGAGATGGAGTCAGAGGTTCAAGTGGGAAAAAGTTAGAATAAATAGATATATACTATACAGTTTATGGGTTGGTGAAGACTGGATTCAGAGGTTGTATTTACAGACATATACAGATGACAAATATTATGAAAAATAATTAACTTGCAAAAATAATACACTTACTTGGCCAATAATAATATATAACGTCAAATCAAGGACTAAGGCAAAACAGCCCACATTTACACTCATACCCCTTAATAATATAGTTTATCACCAGAGTTGTAAACTCACTGAGGGGCACTAGAATGTCTAGGTAAAGAATACTTTGCAGACTATTCCATGCCTGATGCACAATAGGAAAAGGGAGTCTTGCCTAACTGGGTAACGGCCCTGGGGACCTTACGTAGCAAGCACCTAGTAGACCGTGTCTGGTAACTGCTGGTGGTTGAAGGAGAACAGGCTATAGAGGTAGTGGGGGAGTTTACCCAGAAGGGCTTTGTATATGAACACATACCAATGTAGCTATCTGCTCATGTAAAGTGAGGTCCAGCCCACCATTTGAAACAAGGTGCAATGGTGGGTGAGTGACTTGGCATTTGTAACAAGCACAAGGATGCATGATAGACTGAGTCCAGTCTCTGTAGCACAGAGGAGGCTTCATATATGTAAACTCAGCAAAAAAAGAAACGACCTCTCACTGTCAACTGCGTTTATTTTCAGAACATAACAAGATTCAGCAACTGAGACATATACTGAACAAGTTCCACAGACATGTGACTAACAGAAATTGAATAATGTGTCCTTGAACAAGGGGGAGAGGTCAAAATCAAAAGTAACAGTCAGTATCTGGTGTGTCCACCAGCTGCATTAAGTACTGCAGTGCATCTCCTCCTCATGGACTGCACCAGATTTGCCAGTTCTTGCTGTGAGATGTTACCCCACTCTTCCACCAAGGCACCTGCAAGTTCCCGGACATTTCTGGGGGGAATGCTCAATGGGATTGAGATCCGGGTTCTTCGCTGGCCATGGCAGAACACTGACATTCCTGTCTTGCAGAAAATCACGCACAGAACGAGCAGTATGGCTGGTGGCATTGTCATGCTGGAGGGTCATGTCAGGATGAGCCTGCAGGAAGGGTACCACATGGGGGAGGAGGCCGCTCTCAGCCTATTGCAGACAGTCTGAGCACTGATGGAGGGATTGTGTGTTCCTGGTGTAACTCGAGCAGTTGTTGTTGCCATCCTGTACCTGTTCCGCAGGTGTGATCTTCGGATGTACCGATCCTGTGCAGGTGTTGTTACACGTGGTCTGCCACTGCGAGGACGATCAGCTGTCCGTTCTGTCTCCCTGTCTTAGGCGTCTCACAGTACGGACATTGCAATTTATTGCCCTGGCCACATCTGCAGTCCTCATGCCTCCTTGCAGCATGTCTAAGGTACGTTCACGCAGATGAGCAGGGACCCTGGGCATCTTTCTTTTGGTGTTTTTCAGAGTCGGTAGAAAGGCCTTTTAGTGTCCTAGGTTTTCATAACTGTGACCTTAATTGCCTACCGTCTGTAAGCTGTTAGTGTCTTAACGACCGTTCCACAGGTGCATGTTCACTAATTGTTTATGGTTCATTGAAAAGAATGGGAACAGTGTTTAAACCCTTTACAATGAAGATCTGTGAAGTTATTTGGATTTTTACGAATTATCTTTTAAAGAAAGGGTCCTGAAAAAGGGACGTTTCCTTTTTCTTGCTGAGTTTACATTAATCAATTACTGAAAGAAAAGTGGCTTGAACAAGCCTTGTTGCAAAAAAATTCAAACCCAATTTCAGTTTAAGCTTCCCTACATGAGTATCAATATGAACTTTGTAGGACAGCTGCTTGTTCAACCATATACCTAGGTATTTGTAAGATTACATATTTTTAAAGGAGATAAATTGGAGCCCTGGGGTACACTTCTAGTAATCTCAAGGAAGCTAGATTCTCAGCATAGACATGTTGTTTTCTGTCTGTGAAGTACTTCCTAAACCAATTGACAGCCACTGAGACCAATGTTATTGAGTCAGGCTAGCAACAGTTTGTGGTCAACTAAAGCCAGACTGAACCCCACATAGGATGTTGTTTTTCAAGTAGGAATATATTTAGCTGAGAGTTCACTAGAGAAGACTTTGACCAGGACAGATAAATAGGGCAATGGAAATAGGTTTGAAATAAGGCAATATTTATTCACATCTGAAGGGTCTCCACCCTTTAGTAGGGGGTGAACATATGCTCATTTCCAAATAGTGTGTGTTGAATAGTTGACCTTTTTTAAAGACATTTATTCAATTTATGCTTAATCATTTACACTTCAAGTATATATATTGCTTGCAACCACACACAACTCAGAAACAATATATTTGGGCAGAGACAACTTTCTAAGAATATCTTGATAGATTTGATAGTTTATTAACAAGGCATGCATTTTTAACATATAAAGCAGACAGAATAGTACAGTAAGACTATAATTCAGTAAATAAGATGAAACTATGAAACAAAGTAAATCTGTCCCTTGGTCTCACCAGAGAGACCTATCTGGTTTCTACTTATCTTTTGTTTCATCACAGAGTCAGTTTGCCCTGAACTTCACCACAGCAATGATGGTGCACAGGAGGAAGAGCACTGCATTACCAATTTTTGGCAGGTAGAAGAATGTTCTCTCCCATCTGTAGAAGAATTAAAACATTTAGAACACGTTCCTCTGTAAATTGCTGCAATACAAGGACCATTTTTAAGGGGAATTGTAAAGGGAGGACAACATTTTTCTAAAGGCAGTGTATATTTAAGCACTAAGGCCTGAGGGGGTGTGATATATGGCCAATATACCACAGCTATGGGCTGTTCTTATGCACGACGCAAAGCTGATTGCCTGGATACAGCCCTTAGCCATGATCTATTGAACATATACCACAAACCCCTGAGGTGCCTTTTTGGTACTATAAACTGTTCACCAATGTAATTAGAGCAGAATAAATAAATGTTTTGTCATACCAGAAGTATTTGGTCTGATATACTACGTCTGTCAAATAATCAGCATTCAGGGCTCAAACCACCCAGTGTATATTTAACAGTATGCAGCGACAGTTATGATTTTGACTCCACGGGGTCTTTAATGAGTGTGGATCTTTGAAGGTGGTGACTAGGACACCATCTATCATCACCACCAACATTCCCAGAGGAATCAGTAGGACTTTTAGATCTATGGAACTGATAGTGAAAGTCTGTTTAATGTAAAATAAAGTCCATGAAAACATCACGGATAAATACATTTGTTTGTGCTGCTACGACGAAATTGAAATATTTGTTCAGCTCTTCACACCTTTTATGTGTGAAACTTGACCATCCAAGAATAGAATGCTACTTCTACAACCACAGAGATATGAGGAAGTGGTAAATGTCTCTATGATGGTAAATGTCTCTATAAGAGTGTCTTGGCCTATACTCGGTGTGAAAACATTTCAGGAGGGTGTATTTGTGCTCTAAACTCTAGTGTGAACAACAGAAAATGTTACCTTTCTTCATATTTCTATTGTCATCCATTTGGAAGAGTAAGTGTTAAATACAGCTGAATGAGTGATAATTACCTCATGGTGTCCTTCTCCTTGCCCCCCTCAGGTCCTTGGACTGTGTTGTCAGTCTGAACAGGCTCAGCAGTTGGAGAGAAAGAGGATTGTTCAGTGGGTGGAGCTTGGGTTGCTGTGAGGTAAAAACAACAATGGTATTATGACTGGTGTACCAGAGAGACAGGGTAGACTGAACTGTAACAAGATGTTGTGGCTAAACTAGGACCTTTTCCAGCTTATTTAATTTACTCCCAACATGTGGATTTCAACTTAGTATTAGCACTGTTGAGTTCAAAACTGGTAGCACCACTAATTATTCCCAAAAAGGTTTTAAAAGTTTACAATCAATTTATTTTAGATGATCAGCCAGCAATAGTGGATAAAACCAGGTTAATACTTAATTCTACAGTATCTGATTGCTCTCTACTCACTGGTCATAGTGGAGGTACTTTGTGTGGTGGTTTGTTGTCTGACAGTGATGTGAACAGGCATCATAAGGTCTCCCACTCCACACCTGTACCAGCCAGTGTTCTCCATCTTCAGACCACTCATAGTCACCGTTAAGATGTTTCCTCTGGTGGCATCAGTGGTCTGTTGTAGGGTCACTGATTTTCCCTCTGTAGTCCCAGAATTCTCCAACACACATTGGACACTATCACGAATCCTACACCACTTCCTATTTCCAGTGTTCCTATAGTAACATTTTACAATGACACTCCCTCCTTCAACTCCAGTCACCTCCTGTTGGTCCACATAGAGTTCTGGAGTACCTGAACACAGAGGTACAGACACCAAAGAAGGTCCTGAGTGATCCAGTGTTTTTTTTTGTAACAACTGACCACAAATATCATAATGATGATATGATGTATAGAGAACAGAAAGTAGACATGTACCAACATTCCTCATATCAACTTGAACAATAATAGTGATACCAGTAAAGGAAACCAGAACACCAGTCATGGAAGAGTTGCAAGGATCTTACCTGGAGTGACAGATAGTTGGAATCTTTCTATCATGACATCTGATCCACCATTGATCTCCACAGCACACTGGTAATGTCCAGAGTCCTCTGTCCCCAGATCAGTCATGGTCACAGTGAAGGTTTGCTTGTTGATGTCATGAGAGATTGAGGCCTTATCTATGCTCTTGAAAGGGTCTGAGCATATTTGCAAATGACCTACTTTACACAAGTATTTCACATTATTTTTGTATTTCAGATCATAGCGACATGGGATGGTGATGGAGCCTCCTGTCTTCACAGACACACGATAAGCACCTGTCGACACAACAACGGAATTTTTGTCTTGTTTGCCATTCCAAATAAAGTGAAATATTTTTGCTCATGTAATTTGAAAAACATATCGTTTGGCTTAGGCAGGGCCATAAGTAAATAGGTAAACTGTGATACAATAAGGAATTAATCAGGCATTCAATTATTTATTCAAGGATATGAATAACGGTACACTTCTCATAGTTTGGTTGTAATCCAGAGGTTAATAAATGATCTAGATCCTCTGTGAGGCTGTGCAGGGATCCAAATGACGTATTTAAGAGGAAACTTGACTCATCATTGTAAAAATTATACCGTTGTTTTCATGCCCTGGATTTCTAGTTCCTCTATATTACTGTTGGATCAAAGCCTTTTCCAGTTCTTCTATGAATAGCAGACCTGGCTTCCTAGGTTTTTCATAGTGTTCTGTTGTTTCAAGTACTTGTACTATATTATCTCCAATGTATCTTCCACGTAAAAAACAGTCTGATCATGTCACGTCTACTCCTCCCCCTCTCCGGTGCTCAAGGTCACCGGTTCGCTCATTATTACCCACACCTGTCACCATCTTTACGTGCACCAGCGCCTCATCAAACCCATCTGGACTCAACCACCTTCTTAATTACCTCCTCTATATTTGTCAGTTTCCTCAGTTTCATTCCTGTGTCCGCATTGAAGTTGTTTTGTTTCTCCTGTCCAGACGCTGTTCCTGTTTTTTCATGTCTGTTTATCTATTAAATATTCACTCCCTGTGCTTGCTTCTTGACTCCCAGCGTCTGGCGTTACAGAGCCGTTACAGATCAGGATGAATAATATTGGATAACACCTTTTTAATTCTATGCGCATGCATTTAGCTAGGATTTTTGCATCACAACACTGAAGTGTAAGGGGCCTCCAGTTTTTTAGGTGGACTGGATCTTTATACTTTTCTCCTGGGTCCTGTTTAAGTTGTTGAGTACCTGATAGTTTACAATTTTTATACGAGTGGTTAAGACATACTAATCATGGAACTTTGAGTACATCGAAAAAAGGTTCATATATCTCAACTGGTATGCAATCCAGCCCTGGAGTTTTCATTAGCCTAAAGGCTTCATTGCACCAAGAAGTTCCTCCTCTGCAGTTTGGCCATCACATGACTCTTCCTGTCCAGTGTTAATTTGACACTAGGGAAACATATCCTTACAGTTAACTTCAGTTAGTGGAAATGGATGAGACTGAAAAGAAAACATATTCTTGTATTTGCTTCCTCTTTCAAAATATAATTTCATTAAATCATAGATGACTGCATTTGTAAAACGTTTCTGTAAAGTATTAATGGTAGCATTTCTATGTTCAAGATTCAAAAATAATTCAAGTCATCAAGTTTGCTTTATTGTTGTAATATATTACTTTTGTTAGTTGCTGAATAAGTTACTCCATTTATTTTAGTTTTTTCCCTTATTATCCATCTGTACTGTTATTTCCTCAATTTACTTTCTTAATATGAACTCTTTTGACCAACAATATTTTTTTATTTAAAGATCAGTATTGAATTGCATGACCTCTGGAGGCACATTTGAAAGTGTCCCATACAATAAGGGGATCTGCTGTACCTATGTTATGCAGGAAAAAGTCAGTAATAAAGACATTTGTCCAGCTTAAAAACAGTTTGTCATCCAGTAAACTTTGATTACACTTCCAATTCCCCACCCAAGTTGAATTTCTTTAAGAGTCATGCAGAAGCCAATTATTTAATGGTCTGACCTCATTCTGTCCCTTATCAAAACTTGTTTTACTTTTGGTGCCAGAGAGAAAGACAGAAGAAAGTAGTCAAGACAAATAGTTTGATTAAGCCTCCTCCATGTATATCTCACCAGGTCAGGATTTTTAATCCACTAGTTCTAATGTGTCCATGATATTCGTAATTTCCCTGAGTGCATGAGGGTAATAGTTTGTAGTGTGATTTCCTATACGGGCCATTGAGGTACTTTACACTGTATTATAATCTCCCACCATAATAATAGAGTAGGTTTGTGAGCTCGATAGTTTTGGCTTATTATATATATATTTTCGATGAAGTGTGGATCATCATTATTTGGACCATATAGATTCATTAGCCAAATCTGTTTATAGTCCAATAGCATATTTAAAAGGATCCATCTTCCTGAGGATCTGTTTTGACAGCTTGCACATTCGGATCAAAATAATTATTAATTAATATCATCACCCCTTTTGAGTTTCTTTTTCATGACAGAAATATATTTCTCCCTCCCTGTCCTTTTTTCCACACAACCTCATCTGTAGTTGTAGAGTGAGTCTCCTGTAAACAGATATTATATTATTTATCTATTAGCCAGTTACAAATGTGTTGTATTATGTTATCATCTGCTAAGCCATTACAATTGTAACTGGCAATACTATTTCCCCACTTACCATAATGATACCCAAGTTTCAGTTATACTTACCATAATAAATGTTTGTAATTTTACCATTAAAAATGTAGCTGATGATTGAGTGCCCATATAGCTGTACCATAATATTTGCACTGTTAATCCTAATGTAGCTGCAACTGTGTAGTCCTCTAATATCCCACATCTGGGAGGTCTGTTGTCCTTGAGACCATTAGACCACCATCCTGAACCATGACACGCCTTTGTGTCCAAAGCAAATCGTTGGCCGCTGATTAGCGAGCCCAGAGGGAAATGTTGGCGTCCCCATGACAACCTAACTCAATACTGCCACCCTTCACTCACACATTCAAAGCCCAATAGGTCTATTGCATGTCTATGAGGGTGCTTCTCTACAGGATCGGTGTCCCCCCGCGGGACGGTTGAGCTAACATGCGCTAATGTGATTAGCATGACGTTGTAAGTAACAAGAACATTTCTCAGTACATAGACATGTCTTGTATGGGCATAAAGCTTAAATTCTTATTAATCTTACTGCACTGTCCAATTTACAGTAGCTATTACAGTGACAAAAAAACATGCTATTGTTTGAGGAGAGTGCACATCAACAAAACACTTTTATCACATTAACTGCTTTGATACATTCACCTCTGAAGGTACATAATATACTTACATTCAGTAATCTTGCTCTGATTTGTCATCCTGAGGGTCCCAGAGATAAAATGTAGCATAGTTTTGTTTGATAAAATACATTTTTATATTCAAATATAGGAACTGGGTTCTACAGTTTGAACCCTGCTGTGTCACATTTCCACAAACTTCAAAGTGTTTCTTTCAAGTGTTATAAAGAATATGCATATGTCACGGTTCATTGCATATGTCACGGTTCGCTAATTGCCACTCTGCTTGTTGTCAGCGCCAGCTGACACTCATTACGTGTCCTACTTATACTCGTTGTCTTGGTCTTGTGTTTGTCAGTTCGTTGTCTTGTTTTTCCTGTGCGTGTGTCTCTCTCCAGGCCGTGTACGCTGTTCCCCGTTGGTTCTGTTCTCCGCTGGACTCTTCGTTCTCTATCGCTCCAGTGGAAGTGTCTATGCTGGGCACGTTCAAGATCGCTAGTCGGGGAATCCCCCTTCACTCTCTGACAGTACGGAAGATTGGGTTCCTCCCGCAGCCTCGGCGCTGCTTAGCCCTAGACAGCTACGGACACCCTGGATATTCTGTACCTGTTTTCCACCTCCTGTACTGCTTGAATAAATGCTGAACGTGACTTGCTATTGAATCCTCCGTCCTTTCTTGTGACAGAACGAACTGACCAACCATGGATTCAGCGAGTGCGCCGGAGCTAACACGATTTCTGTCTCTCAGCATGTCTCGCATGGACCAACAGGAGGAACAGATGAAGGCAACGGGTCATGCGGTGCAAGCCTTGGTAGCGCAGGTGTCAGAACTCACCCAACAGCTACAACACCTAAGCATCCCCTCTGCGCCCACAACATCGCCGGTTCTCCCTGTTCCTGCACCCCCTTACCACCAACCTGAGCCACGTATGCCCACCCCAGAGGCATATTCGGGTGAGCCTAATTTTTGCAGACCATTTATTAACAAGTGCTCCTTGTTTTTTTCGCTCCAGCCACAGATGTTCGCCTCAGAACAATCGAAGGTGGCTTTTACGCTAACCCTGCTGACAGGACGCGCGGCTCAGTGGGGAACAGCGGTCTGGGAGAACCATCATCTATGCTGCTCGTCATTCCAGGCACTCTCTGAGGAGCTGAGGCGGGTCTTCGACCGGGCCGCTACGGGACGCGAGGCAGCCCGCGTTCTTGCGGATCTTCGGCAGGGGAGTAGACCTGTGTCGGATTACTCAATTGAATTCAGGACCCTAGCAGCAGAGTGTCAATGGAACGAGGAGGCGCAGTGGGACATGTTCCTGCATGGGTTGGCTGACCGTATTCAGAGAGAGATCTACGCGCTGGACCTGCCCAGGAGCCTGGACGGACTCATCGAGCTGGCATTGAGGGTCGATGCCCACTTAGACCGGCTGGAACAGCGGACACGTCAGGTCCCGGGTTTCGCGAGGTTCGTGGGAACACTCATCACCCAGCGGCACACGGTCAGTTCCGTGTTCCATCAGGAGCCCATGCAGGTGGGTGGGGCTCGTCTCTCCCGGGAGGAGAGGCAACGACGGAGGAGTAGAGGGCTGTGCCTGTACTGCGGAGGCACAGGACATTTCGTTAATGACTGTCTGGTAAAAGGTCAAGCCCGATGGTAAACCAGAGGCTAGTATCGGGCGGCCTCTCGACGGATAAGCCCTCTTCCTCAACCTTCCTCCCGGTAAGAATACAATGGGCGACCCATTCCCACCAGTGTCAAGCCCTATTGGACTCAGGAGCGGAGGGTAACTTCATGGACCTGAGTCTGGCCCAGAGACTCCACATCCCATAATTCCTCTCAACCACTGGATTACGGTTACCTCACTGGATGGGCGGGAACTCCCGGACATTCACCTCCGCACCGAACCCATAACTCTAGTTACTTCGGGTAATCATGTGGAGGAGATATCGCTTCTACTCATGGACTCTCCGCACACCCCCATTGTACTAGGCCACCCCTGGCTATTCAAGCATGGCCCCAGGGTGGACTGGGGGCACAGCACAGTATTGGCCTGGAGTAATGAGTGTTATGCATCCTGTCTTGTGTCTGCTTGTTCGTCTGTGTCTGGTTCTGTGTTGCAGGAGGAGCCGGTGAATTTGTCTAACGTGCCCGCCGAGTACCTTGACCTGAAGGAAGTGTTCAGTAAGTCTCGTGCTGCTTCTCTGCCTCCACACCGTCCCTACGATTGCGCCATTGATTTACGACCAGGTACGTCTCCGCCTAAGGGTGGACTATACTCTCTTTCGGTTCCTGAGAGAGAGGCCATGGAGAAATACATTTCTGAGTCTCTAGCAGCCGGGTTCATCCGCCCTTCTTCTTCTCCAGCAGGTGCAGGGTTCTTTTTCGTGAGGAAGAAGGATGGATCCCTGCGTCCTTGTATTGACTACCGAGGGCTGAACAACATCACGGTAAAGAACACCTATCCTTTGCCGTTGATGTCTTCAGCCTTCGAGAGGTTTCAGGGGGCATCAGTCTTTACGAAATTGGATCTACGCAACGCTACCATCTGGTCCAGATAAGAAGGGGGATGAGTGGAAGACCGTTGCTCAACACCCCAGGGCATTTTGAATATTTAGTCATGCCTTTCGGTCTGTCTAACTCCCCGGCGGTCTTCCAAGCACTCATTAATGACGTGTTGAGAGATATGGTAGATCAATTTATTTATGTCTATCTGGATGACATTTTGATCTTTTCTTCCTCTCCAGCAACACGTTCAGCACGTCAGACGGGTGCTCCAGAGGTTGCTAGAGAACGGGCTTTTCGTCAAGGCTGAGAAGTGTCAGTTCCATGCTCAGTCTGTCCCCTTCTTAGGGCACATCGTCTCGTCTGAGGGGATGCGCATGGATCCCGAGAAGGTAAAGGCCGTGGTGGATTGGCCGAGCCCGGATTCTCGTAAGGCCCTACAGAGGTTTCTGGGTTTCGCCAATTTCTACCGGCGATTCATTCGCAATTTCGCCAGCTGGCCGCTCCTGACGGCGCTGACCTCTCTCAGTACTACGTTCAGGTGGTCCAGTGCTGCTGAGAAGGCATTTTCCGACCTTAAGGGTCGCTTTGTTTCGGCCCCTATCCTTGTGGCCCCAGATCCTACCCGTCAGTTTGTGGTGGAAGTGGATGCGTCAGAGGTGGGAGTGGGTGCTGTTCTCTCCCAGCGCTCTTCCTCGGATGACAAGTTGCATCCTTGTGCGTTTCTCTCACCGGTTATCACCGGCCTAACGTAATTATGACATTGGGAATAGAGAGTTATTAGCAGTCAAACTGGCGTTGGAGGAGTGGCGTCATTGGTTAGAGGGATCGGGGTCCCCTTTATCGCCTGGACCGACCATAAAAACTTGGAATACATCAGATCCGCCAAGAGGCTCAACTCCAGACAGGCTAGGCTCGGTGGGCTCTATTCTTCGGACGTTTGACTTTTCCCTCTCTTACCGCCCGGCTCTAAGAACGCCAAACCCGATGCCTTGTCTCGTGTGTTTGACCGCTCTGAACGCCCGGCTACTCCAGTGCATTCTACCTGAGAGACTTATTGTGTCCACACTCACTTGGGAGATCGAGTCGAGGGTCAAGACAGCCTTAGAGGGGGTAACTCCTCCGTCCGGTTGCCCACCGAGTCGACTATTTGTGCCGGAGGGGCTGCGATCTGATGTTATTCGCTGGGGACACTGCTCCAAGGTAGCTTGCCACCCAGGAGTGACCCGCACCAGCTTCCTGGTTAAGCAGCGGTTCTGGTGGCCAGCGATGGTCCAGGATATTCTGAGTTTTGTTTTGGCTTGTTCCTGCTGTGCTACGGGCAAGACTTCCAATCGGCCCCCGGAGGGGTTACTCCAGCCGCTGCCTGTCCCTTCTAGGCCTTGGTCCCATATAGCCTTGGATTTCATCACGGGCCTCCCACCTTCTCAGGGCAAGACCGTCATTTTGACAGTCGTTGACCGGTTCTCGAAGGCAACCCATTTCATCCCCTTAACGAAGTTGCCTTCTGCTAAGGAGACAGCTGTAGCAGTCGTGGACCATGTCTTTCGGATACATGGCCTTCCTATGGACGTGGTCTCCGACAGGGGGCCCCAATTTGTGTCCAAGTTCTGGCGGGAGTTTTGTAGGTTGCTGGGTGCGACCGTCAGTTTATCCTCGGGGTTTCATCCCCAGAGTAACGGTCAAGCCGAGAGCGCCAACCAGGACGTAGAGAGGGTGTATGGTGTCCCAGAGCCCCTCGTCCTGGAGTCAGCAACTCCCCTTCATTGAGTATGCTCACAACTCGCTACCAGTGTCCGCCACGGGTTTGACTCCGTTCGAGGGTAGTCTGGGTTACCAGCCACCTGTGTTTCCTAGCCTGGATTCAGAGGTCGCGGTCCCTCTGCTCACGCCTTTGTCCAGAGGTGTCATCGCACCTGGACTAGAACCCGTGAGACCCTCCTCAAGGTAGGGGCGCGCACTAAGGTTAGGGCTGACCGCCACCGACGGAGGGCCCCCACCTACGTCGTAGGTCAAAGGGTGTGGCTTTCCACCAGGAATATTCCTCTCCGTTCCGTTAGTAATAAGCTGGCTCCTAGGTTTATCGGTCCGCTCAGGTGTTCTCGGTCCTGAGTCCGTCGGCAGTCCGTCTCAAGCTCCCGCCGGCTTACAGGAGGATTCATCCTGTGTTTCATGTGTCCCGACTGAAGCCTGTGGCTCATTCACACTTGAACCCCCCAGCCCCGGTTCCTCCTCCACTGCGGCTCATTGATGGGGAGCCTACTTACTCGGTCCGTCGCATTCTGGACTCGAGACGGAGGGGACGCGGGGTTCAATACCTGGTGGACTGGGAGGGTTACGGGCCGGAGGAGGGAAGTTGGGTCCCTGCTAGAGACATTCTGGATCACTCCCTTATTGATGATTACAATCGACAGGCAGATCCTTCTGGGAGCGCCAGGAGGCGCTCTAGGAGGGGGGGTACTGTCACGGTTCATGAACTCACCGGCTCGCTCTGTGTGTGCGTGTGGGTGTGGCCGCTAATTGCCACTCTGCTTGTTGTCAGCGCCAGCTGACACTCATTACGTGTCCTACTTATACTCGTTGTCTTGGTCTTGTGTTTGTCAGTTCGTTGTCTTGTTTTTCCTGTGCGTGTCTCTCTCCAGGCCGTGTACGCTGTTCCCCGTTGGTTCTGTTCTCCGCTGGACTCTTCGTTCTCTATCGCTCCAGTGGAAGTGTCTATGCTGGGCACGTTCAAGATCGCTAGTCGGGGAATTCCCCTTCACTCTCTGACAGTACGGAAGATTGGGTTCCTCCCGCAGCCTCGGCGCTGCTTAGCCCTAGACAGCTACGGACACCCTGGATATTCTGTACCTGTTTTCCACCTCCTGTACTGCTTGAATAAATGTTGAACGTGACTCGCTATTGAATCCTCCGTCCTTTCTTGTGACAGCATATCCTTGCTTCAGGTCCTGAGCTACAGGCAGTTAGATTTGGGTATGTCATTTTAGGCAACAAATGACAAAAAGGTCTGATCCTTAAGAGGTTTTAAATGAGAACGAGGTAAAAAGAGAAAATATAATGAAATAATATATAGCCTAATAACAATAATAGAACATAATAATAACAGCACAATATACGTTCCTTATCTTACCTCATTTGCACACATTGTATATAGATTCGTTTTTTCTACTGTATTGTTGACTGTATGTTTGTTTACTCCAATGTGTAACTCTGTTGTATGTGTCGAACTGCTTTGCTTTCTTTGCCAGGTCGAAGTTGTAAATGAGAACTTGTTCTCAACTTGCCTACCTGGTTAAATAAAGGTGAATTAAAAAAAACAAAAAAAAACAGCAAAGGCATTTCAGCCCTGTCTGTTCAATTCATTGGATCCAACTGTTCGTGAAATGAAAATAAAGTAAAAAGAAGAGTCCTTCTATATAATATCGCAAGAACAGTTGTTATTGTCCATTACATGCATGTTTAACCCAGTGTTAACCAGCCAGCCGCTCGCTAGCAGAGTTAACAGACCCTGTTGACAACACCCAACCCATTTGCCGGTGTGTATCTGAACAATAATTTCAGCATTTTTAATATTGAGATGTATTGTTTTCATGGTGTTAAAAAGATAGTGACACCAATTGTTATAGAATTGTAAAGTCCTACTCCAGTAGAGAACCTAGACAGGTTATTAACCCTCCTCCTCTATCAATCCTTTATCCTATCCTAGCCCCACTGACCTGTCAATATTTTTATCTTAAAATTTATTCATTCCGGTTCACATTGGCCAAAACGGCAGCACAGTCTAACAACATTCAAGTCCTAATAAACCCCAATCTCAGTCTTCAAAATAAAGAAACAAAAAAGTCAGCCTTACCCATTTTCGCCTTCCCATGAATCAAAACCTAATTTTAAAGTCCACATAGTCCATGGTTCTGTATTGCATTAGTAAAAAACGATGACCATCATGCATTAAAAAAATACAGTAGTTATAATATAGGATTGTAATGTGTAGTGCAGTGCAATGGGTATCAGGACTACTTCAGCATGAGGTTTCACTCAAAGCAAAATTTAAGTCTTTGAATGCTTGAACAATTAGTTGTTAACATACAACTTATCGACCACCAGAAGAACATTCTGCTTCTCTGTGCTGAGCGTTTTGAAAGTGGGGCAAAGGGCACTTCATCTCTCCACTATTTCATGGGGAAATTGCTCATTAATAGAGAACGGTCAGTTCTTTGTCTCCAGATCCCTACCCTGTAGTAGCAAGGCAGTCTTAATTTCGGAGGGCGTTAGCCTACTATCGGACAGTGCCCAGTGGTGTAAAGTCGTTTTTGGGGGTATCTGTACTAATTTTTTTACTTTTAATTTTATTTCACTAAATTCCTAAATAAAATTATGTATTTTTAACTCTATACATTTTCCCTGACACCCAAAGTACTTGTTATATTTTGAATGCTTAGCAGGACAGAAATCTTTTCCAATTCACACACATATCAAGAGAACATCCCTGGTCGTTCCTACTGCCTCTGATCTGGCAGGCTCACTACACACCCACTGTAAATGATGTCTGAGTGTTGGTGTGGAGATACAAAGAGCTGTAATGGGTTTGCATAAACAAATATGTTGCATAAAGCTTACTTCATTATTCTATGTTTTACATTTTTTACTGCATCAGTGATAGCATGCCCCTGGCTATCCATAAATAAAAAAACAAGAAAATGGTGCCATCTGATTTGCTTAATATAAGGAATTTGAAACGTAAGTATAATTTAGCAGTTACATTTACTTTTAATACCTCAGTATATATTTATTTAAAACAAAATACTTTTAGACTTTTACTTGAGTAGTATTTTACTGGGTGACTTTCACTTTTACTTGAGTATTTTTCTATTAAGGTACCTTT
Source organism: Brachymystax lenok tsinlingensis (assembly GCA_030435695.1). NCBI lineage: Eukaryota > Metazoa > Chordata > Actinopteri > Salmoniformes > Salmonidae > Brachymystax > Brachymystax lenok. The sequence continues at coordinate 36,402,460 of CM059815.1, forward strand.
ACTTTTACACAAATATGGCAATATTATTCTCCATAGACTACTTCTACACTTCAGATCAAGTAATTCTGCTTTCATTGTGTCATTATCATGCCATAGCTTCTTAGTAGTACAGGGTTCCCTAACTGGTGGCCTGTGGCCCAAATTTGCCTGCAAGTGATTTTATTTGGCTCCTACATTTTCTTAGCAAAAATATATATATATATATTTTCATTGTTTGACATAAAATACTGTAAAAGACCAGCAAATTTTAATTTTGGAAATCTTTTCCACAGCACTACCAAGCATAATATAAAGATAAACAGGGTTTAAAGTCATCTGTTTGGGCTTCTTGCGGTCAATTTGCAGTCTATTAAATATTTGCAATTATGTTCAGCCCCCTGACCATCCGCTCAAGAAAAAATAGACTCGCAGCTGAATCTAGTTGATTATTCCTGACTTAAACTGTAAAATATACAGTATTTTTTTTAAATTTGCACGTGAACCGCTAATTCCATCTCAACTGCTGCTGCTCAACACCAACTAAATAGGCTGCCGTGTCCTCCATCTTTATTAACACAATACGTTATTTTATTTGATATATGATATACAAATGTGCTAATAAAATAAAATAATAAATTGTAGTGCTCTTGTTCTCTTCAATGTGTATGATTCTTGTTGGAGTATATCAAAGTGTTAAACAATAAATAGTTGAAGGTTCTCTATATTATCCAGAATGTTTGTTTTGTAGTTATCAGCAATTTCTAAATTTCCGATTAAATCATGGGACAAGCTGTATCTACCACCTTGACACTTTCCACGTAATTTCCCTCCTAAAGAACATGTTACTCTTACCTGAGAGTCTAGAGAAGATGAGAAGGAGGAGGGAGAAGGAGAGAGGAGAAGCCATTTCTGGGTATGTGTCTCCGTATGTTATATGGTACCAATGCATAATGTGTGTGTCAAGGACCAAGTCACCAAAGAGAATGACTGAACTTCATAATAGCTATAGCTGTCTTTAACTCTCTTCCTGCTTCTGTTTGTGTCTATGCCCCCCTCAGTGGCAGATAGAAACTATTACATTCTATCAACTAGTTGTAACATAAGGCACTAAGGCACTACAAATGATTATTTTATTTAATTAGCACATTTGTATATCTTATATCAAATTAAATCACGTATAGTGTTAATACAGATGGATGAACCAGCAGCCTATTTAGTTGGTGTTGAGCAGCAACAGTTGAGATGGAGTCAGAGGTTCAAGTGGGAAAAAGTTAGAATAAATAGATATATACTATACAGTTTATGGGTTGGTGAAGACTGGATTCAGAGGTTGTATTTACAGACATATACAGATGACAAATATTATGAAAAATAATTAACTTGCAAAAATAATACACTTACTTGGCCAATAATAATATATAACGTCAAATCAAGGACTAAGGCAAACAGCCCACATTTACACTCATACCCTTAATAATATAGTTTATCACCAGAGTTGTAAACTCACTGAGGGGCACTAGAATGTCTAGGTAAAGAATACTTTGCAGACTATTCCATGCCTGGTGCACAATGGGAAAAGGGAGTCTTGCCTAACTGGGTAACGGCCCTGGGGACCTTACGTAGCAAGCACCTAGTAGACCGTGTCTGGTAACTGCTGGTGGTTGAAGGAGAACAGGCTATAGAGGTAGTGGGGGAGTTTACCCAGAAGGGCTTTGTATATGAACACATACCAATGTAGCTATCTGCTCATGTAAAGTGAGGTCCAGCCCACCATTTGAAACAAGGTGCAATGGTGGGTGAGTGACTTGGCATTTGTAACAAGCACAAGGATGCATGATAGACTGAGTCCAGTCTCTGTAGCACAGAGGAGGCTTCATATATGTAAACTCAGCAAAAAAAGAAACGACCTCTCACTGTCAACTGCGTTTATTTTCAGAACATAACAAGATTCAGCAACTGAGACATATACTGAACAAGTTCCACAGACATGTGACTAACAGAAATTGAATAATGTGTCCTTGAACAAGGGGGGGGGGGGTCAAAATCAAAAGTAACAGTCAGTATCTGGTGTGTCCACCAGCTGCATTAAGTACTGCAGTGCATCTCCTCCTCATGGACTGCACCAGATTTGCCAGTTCTTGCTGTGAGATGTTACCCCACTCTTCCACCAAGGCACCTGCAAGTTCCCGGACATTTCTGGGGGGAATGCTCAATGGGATTGAGATCCGGGTTCTTCGCTGGCCATGGCAGAACACTGACATTCCTGTCTTGCAGAAAATCACGCACAGAACGAGCAGTATGGCTGGTGGCATTGTCATTCTGGAGGGTCATGTCAGGATGAGCCTGCAGGAAGGGTACCACATGAGGGAGGAGGATGTCTTCCCTGTAATGCACAGCGTTGAGATTGCCTGCAATGACAACAAGCTCAGTCCGATGATGCTGTGACACACTGCCACAGAACATGACGGACCCTCCACCTCCAAATCGATCCCGCTCCAGAGTACAGGCCTCGGTGTAACGCTCATTCCTTCGACGATAAACGCGAATCCAACCATCACCCCTGGTGAGACAAAACAGCGACTTGTCAGTGAAGAGCACTTCTGCCAGTCCTGTCTGGTCCAGCGACGGTGGGTTTGTTGCCGGTGATGTCTGGTGAGGACCTGCCTTACAACAGGCCTACAAGCCCTCAGTACAGCTGCTCTCAGCCTATTGCGGACAGTCTGAGCACTGTTGTAACTCAAGCAGTTGTTGTTGCCATCCTGTACCTGTCCCGCAGGTGTGATCTTTGGATGTACCGATCCTGTGCAGGTGTTGTTACACGTGGTCTGCCACTGCGAGGACGATCAGCTGTCCGTTCTGTCTCCCTGTCTTAGGCGTCTCACAGTACGGACATTGCAATTTATTGCCCTGGCCACATCTGCAGTCCTCATGTCTCCTTGCAGCATGTCTAAGGTACGTTCACGCAGATGAGCAGGGACCCTGGGCATCTTTCTTTTGGTGTTTTTCAGAGTCAGTAGAAAGGCCTTTTTAGTGTCCTAGGTTTTCATAACTGTGACCTTAATTGCCTACCGTCTGTAAGCTGTTAGGTGTCTTAACGACCGTTCCACAGGTGCATGTTCACGAATTGTTTATGGTTCATTGAAAAAGAATGAGAAACAGCGTTTAAACCCTTTACAATGAAGATCTGTGAAGTTATTTGGATTTTTAAGAATTATCTTTGAAAGACAGGGTCCTGAAAAAGGGACGTTTCCTTTTTTTGCTGAGTTTACATTAAGTCACCATAATCAATTACTGAAAGAAAAGTGGCTTGAACAAGCCTTGTTGCAAAAAAATTCTAACCCAATTTCAGTTTAAGCTTCCCTACATGAGTATCAATATGAACTTTGTAGGACAACTTTTTGTTCAACCATATACCTAGGTATTTGTAAGATTACATATTTTTAAAGGAGATAAAATGGAGCCCTGGGGTACACCTCTTGTAATCTCAAGGAAGCTAGATTCTCAGCATAGACACGTTGTTTTCTGTCTGTGAAGTACTTCCTAAACCAATTGACAGCCACTGAGACCAATGTTATTGAGTCAGGCTAGCAACAGTTTGTGGTCAACTAAAGCCAGACTGAACCCCACACAGGATGTCGTTTTCAAGTAGGAATATATTTAGCTGAGAGTTCACTAGAGAAGACTTTGACCAGGACAGATAAATAGGGCAATGGAAATAGGTTTGAAATAAGGCAATATTTATTCACATCTGAAGGGTCTCCACCCTTTAGTAGGGGGTGAACATATGCTCATTTCCAAATAGTGTGTGTTGAATAGTTGACCTTTTTTAAAGACATTTATTCAATTTATGCTTAATCATTTACACTTCAAGTATATATATTGCTTGCAACCACACACAACTCAGAAACAATATATTTGGGCAGAGACAACTTTCTAAGAATATCTTGATAGATTTGATAGTTTATTAACAAGGCATGCATTTTTAACATATAAAGCAAACAAAATAGTACAGTAAGACTATGATTCAGTAAATAAGATCAACTGTGAAACAAAGTAAATCTGTCCCTTGGTCTCACCAGAGAGACCTATCTGGTTTCTACTTATCTTTTGTTTCATCACAGAGTCAGTTTGCCCTGAATTTCACCACAGCAATGATGGTGCACAAGAGGAAGAGCACTGCATTACCAATTTTTGGCAGGTAGAAGAATGTTCTCTCCCATCTGTAGAAGAATAAAACATTTAGAACATGTTCCTCTGTAAATTGCTGCAATACAAGGACCATTTTTAAGGGGAATTGTAAAGGGAAGACCACATTTTTCTAAAGGCAGTGTATATTTAAGCACTAAGGCCTGAGGGGGTGTGATATATGGCCAATATACCACAGCTAAGGGCTGTTCTTATGCACGACGCATAGCGGATTGCCTGGATACAGCCCTTAGCCATGATCTATTGACCATATTGTTTTTTTGTAACAACTGACCACAAATATCATAATGATGATATGATGTATAGAGAACAGAAAGTAGACATATACCAACATTCCTCATGTAAACTTAATAGTGACATCAGTAAATGTAACCAGAACACCTTTCATGTAATCATATGGAAGAGTTGCAGGGATCTTACCAGGAGTGACAGATAGTTGGAATCTTTCTATCATGACATCTGATCCACCATTGATCTCCACAGCACACCAGTATCGTCCAGAGTCCTCTGGCTCCAGATCAGTCATGGTCACAGTGAAGGTGTTCTGGTTGATGTCATCAGAGATTGAGGCGTTATCTATGCTCTTACGAGGGTCAGTGTGTACTTCAGGGAAGCATTTATAAAAATGATCTACTTTACACAAGTATTTCACATTATTTTTGTATTTCAGATCATAGTGACATGGGATGGTGATGGAGCCTCCTGTCTTCACAGACACACGATAAGCACCTGAAGACACAACAGAAACCACCTTGGATTGGAATTCAAACAATTTCTTTTAATCTGGACTATAGAACACATAATCCAGGAAGTGTTATTGATAAAACAAGCTACTGCTCCTGTCTACAGAGTTTCAGCAGGTGTCCAGTCCCAGTCCCTGACCTCAACTTCAGCACTTCATACAAACATGTTAAGTTTTTGTTTGTTACTGGCCTATCCAAAAATAACTTTGTGCAGATTTTTCCTGTTACTTTTACATTCTAGACATATCTTATATACATGGTTCTTTTGTTACACAGTAGTTACACAACAACATATAGTTATTAGATATACATTACATCTTGATAGATAGTACTTAACCATATCCAGTTTACATTAAAATGGCGCCGGAGAGGATGGCTGTCGCTTTCATGGGCTCTTAACCAACCGTGCTATTTTGTTTGTTTTTCGCATTTTTGTAACTTATTTTGTACATAATGTTGCTGCTACCATCTCTTATGACCGAAAGAGTTTCTGGAAATCAGACGAAGAATTTCTCTTTAATGAGTCGGACGGGAGGGATTTACTCCAGACACAAGAACAGGCCCTCATCCCGTCATTCGGGAGAAAGAGATGGAAAAGATATCGTGGAAAGAGATCGGGGTGCCTTGTGAGGATCCACCGACGAGTGGCTAATCTGCCCTTGCCATCCGTACTACTGGCCAACGCACAATCGCTGGAAAATAAATTGGACAAGAAAAAGGCACGTATATCCTACCAACGGGACATTCAAATCTGTAATATCTTATGTTTCACAGAGTTGAGTCTGAACGACGACATGATTAACATACAACTGACGGGTTACACACTGCATCGGCAGGATAGAACTGCAGCCTCTGGTAAGACAAGGGGTGGAGGTCTATGTATATTTGTAAACATCAGATGGTGCACTATATCTAAGGAAGTCTCAAAGGTTTTGCTCACCTGAGGTAGAGTATCTCATGATAAGCTGTAGACCACACTATCTACCTAGAGAGTTTTCATCTGTATTTTTCGTAGCTGTTTACATACTTCCACAGACCGATGCTGGCACTAAGACCGCACTCAATGAGCTGTATACCGCCATAAGCAAACAGGAAAATGCTCATCCAGAGGCGGCGCTCCTAGTGGCCAGGGACTTTAATGCAGGGAATCTTAAATCTGTTTTACCTAGTTTCTATCAGCATGTTAAATGTGCAACCAGAGGGAAAAAAAACTCTAAACTACCTTTACTCCAAACAGAGACGCGTACAAAAGCTCTCCCTCGCCCTCCATTTGGAAAATCGAACAATAATTCTATCCTCCTGATTCCTGCTTACACGCAAAAATGAGAGCAGGAAGCACTAGTGACTGTCAATTAAAAAGTGGTCAGATGAAGCAGATGCTGAGCTACAGGACTGTTTTGCTAGCACAGACTGGAATATTTTTTGGGATTCTTCCGATGGCAATGAGGAGTACACCACATCAGTCACTGGCTTAATCAATAAGTGCATCGACGATGTAGTTCCCACAGTGACTAAGTACATACCCCAACCAAGAGCCACTGATTACAGGCAACATCCACACTGCGCTAAAGGGTAGAGCTACTGCTTTCAAGGAGCGGGACTCTAAACCGGAAGCTTATAAGAAATCCTGCTATGCCCTCCGACAAACCATCAAACATGCAAAGCGTCAATACAGGACTAAGATCGAATCATACTACACCGGCCCGATGCTGCAAATGTCGCATGTGGCAGGGCTTTAAAACTATTACAGACTACAAAGGGGATCACAACCGAGAGCTGCCCAGTGGCACGAAACTACCAGATGAGCTAAATTACTTCTATGCTTGCTTCGAGGCAAGTAACACTGAAACATGCACGAGAGCACCAGCTGTTCCGGACAACTGTGTGATCACGCTCTCCGCAGCCGATGTAAGTAAGACCTTTAAACAGGTCACCATTCACAAGGCCTCAGGGCCAGACGGATTACCAGGACATGTACTCCGAGCATGCGCTGACCAACTGGCAAGTGTCTTCACTGACATTTTCAACCTCCCTGTCTGAGTCTGTAATACCAACATGTTTCAAGCAGACCGCCATAGTCCCTGTGCCCAAAAACACTAAGGTAACCTGCCTAAATGACTACGGACTCGTAGCACTCACGTCTGTAGCCATGAAGTGCTTTGAAAGGCTGGTCATGGCTCACAACACCATTATACCAGAAACCCTAGACCCACTCCAAATTGCATACCGCCCCAACAGATCCACAGATGATGCAATCTCTATTGCACTCCACACTACCCTTTCACACCTGGACAAAAGGAACACATTTGTGAGAATACTATTCATTGACTACAGCTCATTGTTCAACACCATATTGCCCTCAAAGCTCATCACTAAGCTAAGGACCCTGGGACTAAACACCTCCCTCTGTAACTGGATCCTGGACTTCCTGAAGGGTAGGTAACAACACATCTGCCACGCTGATTCTCAACATAGAGGCCCCTCAGGGGTACGTGCTCAGTCCCCTCCTGTACTCCCTGGTTACTCATGACTGCACGACTCCAACACCATTGTTAAGTTTGCCGACAACAGTGGTAGGCCTGATCACCAACAACGACGAAACAGCATATAGGGAGGAGGTCAGAGACCTGGCCATGTGGTGCCAGGACAACAACCTCTACCTCAATGTGAGCAAGACTAAGGAGATCATTGTGGACTACAGGAAAAGAGGACCGAGCATGCCCCCATTCTCATCGACTGGGCTGTAGTGGAGCAGGTTGAGAGTTTCAAGTTAATTGGTGTCCACATCACCAACGAACTAACATGGTCCAAGCACACCAAGACAGTTGTGAAGAGGGCACGACTAAACCTATTGCCCTCAGGAGACTGAAAAAGATTTGTCATGGGTCCTCATATCCTCAAAAGGTTCTACAGCTGCACCATCGAGAGCATCCTGACTGGTTGCATCACCGCCTGGTATGGCAAATGCTCGGCCTCCGACCGCAAGGCACCACAGAGGGTAGTGCGTACGGCCCAGTACATCACTGGGGCTAAGCTGCCTGCCATCCAGGACCTCTACACCAGGCTGTGTCAGAGGAAGGCCCTAAAAATTGTCAAAGACCCCAGCCACCCCAGGCATAGACTGTTCTCTCTACTACCACATGGAAAGCAGTATCAGAGTGCCAAGTCTAGGACAAAAAGGCTTCTCAACAGTTTTAACCCCCCAGCCATAAGACTCCTGAACAGGTAATCAAATGGCTACCCGGACTTTTTGCATTGTGTGCCCCCACCCAACCCCTCTTTTTACACTGCTGCTACTCTCTGTTTATAATATATGCATAGTCACCTTAACTATACACTAATGTACATACTACCTCAATTGGCCCGACCAACCAGTGCTCCCGCGCATTGGCTAACCGGGCTATCTATCTGCATTGTGACCCGCCACCCACCACCCGCCAATCCCTTTTTTACGCTACTTCTACTCTCTGTTCATCATATATGCATATTCACTTTAACCATAGCTACATGTAAATACTACCTCAATCAGCCTGACTAACCGGTGTCTGTATGTAGCCTCGCTACTTTTATAGCCTCGCTATTATATATAGCCTCGCTACTGTATATAGCCTGTCATTTTACTGTTGTTTTATTTCTTTACTTACCTATTGTTCACCTAATACCTTTTTTTGCACTATTGGATAGAGCCTGTGCGTAAGCATTTCACTGTAAGGTCTACACCTGTTGTATTTGGCGCACGTGACAAATAAACTTTGATTTGATTCTGTCTCTTCACAGCAAAATCTGCAGAGCTGAGATGTTTTATGCTCCATTAACATAACATTTTGTTGGTGGCAATAATTGTATATAATAATTGTAATAAAAAAAATGTAATAAAGCATTGTTCTGTGTATCAGTTCATAAACCATGTGCCATGGAATCAGAATCACCAACTTCTCCCCCTTCCACTTGCCTCTTCCATTTTTGAGGTAATGTTGCAATCAGTTGGTTGTAATTTTGGAAAGAGCCAACATTTCCAAATATTTGTGTTAGCTGCACTTGTGACATAACTCCACCTTTCTTATTCATAATGTCCATTAATAAAGATTTTTTTAAAAATATTCCATAAATAACGTTTATATATACTTTTTTTTACTATGTTTGATAACCATATTTGTTGTAATATTTGTTCTGTCTTTTCTGGAGGATGAAACTGGAATTGCAGCAAGCTTTGTATGGCTTGTTTTAGAAAGGGTGATATTTTGAAAATTAAATTTTCAATTAACTGAAAATGAGAGGTTGTAATCTGGATAAACGGGAAAAAGCCATTTTTGAACAAGGGGTACCAAGTTCTGCTTTAAGTATACCTTTTGTATGACTGATGCTTTTAGTGAGAGGTTTAATGTTTTAACATTTAATAATATTAGCTCCCCAAATTGATATTAATTATGAAAATAATAATTTTTAATTTTGTATTGATTGCCATTCCAAATAAAGTGAAATATTTTTTTCTTATATAATTTGAAAAACAAATCATTCAGCATAGGCTGGGCCATAAGTAAATAAGTCAACTGGGATACGACTAAATAATTAATCAGGGTGATTGTTCCACAAATAGACAGTTTTTACATGTCCATGCCAGCAAGATCTTATCTATTTTTTCTAACTTTATACTGAAATTTGTTTAAGTGAGTTCATTTATTTCTTTAGGGATATGAATACAAAGTATGTCAACTTCAAGTCAGACAATTTTATTGGTAAACTACACGGTAATGTAAAAGTGGTATTTTTTGGGGATCTAATGCTTACTTATCATTGCAATCCAGAGAGGTTAGAAAAATCTATATTCTCTATGAGGCTGTGCAGGGATCCAGATAGCAGATTTAAGAGGAAACTTGAGTCATCAGCGTACAATAATATCTTTGTTTTAAAGCCCTGGATTTCTAGCCTCTATGTTATTGTTGGATCTGATTTTAATAGCTAACATTTTGATGGCCATAATAAATAGATACGCCAGCAGTGGACAACCTTGTTTTAGTCCTCTTGACAGCTTAATACTTTCTGAGAAGTAGCCATTACTTATTATTTTATACCTAAGGTTACTATACATAACTCTAACCCATTGTATAACAGATTCTCCAAAATTAAAATAGTCCAGGCATTATATATACATTCTAGTCGTACTGTATTAAAAGCTTCCTAGAGTTTTCATGGTGTTCTATTGTTTCCAGTACTGTTCTTATATTATCTCCAATGTATTGTCTATGCAAAAAAACCTGTCTGATCATATTGAATTATATCCAACAATACCCTTTTAATTCTATGTGCTATGCATTTTGGATAACAACACTGAAATGTAAGGGCCTATATTTTTTTAGGTTGACTGGAACGTTTTAATTAATTGTTATTATTTAATGTCATCACCCCTTGTGAGTCTCTTTTCCTATGATAGAAATATATTTCACTGTCAGAAGTTGAGCCTTTCCAAATCATGTCCAATCAATTGAACTGGTCACAGGTGGGCCCCAATCAAGTTGTAGTAGCATCAAGGATGATCAATGGAAACAGGATGTACCTGAGCTCAATTTTGAGCCTCATAGCAAACGGTCTGAATACTTATGTAAATAAGGAATTTCTGTTTTTTTATTTTAACACATTTGCAAAATTTTCTAAGAACCTGTTTTTTCTTTGCCATTATGGGGTATTTTATGTAGATTGATGAGGATTTGCATTTAATTAATACATTTCTGAATAAGACTGTAGTGTAACAAAATGTGGAAAAAATACTTTCCGAATGCACTGTATCTGCTCAGAGCCTTTTGAGAGTGGGGTAGGGCACATCATCTCTCCACTATTTCATGGGGAAATTGCTCATTAATAGAGAATGGTGTGTTCTTCAGCTCCTTACCCAGTTGTAGCAAGGCAATCTTCATTTTGAAGTGTGGTAGCCTATTCATTTTGAAGTGAGTTAGCCAAGCTAATATCTGACGGTAGGACGGTGCCTTCCCTCCCCTCTGCCACCCAAACTGTGAGACCTTTGGAAATAATTTGTGTTCGTCCTTGTTCTTCAGATTGTTTCATGAAAACCTTGACTTAATCCTCAGTTGCCTGATCATTTTTATCCTCCTTTATTGCCAGTACTACTATGTTATTCTTCATACTTATGCACTTCAGATCAAGTCATTATTTTTAATTGTGTTATTAACATACCATAGCTTCTCCATAGTGCAGTGTTCCCCAACTGGCGGCCTACGAGCCAAATTTGGCCGGCTGTTGATTTTATTTTGCCCCCCAATTATTCTGAACAAAATGTATTTAGAGACTGTAAAGAGACCAGCAAATCAGCTCAAAGTGACTTTAATTTTGGATATCTGTTCTATAGTATTACCATGCATAATAGAGAGATATATATGATTGTATACACATGTTAGCAAGGTTTGAAGTGATTATGTTTTAGTTATCTGTTTCGGCATCTTGCAGTCAATTTGCAGTCTATAAATGATTTGTAATTATGTTCCGGCCCCCTGACCATCCACTCAAGAAAAGATCAGGCCGCAGCTGAATCTCATTGATGACCCTTGCCATAGTGGCTTTTAGGGAGTCCACGGTCGTTTTCAATAACTTATTTTCAGCTCGTATTTCTTCCATTATTTTATTGCTGTAAACCCATTATTGCTGTAATCCATTGTTATAAAAACCTCCTCTTCCATTGTTACATTTGGAAGTTTAGATGGTGGCTTCCCTTCAGTTTCATTCTAGGAGAGTTCTGTTCTTGTTCGCTTCGATGTGTATGATTCTTGTTGGAGCATATCAAAGTGTTGATTGATACATAGTTGAAGGTTCTCTACATTATCCAGAATGTTTGTTTTGAAGTTAATCAGTTTATTCTCAATTTTACGATTAATTCATGGGACAAGCTGTGTCTACCACACTGCCAATTCCCACATAATGTCCACCCTGAAGAACTTGTTACCCTTACCTGAGAGTCTGGAGAAGATGAGGAGTATGAAGGAGAGTGAGAGATGAGAAGCCATTTCTGGCTCTGTGTCTCCGTATGTTACAGAGGGAAAAAAGTATTTGATACCCTGCTGATTTTGTACGTTTGCCCACTGACAAAGAAATGATCAGTCTATAATTTTAATGGTAGGTTTATTTGAACAGTAAAAGACAGAATAACAACAACAAAAAATCCAGAAAGTTTTTATAAATGGAATTGCATTTTAATGAGGGAAATAAGTCTTTGACCCCCTCTCAATCAGAAAGATTTCTGTCTCCCAGGTGTCTTTTATACAGGTAACGAGCTGAGATTAAGAGCACACTCTTAAAGGGAGTGCTCCTAATCTCAGTTTGTTACCTGTATAAAAGACACCTGTCCACAGAAGCAATCAATCAGATTCCAAACTCTCCACCATGGTCAAGACCAAAGAGCTCTCCAAGGATGTCAGGGACAAGATTGTAGACCTACACAAGGTTGGAATGGGCTTCAAGACCATCGCCAAGCAGCTTGGTGAGAAGATGACAACAGTTGGTGCGATTATTCGCAAATGGAAGAAACACAAAATAACTGTCAATCTCCCTCGGCCTGGGGCTCCATGCAAGATCTCGCCTCGTGGAGTTGCAATGATCATGAGAACGGTGAGGAATCTGCCCAGAACTACACGGGAGGATCTTGTCAATGATCTCGAGGCAGCTGGGACCATTCAACTCAATTCACCGTGTTTGGAGGAGGAGGAATGCTGCCTATGACCCCAAGAACACCATGCCCACCATCAAACATGGAGGTGGAAACATTATGCTTTGGGGTGTTTTTCTGCTAAGGGGACAGGACAACTTCACCGCATCAAAGGGACAATGGACGGGGCCATGTGCCGTCAAATCTTGGGTGAGAACCTCCTTCCCTCAGCCAGGGCATTGCAAATGGGTCGTGGATGGGTATTCCAGCATGACAATGACCCAAAACACATGGCCAAGGCAACAAAGGAGTGGCTCAAGAAGAAGCACATTAAGGTCCTGGGTGGCCTAGCCAGTCTCCAGACCTTAATCCCATAGAAAATCTGTGGAGGGAGCTGAAGGTTCGAGTTGCCAAACGTCAGCCTTGAAACCTTAATGACTTGGAGAAGATCTGCAAAGAGAAGTGGGACAAAATCCCTCCTGAGATGTGTGCTAACCTGGAGGACAACTGCAAGAAACATCTGACCTCTGTGATTGCCAACAAGGGTTTTGCCACCAGGTACTAAGTCATGTTTTGCAGAGGGGTCAAATACTTATTTCCCTCATTAAAATGCAATTCCATTTATAACATTTTTCACATGCGTTTTTCTGGATTTTTTTTTGTTATAGACTGATCATTTCTTTGTCAGTGGGCAAACGTACAAAATCAGCAGGGGATGAAATACCTTTTTCCCTCACTGTATATGGTACCGATGCACAATGTGTGTGTCAAGGACCAAGGCACCAAAGAGAATGACTGAACTTCCTAACAGCTATGGCTGTCTTTAACTCTCTTCCTGCTTTTGTTTGAGTGTATAGGCCCCCCCTCAGTGGCAGATAAACTATTACATTCTATAAACTAGTTGTAACATAAGGCTCTAAGGCACTACAATTGATTACTTTATTTAATTAGCACATTTGTAGATCTTATATCAAATCAAATCCTGTATAGTGTTAATAAAGATGGAGGACACAGCAGCCTTTTTAGTTGGTGATGAGCAGCAACAGTTGAGATGGAGTCAGAGGTTCAGGTGCAAGAAATACATTTTTAAACTGGGTGGTTCAAACCGTGAATGCTGATTGGCTGACAGCCATGGTATATCAGACCGTATACCACGGGTATGACAAAAATTTTATTTTTACTGTTTTAATTACGTTGGTAACCAGTTTGTAATAGCAGTAAGGCACTTTGGGGTTTATGGTATATGGCCAACATACCAAGGTTAAGGGCTGAATCCACACACTCATCGTTGCTTTTTCCCTAAGAACAGCCCTTAGCCGTGGTGTATTAGCCATTTACCACACCCCCTCGGGCCTTTTTGCTTAGATATATATTTTACAGTTTAGGTGATGAAGACGGGATCCAGAGGTTGTATTTACAAAAATGTACAGATGACAAAAATTATGAAAAACAATTAACTTAAAAAAAATAGTAGATTTACTTGGCCAAAAGTAATATATAACCTCAAGTCAGGGACTAAGGTAAAACAGCCTGCATGAAACATTTACACTCCTCCTGAATAGAGTTTAGCACCAGAGTTGTAAACTCACTGAGGGGTGAAGTATACTTTGCAGACTATTCCATGTCTCTGGTGCACAATAGTGAAAGGCCGTCTTGCCTAACTGGGTAATGGCCCTGGGGACTTTAAGTAGCAACCACCTAGTAGACTGTGTCTGGTAACTGCTAGTGGTTAATGAGTGTGGATCATTGAAGGTGGTAGTGTAGGGATCTTCCATGTGACTAGGACACCAGCTATCACCATCATCAACATGCCCAGAGGAATCAGTAGGACTTTTAGATCTATGGAAATGATGGTGAGAAACTATGTTTATTATAAAATACAGTTAATAAAATATCACAAAAAACTATTTTTTATTATTATGTTTTTTGTGCTGCTATGACAAAATTTAAAATATTTGTTCAGCTCTTCACGCCTTTTATGTGGAAAATTACCATTGAGAATAGAATGCTGCTACGTCTACAACCACAGAGGTATGAGGAAGTGGTAAATGTGTCTGTCTCTATTATATTTTGTATTTTTATTTATTTATATTAAATGTATCTATAACAGGAAGTGTGTTGGTCTATACTCAGTGTGAAAACATTTAAGGAGGATGTTTTTGTGCCTTAAACATTGATCTTCATCTTCAGTCCACTCATTGTCAATGTTAAGACTTTTCTTCTGGTGGCATCAGTTGTCAGCTGTAGGGTCAGTAAATGTTCCATCTATAGTCCCAGAACTCGAGACTGAGTCAAGACCAAGACCTGGAGCGGGACGAGGGGTTCCAAGACCGAAGCAAGACTGAGACCAGAAAAATGTCAAATTCAAGACCATGATTGCTATACTGTCGAATCGCCATCATAATAAAAGTAAAAAATGTCCAGTACTTCTGTGTTCATATTTCAGAAGAACATATGGATTCTTTAGACCTTCAGAATGGTGAAACAATGCATGTTGAGGGCACATAAAGCTACTCTACAAATTATTACCAACCCAAACACAGTGGGGAACAATGAGGGTCTTCTACGCCTTGAGAGAAGAGCTAAGGATTTATATGAAAATAATAATAATGTTTTCACTAGGGGTGTAATCATAGAATTACATACACAATCCATATTATTTGTATATATAATCTCTGTGGTCCTAGTAGTCTAGGACGGGTAAAGATGTGTCATATAACTTTTAACATGCATTACCTTTTAAACGTGGCAAAAATACAACCAGTCATGATGTTTTCATCTGATTGTCATACAATCACTTGACAATCAGACAATAAGGTGCTCCTGTAGGCTTCCCACTAATGTTCATCTAATCACAAAATAATTCCAGCATCCAAACAGTGCACTGTACACCTGCAATTTGATGAATGGAAAGAGACATAGGTTATAAAACCCCTAAGTGTATTGTAATGACAATCTGTGACTGTCATTAGTTCTACACTTGTAGACTAAATTGATGCGTCCACTGCTTCATGTGACTAGGACACCAGATATCACCACCACCACCATGCCCACAGGAATCAGTAGGACTGTTAGATCTACGGAACTGAAAGTGAAAGACTATGCTTATAGTAAAATATTGTCCATAAAACGTCTAAGACATTAAGATGAATGATCCTGTTTGTGCTGCTATGACTAAATGGAAACATTTGTTCAGCTCCTGTAACTTGGCCATCCATGAATAGAAAGCTGCAACTTCTACAAACCACTGAGGTGTGAGGAAGTGGTAAATGTCTCTATAACAGTGTGTTGGACTATACTCGGCGTGAAAACATTTCAGGAGGGTGTATTTGTGCTCTAAACTCTAGTGTGAACAACAGAAAATGTAACATTTCTTCATATTTCTATTGTCATCCATTTGGAAGAGTAAGTATGAAATACAGCTGAATGAGTGATAATTACCTCATGGTGTCCTTCTCCTTGCCCCCCTCAGGTCCTTGGACTGTGTTGTCAGTCTGAACAGGCTCAGCAGTTGGAGAGAAAGAGGGTTGTTCAGTGGGTGGAGCTTGGGTTGCTGTGAGGTGAAAACAACAATGGTATTATGACTGGTGTACCAGAGAGAAACAGGGTAGACTGAACTGTAACAAGACATTGTGGCTAAGCTAGGACCTTCTGGTCCAGCTAATTTCATCTACCCCCAACATGTGGATTTTAGAATTAGCACTGAGTTCAAACCAATGGCAGGACCACAGTCAATATTACCAAAAGCTTTGCATGGGGTTACATTTAAATTTGTTTCAGATGATCAGCCAGCAAGACTGGATAAAACCAGGTTAATACTTAATTCTACAGTATCTGATTGCTCTCTACTCACTGGTCATAGTGGAGGTACTTTGTGTGGTGGTTTGTTGTCTGACAGTGATGTGAACAGGCATCATAAGGTCTCCCACTCCACACCTGTACCAGCCAGTGTTCCCCATCTTCAGTCCATTCAAAGTCACAGTTAAGACATTTCCTTTAGTGGCATCAGTGGTCTGTTGTAGGGTCACTGATGTTCCATCTATAGTCCCAGCATTTCCCTCCACACAGTAGACACTGCCACCAATCCTGCACCACCACTTCCTATTTCCAGTGTTCCTATAGTAACAATTTACAATGACACTCCCTCCTTCAACTCCAGTCACCTCCTGTTGGTCCACATAGAGTTCTGGAGTACCTGAACACAGAGGTACAGACACGAAAGAAGGTCCTGAGTGATCAAGTGTTTTTTTTGTAACAACTGACCATGAATATCATAATGATGATATGATGTATAGAGAACAGAAAGTAGACATGTACCAACATTCCTCATGTCAACTTGAACAATAATAGTGATACCAGTAAATGAAACCAGAACACCAGTCATGTAATCATATGGAAGAGTTGTAGGGATCTTACCTGGAGTGACTGATAGGTAGAACCATCCTGTCCAGTCATTTGCTCCATTGATCTCCACAGCACACCAGTAATATCCAGAGTCCTCTGGCTCCAGATCAGTCATAGTCACAGTGAAGGTTCGCTGGTTGATGTCATCAGAGATTGAGATCTTATCTGTGCTCTTAGGAGGGTCAGTGCGTTCAACAGGGGAGCAACTTTTAAAAGAACCCCGCTTGCACAAGAATTTCACATGAGTTTTGTATTCCTGAATATATTGACATGTGATGGTGGTGGAGCCTCCTGTCTTCACAGATAATACAGGAAGTGTTATTGATAAGACAAGTTATTGCTTCTGTCTTCAGAGTTTCAACATGTGTCCAGTCCCTGACCTCAACACTTCATAGAAACATGTTACCCTTACCTGAGAGTCTGGAGAAGACGAGGAGGAGGAGGGAGAGATGAGAAGCCATTTCTGGGTATGTGTCTCTGTATGTTATATGGTACCAATGCACAATGTGTGTGTCAAGGACCAAGGCACCAAAGAGAATGACTGAACTTCCTAATAGCTAGTCGTCTTTAACTCTCTTCCTGCTTCTGTTTGAGTTTAGAGTATATGTACTGTATGGTAATGACAGGGGCATGTGAACAAGTTTTTTTATGTCCAAATCACCTTTAAGTAACATCAACCCAAATATGAAGTTGATTTCAGAGCATTTTGGTCACAAGGGATCATATGTCCCCATCCCTTCCATTGAGTTTTAGCTAGTGGTGGCTAAAGATAGCTGAAGAGTGTAGTGACTGTTTAATGAAAACCGAACTATGGATTACAATTTCTCCTGTCCCATAGCCTACTTTCAGGGTGGGTAACCATCTAACGTCATGTTGTAAAATAGTGAACTACTCCTTTAAGTCACAATAATCAATTATTGAAAGTGGCATGAACATGCCTTGTTGCCAAACAAGATATAACTTTAAGTTTAAGCTTCCTCACAAGATTATCAAGATGAACTTTGTAGGAAAGCTTATTTTCCAACCATATAACTAGGTATTTGTAAGATGACACCATATTAACGGAGATAAAATGGAGTCCTGGGTAATCTCAAAGAAACTAAACGTGATTCCCAGCATAGACCGATTGTGTTTTGTCTGCGAGATGAAAACCCAATTTCAGTTTGTTTCCTCACAAAATGATCCATATGACCTTTGTAATACAGCTTATTGTCCAACCATATACCTAGGTATTTGTCAGATAACACATTTTTAATGGAGATAAAATGGAGCCCTGGGGTACATCTCTTGTAATCTAAAAATAATCTAGACTTGTGATTCTCAGCATAGATGCATTGTGTTCTGTCTGCGAGAGTTTCTAAACCAATTGACAGCCCCTTCATTGAGACCAATATTAGTGAGTCTGCCTAGCAACAGTTTGTGGTCAACTAAAGCCAGACTGAACCCCACACAGGATGTTGTTTTTAAGTAGGAATTGATTTAGCTGAGAGTTCACTAGGGATTCAAAGACTTTGACCAGGATAGGGAGCTTGGAAATAGGGCAATAGTTATTCACATCTGAAGGGTCTCAACCCTTTAGTAGGGGGTGAACATTTGCTGATTTTCACATTTTGAGTACTGAATAGTATTTTTTCTTTTATTCGACATTTGTTTAATTTATTATTAATCATTAACAATTCAAGCATAGATGTGCTTGCAAGCACACACTCTTCAGAAACAAGGTATTTTGGCATATAAACAACTTTCTAAGAATATCTTAATAGATTTTAAAGTTTATTAGCAAAGCATGCAATTTTTATAAAGCAGACAGAATAGTACAGTAAGACTATGATCCACAAATCATTTGTGGGCAACAACATATGGATTAAAAAGTTGAATTAGGTCAAAGACATAGGAAAAATGTATCCTAAATTAACAGTTTCTTATTTTGTGTGTTTTATCCCTGAAAAAGCAGGTGCAAGAAGTAAATCTGTCCCTTGATCTCACCACAGAGACCTGTCTGGTTTCTAATGATCTTTAATTTCACCTCAGAGTCGGTTTGCCCTGAACTTCACCACAGCAATGACGGTGCACAGGAGGAAGAGCACTGCATTACCAATTTTTGGCAGGTAGAAGAATGTTCTCTCCCATCTGTAGAAGAATTAAAACATTTAGAACATGTGCCTCTGTACATTTCTGGAATGTAATATTTTTTTAAAAGTGGAATTGTAAAGGGAAGACTTCCTATTTCTCGAGGCAGTGTAATATATATTTAACAGTTTGCGGCAGCAGTGATGATTTTGACTGCACAAGGTGTTTAATGAGTGCGGATCATATAAGGTGGTAGTGTAGGGATCTTCCATGTGACTAGGACACCAGCTATCACCACCACCAACATGCCCAGAGGAATCAGTAGGACTTTTAGATCTATCGAACTGATGGTGAAAGACTATGTTTATTGTAAAATAAAGTGCATAAAACATCACAGATAAATATACGATTATAATATTTTTTGTGCTGCTATGTCAAAATGGAAATATTTGTTCAGCTCTTCGCACCTTCCATGTGTGAAACTTTACCATCCAGAATAGAATGCTGCTACTTCTAAAACCACAGAGTTATGAGGAAGTGGTAAATGTCTCCATGACAACAGTGTCTTTTTGGACTATACTCGGTGTGAAAATGTTTAAGGAGGGGGTTTTTGTGACCTAAACTATAGTGTGAAAAACTGATAATTATGTTACCTTTCTTCATATTTCTAATGTCATCCATTTAGAAGAGTAAGTATGAAATACAGCTGAATGAGTGATCATTTCCTCATGGTGTCCTTATAATAATTGATTAATAATAATAGATAGTTGTAGAAAAGGCTATAGGCATGTCAACCCAGTCTGTTTAGTTCTTTGGTTCCGATTGTTCATAAAATGAAAGAAGAATAACACGTTTTTTATCATGTAAAAAGAGAAGGGTCCTTCTGTATAATATCACAAGAACAGTTGTTAATGTCCATTACATGCATGCTGCCTGTCAGCAGAGAGACATTTTGAAGAAAGAAGATGGAAAATACATTTTAACATCCGCTATTGATCAAGAGTAAATATTTGTCCTCCAGATCACACGATCTGAATGGATACATATGTTTAACTGACACAGCCAGGGCAAGATAGCATTAAAGCACATGCAGTTCTGACATTCTAGAGAGAGTAAACCTGTAAACCAACGTTCTCTCTACACACACACATTTATAGTTGATCTATCACTTTGGCTATAAATCGGTTTAACCCAGTGTTAACCAGCCCTTCGCTAGCAGAGTTAACACACCCTGTTGACAACACCAAACCCATTTGCCGGAACAATAATATTGGCATGTTTGAGATTGAGATGTATTGTTTACATGGTGTTAAAAAATTGTGACACAGATTGTATTCTCCATTGGAGAACCTAGACAGATTACCCTCCTCCTCTATCAATCCTTTATCCTACTTAGCCTCACAATAGATTAGATCTTAAATTGCATTAGTAAAAAACGATGACTCCATCATGCATAAAAAAATACAGTAATAATAATAATACAGGATTATAATGTGTAGTGAGGTGCAATGTGTATTGGGGACTACTTCAGTAGAGTTATCATTCACAGCCAAATTGCTATCTTCAAATGCTTGAACAATTAGTTGTTTACATACAATTTATCGACCACCAGAAGAACATTCTGCTTTGAAAGTCGGATACAGGGCACATCGTCTCTCCACTATTTCATGGGGAAATTGCTCATTAATAGAGAATGGTGTGCTCTTCAGCTCCCTACCCTGTTGTAGCAAGGCAATCTTCATTTTGTATTGAGTTACCCTAGCTACTATCTGACAGTGCCCAGCGGTGTAAAGTACTTCATTAAAAAATACTTTGAAGTACTACTTAAGTAGTTTTATATATTTATATATTGTAAACTTGTACTTCTTAGATCTCTTACATACTGCTTACTGACACATTACATAGACATGGTTCATTGGGTTGTTTCCGGCATGTGTCTGGCACCGTCTCCTATCTTAACTTATAGAACATATTCCAATAATTATTTATGACACTAAGACAAGATGAAAATGTTCAAGGCTGTCTCTTCATATGATACAATTTTCCATCACTTGTTACATGTTGAATGCTTAGCAGGACAAGTCACCCCTACTGCCTCTGATCTGGCAGACTCAATGTCACATCCTGGCCATAGATAGCCCTTTTTGGCTTCTCTATGGTGGTTTTGGTCAGGACGTGACCAGGGGGGTTTAGATTCTATGTAGAAATTTCTATGTTGGTTTGGGTTCCCAATTAGAGGCAGCTGTTAGTCGTTGTCTCTAATTGGGAATCCTATTTAGTGTGTTCAGTCCCCCACCTGTGTTGTGGGATATTGTGTACAGTTGTGCTACGGTCATTGGGAAGTCTCATTGATTATCATGTTTCACTCAACCCTGCACGCTGCGCCTTGGTCTACTTATGTCAGCGATTGTGACACTCACTAAACACACAAACACAGTGTTGGTGTGCCCCTGGCTATCCATACATTTAAACAACAAAAATTAAGAAAACGGTGCCATCTGATTTGCTTAAAATAAGGAATTTGAAATTATTTATACTTTTACTTTTGATACTTAAGTACATTTTAGCAGTTACATTTACTTTTGATACTTAAGTATATTTAAAACAAAATACTTCTATACTTTTAATCAAGTAGTATTTTACTGGGTGACTTTTACTTAAGTATGATTCTATTAAGGTATCTTTTCTTTTACTCAAAGGGAAAATTAGGTACTTTTTACACTACTGATGGTACCTTCCCTCCCCTCTGCCAACAAAACGCTGAGCCCTTTGAAAATAAATTGTATCCCCCTTTTCCTCCATCTGAGATCACATGTCATGAAATCCTTGACTTCATCCTCAATTGCCTGATAGTTTTCATCCTCCTTTATTCCCATTATGATATTATTCTTCATAGGCTAATTCTGCACTTCAGATCAAGTAATTCTGCTTTCATTGCATTATCATCATACCGTAGCCTCTCAGTAGTGCAGGGTTCCTCAACTGGTGGCCCGTGGATGATTTTATTTGGCTCCCCAATTTCTGAGCAAAAAGTTGTTTTTATTGTTGGACATAAAACACTGTAAAAAGACCAGAAAATCAGCTCAAATATATTTTAATTTTGGAAATCTGTTCCGAAGTACTACGAAGCATTATAGTAAGATGTATGTAATTGTATACAAATGTAAGCAAGGTTTGGCGTGATTATGTTTTAGTCATCTGTTTGGGCTTCTTGGGGTCAATTTGAAGTCTGTAAACTACTTGTAATTATATTCCGGCCCCCTGACCATCCGCTTGAGAAGAAATCACCCCGCAGCTGAATCTAGTTGATAATCCCCAACTGTAACTGATCTACAAATGTGCTAATTAAATAAAATAATTAATTGTAGTGCTCTTGTTCGCTTCAATGTGTACGATTCTGGTTAGAGAATTTCAAAGTGTTGATCAATAAATAGTTGAAGGTTCCCTACATTATTCAGAATGTTTGTTTTGCACTTATCAGCTAATCCTCAATTTTACGATGAATTCATGGGACATGCTGTGTCTACCACGTTGCCACTTGCTATGTAATTTCCTCTAAAGGACTTGTTACCCTTACCTGAGAGTCTGGAGAAGATGAGGAGTACGATGGAGAGGGAGAGATGAGAAGCCATTTCTGGACATGTGTCCCCATATGTTATATGGTACCAATGCACAATGTGAATGATTGAACTTCCAAATAGCTATAGCTGTCTTTAACTCTCTTCCTGCTTCTGTTTGAGTGTATATTCCCCCCTCAGTGGCAGATACAACTAGTTCATAGAATGTAGTAGTTGCTAACATAAGGCTCTAAGGCACTACAATTGATTACTTTATTTAATTAGCACATTTGTATATCTTATATAAAATAAAATCACGTGATAGTTGTAAACTCACTGAGGGGTGAAATATACTTTTCAGACTATTCCATGTCTCTGGTGCACAATAGAAAAAGGCCATCGTGCCTAACTGGGTAACGGTCCTGGGGACCTTACGTAGCAAGCACCTAGTAGACTGTGTCTGGTAACTTCTGGTGGTTGAAGGAGAACAGGCTATAGAGGTAGTGGGGGAGTTTACCCAGAAGGCCTTTGTATATGAACACATACCAATGTAGCTGTTTGCACATGTAAATTGAGGTCCAGCCCACCATTTGATGCAAGGTGCATTGGTGGGTGAGCAACTTGGCATGATAGACTAAATCCAGTCTCTGTAGCACATAGGAGGAGGCTTCATGCATGTACATTAAGTCACCAAAATCAATTACTGAAAGAAAAGTGTCTTGAACAAGCCTTGTTGCAAAAAAATAAAAACCCAATTTCAGTTTGTTTCCTCACAAAATGATCCATATGACCTTTGTAATACAGCTTATTGTTCAACCATATACCTAGGTATTTGTCAGATAACACATTTTTAATGGAGCTAAAATGGAGCCCTGGGGTACATCTCTTGTAATCTAAAAATAATCTAGACTTGTGATTCTCAGCATAGATGCATTGTGTTCTGTCTGCGAGAGTTTCTGAACCAATTGATAACCCCTTCAATGAGACCAATGTTATTGAGTCTGACTAGCAACGGTTTGTGGTCAACAAAAGCCAGACTGAACCCCACACAGGATGTTGTTTCAAGTAGGAATTTATTTAGCTGAGAGTTCACTAGAGATTCAAAGACTTTGACCAGAATAGGGAGCTTGGAAATAGGGCAATAGTTATTCACATTTGAAGGGTCTCCACCCTTTAGTAGGGACTGAACATATGCTGATTTCCAAATTGTGGTTATTGAACAGTTAATTGAATTTTTTTTGTATATATTTATTTCATTTATGCTTAATGATTAACAGTTCAAGGCATATATGGTGCTTGCGAGCACACACAACTCAGAAACAATGTATTTCGGCAAAGACACAACTTTCTAAGAATATCTTAATAGATAATAGATTCATTAACAAAGAATTTTACATATAAAGCAGACAGAAGAGTACAGTAAGACTATGATTCAGTAAATAAAAAACAACTATGAAACAAATCATATCTTTTCAACAACCTATGGACTAAAAAGTCAAATTAGGTCAAATAACCTCAGCAAAAAAAGACGTCCTCTCACTGTCAACTGTTGATTTTCAGCAAACTTAACATGTGTAAATATTTGTATGAACATAAGTTCCACATACATGTGACTAACAGAAATTGAATAATGTGTCCCTGAACAAAGAGGGGGGGGTCTTTTACTTAAGTATGATTCTATTAAGGTATCTTTTCTTTTACTCAAAGGGAAAATTAGGTACTTTTTACACTACTGATGGTACCTTCCCTCCCCTCTGCCAACAAAACGCTGAGCCCTTTGAAAATAAATTGTATCCCCCTTTTCCTCCATCTGAGATCACATGTCATGAAATCCTTGACTTCATCCTCAATTGCCTGATAGTTTTCATCCTCCTTTATTCCCATTATGATATTATTCTTCATAGGCTAATTCTGCACTTCAGATCAAGTAATTCTGCTTTCATTGCATTATCATCATACCGTAGCCTCTCAGTAGTGCAGGGTTCCTCAACTGGTGGCCCGTGGATGATTTTATTTGGCTCCCCAATTTCTGAGCAAAAAGTTGTTTTTATTGTTGGACATAAAACACTGTAAAAAGACCAGAAAATCAGCTCAAATATATTTTAATTTTGGAAATCTGTTCCGAAGTACTACGAAGCATTATAGTAAGATTTATGTAATTGTATACAAATGTAAGCAAGGTTTGGCGTGATTATGTTTTAGTCATCTGTTTGGGCTTCTTGGGGTCAATTTGAAGTCTGTAAACTACTTGTAATTATATTCCGGCCCCCTGACCATCCGCTTGAGAAGAAATCACCCCTCAGCTGAATCTAGTTGATAATCCCCAACTGTAACTGATCTACAAATGTGCTAATTAAATAAAATAATTAATTGTAGTGCTCTTGTTCGCTTCAATGTGTACGATTCTGGTTAGAGAATTTCAAAGTGTTGATCAATAAATAGTTGAAGGTTCCCTACATTATTCAGAATGTTTGTTTTGCACTTATCAGCTAATCCTCAATTTTACGATGAATTCATGGGACATGCTGTGTCTACCACGTTGCCACTTGCTATGTAATTTCCTCTAAAGGACTTGTTACCCTTACCTGAGAGTCTGGAGAAGATGAGGAGTACGATGGAGAGGGAGAGATGAGAAGCCATTTCTGGACATGTGTCCCCATATGTTATATGGTACGATGCACAATGTGAATGATTGAACTTCCAAATAGCTATAGCTGTCTTTAACTCTCTTCCTGCTTCTGTTTGAGTGTATATTCCCCCCTCAGTGGCGGATACAACTAGTTCATAGAATGTAGTAGTTGCTAACATAAGGCTCTAAGGCACTACAATTGATTACTTTATCACATTTGTATATCTTATATAAAATAAAATCACGTATAGTTGTAAACTCACTGAGGGGTGAAATATACTTTTCAGACTATTGCATGTCTCTGGTGCACAATAGAAAAAGGCCATCGTGCCTAACTGGGTAACGGTCCTGGGGACCTTACGTAGCAAGCACCTAGTAGACTGTGTCTGGTAACTTCTGGTGGTTGAAGGAGAACAGGCTATAGAGGTAGTGGGGGAGTTTACCCAGAAGGCCTTTGTATATGAACACATACCAATGTAGCTGTTTGCACATGTAAATTGAGGTCCAGCCCACCATTTGATGCAAGGTGCATTGGTGGGTGAGCAACTTGGCATGATAGACTAAATCCAGTCTCTGTAGCACATTGGAGGAGGCTTCATGCATGTACATTAAGTCACCAAAATCAATTACTGAAAGAAAAGTGTCTTGAACAAGCCTTGTTGCAAAAAAATAAAAACCCAATTTCAGTTTGTTTCCTCACAAAATGATCCATATGACCTTTGTAATACAGCTTATTGTCCAACCATATACCTAGGTATTTGTCAGATAACACATTTTTAATGGAGATAAAATGGAGCCCTGGGGTACATCTCTTGTAATCTAAAAATAATCTAGACTTGTGATTCTCAGCATAGATGCATTGTGTTCTGTCTGCGAGAGTTTCTAAACCAATTGATAACCCCTTCAATGAGACCAATGTTATTGAGTCTGACTAGCAACGGTTTGTGGTCAACAAAAGCCAGACTGAACCCCACACAGGATGTTGTTTCAAGTAGGAATTTATTTAGCTGAGAGTTCACTAGAGATTCAAAGACTTTGACCAGAATAGGGAGCTTGGAAATAGGGCAATAGTTATTCACATTTGAAGGGTCTCCACCCTTTAGTAGGGACTGAACATATGCTGATTTCCAAATTGTGGTTATTGAACAGTTAATTGAATTTTTTTTGTATATATTTATTTCATTTATGCTTAATGATTAACAGTTCAAGGCATATATGGTGCTTGCGAGCACACACAACTCAGAAACAATGTATTTCGGCAAAGACACAACTTTCTAAGAATATCTTAATAGATAATAGATTCATTAACAAAGAATTTTACATATAAAGCAGACAGAAGAGTACAGTAAGACTATGATTCAGTAAATAAAAAACAACTATGAAACAAATCATATCTTTTCAACAACCTATGGACTAAAAAGTCAAATTAGGTCAAATAACCTCAGCAAAAAAAGACGTCCTCTCACTGTCAACTGTTGATTTTCAGCAAACTTAACATGTGTAAATATTTGTATGAACATAAGTTCCACATACATGTGACTAACAGAAATTGAATAATGTGTCCCTGAACAAAGAGGGGGGGGTCAAAATCAAAAGTAACAGTCAGTATCTGGTGTGGCCACCAGCTGCCTTAAGTACTGCAGTACATCTCCTCCTCATGGACTGCACCAGATTTTCCAGTTCTTGCTGTGAGATGTTACCCCACTCTTCCACCAAGGCACCTGCAAGTTCCCAAACATTTCTGGGGGGAATGGCCCTAGCCCTCACCCTCCGATCTAACAGGTCCCAGATGTGCTCAATGGGATTGAGATCCGGGCTCTTCGCTGGCCATGGCAGAACACTGACATTCCTGTCTTGCATGAAATCATGCACAGAACGAGCAGTATGGCTGGTGGCATTGTCAAGCTGGAGGGTCATGTCAGGATGAGCCTGCAGGAAGGGTACCACATGAGGGAGGAGGATGTCTTCCCTGTAAAGCACAGCGTTGAGATTGCCTGCAATGACAACAAGCTCAGTCCGATGATGCTGTGACACACCGCCCCAGACCATGACGGACCCTCCACCTCCAAATCGATCCCGCTCCAGAGTACAGGCCTCGGTGTATCCAACCATCACCCCTGGTGAGACAAAACCGCGACTTCGTCAGTGAAGAGCACTTTTTGCCAGTCCTGTCTGGTCCAGCGACGGTGGGTTTGTTGCGGTGATGTCTGGTGAGGACCTGCCTTACAACAGGCCTACAAGCCCTCAGTCCAGCCTCTCTCAGCCTATTGCGGACAGTCTGAGCACTGATGGAGGGATTGTGCGTTCCTGGTGTAACTCGGGCAGTTGTTGTTGCCATCCTGTACCTGTCCCGCAGGTGTGATCTTCGGATGTATCGATCCTGTGCAGGTGATGTTACACATGGTCTGCCACTGCGAGGACGATCAGCTGTCCGTCTTGTCTCCCTGTAGCTCTGTCTTAGGCGTCTCACGGTACAGACATTGCAATTTATTGCCCTTGCCACATCTGGAGTCCTCATGCCTCCTTGCAGCATGCCTAAGGCACGTTCACACAGATGAGCAGGGACCCTGGGCATCTTTCTTTTGGTGTTTTTCAGAGTCAGTAGAAAGGCCTCTTTAGTGTCCTAAGTTTTCATAACTGTGACCTTAATTGCCTACCGTCTGTAAGCTGTTAGGGGTCTTAACGACCGTTCCACAGGTGCATGTTCACAAATTGTTTATGGGTCAATGAACAAGC
Organism: Brachymystax lenok tsinlingensis; assembly: GCA_030435695.1. Classification (NCBI taxonomy): domain Eukaryota; kingdom Metazoa; phylum Chordata; class Actinopteri; order Salmoniformes; family Salmonidae; genus Brachymystax; species Brachymystax lenok. Next base: position 36,430,435 of record CM059815.1, read on the forward strand.
ATGGGAAACAATGTTAAAACCCTTTACAATGAAGATCTGTGAAGTTATTTGGATTTTATGATTTATCTTTGAAAGACAGGGTACTGAAAAAGGGACGTTTCTTTTTTTGCTGAGTTTACATAGGTTAAATGTACCATAAAGCAGTTTCTTATTTTGTGTGTTTTATCACTGAAAAAGCACGTGCAAGAAGTAAATCTGTCCCTTGGTCTCACCAGAGAGACCTATCTGGTTTCTACTTATCTTTTGTTTCATCACAGAGTCAGTTTGCCCTGAACTTCACAACAGCAATGATGTTGCACAAGAGGAAGAGCACTGCATTACCAATTTTTGGCAGGTAGAAGAATGTTCTCTCCCATCTGTAGAATAATAAAACATTTACAACATGTTCCTCTGTAAATTGCTGCAATACAATGACCATGTTTATTTTAAAGGGGAATTGAAAAGGGAAGTTGGTAGTGGACATAATTAATTGATGTTAATGTACTTCCTATTTCTAAAGGCAGTGTATATTTAACAGTTTGTGGCGGTAGTGATGATTTTGATCGCTCAAGGTATTTAATGAGTGTGGATCATATAAGGTGGTAGTGTAGGGATCTTCCATGTGACTAGGACACCAGCTATCACCACAACCAACATGCCCAGAGGAATCAGTAGGACTTTTAGATCTATGGAACTGATGGTGAAAGACTCTTTATTGTAAAATACAGTCCATAAAACATCACAAAATTGAAATACTTTTCAGCTCTTCACACCTTTTATGTGTGGAAAATGACCATCTAAGAATAGAACGCTGCTTCTTCTACAACTACAGAGGTATATAACATGAAGTGTGTTGGCCTATACTCGGTGTGAAAACAGTTAAGGAGGGTGTTTTTGTGCCCTAAACTCTCGTGTGAAAAACATTGATCTTCATCTTCAGACCACTCATAGTCAACGTTAAGACTTTTCTTCTGGTGGCATCAGGGGTCAGCTGTAGGGTCACTGATGTTCCATCTATAGTGGCACACAGGAGACACTGCCACCAATCCTGGACCACTCCATGTCACTATAGTAACAATGTACAATGACACTCCCTCCTTCAACTCCAGTCACCTCCTGTTGGTCCACATAGAGTTCTGGAGTACCTGAACACAGAGGTACAGACACCAAAGAAGGTCCTGAGTGATCCAGTGTTTTTTTTGTAACAACTGACCACAAATATCATAATGATGATATGATGTATAGAGAACAGAAAGTAGACATGTACCAACATTCCTCATGTCAACTTGAACAATAATAGTGATACCAGCAGTGTTGTGTTGGAGACCACCTAAAGCAAAGACTGAGTCAAGACCGAGACCTGGAGCGGGACAAGGTATCCGAGGCCGAGTTAAGACCGAGACCTGGAGCGGGACAAGGTATCCGAGGCCGAGTTAAGACAGAGACCTGGAGCTTGACAAGGGGTCCGAGACAAAGCAATAGTGAGACAGGAAAAATGCAAGTCCAATTCAAAACCATGATTGTGATTTTGTCAAATCGGCATTCATAATAAGAGTTAAAAATGTCCAGTATTTCTGTGTTCATATTTCAGAAGAAGATATGGATTCTTTAGACATTCAGAATGGTGAAACGATTGATGTTGAGGGCAAATAGAGCTACTCTACAAATTTTTACTAACTCAAAAACAGTGGGGAACAATGAGGGCCTTCTACAGCTTCAGAGAAGAGCTAAGGATTTATATACAACCAGTCATGATGTGGTCCTGTAGGCTACCTGCTAACGTTGCTCCAATCACAAAATAATTCTAATTCTAAGAAATTAAGATTTTTTAATGTTTGTTTTTGTGCTGCTATGACTAAATGGAAATATTCTTCAGCTCTTCACACCTTTTGTGTGTGAAACTTGGCCATACAAGAATAGAATGCTACTAGTTCTATAAACCACAGAGATATGAGGAAATGGTAAATGTCTCTATGACAACAGTGTCTTGGCCTATACTCCGTGTGAAAACGTTTAAGGAGGGTGTTTTTGTGGCCTAAACTCTCTAGTGTGAAAAACAGAAAATATTCCCTTTCATCATATTTCTATTGTCATCCATTTGGAAGAGTAAGTATGAAATACAGCTGAATGAGTGATAATTACCTCCTGGTGTCCTTCTCCTTGCCCCCCTCAGGTCCTTGGACTGTGTTGTCAGTCTGAACAGGCTCAGCAGTTGGAGAGAAAGAGGGTTGTTCAGTGGGTGGAGCTTGGGTTGCTGTGAGGTGAAAACAACAATGGTATTATGACTGGTGTACCAGAGACACAGGGTAGACTGAACTGTAACAAGACATTGGGGCTAAGATAGGACCTTTTTGTCCAGCTTATTTCATTTACCCCAACATGTGGATTTTGACTTAGTATTGTTGGTAGGACCACTAATTACTCCCTAAAGCTTTTAATCAGGTTACAATCAATTTATTTTAGATGATTGGCCAGCAAGACTGGATAAAACCAGGTTAATACATAATTCTACAGTATCTGATTGCTCTCTACTCACTGGTCATAGTGGAGGTACGTAGTGTGGTGGTTTGTTATCTGACAGTGATGTGAACAGGCATCGTAAGGTCTCCCACTCCACACCTGTACCAGCCAGTGTTCTCCATCTTCAGTCCACTCATGGTCACCTTTAAGACGTTTCCTCTGGTGGCATCAGTGGTCTGTTGTAGGGTCACTGATGTTCCATCTATACTCCCAGAATTCCCATCCACACAGGAGCCACTGCCACCAATCCTGCACCACGACTGCCTATTTCCAGTGTTCCTATAGTAACAATTTACAATGACCCTCCCTCCTTCAACTCCAGTCACCTCCTGTTGGTCCACATAGAGTTCTGGAGTACCTGAACACAGAGGTACAGACACCAAAGAAGGTCCTGAGTGATCAAGTGTTTTTTTTAAACAAATATCATAATGATGTGATGTATAGAGAACAGAAAGTAGACCTATACCAACATTCCTCATGTCAACTTGAACAATAATAGTGATACCAGTAAATGAAACCAGAACACCAGTCATGTAATCATATGGAAGAGTTTCAGGGATCTTACCTGGAGTGACTGATCGGACAGAAAGGATCAACCTGACATCTGGTCCACCATTGATCTCAACAGCACACCAGTAACATCCAGAGTCCTCTGGCTCCAGATCAGTCATGGTCACAGTGATTGTTTGCTGGTTGATGTCATCAGAGATTGAGGACTTATCTGTGCTCTTAAAAGGGTCATTGTGTACATCAGGGGAGCATCTTTGCAAATGATTTTGTAAGGACATGGGATGGTGGTGGAGCCTCCTGTCTGTACAGACACACGATAAGCACCTGAAAACACAACAGAAAACACCTTAGATTGGAATTCAAGCAAATTCTCACAGCAGAAAAATCCCATTACGTCTGCACGATAACACACATAATCCAGGAAGTGTTATTGATAAGACAAGCTACTGCTCCTGTCTACAGAGTTTCAGCATGTGTCCAGTCCCAGTACCTGACCTCAACTTCAGCACATCATAGAAACATGTTACCCTTACCTGAGAGTCTGGAGAAGATGATGAGGAGGGAGAGATGAGAAGCCATTTCTGGGTCTGTGTTTCTGTATGTTATATGGTACCAAAGCACAATGTGTGTGTCAAGGACCAAGGCACCAAAGAGAATGACTGAACTTCCTAACAGCTATGGCTGTCTTTAACTCTCCTCCTGATTTTGTTTGAGTGTATAGGCCCCCCTCAGTGGCAGATAGAAATTATTACATTCTATAAACTAGTTGTAACATAAGGCTCTAAGGCACTACAAATGATTACTTTATTTAATTAGCACATTTGTATATCTTACATCAAATAAAATACTGTATAGTGTTACTAAAGACGGAGGACCCATTGAGACCAATGTTACAGAGTCTGGCTAGCAGCAGTTTTTGGTCAACTGAATCAAACTGAATTAAACTGAATCAAACAGTGCAGCACAATGTTGTTTTTCAATAAGTGCATTTATGATGTCATTAGCCGCTGCCATTTGCCAAACCTCAGAAACAATGTATTCTTTAGGCCTACTGTCGATAAGGCTCACACAAGATAGTATGAATTTCTGTGGAGCAGGTGGTCTTTATTTGGACTGTACTTTAGTGTCAACGGTTCCAAACAGTGTATTTGTAAAACAAGCAGAACCAATGAATGATCATAATAGTGCCAAATTTTGGGACAAATCCTTTTCCTTCTTGTAGCTTCTCCTAAGGAGCTGGTTCATAGTAGCTCCCATTCATCTCCACAGAGTCATTCGTTGCATGAAGCAAAGCAACGATCCCGGATTCTTCCACCAACGTCCTTTCATTCTGAAGTATATTTTGTCTGCTGGAAAACAGTTCTGTCCTCTGCTTGACATTCTGTTGACGCGCCTGGAAGAATGATGGACACCCTAAGCAAGACAGTATCCTGAGAAAATAGGCATCTTTAAGCAAAGTTAGAACAGCAAGAGGGAGGAACTTGCATAGTAATTAATAGGCTCCTCCTCTTCTTTGGGCTAAGATTTGACTACATTTCCCATAATGTAACAATGTTGATGCGCAGACCCCATCTATAGTGAATTGTGGCCACATTCAGTGAGATAAGCTGTTTCTGGATACTGTTTAAGGAGGGTCATGTTCACAATGCATCAAATTATATTTTTGTGGGCTTGTCCAATTAAGAAAAAACATTTTTGTTTACAGTTTGTCTACGGTGTGTCCTACTGAACACGACCCATGTCGATTCATTTTGTAGTACTCCAGCACATTAGTACAGTCAAAGAGACGTTTGCCAAGACATTAATTAGTTGCATTCTCTCTCGGCTCTCTCCCTGTGTCTGTCTGTTTCACTGAAGTAGTAACTTACATGACGTGTCTTCACTGTCAACTGATACGGGTGGCTCACGAGGCAACATGACATTCTGCTCTATTGGCCTCAAGCAGTTCTGATGCCACGTGACATGGACAGAGAGGACAAGACAGAGAACAGTTATCACCATTACCAACATCTTCACCCAGATTCACTGGAATAACATCCCAATCAATGTACATTTGTGAGAATGTGAGAAATATAAATTGAGACACTATAGTTGAGAGAATTTTATTTCAACGTTTTTCCAATGTTCTCCCACAACAAGTAGGCTCCTATATTATATTTGCCTAATTATGATCTACAAGATTGAGAGCAGAGAGGACAGAGTGGTCGCCCATCTCCTCAAATTGTGTGACTAGGTCCTTGAAGGAATCCTCACGGTTTAGGTTGCTTGCCCAGTGTCAGATGGCATCCAAGAATGTGTGTAGGTCTTCCACCCACACTGTGGAATATAGAGGGACTTGTGTGAACCCTGAACCCTGAACCGTTAGCCTACCTCATGTCCTTGTGCAAAGCAGTGAGTCCTTCTTCGGGTTTTAAAGCCTGCCACGAAACATAAATTGAAAATGTGTCACATTTATAATCTTGCATTCGTGATATTGAGTTTCACGTGCTGTTGCTATTAAAATCCTATAGATGGCAGTAGAGTTTTAGCACAGAGCCTTACTTTACAGACAGCACTGACTTTTCCACATCCTGTGTTGTGGCATTTTCTCTGTGGACCATAGCTCATCTTATTCTTCCATCTGGTTAAGAAGCAGCTCTCCAACACACTTACACTCATAAATAAGAGAGTAAAAATAAAACATGTTGCACACCTGAAGTGTCAGGTTGGGAAAAGTGAATGGGTGTTCCAGCACACAGGTTAGCGAGAACATTTATGAACATGTAACGTTCCGGTCAGAGACCTTTCATTAGTAGCCTAAATATTCAGTTTGGCAAACAGGCCTACAGGAGACACAACCAAACCGCATACTGCTAAAAGACGGACATAAGTGCTGCACTTGTGGACATATATGTCAACTTTAATGAAAAAAAATCTGTCCACCTCACTCCTCATGTTCATAACTTTTGAAATGACTGTCCATGCACACCTGGGCGTAAATTAATCATTGATGAGAATTATTCCATATTGCACGAATGAATAGTCTATGGCTACATGTGTCTATAAAGGCACAATCAAATGACAACTGTCCTAGTCCGTTGTCCTAGTAACATAATGGATACAGGTGATGATGAAGGTGGAAAGGCTTGAGATGTTTCATCAACACAACATACATTGTGTTATATTACTCTAATCCTTTTCAAACAGCAGGCTTTGGAGAGCTAAATCGCTCGCTCACACAGTTTGAGAGCCGCGCGGTCTTCTCCATGTGTCACTGGCAGTGGCTGCACGCTCTCAGCAGCCAAACAAACTCCACGCTGTGAATTAATAGTCTCGAAAAACCCAACCTGACTGGTCACTGTTGCCTAGAGTCAGGTTTTCGAGACTAGTGGATTAGCCGCACCAAATCATTAGGTATTTGTTTCAGATTGTTGTACTTACGTTGAGGTTGGATTCAGCGTGGCACACCTTGATCATCCAATCCCCAAATAACTGCATAAAGACTGGTCTGGTTACATAACCTACATTATGAGGTGTTATCAGGCTACTGGCTCTTTGACATTTGTTTACTAAATGTAGTACATGCCTAATAAGGTAAAAGCGTGTGTGTGTGTGTGTGACACATACAGATGATGGGGCTTGACCTCGCTTAGGTTGTCAACATTCAAAAGGTTTTATTATTATTATTATTATTATTATTATTATATATTTCAGTGCAGACAGTGAGTCTTCAGCTGACATATTTTCAATATCAGGATTGTTTTAGGGGGTTTTACATACCGTATGAATATCTAGGATATAGATCACTGTAAAATAGTATTATTTGTTAATATTATATACTACAAGTAATACCCATTTCCAAAGTATGTCCATTATCAATAGGAAAAGAAATGCACTGCAAATGAATTAAAGGTTTGTCATATACAAACAACAAAAGGCTAAATACTTGCTATTGTTTAACAAATGGGGGCACCCATCTGACTGTCATTTGTCATTTATGAATGGAAACTTTGTAACTGCTGATTTTACTCGTCTCCACAATACTGCCGCGTGTAGGTTTAACTTTATTAGATGGACATCAAATTGTCCAATAGTGGCACTCTCTTGAACAGGAAGTAAAATGACAGTCAACCAATAGGTATCACATAAATGTACGTTCCTTTTCCCCTCTGTTTTGTCACGCCGGGTCGTTCTCTCAAAAGGTGAGATATTTCATAAACTCTACTCTTTTACACAAATAACTCAAATACCTCCAGGCTTTTGACGTGCATGCATTTCTATACTGAATAAAAACATTTCATAGAGTAAAATAAACATAGATACAGCGGTAGGTTTATTTACCCCCTCAAGACACAGGTCTACGCTAAAAAAAAAAATATTGCAGCCAAACAGGAGAGCGACATCTTACGCAATCGGCGCTACGGTTTTTAAAAATGTTTTGATTTCTCACAGATTTACCCAGTGCTTTAGATTTTATATGTGGAGAAAATGGAGATGAAATATGTCTGTCTAAATACTCTGGTCACCCTTCACAATGCAAAGAGGTGTTTCAGAAATACAAGAATATCTGATGGATGTAGCCGTAATATTTTTGACGTGTATATACAGTATATATGATATTATAAATACCTTACGTGACCAGTAATAAGACTAAGCAATTAGCCAATTAAAATGTTTATCTGACTCTATAAAGAGGATTTAGCAATATGGAAGAACACTAAAGTTGAGTTACAGTTATAGGCAATCAAGAAATGTCTGAGAATGGAATTCTAGATACAAGTGTATTTAATTACTTTCGAAAATGAATGAATCCACTTACAAGGCATAAAGCTTAAGTTGCAAAGCATTAACAAGCATTACAAGTCATTCAATGCTGGACCATAGCTCATTTTCTTCCATCTGGTTAAGAAGCAACCCACCAACCTTCAGCTCTGGACAGACAACACACTTTCACTCATAAATAAGTGAGTAGAAAAATATAAATAAATACACACCTGAAGTCACAGGTTGGGAAAAGTGAAAACTAGAATGGGTGCTCCAGCACACAGTGCAGAGAGACCATTTATGAACATGTAACGTAAAAGAGACCTTTCATTAGTAGCCTAAGACATTGGCAAACAGGCCTACAGGAGACACAACCAAGCCGCATACTGCTAAAAGACGGACATAAAGATTTTGCATTAGTGCTTAAAAGCTTAAAAAATATATATATACAGTACCAGTCAAAAGTTTGGACACACCTACTCATTCCAGGGTTTTTCTTTATTTTTACTATTTTCTACATTGTAGAATAATAGTGAAGACATCAAAACTATGAAATAACACATATGGAATCATGTAGTAACCAAAAAAGTGTTAAACAAATCAAAATATATCAATATGGAAAATGTCAAGAACTTTTAAAGTTTCTTCAAGGGCAGTCGCAAAAACAATCAAGCGCTATGATGAAACTGGCTCTCATGAGGACCGCCACAGGAAATGAAGACCCAGAGTTACCGCTGCTGCAGAGGATAAGTTCATTAGAGTTACCAGCCTCAGAAATTGTGTCTGTTAGTTCAAGTAGTTCAAGCTGTCATCAAGGCAAAGAAAGGGTGGCTACTTTGAAGAATCTAAAATATCTTGTTTAACACTTTTTTGGTTAATACATGATTCCATATGTGTCATTTCATAATTTTGATGTCTTCACTATTATTTTACAATGTAGAAAATAGTCAAAATAAAGAAAAGCCCTTGAATGAGTAAATGTGTCCAAACTTTTGGCTGGTACTTTATATATCATTTACATGTCCACCTCACAACACATGCTCATAACTTTTGAAATCACTGTCCATACACACCTGTGCGTAAATTAGGAAATTGATGAAAATACCATATTTCACAAATGATTAGACTATGACTACATTTTTACACATAAACTTCTATAATTTGTTTTTTCTTTAACTACTTTTTATGGATGCCAATTGTTTGCCAGTAATCAAGTATTTAATCACTTGATTATTATTTTTCTTGATCCACCTCACGAATACGAGATTCCCTCAACTTAAAAAGGTCTGTAGCTTGCACCTTATTTATTGCATAGGCTGTGTATTCATTATATATTTTACCTTTATTTAACTAGGCAAGTCAGTTAAGAACAAATTCTTATTTTCAATGACGGCCTAGGAACAGTGGGTTAACTGCCTTGTTCAGGAGCAGAACAACATTTTTTTTTTTTACCTTGTCAGCTCAGGGATTCGATCTTGCAACCTTTTAGTTACTAGTCCAACGCGCTAACCACTAGGCTATCCTGCCGCTAATGGAATAAATTGAATAATCTAATGGAATAAATCATCTAAACTTCCTACGGACCCTCGGATGCAAACATGAAGGATACGACCTGAACCGAATCAAGAATACTCCAAAGTATCCAGTCGCCATTTACCGTACTTCCAAAGTTAGCAAAATAATCCACAATTTCCTAATGATATATCACGTTGGGGTCACCATTTACTGTAGTGGGCATTGTCCTTGTGTTCCTGGACCATTTGTCATGCAACTCCAGGTAACAGAGCATATAAAGTAGGGCCAAGCCTACATGTCTGATGCAGTAATTGTCTACTTTGCAGACAGACAATGCATTGGGTCTTGCCGAGGACTCTCCACAGGACAAAGAGTTCTGTTCATCTACTTAGAAGACTCTTCTCCCAAAAGTACTTACCTACTTTAACGCTTTTTACCAAGGTAATGTGAATTGTTGAGTAATGTAAATTATCAGATATTCATATTTTTTATTAATAATGTTCATATTAGTGGTCCCTCAATGTTTTCCTTGACACATATTTTTTGTGTGCTTTTTTTTCGCACTGTTATGAATGCATTAGTTAGCACTATTGATATACGTATTTAACCATTCTCCAGGACCCATGCCCATTGTGTGATGAAGCAAAAGAAGTCCTTGAACCATACAAACACAGGGTGAGGTTATGTTTCTCAGAAAAATTCACCTTATATGTTTGCTGAACAGTTGTATAAAAGTGCCTGCTAAATGGCAAATACATATAGAGATGTATAATAACAGTGCATTCGGAAGATATTCTGACCCCTTGACTTTTTCCACATCTTGTTACGTTACAGCCTTATTATAAAATTAATTAAATCGTTTTTTTGCCCTCATCAATCTACACAAATACTCCATAATGACAAAGCACATTTACATAAGTATTCAGACCCTTTGCTATGAGACTCCACCTGTGGTTAATTTAATTGATTGGACATGATTTGGAAAGGCACACACCTGTCTATATAAGGTTGACAGTGCATGTCAGAGCAGTTGACAGTGCATGTCAGAGCAAAAACCAAGCCATGAGGTCGAAGGAATTGTCCGTAGAGCTCAGAGACAGGATTGTGTCGAGCCACAGATCTGGGGAAGGGTACCAAAAAATGTCTGCAGCATTGAAGGTCCCCAAGAACACAGTGGCCTACATTATTCTTCAATTGAAGAAGTTTGGAACCACCAAGACTCTTCCTAGAGCTGGCCGCCCTGCCAAACCAATCAATTGGGGAAAAAGGGCCTTGGTCAGGGAGGTGACCGAGAACCCGATGGTCACTTTGACAGAGCTCAAGAGTTCCTCTGTGGAGATGTGAGAACCTTCCAGAAGGACAACCATCTCTGCAGCACTCCACCAATCAGGCCTTTATGGTAGAGTGGCCAGATGGAAGCCACTCCTCAGTAAAAGGCACATGACAGCCTGCTTGGAGTTTGCCAAAGGTCATCTAAAGGACTCTCAGACCATAAGAAACAAGATTCTCTGGTCTGATGAAACCAAGATTGAACTCTTTGGCCTGAATGCCAAGCGGCACGTCTGGAGGAAACCTGGCACCATCCCTAGGGAAAGATAAACGGATCAAAGTACAGAGAGATCCTTGATGAAAACCTGCTCCAGAGCGCTCAGGACCTTAGACTGGGGTGAAGGTTCACCTTCCAACAGGACAACGACCCTAAGCACACAGCCAAGACAATGCAGGAGTGGCTTTGGGTCAAGTCTCTGAATGTCCTTGAGTGGCCCAGCCAGAGCCCGGACTTGAACCCAAACTAACCTCTCTGGAGAGACCTGAAAATAGCTGTGCAGCGACGCTCCCCATCCAACCTGACAGAGCTTGAGAGGATCTGCAGAGAAGAATGGGATAAACTCCCCAAATACAGGTGTGCCAAGCTTGTAGTGTCATACCCAAGAAGACTCAATGCTGTAATTGCTGCCAAAGGTGCTTCAACAAAATACTGAGTAAAGGGTCTGAATACCTATTTAATGTGATATTTCCGGGGGGAGGGTATTGTCATCATGGGGTATTGTGTGTAGATTGAAGAGGAAAGAAGACAATTTAATCCATTTTAGAGTAAGGCTGTAACGTAACAAAATGTGGAAAAAGTAAAGTGGTCCGAATACTTTCCGAATGCACTGAGTGGACAAAACATTAAGAACACCTGCTCTTTCCATGACAGACTGACCAGGTGAATCCAGGTGAAAGCAATGACCCCTTATTGATGTCACTTGTGAAACCCACTTAAATCAGTGTAGATGAAAGGCAGTAGACAGGTTAAAGAAGGATTTGTAAGCCTTGAGACAGTTGAGACATGGATTGTGTATGTGTGCCATTCAGTGTCAATGGGCAAGACAAAAGATTAAAGTTCCTTTGAACGGGGTATGGTAGTAGATACCATGTGCACCGGTTTGTGTCAAGAACTGCAACGCTGCTGGGCTTTTTACGCTCAACAGTTTCCTGTGTATATCGAGAATGGTCCACCACCCAAAGGACATCCAGCCAACTTGACACAACTGTGGGAAGCATTGTAGTTACCATGTGCCAGCATCTCTGTGGAATGCTGGACACCTTTGAGAGTCCATGCCCTGACGAATTGAGGCCGTTCTGTGGCAAAAAGGGGGGGGGTTGTAACTCCATATTCGGAAGGTGTTTCTAATGTTTGGTATACTCTGTGTATTATGAAAAGGTCAATTTACTAATGAATGTCTTCTCTTATTTCACAGTATATTTTTCTGCAGGTAGATATCACACTGCCGGAAAACAAAGTTTGGTTGGACAGATACAAATACGACATCCCAGTATTCCATTTGAACGGACAGTTTCTAATGATGCACAGAGTTAGCACTTCACTCCTGGAGAAACGGTTGGCTGAAGTGGATGAAGAACAACAATAAAATGACTTTGCAATAGTATAGCCTACTTAAAGCTAGAATCCAGGTCAACACACCTGTTTTAGTAAAGAGCTGAGGGATGGGCACTATATCCACGCTCAAATTCATGGACAGAGCTATGGATGCAAGTTCAGACCATGCATGATATCAAAGTTATAGTTTTAACAATTTTTTGAGGCTATTCAGTGTTTGTTTGCATTTACATTGTTTACAAATTATTGGAGTAAAACAAGCTTGTATTTTGGGTTCTCATGGAGTGTGACAGTTGAACAAAGCTCATGAGGCATTTATAAGTTATATTCTTCAAAAATTAATGGATATATATATCATTATTTTATAGGTCCAAAATTTTAAGTAGCAACTAAGCATTTCATCTTTAAATAAACAGTTAGGCCTACTGGCTCCCGAGTGGCTCAGCGGTCTAAGGCACTTAATCTCAGTGCAAGAGGCGTCACTACAGTCCCTGGTGCGATTCCAGGCTGTATCACATCCGGCCGTGATTAGGAGTCCTATAGGGCAGCGCACAATTGACCCAGCATCGTCTGGGTTTTGCCGGGGTAGGCCGTCATTTTAAATAAGTACATTTGTTCTTAACTGACTTGCCTAGTTAAATAAAGGTTAAATAAAAAAATTATATGTAGGCAATTTTTTATTTGACTGAAATAAATATAGGCCTATCATTTTCTTAAGTGAAATGCATGCTTATGGTGATGATTATCTTTTGTCAAGAAATTTTAAATATCAAAAAGACAACCTTACATTGGATGAATAATCAAGTAACGGTAATTGATTTGAAAGTGAAAGTTCCTGGATAGACCACCAGGATGCGGCACGGTACCCGAGATCATCATTCCGCCGAGGACCCTCCCATTGGTGGCAAGTTTTGTTACTGCAATAATCTGATTGGATGGGGGAGACCGTTATGTCTGACTGGCTAGACTGCTTGACTTACCAGCTGACGGGGGGGAAGTTGGCGTGGATCACTGACATTAAACCAAACGATTATTTGATCATTCTGCGTCGCAGTTCTGTATAATCATAATTTGAAGACTTGGAATCTCGCAATTAAGGTATGTATAGTTTAGATATTAGTAAGTACAAATGGTGTAAGGTGTGGCACATGAGTTAACAAAATTAACATTTCGTTTTGTGTCTGGCTCAATACACCCACACACCCTGCTGTCAAAACAATGCAATGGGGTTCACGATGCATTAAGCTAATGGTAGTTAGTGTTACAATCTAACAGTGTTTTGACAACAGAGCGTGTTGGATACGTGTACTGTGTATGTTATTACTTGTCTTTATGAACAATGTCAATAGTCACCGTGAAGCGTGTGGTTTTTGTAAATGGTCTGATAAATTGCGAGACTACTTTCATTTATCTAACATGTACAGTGCATTCCATTTTCTCAAAACGGTATCTGCTCTTTGAGTCTTCTTGGCAGCTCTCTCTTTGGGACTTGCCTGTGATAATCCCAAAAATGCTGTCATGAGACCGAGGGCACATTTGCTCCAGAACGTTAGTTAATTAGTCAGTGCATTTCTCGTACAGTTGTCATTGCTTTCAGCTGTTGCATTTTTGTTGTCTCGTGTAGGCTTCTTCAATTGGACAGCCGAGCCAATGATGCCATACAGACTGAAAAACATGACAATATTATATTATATTTTGAATTGAAAATAAATAAATTTTATTTTAAACTTTAACACTTTTAAAGTGTGCCTATTACAGCAAAACGGTCAAATTACCCTTTTCAATTTCTTGTTGAGTGCACAGACCACACACACACTATGCATATTTAGCTACAGGTAACTGCCAAAATAAAGGAAACACCAACTTGGTGTCTTAATATGGCGTTGGGCAACCACAAGCCAGAACAGCTTCAATGCACCTTGGCATAGATTCTACAAGTGTCTGGAACTTTAATGGAGGGATGCGACCCCATTGTTCCACGAAAAATTCCATAATTTGGTGATTTGTTGTTAATGGTGGTGGAAAGTGCTGTCTCAGGCGCCACAGCCACCACTCTAGAACCTCCCATAAGTGTTCAATTGGGTTGATCTTTTGACTGAGACATCCACATATGGTTTTCATGTTCATAAAAACACTCAGTGACCACTCGTGCCCTGTGGATGGGGGCATTGTCATTTTATGGGGGCACAGCATGGTAGCCAAAATAATAGTCTTCCCAGCATTTTTATACATGACTCTAAGCATGATGGTATGTTATTGCTTAATTAACTCAGGAATCACACCTGTGTAGAAGCACCTGCTTTTAATATACTTTGTATCCCTCATTTACTCAAATGTTTCCATTATTTTGGCAGTTACCTGTATATCATAACTAATACTGAAGTTTCTACTGGAGTTATTAAGAGAAGCACATATGTCTGTGTCTATCTGGTTATTTATCACGCGATAGATAGGGGATCTATTTTGTCGAGAGGGTCAAACAATATGGTCATTGGTCCATACCATAAGGGCACTAGACTGAAAGATTCATTATGTTTCACAGAAAATGTATGCAGCAAGGTGCTGCTTTAAGGAATCCAGTTCCTGCGGTGTGTCATGAGTGTACTTTGTCCCTTTAAAAAAAGGTATTGTTTGGCATTGCTTTGTTTACAGTTGTTCAGCTTATCATGCCATCACAATACTCCCAAAACATACAACACACAGAAAATATGTTCATTTATACAGTATTTCTGACTAAATATGAATTGTGGTTATGAACGTCTGATTGTAGAGGCCAATTTAATCTCTTGCTGGAAAGTATAGAATAAAAGATAGCTTGAACGGTTTGGGTGAAATGCTAATTTGGCAGTGTAATACCAATTTTCACATTGCACTGTGCTGTATGTGGAGAGTTTAGCATTACTAACGATCTCTGTGGTGTATTATTTGGATTAAAATGTGAATTACACTAAAGGTTGGACTAGATCTTGTGTGAAACCCATGGTGAACAGATATCGTTGTGGCTATGAAAATGTTAGATGGATTAAAACTATTCTATTGTCTGCCTGCGCCTCATAGACAACAATGGTGCAAAGCATCCTGGGGGATCACAACAATCGAAGTTGTCATGTAACAGAGAACAGTCAGATTCTAATAGGCTGGGGTGTAAAATAAAGGCCGATATTATATGCCTTTCCTATGTTTGGAAAACTATATAGTAATAACGAGGAAATAAGATGTCAAAGAGAATGTTAGAGATTGAGGCAAGGGGTCACTCACAGACAGTGTTGAGGTCAATTCTAATCAAATTCAGGAAGTCAACAAAAATTCAAATTTTCCTTAATGGAAAAAAGGAATCTCAGTTAACTTCCTGAATTGACCAAATAGCAATGGCATTGACACCAACCCTGCTCACAGAACACAGCCCCAGGGAGCATCGAAGTAGATTTACAGTGCAGTGATGTGGGAGGACAGCATAGTGTTATTGTGTCCTACAATGTGTGCACTGTGAAAATGTCGATTGATCAGTGCTGTGGCTACCAGGTCTCACAATCCACTGTTGTAGCAGGCATTGTGCCAATTCTCGATGGCTGTCAGCCATCATGAAAAGAGAAAAGTACCCATCTGAAGTGGAGGCTGTGCAGAGGACAATCACTCCCAAGGTTTCTCTGAAGTGTCAGTTTCCTTAGTGTGTTATAGCTATTGTACATCTGTATGTGCCTTGGTAAGATGGAGGGATAAAATAGTGATGTGAATTGGGAGGAGAATTGGATATGGCTCTATTCCCCAGATGCACCAAAATAGTATTCTCAGTGTGTGTGTGTGTGTGTGTTCAAATAGATAGTTAGTAGTAGTTATTTGAATCAATCTAAATGGGCACCCTTCCAGTACAAGGCCAATGTTTTTGTGCCCCGGAAAACATCTGTACAGCGGTTTTGGTTAAGTAGTATCTCTAGATTTCCAATGGATTTAACTGATCATTCAAAATCCCTAAAGAGCTTGTTGCTAAGCAATGGGATAGCTTGTCACTCCTCTGATTGGCCCAGAAGAGTAAACAAATCATGACATGTTGATGTTGTTTATCTCAGACTTGATCTACTACTTGACAGCTGGTACACTGCCAAACTAATCCCCTGCAGAGTTTCACATTAAACTGACAATGACGCGCTATACAAGTTATTATTACATTAAGTAATTCTGTGGTGATACAGTAATATCCTCTGATTGACAGGGGTAATCCCTCCGAGCTAAAGGCACTAGCCCCTACGGGCTGAATCCATGTTCACGTTGGTTTCCCCTCCCCATGTCTGTTCAGACCCACGACAGTTCGACGCCTTCTATTAATTGCACAAAGCACTGAGTGACCTCACTGGCAGTTAGAAAAGCCCTCACAGACAATCAGGCCTTCATGCCAATGGTATGTATGTCAACTCATAGATTATATGTGTCAGCCAGGGCCTAAACACAGATAATGTGCTAGTAACAGATGATATTCATATTCTGACTATCTCTGAAACTCACTTAGATAATACCTTTGATGATACAGTGGCAGCAATACAAGGTTATAACATTTACAGAAAAGACAGAAATGCCAATGGTGGAGGTGTTGCTGTTTATATTCAGAACCACATTCCTGTAAAGCTTAGAGAGGATCTCATGTTAAATACTGTTGATGTAATATGGCTACAGGTTCATCTGTCTCACCTAAAGCCCATTCTTGTGGGAAGCTGCTATAGACCGCCAAGGGATAACAGTCAGTACCTGGATAACGTGTGAAATGCGTGATAATGTATGTGATATCAACAGAGAGGTATATTTTCTGGGTGATTTAAATATTGACTGGCATGCATCATGCTGCCCAATCAAAAAGAAAAGCTTAAAACTGTAACCAGTGCCTGCAACCTGGTTCAGGTTATCAGTCAACCTACCAGGGTAGTTACAAAGAGCACAGGAATGAAATCATCAACACGTATTGATCACATCTTTACTAATGCTGCAGAAATGTGCTTGAAAGCAGTATCCAGATCCATCGGATGTAGTGATCACAATATAGTAGCCATATCTAGGAAAACCAAAGTTCCAAAGACTGGGCCTAATATAATGTATAAGAGGTCATACAATAAGTTTTGTAGTGATTCCTATGTTATTGAAGTAAATAATATTTGTCGGTCCGTGGTGTGTAATGAGGAGCAAACAGACGCTGCACTTGACATTTATGAAATTGATTATTCCAGTTACTGATAAGCATGCACCTTTAAGAAAATGACTGTAAAAACTGTTAAATCCCTGTGGATTGATGAGGAATTAAAAAATTGTATGGTTGAGAGGGATGAGGCAAAAGGAATGGAAAATACATCTGGCTGCACAACCGATTGGCAAACATATTGCAAATTGAGAAATCATGTGACTAAACTGAATAAAAATAAACGACACTATGAAACAAAGATAAATGACAAAGTATGATAGTAAAGCTTTGGAGCACCTTCAATGAAATTTTTGGGGAAAACACAAACTCATATGGCTCATTCATCACAAAATTGACTGATATTGCCAACTACTTTAATGATCATTCATTAGCAAGATTAGCAAACTTAGGCATGACATGCCAGCAACTAACACTGACACTACACATCCAAGTATATCTGACCAAATTATGAAAGACAAGCGTTGTAATTTTGAGTTACGTAAAGTGAGTGTGGAAGAGGTGAAACTATTATTGTTGTCTATCAACAATGACAAGCCACTGGGGTCTGACAACTTGGATGGAAAATTACTGAGGATAATAGCGGACAATATTGCCACTCCTATTTTACAATTTAAGTCTACTAGAAAGTGTGTGTGCCCCCTGGGCCTGGAGAGAAGCAAAAGTAATTCCGCTATCTAAGAATAGTAATGCCCCCTTTACTGGCTCAAATAGCCGACCAATCAGCCTGTTACCAACCCTTAGTAAACTTTTTGAAAAAATTGTGTTTGACCAGATACAATGCTATTTTACAGTAAACAAATTGACAACAGACTTTCAGCACGCTTATAGGGAAGGACATTCAACAAGCACAGCACTTAAACAAATGACTGATGATTGGCTGAGAGAAATAGATGATAACAGCCCCCACAATCTTTTTTTTGTTAGACTTCAGTGCGGCTTTTGACATTATCGATCATAGTCTGCTGCTGGATAAACGTATGTGTTATGGCTTTACACCCCCTGCTATAATGTGGATAAAGAGTTACTTGCCTAACAGAGCATAGAGGGTGTTCTTTAATGGAAGCCTCTCCAACATAATCCAAGTAGAATCAGGAATTCCCCAGGGCAGCAGTCTAGGCCCCTTACTTTTTTCAATCTTCATGAAAACGACATGCCACTGGCTTGGAGTAAAGCCATTGTGTCTATGTATGCGGATGACTCAACACTATACACGTCAGCTACTACAGCGACTGAAATGACTGCAACACTTAACTTCTTAGGGCTAGGGGGCAGTATTTTGAAGTTCGGATGAAAAACATGCCCAAAGTAAACTGCCTGTTACTCAGGCCCGGAAGCTAGGATATGCATATAATTAGTAGCTTTGGATAGAAAACACTCTGAAGTTTCTAAAACTGTTAAAATAATGTCTGTGAGTATAACAGAACTGATATGGCAGGCAAAAACCCGAGCAAAATCCATCCGGGATGTCTGAATCAGTCATGTCACACTGTTTTCAATAAGCCAGCTATTCAAAGCCTCATAGTTTAACCCCCAGATTGCAGTTCCTATAGCTTCCACTAGATGTCGACAGTCTTTAGAAAAAGGGTTGAAGCTTTTATCTTGAAAATCAAGGGAGTAAGACCACTTGTTCCTGAGTTCACGTCAAGTGTACTGTTTTGGATTTTGCACGTAACAGGGAATGCGCACTCAGTTCTTTTTTTCTTCTATTCAGCAGGTTATATTCCGTCTGAAATATTATAGTTTATATTCATTTTAGGGTATCTGAGTATTGATTACAAATGCTGTTTGACTTTTTTCGACGAACTTTACGGGTACTTTTGGGATATCGTTTGTCTGCATGGATGAAAGTCTTTGGGCAGGTGGATTACTGAACAAAACGCGCCAACCAAACGGAGCTATATGGATATAAAGAGGAACTTTATCGAACAAAATAACCTTTTATTGTGTAACCTGGACGCTTGGGTATGCCATCAGAGGAAGATCATCAAAGGTAAGCGATTTATTTTATGCTATTTTTGAGTTTTGTGACACCTCTGCTGGTTATGTTATTATGCTAATTGAGTTGAGTGGGGCGCTGTCCTCAGACAATCAAATGTTCTGCTTTCGCCGTAAAGCCTTTTTGAAATAAGACAATGCTGTTAGGTTAACAAGAGTCTAAGCTTTTGAAGGGTGTGCAGCATTTGTATTTTCATGAATGTTTGAAATTAGTATTTTTGTAATTTGAATTTGGCGCTCTGCATTTCACCGGATGTTGTCAAAATCGATCCCGTTCACGGGATTGGATCCATAACAGGTTAACAAAGACCTGCAGTTAGTTTCAGAATGGGTGGCAAGGAACTAGTTAGTCCTAAATATTTTTAAAACTAAAAGCATTGTATTTGGGACAAATCATTCACTAAACCTCAACTAAATCGTGTAATAAATTATGTGGAAATTGAGCAAGTTGGAGGTGACTAAACTGCTTGGAGTAACCCTGGATTGTAAACTGTCATGGTCAAATCACATTGATACAGCAGTAGCTAAGATGGGGAGAAGTCTGTCCATAATAAAGCGCAACTCTACCTTCTTAACTTCACAAGTACCAGCAGCAGAGGTGACTGTTTTGGAGAGCCTGGCGTGCCCAAAGTAAAATGCCTCCCATTTAGGCCCAGAAAATGGGATATGCATATATTTAGTACCATTGGATAGGAAACACTCTGAATTTTCCAAAACTGTTAACCATTTGTCTGTGGGTCAATCAGAACGCATATAGCAGGCAAAACCCTGAGGAATCTCTGTCCTGGAAAAAGTCATTTTGACACATTGCTCATTTTGGAACCCCTCCCTATCGAAAATGACCATATATAGGCATATGAATGCAGTGCACGTCGCTTCATTATGATGTCATCAACCACGAGACGGTGTTTTACTCCATCTTGGATTAATTTAGACCATTGATAAACAGCATGGCATGGGGACACCACGTTCTGAAAACTCTTCAGATTGCGCGCTCACGAGAAGGCGCGCAGTGCCTTATTTATCGTCTTTAGCGTTCAGTTTATATTCGGCTGATTTATAATAGTAAATATACGTAAAAGTGTTCCTAAGGATACATTTAAAACTATGTTTGATTGTTTTTGGACAAGTTTCTAGGTATAATTTGAGCGAGTTGGCGCTGCGTTTCAAAGGAGGAGTGGAGGCTGTCGTTTCTGATTATAACGCAGAACCAAATGGAGGATTTATGGATAAAAGACGTTACTTTTTCTAACAAAAGAACCATGGATTGTCTTCATTGGACACTTAGGATGACCTCAGCAGAAGTTCTTCAACAGGTAATTGATTTGTTTTTCGCTGTGAAATGTGTTATGTGTGTGCCATGATGGCTAATCGATACATGGCTATTGGAAAATATGTGAGGTGAAAGCCTCAAACAAATGAATGTGCTGCTTTCGCCGTAAAGCCTTTTTGAAATCTGACAACGCTGTGATATTGCCAAGAAACAGAGCTTTTGATGAGTATGGAACACTTGTATATTGCTGGATGTTTAATAATTCAACTTTCGGAATTTGAATTTGGCGCTTTAGATTTTCGCTGGTAGTGTCGGGATGAGCCCGCTAGCGACCCACTGGTACTTGAGAAGTTTTAACAGCACTAACAAAAATTATATTCCACATCAAGTAACTGATGCAAGCAGTAAAATTATATATATAAAAAACAGATAGTAATACACCTTATGGAACAGTGGGGACTGTGAAGCAACAAAAACTGGCATACACACAAAAAAAATTGTACCATTATTTAACTAGGCAATTCATATTTACAATGACTGCCTACCCCGGCCAAACCCGGACGACACTAGGCCAATTGTGTGCCGCCCTATGGGGTTCCCAATCACGGCTGGTTGTGATAGTCTGTAATCGAACCAGGGTCTGTAGTGACGCCTCTAGCACAGAGATGCAGTGTCTTAGACAGCTGCGCCACTCGGAAGCCCGCACTATACACACACGTACACATGGATTTTGTATTGTAGAGATGTGGTAGTGGAGTAGGGGCCATGAGGGCACATAGTCTGTTGTGAATGTATTGTAATGTTTTTAAAATTGTATAAGGCAGTTAATTTTGCTGGACCCCGGGAAGAATATCTGCTGCCTTGGTAGGAACTAATGGGGATCCATAATAAATGCAAATACAGATACTACACAGCAGCCATGCCTCTCTAGATACAGAGGGACTGGCCCTACACAGTGGTTTTGCCCATGTTGTGGTAAGATATAAGATGTCCATTTTGGTTTTAGGAGGTTAGCTAGGTCACAGTTCAAGCCATACTTTGAGCAGTTCTGTACTAAACGCTAGTCCTGTTTGGTCATGTTCACTCTTTACAGACAGAGAGGCTGGTTATAGCGATTGACGTTCCCACTATAACCCAAGAGATATACTGTAGCCTATCTATACATGTGGGATTTATGTGGAGAAGTTGGAGTTAAAAGGGCATCTAAAAAACAAAAGGGCAGATTTTTTCTATAATTTGTGCCCCGGGGGCAGTATGCCATGGACCAGGCAGCATGGAGTCCTTTTCCTGCCATGCCACAATGGTCGGTTGGCAGCACACGCAGAGCTGGGTGGGCACTGTCCCTGGCACACACAGTCAAAGCCCCTTTGTTCTCAGTCCCACATCGGCTATTTATATCCATTAACTTCCTTATTGCCGTAGATTGACCATAAACAAGTCGCTATGGGGTTTTATCTCAGAAAAGTATGCAGCTATGTTATGGTCAGACACTAGTTGAAGAGGAATGCTGTAGTGTAGTTATATACCCAAAGGCTGTTTAAGTGTGGGAACAGTCTAGATAATTGTGCCGGCCTAGAGTCAGTGGATGCTCACAGGCATTTGAAATTGGATGTTCTCAATACAAATGAGTTAAATGCTCGAAAACACAAAAATGTTAACCATGTGTGTAGAGATGTTTGGAAAATGAATTTGTCTGCTGACAATGTTGAAAAGTGTGAGTAAAACAAACAGGCTATATGAGAGTTGGAAGTTCTCATGTGTGTGGTTTGGCACTGGCCAATGCATGTCCACTGTCTTTGAAACAATTATTTTTGGTCTAATGTGAAAAGCCTTTGTGGTGCGTTTCACTTGGCTGAGTGAAAATGAATAAAACAATTGAAAAAATGAGCCTCCTACACATCTCGAGGTCTATAAAATTACCACCACCTACGGAAACCACCGTAATACATTGTGTCTGCCATCAGTACACTATATCAGTTATTGTTTTAAACCTTTTACTACCAAAACCAGAAAGGTGTTTAAATGCAGTTTTCACATACAGTATTATTAGCCAATTAGTCTTAAAGATGAGACATTTGGAAAGATTTAAGACACCACAACTATTGTGGTGGGTGATGATATATGCTGTCATGCAAGCTTAGGGAGGACCACACTAGCACTATGAAAACCCAGAAGTACAGTCTTTTGCAGAGCTAGTTCTCACCAAACTGGCCCACTTCCTAAGTGCCCCTTCCTCTAGCTGTTTGAATGAACCACACTGAGAAGGGAAGGAAGAGGAGGGGAAGGAGGGTCTACGACTCTGCGTCCTTAAGGATGGAATTAAGACTGGCTAGAGGTTACCGGCTGTGGTCAGCGGGGTGGTGGAAAGCAGTCTGTCAAACAAGCTATATTTAAGTCCCTCTGGTCCCTTTCCCACAGTGCTAGGGCTCGGAAAATGCGAGAGGGGGAGAGACCTCAAGTTGAAGCCAAACAGCATGGCTAGCTAGCGTGGAATGCTATCGTGCTATCCTATAGTCTACTCAGTTTACTGTTTCAGTTGGGGGCTGATTCACAAGTACTGTGACTGTGTGATTGGGGTCAGGCCTAGCTAGCTTAGAATGCCATCATGCTACACTATACTCTGTTTCAGTGGAGGGCTGATTCACAAGTACTGTAACCCCCCCCCCGATTCACATGTAGCCCACTGAATGATTTGTTTTGGGGAGGGCTGAGGAAATCTGCCATTGTTTATCCATTGTGATGCCAAACTTGGGAATTCCTAGTTACACCACATTTGGCTGGAAAAATTCAAGCTAATCCGATAACTGAGAGTCACAATTTGATAAAAGCAGTCTTTCCTCTCTGTCGTTTATCTTAAAAGGATCGGCGACTAGAAAGACCAAACACAGGGTAAATTTAGCCGATACATTGTTGCTGCAGAGAGTGTGACCTCTGAAAGATGGGAAACAAGTTAATAGGCCTTTGCACAATGGTTCCTCAATAAAAGGCATACCACAATGTTATGACGCACTTTAACTATGTTGGTCAAACCTAAAAACAATATTAACAATAGAGATCTATTATGTTTTATATGGAGATAAGACACTGTTTCACTGAAGAAGTAACATTTAACTACAAGGTGTTGTATATTGGTTGTCACCAACTCTATAACAATGTATACACTTAGACTACTGTATCTTACAACTGAGGGACTGACCAAGGGCCTTGACAAAACAGTGTGAATCAATCTACAACCCAACAACACGTTATACACTTGACCATGATCCACATTCTTCCAGCCACATTCTTTCATTGTTCAATACTTCACCCTATGAAGGCTTGATCTAGCCTGGTTGAAGCAGACTGACGTGAGCGTTCAGTCCAGTTTAACCAGGCTAGGTTTGACCACAGCTTGTGGGTAAATCACTGATGAGAGTTAAGTGCCTGGTCCGAAGGCTTCAGCGGCAGAAGTGACTGCCAACTGTCACACACAGAGCCACAGCTGTGACTTGAATGCAGGACAGGAGTGGCATCCTGTCCACTGAACAGCTTATCATTTGATGGCGCTGGGTCACAATCTGTTGGAATGCTGCTCTCGTCCACTGGAGCCAGCCCAAAGCTCATTTACACACTGTAACACATACTGTGGCACACTGACAAGTCATCTAATGGGAGATAGAGACAGAAACACTATGGGATTGACTGGGAAAGGCTTACAGTATAACCTCATCACTTTATCTCACCGTTCCAGAGCCTCCAAATATTGTAGTGAATAGGGAGGATAGCCGATATGAACCGAAAGACCTCAACACACTAGACTCTGGGCCTCTTCGGCAGGGTGACGTGCAGGCCTGGAGTGGCTTATTCTGTGGGCTGCAACATGTAAAAAACATAGCAGAAACATAGCTCTTTATTCTAGTTGACAGAGAGGCATGTATGTTCTACACAATACATTTTCTACGACATTCTGTAACATTGAATGCTCCTGAATAAGCCCCATGACTATGTCCCAGTATCCACACTATGTATAAGCCCCATGACTGTTCCCAGTATCCACACTATGTATAAGCCCCATGACTGTTCCCAGTATCCTCCCTATGTATAAGCCCCATGACTGTTCCCAGTATCCACACTATGTATAAGCCCCATGACTGTTCCCAGTATCCACACTATGTATAAGCCCCATGACTGTTCCCAGTATCCACACTATGTATAAGCCCCATGACTGTTCCCAGTATTCTCCCTATGTATAAGCCCCATGACTGTTCCCAGTATCCACACTATGTATAAGCCCCATGACTGTTCCCAGTATCCACACTATGTATAAGCCCCATGACTGTTCCCAGTATCCACACTATGTATAAGCCCCATGACTGTTCCCAGTAACCACACTATGTATAAGCCCCATGACTGTTCCCATAGCCACACTAGAACACTACTTAGAATGAACCAATGTATTTGCCATGCATTCTAATGCTAGTCTGTGTGGATACTGGCACAAAGCCAGTGTCTCCATAGGATTAAGTAGAGTAGGTGAGTGAGTGAGGGTCTAGGAGGCAGTAAGGGATAAATAAAACTTCAGAGGAATCTCCACCTCGCTTATCCGCGACCCAGGCTTATCTAGGCACAACAGTGCTTTCACTGTGTGACTA
The DNA here is from genome assembly GCA_030435695.1 of Brachymystax lenok tsinlingensis. Taxonomy (NCBI): domain Eukaryota; kingdom Metazoa; phylum Chordata; class Actinopteri; order Salmoniformes; family Salmonidae; genus Brachymystax; species Brachymystax lenok. The sequence goes on from CM059815.1 coordinate 36,455,670, forward strand.
GGTCCTATTCACTTATCAGAATTGCATTTCATGCTCTTGTTTTTGAAGACTTAGTCCAGTCAGATTCAAAGCTGTCATCAGACTAAGCGAGTTAGCATAGTCTAATATTTAGAAGTTAGCTTAGCTATGTCAGTGAATTTTAAACTGTGATGTCCACACCCAGTGCTTAACAGCTCTCTGAGTAGTTATTTGCAGTATTTCAAAACATACAGCCTACAGCATGTTGACATGGGTCATCATTCACAACTTATAGGATAGTCTCACATGCAGATGTCCTTACCGTTCACTGTGTATCACTGTCCTTGTCTAACTTTATTCTGGTATACATGTTTTAGGCAGGAGAGTTCATTTTTTTAACTCGCTTTTTCCAAGGTACTTTGACGGTCTTTCCCAAAAGCATGACTCAGAATATGTTTACATAATTTTCTCTACCGCAGGAACTTGAGTCAAATAGTTTTACATTGACTGACTGATTTACAAAGAAAGACAAAAAAAAGTACCATGAGTAAAGTGTTCCTGAAAGACGACCAACAATGATTAATGTTGTCAGCTTCCTGTTTTGGTGGTCTGACTAGTCAATACTACTGTGTCCTGCTATGGTCATAGCTAGGCTCTTGCCTCAATTGGTCTACCTTGTGACATGGTTGGAGATCACAGGTTGTGACGGGGGGAAACATTCTGTTGCTGCACCGTGGCTTTGAAATGTAGTTTATGGCAGTAACGAGAGATGCTGTAGTCCGCCCTGACATGGGTGGCCTCTCTCCTATGCCTCAACGATGAGGTCAACAACAACAACATGTGAGGTCACCCAGTGCCAAACCACAACTTTTCAAAGCCCATTGGTCCTGACCTGGAAAATGGCTACCAAAAAAGGTGGAGTGAGGAGCAGACTGGGGTGGAGCAGGTTACCATTCAAGGGGTGTGTGTGTGTGTGTGTGTGTGTGTGTGTGTGTGTGTGTGTGTGTGTGTGTGTGTGTGTGTGTGTGTGTGCGCAAAACAAATCAGTCAATGAAGTTTTGCGATTTGCAACCTTAGTTGCAGGTTTGCAACTTAGGTATATTTACAGTACATCTCACAACCACTATCTATCTCCACACCCACTCAAAGCATCTATAAGGGTCTACAGTAGGCCTATGTTTCCATGGGTTGTCTGCACACCAGGTTGCATGAATGACGCAACAGGAAGTGGTTTGACATTTTTCACAACAGTTGAACAAATAGGCAACAACACCCACATAGTGCCAAGGAGGCCCCGCTTCCTCTGTATCCAAACATGATGTGAAACAACCGTGTTCTTTCCCTATCCTTGGCATATGTCTAGTATTTGGTACATTCAGACTTTAGCTGTTCTTGATTGAACCTGCCTAGCACAATTGAACCAATTGAAAAGTCCAGAAAGTGAAAACCCCACCCACTTGACACTTCAGGAAAGCTAAAGCAAACTCTCAAAGTATTTGAAAGATTTCAAATAGTATTTGAACCCAGGTCTGGTCCCTACCACTTCTCCGTCATTTATATTTTTACACCCGCTCACAAACGGGTGCGTTGTGTAATCGTATAGGCATTGTGAAGAATTGAAAAAGTCCGTATCCTGTTGTCTCGCTGGTCCTAGTCAGGAAGAGTTCATTGGCATGGTTGAACGTACAATACTGAAAGCTCTATCTGTATCCAATAGCATGTTATTCACATCTCTTTGTACCATAACAGGGAGTGCCAGAATTATAGTGCGTAATTCCTGGGCAAAAGATCATTATCTGAAAGGAACGTCCTCTGTGGACGTTTTAACAACGTGGCTAGTAATATTACGTCTTCTCTAAACCTCTTTAGCGAAAACTCTCGGGGGAAACCAGCTGAAGGGCTCTACTGTCTCAGCTGTATACGGATATAAAGATGCCATTGTTTATCGTTCGCTGCTAGTTTACAATTAAAACCCTTGTGTTATTTACGTGTCTTGTTTAATGTAGATTAATTGCTATGCTGTCATACGGATGCATGTCAATAGGGTTCGGTTGCATGCTTTAGGTAGCTTCAAATGTTTACAATTAAAATCCTTACAATTAAAATCCTTGTTTGTAATGTGTCTTGTTTTAATGTCGTTTAATTGACATGCTTTCATATGGATGTGTTTTAGTGTGGTTACGTTGTATGCTTAGTTAGCTACAAATATGGTGAGTTATATTTAATCATTGCTCAACCAACCACAACATTGTTGTCAGTGTGTGTGTGTGTGTGTGTGTGGCTGTGTGTGCGTGTGGCCTTCCTCCAATCTGCTGAATTGACAGAATGTTTACCTGAACACCAGACATGACCTCAGCCGCATTGCTGCAAATTAGTTTTGTGTTGACAGCATTGTTTAGTTGTGTTGTCGCAGCCACCCTCTGTCTGTTTTCACTTTCTTTTCACTTTCCCTAGTCGTTCGGTGCGGTCTGGAATAGCCGAACTAGGACACGGTTAATGCCGGCGCACTGAATAGACAGACATCTGTGTTTAGTCTGTGGCAGTTGGAATGTGATCGCTGTCTGTTCGCCTGTTCATTTTTAAGCGAACAAGCATTGTGAGAAAACCTTGACAGATCCCAAACATATATCTGTCAATACATTCAATCAAAAACATAGAATATATGAAGACACTGCCTTTTGTTTATTTTGCTTGTGGTATATTATGTTGGTGTTACTCTGTTTGGAGTAGTAAAGAAACGTAGGTTGTACAGACTAGCATGAATTTTTCTTCTGTATAGTTTTTAATATATCCTCTGTCACAGGGAAGCAAGGAGATCTATACAGGTTAGTGAAGCCTCATCATTTGATAGTGGTTTTATACTAATAACCTATATAGATCTCCAGCACCTCAAGAGAGATGACCTTTAGTATAATGCTAACAGAAACATGGTAGGGGGCCCTGCATATTACAGTAGGTCAAACATTGACTGGCATGTCTAACAATATTGATGTAACACAGGAAATGGAAAGGATTCTATTTGACTATGGACTATAGTTGACTGAATGTTCTCAGGAGAACTTTACATTTTTGTAAAGACTACACCACAAAATACAGCTTTTAACAGAGGCAGATAGGCCTATTCAGCAAATCACATTTTTTATTGGTCACACATATTTAGCATATGTTATTGCAGGTGTAGTGAAATGTAGTGGCAGATTCAAAGCATTGAGTCTGACCTTCAGCATTTCACACCAAAAGAAGATCCTGTATTCAATCCCATTGTGCCACCTGTATGTATGACGCATCAACACACACACTTTATGATGCTTGAAACCCTTGTCAATATCACTGTATCTCTCCCCTCCTCCACTCCAGACAAATGATGCTCAGTAACCAAGCCAGACGCCAATGAAAGATAACCGTCTGCTGCCATGACGACCAGTCGCTGCACTCTGTTGCCGGAGGTGCTGCCGGAGCGTTCTGACTCTGCCCACACAGGGAGCTGCTTGAGCGACAGGGACTTTGATCCAATGGGTAGCCTGGACTACACGACAGTGCCTGACCTCCCAGGAAAAGCAATGGAAGAGCAGAGCAATCCGGCCAATGGAGAGCCACAGTACTACATGCAAGTGTCTGCCAAAGATGGACAGCTGTTGTCACCGATCGTGGGAGCGTACGCCAAACAGAGGTATGGACCTGCCAAACATGGATGGAATAGAGTTTTGGAAGAGCGTGGAGGGGAGGGGTTGGTGGGGGCCAGAGGTAAAGTGAAGCTAGTTTTAAATATATACCCAAATACAACCAAACACGATTTCTGAATGGTAACAAATCAAGTGCCTCTTAAAATAATTTCCCCCCCTCTATCTGTCTGGGATGTCCTTATTGTTGTCTGTGCAGTGAAAGAGGACCATATAGATCCTATAGATGAGTAACTATGGCTTCAGACAGCTACATAACTTACATACCAATTATACTAACTGGCCCTGTGGGATAAATGTCTGTACATTTGAAACAACAAATGTGCTGTTCTGGCCGGATGGTGCAGAGCCTAAATTTAGCACCTTGATTAGCATGTACACCTGACGGGACTCTGTCACTCACACACACTATGGGAGACAAAAGGGAGTTTTAGCAGCAACAGCTGCAGTCATGCAGACTGGGCCACAACTGTTAGCCCCGCCCCCCAAAGCCCTAAATCAGCCTGTGGCATAGAGCTAGCTAGCATAGGGTGGCTTAGAGATAGATAGCGTAGTAGCAAAGCGGTAGCTAGTATAGATTGGCATACAGTAGAGCTGGTAGCATACATCATAGAATTGGGATAAACTTAATTTGCTACCTATTACAGAATAAATATTACAGAATAAATTGCCATGGTAGTTACAACGTACAATGTATTATTTAATAAATACTGATTGAAGGGTATGTGCTAGCCTGCTCCCAGGTCTACTTGTGCCGTCTTTCCAAATATGACTGGTCATTGGCAAGACAACACAAACAGATCTGGGACCAGGTTATAAAGATGCCTTTTTGTCATATATGTCTAATATAAACTAAATCAACAAACATTATCGCCATAGATGTTTATTAGTTGTTTTCGTATCCAGTGACGTTGTTGTTATGTTGGTTCTGTTGATGATCAACATGAAAAACAATTACCAGATTAGGTTTAAAGGCTTTTATTACTTCAAATTGACGACGACTCAAGTTGTTTTGCTCTAGCAAAATCTTCTTATTCATTCTTTTGTCTGACAAGATGATGTTCATTCTGTTGTGTTAGTTATTGGCAGCGAGATGATGTTCAAGGGGCGATTTGTTGAGTGAGGGGCTCATTCATTCCGTCAAAAACATCGGCTTAGTTTCCTGATGAAATCAAGGCGATCAACAACCCAATATAATCATCCTCCAGATTAGAGGATTAGATGCCATATAGGAGATTGGTGAATCATAGATTACAGTCCATATAGTAAATGAAAGTAATAATCCTCATTGCATATGTTGTTTTAATCCAGAAAATGTTTTATTTGAGTCTATAATCTAAGAGATGGACTGTGTGCATGTTCAGTACAGAGACCGAATAGACTGGGTATTCTAACAATGTGTGACAGCGTCAAATTACACCAACACCCTCCCAGGGTTTTGTTATTTTACCAGCTAGCTTTCTATCCACTAAAATATTGACCTGATATTTTTGAAAACCTCCAGTCAGTGAATTGTGATGTTCAATCTTAGTTGTTATTGTTCTCAGAAAGGGGGAAGGGAAAGGGGGATACCTAGTCAGTTGTACAACTGAATGCATTCAACTGAAATGTGTCTTCCGCGATTTAACCCAACCCCTCTGAATCAGAGAGGTGCGGGGGCTGCCTTAATCAACATCCACGTCTTCAGCGCCCGGGGAACAGTGGGTTAACTGCCTTGCTCAGGGGCAGAACGACAGATTTTTACCTTGTCAGCTCAGGGATTCGATCCAGCAACCTTTCGGTTACTGGCACAACGCTCTAACCACTAGGCTACCTGCCGGGATACTTAGATGTTATTGTTCTCAGAAAGGGGGAAGTAGGATCCCTAGTCAGTTGTTATTGTAATCAGAAAGGGGGAGGATCTCTAGTTAGTTGTTATTGTTCTCAGAAAGGGGAAGGAGGATCCCTAGTTAGTTGTTATTGTTCTCAGAAAGGGGAAGGAGGATCCTAGTCAGTTGTTATTGTTCTCAGAAAGGGGAAGGAGGATCCCTAGTTAGTTGTTATTGTTCTCAGAAAGGGGGGAAGGAGGATCCCTAGTTAGTTGTTATTGTTCTCAGAAAGGGGGGAAGGAGGATCCCTAGTCAGCTGTTATTGTTCTCAGAAAGGGGGGAAGGAGGATCCCTAGTTAGTTGTTATTGTTCTCAGAAAGGGGGGAAGGAGGATCCCTAGTCAGTTGTTATTGTTCTCAGAAAGGGGGGAAGGAGGATCCCTAGTCAGTTGTTATTGTTCTCAGAAAGGGGGGAAGGAGGATCCCTAGTCAGCTGTTATTGTTCTCAGAAAGGGGGGAAGGAGGATCCCTAGTCAGTTGTTATTGTTCTCAGAAAGGGGGGAAGGAGGATCCCTAGTCAGTTGTTATTGTTCTCAGAAAGAGGAGAAGGGGAATACCTAGTCAGTTGCACAACTGAATGCATTCAGCTGTGTCTTCTGCATTTAACCCAACCCCTCTAAATCAGAGAGGTGCCGGGTGCTGCCTTAATCGACGTACAGGGAGCAGTTGTTGTTGGGGGTTAACTTTCTTGCTCAAGGGTGAAACGGCAGATGTTTACTCCTGCGGCCCCAAGCTTCAAGGGGAATAGAAAACGCCAGCCTGTGAAAACATCAGCGTATCTAAAGACAATTTCTTTCTGTTCCTCTTTTCCTCACCTCGCTCTATATCGCCGAAGCCCTCTGCCTGAGCGCCCCATGTGTCGGATCTGTCATGACGGAGGGGGTCAGGAGGAGCTGCTCTCCCCCTGTGAGTGTGCAGGGACCCTGGGTACCATCCACCGGAGCTGCCTTGAGCACTGGCTCTCTGCCTCCGGCACCAGCGCTTGTGAGCTCTGCCACTACCAGTTCACTGTACAGAGGAAGAACCGGCCACTGATGGAGGTACAGTATACACAAGCATAAGTACACACATGCACACACACACTCAAAATGCAGCATGTAAATAAACCATTGTCATAATGACATGTTACCCATACACATACAGTGGGGGAAAAAAGTATTTAGTCAGCCACCAATTGTGCAAGTTCTCTCACTTAAAAAGATGAGAGAGGCCTGTAATTTTCATCATAGGTACACTTCAACTATGACAGACAAAATGAGGAAAAAAATCCAAGAAAATCACATTGTAGGATTTTTTATGAATTTATTTGCAAATTATGGTGGAAAATAAGTATTTGGTCAATAACAAAAGTTTATCTCAATACTTTGTTATATACCCTTTGTTGGCAATGACAGAGGTCAAACGTTTTCTGTAAGTCTTCACAAGGTTTTCACACACTGTTGCTGGTATTTTGGCCCATTCCTCCATGCAGATCTCCTCTAGAGCAGTGATGTTTTGGGGCTGTCGCTGGGCAACACAGACTTTCAACTCCCTCCAAAGATTTTCTATGGGGTTGAGATCTGGAGACTGGCAAGGCCACTCCAGGACCTTGAAATGCTTCTTCTGAAGCCACTCCTTCGTTGCCGGGCGGTGTGTTTGGGATCATTGTCATGCTGAAAGACCCAGCCACGTTTCATCTTCAATGCCCTTGCTGATGGAAGGAGGTTTTCACTCAAAATCTCACGATACATGGCCCCATTCATTCTTTCCTTTACACGGATCAGTCGTCCTGGTCCCTTTGCAGAAAAACAGCCCCAAAGCATGATGTTTCCACCCCCATGCTTCACAGTAGGTATGGTGTTCTTTGGATGCAACTCAGCATACTTTGTCCTCCAAACACGACGAGTTGAGTTTTTACCAAAAGTTATATTTTGGTTTCATCTGACATTCTCCCAATCCTCATCTGGATCATCCAAATGCTCTCTAGCAAACTTTAGACTTGCCTGAACATGTACTGGCTTAAGCAGGGGGACACGTCTGGCACTGCAGGATTTGAGTCCTGGCGGCGTAGTGTGTTACTGATGGTAGGCTTTGTTACTTTGGTCCCAGCTCTCTGCAGGTCATTCACTAGGTCCCCGTGTGGTTCTGGGATTTTTGCTCACCGTTCTTGTGATCATTTTGACCCCACGGGGTGAGATCTTGCGTGGAGCCCCAGATCGAGGAAGATTATCAGTGGTCTTGTATGTCTTCCATTTCCTAATAATTGCTCCCACAGTTGATTTCTTCAAACCAAGCTGCTTACCTATTGCAGATTCAGTCTTCCCAACCTGGTGCAGGTCTACAATTTTGTTTCTGGTGTCCTTTGACAGCTCTTTGGTCTTGGCCATAGTGGAGTTTGGAGTGTGACTGTTTGAGGTTGTGGACAGGTGTCTTTTATACTGATAACAAGTTCAAACAGGTGCCATTAATACAGGTAATGAGTGGAGGACAGAGGAGCCTCTTAAAGAAGAAGTTACAGGTCTGTGAGAGCCAGAAATCTTGCTTGTTTGTATGTGACCAAATACTTATTTTCCACCATAATTTGCAAATAAATTCATACAATACAATTTGATTTTCTGGATTTTTTTTCCTCATTTTGTCTGTCATAGTTGAAGTGTACCTATGATGAAAATTACAGGCCTCTCATCTTTTTAAGTGAGAGAACTTGCACAATTGGTGGCTGACTAAATACTTTTTTTCCCCACTGTATACTGTGCATGGCCCTTCTCGCTGTGCATGGCCCTTCTCTCCCCATCTGTCCACATAATCCCAACAAACACATATATGTTTGTCCGCGCTGGGCTTAAAACCAGGCCATTGGCCTGTCCTGTTTTTCCATGTTATTTTCATGTTACATCAAAACAACATGCCAAAAAATGTTGTTGGCTCTTGCTATCTTTTAGGAAGAACACAGTCTAGTAAATCTGTCATGTATAGTTATAAGCTGTGGTGTGTGTGTGTGGTGTACAGTTTGGTCTATATGCACAGATGGAATATGACGTGAAGGGGGTTGAAGACACTTTGGGCTTCTGGTAAACATTCCATGACACTTCACACACCCCACTTCCTCTACATTCTCAGCAGTTACACTAGTTGTCAACCAATCCTCCATGTTACTGTGGGTTATATCATCACACTGGTGTTACTGTGTGTCTTATTAGCAATGTAACAGTTAAAAGTGCATGTCTTTCAGGGGTGCATTTCTCGAAAGCTCTTAAATCGCAAAGTAATTGTCAACACACAGCAAAAACACCTAGTCATCTGTCCTCTGTAAATTAATACTGCAATTGAATAAATCAACTCCAAATGAGTTTTTATTCTCGTGGTAATAATAAGTAAGCTCACCGCCAATATCGGTTGTATTTCTGAATTTCTTTTCCCCTCATTTCCCCATATATTTGAATTAGATTTCACCCCATATTTTTGTGGAATGAATTCGACCACAATAATAATGTGTGTGTTCCTGTGTGTGTGTGTTAGTGTGCTCGTCTCCACAATAACCTCTAGCTAACATGTTATTACCCCCTAGCATCTCCTCCATTCTTTGTGCATCAGGACACTGCCTCCATATATAATTGGATAGCGGTGGTGCTAAGTGGTTGTTTGGTGGCAATTACACCCGTACCATGCATACCATGGTAGCATTTCTCATCAGACCTGGGTTCAACTACTATTCCAAAACGTTCAAATACTTCGATTGTTTGCTTAAGCCTGTCTGGTTTGCCGGATTGGTGGGATTTTGGGGCAGTTCTATTGGTTCCACTGTGCTAGGTGAGCTCAATCAAGCACCGCTGAAGTAACTGAAATATTTTAAATCGTATTTGAACACAGGTCTGATTCCTCATGAATATAATATCTCATCTATATATCATGCCTCATCGTCTGGATCATAAGGAGAGCTCTGTTCCATGGGGTTTTGAGGATGCACCAGGATTTTTTATTTTATATTCTTGGAGCCATAGACTTTTAATATTGAGGGTTGGTTTGCGATTGTTCAGGAGAAGTCTACTTTCCAAATATTTTAAGAATGGGCTTTAGTTTAAGATGTACTCTGGAACTTTTGTATAATTTCATCCAGTAGTTTTGAAAATGATGCTTACGAGCCAAAAGTGTTCCCTTTTGTGTACTATGTCATCAAATTGTGCAACATGTTATCAATTTCGTATGATATGTTACGTCCTGAAAATCATACAAATATTGAACAATAGGTTACCAATTTGTTGTGCTTAAGATCCTGGAGTGCATCTTTAATATACTGAAACCAAGCTAGCTGTCTATCCAAGCGCATGTTGCTTTGTAATAGAGGCTGTATGCAGACCATGAGGGAGCAAATGGCATAGCTAAATCAGCAAGGCATCAAACAAGCAATGTAGCTGATTGGGCGATCATTTGGTTGGCTCTAGCCCAACCTAGCCCAGTCCGCGAAGACCCGACCCGCACCCTGTTTTAGAGTAATCCAGCTACACTCTCCTATCTCTTAACATATTGCTATCAAACTCAGTTAGCAATTTTCTGCTAGCAATACACTGCAGTTCCTGTTAGCTGGAAGACCATAAAACAATATAATGGTGTTAGCTGAGCAAATCTAGAATTTACTCTAACAAGACCTCGAAAAACCAAGGGTGGTTACCAGAGCCCTATACTACAGTACATACCTGGTTTTAGGAATTAGCGAGGTAACTTTGGTCAATTTAGTTCAACTCGGGATAACCAATAGCAAGAAAGTGACTCCCCTTTTGGCCAGGTACATTTCTATGGCAGTGAACCTGCTCCTGGGCAGGCTAGTCGCGACCTGAGGAACAATGAAATCAGATTCCCTCCCTCATCATCCCCTTCATTTGAGAAAGACAACTGACTAAATATTGTATTAATCAAACGTTTTTTTGGGTGTGTTAAAAAATAGCAATGGTAAAATACCTATCACATTACACATTTATTGTTGACGCACGCGCATAATTTTCATGACGTTGTCAGCCAAACCGTCAATGAAGACGAAACTTCAACAAGCCTATTTCACACTATAGCCTGTTGAACTTTATTTTTTATTTTGATTTCGGCACAAATTAAAATGTGGCAGACTCGCCCATTGATTGATGTTTCGGTTGACAGCAAAAATGTGACATTTTCTCTACTCTCTCCGTCTCTAGTGGGTGCGTAACCCGGGCCTGCGCCAGGAAAAACGGACGCTGTTCGGCGACATGGTGTGCTTCCTGCTCATCACGCCTCTGGCCACAATCTCGGGGTGGCTGTGTCTGCGGGGGGCCGTGGACCACCTGCACTTTTCCAGCCGCCTGGAGGCCGTGGGCCTCATCACTCTCACCGTGGCCCTCTTCACCATCTACCTCTTCTGGACCCTGGTGAGTGGAGGGGGGATGGAGGGTGGCAGCCAATACATCTCAGCAGAGGTCAGACTGATTTTGGGTGTTTCTTGTGCATTTTGCTACTTGGTTTGCTCAGGGTAAAAGATGCCCTTAGGCACAGATCTAGGATCAGCTTACCCTGTCCCAATTCTAGACATTACTCAACACAAAGCCAAAGTCAGACCAGCGCCTAGGGCAGGGATGGGCAACTTTGATGGGGGTGAGGATCACAAAAAAGTTGCTTGCTGGTCTTCGTACCCCCCAGATAGCTGGCTGCTAGACTAATCTGAAAAAAGTTAGCTGGCATTGGCTAATTGAGTGAAAATCAGTGACTGACATAAGAGAAACTGCTGATGCACAACCAAATTGTACCTTGTGTATTGTACTATTTTAACTTAGTAAGTTGAGAGACTGTGTTTCAAAAAAATGTATTAATCAGAGGGCCTTCAAAAGGGGCAGTCGCATGCAGCCTGCCAGCCACCCATCTCTGGTCAAGGGGCATTTTTTTTTTTTTTTACATTTAACCAGGCAAGTCAGTTAAGAACAAATTCTTATTTACAATGACGGCCTACCAGGGAACAGTAGGTTAACTGCCTTGTTCAGGGGCGGAACGACAGATTTTTTCCTTGTCAGCTCGGGGATTCGATTCAACAACCTTTCGGTTACTGGCCCAACGCCCTAACCACTAGGCTACCTGCCGCCCCAACATCTTCCTCTTCCACTTGTTTGGGCTTGCATAATGCATTACAGTAGTGGGAACAGTATGTACAGTATTTTAACCTGATTTGGCCTCTCTCTACCACAGGTGTCGCTCAGGTATCACTGTCGGCTGTACAACGAATGGAGGCAGACCAATCAGAGGGTGGTGCTTCTCCTCCCCAGGTCACATGGTGAACTGTCTGCTCCGCCCTCTTCACGAGGCCCGTCTCGCGAAAAACGGCCATCCAAAGAGACTATTGTCTGAGCAGCCCTCTCTTCAAAAGCCATGAAGGAGAAACATTGAGGAAGAATGGGGATAGTTCTATAGGCGCCAGAACAGTATTTGCTTCTGGTGCCCTCCAGTGCTGAACTTTGAAGTACCCACACAAGTGTGGAATTGCCACCAAATATATCATTAATGGGCACCTGGTTGTACATTCTGGCACCTAGGAATGGTTTAAACACACATTTACTAAGGAGGTAGAGTTACTGTACAAGAGACCTCTTCAGTGAAGAAGCATCCATTTTGGACTCAAAATGCAGCAGCATTACATCCCACCACTGCCACAAATGTCACACAGGGATGGACAGGTACATTTGGTGATATAGATGGGGTGGAGTGCATAGTTGGTCATAAAGCATTTGGACTGAAGGACAGCCAGGAAAAGTTTGCCACTGTGACCGTATGCTGTGATTGCTGATTCCTGTGAAGTGCAGAAAACAACATTATGTCCGGTTCATATAACATACCAACATAAACCTGTGTATAGTATTACTATATTAGTCAGTGTCACATTCTACCAATCAACAAGTCAAAACCCAGTGTAAATAAGTACTTCAACTACTTAAGTATTTTACATAGTATTAAACTCTTACCTTTACCTACATGTGTGGGTCTCTGTGCCTCAAACCAGGGTCATGTTCATTATGCACCAAACAGAAAACTTACTGAAACAGTGAGGGACTACCTGGACTTATCCAGTAAGACATTTTCATTCTGTTTCAAAAGTCTTTAAAACGTTTCACTACGGTGTGCCCTGCTGAACACGATCCAACTTAAAAGACAGGCTTTGTGGAGTGTTAAACAGGGCAAAGGTTGATGTAGGCCTATACTAACGGCTCAGTCATTCTTTGCAAGTCCCCCCCTTAGGAACACGTTCATTAAGTCTTCAAGTACATTGAGGTTTACCTTAACATATCAAAAGGACATTTTGAATTAATTTATATTTAGGATACAAAGTAGTTTTTTTGTGAGAAAAATACAATATGGTCTCAGTTGAGAACTGGTTGACTGTGGTATATGTTAATATTTTTAGTGTTAGTCATTCACTTCACTTACAAATAGCTCTGTATTTGCTAGACATCCCGTCTTTGTGACTCATGAGTGGCCATATTTGTCATTTAAAATATGTCATTGTGTTAATGGTGTTTTTCTTTTGTTCAATGATTTTATAATCACTGCCTTGTAAAGTATTCTTCTGTGATAGTTCTCTTCCTAGAAATGGTTGTATAGCCAAGACTATTCAGGTTGATTAGAAGGGCCAAAAACACTTACATTTTCTGTCTAGGGAACTTTTTTTTTTATCCTATTGAGTACATGGTGCACTTATTTAACTCTTTAGCATCTTCATTTGATCAAATGTCAGGCTTCACTAGGCTACACACTGAGCTGGTTGGTGAAGTGGAATACACTTCTGTTATGCGTTTGTGTGTGTGTGTGTGGGGGGCAGTTTGATAAAATAATTGATGTCTCTACAGTCCAGATATTTTATTGGCTGTTTCCAATAAAAATATGAACTTAAGGACTCCCGGAGCTGTTCTAAATGTTATTACATTTCCATTAAAGTATAAGAAGTGATTAACTGAATCAGCTCACATAAAACTATCCTCCCAGATAGTGTCCGATTGGTAACCTTAAAGCATACTCCGATATGAACATGTAATGGGTATTACTTGACTTTCATAAAGCATTAATGAATACAATTTCAAGTGCCATAGATTGTTCTATGCCATAGAAAAGGATAGGATACTGTTCTCATAATTCTAGAGAAATAAGATTTCATTGAGTCAAAAAAAAAATGAAAGGCTTTGAATAACAAAAAGGCTGGCTGTGGTCTACTAGATACAGGGGTGTATTTATCAGTGCACAAAGTAGAAAAACGTTTTGCAACTGACAATGTTTTGTAACAAAAACTAGCTTCTGATTGGATAAGTTCTGTTTTATCCCTCCCCATGTGTTTGCTTCCTAATTAATGCACCCCAGTTGCTTGGTCTTGGCTAGATGGGATCCAGCCTGTCAAATTAAAGTAAAATTTTTTTTTTTTTGCATTTGAGCTAACCCGTTTCATAATTCTCCTAAACCCGCTACATTAATCATCCTAACCTGCTACGAAAAGTAAAATCTGACTTTAATTTGACAAAAGCAGAATCCTTCTAACCATGACCCAATTGCTTCAGAATAACCATCAAACAGATCAGGGCCCCTTTATTCACAAAGCATCTCAAAAGGAGGAGTGCCGATGTAGGATCAAGATGACTGTGATTAAACATGTAAAACCGATCCTAGATCAGTAATCCTATACGAGACACTGAATATTGGCAAAGATTTAAAAAAGTTAAACAATATTCCTATCTAATGGAAATACAACAAAATCAATAGTTTATTTTTTCATTAAATGTGAAGGTTACAGAAAGTCAAACAACGCATGCATATGACAAATCTGAGGGAGAAAATAAAAATCAACAATTTTTTTAAATGTATGCATATGACCGACGCCTAATGACTTAAGAAATATTGGTGAGGAAATTTCAGTTTCTGAAAAGGTATGTCTAGTACAGCATAAAAACAAAGCGTTTTTGCATTCAGCCGTAAGTTAACATGAGTATACGCAGTCATGCTAAATTCAAAATTGATAAAATCTTCAATTGACATCTGTTAGAGTACAATCATGATCACAGACCCATTGGTTTGAGGAATAATGCCAAAACAGCCATCTTTAACTATTACTTGGCTGCTGGCTGAGTTTGTTAATACTAACCCTTATGACACATTAAGCTAATGCCAAGCTATTATATGGACATTAAACCTGTACCAGACATGGATCCAGCAATTAGTGGTTTATTTAAAAAAAAAAAAAAAAAAGGGGCTCCTGGAAGAAAGTCTGACCAAGACTTGGACAGCAGGTTCAAGTTAGCCATTTCTGCATCAAAGCTGATGTGATACAATTAAATACAATACATTTTCCCACAGAGTCTACTGGTAGTATACAGCATTGTCTTGTAAAACAGTCTTGGATGTAGCATAACGAGTCAAATATATAAAGAACATAGCGGAGACAGGGCATTCTTCTCAGTAACCAGGTTTCCATCCAACCATTCCATGCAGATGAATGACCGGATGCATAAAAAGTCCTGACAGGCCTTATGGAAACAGCAAATGTGTCATAAAATGTCCCAATGTCGACAACAAAATATGCTAGGCATGGTGAGATATTACAGTGAAATTGTGATAATTGCGTTGGAAATGCTTTTATGCGCAAATATTTGTATAAAAACCATCACGTCGCAGTAAACTTGGAGTCACGCGATGTAGCCTAGTACCAAGGAAATAAAAACATCTATAGACATGAATGCTAAAGAAATGCATTAAACAGTTTGTTGTTGTTCGATACAGTAAAACTTGTGTGCACTCTAACGTCACACACAGCCATTTATCCGCAGCAAGTCAGTTTGATGGAAACCCGTCTGGTGGGAAAATTGGCATATTTTTTCTATGCTGACTTTAGAATATTCACATGAAAATCTGTCACCTATTGGATGGAAACCTAGCTAATGGAACACTGACACCTTGTGGTGTAGTGTGTAACGTTCAGACAAACTTTGCCAATACCTGCAATACCAAAAGTGGTCATCCATAAGTACACGAATGGAGGACCATTTAGAAAAGCTGCTGCGTGCTTCTTTCAAATTACAAAGCTTTATTCTTTCGAGTTTCACAAACATTCCGAAGTACGCAACAACCTGGCTGTCTAACTAGTATCTGAGCGAGAGAAAAAAAAACACGAATAAAATTACCTTCTATAAAAGAGGCCGTTAAAATGTTATATTTATCGAAAATCAGATGTAAAAACAAAACAAAGTCACAGCACCTCGAGGTACAGATTCATTCTGTAAGCTGCCTCTCCTGCACAGAGCTGTCCAAAGTAACTCTACAAAAGAAACTACCGGGACTAGAAAACATTATTTGGTTCAGAAAAAATGCAAGTAGTGATGGTTCATTTTAAGATTACACATAAAAAATAATGTAGGAAAAAATAACAGTTTTACAATCTTGAGAAATTAGGAATTTCAAACTAAAAAGAGCAGAATAGAAATTCACACGGTTCTTATAATACACTAAAAAGATACAAAATAGTTCTGTGGTAGTTCGGTTGGCAGCTGAGACTGGTTGAGAGAGGGGGGTGTAGGGCAGTGGGGTGGTACTGGTAAGATCACATTATGGAGCAACCCCTCTTGGCAGCACGTGGGTCTCCCTGGAAAGCCACAAAACAATCACATTTCAGTCAATCTACAAAATATTTTGCTGAAAAAAGTTGGATGCCAATACCACAGTTCTCAGTCAGTCTAAAACTAACATGGTGATTTTTGCAAGACAGAGAGAAAAAGCCCACGCAACACTGAGTTATTTTCTTTCGGTCCATAATTAATCACAATTCTAATCCAAAGAAATATTTAATTGCTGAAAATAGCTATGGTTATCCATAAAGTCCCATGTTATTTACAGTGCATTTACCTGCTGGTGGAAGAGATCTTCCTCAATGACCTCCACCCCCTCGTCATCCTCATCCTCCTCCATGGCTGTCTTGTATGAGGTGCTCCTCCGGGCCACCTCCTGGAAACAGGAAGAGACCAAGGTTGTGTTCATTAGGCACCGAACGGAAAAAAACTGACTGAAACGAGGGACTACAGGAACTTGCCCAGCAAGAAATACTTCTTTTCGATTGCGTAATTTTTTTAAACAATTCTACAGTGCGCCCTATGGAACGTAGGTGCGTTACGCCCATTAACTTCTTAGGGAGCGGCAGCAGAGGTGACTGTTATGGAGAGTCTGGCGTGCCCAAAGTAAAATGCCTGCCACTCAGGCTCAGAAAATAGGATATGCACATAATTAGTACTATTGGATAGGAAACACTGAAGTTTCTAAGAGTGTTCAAATATTGTCTGTGGGTATAACAGAACTGATATAGCAGGGCGAAAACCAGAGGAAAATCCATCCTGAAATGCAGTTTTTGGTGACCTTTGCTCTGTTTGACACTTTCCCCATTGACTTCAAGGCAATCCAGCTCCTGGATTGCAGTACCTATGGCTTCCACTAGATGTCTGCAGTCTATATACAAAGACCGAGCGATTGGAGTAAGAGGAACGGATAGGAACAGGAAATGGTCAGGGGAGCTGAAATGTCAACAAGTTCTCGGGCGCGAGTCTGGGTGCGCGCCCCACTTTATTTTACTTATATAACGTTTAGGTGACCATCCGAGTTAAATATTATCGCAAATATTCATAAAAGGAGAGCTAAGGATGCATTATAACTGGTATTTGATTTGTTTAGGAAAAGTTTATAGGTGTATTTGAACGCGTTCTCTTCACGTTTCAATGGGCGATTCAACGTATTTTCTGAACATAACGCGCCAAACAAACTGAGATTTATGGATATAATAAATGACTTTTTCTAACAAAAGAACCATTGGATGTCTTCGTTGGACACTTGGGAAGCCCTCAGCAGCAGTTCTTCAAAAGGTAAGGGATTTGTTTTCACTGTGAAATGGGTTTTGTGTGAACCACGCTGGTTTATGAATTTATGCTAATGGTTAAATATTGTAGGTGCTATCCTCAAACAATCAAATGTTGTGTTAAATATTACAATTTTTTATTTAGAATTTGCAGCGCTATGTTTGCTCTGAAAACGAGCCTGCTAACGGGATCCAATCCCTAAGAGGTTAAAGAGACAGCTTAACTTCTTAGGGAGCGGCTGCCGAGGAGACCATTTTGAAGAGTCTGGCGTGCCCAAAGTAAAATGCCTGCCATTCAGGCCCAGAAAATAGGATATGCACATAATTAGAACTATTGAATAGGAAACACAAGTTTCTAAAAGTGTTAAAATAATATATGAGAGTATAACAGAAGTGATATAGCAGGTGAAAACCCGAGGAAAATCCATACGGATTTGCTGTTCTTTTTGTAAAGGACATTTTTCTCCATTGTGCCTATTCATTTCTCTGTTATGTAGGACTGAGACTGCAGTACCTATGGCTTCCACAGGATGTCAACAGTCTTTAGACAAGGTTTCAAAACAATAGGGCTAAAGGGAACCGTATAGAAGCAGATTTACTGAAGGAAGTTGAAATGAGAAATACTTTTTCCGGTCACGAGAACGAGAGCATGCCTCACTTTATTTTCCTTTCTTATTAGTCAGGCTACAATCCGGTTGAAATATTATAGTAAATATTCATAAAATGATACCTAAGGAAACATTAAAAATGATGTTTGATTTGTTTGGAGAAATATGATAGGTATAATTTGAACGCGTTCTCTTCACGGTTCTATGGGCGACTCCGGTGGATTTTATAAACATAACGCGCCAACCAAACAGATTTATGGATATAATAAATGACTTTTTCTAACAAAAGCAGCATGGATTGTCTTCGTTGGACACTTGGGAAGCCCTCAGCAGAAGTTCATCAAAGGTAAGCGATTTTATATTAGCGATTTTATGCGTTTTGTGAGACCCGTGTTGGTTATGGATTTATGCTAATGCATAAAATATGAGAGGGGCTATCCTCAAACAATTAAATGTTGTGCTTTCGCCGTAAAGCCTGTTTGAAATCTGACAACGCTGTGATATTGCCAAGAATCAGAGCTTTTGATGACTATGCAACACTTGTATATTGATGAATGTTTAATTAAACTTTTGGATTTTGAATTTGGCGCCTTACATTTCACTGGGTAGTGTCGGGAGTGGGGCGCTAGTAGTTAACAATAACTCAGGTCTCCATAAGTCCTTTATAAGACTTGTATAAATGCTTCATAAGGTGGATTAAAGGTTCAGTACCTCTCCCTGAGGGTTGAGCAGCAGCACCTGGACATCCTCCCCTGTGCCCCAGGACGCCTGGCTCTTCCACACCAAGTCTGTGGGGGGGTTGGAGGCCACACCCGCATTGGACGCCCACACCTGGGACAGAGAGAGACAAAACACAGGTTACAAGGTTGAGAATGTGATGTAAAGTAATTAAACAGGCTACAATTCTAAAATGGATATTCTCCATAGAAAGTGCTCTTTAGTCCAGGGCTAGGTTTAAGCTATGTCCAGGAAATCTTCCCATACAGCCATCATCAAATATCTGCTTGTTGTTCCTCCTCACCATAGATAAATCTAACTCTGCTCTACAGTGTTATACCACAGTGAAGCAACATAATACACAGGAAAGCAAATATTAATTAACTAGCAGAAAATGCAGTCTTACCGTGACTTTCTGGCCTGCCTTCAGGACATATTTGGGGGTAAACTTGTAGGTGGCAGAGACCTCTCCGATGGTCCTGGTCAGCTCATAACCCACCATGGCCTGGTTCTGGGGAAGAGGACACGAGTAAACACGAGTTAACTATATTCATCCTTTATTTACGGTACCACTGACATTAATCTCTTTTTAAAGGGAGCCCTGGCCACGAGTTTGATTATAGTTTAAGTGATAGTACCACAGGCTGTGGTTTAAGCTGTAGTATTCCAAGTCGGGTTGGGGGAATTGCAGTGGAACAAAATTAAGAATACAGATTGTATGGGACAAAATTAAATGTTTTTGAAAAAGATAATTCTAAATAAAATTTAAAATGTATACTGGTTCTCTTAATTTTAAGGTTGTGACATTAGATTTGGGGAGGGGTCACCAGAAATGCTGGAGAAAGAAATTGTGTCCCTGCAGCGAGTGGGAGTTGTTAGGCTCAGATGCAGTTGAGCACCTTGCCATGTCTGCACCACACATGCTCAACACTATGGCTGTGTTCCAGACAATCTGCAAAGCAGTCATGCACCATCTCACACCTGGATAAGCGTTTCAAATGTCAGTGACCGCATCGATAGGATATTGCAATCGGATGCACAAATGCTTTGAAGATGATCTGGAACACAGCCTTCATTATTAAATAACAATTGGTTCTTAACTGACTTGCCTAGTTAAAAGCTTACATTACCGGTGAAGTTCTGCTGTCAAACAAAAGGAACACGTGTCTGAGCGCACACTAATGTTTGAGAACACATGCAAACACATTCAAATGTATGCGAGAATATTCGATAGTACAGTGCACGTCCCACTCATCTGCAACCCTCTCACCTCATTGGCGGTGTTGTGCAGGCGGATGAACTTCCCATCAGTGTCGAGCTCATCAATGCACACTGGGCCGGTGGTCGAGGCGGAGTGGGCGATGGAGACGGAGCTGCTGGCTTCCTGCTCTTCCACATCCACACGCTTTCTTTTGCCCCGGGCGGTACGCACGCTGCGAGAGCTGGACTGGGCACGGGAGACTGTGACACGAGACGACGGGCTGGGGGACAGCTTCAGTCTAGTGAGGGGAGAGAGATTGGGTAAGAGAGACTCATCAAATTAACACCATTATATTCTCGGTACCAGCTAGACGACAAGCTAGGTAGTTAACATTTCTCCTGCATGAAGAATCTACATAGATGTGTATGCATGTGTACATGTCTGGCCAGTTGGAACACTACCTACACAACTTTTAAACTCAACACCACATCAGCCTGGGACCTGACCCAGAACAGGAGAGCAGAGCCAAACGTTGAAGCCCTACACTCCAAAGAGAAGATGACTGACTGAATTATGTGTTGGTCTCCCCCACCCCCCTCTCTGTGTATGTGTGCTCACCCTAAAGTCCATTTTTACATCCGCATTCGTGCATAACTTTGTGTGCATAAGTGTGACTGTTGCATGAGTCAGCATAAGTGCATCTATGAGTCACTCTCCTCTCCACCAGTAGCTTCCTGTAGGCATTGATGTCTATGTTTCTCTTCACCCTCACCTCTCCTCCTCTCCCTCCAGTAGCTTCCTGTAGGCATTGATCTCCATGTCCAAGGCCAATTTCACATCCAGCAGCTGCTCGTACTCGTCCAGCTGCAGCTGCATCTTGGCCCGGATCTCTGCGATCTCCCGCTCCTTCTCCCCCAGCATCCTGCGGCTGGTGTCCCTCTCCTGGGCCAGGGCTGACTCCAGCTCGTGGATCCGGTCCTGCCATCCACGGGTCTAGAGGAGAGATATTTTACAGGTTAGGGATGTGTTCAGTGGGGACACACACACACAAGTTAGACACATTATGTGTTTGGGTAGTACCTAATTTCACCAGAACATTGTGATTCATGTATTATTCCTGTGTAACATTACTCCTGTATCCTCCATATCATCCCTCACCCCTTTTTGCATTCTGGCTAGCTTAAGTATCAGGCTCTAGTCAAAATGTGTAGCCCAAACAATAATTCTCTTTAAAAAGTAACTTGATAGCATCGTAACCATTGTCAGTAGAG
This sequence comes from Brachymystax lenok tsinlingensis, assembly GCA_030435695.1. Lineage (NCBI taxonomy): Eukaryota > Metazoa > Chordata > Actinopteri > Salmoniformes > Salmonidae > Brachymystax > Brachymystax lenok. Next base: position 36,476,838 of record CM059815.1, read on the forward strand.
GTCTCACCTCTTTCTGCATGCTGGCCAGCTGGGCGGCTAGGCTCTCCACACGCAGGGACGACTCCCGTAGCTCCTCGCGGGCCATGCTGGCCGACGAGCTGTTCATCTCCGACGACAGGCGCACGTTCTCCAGCTGCCCCCGGGGTACACAGGAGGACAGAGCAGAGTTAAAATGGGTTGTGGGTAAAAACAGTGTTAATTTCACACATACGGAAGGATGGATAGTGCAACGCCTCACAAAGAGGAAGTGAACGTCACAGAGAGGGCTTCCTGACCAGCCAGAGAGGAAGTGCAACACCAGAAATGGGTCTTTTTAGATTTGCTGTGTAACGCTGCGCTTGATGATGTGACTTTTTTGGTATGCAACAACTAGTAAGTTTGACACAGATTTACATGCAATGTTCCCAATAGGTCACCCCAGCATGGCGAGACCCACTGGAATGAGGTTTACTTTATGGTCAATTCCACAGCAAGTCAGGAACTGGAACTCCTAAAAGCCTTGGTATATGACCAAACAATATTGGGACCTCCAGTCTGCATCAAGGATCTTGGATGGTGTGTTTCTGCCTTGACCTTGGCCACAAGTTAACAGGTAGGTGTGTGTGTTTTTTCCCGTCTCACCTTGGCCACATAAGTGTTCTCCATCTCATCCTTGTACAGTTTGACCTGCTCGTCGTGCTGCCCCCTCATCTCAGTCAGGGCCTGGGCCAGTTTGAACTCATACTCCACAGCCCGGCCAGAGTCCACCTCCACCAGACGCGTATCGTGTCTCCGCCGTGTCTCCTTGATCTCCTATCAACACAGACGGGGGGGTCATTGTAGCAACATATCTGCCCTGCTGTGGGCTCCTCCATTTCTCAGAAGTTAAGGAAAAGCCCTTTTTAAAGGAAGTAGTACCTATTCAGTATGGGATTTGGGACAGAAGAGACCATACACTACAAACAGAGTCTCAGACATAAGACTTTAAAAAGAGTTAGTGTAGCCTGGACGCTTTTTAGATCTCAGCCTCTCAGAGGAAGCAACAACCCAAAGGGAACCTGAGTGGCGCAGCGGTCTAAGACCCGGGTTCGTTCCCGGGCTGTATCACAACCAGCCGTGATCGGGAGTCCCATAGGGCGGCGCACAATTGGCCCGGCGGGTTAGGGAAGGGTTTGGCTGGGGTAGGCCGTCATTGTAAGTAAGAATTTGTTCTTAACTGACTTGCCTAGTTAAATAAAATAAAGGAGCAGCCCAAGGAATGAGCCAACTCAGAGGAAGAGCCAACAGAGCAACAAGCTCAAGGAATAAACTCAGGACCAGAGAACACACAGCCACCTCATCTCCCCCGTTCTCCTTCATGAGGACTAGCCAAGGATCAAAGACTGATTCCAGATTGAGTATAACATAATTTAACATTCAGGATCTCCAGGTCTTCACTTCTCTTCCCTAACTTTTCATGATCATTATGTTTGTAACGTTTTTTGATTAGTGTTAAAATGTTGAATCTATAAAGAGCTTGTGTTTATCTTGTTATTCTGGAGAAAAACTGCTGAAAGCAGTGGTGTATCAGACCATATACCACTTGTATGACAATACATGTATTTTTACTGCTCTAATTACATTGGTAACCAGTTTATAAATCGCAATAAGCTACCTTCGGGTTTGTGCTATATTTGTGGTATACTTATTGCTTAAGTAAACCCTACAACTTGGTGCCTCCTCAAAAGTTCAGTCAGTGTTGGACAAAGACAAAAGATGGTTCACGGCAGAGCTATGTATTTAGAGCGTAGGGACATTGAGGTTTCTGCATTATGATGCAGTTAAATTACACTACAACATTCTATGGCAGCCATGTTAGATCCATTAACATTACATGGGGAATATAAAAATACAAAAAGATATGTAACAATGTCTATATTGAGAACCATATTCTAAAGGTTGGCCCAACTCTAAATACATGGCTCTGGTTCAAGGTAGTGCACGCACATTCAGGGAAACGTGTATGACCATATGGCACTCTGAAGGGTGTGCTTAGCAATATAACGCTACAGGCATGTTGAGACTGACCACATGTGAGGGGTGGCTTGTTTTACCATAACATTGTGCCGTACTCAACATTGCATACTCAATTGTTGCGTCTAGAGGACACCGAGCCAAGTCTGATCAGAGTAATTGTTTGATATTGGACAAGTAAAACTGATCACATTCGGACAACTCAAATATATATTATTCTTGAGCGTTAATGTCAAGCCCTGTATACTATATTTGGTTCACATGAAATTGTGTCCTTCAAACTTCGCTTTCAAAGAATCCTCCATTTGCAGCCTTGCAGACCTTTGACATTCTAGTTGTCAATTTGTTGAGGTAATCTGAAGAGATTTCACCCAATGCTTCCTGAAGCACCTCCCAGAAGTTGGATTGGCTTGATGGGCACTTCTTACATACCATACGTTCAAGCTGCTCCCACAACAGCTCAGTAGGGTTGAGATCTGGTGACTGTGCTGGCCACTCCATTATAGACAGAATACAAGCTGACTGTTTCTTCCCTAAATAGTTCTTGCATAGTTTCAAGCTGTGCTTTGGGTCATTGTCCTGCTGTAGGAGGAAATTGGCTCCAATTAAGTGCCGTCCACAGGGTATGGCGTTGCAAAATGGAGTGATAGCCTTCCTTCTTCAAGATCCCTTTTATCCCGTACAAATCTCCCACTTTACCACCACCAAAGCCCCCAGACCATCACATTGCCTGCACCATGCTTGACAGATGGCGTCAAGCACTCCTCCAGTATCTTTTCATTTTTTCTGTGTCTCACAAATGTTCTTCTTTATGATCCGAACACCTCAAACTTAGATTTGTCTGTCCATAATCTTTCTTTTTATTGGCCAGTCAGATATGGCTTTTTCTTTGCAATTCTGCCTAGAAGGCCAGCACCCCGGAGTCACCTCTTCACTGTTGACGTTGAGACTGGTGTTTTGCGGGTACTATTTAATGAAGCTGCCAGTTGAGGACTTGTAAGCAGTCTGTTTTTCAAACTAGACCTTACACTTTCTATTCTGGTTAGAGCCAGTTTGCGCTGGAGTAGTACACAGCGTTGTACGAGATCTTCAGTTTCTTGGCAATTTCTCGCATGGAATAGCCTTCATTTCTCAGAACAAGAATAGACTGACGAGTTTCAGAGGAAAGGTCTTTGTTTCTGGCCATTTTGAGCCTGTAATCAAACCCACAAATGCTGATGCTCAACTAGTCTAAAGAAGGCCAGTTTTACTGCTTCTTTAAAAATCTGAAGTTTTCAGGTGTGCTAACAATTGCAAAAGGGTTTTCTAATGATCAATTTGCCTTTTAAAATGGTAAACTTGGATTAGCTAACACAACGTGCCATTGGAACACAGGAGTGATGGTTGCTGATAATGGGCCTCTGTACGCCTATGTAGATACTCCATTAAACAAATCTGCCATTTCCAGCTACAATAGTCATTTACAACATTAACAATGACTACACTGTATTTCTGATCAATTTGATGTTATTTTAATGTACAAAAGATTTGATAAAAAACATTTAAAGACATTTCTACATGACCCCAAATGTTTGAACGGTGGTGTACGTCACCTTTCCCCTTAGTTAACCTGGTTAAGCAGTCTTTATACTGAAAGCTGTCCACGTCATCAACCTGCTGTGGTGTATACTGTGAGACTTGCATTTGCTGCACCAAACATTCCCACTAAAAGATGGCTGTGCTATAACTAATGGTGTATACATAAAAACGGGCATACGAATGTGAACATGTATATAGCTATAAGTAATGGAGGTGTGGGACAGTTCTCTGACCTCGTCGAACATGTTCTTGCGGAACTCCAGCTCCTCGGACAGGCTCTGGTAGCGGTTCTCCAGGTCGATGCGAAGCAGAGTCTCCTCTCCCAGCTGCTTCTTGGCAGAGATCAGGCCAGCATCCAACTGTAGGAGAAGAACAACAGGGTTAACACGTGACTGAGTTCTAATCTACTGGATGTTTAGAAGTTGTTGTAGACTGTGAAAAGACAGTTAAATTGTCAATATAAAAAGACAAAATGTTGCAGATAGTAAATGGAAAAGAGGATCTTTAATTCTGCAAAGTTGAAATCATATATACTGAATAAGGCTTAGGAAACAACAAGACTGGGTACATGTGTGCAAGAGCTATAGGAGGATAGGCTCATGGCTGGAATGGAGTAAAACTTGGTTTCTATATGTTTGATGTGTTTGACTCCGTTCCATTATTCCATTCCAGCCATTACACTGAGCCCATCCTCCTATAGCCTCTTTTTACAATGTAATTAAGATAGATTGCCCCCTTCTGGCTAGTGATGCAAAATCTCCTCAGACATTTGGATGGAGACCTTATCTATCTAAATGTGCTCAGCAATGTGCTTGTTGTTTCTATATATATATATATATATATATATATATATATATATGATAGTTGGCTTCGTCAACATTAAGTTTCACTCAAGCAACAATTGAACTATTCAATGTCATAGTTTTGAAAACAAATATGTATAATGTATAATGTATAAAGATGACTGAATTTAAGCATGGCAATTTCAGTGCAGCTCGTCAATAGGCTGACCAACAGCTGCCATCACAAATCACAATCTTCACGATAGGAAAACTTTTAAGACAACGTAAACAGTAACTTATCTTTGCCTGATCCATACTGCCATCACTTTGAGGAAAGCCTGTTACAAATTAAATGTATCGTTATCATCATCATCTGACTGTTTACCTCCTGGACGGTTCCCTGCAGGTCAGCCAGGCTGGCTTCCAGGGCCCTCTTCTCTGACAGCGTGGTGGCCAACACTGCCTCTTTTGAGTTCAGCTGGGTCTCCATGTCCCTGAGCCGGGCCTGGGCGCCAGCCGCATCAGACTCCTTCTTGGCAAAGCTGCAGGCAGAGGTGGAGGAGGCAAAGCAGCATTGAGTACGGCCCAGCCACGGCGGGTTAGTGTGTGTGTATTAAAACGGCAAGAGGGGATTTCACTGACTGAAGTCCCCACTGTTTGAGTAAACGCACGTGAAACATATCAGCAACGTCAGGCAACGTTGCATACCATAGCATTGCCTTGTAGAGTTGGTTAGATAGGATCACGAGTCGTGATGTCATCAGATCACCATTTCTCTTGGTATTCAAATACCAAGACACAAGGCCTGTTGTCTTCAATTGAAATAGCATAAACAGTAGGGTTTCAAAAGTCCATTGGATCTATGGATTGCTTACTGGTAAACCATGAAGTCACAGTAAATTGGACATTTGGGTGAACTAACCATTTAAACTAGCCTGGTTAAAGCTGACAATGGTAATAATGAGCGTAGATTTTAGTCGTGTTTATCCAGGCTACATTTAAAACAGTCAAACGTAAACAGGATCTCATAACGTATTGCATAAACTATCCTGTGATTTCACTGAAAGGAAACCTGGCTATTTCTCATGCCATAATTCAGGTGCAACGGAGGGCCATATTTGCTTTGAGATAAATATCAAACTCCACATTCAACCTGGAGTTCCTGTGCACACAACTGACTGCTCTGAGTAGCAGAAGGGGAAACAGGATGAGGTTATTCTAGTGGCTATTTGATGAGGCTTATATCTAGACCGCGCTGTATGAAGGCTCCAGATGAGACGAACATAGCAGTCCTTCTCTGGGGCATGCTTACCATATACAATACTGCGGAGTTCACGCTGTGTACTGACTGGGGTTGAACGGCGGGAACCCGGTTACCGAGATTTACCGTCCAAAACCACTCCCCTTTCCTGGGATAAATAACTGAGAAACCGGTAAATGATAAATTATTTATATGAACAGCATGGCGTGAAAAGGAACTGTTAAATGATATGTGATGTCTAAATCTGGCTTCTCCACGGCCTCTGCATGATGAATCATCAACGCTCAGGGTTTGACTGACTTGTTGGAAAGGTGGCATCCTATGACGGTGACACGTTGAAAGTCACTGAGCACTTCAGTACGGGCAATTCTACTGACTAGGATCATGGGATTCAAACATGCAGTAAATACATGTCTAAAGGTCAATGTAATGGTGCTTCTGGAACAGTAGAGTTCAAGGGAAAAAGGGGTGTGGAGTTATTTCACCAGTAGCCACTGAAGATTTTACAAACATCACATGACGTAGGTGTAAAGCTTGCGGATGCCAGGTGTGTTTGAAATTAAGATTAAAAAGGGAGGCAAGGTGTGTATCCGTCAGGGGGAGGGAAGCATTCCTGCCGAGAGCGGGTGTTTCGTGTCTGGATTCAACCAGTGTGGCCTCTTGCCTGACTGAAAAACCATGACATCCACGTTACGCATGAATATTTCCGGTTAAATGAAGTGTCCGTTTCATCTTGTTCATCCATTCATGCCTGTCTGCATGGTATGTTCTGAGAAGGGTGGCACCTTAATGGTTAAGTTAAAAATGCATGTGTAGGTGGTAAACATACTTAAAAACCCTCACTGACTTTTCGTTGTTGACTTCGCGTTGTTTTCAAAAAAGTATTAAGCAAAAGATTGACTGTTGGGTGACCCGTTTTCGGGGGTAGACTAGTGTCAATTAAATTCTCCCTCTCGACTTGGGGGAATGAGGTATGCGTAGGTAGAGCACACTATGTGGAATACAGGGGGAATGTCTGGTATTTCACATACAGCTGAATGCAGGGGGAAAATGCCTTAGCCGACACACGGCGGGGAGGGGGCTGATCCTGTGTGTGTGGCTTTCATGTTACATAAGAATTCTCTAGGTAGACGAAAAGCATTACAGAACGCCAATGTTACTACGTAGCGAGAGGCTTACATTATTCTATAGTTAATGAGTGCTTGTTTTATTGTTTTTCCCAGTACCTGCTCTAGGGAGTGATTTGCTTTATACACTTTACAAAATAAAAATGCTAAAATTTCACTGAGTTACAGTTCCTAGCCACTGTGCTTAAACATCTGCATTGCTTGCTGTTTGGGGTTTTAGGCTGGGTTTCTGTATAGCCCTTTGTGACATCGGCTGAAGTAACAAGGGCTTTATAAATACATTTGATTGAATTTGAATGTTAAGGAAATCAGTCCCTTGAAATAATTTCATTATTCCCTAATCTATGGATATGCATCTGTTGGTCACAGATACCTTCAACAAAATTAGGTGCGTGGATCAGAAAACCAGTCAGTATCTGGTGTGACCATTTTCCTCATGCAGCACAACATCTTGCATAGAGTTGATCAGGCTGTTGATTGTGGCCTGTGGAACGTTGTCCCACTCCTATTCAATGGTTGTGCAAAGTTGCTGTATATTGGCCGGACCTAGAACACGCTGTCAAACATTGATATAGAGCATCCCAAACATGCTCAAGGGGTGGCATGTCTGGTGAATATGCAGGCCATGGAAGAACTAGGACATTTTCAGCTTCCAGGAATTGTGTACAGATCCTTGCAACATGGGGCCGAGCATTATGCTGAAACATGAGGTGATGGCGGCGAATGAATAGCACGACAATGGGCCTCAGTATCTCGTCACGGTATCTCTGTGCATTCAAATTGCCATCAATAAAATGCAATTGTGTTTGTGGCCCACAACCCCACCATAGGGCACTCTGTTCACAACGTTGACATCAGCAAACCGCTCGACCACACAATGCCATCTGTCCGGTACAGTTGAAACCGGGATTCATCCATGACGAGCACGCTTCTCCAGCGTGCCAGTGGCCATCGAAAGTCATTATTTTCCCACTTAAGTCAGTTACAACTCTGAACTGCAGTCAGTTCAAGAAGATGATCTTCCCTGAGATGGTTTGTGCAGAAATTCTTTGGTTGTGCAAACCCAGTTTTGTCAGCTGTCCGGGTGGCTAGTCTCAGACGATCCCGCAGGTGAAGGCGGCGGATATGGAGGTCCTGGGCTGGTGTGGTTACACTTGGTCTGTGGTTGTGAAGCAGGTTGGACACTCTGACGTCTCCATTAGCATAACATAGCTTAATGTCCACCTTGTTTGCCATGGCATTAGCAATTAGCTAGCGAGCTAACCAAGCAAACCAGATGACAGGTTTGATATGATATAGCTAGCTTTCAATATGACCTAGCCATTAAAAATCCTGCTAGCTCACGTTAGCTAGCTAGCATGTTTCAACTCTGATTTGCTAGCTAACATAACTAGCATTTGAGGGCTGACTTCTCATAAAAGTTTGTGTAGTGCAAAAATGAAGGATCCAGCTATGGTGGTAATTTGTGTAATGTCTGACTACTGCAGTACGGCTTGTCCATGTGGTAGCTAACAGCAACAAGCCCAGACGAGCTACATAAACGTTGTGTCAACATCCAGCAGTGATCAGCTTGGTGGTTGCATAGTAACGGCGTCACCAGACCGAATTCTAAATCGAGTTGGCACCAGTCGTGAAACTGGGCTGCACTGGCCCAGGTTTCCTTGACCCAGCTCGAATTTGGCCCTAATGTTTCAGTGAAAACAGGGCTTTATTGTCCTCAGCACAAGGTGCACCTGTGTAATGATCATGCTGTTTAATCAGTGTTAATATGCCACACCTGTCAGGTGGATGGATTATCTTGGCAAAAGGATAAATGCTCACTAACAGGGATTTAAACAAATATGTACACACAATTTGAGAGAAATAACCTTTTTGTGCATATGGAACATTTCTGGGATCTTTTATTTCAGCTCATGAAACCAACACTTTACATATTGTGTTGATATTTTTGTTCAGTATAGAGTATTCCACTGACATAACCCAACAAATACAACACGTTGAAAAGTACACGAGAGGTGGGCAAGCACTACTGTTTTAAATGTAAGCAAAGCAGCTGCTAGCTTGGTTGGCAGAGCTGGACAAAAGGCCACTTTCTGTAGGAAATGGGCTGAACAACTGGTTCAATGAGGGGGACGGAACACAGACATCTTGCAGCTGCCATTTCACTTTGCTGAGGGTTGAAAAGCCATTTTATATCCAAGACGTCCTGCCACCACAGCACACAACCTCCAACTTTCAACCCACCCAGGTCATCCACTGAAACTACCCAGAGTACTGTAGAGAAGAATTCATTAGAGTAGCAAAACTTCAGACAGACCCTGTTTCAGAACTGGTCAAACATGACTCGTATCAGAGGACTTTCATGCATGCATTGACTGGGATGAACAAAAAGGATTTTACCAATATGTGGGCTATTTGTTAGCAGTTTGTCAAATTAACTTCAGATGAGAGTGGTAGGTCGAGTCCACGCTCAGGTTTTTTGGGGGGAATTTGTTTTAAAAATACATCAAACCCAAAACTGTGCTTCCTGAGATCTAGAGGGTACTGGGCTGGCAAGACACCATTGGAGACTGGAGTCAATGGCGCACATGCTGCAGCAGGATTACTGGCAAATAATGGGCATCTGTTGTTCAATGTAATCTTCCAACAGGTGTAGTCTGTGCTTGATGCTTCAGTCAATCAAAATGTCTTCCAACAACACTTCCTAGTTCAATTAAAAAGATTTCACATGTTTGTCGCCATACTTTGCCAAGAGGGAGAAACAAAAATGATTAGCCTATCTGTAGAAAATGTGGTACAAGTTTTTTGTGAAAGGAGGAGTTCTGGAATGTTCCCTTTGCGAATCATAAGTTGAAATACATTTCTTAAATTGCTATGTCCCAAAGTCATGAGGGCAAATATATGCATAGCTGTGCAAAGCCACTAGGCAGATGTTCTGAGGAACTAGTAAACCATGTGTTTGCACACACTTCAGTGCAACTGCCTGCTACTTCATCTTCAGCGATAACCATCATTAAAATCTTCATAGTGGAACGAGTAACGTTCTAACGTTAGTCTAGACTACAAAATGACAACATACAGCCCCCATCATTTTTATGGAGCACAAGTGTTCAAGCTCTAAAGAAACCATAAGCTTATATGAGCCTGCAGGAAGGGAACCACATGAGGGAGGAGGATGTCTTCCCTGTAACGCACAGCGTTGCGATTGCCTGCAATGACAAGAAGCTCAGTCCGATGATGCTGTGACACACCACCCCAGACCATGACAGACCCTCTACCTCCAAATCGATCCCGCTCCAGAGTACAGGCCTCGGTGTAACGCTCATTCCTTCGATGATAAACGCGAACCATCACCCCAAGTGAGACAAAACCGCGACTCGTCAGTGAAGAGCACTTTTTGCCAGTCCTGTCTGGTCCAGCGACGGTGGGTTTGTGCCCATAGGCGACGTTGTTGCCGGTGAAGTCTGGTGAGAACCTGCCTTACAACAGGCCTACAAGCACTCAGTCCAGCCGCTCTCAGCCTATTGCGGACTGTCTGAGCACTGATGGAGGGATTGTGCGTTCCTGGTGTAACTCTGGCAGTTGTTGTTGCCATCCTGTACCTGTCCCGCAGGTGTGATCTTCGGATGTACCGATCCTGTGCAGGTGATGTTACACGTGGTCTGCCACTGCGAGGACGATCAGCTGTCCGTCTTGTCTCCCTGTAGCGCTGTCTTAGGCGACTCACAGAACAGGCATTTATTGCCCTGGCCACATCTGCAGTCCTCATTCCCTAAGGCACACTCATGCAGATGAGCAGGGACCCTGGGCATCTTTCTTTTGGTGTTTTTCAGAGTCAGTAGAAAGGCCTCTTTAGTGTCCTAGGTTTTCATAACTGTGACCTTAATTACCTACCGTCTGTAAGCAGTTAGGGGTCTTAACGACCATTCCACAGGTGCATGTTCATTAATTGTTTATGGTTCATTGAACAAGCATGGGAAAGTGTTTAAACCCTTTACAATGAAGATCTGTGAAGTTATTTGGATTTCTACGAATTATCTTTGAAAGACAGGGTCCTGAAAAAGGGACGTTTCTTCGTTTGCTGAGTTTAAATGCATGTGTGATGCAGGTACAATATTAGTATTAACTTCTTAGGGAGCAGCTCCCGAGGTGACGGTTTTGGAGGGTCTGGTGTGCCCAAAGTAAAATGCCTCCCACTCAGGCCCAGAAAATAGGATATGCACATAATTAGTACTATTGGATAGGAAACACTGAAGTTTAAGTGTTAAAATATTGTCTGTGAGTATAACAGAACGGATATAGCAGGCGAAAACCCGAGGAATTTCTGTCCTGGAAAAAGTGTATTTGACACATTACCTCATTTTGAACCCCTCCCTATTGAAAATGACCATATAAGGGAGTAAGATTTCAGTACCTATTGCTTCCACTGGATGTCAACAGTCTCTAGACAGTGTTTTGATTACGTTTAGTTGCTCTGGATGGTAATAGCAGAAGAATTTGGAAGTGGTCACCAGATGTAAACAGAAGAGGATGCGCGTTCACGGGCTTGCGCCACGCTGTGGTTTTTTTCCTTTCCTATCGCCCAGTTTATAATCCGGTTGAAATATTATACTAAATATACATAAAAGTGTTCCTAAGGATACATTATCAATGATGTTTGATTGTTCTTGGACAAGTGTATAGGTATAGGTTGAACGAGTTCTCTTCACGGTTCAATGGGCGAGTGGACGCTGTATTTTCTGATCATAACGCACCAAGCAAACGGAGATTGATGGATATAATAAATTACTTTTTCTAACAAAAGAACCATGGATTGTCTTCGTTGGACACTTGGGAAGCCCTCAGCAGAAGTTCTTCAAAAAGGTAAGGGATTTGTTTTCGCTGTGAAATGTGTTGTGTGAACCGCAATGGTTTATGAATTTATGCTAATGGTATATTGATGAATGTTTAATAATTCAACTTTTGGATTTTGAATTTGGCGCCTTGCATTTCACTGGGTAGTGTCGGGAGCTAGCGCCCCACCACTCCCTAAGTAGTTAAGTTCTAAACTGCAACATGGTCCATAAAATGAGAAACTAGAGACCCTTGAATATTGTTCATATTTTTCAAATGGAACACGTGCAATATGCATCCTTAGAGATATCTACATTACCATGTGTACTGTAAATGCATTGTGTCAACAGTAGACTCCTGTTCAGGAAGTAACGTGTTAACACTCCCCAATAGATATCTATATGGAACAGTAGTATGTGTGTGAACTTTTCCCTTTATTGCGGTTCAAATTACCTCTTATAGGCTAACAACACCTGCCACCTGACTGTATAATCACATGATCAGGAGTAATACACAGAGCTTAATTACTTCTGAATATTCAAATAGCCCATCTGGTCAGTCTTTCAAACTGACCCCAGCCTAGGGCTGCCCAGAAAAACAAGCCTTTTTTTTTATCTGGCAATAGAGTATGCAAATTAGAAAATAACTGGATAAAGCATCAAATTTGTATAGTAGAGGAAATAAGAGGCAAGACTTGGAATTGGTTTGCGGACTATAGACCCCTTTCCGGTTCACGACACACTGACGTCACGCAGATATGCGCACCACTCTCGGCGGCAGTAAGATAGCCTAGATTTACATTTTTATTACTTCTAAAAATAACTTTTGGGGATTCTCATACGCTTACGATGTTCTGATTCTTGCTTCAACGGTCGCTAAAATTATATTTGGCTGTTATCTATTTGATGCAGCCGTTGTTACCTAGAATGCTAACGCTCATTGATATAGTCTGTAGCAAAAGCTAGCCAAAGAACCATTTTACTGGTTGAAGTTTGTTTTTTTAAGTGTAATATTTTGCAATGACGAACATTAAGCAGGACAGCATTAAAATCCAAAAGTAGTGTGAAATGCACTCATAAGCAACATGTAAATAGAGGCTATTTTTGCTGGTGTTCTATAAGAACTCCCCCTTGATCTGCCACCAACTTGCAGGCATCGCCCTCATGCGACAATGTTTGCAAACACAGAAAGGGGTTTGTGAACTCTGAGATGGGAGAAATCAGCATTTTCCCTATACTTTCAATTGATATGAACGTAGTGGTTGTTTCTATTCTTAGACAAACTCAAGGATTGTAAGTGTTTGGATATTATCCAAATGAGTCAAACCCTCTAATATACTAACTGTAACCAGCTGGTAGACATTTGTCGTACTGTTTTTGAAGTCACATGTACACGCTACTTTGTTAGCCCTTAACACCAAAACAAGTTCATGGCAATCAAGTGTTAACAGTCATTCTCAGACTTGTCAAGTGACTTCTACCTGCCTCTCGTACCATTGACGTACAGCATTTACATGCAGCCAGAGGGTGGATAAGGATAGTGGACAGTTCATGTGGTACTGTAGTAAATTCCTACAACAGTCATCATAATCATTGGCTCATTTCATTCCCCTCTTCCATAGATGACTATGAATAGTTGTGGGAATGACTACTTCTGAATCCTCTCCCAGACTGAAATAGCTCTGGGCCATCTACACCTCGGGAGTAACCACAAAATTCCCTGTGTTTTTTTTTACAGCTTACAACTTTATATGCAGGAAGTTAGTAGAGAGAAAAGTAGAAAGTGAAGTGACCAAGCCCAAAAGCATTTACAGCACCAAGGGCTCATGTCAAGTGAGATAAGGGCTTCTAAGTAAACATTTCACTGTAAGGTCTACACCTGTTATATTAGGCGCCTGTGACATAAAATGTGATTTGAAAAGTCATGATTCTGGAGTTAGAGTCCACTTTAGTAGGCTACTATATAAATTCTGTTTAAGAGTTTATATTGTATCATGTTACTTTTTGATAGAAAACAAAAATGACAAACAATGAGTTTGTATACACTAGAGTTGTATTTTGACCGGGCAGTGGTCGCTTGGAACGGCTCAGATTTCAAGATTGAGACAATGACGTTATGAGATCCATTCAACCGTTAGGATGGGGGAAGGGGCGCCCACCTTAATTCCTATCAAAAAGGTGTGGCACTTGGAAAAGTCAGAGTAACACCCATGCTTGCACTTAATACAGAAAACAAAACGGACTCAATAGAAAAACAAAAACGAATAAAAGTTGTACTGTTAGTATACATTAATGTTCTACTAAAACCAGTTATAAAAGGGAACAAACCAACTGGGTTTTCAATGTAGACTACTTGTTCACGAATGGTCTACCCAAGGGAATGTGAACAGTAAAGAAATTGGATACATTAGAAACAACTTTACCGAGGTTATCGGTTTGATGTTGCAACCACTTGGCTCCAATGTTGCAATTCACTGTGTTTTAAGTGTTCAAATGTGCAACACTTCGGCGAATTTTCACATAGGCCTAATTTCAACAAATGTTCTCGCAAATAAAATAAGTTACTTACTTCTGCAATAACTGTTCATGGTCGGATTTGATCTTTCCCAATTCAATCTGCAACCTCGCGCGTTCTTTGGCGGTGTCATCGAGAGATCTTCTAGCGTCAGCGAGCTCGGTTTCATACAGTGATTTCAAACCAGTAAGCTCCCGGGTTCTTACATCTTCTTTCTCAGAAATCTGCAGGTGAAGAACGCTGTTTTCGGACTCTAGACTCCGGACTTTGTCGATATAAATGGCTAGACGGTCGTTCAAATTGCAGAGGTCTTCTTTCTCCTGCAACCTGGATATCCTCGTGGGGCTCAATGGAGTGCTACTGGCGGCCGAGCGGGTGCTTATTCTTTGGCCGGCCGGAGTTGAAGTTGCGGTTGCCATTATGAAGCAAAAATGCTGAATCAAATAGAGAAATATACAATCAATTAAATACGGGTTAAAAACTACAAATATATATATTTGAAACGGTGGGAAAATTATGACCACGGAAGACTACATTTGACAAAGCTGTAGGACATGAAATACAGGTCGCCTATCCGCTAACATAAGCAAAAAAAAAAAAATGGTTACAAAACACATCAATTTACAACAGAAGGAAGTAAACCAAAAGTAGCTCACATAAGGCAATATAAATCAGTCAGGCGGTGGAATGGGGTTAGAAATATAAGAAAGCCGCAAAGCTCATGCAAGTATCTTACTTTGTCTCAACCGAAAGAAAGAAGGTTTGACGAATATGGCCGCTCATGAATATGTAAAAATAACGTGACCTCATCCAACCAATGGTAACATGCAACGCAATATGTCCTTTCAACTTTAGCATTCGAGACAAAATTCAAAATAGATGGAATGCGTTTTCATGCTGCGCATCGTGTACTCCCTAGGCGGACGGTTGCCTCCCACAATGTATCCAATGTTGCGCCAAAATAACCACTAAAACAACAACCACACGTGGTCAGTATGAGAAACTGTATTTTATGCAACATATATATATGTATGTGTGTGTCGTATAAAATACAGAGGTTTCTAATATATGTATTTTTATTGATTTACTCTGCGTTTAATTTGAGACCCATATTATGAAATATTTAATTTGTAGTCCATTGTGACACTTAGTGTGGGCTACATAACACACAAAAAATATATGTTTTGATGATGACCATTTAAGCTATAACCTCTTGCCTCATATGAAAGATTTGAAATATTTCATTAACAGAGTTGGTAAGCTCAGTGTAGTGTTGTAAACTGTGAAGGCATGTAGGCCTATGTAAAAGTATATAAGCCCCCCACCACACCTGTCACTAGGCTACCACAAGAGCTCCTGCCAGATGGTCAACTTCACAGCACTGACAGACTACAACAAGCAGTTGAGGCTGCTGAGGGAGGACGGCTCATAATAATGGCTGTAAAGGAGCGTACGGAATGACAATGTATTTGATACAATTCGACTAATTCCGCTCCAGCCATTACCACAAGCCTGTCCTCCCCAATTAAGGTGCCACCAACTCCTGTGACAACAAGGCTTAACAGGGCATGTGATAAATAACCTACTAGTCAAGAGATCTTTTCTCTGGGTTTCCAAGATATTGCACAGAAGGTTATAGGCTTGTCATTGCTCACAAGCAGCCTAATCAAAGTAGTAACTCTGTTATTGGTGTTATTTTAAATATGCCAGTGAGTGAATAGATCATTCATACAATCCACAAAACATCACAATGATCCCACAAACAATATTGAAAAACTCTATAAATCTATTGACTTGTGTCTAATATGGGGTAGTACAGAACATGTACTGTAGGTGTAATACTGTACAGTTGTGGGACACCTTGACACTTTATTTTGTCAACAGTCAACCCTGTTTACTGCATCAGGCTTGTATATATTGGCATTTCTGCTGTCTGTCTACTGTACTCCTACAATATGGTAATGAATCAATGCATGCATCTCACAGTATATGACCTTTGTACAGAAGCTGCTTGTATTTTCTTTGTTAAAGTTGCGTGGTGTTTATTTTTTATTATCATAATTCTTCTTTATTTTCTTTTTATTCTTTATACTTGTATTTATATTTTGATGTATTTTCTGTAATTTATGTAATTTAGGGCTCATCTGTAAAAGAGACATTATAAGGGAGTCAGTATGACTCCCTTATAAAATAAAGGTTAAGTAAAAAAAACAGAAGATTACAATTATGACATAACATTCGATAACAAACAAAAGTTTGATATCAAAATAAAATTAAAAGATAAATGTATGAAAATATATATTTGATGATTTTTATAAAGCAACTGCTGACAGACCTCTATAAAGGTTTTGGTCAGTGGGGCCAAGTTGGACTTTGCAGACACCCTCTTTTGACTGAAACCAGTTGGAGGTGTGAGCACATTATTTGACATGATGTAATGCAACTTACTTTCCTTTTACAGGCTGACCTTCACCTCTCCTTGTGATGCCTATCTCTCCAAAACAGATTCCATGCATCAATCAATCAAATGTTATTTTGTCACATGCTTCGTAAACAACAGGTTTAGACTAACAGTGAAGTGCTTACTTATGGGTCCTTTTGCAG
The DNA here is from genome assembly GCA_030435695.1 of Brachymystax lenok tsinlingensis. Classification (NCBI taxonomy): domain Eukaryota; kingdom Metazoa; phylum Chordata; class Actinopteri; order Salmoniformes; family Salmonidae; genus Brachymystax; species Brachymystax lenok. Next base: position 36,493,529 of record CM059815.1, read on the forward strand.
AGTAAAAAATATTAAAAAAAATAGAAATAGTGAAACAAGGAATAAATACACAGTGAACGAGTAAAAACTAAAATGGGTATATACAGGGTTTTCCATTACCGGGTCGATGTGCAGGGGTACAAGGTAATTGAGGTAGCTATGTACATATAGGTAGGGGTAAAGTGACTAGGCAACAAGATAGATAATAGCAGTAGCAGCAGTGTATGTGGGGAGTGTAAACGTTTTTGTGAGTGTGTGTGCGGGGTCAGTATGCACGTGGCAGCATGTTATATGTGTGTGGACGTATGTCTTTTGTGTGTGTGTGTTGGGGTGTCAGTGTAAGAATGTGTGAGTTTGTGGGTAGAGTCCAGTGTGTGTGCATAGAGTCAGTGCAAGAGAGTTAGTACAAAAAAGGGTCAATGCAGGTAAGCAATTTGAATAGCTATTTAGCAGTCTTGTTTAGCAGTCTTACGGCTTGGGGGTAGAAGCTGTTCAGGGTCCTGTTGGTTCCAGACTTGGTATACTCTACCACTTCCCCGTGTGGTAGCAGAGAGAACAGTCTATGACTTCGGTGGCTGGAGTCTTAGAATTATTTTTAGGCCTTCCTCTGACACCGCCTGGTATAGAGTTCCTGGATGGCAGGGAGCTCGGCTCCAGTGATGTACTGGGCCGTACTCACCACCCTCTGTAGCGCATTGAGGTCTGGTGCCTTGCAGTTGCCATAACAAGCGGCGATGCAGCCAGTCAAGATGCTCTCAATGGTGCAGCTATAGACCTTTTTGAGGATTTGAGGACCCATGGCAACTGCAAGGCACCAGACCTCAATGCGCTACAGATGCGTGCCCTCTTCACAACTGTGTGGGTGTGTGTGGACCATTTTAATTCCTTAGTGATGTGGACACTTAGGAACTTGAAGCTTTCGACCTGCTCCACTACAGCCCAATCAATGTGGATGGGGGCGTGCTCGCCCCCTCCTTTTTCTGTAGGCTGCCTCATCGTCATTGGCGATCAGTCCTACCCCTGTTGTGTTGTCAGCAAACTTGGTGATGGTGTTGGAGTCATGCGCGGTCACGCAGTCTAGGATGAACAGGGATTACATTAGAGGATTAAGCACACACCCCTGAGGGTCCTGAGCTTGGTAATGAGCTTGGAGGGGTGTTGAAATCTGAGCTGTAGTCAATGAACAGCATTCTTACATTGGTATTCCTTTTGTCCAGGTGTGTGAGGGCAGTGTGGAGTTCAATAGAGATTGTGTCATCTGTGGATCTGTTGGGGCAGTATGCAAATTGGAGTGGGTCCAGAGTGTCTGGGATGATGGTGTTGATGTGAGCCATGACCAGACTATCAAAGAATTTCATGGCTACGGATGTGAGTGCTATGGGGCGATAGTCATTTGGGCAGGTTACCTCAGCGTTCATGGGCAGGGAAGATTATGATGGTCTGCTTGAAACAAGTTGATATTACAGACCGGGTCAGGGATAGGTTGAAAATGTCATTAAAGACACTTGCCAGCTGGTCAGCGCATGCTCTGAGTACAAGTCCTGGTATTCCATCTTGCCCCCCGGCCTTGCGAATGTTAACCTGTTTAAAGATCTTATTCACATCAGCTCTGGAGAGCGAGATCACACAGTCGCCCGGAACCTCTGGTGCTCTTATGCATGGTTCAGTGTTGCTTGCCTCTAAGCGAGCATAGAAGGCATTTATCTCGTCTGGTAGGCTTGCTTCGATGGGCAGCTCGTGGCTGGGTTTCCCTTTGAAATCCGTGATAGTTTGCAAGCTTTGCCACATCCGTCGGGCATCAGAGCCAGTGTAGTAGGATTCCATATTAGTCCTGTATTGACATTCTGCCTGTTTGATGCCTGTTTATGTTTAAGCATGAACGAATCCACACATTTTCAGAAATGTATCATATCTGTAGTTACCTGATCATTTATGTATCAATTTTTTTTAAATGCAATAAATATCCTTACATGATATGTAATATTCATCCTCGTATGTAGGATAGAAAATAGGCAAAATCTGACTCATGAAATGTCCAACGCCCAAATAATTGTACCTTTTCAGGCACCAAATATCATAGTGCTTCTTCACAATAAGGTGATATATCTGAGCATACATTTGCACCACATTCAGTAGTAGGCTATACAAGGCACAGAAAGGCAAACATTGTCATATTTAATCCAAGTTGCTATTTCCAAAGCACATCTCTGCTATTTCTGTTTTAAAAATGCAGCAGAGGAAATCCAGAACTCCAATCACAACACGTTTTATGTAAAGATGCAAACGTAGGCCAATCTTTGCTAAAAAACATATTTTATTCACACAAAAATACACCTGCTTGCCCTGTTTGTTGTGGACGATGGATGCGATGGGTGCAGATTGGGTCATCAGCTGCGGTCCCTCACAGTCCAGACACAATGTAGTGGTAGTGTTGGTCTGTGATCCACTCCAAACTGTCTATGCATAAATCATTCATCAAAATTGTGCCAATATTGCACAAAAATATTGTCATTTCACATATTACCACAAGGTAGCTACTCTACCTGCTTCATTCATAATGAGAAAACTAAATGGAACAAGCTAACGTTAGCTAGCTAAGTTGCAAGTTACAAAGCTCGCTAAGTTAGTTAGATAGCTATCTTATATTAACTAGTAATACAAAATACGCCTAAACGCATTAAAACGTTAGCTGTCAACTTGAGGCTTGATAGGGGGTTAAACAAAACTCCTGATAGGAAGGCAATTTTGTTATTAGTTAGCTTTTACCCCACTATCAAGACTAGCTGGCTAGCTATCCCTACTGGCTGCTGGCCAAATTAGCTAAAGTTTTTTATTCTAGTTACTAAGATAAATAAAACATCTAAAATTAGCTATTCACTTTAGCGTGAACTTCTTTGTGGTATTTTTTGAACAGCTTCTCACTTCTTTGTTTGTCCAGTTGTCAGTTTGAGCACACTAATTTGTGGCGCCCCCAAAGAAAAGACAGTTTGAACTCCACAGCAGATGTGATTCTTGTTGCTAGGCTACCAGTTACAATGGGTTTAGTTTATGGTTTGAGCGTGTTTATCCAGAGGGAAAACAAACATTATAGCTAGGGTCTGAAAGAATGATATTGATTAAATATTTGTCAAATTATTGAGCATGTCCTCAAAACTCAAATAAGCATAAAAAATTGTCCTTAATAAGCATATCAAAATGCATATAATAATCCTGATATGGTCCTCGGTCAAGAGCATGTGCATTGTATATGCTGAGAAAATATATTATGTAGGCCTACTGTCAGTATTTGTCAACATGAAAATAGGATGTCACATACCTCAGGATATTGAATGAATCCATATCCGGCCATAGGAAATGTCTATGTGTGATATTCGGAGTAATGCCTATATCAAATGTCGAAAAGACACATACAGATTCAGAATTTGTCAGGATATGGTGCATATCCACAAAACTCAAAATATTCATTGGAAATGGTCTATATTCTGTAGAATATCAAAAACGTGTCATGTAAAGATATCCCCTGATATGGAAACTTTTTAACCAGTGAATGTTATCGGATAATGCAGTCTATGCTAGCGAAACAGTCCTGTAGCTTAGTATCCGACTTCATTGGACCACTACAGAGTTTAGCAAGTCACTGGTACTTCCTGTTTGAGTTTTTGCTTGTAAGCAGGAAGCAGAAGGCTAGAGTTATCGTTTGATTTGCCAAAGGGAGGATGAGGGAGGGCCTTGTATGCATTTCTGTGTGTGGAGTAAAGGCAGTTACTTTCTAAATGTAATCCGTTACAGTTACTAGTTACCTGTCCAAAATTGTAATAAGTAACGTAACTTTTGGATTACCCCAAACTCAGTAACGTAATCTGATTACATTCCGTTACTTTTAGATTACTTTCCCCTTAAGAGGCCTTAGAATAAGACAAAAATGTATGTCACCAATTGAACGACATCTATTGCAGGAAAATCAACGTTAAAGTTCACATAGCTGGCCATATATGGATGTTACATTTTACTTTATGGGTTGGTTATGTAGGCTTCTTCTAACCCATCGCTTTCTACTACATATAATAAAATAAAATTATATCTTTACATTAAAAACCATAGTCTATCAGAATTCCAGTCATTCCAATAAATGGTATACCCCTTGATCTTCAAGAATAGGACTTGGAAATACGGAAGTATAGATTAGCCAAATTGTTTTCCCTGTGTCACGCCCTGATCTGTTTCACCTGTTCCTGTGATTGTCTCCACCCCCTCCAGGTGTCGCTTATTTCCCCCAGTGTTTTTATCCCTGTCTCTCTGTGCCAGTTTGTCTTGTATGTTAGTTATGTCAACCAGTGTGTTTTTCCTGTTCTCCTTGTGCTATTCTCTTTCTGATAGTCTTCCCGGTTTTTACACCTGCCTGACTCTGGACTACTTTCCTGCCTGCATGATCGTCCTGCCTGCCCTGACCGTGATTCTGCCAGCCCTTCGGTACCTTTTGGACTCCGAACTGGTTTTGACCCTTTTGCCTGTCCACGATCATTCTCTTGCCTTACCCTATTGGATAAATTTATATTGTAAGACTCCAACCATCTGCTTCCTGTGTCTGTGTTTCGCCTTGTGTCATGATAACCCGAGCATAACCCCAAAACTAAGGACTTATTAGCCAACCCTACTCTGTTGTTTATGATTTTGTTGTCATGGAGGACTGATTGGGCTCATTGATTCAAGTTGAAAAATATATGCTGCACTTATAGAATGGCATGCTTTGAGCACTACTGAAAAGTGCTGTTTACATGTGAAAAATGAATTTCATATTCCATATCCATATTTGCTATAGGCCTATTGTTTACCTTTTTGTTGGTGACACTTTATCTTAATAATATGCAGCTGTTTAAATTGAAAATGCACAGATGAAACTATAACAAAACGGTCGCCCCGCCTCTGTTTTGGTAAAAAGCTGAGTGATGGGCCTGTAGAAATGTAACCACTCTCAGATTAATAGACAGAGCTATGGATGCAAGGACTGACCATCCATGGTATCAAAATGTATTTTTTAACCGTGTTATGAGGCTATGCAGTGTTTGTTTACATTTACAATATTTACTAACATCGGAGAAAGACAAGTTTATATTTTGGATTCTCATGGAGTGTGACATTTGAACTAAGCTCATGAGGCATCAATTATATTCTCCAACCAATAAATGAATATATAATTTATAGGTCCAAAATACAGATTACCCCTGTAAGTCTATCAAAAGTGTACAAGTTTGAGCATGTGTCCATTAGGCCTATAAAAGCCCCACTGTTATTCCATAGGCTGGGATCTGCAAAATGCAGCTGTTGCAAGAGTGCATTATTCACTGGCTGTCCACTGGTTTAAAAAAAACAATGATTGATAGGCAGCTTAAACTTCTTGAATTCAACCATTATTGTGTTCAAATACACATTTAGATTTTTGAATAGCCATCCACAACAACTAAAATCCGTACGGTGCAAATAGCTAAATGAGAGAGCAGCAGTGTGATTCAAATCCGCTATGTAGATATCAATAATAAGTGATATCCGAATCGCCATAGACTACACCACTGCTGTCATCCTTACCTCTAAGCGTTTATTCAAGTTGCATAATCTTTGGATGCAGACAGTGCCGCACCATTGGAAGACATAGCTTGGACTGTAGCCTACAAAAGCCTTTTTCTGCTCTTTCCCCACGATCCATCAAACATGTGGTGTGTCATCATAGTGGTGTCTGACTTGTGGTCAGACTCGCTCAGGTGGAAAAACAGGCCTTCATGCCTGACCCGGTTGGTCTGGATTTCATGCCCAGCTGGCTTGTCCAGTGCCCGTGCCTCGGCCGAACCCGTCAGGCTCGCCCAGGTGGGACGCCGGGTGTCGCCCCAGAAGGAGGAACTGTCACTCCCGCTCCCACTCCCCCTCCCTGGCGCTCAAAAGCGCCAGGCTCCCCAGCATTACGCACTCCTGCCACCATCAGTACGCACACCTGCCTTTCCCCGTCACGCGCATCAGCGTGTTATTGGACTTACCTGGACTCAATCTCCTGTTTATTACCTCCCCTATATTTGTCTGTTCCCCGCAGCTAAATTGATTGTCGAATGTCGTTGTGTTGCCCGTGTGCTGGCGCTGTGCCTGTCTTGTTTCATGTCTGTTCCTTATTAAATGTTGACTCCCCGTACCTGCTTCTCGTCTCCGGCATCAGTCCTTACACATCCTTTCTGTATTTAAAAGTAATCCTCAAAGTAATCATCTAGTTTTTCAAAAGTATCTGCAATCAGATTGCAATATTTTAGCTGGTAACACATTACAGTTACATTTGTTTTGTAATCCCTTTAATGTAACGGATTACATGTAATCCGTTACTCCCCAACCCTTAGTAAAGGTGATCTAGAGTTTTGTTGCCTCTAGTTGCACAGGTGACATGCTGGTAAAAATGGGGTGAAACTATTTTCAGTTTCCCGGCCACAAAAAAAGATGCCACCAACCAGGAAAATAGATCTAATTCCAGTAGTCAACCCAAAACAACGGCGCCGCAGAAGGGGCAGACGAAGCGGCCAAGTGGTCAGGCTCCGTAGACGTGCACATCACCCACAGCTCCCGAGTATACTACTAGCCAATGTCCCGTCTCTTGACAACAAGGTCAACGAAATTTGAGCAAGGGTTGCCTTCCAGAGAGACATCAGAGGTTGTAACATTCTCTATTTCACGGAAACATGGCTCTCGGGATATGTTTAACCGGTTCAGCCACCGGGCTTCTCCATGCATCACGGGTGTATGCTTCATGATTAACAACTCATGGTGTAATCATAACAACATACAGGAACTCAAGTCCTTCTGGTCTATATTCTGACCTAGGATTCCTTACAATCAAATGCCGGCCATTTTACCTACAGTACCAAGAGAATTCTCGTCAGTTATAGTCACAGCTGTGTATATTCCCCCTCAAGCAGACACCAAGACATCCATCAAGGAACTTCACTAGACTATATGCAAACTGGAAACCATATATCCTGAGGCTGCATTTATTGTAGCTGGGAATTTTAACAAAGCAAATTTGAGAAGAAGGGTACTTAAATTCTACCAGCATAATGATTGCACTACGCGCATGGGAAATACCCTTGACCACTGCTATTCTAACTTCCGCAATGCATACAAAGCCCTCCCTTCGGCAAATCTGACCACAACGCCATCTTGCTCCTACCGTCTTATAGGCAGAAACTCAAACAGGATGTACCAGTGACGAGTACCATTCAACACTGGTCCGACCAATCGGAAGCCACACTTCAAGATTGTTTTGATCACACGGACTGGAATATGTTCCGGTCAGCCTCAGAGAACAACATCGACCTACACGCTGACTTGGTGAGTACGTTTATAAAGAAGTTAATTGGAGATGTTGTACTCACTGTGACTATTAAAATCTACCCTAACCAGAAACCGTGGATGGATGGCGGCATTTGCGCAAAACTGCATTTAACCATGGAAAGAGGTCTGGGAATATGAGTAATATAAACAGTGTAGATATTCCCTCCGTAATGCAATCAAACAAGTGAAATGCCAGTACAGGGACAAGGTGGAGTCACAATTCAACGGCTCAGACACGAGACATATGTGGCAGGGTCTACAAGAAATCACAGACAACAAAAAGAAAACCAGCCACCTCACAGACACCGATGTCACACTTCCAGACAAACTAAACACCTTCTTTGCCCACTTTGGGGATAATACAGTGCCACCGTCGCGGCCCGCTAACAAGGACAACCCCGCCCTGTGCAATTAGGTCCTGGACTTTCTGATGGGCCCCCCCCAGGTGGTGAAGGCAGAAAACCACATCTCCACTTCGCTGACCCTCCTGTACTTCCTGTTCACCCACAACTGCGTGGCCATGCACGCCTCCAACTTAATCATCAAGTTTGCAGATGACACAACAGTAGTGGGCTTGATTACCAACAATGACGAGACAGCCTATAGGGAGGAGGTGAGGGCACTCAGAGTGTGGAGTCAGGAAAACAACCTCTCACTCAACGTCAACAAAACAAAGGGGATGATCGTGGACTTCAGGAAACAGCAGAGGGAGCACCCCCCTATCCACATTGAAGGGACAGCAGTGGAGAAGGTGGAAAGTTTTAAGTTCCTCAGCATACATATTACAGACAAACTGAAATGGTCCATCCACACAGACAGTGTGGGGAAGAAGGCGCAACAGAAATTTGGCTTGTCACCCAAAACACTGACAAACTTTTACAGATGCCAAATCGAGAGCATCCTATCGGGCTGTATCACAGCCTGGTACGACAACTGCACCACCCTCAGCCACAAGGCTCTCAAGAGGGTGTTGCGGTCTGCACAACACATCACCGGGGGCAAACTACCTGCCCTCCATGACACCTACAGCACCCGATGCCAAAGGAAGGCCAAAAAGATCATAATGGACATCAACCACCCGAGCCACTGCCTGTTCACATCGCTACCATCCAGAAGTCGAGGTCAGTACAGGTGCATCAAAGCTGGGACGAGAGACTGAAAAACAGCTTCTATCTCAAGGCCATCAGACTGCTAAACAGCAATCACTAACTCAGAGAGGCTGCTGTCTACATTGAGACCCAATCACTCGCCACTATAATACATGGATCACTAGTCACTTTATACAATGCCACTCTAAATAACACCACTTTAATAATGTTTACATATCTTACATTACTCATATCACATGTATTTATTGTATTTTATCTATTGCACCTTGCCTATGCCGCTCAGCCATCGCTTATCCTTATACTTACATGTACATATTCTCATTCAGCCCTTTAGATTTGTGTGTATTAGGTAGTTGTTGGGGAATTGTTAGATTACTTGTTAGATATTACTGCACTGTTGGAACTAGAAGCACAAGAATTTCACTACACTCGCATTAACATCTGCTAACCATGTGTATTTGACAAATACAATTTGATTTGATTTGACTGTAGGTCCAAAAGGCTCCTTAACAGCTTCTACCCCCAAGCCATAAGACTCCTCCCCATTTTTTTACGCTGCTGCTACTCGTTGTTTATTATCTATGCATAGTCACTTTAACCCTACCTACATGTAAAAATTACCTCGACTGACCTGTACCCCCGCACATTGACTCGGTGCCGATACCCCCTGTACATAGCCTAGTTATTGTTATTTTCTTGTGTTACTTTTTATACTTAAGTTTATTTAGTAAATATTTTCTTAAATCTTATTTTTCTTAAAACTGCGTTATTGGTTTAAGGGCTTGTAAGTAAGCATTTCTACATCTGTTGTATTCGGCGCATTTGACAATTACAATTTGATTTGAATGTGCATTTTCTTGTTTGCTTACGGCCCTGTACAGCTGGTTGAGTGCGGTCTTAGTGACATAATCAGTTTGTGGTGGCAAATAGAAAATATAGATTAAAAGTATTTTGGTAAATAGTATGGTCTGCAGCTTATCATGAGGTATTCTAACTCAGACGAGCAAAAACTAAAGATCGCACACCAACAAAGAGACACATCCCTCCTCCCTTTATCTTACCTGAGTCTGCTGTCCAGTCTTGACAGTGCATTGAAACACCAGCAAATTATATATCCATGTCCTCCTTCAGCCCTGACTCTGATAAATACAAGATTTTACAGTTTTTGAGGTCCTTTTGATAGAATAGTCTGAGCTCATCCAGTCTGTTCTCCAGTGACTGCAAGTTGGCCAATAGAACAGAGCTCATCCAGTTTGTTCTTCCAGTGACTGCACGTTGGCCAATAGAACAGAGGGCAATGACGGTCTATTTGCTCGCGGACGTTGTCTTGTCAGGTTGCTGCCTCACCTGTCTCTCTTTCATCCCCACTTCCTCTTTCAAGTCCCTGGATTAGGGATAATATCCAGCAACTACGCACAGCCATTGATGAGGAATGGGACAACATTCCAAAGGCCACAATCAACAGCCTGATCAACTCTATGTGTCGTGCTGCATGAACGTCATGTTGGTCACACCTGACTGGTTTTCTGATCCATACCTCTACCTTTTTTTAAAGGTATCTGTGACCAACAGATGCATATCTGTATTCCCAGTCATCAATCCATAGATTAGGGCCTAATTAATTTATTTAAATTGACTGATTTCCTTATATGAACTGTAACTCAGTAAAATCTTTGAAATTGTTGCATTTTGATTTTATATTTTTTATCAGTGTATATAACAACTGTATAACTTTTTTTTACTTGCAAAGATTGGGTCTGTAAAGCTTAATGCGTCTTAAGTTTATAAAGTAACTTATTTAAGTGCATGTACTGTATGTAACTACTGCGAAACAACAATTAATGTAGAACTTCCTAAAACCTGACCATAGCTTTGACTGTATCAAAGCTCCAACTTGCCAACTAAGCGTGTCTGACAAAGTCCTTGCTGGCTACAGGACAGAGACCTCTGTTCTGTCGGCTTGCAGTTTAGAGTTGGTGATTTGTAGATAAGCCAGTGTGTTCTACTAACCCCACCATTATAGCACGCTTGTGCCGCCTGTGCTGTAATTTACTGTGAACTAACTGTTAGGAGACCCCAGAGCCTGCAATTCTACTGTTTGTCCTCTTCAGAGGGGCTGAAGGACAGATTACTTCTGAATTTCAGTCGGTTTTGATGGGATGGAGTTTTGGCCTGCCTGGTGACATCAACAGGTGGTAAATTAGTTAATAGACCAATAAAGAGAGTTCCAAACCTATTTTAGTTTCTTTTTGACCATTTTAATTGAACTGTTTGCAAGGCTGTTAGGCAATGTATTTTTGTGGCGTTGTGTATGTTTAAAAAAATTATATCTGCATTGCATCTCAGTGCTAGAGGCGTCACTACAGGCCATGGTTTGATCCTGGGCTGCATCACATCCGGCCGTGATTGGGAGTCCCATCGGGCGGCGCACAATTGGCCCAGCGTCGTTAGGGTTTGGCCAGGGTAGGCCGTTATTGTAAATAAGAATTTGTTCTTAACTGACTTGCCTAGTTAAATGAAGGTAAATAAAATAAAAAATAACCAGGTTGTATACTGTTAATAAAAATGTGTTTCATTTTGCTACACATGGATGGAGAGAGACATATGAAGGACATTGGTTTGAGTCCCCCTGCTGGACATCAGATACTGTCATGTTTTCCAGCTGCTTGTTAACAGTAAAAGAAGGACAAGTGCATAATGAAGAGTTGAATTAACTCAAGGTTGAGTTAACAGGTTTAGTTAACAGGCTAACTCAAGACAATGAAAAAGTGATAAGTGATAAATGATAATGAAATAATCATAACAATAATAACAAAAAACACAACGATACTAGAAATGGCTTAGGGTGTTATTCTTGTTCCAATAGTGCTGTATAGTATTTTATATTAATAAAGCTTTATATAATAAATATCAGCACATTCTGTTGTTATTTATATATGGTCTGTGCTATCTGGGTTCCTTGGGACATCCCTATCCCATTGAAGTTGACATTTTAAATGGTAAAGTTTAGGGTTAAGGTTAGGTTCAGGTAAGGGCTATGGTTAAGGTTAAGGTAGGGATTAAAGTTAGGGTTAGAGTTTAGGGTATGGACGTCCCAAGGACCCCGGATAGCACTGACTATTTATATATGGTGTAGGATAATGTCTGTATGGAAAGGATAATAAAATGCATAATTGTACAATAACATTGTTGCTTATGGCATTGTCATTCAGTTGGAATGTTTTTCTTTAATGTATTTTGCTTTTATGTAAAAAACTAATATTTACAGTACTGTACAATACCATAGGCCAAATTATATGTGTATATCAACGTGATGCCAGAAAGCAAAAAAATCATAAATACCGGTTGCCAAATTGAAGCAATCTAAATAATCTTAGGATCTGAAGAGAAGGGGAACTCAAATACATTTTGGGACATATGGAGCAGCTGAAAATTATAACATACCGTTACAATTCATAGCTGTTATTATACCGATCTATGGGCTTTCCTGAGATAATTTATCTGGTATAACTTTTCTCTGGTTTCTTTTATTTCAAGAACATACGTTTCTTTATGACCAACTTGTGCGTCCTTTGGAAAGGTTTGACTTGTTGCAATAACGTCAGAGGGAAGCAATATCCTTTTTTGGTTATATCCTGTTAGAGTTACTTTGAATGGCTCGTCAGACAATTGAAAAGTGTAGCCTATTTTGAGCTCACACAGCTCACAACTCGAGAGCTGCTTCGTGATGAGAGCCCCCGCAGTCTCCACTCGACCAGTGCGGATCGAGACTATAAATTGGCGCGCAATGGTAATGGGGAGGACATGAACACCTGTATCTGCTAGTAGATTGTAGTTGGGAGAAATGTGATTTATCTCGTCAGAGAAGCTTTTCGAAAGCAAGAAGAAAGTCTAATGTTCAGGAGGACCAGGGACGGAGAGCAGAAATGGAGAGCCCCATAAGTGAAGACAGGCAAGTCATTTTATCTATGAAATTATGTTGTTTTAATTTGCCTACAAGTTGACAAATTAAAATGTATGTTTGGTCAATGAATGGCTTAAATTGAATGCACAATCTGGGATTTTAATGAATGATATTGACTCTTGAAGAATATAGGCCTATGCCTTATGATCCTATTCGTTGTATAACTGTCATACCCAGAATAACCAATACTCCATGGTGTTATGGTTATTTGAGTCTTGGTAAACAGATTCCAGAATGTGATTTTAATTGAACAAATTATAGAAAATTATGCATTTAAATACTGTTATCATACAGTATGGTAATTGTGGTCTGAAAGTTTTTTTTTTGTTTTTTTTACATGATTTCCCTTAGATTTATCTGCCGACCTTTTTACAAGGAAAATTATAAAGACATGGAGTTGGATGATTGGTCACCTCCAGATGCTGATCTTACACAGAAGATGGTGACCCAAGTAGAACACTATCTTTCTGATGAAAATCTAGCAAAAGATGCATTTCTTTTAAAACATGTAAAAAGAAACAAGATGGGTTATGTGAACATAAAGCTGCTGACATCTTTTAAAAAGGTGAGTTACTTTTCTTTTCCCTAATTTTCCAATTAATGCAATTGAAGAAAATATCCTGTTTTAAATATGTTGACTTCAATTTATTTAACACATTTTTATATCAAGGCATTGAGATATTAACTTGACATTTATATCCATGTTTTATTAGATGAAGCCTTTGACCAAAGACTGGCGAGTCACAGCCTACGCCCTAAATTACTCCTCCAAACTAGAAGTCAACAAGGAGGGCAACAAGGTCCGTCGCAAAGACCCAGTACCAGAGTCCCTCTTGGTTCAGATGCCCAGCAGACTTCTGTTCGTGTGGAACATCTCTGCTGAGCTAACTTCTAGTGGCAATGGTGGTGATGAAGACATCCCTGCACCCCAGAGGAGCACTATGGAAACTGCCATCAATCTCCTGGAGCCCTTTGGAAGCATCTGCACAGTGAGGGTGTTCCGGCCGGGGAAGGAGCTCCCACCAGAAGTCCAGAGGTTCGCCTACAGGTACCCTGAGCTGTGCTCCCAGGAAAGTGTTCTGGTAGAGTATGAGGACTTGGAAGGCGCCGGCAGAGCCTACCACCAGCTGTCCCAGTCCGAGGACTTTGTGAGAGTTGTCCTGATCGGGATGATATCGAAAAAGAAAGCAGGGCATAAGTTGGGAGGCTGCGTTGAGGAGAGAGGTGCCGGTAAAGGTGTATCAATCGCCAACCGCTGCTTGGAGCAGCTCCAGTTCCAAGGGGAAGACTCTTCGGCGTGGAGTTCGTCTGGCGAATCCGAGATGGCCTCACCGACGCACATGCCTCGGTTCTCCTCGTGCCAGGTATGCAGGAGCCCCTGGGACAGCCCTCGCTCTAGCCCCTACCACAGCCCCAGGGTCCTACGGGCACCTCTGCCCACCCCTCCGCGGGTCTCCCCGCTCCTGGTCTCCGAGATGTGGAGGAGCCCCGACACCAGCCCGGATCTCAGTCGACGCAACTACGAGAACCCGTCCGAAAGCAGAAGCCTCTGGTTCCAGAGGCGTAAACTGGCTGCGGTGCAAACCTCCTCCCTGGATGACAGCAGCAGCAGTAAGCAGGGTCGTCTGGGTATTAAGAGGGTCCTAATGGGTGATTCCCTGCCCCCTGGGGTCATCCGGTTCCCCTACGGGCCAGATGGGACAAGAGGATTTCCCAGCTCCTTCGTAGGAAGAACACTTCAGGACACCCTCAAGACATGACCTCAGACCAATGCTGTTCATGTTGTTTGTTATATGTTTTAGGAAGTAATCTATTGAATTGTATAGATTTTATCATTTTACAGTCTCGTATAGACATGTGTGCTAGAAAAACTGTAACAAGCATCGTGAAGGTGAATTCTAGAAATAACATTTAGGGACGGTATCCCGAAAATGCATAGTTCTGGACTAAGATGCACTTACAATGGAGTATCTCAATTGAACATGCTATAAGGACTAGGACTTCTGTTATGCTGTTAAATCCTGTGGCTAACATCTCAACATCTACCCACACAGTAACTATATCTTAACTTCCTATCTTTCCTCATTTTATGACTCAGCTGCAGTTACTTATATTCTTAAAAAGGCCTAGTGCAGTCAAAAACATGTTCTTGTGTTTTATATATATTTCAACACTATGAGGTTGGAATAATAATGTGGTAATGGCCTGTTAGTGTAAGAGCTGTTTGAAAAAGACACCTGAAACTACTGCCTGTTTTGGTGAGAATGTTGGTGACATCACCAGGCAGTATATTAGTTAATAGACCAATAAGAGTTCCAAACCTCTCTGCCAATAACAGCTAGTTTCCCCCTTCCCACTCAGACCACTCCCAGACAGTCCTAGCAAAATTATTGCTCGATAAATTGCTCTTTGCTTAGAAGCATTGTTTTCAAAACAAAATTGTCAAAAAGAAACAATCACAGTAAGGTAATTGTTACCCAGAAATTATTTCATATTGAGATCAAAACAGCTGCTGTTTTGACTAAGTGCAGGTCAACATTGCACTGTGCTCTAGTGGAGAAAAGCTATTTGTATAGCCCAGTTATACTACAGCCTGAAAATAAACTTCACTATCTCAATATGAATGAGAAACTGCCAATACGAATGTCACCATGACAACATGGGAAACTGTCTGAGCCCTCGAGTACTGTGTCGAGAGTCCCTGCACCACTGCAAAGGGCTTCTATTCTGATTGAAAAAGCTGACAATGGGGTTTGACAATGACGAAAATGATGCCTCATGAGAGCTCTTTTGTTGCCCTGACAAACTATTTGAGGCAGAGCCAATTTCAGTGTGTCAATTAAAATGTACAACGAACTATTTTGAACGGCTGAGGAGCGTTTACATGATTACTGTGAATTCCCCACACCAATCATCATTAAATAATATTACTATGAAAAGTAGGGGACCAAAAAAAGCTGAATTTCCCATCCCATATCTGTTGTTGGCCAATCAATGACCACCACCGGGCAAGATCACACACACATCAGCCTGAATGGTGTACACTACCCATTCAGATGTGAAGAAATTAGACAAATCAAAATACAACATATTAAAGCAAAGGGTGGACAATGAATGAGTTTAATAATATTTTCTATAAGGAATGTGTTAAAACACAGAAAACTGATTTTTCCTAGATGTCTTGTCCAGAGACGGGCAGGGGGAAAAAACAGCAATGAATTAAGAAACTGGAACAATTTAGTGCTTTATCTCACAACGCAACACAATATGAACCCATCTCAACATAAACAAATTAAAAACAGACCATGGGTCCTCTGAAGATGCATGCATTTTCCACTACACTCAACATCACTGGCTTGTGATCAAATCTTTTAAAAAAAGGGTCGAACAAATTGTATTTAAAGAAAAATCTCAAAACAGATTTGATCTTACTTCTAAGGATTGGTCTTAGTGCAGTTCCCATGTACATGACAAACACTCAGATCCTGTTCAATCCAACTAGCGCACAAACAAAAACTCCCTATAAAACATATACAGTAGAAAGCAAGTACTGTAGCTGGCATACTGATTTTGCCATTCCTTTGCAGCGGTGCCACATTTCTTGCCTTACATGCCAAATTTCATCGGCATATTTTTACTTTAAATTGTGGACAGAGCATTAGTAAAATAGCCAAAGTAAATGTTATGCTTTCCAGGACGCAAATATGAGGGGTTGGTATCAATTTATGGAGAAAAACATTTTCTGTTGTTGAAATGATCAGTCAGGTGGTATCTGTGGTTAGTAACTAGCTGCTCTGTAAGCACGTTACTAATGCTAACAATCCTGATGCTAGCTTTGGTCTTCAACTGATTGATAAAGAGGACAACTTCATTTGTTAGACTAACATGAGGATGAAGGTCTAGTATTACATAGCGCTGTCGTGGACAGTAACTTACAGTGCATTCACCATTTTGTATCTGAGCAGCGTCCACCTGTCACAGTGGATACCACAGCCTCGTGGGACGTCCTCATTGGGACGTGCACAAGTTCAGACACTGGGCGGACACTTTGGATCAAAAGACCTCCAGGTCGGCAGCGTTGTAGACTACAGGTGTGTCCTCAGTGCCCATGGCAGGTTCTGGTTCCGGTTCCTGTTGGCCCTCCTCTTCAGCAACCACCTCTAGAGACTCCAAGGCCTCGTTGGTGTCGCTTGCGAACGTTTCTCTGGAGACGTCGTCGTGTTCCTGCAGGTTCAGTGTGTTGATAGCCTGCTTCATCTTCTTGGCAACCACGTGTCGCCGTCGCTTCTGCGCTGACTTCTTGCCCTTGTACTCTTTCTGGGTTTCGTCGTAAAATATTTCCTATTTAAAAATAAAACATTTACAGAAATTTGATTATTAAAAATGTGTGCATATGGGGAGTACAGAAACAAAGATAGGCCTACACTGAGTCAGTGGACGGGATTAGAAAAGTGCATGAAAAGCCACTTGATTTTACAGTTTCAAAAGTGTCATACCTTAAGGTGCTCACTAGAGATACTGGGAGTGTTCTTCAGCAAGTTGAGATACACCCCTCCAGGAGTCCGTCGCCTGCTGCCATCCTACATATCAAATCATTTCACAGACTTAACAAATGGTTACAGAACAGTCCATCATAAGGATGCTAATTCAAATATGTTTTAGAAAGGCATGCAGTTACACAAGTGATGATTCATTGCAATGAGAATTGGGACATTATGGATATCATATAACAGGAGTTGTCAATTAACTCAGCTGTATATATCTCATATAAACTGAAAGAAGAACAGATGCATACCATAATGTACACACCACCAGTTTCCTCAAGTGTGGCGGTCTCTCCAAGCAGTTCTATTGCTTTCTTCTTCCCAATGACTCTCACAATTCGCTCAATCAATTCCTTTTTGGGCTCTTGTAGCCTTGAGGGGAGAAAATGGATCCGCAAGTTAGTATGAGGTTATTGTACGACTGTGTGATATTGTTGACACTGTGGAAAGAAGAAAATAATGACATTTTATTTAGCCCACATGGCAAGCCAAACATTTAATATGGCCAAATATGAAAGAGCCGAGACATTCCAACCAACCAGCTCACCTGTGGGCTATCTCTTCAATCACCCTGTCATCTGGGTCTTCCTCTGTGATCTCATACCGACCCTTGATGTCCATCTCGGCCCTGGGGCCCAGCCTCTCTTTGGCCGATCGTTTCCTCTTAAAATGGCCACCTCCATTCTCTTCGGCAGCCGGCCCGCCGCGCTTCATGTACTCGTCCAGCTGAGTGTCCAACATGGCTACTTCGCCCGGCTCCTGTTCCTCCCTCTCCTTATCCATGAGCTTGCGGGCCAGGACGTAGTTGTAGGTCTCCACCTGCCTGCTGGCCATGCTAATGGCACCATCCACACCAAGGAAATCCAGCTCAGCTTCCACTGCCTGCTGAGTCTGCTCCTGAACCACAGAGCCCCAGATGTTGTTGACTTTGCGGCCGCCTGGGTTAGCCTGGGGGGCTCCGAGGTGAGGAGTGGGGACCGGGGCAGGTTGGGGAGCGTTGGAGCACTTCTGCCGCTTCCGCCTCCACATCGCTGCATCCTCATCCGAGTCTGGTTCGCTATCGCTGGAGTCTGCGGTTCTCATGGTGCTACGGTAGCTTGTGGCTGACAGGGCTGTCTGTGGAAGGGCCCTACTCTGGAAAGACTGGCCACTGAAAACAGGAGCTGCTGCAGGCATCTAGGTGGTAAGAGAAGACTGTCAGATCATTTTCAGATGTCAGAATGACAAAGCCTTTTTAATTATACCAGTGATTAAAATAAACAATTGTGCACAAAGTTAATTCTACAAGGCCATTTAAAAACCTGTTAAACATTAAGTTTAGTATGCCTGACTTTGAGCTGTTCTGGACTGGTTCTGACCTACACGCGTGTGTACAGGGCACTCTGTGAACGGCGCAAAATAAATTGATGTGCACTCCGTTAATGCTCTGGTGGTCCCGGTTGCCATTCTCCTCTCTCATCTGACATGCAGTATGTGAAATCTGCCAGCTCACTTGCATAAGGAGTGACATGTCACATTTTCTGGCCTATCCAGACAAAGGATCGATTTCCTTTGCCTGTGAACCTCGCAGCTCCGCTTACAATACTGCATATGAAACAGGAGACCCTAGAGATTGCAGCAAAATCAGTTTAATCTCACTGTGATATTCTCAGATGGATTTGGAGCTCTCAACATGAAAAATACCAAATATTTTGTAGAATTGAAACAAGACCACTTTCTCTTCGTCACAGAGGGATGAATCGGTGCTTAAAGCTGATGGTGTAATGAGTCAGCAGGCATTTGAATGGTGTCTCTGCGTCACTCAGAAGACGCTGGGCAGAAAATGTTCTGTTGTAAGTTATATGAAATGGTGCTAAATTTTGTATTTTACAGTTATAAGAAAGGTGAAATATTATAGTAAGTCTTTTCTAAATAGATGTCTAAACTATATTTAGAAAACTGTTCAAGCCCTATTCCCCCCACTTTTGTGGAATAGGAAAACAATGTATCATTTTTCATATGTACTGTGTACTTGAGTCCTGAAAAGTGATTACCTCAGCAATTTATAGCTATTTATACCAGAAAGGTGAGATTTTAATATTTCTGGCAGTATAACTCGGTATTGTTTATGGCCCTCATGATAAATAATTACTTTTGGGTATATACATTTTTGCATAAAATTGTACAGGTTTTAATACCAAAGTAGTAATGGTAGGCTCCTCTCATTACCGGTAGTTGACATGTAACGTTAATCTCTCGTGGACAGATTCATGTGAAGTGCCAATTATGCTATAATTGTACTTCTAGATAACCGAGATTAGTCATTAGTTTAGTCATTAGATGACATGCAGCAGTCATAAATTAGCTTGACAGTGTCCACAACATAGCAACGCGAGCTAGCTAGTTAGCAAAATGTAGCACACGCTTTCGCTTGCACTGGGACCACTGAGACTTGCAAAAAAAGACATATAGCAATCTTTGTGGACAACGTGCTCGTCTAGCAAAGTGTAACTAAAGACTGTTCTTCAATTTGTAGCTACGTTGCAAAGATAGCTTCGCGAACGTAGCTAGCTAGCTAGCTTTAGCTAACGTTTGCTTCCATTACCACGTTTGCAGAATCAAACAATCCATATTGTTAATGTTTAAAAAAAAGTCTAATTGAATAATTTTCTTACCTGGGGTTTAACGTCAACTGTGGTTCCCATTTCTGAATCAGAGTTTGATCCAGAAATCTCTCCATCCTCCAAATCATCCATTGTATCTCTGTTAACACCCGCCATTTCTCCAGTCTTACTCGGAAGTAAATAAAAGTACCCACACCTACGTCACACCTTTTTTCCTCTTGATAAATTATATTTAAATTGTTATAGTTTGTGATTCAAAAGCAAGACATGAACAATACCCGTGTAAATATATATTGTAGCTAGTTATATTTATTGAACTACAGTTTGCTGGTATGTTACTATACAAATTAACCCTGAAAAAACAATTAGCAGAGCACGGTTTGGATACCTCGACCTCTGGGTTATGGGCCCAGCACACATGCGCCGATACAACAGGTGTAGACCTTACAGTGACATGTTTACTTAAAAGCCCTTAACCAAAAAAGCTATTTAGGAGCCTATTAGACCTAGACTTGGCGCCAAGCTTCCTGTCCTGGATGGCAGGAAGCTTGGCCCCAGTGATGTACTGGGCCGTACGCACTACCCGCTGTAGTGCCTTGCGGTCGAAGGCCGAGCAGTTGCCATACCAGGCAGTGATGCAACCCGTCAGGATGCTCTCGATGGTGCATCTGTTAAACCTTTTGAGGATCTGAGGACCCATGCCAAATCTTTTCAGTCTCCTGAGGGGAAAATGTTTTGTTGTGCCCTCTGTCTTTGTGTGCTTGGACCATGTTAGTTTGTTGGTGATGTGGACGCCAAGGAACTTGAAGCTCTCAACCTGCTCCACTACAGCCTCGTCGATGAGAATGGGGGCGTGCTCCGTCCTCCTCCTGTAGTCCACAATCATCTCTTTTGTCTTGATCGCATTGAGGGAGAGGTTGTTGTCCTTGCACCACACGGTCAGGTCTCTGGCCTCCTCCCTATAGGCTGTCTCATCGTTGTCGGTGATCAGGCCTACCACTGTTGTGTCATCAGCAAACTTTATGATGGTGTTGGAGTCGTGCCTGTCCGTGCAGTCATGAGTGAACAAGGAGTACAGGAGGGGACTGAGCACGCACCCCTGAGGGGCCCCCGTGTTGAGGATCAGCGTGGCGGATGTGTTGTTACATACCCTTACCACCTGGGGGCAGCCCGTCAGGAAGTCCAGGATCCAGTTGCAGAGGGAGGTGTTTAGTCCCAGTGTCTTTAGCTTAGTGATGAGCTTTGAGGGCACCATGGTGTTGAACGCTGAGCTGTAGTCAATGAATAGCATTCTCACATAGGTGTTCCTTTTGTCCAGGTGTGTAAGGTCAGTGTGGAGTGCAATAGAGATTGCATCATCTGTGGATCTGTTGGTGCGGTATGCAAATTGGAGTGGGTCTAGGGTTTCTGGGATGGTGGTGTTGATGTGGGCCATAACCAGCCTTTCAAAGCATTTCATGGCTACAGATGTGAGTGCCCACGGGTCGGTAGTAATTTAGGCAGGTTACCTTAGTGTTCTTGGGCACAGGGACTATGTTGGTCTGCTTGAAACATGTTGGTATTACAGACTCAGACAGGGAGAAGTTGAAAATGTCAGTGAAGACACTTGCCAGTTGGTCAGCGCATGCTCGGAGTACACGTCCTGGTAATCCGTCTGGCCCTGCTACCTTGTTTGTGTTAACCTGTTTAAAGGTTTTACTCACATCGGCTGCGAAGAGCGTGATCACACAGTCGTCCGGAACAGCTGATGCTCTCATGCATGTTTCAGTGTTACTTGCCTCGAAGCGAGCATGGAAGTTATTTAGCTCATCTGGAAGGCTTGTGTCACTGGGCAGCTCTCAGCTGTGCTTCCCTTTGTAGTCTGTAATAGTTTGCAGGCCCTGCCACATCCGTCGAGCGTTGGAGCCAGTGTAGTACGATTCGATATTAGTCCTGTATTGACGCTTTGCCTGTTTGATGGTTTGTCGGGGGGCATAGCGGAATTTCTTATAAGCTTCCAGGTTAGAGTCTAACATTGTATCAATTTACAGTCCCACTGTAACAAAGTACTTATATCCTTCAGTATCCTTTTTGTAAGGTATCCCCTTTCTCTAATCACCATCACTATTATTAATGATTATTATTTTTTTTTACTGTTATTGTTGATGTCATTATCGCACTTCGATAGTGGCTTTGTCATTCATACTAATAAAGCTTAACTGAATCTGAATCTCCCATCACAGTGTATTAGTTATGATGTTTACAATAAATCAAACTGAACTGTTTAGTTTACATTTAAGTTTCTGTCACCATTGGCTTCTTTGTCACTAACTTCAGAGAAACAGGTTTGAATGTATTCAGATGAGATTGTTTCAGTAAATGAAATTCCAATTAAATAATTCAGGGTGCACGCATTTTCACAGTACTAGCGAAAAATAGCCACAAATAAGAACCGGTAAAATCTTTAAAGAAAATTAAATAAACGGAATAGAGCTAAGCACAAGCAAAATCCTAGAGGAAAACCTAGTTCAGTCTGCTTTCCAACAGACACTGGGATACAAATTCACCTTTCAGCAGGACAATAACCTAAAACACAGTGTTGATCTAAATTGACTTGAAAATCTATGGCAAGACTTAAAAATGGCTTTATAGCAATGATCAACTACCAACTTGACAGCGCTTGAAGAATAAAAAAAAAAAACAATGTGCAAATACTCTTCAATAGAGGTGTGCAAAGCTCTTAGAGATTTACCCAGAAAGATTCACAGCTGTAATCGCTGCCATAAGTGATTCAAACGTATTGACTCAGGGGTGTGAATTTAATATTTCTGTATTTCATTTTCAATACATCTGGAAAAAATTCTAAAAACATGTTTTCACTTTATCATTATGGGGTATTGTGTAGATTGGCCAGAACAACATCAATTTAATCAATTTTGAATTCAGGCTGTAACACAACACAAATGTGGAATAAGTCAAGGGGTATACATACTTTCTGAAGCCACTGTATAGCATACCATTCAATAAAATCTTTAAAAAAGAAAAATTTGTACAATGTGCCCTGCAATAAGAACCAGATGAGTTCTCAAATGGCAGCTGCCCAACACCTTGGTGGCCATGCAATGTTGGAGGTATTGGACTATAAGGTATGGAGAATGATAAAGAGCCTGTAGGATTATAGAAAAAGCAGCTGGGAAATGAATGTTTGAGTTTCAAAAACTAAATGTTCAGTGAATGTGAGTATATTTAGTTTAAATGATTAACTTCAAATCAAATCAGATAGTGTTTCACTATTCATTGAGTACGGAGACAAATAGCAAAGGTGTCTCAGGCAGTATTTGAAGTATCTAAATATAGTGTAATCTACAAATCAATGTATTTAAAGTGCCATGGAGGGCGCGATCTAAAAATGTTGCAGTCCAGAAGTGAGATCTTTACCATCTACAGTATATGCCAAAAGCCTGGGCCTCTGATAGAGACTGTAGAAGTGTCATCAACGCATGCTTCAGTATTCCCCCTTCTCTCTAGGACCATTTGTGTGCCCAGGCCCCATAGGCGTGTCAAAAGGATCCCACCCTGGTAACCAACGTAGCTGACCAATGGAGAGAGAGACAAGTGTCTTAGCAAAATGCAATCTAAATCTTATGTGGTCCAAAGATCAGAACTACCATCTTTGGCAAAAGCCTGGGCTCCTGACAGGGACAATAGAATTCTCCCCACTGCATGTTACAATAGTAAAATAATATGTTTATCACCTCATCAAACTGATTCTATATTGAATTTAGTCTTTGAGATGCTCAAACAAGCATGTGTATCTGTAGTTGGTGTTCTTCAAATGTAAAATGCACTAGACTGTGCAAGACAAAATCCACAAAGAAAAGAGAACAGGCAAATGCGTATGTGGTCCCAATGTCTAAATAGTGATTGCAGGGCTAGTTCAAATTGCAGTAGGATAATTCTCCTCACAGCTTAATGAATCAGACCATG
Source organism: Brachymystax lenok tsinlingensis (assembly GCA_030435695.1). Lineage (NCBI taxonomy): Eukaryota > Metazoa > Chordata > Actinopteri > Salmoniformes > Salmonidae > Brachymystax > Brachymystax lenok. The sequence continues at coordinate 36,517,056 of CM059815.1, forward strand.
CCTAGTGAATAGCACTTGGTTGATCTCAGGGAGCAGGACACAGGAAAGCTGAATAGATCATGTGAGACAAAAGTGAGAGACAAGAATTAATAAAATAAATTATCACAGAAAAGGAATGTAGTTTGTGTGCTAGAAAATGAACATCCTGACAGTCTGAGGCAGGGTGCTCTGCAATCATCCTACTCCAACTATTGACGGGGATAATATGGCATTTCTAGTTTGTCAGTATGAATGAAATTAGTGGGTCCTGCCTTGATGACTGTATTAGATTTACACTACTTGTCCTATCGATTGTTGTAGTGTTAAATTATTACTTGGAATAAACTGAGAGGTAAAATGCTCCTTGTCCTGGTATGGTGAGATAACTCGATCCCGCCTTGGAATATGGTCATACGAGCGATTATTTCAAAGAGCGCTCTGTAAACCCCTGTGGGCAGAGCTAGGCATGTTGCACTGGGACACTGGGACATGTGAAGAAAAGTATCTTATTTTACAATTGGTCCGCTGTGGTTCTGTGTAGCCTAGTTATGCCAATATATTTGAGACAAGTGTATTGCAGTTAATTTCGTCTTTGATTTAATAAGTAAAATATCTTTGAGTAGTAAACAGGGAAACAACAATGAGTCCCAGACAGTTCGCAACAGAACATACAAAGTCACCATTATTAGTCAGTTGTACAACCAAATGGCTTCAACTGAAATGTGTCTTCCGCATTTAACCCAACCCCTCTGAATCAGAGAGGTGCGGGGGGGCTGCCTTAATCAACATCCACAGCACCCGGGGGAACAGTGGGTTAACTGCCTTGTTCAGTGGCAGAACAACAGATTTTTACCTTGTCAGCTCAGGGATTCAAACTTGCAACCCTCCGGTTACAAGTCCAACACTCTAACCACTAGGCTACCTGCCGCCCAGAGGAGGCCACTGTTTACTAGGCTACCTAAATTATTGGGATCATCTGGTTACCAACAGTGTTTGCAGTGGTTTAAAGTACTTAAGTAAAAATACTTTAAAGTACTATTTATGTCATTTTGTACTTTACTATTTATGTTTTGGCAACTTTTACTTTTACTTCACTACATTCCAAAATAAAACTATGTGTCAGAAGCGCTTGGTGTAGTTGGTGCAAAAGAGTCAGGCACAGAACAGCAGAGATGAGCAACACAACGTAGTTTACTCATAAAGATACAAAGTAGATACAAATACCAAGCCCACCAAATGGACTGACATAAATCAGGAATAATAACGCACAACAAACATGGGGAAAAAAAGACGGTTAAATAATGAACATGTAATTGGGGAATTGAAACCAGGTGTGTATAAAACAAAGACAAAACAAATGGAGTATGAAAAGTGTATCAGCGATGGTTAGAAGACCGGCGACGTCGACCACCGAACGCTGCCCGAACAAGGAGAGGGACCGACTTCGGCGGAAGTCGTGACACTATGTACTTTTTACTCCATACATTTCCCCTGACACCCAAAAGTACTCGTTACATTTTGAATGCTTAGCAGGACAGTAAAAAAAAATCTAATTCACACACTTATCAAGAGAAAATCCCTGGTCATCCCTACTGCCTTGCGCGGACTCACTAAACACACATGCTTGGTTGGTAAATGACGTCTGAGTGTTGGAGTGTGCCGCTGGCAATCCATAAATTACAAAACCTTTTGCTAGTTTTCTTAATATAAGGAATTTGAAATTATTTGTACATTATTTGTACATTTACTTTTGATAATTAAGTATACACTACAGGTCAAACGTTTTTAGAACACCTACTCATTCAAGGGTTTTTCTTTATTTGTACTATTTTCTACATTGTAGAATAATAGTGAAGACATCAAAACTATGAAATAACACAAGTACTCACGGCTCACTCTGACCTACAAAACATAGAGAATGGGACACTGAAGGTCAATCCACACAGCTATCAGAAAAAAGGGGCCATATAAAAACACGTGTACGTGAGTCATATCTATATAGGAGACTATTAGTATACAGTGTTACTGAAATAGGTTGTTTTAAGGTAATCTTACCCATATAGTTTCTGTTGTTCCATCAGGTGTGGTTATTTTTTCACACACTCTGCACAGTCTGTTGATGTTCTGTGGAGAGAGGCATACTTAAATGCATTTATCAATGATTAGAACGTCAAGTGCAGGGCTATTTCACGGCACATTTGGTCCAGGTGTTCCATTTGTGTAGAGAAATACATGTTTTCACCTCGTAGAAGGTACTCTGCAAACTGACAACATAAATCTGAAATTTGGCATTCAATTCATACTGTGGCAGTAACAAGGATTAGTCTAAAACACACTATTACAGGAACAGTACCTTTACAGGGGAATGCTCAAAGTCATGTCTCCAATGTCCACCTACTTTGTACATGATAGCTCCACATTAATGGTAATCTGGCTGATAGGGGTGGGGGACCCTGAAGGCTTTCCACCTAGGGACTTTTCAGCCTTGCATTTCCATGAACTGCTTAAAAACACAATAACAGCATTTACCACAGTTGCCTAATGAGGTTAAAAATGACTCATAGCTTTGTAAGAAAAGCTAAAGACTACATTAACTTACTTTGTTTTGGCTGTCCATGCTTTGCTTTCCCTCTGCTGCCCCTATGCATAGAGTTTAGGTAGGTCACCTTCTGCTCTTTTGGTTACAATACCTTTTCAAACAATATACACAGGTTACTTCAAGTACAAAAGTATTAGACATTTTTACAGTAGGATACTTACCACCAACCTTCAGTGGTTACTGTAGCAGACAGGCCCCAACAAGAGATCACACAACTACTCTTCTCCTTCCCCCCTTCTGACACAATTTGGAATGTCGGCCCACCACTTCATGCTCAACCTCAACAAAACGGAGCCGCTCTTCATCCTGGGTTCATCATGGTTGACAACTCCACGGTCTCCCCCTCCCAGAGTGCAAAGAACCTTGGCATGACCCTGGACAACACCCTGTTGGTCTCTGCAAACATTAAAGCAGTGATTCACTCCTGCAGGTTCCTGCTTTACAACATCCAGAGAGTACGACCTTGAGGCTCAGGTCCTAATTCAAGCAATAGTCATCTCCTGTCTAGACTACTGCAACTCTCTGTTGGCTGGGCTCCTCGCTTGTGCTGTCAAACTTCAACTTATCCTAAATGCCGCAGCAAGCCTGGTGTTCAACCTTCCAAAGTTATCCTATGTCACCTCCTTAACACACTCCACTGGCTTCCAGTCAAAGCACACATCTTCAAGACCCTGGTGCTTGCCTACGGAGCAGCAAGGGGAACTGCACCTGCTTACCTCCAGGCTATGCTCAAAATCTACATCCCAACCCGAGCACTGCGTTGGGCCACCTCTGGTCTGTTGTCCCTCCCACCTCAGCCCAGTCAAAGCTCTTCTCTGTCCTGGCACCCCAATGATGGAACAAGCGTCCACCTAAAGTCAAGACAGTGGAGTCCCTGCCCATCTTTCGAAATCTGAAACTCTACCTCTTAAATAACTGTCTTAAATTCTATGGAAGTTATATTCATTGAGTGAAAATACCTACCTCGCTCGCAAGATACCTGTCTGGTGCCAGCCGCTCAATGTCCCAGGTGATATATTGTAGGGCCCAATCCTGCTACATAGCAGGCCCCCACAATTCCCTTCCCAACCCTGTATGAAAGAGAGTGATCAGTGTCAACTCATTGATGTGGAAGTCAAGGTATGAGTCAATAAATGTACTTTGAAAAACTCACTCCTCATGGTTGACCTCACATGAACCACCATGTCCTCCTCTGAATGGGAGGATTCAGGGGGTTGTGAGGAAGGGAAATCTATTGTGAAAACAGGGACTGGTGGGCAAGTGTAACAGGAGGGCTGGAGGGGACAGAAGGACCGGAGGGGGAGGTGGTCCAAAGGAGACAGGCGGGACGGAGGGGAGAGGAAGGCCGGGAGGTGGACCAGCAGAGGCCAGGAGGCAACAGAGTTTCAGAGGAATATTCTCCTCTTCCACCTGAAACGGCACAAGATGGTACAGGTTTATCTTGGGGAAGAGCTGCCTATCCCTATCCTTCCTGATGTTAACACTCTTCCCCTCAATGTTTGTGACTGTGTATGGGCCCAGGTTTTCTATCTCCAGTTTGCCTCCTTTCCTCTGCTGGCTCTTGATGTTCCTTCACAGGACCTTGTCGCCGACCTTAAAAACAACATAGTCCCCTTCAGCTAGTTTTCACATCCTCGTTTTCTCCTGGGCTTCGGCAATATTTCTGAGAACAATTGCATTAATCTCCTCAGCCTTTTAAAGACTCTCCTCGACCAGGATGTCTTCGGAGCCTGAAACACATCTATTAAGCAAGGAAAAGTCAAAACAAGCCACAGAAAGGTTTACTAGACACTAACAGAAATAGCTGAAATACTGTAGGAGTTCAAGATCACTGACCTCCTGAAATATGCGAGGTACCTTGCCTCTTTCCTAAAGAGGAGGAAGGACAGAGAGTACCCATTTGTCAACTGCTTCTTGGTCCTCAGCCCAAACATTATGGACTATAAAAAATGTGCAGAGGGTCCTGAAAATACAAGTGCTATTTTTGGACAGTTGACAGACATGGTAAAGGCCAGATTGTACACCTAATTATTTAAAATATTTAGCAGTTTGTCACTGTATCCAGTCTTAGTACCTACCCTTGAAAGGTTCCATTCAGACGCTCCACCAACCCATTTGTTTGAGGGTGATATGGCGGGAAAAAGCTCATTTGGATGCAAGTTTGGCACACAATGCCATGTTTATCTGTGAATTTTCAGAGGAGAAAGTGCAATTATAAAAGTTATAACATTATTATAACATAATTATAACACTAATCCACATAATTGCATCACCATATGTCTTGTGCTTTCCCCAAATAATAATATTTTTATAATCATATCTTAAACTACATGCGGTAATCATGTGAAATTCTAAAACCTACGTCACTGGCGAATTCGCACACCCCTGATCTGTAAGCATCCGCATTGGAGCAAAGGATTTATAAAACCAGGTGACAATGCACCCTGACACCTCTTCTGCAGACTTCCTCTTCACAGAGAATGCCTCACTACACCTGGTGAAGTAATCTACCATTGTGCAGATGTAGTCACCACTGTTGGGTACAAGTGGCTTCAAAAGGTCCATTCCCAATCCCACCGACTTCCAGGGTTCTGAGGTAATTCATACTGCCTTAATAACTGATGGCCAGTGTTGAGATTTATCGCCTTTAAATCATTGACATTGTCAACTCCATCATTTTAATTGTGCCTTTTTTGAATAAAGACTAGATTTTTACAGATTTATAATTAATTTCCTGAATGGCACAGCCAGAAGAGGACTAGCCACTACTTAGAGCCTTGTTCCTCTCATTGTTTCTTCCTAGTTTTCTGTCTTCCAGGCAGTTACTGTGCTTCTGCCTCTGCATTACTTTATTTTAGGGGTTTTAGGCCAGGTATCTAGAAAGCACTTAGTGACAACTGCCAATGTAAAAGGGGCTTTAAAACACAATTTTGAATGGAAAGGATTGACTTAGCTTTATTAGGATTAGGCTTCCATATGCATCAGACACATCACCTGTACATTAATTGTTGTGAGTATTATTATCACACAGTTAAAAAAAAACGTTTTGTTTGAGGGATTATCAAATGTAATGCCATATAAAGGTGCTGAATTAATGGCTCATACATCTGGGTACCAAAAAAAAAACAGCGGTGGAAATCCACAAATAAAGAATTTGTCTCCTCAGGTGTTCTGACCAGGTGTGGAGAGACTTTGACCTGGGTCCACTTATAATGAGGATCTCATCTGTTGAAAGTAGACATTTGATAGGTTCCTTGAACACCAGTGGGTAATTTCCACACAAAGTATGTTTATGGATATTACTGGGCATGGCTAATAGGGATGCAAATGATCTTACCCTTCATCTTGAAGGTTTTATCCCTCCATGTAATAGTAAACCGTTCTGTTTTAGTTGCATTGTCCTGCTATCTGCCGTGGACTTTAAAGTCCACAATTAACCTCTGGATTCGCTGTCTTACCTACTACTGCAACATGTGATTGGGAGTCCCATAGGGCGGCGCACAATTAGCCCAGCACCATCAGGGTTTGGCCGGGGTAGGCCGTCATTGTAAATAAGAATTTGACTTGCCTAGTTAAATAAAGGTTAAATAAAAAAGGGGAGAGACTGTAATGGATGTAGTAGATTACTTTTCCTGTTAATTACTTTATTTGATAAACTTTATTTTGTGTACAGTGGGGCAAAAAAGTATTTAGCCAGCCACCAATTGTGCAAGTTCTCTCACTTAAAAAGATGAGAGAGACCTGTAATTTTCATCATAGGTACACTTCAACTATGACAGACAAAATGAGGAAAATAAATCCAGAAAATCACATTGTAGGATTTTTTTATGAATTTATTTGCAAATTATGGTGGAAAATAAGTATTTGGTCACATACAAACAAGCAAGATTTCTGGCTCTCACAGACCTGTAACTTCTTCTTTAAGAGGCTCCTCTGTCCTCCACTCGTTACCTGTATTAATGGCACCTGTTTGAACTTGTTATCAGTATAAAAGACACCTGTCCACAACCTCAAACAGTCACACTCCAAACTCCAATATGGCCAAGACCAAAGAGCTGTCAAAGGACACCAGAAACAAAATTGTAGACCTGCACCAGGTTGGGAAGACTGAATCTGCAATAGGTAAGCAGCTTGGTTTGAATAAATCAACTGTGGGAGCAATTATTAGGAAATGGAAGACATACAAGACCACTGATAATCTTCCTCGATCTGGGGCTCCACGCAAGATCTCACCCGTGGGGTCAAAATGATCACAAGAACGGTGAGCAAAAATCCCAGAACCACACGGGGACCTAGTGAATGACCTGCAGAGAGCTGGGATCAAAGTAACAAAGCCTACCATCAGTAACACACCACGCCGCCAGGGACTCAAATCCTGCAGTGCCAGACGTGTCCCCCTGCTTAAGCCAGTACATGTTCAGGCCGTCTAAAGTTTGCTAGAGAGCATTTGGATGATCCAGATGAGGATTGGGAGAATTTCATATGGTCAGATGAAACCAAAATAGAACTTTTTGGTAAAAACTCAACTCGTCGTGTTTGGAGGACAAAGAATGCTGAGTTGCATCCAAAGAACACCATACCTACTGTGAAGCATGGGGGTGGAAACATCATGCTTTGGGGCTGTTTTTCTGCAAAGGGACCAGGACGACTGATCCGTGTAAAGGAAAGAATGAATGGGGCCATGTATCGTGAGATTTTGAGTGAAAACCTCCTTCCATCAGCAAGGGCATTGAAGATGAAACGTGGCTGGGTCTTTCAGCATGACAATGATCCCAAACACACCGCCCGGGCAACGAAGGAGTGGCTTCGTAAGAAGCATTTCAAGGTCCTGGAGTGGCCTAGCCAGTCTCCAGATCTCAACCCCATAGAAAATCTTTGGAGGGAGTTGAAAGTCCGTGTTGCCCAGCGACAGCCCCAAAACATCACTGCTCTAGAGGAGATCTGCATGGAGGAATGGGCCAAAATACCAGCAACAGTGTGTGAAAACCTTGTGAAGACTTACAGAAAACGTTTGACCTCTGTCATTGCCAACAAAGAGTATATAACAAAATACTGAGATAAACTTTTGTTATTGACCAAATACTTATTTTCCACCATAATTTGCAAATAAATAAATTAAAAATCCTACAATGTGATTTTCTGGATTTCTTTTTCTCATTTCGTCTGTCATAGTTGAAGTGTACCTATGATGAAAATTACAGGCCTCTCTCATCTTCCTCGATCTGGGGCTCCACGCAAGATCTCACCCCGTGGGGTCAAAATGATCACAAGAACGGTGAGCAAAAATCCCAGAACCACACGGGGGGACCTAGTGAATGACCTGCAGAGAGCTGGGATCAAAGTAACAAAGCCTACCATCAGTAACACACTACGCCGCCAGGGACTCAAATCCTGCAGTGCCAGACGTGTCCCCCTGCTTAAGCCAGTACATGTTCAGGCCCGTCTAAAGTTTGCTAGAGAGCATTTGGATGATCCAGATGAGGATTGGGAGAATTTCATATGGTCAGATGAAACCAAAATAGAACTTTTTGGTAAAAACTCAACTCGTCGTGTTTGGAGGACAAAGAATGCTGAGTTGCATCCAAAGAACACCATACCTACTGTGAAGCATGGGGGTGGAAACATCATGCTTTGGGGCTGTTTTTCTGCAAAGGGACCAGGACGACTGATCCGTGTAAAGGAAAGAATGAATGGGGCCATGTATCGTGAGATTTTGAGTGAAAACCTCCTTCCATCAGCAAGGGCATTGAAGATGAAACGTGGCTGGGTCTTTCAGCATGACAATGATCCCAAACACACCGCCTGGCAACGAAGGAGTGGCTTCAGAAGAAGCATTTCAAGGTCCTGGAGTGGCCTAGCCAGTCTCCAGATCTCAACCCCATAGAAAATCTTTGGAGGGAGTTGAAAGTCCGTGTTGCCCAGCGACAGCCCCAAAACATCACTGCTCTAGAGGAGATCTGCATGGAGGAATGGGCCAAAATACCAGCAACAGTGTGTGAAAACCTTGTGAAGACTTACAGAAAACGTTTGACCTCTGTCATTGCCAACAAAGAGTATATAACAAAATACTGAGATAAACTTTTGTTATTGACCAAATACTTATTTTCCACCATAATTTGCAAATAAATAAATTAAAAATCCTACAATGTGATTTTCTGGATTTCTTTTTCTCATTTCGTCTGTCATAGTTGAAGTGTACCTATGATGAAAATTACAGGCCTCTCTCATCTTTTTAAGTGAGAGAACTTGCACAATTGGTGGCTGACTAAATACTTTTTTGCCCCACTGTACGTGTGTCCCTTTTTGAATATTTAATAAAATCTTCATTCAACCAAGAAATCCTTATTTTCATTGATGGAATTTTCAACAGACTGAACAGTCATGTACCAATGAGCAGAGGTGGAAAAAGTACTCAAATGCCATACTTGAGTAAAAGTAAAGATACCTTAATATAAAACGACTCAAGTAAAAGTGAAAGTAACCCAGTAAAATACTACATGAGTAAAAGTCTAAAAGTATTCGATTTTAAATGTACTTAAGTACAGTGGTGGGAAAAGTACTCAATTTTCATACTTGAGTAAAAGTACAAAGTAAAAGTAAATGCTATACATCAAATTCCTTATATTTAGCAGACCAGACGGCACAATTTCCTTTTTTATTACTTTTTTTTGACAGCCAGGGGCACACTCCAACACTCTAACATAATTTACAAAGAAAGCATTTATGTTTAGTGAGTCCACCAGATGTGAGGCAGTAGGAATGACCAGGGACGTTCTCTTGACAAGTGTGTGAATTTTACCTTTTTCCTGTACTGCTAAGCATTCAAATTGTAACTAGTACTTTTGGGTGTCAGACAAAATGTATGGAGTAAAAAGTACATCATTTTCATTAGGAATGTAGTGAAGTAAAAGTAGTGAAAAATATAAATAGTAAAGTAATGGTACCCCAAAAAACGACTTAAGTAGTATTTTGAAGTATTTTCATTTAAATACTTTACACTACTGCCAATGAGATTAATTAGTTGCATTGCAGTTGTGTGTGGTGTTGTTGCCATTCAGCCTCATCTAGCCTTGGTATGGAATAACTGATAACTGACAAAATAGCTCAGCCGTAGGAAATCATCGGGGAAAGAAGTCACAATTTGTCATGCGGTGGGTGTAGCTGGTGTAGGTAGTCAGGCGCAGGAGAGCAGAGATGAGTGTACTAAGTACTTTACTGAGGCAAATGTACACAACAGAACGCTACCGCGTCACAAAAACAAATGCCCAAAACCAAGAAAGGCAGCACAAAGTACAAAATACACTTACAAAATACCGGCTGCACAAAGCACGGGTGAAAACATACAAACCCGGCGTAAACTGGCATGCCGAACAAACAATTCCCCACACAGACATGGGGGAAACAGAGGGTTAAATAAACAACAGTAATGAGGGCCAATTAAAACCAGGTGTGATGGAAAACAAGACAAAACAAATGGAAAATGAAAAGTGGATCGGCGATGGCTAGAAGACCGAACTCCGCCCGAACAAGGAGAGGAACCGACTTCGGTGGAAGTCGTGACACAATTGCAGTTTGCATGACATCTAACAATGTCTTCATTGTGTCTTAATTTAAAAATTAAAGCACAATCTTCCTTTATTCACTATTTCATTAAGGAAAGAGCAATACCAGTATTAATGGCCAGCAGGCTCTGACAATATCCATAATGACTATAGAAAAAGTACTAACACTTCAAGACCCTATGGTCTGATGGCTTTTCATAAAGCAACAGGCAGGTAGCAGGTAGAGGGGGGTCAGGTGGGATTGTGCCAGGCACGTCCAGGTGTCAGGGCAGGGTGTCCTCAGTCACAGTCCAAGAGCCTCAGGCCCTCCGGAAGAGAAGACAGAGAAAGAGAAAAGATAAGGGTTAGTGACACCATGGCTAAAACCATAGCACACCACATTCACTGGGGGTAGAAAAATAATCAATAGTATTGCTGTGGACACTGGATAATCTGACTAACACACACCTGTTTGACCTTGCTGTGATACCGTAGGCCTACTTCTGTTACTTTTCTGAGTCAATTCAGTTAGCACTCAATGTCCTGTGTTAGTGTTAACCATGGCAGCCAGCATTGTAAATAAAGACACGTGCAGAAAGGTAATCAGCCTCTGTGTCTGTGGATCCTTTCTCCTTAATGTTTGTTTTCATGTCAGCCAGGCCAATATTTTTTAAGAAACACAATTTATTTATATCTCTAGTTGAGTAAAATAAGTTGTTTTGTTCTGGCCACGATAATGTAGAAATTGCGCCACACACAGGCAGAAAACAGAATGTTATATTCTCAGCCAGGCCCATCTTTTGAAGAAAACACAATTTAATTAAATCTCTGTTTGAGCAAAATAATTAGTTTTGTAGTGATCACAAGTAAATCATAACAATTCAGTTAACAAAAATATGAATGTTCTATCATAAAGTGAAAACAATTAGTTTCCCTGGCTGATATTTGTATTTTATTTTTAATTTTTAATTTCATCTTTATTGAACCAGGTAGGCCAGTTGAGAACAAGTTCTCATTTACAACTGCGACCTGGCCAAGATAAAGCAAAGCAGTGTGACAAAAACAACAACACAGAGTTACACATAAACAACCGTACAGTCAATAACACAACAGAAACATCTATGTACAGTATGTGCAAATGTAGAAGAGTAGGGAGGTAAGGCAATAAATAGGCCATATAGGTGAAATAATATCAATTTAGCATTAACACTGGAGTGATAGATGTGCAGATGATGATGTGCAAGTAGAAGAGATACTGGGGTGCAAAAGAGAAAGAGGATGAATAACAATATGGGGATGAGGTAGTAGGGTGTGCTATTTACAGATTGGCTGTGTACAGGTACAGTGATCGGTAAGCTGCTCTGACAGCTGATGCTTAAAGTTAGAGACTCCAGCTTCAGTGATTTTTGCAATTTGTTCCATTCATTGGCAGCAAAGAACTGGAAGGAAAGGCGGCCAAAGGAAGTGTTGGCTTTGGGGATGACCAGTGAAATATACCTGCTGGAGCACGTGCTATGGGTGGGTGTTGCTATGGTGACCAGTGAGCTGAGATAAGGTGGGGCTTTACCTAAAAAAGACTTATAGATGACCTGGAGCCAGTGGGTTTGGCGACGAATATGTTGTGAGGGCCAGCCAACGAGAGCATACAGGTCGCAGTGGTGGGTAGAATATGGGGCTTTGGGGACATAACGGATGGCACTGTGACAGACTACATCCAGTTTGTGGAGTAGAGTGTTGGAGACTATTTTGTAAATGACATCGCCGAAGTCAAGGATCGGTAGGATAGTCAGTTTTACAAGGGTATGGCTGCTACTTAGAAATACTATAACAATAAATGAATAGATGACATTCACTGATATAAACCTGTCTCCAATAAAATCGCATAGTTTACATACAATTACCTCGGACCTTTGACAAATAAATCTCAGTGTGAAAAGGCGTCCCGTGTTCTGTTTTGTCAACGAGCTCAATGTATTCCAAAGACTGGTGTCAACCAGATGACCCAATAATTTAGGTTGCCTAATAAATGATGCCCCCCTCTGGTATGTTCTATTGCAAACTGTGTGGGACTTGTTGTTTTGTTTTAATACCCACATATACACCATATATATAAAAGTATGTGGACACTAACCTTCAAATTAGTGGATTCGGCTATTTCAGCTACACCCGTTGCTGACAAGTGCATAAAATAAAGCACACAGCCATGCAATCTCCATAGACAAACATTGGCTGTAGAATGACCTAACTGAAGAGCTCAGTGACTTTCAACGTGGCACTGTCATAGGATGCCACCTTTCCAACAAGTCAGTTCTTCACATTTATGCCCTGCTAGAGCTGCCTCAGTCAACTGTAAGTACTGTTATTGTGAAGTGGAAACGTCTAGGAGCAACAATGGCTCAGTCGCAAAGTGGTAGGCCACACAAGCTCACAGAATGGGACCGCCGAGTGCTGAAGCGCATAGCTCGTAATAATCGTCTGTCCTCGGTTGCAACACTCACTACCGAGTTCCAAACTGCCTCTGGAAACAACGTCAGCACAATAACTGTTCATTGGGAGTTTTATGAAATTGGTTTCCATGGCCGAGCAGCCGTATATAAGCCTAAGATCACCATGCACAATGCCAAGTGTCGGCTGGAATTTTTAAAAACTTTATTTAACTAGGCAAGTCAGTTAAGAACAAATTCTTATTTACAATGACAGCCTTCAACGGCCAAACCCGGACTACGCTGGGCCAATTGTGCGCTGCCCTATGGGACTCCCAATCACGGCCGGTTTTGATACAGCCTGGAATAAAACCAGGGTTGATGTTAAGCTTGTCGCCATTGGACTCTGAAGCTGTGAAAAAGCATTCTCTGGAGTGATGAATCATGCTTCACCATCTGGCAGTCCGACGGGCAAATCTGGGTTTTGTGGATACCAAGAGAACACTGCCTTCCTCGATGCATAGTGCCAACTGTAAAGTTTGTGGAGGAGGAATAATGGTCTGGGCTGTTTTTCATGGTTTGGGCTAGGCCCCTTAGTTCCAGTGAAGGGAAATCTTAACGCTACAGCATACAATGACATTCTGGACGATTCTGTGCTTCCAACAGACCTTTTCCTGTTTCAGAATGACAATGCTCCTGTGCAGAAAGCGAGGTCCATACAGAAATGGTTTGTCGAGATTGGTGTGGAAGAACTTGACTGGCCTGCATAGAGCCCTGACCTCAACCCCATCGAACACCTTTGGGATGAATTGGAATGCAGATTGCGAGACAGACCTAATCGCCCAACATCCGTGCCCGATCTCACTAATGCTCTTGTGGCTGAATGGAAGCAAGTCCCCGACAGCAATGTTCCAACATCTAGTGGAAAGCCTTCCCAGAAGAGTGGAGGCTGTTATAGCTGCAAAGGGGGGACCAACTCCATATTAATGCCCATGATTTTGGAATGAGATGTTCGACGAGCAGGTGTCCACATACTTTGGTCATGGTCATTGCTAATTAAGTCAAAATTAACTGCAATACACTGGTCTCATAGCTGGCTGGCTGCAACCTCTCGTTTTACGCCCACCCATCCACCCCGACCAACCACCATACTTTTGTTTTTGCCATCTGTCCAAATGTAACCATAAAAATTATGGAGTAAAAAGTACATTGTTTTCTTTAGGAATGTAGTGAAGTAAAACTAAAGTATTTTTAATTAAGTACTTTACAATTCTGGGTTAGGGTTAAGGTAAGATTAGAGGTTCAGAGTAGGAACGCCCCAAGGATCCCGGATAGTACTAACCAATTAGGTCTGAAGGAGGTGCCGCGCGTGGACCAATCACTGGCGAATGTCACGAGGCCCAAGTGGAACTTGCGTAGCTCGCGGTTTATTGCACCCGATATCCAACCATGCAGCGCTGCTTTACATTAACCATTGCACGGCACTGGGCCCTTCGAAAGAAACTTCTCACAATCAGCTACCAACAATCAGCAGCCATGTCTACACTTCTGATAAACCAGCCCAAATATGCCTGGTTGAAAGAATTAGGCCTGAGTGAGGATAATGACGGTGTTTACAACGGGAACTGGGGAGGCAAAGGAGAGGTAAAACAAGCAAGGGGATTAGCTAGCTACACGTTGTGTGGGTCCTGAATTCTAAATATAAACCAGACATGGTTATAAAACACATTATCTGCAAGCTAACTAGGCCACGTAGTAGACTTTGCTGGGCACGTTAAGCTAATAGCCAAAGTGTGACAATTGAGGTAGATCAAAATGTTACGCAAACTTGTCCGAATAGTTTGTTGCTTTGACTTTTGAGTTTCTTAATTCATTGGCACATTTGATAGGTTATACAATGTAACGTTGGTAAGCAAATTCAACCAACTTCAGTAGCTATGTTTCAGCGAATATGTCTCCACCGTACTTGGTTAGCACAGCAAACTAAGTTAGCTAGGTGACGTTTACTTTGGTTGACTTTGCTACCTAGACACGTCGAGTATCTTGACTGTATACAGGAACCTACTTGACGCGGTCTAGCTGGCTAGTATACACCTAGCTCACACTAGCTAGCACATGGTCTCTACAGGTTAAACAAAAAACCCGTGTGACAGATTTACAGCTGTCAAAGTCAAACTATTTAATGACACTTACAGACATATAGTACTTAACTAGGTAGTTATGAAGTCACTGTAAATGTAAACTGAACTTCCTGAATTCCTACAGTTTTATTTTATCGCTTAACGTTATATTTTTTTGCGCACTGCAGATTTCTTACCCTACAGTGCCACCTATCGGCCAGATATGATAGTACATAGAACGTTGAATTTGATTCAGTTGTACTCTAAACTTAGTAATTTACCCTCACTAACCCCCAATGCAATTGTCAGGCAGTATCATGGTATAACCCATCGACAGCATTCCCTCTTACTGTACTCTTATGTATTCTTTATAGACTAACGTATAAAGAGTAAGCTATGTAATATCAAGTATAAGTAGTGGACAGTGTGTTGAAAAGTGCCCTGCTGTCTCAGTGGCTTCAGATAATGACAATGAAGAATCCAATTCAAAGGCTGTGAACTGTATACAGTCATAATTTCCCTGCTCCTGTGGTGGGGTGTTCTAATCTGTGTTCTTTCTTCAAGGTCATCACGTCATATTGCCCTGCCAACAATGAGCCCATCGCCAGAGTACGCCAGGTAATGTCAATAAGGTCTCAGAGTTATATTTAGAGTATACCACTGTCACCACTTAAAAAATATATAAACCACTGCTACCATTTTGCAATTTAACATAGAAATTGTGCATGGCCCTGATGGTTTTCTATTCAATTCTGCTCACCCAAATGTCAACCTTGTTTGTTTAAAATGGCCGACTATCTCATTATCCAAAAGCTTCTGAATGGCCTTGTCTTCAAGGCGTCAGTTGCTACTTGTTTGAGCCAAACTAGGTTTATATTCATAATGCTTCCCTACAGATCAAATGTCCAATATGAATAGTCTGACCTGGATTCAAAGTTACTTTATGTAACCCCCCCCCTTGTTTTAAGTCTCTTAAAGCAGCCTTACTGACCCCAATGTAAAACGTTAATGTAGTGAAGTTACTGGATAATGTTTATTTTGTTCAGGCAACCATGGCAGAATATGAAGAAACTGTGCAGAAATCGAGGGACGCCTGGAAGGTGTGGGCAGATGTAAGTATGGTGACTTAACCAAGAATGTGTCTTCATTGCTCATTTCATTTCACCTTTGAACACGCCAACACTAAAAATCACATTTTCTCGTCAAATCTAGATTCCGGCCCCTAAAAGAGGAGAGATTGTGCGTCAGATTGGTGACGCACTGAGGAAAAAGATTAAAGTCCTGGGCAGTTTGGTAAGACCTATCACAAATGTGACCGCTGTAGTCTGCTGCAATCACACAGTAAAAGGGCTACATAACTAGGATGATGAGATTCATAGTAGCTCTGTAGACTTTGACACAACCATGCTAGAACTTTGTCTCTTTGGTGTTTGAGGGGAGAGGACAGAGCCACGCTAATAAGGAATGCAGTACTCACAATGGAACAGTGCTCAAAAGGGAAACTGTTTTCTGTTTGTAGGTGTCCCTGGAGATGGGAAAGATCTATGTTGAGGGTGTCGGCGAGGTGCAGGAGTACGTTGACGTCTGTGACTACGCTGTTGGCTTGTCTCGCATGATCGGAGGTCCAGTTCTGCCCTCTGAAAGTAAGTCTGCAGTTATCAATCCATTAAATATTGTCTTATTTGCAGGAGGGTGGTAGTGGGTTTAACCTCTTGGGGATATTTAAGGAGCGTTGGGGCGCTAGCGCCCCAGTCACGACAACATCCGGAAAAATGTAGGGTGCCAAATTAAAAATCCAAAAGTAGAATTATATAACATTCATGAAAATACAAGTGTTGCACACTCTGCCAAGAGTCTAAGCTTTTGAAATCTCACAGCGTTGTCAGTTTTCAAAAAGGCTTTACGGTGAAAGCACAACATTTGATTGTCTGAGGACAGCACCCCATGTACTTCCCCCATTAGCATAATAATAAAACCAGCGCGGGTGACACAAAACACAAAAAAAGCTAAAATAAATCGCTTTACCTTTGATCTTCTGCTGAGGGCAATCTGAAGTGTCCAACCAAGACATCCAATGTTCCTTTTGTTAGAAAAAGTCCTTGTTTATATCCATAAATCTCAGTTTGGTTGGCGCGTTATGTTCAGAAAATCCACCGTCCACTCAGCCATTGTACAGGGAAGAGAAAGCGTTCAAAATATACCTATCAACTTTGTCCAAACAAATCAAACATTGTTTTATAATGTATCCTTAGGTACACTGTCATGTATATTAACTATAATATTTCAAACGGATAATATCCTGAGCGATAGAAAAGTAAAATCCCGAGGCACGCACTCACGGTCTCGCGCAAAACACCAGGCACTTCTTCAATCCACTTACATATTTTTTCTATACGGTTGTTTTTCAAGGTAAACTCATCAAACCTTGTCTAAAGACTGTTGACATCTAGTGGATGCCATAGGTACTGCAACCTGGGTCCTGGATTGCAGCAGATCCCATAGAAAACCATTGGAAAAGGCATCTCACAAAAAAAAAACATTTTTCCGGACAGAAATTCCTCAGTTTTCGCCTGCCATATCAGTTCTGTTATACTCACTGACATTATTTTAACAGTTTTAGAAACTTCAGTGTTTTCTATCCAATAGTACTATGTGCATATCCTAGTTTCTGGGCCTGAGTGGCAGGCATTTTACTTTGGGCACGCCAGACTCTCAAACTCCCACCACTGCTGTGCAGGCTTTTGCGCCATTTCTGCTCGAACACACCTGATCCTGCTCACCGCAAACTTGAGAACAGGGCCACATATCTAGCATCTGTCCCTACAGTCTTATTCATTAGTCTAAAAAGGCTAAACTGATCCTAGATCTGCACTCCTACTCTGGGATGCTTTGTGGATACGGGCCCAAGACTGGAGGACAAGCCTGCACACCCAGTACTTTTCCAGGACCGTAGTTGGATAATCTTTGGATAGGAAATGGTGGTGTTAAAGACTTTTTTTTTTTTTTTTTTTTTTTAAACAAATGTAAGTAATGTGATGTCTTTTTAGGACCGGGCCACGCGCTGATCGAGATGTGGAACCCTGTGGGTCTGGTGGGCATCATCACAGCCTTCAACTTCCCTGTGGCCGTCTACGGCTGGAACAACGCCATCGCCCTCATCTGTGGCAACGTCTGCCTCTGGTGAGCGCTTATAGGGTCACACTGTTAACTGTTCTAGGTCACTGAAATGATAGTCTTTCTCTGCCAGTTTCATTTTGGTGATGTCTTTTAGTGTTTACACCATGTCGCAAATAACTTCTGCAAGGGGACAGTCTTCTCTATAAGGACTCAAACCTGTTTGAAGGGAATCAGATTCACATTATGGTAGTGTACACGGCTCCTATTCCTGTTCTGAAATATTTGTGTTGAATTTCCTCTTTAGGAAAGGAGCTCCCACCACCCCTCTAACCAGTGTAGCTGTAACCAAGTAGGTGTCTTTGGGTACTTTATCAGAGATTGAAGAGTTGATGCAAATTCTCTTATTTTAGTTACTGTCACGTTGAAGAGACAATGTAGACTAAATTTAAATTGCTCATACTCCAAAATAGGTAAGGCTCAATTAGACCACCAAATCATTTTTCTGAAACGCACAGATGGTTAGAAACATGTAGAATTGAGTTTGATTGTGCTCAGTCGTGTCCGTGCGTGTTCCAACAGAATCGTGGCCCAGGTGTTGGAGCAAAACAACCTGCCTGGTGCCATCTGCTCCATGACATGCGGTGGCGCTGACATTGGGTGAGTCTCCTCCCTAGTGACTGTCTTCTGTCCTTTCTCCTGGTAAAACTACTCCCTAGTGACTGTCTTCTGTCCTTTCTCCTGGTAAAACTACTCCCTAGTGACTGTCTTCTGTCCTTTCTCCTGGTAAAACTACTCCCTAGTGACTGTCTTCTGTCCTTTCTCCTGGTAAAACTACTCTCTAGTGACTGTCTTCTGTCCTTTCTCCTGGTAAAACTACTCTCTAGTGACTGTCTTCTGTCCTTTCTCCTGGTAAAACTACTCCCTAGTGACTGTCTTCTGTCCTTTCTCCTGGTAAAACTACTCCCTAGTGACTGTCTTCTGTCCTTTCTCCTGTAAAACTACTCCCTAGTGACTGTCTTCTGTCCTTTCTCCTGGTAAAACTACTCCCTAGTGACTGTCTTCTGTCCTTTCTCCTGGTAAAACTACTCCCTAGTGACTGTCTTCTGTCCTTTATCCTGGTAAAACTACTCCCTAGAAACGCAAAAATGATTGTATTGGTGTGGGCAAGAGTGAGTGTCCAACATATTTCTTACACTAGTCTTTTCCTTTCGACCCCACAGCACAGCAATGTCGAAGGACGAGCGCGTCGACCTGGTCTCATTCACTGGCAGCACCCACGTGGGCAAGATGGTGGCCATGATGGTGCAGGAGAGGTTTGGTGAGTCGGCACCTCATCGTCCACATTTTTTCACCTCTCAACCAAACTTGACCACATTTGGGACGCATTGCTTTATTTATTTTTTTAAACATTACTTAAGTTTTTTTTGTACAGGTCGTAATTTGCTGGAGCTTGGCGGGAACAACGCCATCATAGGTAAGGACGTGAAGACACTAGCTTGTTATTGTCATGATACTGGGACGTGATACTCAGTAGTTATACATGCATGAGCAGACATTATGAATTGCCTCAGAGTAGCTAGCACGGAATGGTATGATAATTCCGACTATGAAAACAATAGCCTGTCCATTTTAATTTCTCAGGAATTGTGTATATACGGTTGTTTCTCAATTGGCAATGTGTGTCTTCAGTGTTTGAGGATGCTGATCTGAACCTTGTGGTGCCTTCTGCTGTCTTTGCTTCTGTGGGAACTGCTGGACAGCGCTGCACCACCACCAGGAGGCTGGTAAGTAGACGGCAACATATAGACCACTATGCTCATATCTGACCAATGCAACACACACATTCATGCAGCAGTCACACTCTGAACTAAAATCCAAGGCCCTGTTTGAATTATTTTACACTCCCTTTCTCCTTTAAGTTATTGATTACTTTGTTTTAGATGCTGCACGGAAGCATCCATGACGTAGTGGTGGAGAGGGTAGCCAAAGCCTACAAACAAGTCCGCATTGGAGACCCCTGGGACCGTAAGTCCTTCTGTAAAATGGATCAGCAAATTATGTTCAACTTCCATACTAAGATGGCTGAACATGAGTCCACAATACAAGTATGAATAACATGGTGCATGTTTTTAATATAGATGCCCCCCTTTTCCCCTACAGCGAGCACTATGTATGGCCCGCTCCACACCAAGCAGGCTGTGGACCAGTACCTGGCAGCCATCGAACAGGCTAAGCAACAGGGTGGCACTGTAGTGTGTGGAGGAAAGGTACTGTGCTCCTGCTGTGTACTTAGAGCACCTCTGTGTGATGTGGGCTGTTAGGAACACACCATATGAAGTCTATTTATACTCTTTATGTAGTCTAAAGGTCTCTCTTGAAAAATAGACTTGATCTCAATGAGAAAAACCTGTTTAAATTAAAGTAATGTTAATATGCCATTATAAGAGGACACACCTTAAGTTGAAAAATGAGACTTCCACTACACAATTCTTTACTCTTCTAGCTCTAGCATAAATGATTAATGGATCAGTTTGGAACCCAGTAGAAACCGCAAATAAGACTACAAACAGTTATCTGCTAATGTACGCAATAGCTGTCAATTAAAACCTGAAAAGTGGGAATATCAGTTTGTTTTGGTTGCCAGGTGATGGATCGTCCTGGAAACTACGTGGAGCCCACCATCATCACAGGGCTGGCTCACGATGCGCCCATCGTTCACACAGAGACCTTCGTCCCCATCCTCTACGTCCTCAAGTTCCAGGTAGGGCATCCATTACCTTCTGACTCAGGAGCCTGGTTAAACGAGACGACACACTGCACTCAGTCTGGTTCAACCAGGTAACCTGTACCCTGCGCAATGTTGAAAACCAGAGAAGGTGGCTACTCATTTTGATTCCTGGTTATTCGGGGGGGGGAAATCAAATCCTTGCTAACTCTTATCTGTTGTCCACTCAGACTGAGGAGGAGGCATTTGCCTGGAACAATGAGGTCAAGCAGGGCCTCTCCAGCAGCATCTTCACCAAGGACATGGGCCGAGTCTTCCGCTGGCTGGGGTAAGAGCTGGGTGTTGTGTATTGCGTATGAAGAAGTTCCTCTGATGCGAAGTGGTTCATGAATGTTAGTGTGATTTGGGTTGTGGCTGAGGACTGGGTCTTAGCTTGAAAACAGGTTTGATCCACTTGATGGTCAACAAGAATACTCAGTCTCAGGTGGACCACAGTACACAACGCTGTGTATACAGTACAATATAGCATCTAGTCTGAGTTTAAGTGGTGTAGTAGACATTGGAAACTGGAGGTAGGACTATTCATTGGAAAGATGCTTTCTTCCTCTCTAGACCTAAAGGATCGGACTGCGGCATCGTGAACGTCAACATTCCTACCAGCGGAGCTGAGATTGGAGGAGCCTTCGGTACGTTGGCTGTCTGTCCTTTTGTTTGTAGACTTCCCTTTGCGTTAGACTAACTGCTGGGGTGTGTGTGTGTGTGTGTGTGTGTGTGTTCCAGGTGGGGAGAAACACACAGGAGGTGGACGGGAGTCAGGCAGCGACTCTTGGAAGCAGTACATGAGAAGGTCCACATGGTGTGTGAATAAAAGAAATGCTCTCTGCCAGATCACACCCCACTGGAATATTTCAGTTTGTTCCACATCTCATCTTTGTGATAGAGGGTCTGCCATAGTTGGAACACTGTCATGTAAATTCTTTAACGCATAAGCCCCAAATTCACTGCGCTATAAACCATGGTTTTAGCTGGGTCTCCTGTCAGTATATTTGTTTTTATCATACTCCTTTATAAAGAGTTGGAACGAATACAGACTATGTAATTGAGCATTGGGAGGGGGGGGAAATGGATACTTGATAGACACTGTTTTCCTATTCTAACTGTTCTTCTCCCCTTTCAGCACTATCAACTACAGCAAGGATCTTCCTCTAGCTCAAGGAATCAAATTTGAGTGAAGCGGGCACACAAGGAACCAGGACCCAGTCAACCTTGATGAATCCACAAGGGAAACTAAAACACTAACTAACCATTTGGACTTTGCATAGTTTATTCTCCCAAATGCTAAACTTCTGTCCTAGCAACTTTTACAATCAGAATATTAATTGGACTTGGCCAAGTGGGGCAACCGTTTTGGGTTGGTTATGGTGGTGGAATGTGGTTGAAGTATTATAAAAACTAAGGGTTAGTTGGAAATAGAAAAATGAGTATTAATTTTACATTGTAAAGATGTTTCATTTGGCTGAAACGGTCAAATAAAACTAACCATCCTAGTTGTGTGCACTTTGTAGCACTTAACTGTAGTGCTTAACTCTGCTTTCTAATGCTGTACCAGGTGCTTTGTACAAATAAATCATGCCTTTGTTTTGGAACGATGTTTGTTTATTTTATTAGATTTCTATTGCAGACAGCAAAACTATTTGTCAAGCAATATATTGGTGTGGCAAATGTTGAATCACATCACTTCCCATTTCACATGATTCATTAAGGGGTGTAAAGGTGCAT
This sequence comes from Brachymystax lenok tsinlingensis, assembly GCA_030435695.1. Taxonomy (NCBI): domain Eukaryota; kingdom Metazoa; phylum Chordata; class Actinopteri; order Salmoniformes; family Salmonidae; genus Brachymystax; species Brachymystax lenok. The sequence goes on from CM059815.1 coordinate 36,539,339, forward strand.
GCATGTAGCCTAATGTGGTCCATCTGTTACATAATGCAATACAAACGTGACATGCCTGCCAACAAGTGTTTGCACTGTACAGTGTGTACTCGCCTTGTCTTGGCTCCACTAGGGGCACCATGGAGCCTGAAATAAAGGTTTATCCATCTCTTCTTGATGCTCTGCAGTTGGCTTCGGGATGATGAAGGATAGCAGCCAGCTAGGGAAATGGCGCCTATTGCTTTCAAATGAGTGATTCCCAGATTTCTTGCATAAACCATTGGGCTGGGATGGTTTGGTCAGTGGCTGACTGTCAGGTAATTTAACGAATTAATTATAAAGCACAGGTCGAGAAGACAAGGAGGTGACATAGCTATGTTGTGACGGCTAGTTAGCTATGTTAGCCTGGGCAGAATTGAATACCAATGAACGTGGGCAGTCTTGACACGTAGCAGTAAACACAGGCAGATTTGCAGAAGACAGTGGATAAAATCCAGGATATGCACGATTGTAAATCGGGCTGTCGTAGTATGCACTCGTCAGGTTGTTTATGGAATGTTTTATTGCACATTTAGGTAACTAGTTAGCTAGCTTACAACGTTATACAGCTGGCTAGATGTCAGCTCAGCCTCTGTGACACGTGTGAGAAAGGGTGCACAGAATGATAAGCGCTGTATAGCCCATGGATGAAACGAGTTAGTGAATGCAATAGTTAATAGAAAAGTCGTTATTCCTCTAAAATTATTAGTTAATTCTTCTCTACTGAATTCATAACACTTCTAGCTACTTGACAACTTCAGATAGACTAGGACGTGTATAGAGCCCCACAGTGGAGGTCTCATAATACCCATAAAACCTAGCTGTCAAACAGGGAAAGGATTCCAATTGCTTTTCCACCATACATTTTTCCCATAGGGGATTTTAGAAACACTTAAAATAAGGGCTGTGTTTCATGTAGGCTTACTTTCTATATTTTGATAACCATGTGAATCTCTCTCGGACAAGGTGACTTATCAATATATTCTGCCCTATTTACTGTCAGATTCGAAAATGCTAATTAGCATCAAAGTAGACATCATGCAAGTCATCTCTAGCTGACACCTTTGCTAACAGGTATTGTTTCAATTTAAAACTAGCACAAGACAGTTCACAGAATTGTCAATTTAAATAAATTTAGCAAATGTATTAATTACTACATTTAGCTAACATTAGATAGTTAAATCCAGAGATTCTTACTTTTGCCTCGATTCATCAGTCTCTTTCAGATCATCACATTTGTAATTCTTTAAGATAGACACATTTAGCATTTCATTTTTGGGGGGTAAATACAGGCGTACATATTGATAAGTCTCCTTGTCCTAGAGACTACATGGTTATCAAAATGTCACACCAGGGTAGCCTACACAAAACACAGCCCTTATTTAAAGTGTTTCTAAAATCCCTTATGGGAAAAATGAATGGTGGAAAAACATCTGGAACCATTTCACTGTTTGACTGCCAGGTTTTATGGGTATTATGACTCATACTGTGGTACTCTATAAACAAAATGGCATTGATTCATTAAACCATTTAGTATGGAATACTTACCAGGTACTGCTTTATTTCTCCCTGTATGAACATTTGGGTGAAGTTAAAAATCAATGAATGTTCTGCAATTTTCTGTCACTATTTTGCAGATCATATCTACTTGCTGGATTCCCATGAACATTATTATTAGAATGCAACCAACTGACCAACTGCCTCTATCACTGAAGACTGTTTGACAAAGTATCACCTTGCTTGACAGAACAGGTGCTTCTTGTGAAGTAGGCCTCCAAACTGTCCTCGATTTACTGAACTGGAAAGCAAAATGAGAACATCCCAAACCATAAATCATGACTCTGGTTTACCTGTCGTTTTTTGACAGACGTATAAAATAATCACTTGATGTTTTGGTGTGTGTCTGCAGGATACTGACTCTTTCTCTCTCACACACACACACACTAAAGGACAACTTCTTGTATCAATCCAGAGTTCCAAATAAGGACCGTCAAAATGTTTTCGGCTCTTAAGAAGCTGGTGGGCACCGAGCCTGGCCAGCTAGGAAACAAAAACATTCCAGCTGGTTTGCAGTCAATGAACCAGAGCCTACAGAGAAGGTTTGCCAAGGGAGTACAGTATAACAGTAAGTAATTCAGCTCTTGAAAGTGATATCAAGAAGACCTGAAGCCCAGGATGTTGTCTTAAAGTAATTGTCCAGTGAAAATCTCACTTTCATATTCTGTTCATATTCCGTTAACTCATAACCAAATAATGTTGTTGACTCGTTCTACACTCGTCTTTGTGGCCAATGCATAAATAGGAGAAAAAGAAAACACTTGAAAAAACCCCAAAAATGCTTGCTATGTCCTCATAGGACATGACTTCATGTTAGCTAAATTTTATAAACAGTTTGACTTTTTCATACTCTGTGCTCACACATAGCTCTGTTAGTACAGTGTTGTATGACTGCACTAGAGAAGATAATAAAAAATGAATCATGGCTATCTGATCACCTTACCTACTGGTCTATTTTTCTATGTGGCCGAAACAAGTATTGTTTGTTTGGGCCTTGTCTTTTGAATGTCAATAACATTAACATGTTCCATACCTGCAGCAGGATGCCTGCAGCCATTCATTTTGGAAGGAATATAATGTTTTACGTAAGCTATGTACCTGACTGTTTCTGCACTCAACAACGTTGTCTTATCTGACTACTAAAGCAGAAACATACTGGCACACAGGCTGTTTCACATTAAAGGGTTAGTTCACCCAAATATTACGAAGAGGCCTACCTAGAATGTAGTGTTTGGACCTGGAGAGTTAGGCACCCAAGATTTGGGCTTGTTTGTTTAGCATTAACATTAGCATTGTCTGCTCAAATCAATAGGAGTGATAGGGTCCCAGTTAGCATACTCCAGTTAGCATACTCCAGTCTGCGTACCTAAGCCTAAATTCCTCAGGAAGAGTTCAAGCACTTCCTTGATTTCTGTTATTGTTGCATTCTCTCCATGAGGGTCTTTTGAATAATATCACAAAAATGTCTCCCTGCTTTCCCCCTCTCTCTGCCTCGTTTAGTGAAGATCATCATCCGTGGAGACCGGAACACGGGAAAGAGTGCCCTATGGCACCGACTACAGGGGAAGAAGTTTCTGGAAGAGTACATCCCCACACAAGAAATCCAGGTCTCCAGCATCCACTGGAACTATAAAAGTAAGAAGATGCCATTTGTTTGTGTGAGAGCCACACACTAGTGGTCCTCTGTAGCTCAGTTGGTGGAGCTTGGCGCTTGCCACGTCAGGATAGTGGGTTCGACTACAGGGATCACCCATACGTCAAATGTATGCACGCATGACTATAAGTCTCTTTGAATAAAAGCGTATGCTAAATGGCGTATACTATAATGTTATTTGTACATGGCGTCAAGTACTAGTAGCCATAATGTGTATTTGTATGAAGAAAACAACTGCCCAAGCCTTTTAAAGGTGCTTCCACAGAGAGAATAGCATTGTAGTATAGACCTATGTACTGAGATGTGACTTTTAAACAACATTGAAAGATTAAACAAACCTTCAGTTTTTCACCATAGGAATGGTGCAAGCTGTAGTCAAATGTTCCCAAACTGTTGATTCAGAATTGCCTGACTTGTTACAGTTTTCTTATTATCAAAGGTATTTTAGTGATTGCCGATTGTGTTTTTTCCCTCTTAGCAACAGACGACGTTGTCAAGGTGGAAGTTTGGGACGTGGTGGACAAAGGTGAGCCTACAGTGTTGCTCAATGTGATTTGCTGTAAAGCAAAAGTGACCAATGTCATCTGCGGTAGGTAGGAATGGGTGCAGGCTTTTGTTCCAACCAAGTAGTATTTTCATTCAAGATTAATTTAATCTGGTGTTACTGCATTGTTTGGTTAAAACAAAAGCCTTTACAAACACTGCAGAAGTGCGTTTACGTTTGGCCAACCGCTCCTTTAAAGAAAGCTTACTAAAGTGTTCCTGTTGAATGTAAAACATGCGTTCATCAAAATGAGGTATTCTTAAAAAAACTGTGTACAATCTGTAGTTTTGTTCGCATTGAATTCCATGGAATGTTAGTTGACAGTCAATCTGTTATAAATACACTGACATAATTTGAGCTATAACACTGCCATATTGTTCTACCTCTGTCTGTCCGTCTGACTGTCTGTCTTGAGTAATCAGTAATTTCAACTAACTAAAAAACATTTCCTGATTTTATTTTTGCCATTCGTGTTGGTGTTTTCTCATGCATTTTTCACCTCCTGTCTCATCGGTAGGCCAAAAGCCTCTTCCTGAGGGCTTAGGTGAGAGGTAGCCTAGCCTGTGGTATTGTGAACTAGTCTAGACTGCCTGTGCAGCTAGGACTGAGTCCTAACCTGAGATCTACAACAAAATCTCCCATTTATGTCAATCTGTTATTGATATCAATGTGTGATTTATTTAGTTGCACTTGTGTATCTCAAGTAGCAATCAGCCCTTGCAGTGACTTTGACATCTTGTGCTGTGCTTTCTGGAAACATATTCTGGGCTTTATATGGAGTGCTGTGTGGCCATGTTGTAGGCATGGTTTTGTTGTATTGTAAAAATTGAAGAGAAAAGTCTTGATAGATTGAAATGATGTGGCTGTCTATGATGTCATGTTGCTGAGGTTGCCCTTAATGTAGACTGTTGATGGAATAGTGTGCATAATAATTCTTTTGAAATAGCTCTGTAGGTAGATGAATGCCTTTGTTTTGATATTTCCCTTCCTTAAATGACAGGTAGTGAACACAGTGGAGAGCTGAATATGTTAGGTGCCATTTTGAAACCGTGACATGCTTTTCTGTCATCTTGATTATAAATACGATACAATACAATATACTTTATTGACCAATTACATGGACGTGAAGTCAGCATACAAATACAGAAACACAACACACTATAAATAGACTTCATGATTCGGGTGGGACAGCCTCTTTCTGCCAAACAGAATGTCAGCTGAATGAAAAACATTAAGAAACTATTTTAAGTTTCTCTGTATCACAATAAATCTGGAGAAAAATATAACTTGCTTGCCTATATGCGCTCCGGTTGAGTAAATACCCATATTGATAAATGATCAATATGTTAGACACATGGAATTGATTTGCACATAGGCCTAAATATTTTAGCATACAGTTACCCACTGCTACTTTAAGTGTGTGCTGTCTTTCCTCTTATGCATTTTGGTATGCTAAACGTCCTCTGTGTGAAACCACGGTAAGTGCCTCTCTTTAATTGCTTTTCTGCCTCGCTAATTGTAATCTCCTGTTTTCCCAACCACTGCAGGGAAAGGCAAGAAGCGAGGAGAAATGCTGAAAACGGAGAATGAACCCCAGGAGGTAAGTGCTTGTTGTTAATTATTAATCATCAATAACAAATTACCTTAATTTCTTACCATGTCTTTTAAAATACAACCAAAAGAGAATCCCCCCTGCTTTGAACAGCGCACATAACAGAGCTTGAAGTCTCCTTGTCAACTGTGTATATGGCCAATATAGCACGGCTAAGGGCTGTTCTTAAGCGCGACGCAATGCGGAGTGCCTGGATACAGCCCTTAGCTGTGGTATATAGGCCATATATCAAAAACCCCAGAGGTGCCTTATTGCTATTATAAACTTGTTACCAACGTAATTAGAGAAGTAGAAATGAATGTTTTGTCATACCTGTGATATATGGTCTGATATACCACAGCTGTCAGCCAATCAGCATTCAGGGCTCAAACCACACAGTTTATAATTAGCTGTATGACATATTTTAGTATTGCAATGACAAGAAAGGACTTCAAGATTCTGTTGGTTGGAGGATGGTTTTTATATAACTATTTTAGTATCAACCTTCCATGTTAATGAGTTGGATATAAATCATATTTCATAAACCATATATAGGTCTTTATTTATTGATATATATATATATATATACAGTGGGGAGAACAAGTATTTGATACACTGCCGATTTTGCAGGTTTTCCTACTTCCAAAGCACTTCCAAAGCATTCAGAAAATCACATTGTATGATTTTTAAATAATTAATTTGCATTTTATTGCATGACATAAGTATTTGATCACCTACCAACCAGTAAGAATTCCGGCTCTCACAGACCTTTTAGTTTTTCTTTAAGAAGCCCTCCTGTTCTCCACTCATTACCTGTATTAACTGCACCAGTTTGAACTCGTAACCTGTATAAAAGACACCTGTCCACACACTCAATCAAACAGACTCCAACCTCTCCACAATGGCCAAGACCAGAGAGCTGTGTAAGGACATCAGGGATAAAATTGTAGACCTGCACAAGGCTGGGATGGACTACAGGACAATAGGCAAGCAGCTTGGTGAGAAGGCAACAACTGTTGGCGCAATTATTAGAAAATGGAAGAAGTTCAAGATGACGGTCAATCTCCCTCGGTCTGGGGCACCATGCAAGATCTCACCTCGTGGGGCATCAATGATCATGAGGAAGGTGAGGGATCAGCCCAGAACTACACGGCAGGACCTGGTCAATGACCTGAAGAGAGCTGGGACCACAGTCTCAAAGAAAACCATTAGTAACACACTACGCCGTCATGGATTAAAATCCTGCAGCGCACGCAAGGTCCTCCTGCTCAAGCCAGCACATGTCCAGGCCCGTCTGAAGTTTGCCAATGACCATCTGGATGATCCAGAGGAGGAATGGGACAAGGTCATGTGGTCTGATGAGACAAAAATAGAGCTTTTTGGTCTAAACTCCACTTGCCATGTTTGGAGGAAGAAGAAGGATGAGTACAACCCCAAGAACACCATCCCAACCGTGAGGCATGGAGGTGGAAACATCATTCTTTGGGGATGCTTTTCTGCAAAGGGGACAGGACGACTGCACCGTATTGAGGGGAGGATGGATGGGGCCATGTATCGCGAGATCTTGGCCAACAACCTCCTTCCCTCAGTAAGAGCATTGAAGATGGGTCGTGTCCTCCAGCATGACAACGACCCGAAACACACAGCCAGGGCAACTAAGGAGTGGCTCCGTAAGAAGCATCTCAAGGTCCTGGAGTGGCCTAGCCAGTCTCCAGACCTGAACCCAATAGAAAATCTTTGGAGGGAGCTGAAAGTCTGTATTGCCCAGCAACAGCCCCGAAACCTGAAGGATCTGGAGAAGGTCTGTATGGAGGAGTGGGCCAAAATACCTGCTGCAGTGTGTGCAAACCTGGTCAAGAACTACAGGAAACATATGATCTCTGTAATTGCAAACAAAGATTTCTGTAGAAAATATTAAGTTCTGCTTTTCGGATGTATCAAATACTTATGTCATGCAATAAAATGTTAATTAATTACTTAAAAATCATACAATGTGATTTTCTGGAATTTTGTTTTAGATTCCGTCACTCACAGTTGAAGAGTACCTATGATAAAAATTACAGACTTCTACATGCTTTTTAAGTGGGAAAACCTGCAAAATCGGCAGTGTATCAAATACTTGTTCTCCCCACTGTATGTATGTGTATATATATATATATCAATAAATAAAGACCCTCATCAATCTACACACAATACCCCATAATGACAAAGTGAAAATATGTTTTTCAAAATTTTTGCAAAAACAAACATAAATACCTAATTTACATAAGTATTCAGACCCTTTGCTATGAGACTCGAAATTGAGTTCACCTGTGATAAATTCAATTGATTGGACATGATTTGGAAAGGCAAACACCTGTCTATATAAGTTCCCACAGTTGACAGTGCATGTCAGAGCAAAAACCAAGCCATGAGGTTGAAGGAATTGTCCGTAGAGCTCAGAGACAGGATTGTGTCGAGGCACAGATCTGGAGAAGGGTAGGACATTTCTGCAGCATTGAAGGTCCCTAAGAACAAAGTGGCCTCCATTATTCTTAAATGGAAGGAGTTTGGAACCACCAAGACTCTTCCTAGAGCTGGCCGCCCAGCCAAACTGCGTAATCGGGGGAGAAGGGCCTTGGTCCCCAAATACAGGTGTGCCAAGCTTGTAGCGTCATACTCAAGACTTGAGGCTGGTATCGCTGGCAAAGGTGCTTCAACAAAGTACTGAGTAAAGGGTCTGAATACTTATGTAAACGTGATATTTCATTTCTTTTATTTTTTATAAATTTGCTAACATTTTGGAAAACCTGTTTTTGCTTGTTATTATGAGGTATTGTGTGTAGATTGATTAGATATATTTTAGAATAAGGCTGTAACGTAACAAAATGTGGAAAAAGTCAAGGGGTCTGAATACTTTCCGAATGCGCTGCACATAGCTCTGGATATCAATGAATGATGGCCTAATGGAGGATGGTTTTCTCCTCTGTTGTGTTACTAGAATGAGACTGAAATGGCTCTGGATGCAGAGTTCCTGGACGTGTACAAGAATTGCAATGGAGTCATCATGATGTTTGACATCACCAAACAATGGTGAGCCTCTCTGTCTTGCTTTCTCTTCATCTCTCTCCTGTCCTCTTTCTTTTTTGTAGATCACTTACTTTCTCCCTGTCTGGCTTTCTTTCTGTTTCTCCTTCCCTGCCCCCAACACACATCATGTAAAGTGACTTGGGTTACAGGGCAACTAGACAGTCAAGAATCCAATTATATCTGGGTCAGTGTGTGACAGCCAGGGATACGACTATCTGACCCAGGTCAGTGTGTGACAGCCAGTGATACGACTATCTGACCCAGGTCACAAAGACGTGCACAGATCTGGAAAGAAAGCATCTCCGATTATTAAGAGTGTCTGTTTGAAGAGCCAGAACTTAACCCGCCTCTAGTTGACTCTTTGTGAATGACTTAAACCAAGGCTTATTTTAATAATTGTTGTTCAGCTAGCTTTCAAATCACATTTTATTTGTCACATACACGTGTTTAGCAGATGTTATTGCGGGTGTAGCGAAATGCTTGTATTTCTAGCTCCCAACAGTGCAGTTAGTGGTTTGACGAGATATTGTATTTCAGTTCACTAATTTACTTTCTGTTGCTCTTGATAAGAAAAATAAAAGGTTCCTAGTTTTGCATCTCTAGATATCCCACCTTTACTAGTATAATTTGCATATTGAAGAACCACACAAGATTGACAGTACAGTACATCTACGTGCAGTACGTCAGTTATTGAAACATGTCCACCCTCTTCCTATGCATTCTTATAAATCTCAAGTCGGAGTGTTTTTGAATCCCTCCAACTTCTTAGGGAGCAGTGGGCCACAGGCGCCCCACCTACGACAACATCCGGAAAAATGCAGAGTGCCAAATTCAAATTACAAAAGTAGTAATATAAAACATTCATGAAAATACAAGTGTTGCACACTCTTCAATAGCTTAGTCTTTGTAATCTCACAGCGTTGTCAGATTTCAAAAAGGCTTTACGGCGAAAGCATAACATTTGATTGTCTGAGGACAGCGCCCCGCATATTTCCAGCATTAGCATAATAACATAACCAGCGCGGGTGTCACAAAACTCAGAAAAGGCGATAAAATTAATTGCTTACCTTTGAAGATCTTCCTCTGATGGCAATCGGAAGGGTCCCAGCAACACAATAAATGTTCCTTTTGTTCGAAAAAGTCCCCTCTTTATATCCATAAAGCTCTGTTTGGTTAGCGCGTTTTGTTCAGAAATTCACCGTCCACTCGTCCAATATAGAAGACATAGAGACCGTTAAAAATATACCTATAAACTTTGTCCAAACAACTCAAACAACGTTTCTAATCGATCCTTAGGTACACTAATATGTATATAAACAATAATATTTCACACAGATAATATCCTGGGCGATAGAAAAGGAAAAAACCGAGGTGCATGCTCACGGTCCCGAAAAGTCACTTCCTCACTCCACTTGGAAAAACTTGTCTTACTCCTTTTTTTTCCAAATAAACGCTTGAAACCTTGTCTAAAGACTGTTGACATCTAGTGGAAGCCATAGGTACTGCAACCTGGGAGCTGGATTCCCCTCCTTTCAATACCAAGTCAATGGAAAAAGAGTCACTTGACAGAATCACATTTTTCCAGATGGATTTTTCTTGGGTTTTCGCCTGCCAAATCAGTTCTGTTATACTTACAGACATTATTTTAACAGTTTTAGAAACTTCAGAGTGTTTTCTATTATGTGCATATCCTAGTTTCTGGGCCTGAGTACTCAGGCATTTTACTTTGGGCACGCCAGACTCTCCAAAACTCTGAACACTGCCGCCGCTATTTGTTAACAATTAACCTACTACAATACCCTTTCATTCTTCTCTCTAGCTTATATTTTGCGCTCAAGTCATGGGTCTATTTCACAGGACATTTGACTACATTGTGCGGGGAGCTGCCCAAAGTGCCCACCCACGTGCCCGTCTGTGTGCTGGGCAACCAGAGGGACATGGGCGAACACCGGGTCATCCTGCCTGACGACACCCGAGAGTTCCTCTGTCACCTCAACAGGTAGGGGGTGCCACAACTGTCGCGGGGGTACATTCAGTTGACTCATTCTGTTACTCTCAAGGAGTTAGGATGGTCAATGCTTTGCAGGAATGTACCACTTCAGTGTTTTCTTCTCTAATGGTAAAAGTGTACAAAATGTGTGCTACCCTCCACTATTTATTACAGAGTGCTACACCACTCACCTAGTCCTGAACATGCAGAAATATCTGTCTCGAAGGGCCACTTTTAGGGGAGGTTTGTGCTGTAACCCCTGAACTAATCATATTGAAATCTCTAGCTTTGTTAGTCTTTGTCAATAGTCTTCATGAACACATTCCTGATCAGTGATGTAGTGGTGAAAAAACATGTGGGTATAATGGCTCCATATACTTTCAATGCATTTCTCTGCAAAAGGTGGGTGAACTGTGTTACTTTCGTTTACCCTCCGCTACACCACTGGTCCTGATATGTCCTCTACTTGCTTTGCGTTTGCAGGCCTCCAGGTTCTTCTTACATCCACTACGCTGAATCTTCCATGAAGAACGGCTTTGGCCTCAAGTACCTGCACCGCTTCTTCAACATCCCCTTCTTACAGCTACAGGTCAGTCCAAACAAAATGGCTGCTTCTTCAACATCCCCTTCTTACAGCTACAGGTCAGTCCAAACAAAATGGCTGCTTCTTCAACATCCCCTTCTTACAGCTACAGGTCAGTCCAAACAAAATGGCTGCTTCTTCAACATCCCCTTCTTACAGCTACAGGTCAGTCCAAATAAAATGGCTGCTTCTTCAACATCCCCTTCTTACAGCTACTGGTCAGTCCAAATAAAATGGCTGCTTCTTCAACATTCCTATGGAATATGTGGAAAAGGCCCCCCTTTTCTCCTTGATTGGTCCTTCGAGCTGCGTATATACAAGTTGCCCCTAATTACTGATACAGGGTCAGATTGTCCCATTTGGTTCAGTTGTTAGGACATGGCGCTTGCAACGTCAGGATTGTGGGTTCGGTTCCCATGGGGGAACAGTACGGGGGAAAAAAGTATAAAAAAGAGCATCTGCTAAATTACAAAAATGTAAACAAAATAAAATAATAATTATCCCCTTAATGGTTTACGGATAGGTGAAGGGAAGGGTTGTCTAATCTTAGACCTGCAACTTCTACCTCGAGCTTCCTACAGATGCAGTTTAGTCAAAACAAAATGGCCGCCACCAAGACCCAATTATTCATATATGGCATCCCCTCTAACCATGAGCCCTCTCTCTATTCATGCTGACTTCATCAATAAGTAACACAGGGAAAGAGAAGCCAATACTCTTTTTAAGTGAATTATGAACTACCACCCCAGTATGTGTCAGAGATGATCAGACTATTTTAGACATGGCTTCGGTGTTGTGCATCGATGTCTTGAGAGTAGGGTATAAATATGCGGCACACCCTGGCTTGCTATAAGGTTCAACACTGTAACTTTACTCTTACGAACGCTGCCCTGTCCACGGTTGGTGTTAAAAATTTACAGAGTCATTGTTCATTCAGTGGTGTTACATTATTCAAGGCGAAAATGACATGAGGCACGGAGTCCTGTATCATCTTCTCTTCTGTCGTTTGAATTTTGTCTGAAAATGAACATTCAGTTTTAATTAGTCGTATGTACAAGATACATACGTTATTCACTGCGCAACGCAATGCTTACTTGCAGGTTCCTTCTCGACAATGCAACAACAATAAGAAATAATACAAGAATATGAACATGAAGTAAACGGCTCAGTAGAATAGAATAAACATTTTAGCATAAGTATAATACAGGAAGGCACAACTTTTCCTGGATAAGCTGACGTCTTTAGCCTTCCTCCCCCTTGTTCTTTCTGAAATGTATGGTTGGAACACCTGGGCTGAATCTCATGAATGTTTCAGTGCAGGGTAGTATGGCTTCTCGCCTTCACAGATCTATTTCTCCGTAAGTTCAGAGGGAGGTGGAAGCAAAGGAGACACTGGAGTGGAGGATGAGGGAGGAGGGGATCCGAGAGAAAAGGGAAGAGTGGAGGATGAAGGGATAGGAGGGTGGAAGGGAAAGGTTGCCTCGTGACTTTTTGAAAAACTCAGATAATTGCCTATACTAGCGTAGAACAACGCTACATCTTACCGTTACCAGAAGAACCAGATTTTGCACGGAAATAAAATGTTGTTCCATTATTTATGATGATGTATGACAAATGAGGACCCTAGAATGTGACATTGGCATACTACAGATCTCTTGTATACATCAAAAGAGGAGATTTCACAGTTTTTAAATGTTGTTTTAGGAATTTCTATCTTTCTCTCAAGGGATTTAATTTCTTGACTGCTAACTACAGATATAGGCCTAGCTCAGGCATTGGCATGTGAAACCCTTCCCGGATGGAAACTCTTAAGAGCCTGAGTGCCTCTGCTTCATTTCCCACATAACAACACATCCCTGATACGTGCCATGTCCCACACGACAGTGGTTTGAGGTTTTGCTGACATGAAAGCCTTTCAGTGTTTTCAACAAGTGCCTGGAGTAGCCAGCCTAATAGAAAATGTAGCCAGCCAGGCCTCCCTGGGCTTGTACCCTTGGGTTCGGAAACTTTTACTGAACGACCTACATTTTGGTTGTCTCTGGTACATTCTAATACCCTTGATTCCATCAGAAATACACAGCTAAATGAATATACCTTCCAAATTGGAAAAAGTAGTTGTGGTATTGTGTAGAAAGACATGACTTTACAATTGATATGTATGAAAATGGATGAATTCAGTGTATTTGTTAGTTGTTTTGCATATTGTCTAGGCTTATATGATCAGGTTTATTTTCTAAGTAAAGTAATATTAAACCTTTTTTAACATTTAACCTGTCTTCTCTTGAGATTAAGGTATTATTTACAGGTTTACTGCCAGATATGAATCGCCACATTTCTGCTATATGAAACACGCAAAAGAAAATAAATGAATGTGCCGGAAAACAAGAATAAGACTAAGTGGATTTTATCATTACCACTTAGGCTACATTACGTGCAAATTCAGGGCTCTACGATGACATATTTTAGAAGGAGCACAAAGAAATGTAGGCAAACAATTAAAGTATTTGAGGAAGAGTGTTTTTGCGATAAGAAATGACTAAAAGTGAATGAATTAAACGTTTTTGCTCAATAAAGTACAATGTATTCTAAAATATTTGAGTCACTTGGGTGACAACATTTTTAAGGGGCGGGCCTTTACCGGGGTAGAGGTAGGATTCCCATGTCTGTCTGAGAGATGAGATTCTCTGACATCCCTTTGCTAGTAGCAGTTGAGCAAACTCAAATTAACAACAATCTAGTGTGTGAACAAAACAATGTGAGTAGCCAAGAAACACGAGGACAAAGTCACACTTCTGTAGACTTTTGGGTAAATTAGACCAACTTCTATGCTTGTGTGCTTCTAAAAATGAATCTTTCAGCACTTCACTCACATTGCACACACCACCCCAGGCACTGTTGCTGCGGTCCAGGCACTGTTGCTGCGGTCCAGGCACTGTTGCTGCACGTGAGGTGGGATATATGGGACTATACGTAGTTCTTTGCATAGAAATAATAAATAATTATTGTGTGATTAACTACCACCTATGAAACAAAACGGCAGAATTCCGTGTGCTCATTCTTACATTTTTCAGTTCACACACATCTATTTTTAGGCGCATATACAAGTAAAATGGTCTCACTGTAGAGCCCTGAAATTCAGTCACACTGTTGGTTTTGACTGCAACCAACCAAAACGTGGTTGACTGCAACCAACTACAGCGCACACAAATCACGCTGTCCACAGGTACCGGGAGGTACTGTCAAACCAGCAGTGTTTCCCTGTCATCACTCGCTTTGTGACTGACAGGCACCTGTCCTATCAATAGATCACTAGAAGAGGACTTGTCTGAATTTTTCTGACTAGCGAATTGAAAATTTGCCTAGTTAAAGCTGCAATATGTACATAGAAATATGAGTTATAGATCTGTCATTCTTATTGAAAGCAAGTCTAAGAAGCGGTAGATCTGTTCTTCTATGTCCTCTATTTCTATGCTTCCAGGTCTTACTTTCGGTTTTGTATACTAGCTTCAAACTGTTGAAAATACTATATTTTTTGTTATTGAAATTATATTTCACAGCGGTTTAGATGGTAAAATGATTCACTACACTATACCTGCTTATTTTGGCACATACACAGAAATTAGGTGAACTATTAGAATTTTAGCAACCAGGAAATGGTGGAGCGATTTCTGCACAGTGCACCTTTTAATTTAAGTGGATAATGTAGGCGCTAGTGGAAAACACAGGAGATCTAGTTGATGCGTCCAGAACCACAGAAATAGGGGGAGACGTGTCGCATTAGCCTGCTGCATTCTATCAAATGTCTGAGCCAAATTAATGACTACAATTATATGACATTTGCGTCATTATTTTGTGCTTTTGAGGATAATAAAGTCACCATCCATAATTTACAGTACATGCACATAAACCTTCTTCAGGCCTCATGCAATTAAAACCAATATTTATTTAGTTTCTTCAGGTGTGTTCTAGCAGGGCTGGATCAAAAACCTGCAGACCAGGTAGGAGGGTTGGCCACCCCTCTGCTAAACCATTGGTTTTGTGGTGTCTGTGGTAAATGGTTGAGCATCGCTAATTTGGATTGGTTGGTTATTGTTTGTGCTATTTTGTTTTCTATTGATTAACAGTCCACAGCTAGCCTTGACTGATAGACTTGCCTCTATCTCTTTCTCTTTTTCTGCAGAGGGAGACCCTGCTGAGACAACTGGAGACCAACCAGCTGGACATAGACGCTACTCTGGAGGAGCTCAATGTTCAGCAGGAGACTGAGGACCAGAACTATGGCATGTGGGTATTTGCTAACATGCAGGCAGGCTTACGCGCACACACACACGTGTACACATACACACACACACACACACACACACACACACACACACACACACACACACACACACACACACACACACACACACACACACACACACAAAAGAAGAAGACATGGCACACACAGACAAACACAGGTGCACATACTTTAAACACACACCCACCAATAACCTGTTTCTCGCGATCAGCTACTGCAAATGTATAAGAGCATTTTAAAGGTTATTATGATCGTTAAAATCACTGTATATTTCCTTGTAAATACTTTGTAAACAAAATGTTGATTTAAATGATCTGTTATTATTCATGATCAAATCCGCTGTTTTGACCTCCCCAGTTTCCTGGAGATGATGGAAGCCAGAAACAAAGCTGGCTTCAGCTCCCCAGGTGGCCCTTCCAACGGCCAGAGCCCCTCCTCAGGCTCCCAGTCCCCCATCGTCCCCCAGAGCGGGCCCTCCACCCCTGGGGCCTGTCCCAGCCCCTGCACTCCCCAGCAACCCCCTCTCCCACCCCAGCCCATATCGATCTCCAACCCCATCCCCAGGCCAGTTCAGGGCCCCCCCTCCTACACCAACCCTAACCTTAACCCCTGTCCCCCTCTCCAGAACACTGCACTCCCTAGGGGGCCAGGTTACCCACAACAGCCCCCGGCCCTCCCGCCGCAGCCCCCAACCCCCAAGGGGCCCCACCATGGGGGAACCACACCTGTCCCGACCCCCCAGTCACCCAGTGTCACCCAGGCCCCTCCTGCCCAGAAGAGAGGCTTCATGTCACGCCTCTTTGGATCAGCCACCCCTGAGACTCCCGCTGGTAAGTGTTGGAACCACACTGAACAATAATATAAACGCAACATGCAACAATTTCAAAGTTTTTTTATGGAGTTACAGTTCATATAAGGAAATCAGCCAATTGAAATAAATAAATGAGGTCCTAATCTATGGATTTCACATGACTTGGAATACAGATATGCATCTGTTGGTCACAGATACCTTAAAAAAAAGGTACGGGTGTGGATCAGAAAACCAGTCAGTATCTGGTTTAACCACCATTTGCCTCATGCATCGCAACATCTCCTTCACATAGAGTTGATCAGGCTGTTGATTATGGCCTGTGGAGTGTTGTCCCACTCCTCTTCAATGTCTGTGTGAAGTTGCTGGATATTGGCGGAAACTGGAACACGCTGTCGTACACGTCGATCCAGAGCATCCCAAACGTGCTCAATGGGTGACATGTCTGGTGAATATGCAGGCCATGGAAGAACTGGGACATTTTCAGCTTCCAGGAATTGTGTACAGATCCTTGCAACATGGGGCCGAGCATTATGCTGAAACATGAGGTGATGGCGGCGAATGAATAGCACGACAATGGGCCTCAGGATCTTTCAAATTGCCATTGATAAAATGCAATTGTGTTTGTTGTCCGTAGCTTATGCCTGCCCATACCATAACACCACCGCCACCATGGGGCACTCTGTTCACAACGTTGACATCAGCAAACCGCTCGCCCACTCGACACCATACACGCTATCTGACCGGTTGAAACCGGGATTAATCCGTGAAGAGCACACTTCTCCAGCGTGTCAGTAGCCATTGAAGGTGAGCATTTGCCCACTGCAGTCAGGTCAAGAACTTGGTGAGGACGACGAGCACGCAGATGAGCTTCCTTGAGACGGTTTCTGACAGTTTGTGCAGAAATTCTTCAGTTGTGCAAACCCACAGTTTCATCAACTGTCCGGGAGGTTGGTCTCAGACGATCCCGCAATTTGTGAGGCCGGTTGGATGTACTGCCAAATTCTCTAAAATGACGTTGGAGGCGGCTTATGGTAGAGAAATTAACATTAAATTCTCTGGCAACAGCTCCTGCAGTCATCATGCCAATCATCCCTCAAACTTGAGACATTTGTGGTATTGTGTTGTGTGACAAAACAGAACATTTTAGAGTGGCCTTTTATTGTCCCCAGCACAAGGTGCACCTGTGTAATGATCATGATGTTTAATCAGCTTCTTGATATGCCACACATGTCAGGTGGATTGATTATCTTGGCAAAGGAGAAATGCTTACTAACAGGGATGTAAACAAATTTCTGCACCAAATGTTGGTGCCTATACAACATTTCTGGGACCTTTTTTTTTCAGATCATGAAATGTGGGACCAACACTTTACATGTTGCGTTTTATATATTTCTTGTTATACATTCCATTATGTAGGTCAGATTAGGGTGGATGGATGTTTCACTTCAAATGCATGGAGCTTTATTTGAACTGTTTGTGGAGGTATATTAAAAAACAAGGCCAGGCGATTTGATCTGAAATGCTTATCTAATGGCTTCAAATTCAGTCAATTATTAATTAAGACAGTTGGAAAACAAGGTACATGTAGAAATGTGTGAGGAGTGAGCGTCTCTCATGTGCATTGAGAGGGCAGAGTCAGTCTGTGGTATGTAATAGTGCTACAGCTTGGTTTGGCTGTAAAGGTTGGCTGGGGCTGAGAGAGAGCTAACGTTTATATCATAGGCTGAATACTGCTGAGAAAGAGAAGGGGAGGACTTTTGGCCATGGCGATGTAGACCCAGTAACGGGACAGTCGGGCAACCCCCTCTGGTTGGCTCTGTCCCCTACCAGCTGTGGTTGACTCTGCTGCATTGCAGAGCCAGGGGAGGAGGTGCAAGAGAATGGATGGCAATGGATCTCTCTCTCTCTCTCTCACTCACACACACACACACACACAAGATTTCCATCACCTAGCTAGGTTTCCATCACTAGCTAGGTTTCCATCTGATTGGTGACAGATTTTAATGTGAATATTCTAAAATCCACTTAAAAACAATTAGAAAATTAAAAAAAATTAAAAACAATTCCTACCAGAGATATTTCTTCTTGCGGATAAAAGGCTGTGCGTGATGACGTAGTGCACATCAAAATAACTTTTAAATTCCCATGTAACGAATAACATTTTTTATTAAGTTAAATGGGTTTCCATTTCATTTTCAACTCTAATGATGGTTTTGTCACAAATGTGTTGTGTTATATAGCGAATGTGCCCTCCCTGGTATTGGCATGTGCATTTTAGCCAACAGCTCACAGATCAGTGTGGGTATATGCTGGCTTCATGTGCTCGTGGGTAGTAGGAAACTGAGACCTAGGAAGTGGTAAATCTGGCATCATTTGTGTTCAAGTGATTTTGAAGTCAGAACAATTCTTCAACCAGTACAGTTTTAGCTAGCTTGATAAGCTTGCAAACATTGCTAGTAATAAAGTTAGTTAGCTTGCTTAACATTGACAATATGGTTAGAATAGTTACATTATCCATATTGATAAGGTTGTAATTATAAAACATGTATTTGTTTAAATCTTTTGGTTGAAAAGGTCAGTGGTGAAACGTCACAACTCGGGCAACAACATTTCCTCAGAGTTTCCCACTTGTAATTCCGACTTGGAGGGTCATTCAAGTGAAATTTCCCACTGGGAATTAGGAGCTTCAGATAACTCCGATAGCACGTGAACGTGGCAGTAGCCTACCTACATGATGAGATTATTATGGACAAAATAGCGATATTAGTGGGAGAGTAATTGAGCATTTCTGGCACAGTTCACATTACTGACATCCCACCTTGTCTAGCGTAAATTGTTTTGTCAACATTTGAAAAGTTTACCGGGAAAAAAATTGCTCTTTCCATCAGGCCTGTTGTGTACTTCACTCGCATAAAAAGGTTGGATGGAAACCTGGTTAATGTCTATAAACTCAAAATAGCAACCAGTCTACTAATGAATAATACCTACCAAAGGTAATAGGAAGCCATTTCAAAAGTGATCACTTTGGCATAATGTGATTGAATCAACAGTCATACACATTAACTGACATGAAATCCTTTTGGATAGAGGATGATCTTTTTGATTTCCATTTTGGTTTATTAATTGAAAATGACAGGCTTGAAATAATGAGACAGCAGCACGAGGCAGCAGCAGGAGGCAGCAGCAGGAGGCAGCAGCACGAGGCAGCAGCACGAGACAGCAGCACGAGACAGCAGCTAGAGGTAGCAGCACGAGACAGCAGCTAGAGGAAGCAGCACGAGGCAGCAGCACGAGGCAGCAGCACGAGGCAGCAGCACGAGGCAGCAGCTAGAGGTAGCAGCACGAGACAGCAGCACGAGACAGCAGCACGAGACAGCAGCTAGAGGTAGCAGCACGAGACAGCAGCTAGAGGTAGCAGCACGAGGCAGCAGCACGAGGCAGCAGCACGAGGCAGCAGCACGAGGCAGCAGCACGAGGCAGCAGCACGAGGCAGCAGCACGAGACAGCAGCTAGAGACAGCAGCTAGAGGCAGCAGCATGGGACAGCAAACAGCAAACTAGCACTATGCCAGTCAAGCGCAGAAAACAAATACTGTTTGAAGCCAGGTCTGGTATCCGTACCACCCATTATCAACACCACCATGTTCATCCTTCCTCTCCCACTCTTCTCTCCTCAGATGACGCAGACGAGAAGGTGCGGAATGTGGATGACTTTGTTCCCGATGTGGGCATGAACCGTAGCTTCCTGGATGAGGGGGCCGCTTCCAAAGCCAAGGAGAAAGCTCGAAGAGCAGGCAACATGGACAGTGACAGGTAGGCTTGGTCCTCACTCCCTAATCATCTCCATGGTCTTCTATGACCCATGTCCAAGGCTTGTGGCTTTGGATAGGTATACAAGTAAGTGTGGAAATAGTGACTTTTTCAATATTTAGACTATTTTGATAGGCTGGCCAACACTCCACCTGGAGAGCAACTGGAACAAGATCAAACTCTTCCTGTGTTCTAGAACACGTTTCTAATGATCATTGTTTAGTGAAGAAGATCTACCGCTGCTGTGCAGTTCAGACACCCACAGTCAATATGTTCTTCAATATAGTGGAGGTGAATGTATTTCAGCTCCATCTTAAAGGGGCATTTCAAACATGTTCAACATCATATTCATCATCTCCAGCACCAACCCATCGTCAACATACGTTGTAGTAAAAAAGATAGAGGAAGATAATGGTTGCATCATGGGATTTTTAACCAATTATGAGTAGGCTTTGCCTGTTAAGTCATGTTCCTTTAATGTGCTTGGTGGGTGGAGGATGAGGGGAGGAGGGGTGGCGGAGGTGAGGTTTTTGTTCCGTCAGGTCTCCTCTGCCTCAGAATCTAGGTCATTCATCACTCATTTGCTAGAGAGAGAGAAAGAGGGAGGGGGTGAGAGGGAAAGCACTTTATTTTATTGGATAAGACTTAAAGGGTCAATCTGCAGTTGCTACATCCATTTTTGCACATATAAATTGTTATATGTACCCATTGATTCTTGAAGAATATTACCTTATAAATGCCTCATCACTTCCCATCAGAACCCAAAATGTGAGCTTGTTTTCCTCCAATGTTTGTAATGCACAGCCCCAACACTGTATAGCTTCAATACATGGTTAAAACTATAATTTTGATGGTCAGTTCTTGCATGCATAGCTCTTTCTATGAATTTGAGTGGTTACATTTCTCTAGCCCCATCCCTTAGCTTTTGTCAGGAAAAACGCTTTGTTAATGTACATCTTAACTGCGGATTTCCCCTTAATACAGTCTTACGTTACAGAAATGTGAAGAGCTAATGATAAAAAAAATCGGTCAGATTCCTGTGTTGTATAATGAAAGGAATCAACTTGAGCTTGAATTTGAAGGAGAGAATTGTCCTACAAGGGCCGTCTGCCATTTTGGAAAATGGGAAATGAGGCTTGAAGTGCTTTGATGTTTGAAGATTAATTTACAATTATGAAGTTAAAGGAGAAGTGGAGAGTGGATGTGAGACACACACACCACACACCACACACACACACACACACACACACACACACACACACCACACACACACACACACACACACACACACACACACACACACACACACACACACACACCACACACACACACACACACACACACACAACACAGACACACACACACACACACACAACACAGACACACACACACACACACACACACACACACACACACACACACACACACGCACACACACACGATAGCTTAGTGCTAATAAAAACCAACTCTCTTTCACTGAATCAGTCTCAGGGCTGCCTTTTTGAACTGTCACTCTGGTTAAGATTTTAATGGAGCGTAGCATCAGATAATTAAGTAAGTGTGTAGATAATGGCAAAATAAGTTATTGTTAATGTAATGACTTTTCGATAACATCCCAGTAGGCTATAACTGGATGATGTAATAATAAATGAACAGATAATGCAATAATGTTATGATTTAGTCACTGTTCGTTTAAGTAATGGTAAGTAAAGCCATAGTAGTGGGGAACCTGTAGTTGAACCTTTTGTCCTAGCGCTGCTGAAATACTGACATTAGCAATGGTACAGATGTTGACCATGTTATAAGCCTACATGTTATCAAGCTCATGTGCTACATTTCTTAACACAATTCTAACAGAAGGTCAAAAGGACAATTCTACAGGCGTAAAAACAACATTAAGATTTTTTTTTTTTTAATGGTTAGGACATCAGACTAAACAAGAATATTTTCAAAGTATTGCGTTTGTAAATACATTTAAAACGGTGTGACTTTTCTAGCAGGTGTTGCTTAATGGGGTATCATTACTCAAACGCATTCCGATTTATTTATTTGCGGTGCTTGAAAAAATGGCCAATCATATTGCTCAAATGTGTTGGTTATTCTTACATCAGGACATCAGAACTTACCACTTCTCTCTCTGTCCATGTTTTACAGTGACGGGGAGGGCCGAGGGGGGAACCCCATGGTGTCAGGGTTCCAGGACGATTTTGCCCCAGATGAGCTGTGCCAGTCTGTGCCCAAATCTGTGCCCAAGGCAGCCGCCGTCCCCAGCATGGGCATCACCCTGACCAGCGATGAAGAGGATGAGGGGACGAACGCACTTAACGTCGTCCAGGACAGTGGATCAGACAGAAGGAGGTATGGGTGGGAAGAGAACTTGAATTGCATGACCTCAGGTTTTCCTTAAGATGCTAGTATTATACAGTATGTAGACAGAGATGGATGTAATCATTGGGCGATAGAGATAGATGTAGCCATTGGACGATAAAGATTGATGTAGCCATTGGACGATAGAGATTGATGTCGTCAGAAACCCAGCCAGTTGTCACAAAGTGCTCATACAGAAACCCAGCCAGTTGTCACAAAGTGCTCATACAGAAACCCGGCCAGTTGTCACAAAGTGCTCATACAGAAACCCAGCCAGTTGTTACAAAGTGCTCATACAGAAACCCGGCCAGTTGTCACAAAGTGCTCATACAGAAACCCGGCCAGTTGTCACAAAGTGCTCATACAGAAACCCGGCCAGTTGTCACAAAGTGCTCATACAGAAACCCGGCCAGTTGTCACAAAGTGCTCATACAGAAACCCAGCCAGTTGTCACAAAGTGCTCATACAGAAACCCAGCCAGTTGTCACAAAGTGCTCATACAGAAACCCGGCCAGTTGTCACAAAGTGCTCATACAGAAACCCAGCCAGTTGTCACAAAGTGCTCATACAGAAACCCGGCCAGTTGTCACAAAGTGCTCATACAGAAACCCAGCCAGTTGTTACAAAGTGCTCATACAGAAACCCGGCCAGTTGTTACAAAGTGCTCATACAGAAACCCAGCCAGTTGTCACAAAGTGCTCATACAGAAACCCGGCCAGTTGTCACAAAGTGCTCATACAGAAACCCAGCCAGTTGTTACAAAGTGCTCATACAGAAACCCAGCCAGTTGTTACAAAGTGCTCATACAGAAACCCGGCCAGTTGTCACAAAGTGCTCATACAGAAACCCGGCCAGTTGTCACAAAGTGCTCATACAGAAACCCAGCCAGTTGTTACAAAGTGCTCATACAGAAACCCAGCTTAAAACACCAAAGACCCCAAAGAGCAAGCAATGCAGATGTAGAAGCACGGTGGCTAGGAAAACTCAAGAAAGGCCGGAACCTATGAAGAATCCTAGAGAGGAACCAGGCTCTGAGGGGGGGCCAGTCCTCTTCTGGCTGTGCCGGGTGGAGATTATAAAGTTACATGGCCATTAAGGCCAAATTGTTCTTAAAGATATTCAAATGTTCATAGATGACCAGCAGAGTAAAATAAGAATCAGTGGTTATAGAGGGTGAAACAGGTCAGCACCTCAGGAGTAAATATCAGTTGGTTTTTCATAGCCGAGCATTCAGAGGTTGAGACAGGAGGTACAGTAGAGCGAGGGAGAGATTGAACTAGAGAGAGAAACAGCATGTCCGGGACAAGGTAGCACGTCTGATGAACAGGTCAGGGTTAACTTATTGATGTTATCATGCATCTTTAAATATTTTGATCTGTATTGTGCTTTCTGATCAGATCCTCCTCCAATGCTTTGAAGACTCAAAACAAGACCGGAGAAGCCAAGAAACCAGCGGGCTTAAAGATGTCGTCTGAGCCCGTCTCATTCCTGAACCCGACCCTAGCCCCAGTGCAGTCCATGCGGGCAGGCAAGAAGAAGGGAGGGGATGAATCCTCCCACTCAGACCAAGAAGCCCCAGCGGCCGATCAGATTCTCTCCTTCGTCATGGACGAACCAGACTATGAGGACGAGGAGTTTGAGAAGCCCAAGAAAAAGAAGGTGCCGTTACAGTAGACTGCTCTGTTACAGTAGACTGCTCTGTTACAGTAGACCGCTCTGTTACAGTAGACTGCTCTGTTACAGTAGACTGCTCCGTTACAGTAGACTGCTCTCTTACACTAGACTGCTCTGTTACACTAGACTGCTCTGTTACACTAGACTGCTCTGTTACAGTAGACTGCTCCGTTACAGTAGACTGCGCTCTGTTACAGTAGACTTCTCTGTTACAGTAGACTGCTCTGTTACAGTAGACTGTTCTGTTACAGTAGACTGCGCTCTGTTACAGTAGACTGCTCTGTTACAGTAGACTGCTCCGTTACAGTAGACTGCTCCGTTACAGTAGACTGCGCTCTGTTACAGTAGACTGCTCTGTTACAGTAGACTGCTCCGTTACAGTAGACTGCTCTGTTACAGTAGACTGCTCCGTTACAGTAGACTGCTCCGTTACAGTAGACTGCGCTCTGTTACAGTAGACTGCTCTGTTACAGTAGACTGCGCTCTGTTACAGTAGACTGCTCTGTTACAGTAGACTGCTCCGTTACAGTAGACAGCGCTCTGTTACAGTAGACTTCTCTGTTACAGTAGACTGCTCTGTTACAGTAGACTGCTCCGTTACAGTAGACTGCTCTGTTACAGTAGACTGCGCTCTGTTACAGTAGACTTCTCTGTTACAGTAGACTGCTCTGTTACAGTAGACTGCTCCGTTACAGTAGACTGCGCTCTGTTACAGTAGACTTCTCTGTTACAGTAGACTGCTCCGTTACAGTAGACTGCTCTGTTACAGTAGACTGCTCCGTTACAGTAGACTGCTCCGTTACAGTAGACTGCGCTCTGTTACAGTAGACTGCTCTGTTACAGTAGACTGCGCTCTGTTACAGTAGACTGCTCCGTTACAGTAGACTGCTCCGTTACAGTAGACTGCACTCTGTTACAGTAGACTGCTCTGTTACAGTAGACTGCTCTGTTACAGTAGACTGCTCAATCCTCTCATCCTCTTCTATTGGGTCAATGTGAAATGTAGAAGAAGGTGTCCATTACTTTCCAGACACAGGGCCTTCTGTTGTCGTTGACTGTTTTCTCATATATGTGATGGTGGTAGGTAGAGATGTGGTTTTGCTATAGTGGTCACGTTTACATGCACAGTAGTAATTGGAAATTAAACTGATTAAAGCAGTAGGCAGATTATGCAATAGTCAGTAAACACCTTACTCTCGTTATTTTAATGGGCGTAAGGTCGATTTAAACACCTGGTTTTCCGAGCAATCTTTTTCAAATGATTAGGACATGTAAACACCTTAATTGGCTTTTCAGCTGTGTATTTGATCTGCGCTTGTGCTTTGATCTCCTCATTGAGGACGAGCCTTCCTCTTTAGCGCCAGTGTATGCGTCTTAGAAGTAGTTTTCACATACAAACTATATGTCTGAACTCAGAATCAAATATGCTTCCCAACAATAACACAGTCGCTGTGGTAGAACCTTTATTTCCATTGGTGATTTCCTGCATTTATCAGTGTCATCAAGTAACCTGATTTCAGATGTGTCCATGTAAACAGGATTATTATGGAAATCGTTCTTCTTGCAAAGTATGTAAAAGTTTTAATCAAACTATAATATTAATCTGATTATCCACAATAATCGCATGTAACCATACTCAGTGATTGACAGAATGAGAACTCTGATGTTATTTTACAGTAGTTAGACCTATGGGTGCTTTCTCAACCTAGTCCTCAGGGCCCATATATTTGACTGGGTTTAGAAATGTGAAATAGAAACGGTCCATCTATTGTGCCAACCTCTTTCTCCTACTTTCTCTCTCCCCTTCTTTCTGTCTTTCCATCTCTCTTTGTCCCCTACTCATTCTCTATCGCTCTCTCTCCCCCCTGTCTCCCTTCCTGTCTCCCCATTACCAAGGAGCCTTCGGCTGTACTGGAGGACCTGAAGCCAGTCCAGCCCTCTGTCCTTCCCATCAAGAGCGACGACCTGGACCTGTTTGGACTGGGATTCCAGGATGTGGCGCCCAAGAGCAAGGAAAGCAGTGAGGACCAAGATGGTGAGCAAGGTTCCGAAGCAAAGTCATTGGAAATCATTGAAGTCATGATCACTATTCTGATCACTATTCTGGACTAGTGTGTCTGTGTGTTTTTATACTTTCACAGTTTGGGTATATGTATTGGTAAAAAAAAATCAGAGTTGTGTTAATTTTGCTTACTTGTCTTGCAGACCGAGAAAGTAGATCCTCAATAAAGGACAAGAAGAAGAAGAAGAAGAAGAGCAAAGAGGTAAGGTGAAAGGAGATGAGTCGTCTTTACAACCCTGTGTGTCATCCTCAGCGAATAGTAACTTTGGGACACGTCTGCTCCTTACAGGAGGACGACAAAAGCAGCAAGAAACGACACAAACAGAAGAAAAAGGAGGAGTCAGGGAGCGGGGACGAGAAAGAGAAGAAAAAGAAGAAGTCAAAGTCAACCAAGAAAGCCGGAGGCGTGGTGGACGACCTGGAGTCTTTCCTCGCCGGAGACGAAGACTACGAGGAGATGTAGTACCCCCCCACCTCCCAGCATCCAATCAGGACTATGTTCTACTTCACCATTCTAGGGTCAGGATGTAGCCATGAAGACGAGAGAATGCGTCGACTGACTGGCTGAGTGAGTGATCGAAGACTGAAATTCTCATTGGGTGATTGTTATTTCCCACTTCCTGACGTTGTGGTGCCTCTACGGTTAGATTTTGATCATTTGTGATTGACGCTGTTTGTTTTGCTTACCCTTTTACTGTCCATGTAACACTACCGTCATACAACAACACCACTGCACAACTGTAGCTGGTATATCCAGGTTTTGAGTTTACACTCAGAGGACAAAACCACCATTACTTTGATGTTTCCACAGTCGAATACACTTGGGTACACTCACTACAATGTCTTTGCTATTCCATTTGTCTTTTCCCATTGGGCCTGCTTTCTGGAAAAGGCTTTAGAACTGACCCTAGTACAGAGTTGTGACTATTTCTATATGGGAGCGCTCTCCTTTACACTGACCAGTGTTCAGGAGTCGCGGGACGTGTGTGCATTCATTATGAATTATGTTGAACATTGCTTCAGCAGCGATATGAATGTTATTTATGTTTATCTGGTGTTGGCTTTTCGAACTACGACTTTGTCTAGGTACAGTAGGAGTTTGTGAGTGTTTACTAAACAATACCTTTTGGGAGTTTCTCTGAAATGATTCAGCAAATTTCACTGTGCATCATTTTGTTTTGGTTTGATATCAATGCCTTAAGGAAAGCTTTACTTTAACACTGGAAAGGGTTACTTTAACCCTGGAAAGGGTTACTTTAACACTGGAAAGGGTTATTTTAACACTGAAAGGGTTACCTTAACACTGTAAAGTGGCGATAAGAATGCCTTTTAGTAGTAGAGATCTGATTGTTCAATGATGCCATCATTCTGGCAAAACACAATGCAAGGGAAGCCAAGATACAATGTCTTTTTTCCAACCTGCTGTTCTGTTAAGTCTTGTGTTGTTGTTTTTACTATGTGGCAGTTGTGCAATGTAATTTGACGTTTTTCTAATTTCTTCCATTAACCAAATGATGTGTTTCTTGAAGACATGTTTTAATATTTCTGTGGTTAACTGTAACTTTTACACTAGTTTGCTTGGATCCTATTTCTTGATGTTGCTGAGAACCATGTGGAATGGTTTTGGTGTGTACAGTGATATCTCATAATGGAACATAGCCCTTACTGAACTTGTTTACTTTACTGTAGGGGAGTGTGGAAGTCTGCTAGTCAGCCATAACTACACACTACTATCTATCTACACTCTGATCCAGGGATGTTTACAACCAAGTAAATGGCCTCAAGCTATTCATTCCACCTTCAGTCCCCTTAGAAAGAATTTACAAAATATCAGGAATGTATTTAGATTCATATCATACATGTATGCATTGTTACCATTCCATATTTCTTTTGAAATATTAAGATAATATTTTTGGACATTAAACAAATCCCATGTTAATATATCCGTTATAGAAAAGTATATGCACAAATATTTATTCATGCATTTCTACTGCATATTTCTCTATGTGTGTTTTTACCTTGCTCCTCTCTGTTATGTGTAAAATAGGTTTGGACTGTCTTTAAAAGAAACACTACATATCCAATTCCACAAGCAATTCCACCCAGCCACCTGTGGGCCATGACTGCAGTTTACTGCTAGTTAGGTATCCTGACCACTGCCTCACTGTATATCATCAGGGAGAACATGCAACATTTCCAGACTGTGTATCGGAACCTACTGTACATCAATAGAACTCTTACTTACATCAATAGAACTGTTTCATCAATAGAACTGTTTCATCAATAGAACTATTACTTACATCAATATAACTGTTTCATCAATAGAACTGTTCCATCAATAGAACTGTTTCATCAATATAACGGTTACTTACATCAATATAACTGTTTCATCAATATAACGGTTACTTATATCAATAGAACTGTTTCATCAATAGAACTGTTCCATCAATAGAACTGTTACATCAATAGAACTGTTACATCAATATAACGGTTACTTACATCAATAGAACTATTTCATCAATAGAACTGTTCCATCAATAGAACTGTTCCATCAATAGAACTGTTACATCAATAGAACTGTTACATCAATATAACGGTTACTTACATCAATAGAACTGTTTCATCAATAGAACTGTTCCATCAATAGAACTGTTCCATCAATAGAACTGTTTCATCAATAGAACTGTTTCATCAATATAACGGTTACTTACATCAATAGAACTGTTACATCGATAGAACTGTTTCATCAATATAACGGTTACTTACATCAATAGAACTGTTACATCAATAGAACTGTTCCATCAATAGAACTGTTACTTACATCAAAATAACTGTTTCATCAATATAACTGTTTCATCAATATAACTGTTTCATCAATATAACTGTTACATCGATAGAACTGTTTCATCAATATAACGGTTACTTACATCAATAGAACTGTTACATCGATAGAACTGTTGCATCAATATAACGGTTACTTACATCAATATAACTGTTTCATCAATATAACTGTTTCATCAATATAACGGTTACTTACATCAATAGAACTGTTACATCAATAGAACTGTTACATCAATATAACGGTTACTTACATCAAAATAACTGTTTCATCAATATAACTGTTTCATCAATATAACTGTTTCATCAATATAACTGTTACATCGATAGAACTGTTTCATCAATATAACTGTTACTTACATCAATAGAACTCTTACATCGATAGAACTGTTCCATCAATATAACGGTTACTTACATCAATAGAACTGTTACATCGATAGAACTGTTCCATCAATATAACGGTTACTTACATCAATAGAACTGTTACATCGATAGAACTGTTGCATCAATATAACGGTTACTTACATCAATATAACTGTTTCATCAATATAACGGTTACTTACATCAATAGAACTGTTACATCGATAGAACTGTTTCATCAATATAACGGTTACTTACATCAATAGAACTGTTACATCAATAGAACTGTTACATCAATATAACGGTTACTTACATCAATAGAACTGTTACATCAATATAACTGTTACATCAATATAACGGTTACTTACATCAATAGAACTGTTACATCAATAGAACTGTTACATCAATATAACGGTTACTTACATCAAAATAACTGTTTCATCAATATAACTGTTTCATCAATATAACTGTTACATCGATAGAACTGTTACATCAATATAACGGTTACTTACATCAATAGAACTGTTACATCAATAGAACTGTTTCATCAATATAACGGTTACTTACATCAATAGAACTGTTACATCAATATAACTGTTTCATCAATATAACGGTTACTTACATCAATAGAACTGTTACATCGATAGAACTGTTTCATCAATATAACGGTTACTTACATCAATAGAACTGTTACATCAATAGAACTGTTACATCAATATAACGGTTACTTACATCAAAATAACTGTTTCATCAATATAACTGTTTCATCAATATAACTGTTACATCGATAGAACTGTTTCATCAATATAACTGTTACTTACATCAATATAACTGTTACATCGATAGAACTGTTTCATCAATATAACGGTTACTTACATCAATAGAACTGTCCCATGAGACGGCTCTGCGAGCATTTGTTGAATCAGGTAGACTTATATCTCTGTCTTTCCCTGACCGCTCGTATATCCTTGGTTCTCTCTGGTTGAAGGCGGTATACTCTGGGGACACCTCATCCCCTCTTCTGGCTTAGTCCTCTTTCTCACCCTAGGTAGTGATGTCATTGGTGCTGTAGCCTAACCCTCTCAGCTGGTTTGACGGGAGAGAACCCAATGTGGCGAGGTCGACTCCCAGGCTGACCATGGGGCCATCCTCAGTGTTTCCCCCTCATGCAGCTGTCTGCCTGTCAGGCTAGCTGCTAGGCCACCCACCCACTTCCGCTCACTATGGAGCAAATCCTAACTTCCTCTCGAGTAGAATAATGTCTGTTGGTGTCGTGTTGACATTAATGCATGACTAAGTGAACATTTTGCTTAAGTGGAAGTTAGGAGTCACCCCTATGAAAGTAAAATCCCAGGCGAGCCATGTCAACTCGTCAAATAGTCCCTCTGCATGAGGTCACTGTGAGAAACAACAATACACCTGGCTGGACCACTGTAGAATTAGAATTTGTAGAACAGGCATTGTTAGTGCATACATTATGGAGGGATAGTGTATTTTCTAGTTATTCTAATTCTGTGTTGTATGTAATATAACCCAGTCCTACCCAGACCTGTTTTGTTTTTTGGTGGTTGATTTTGTTTCATTGTATTATTCAGATTTTTGTTCAATGACGTGTGAAGGAATTTGATTTGATTCATGTAGATCAAACCAATGCAACTTTTTGTTTACTGCTTTTTCTGTGGTATGATGTCTTCTGGGTAAAGTTAAAACAGGAAGCATCCAAGTCATGCAAACTGCCAGTGAAAGGTGACAACAAGTGAACTTGAGATTGTTATTACCTCTTGGTTACATCTTCCATAAAGTTCCTCTTGATTTTAAACGTAATATCCGTTGTGCATTGTCTTCATCTTGCTTGCTCCCTGCATATTGTCTTTGTTGAGGTTATTGTGTGTGTAGTTGATTGAACTGTTGGTTGATTTTGGTCTGTTTATGTGTATGCAACTGAATATATTGAGAGATGGTGGGCAACTGGGGGGGAAAAAATTATTATTTTGACATTCCTCGTATGCTTCCATCTACACACTGTAAGTGATACAATTCTCTAATAAATGCAAAAATACTTTCAATTTTTGTCACTAAATTTCATGAATTGGCATGTTTGTAAAATGACCAGAGTTATTTTCTAAACCTTTATTTTACAGTATGTAGTCTGTTCCATTATAGTCTTGTGATAAAACAATCAGCTGGAATACAGAAACAGGTATAGCAGTTGTAAGACCTATGTAACGACGGTTATAAATACAGACCATTATTTTTGTGACACCTAAATGTAAAGTGGGATATCTTTTCAAATAGAACGATCATTATTTATGTTTTCTTCTGCTCTCCAGAAGCCGTACTTCTGGTTTCAGTTGTAAAATATCTACATTCATTCAGAAGACCAAACATTACGTTTACACACGTTGTCTTACCGTTGAAGGGACAGTTGGGCAGAATGTTTCTAAACTAGCCCTTTTTAAATCCATTGCTCTCAAAATGGTACGTTTTCTCTGCAGCCACTGGGGGGCAGTGTGATAAAATAGATGAATGTTGCGAGGGGTCATTCACCTCAAGGCCCAGTGTGAAATACGCTAGTCCAGGGGTGCATTAGGTTCAGTAGAGCATGGGATTTCATAGGTGCAGTGAGATGAATATACTAACTCTCAATGACAAATTACTTGCATTAAAGACAATGTAACTTTCAGGTTTTTGCAGGTCAAGTGAAGAGATCAGTTTTTTTGATAATTGGTAGTTTGGATATCTATACATTTACTGTGTGTCCATGTATTGCTCATTGAGGAATTGCTTTGCCTATGAAGGTTTTCAGTTGTTTTTCTGTGAAGCTCATAGGACGTGTTACTTAGCAACAGGGTTGGGGTCAATTCCATTTCAATTCCAGTCAATTCAGAAAGTAAGCCAAATTCCAATTCCAAACTTTCCTCATTGAAATGTATCGAAGAGAATTGGAATTTCAGTGTACTTCCTGAATTGACTGGAATTGAAATGGAATTGACCTCAACCCTGCTTTGCACCACTTCACAGCCAAACTCCATTATTTTATGTCAACATATTGTTGCAGTATTATCTCCAGCCAGTGTAGTCAATCACATGGGACGAACATTGCATTGCAATTTCACTTTCATGCAATCGTCTGAAGTCCATTATCTGTTATTCTAAGATGATTTGTTGATAAAACTAGATTATTTGTATGCTTGTCCCACGCGATATGATGCATAAAGCCATACAATATAAAATGTAATTGAGAATTCTGAAGTCTATTTTCTTATGGTAATGGTGATCGTTTTCTATATGTCAAGTGCGAGACCTGGCTTAAAATGTTTTGAAACTCATGAACACCCTGTATACACGACTCCCAGGTTAATCTCATAATAGTACATTTCTCAGAGTGGAGATTTCATGGTTTTTATCTTCATTGTCATGTAGTGTATGCCGTTTTCACAGTGAGAGAATTATACATGGTCAGACCTGACAGAGCTACACCTGCAGCAGTTAAGAACCTGTCAGCTCACGATGTACTTCTCTGAGAACTCCCTGCAAAGCTTTGTCTCTCTCATGCTCTCTCTCTCTCTCTCTCTCTCTCTCTCTCTCTCTCTCTCTCTCTCTCTCTCTCTCTCTCTCTCACTGTTTCTCTCTCTCCCCCCTCTCTCGCTCCCTCGCCCTCTCTCTCCCTCTCTCTCGCTCTCATTCTCGCTCTCATTCTCGCTCTCTCTCTCTCTCTCTCTCTCTCTCTCTCTCTCTCTCTCTCTCTCTCTCTCTCTCTCTCTCTCTCTCTCTCTCTCTCTCTCTCTCTCTCGTATTGCCCTTTCGTTGGCCTGAGTTTTATTTTTAGCCCAATTCATTTTTGCACAAGGGAACCATTTATTGGAATGACACTGGATACTTGACATTGTTTTTAATTCAACGCAGAGAAAACAGGATTCAAAAGTGATTCAGTGGAGTGGTCACTTTTGTTTACACCACATTTTTGAACACTGTTATTTATATAAGCCTCTATTATAATGTGCACTTTGAGACTTTTGTTTAATTAAAAGAAGGAGCTGTCCGCACAGACCTGGGTACTCTTCTTTAAGACGTTCCAGAGGAAGTGAATACCTTATTCTGAGTCCCCCGCTTCTCTCCCAGGAGGACGAATACATTCCTCCAAAAATAAGTAAAGAACTTGCAGTGTGATGGTGCATACACCTCACAGCAGCATTAATTTATGACACTGCTATGGTCCCGTATTCTGCAATTGCATCCTGACTCCATCCAATTGGCTGTTGAGGTTGGTTGCCCAGGAGACAGACAATGTCCTGATAGGCAGTTGAGAGAGCCAGCGCTGTCTGAATGTGAGTGATGTTCTCTCTTGGTTAACTCCTTTTCACATTAAGGAAAATGCTGGCAATGTTCCCCTCAGTTGATCAATACAATGTTGTTGAGATTCCCTGCAAAGCCTACGTGGCAATGCTAGAATGGATTATGTATGTGATTTGATTACACTTTAATTTCTAATTAAAGCTTCTTTGTGAATGAATTTGATCAGTATTACTTAGTATACCAAGTATACACCCCTTCAGAAGAACGACTTAGAATTACTTTCAGAAGTGCTAAAAATGTCCTATATTCTTCTTCCAATAACTGCAGTTTGGAGGTCACAGCATGTCTTATCAAGAAATGTGGTTGTTGAGCCTGAATAGCTCTTATGAATGGCCTGTTATGAACCATACACTAACGTGGTACAGCATTAGCTCAACTGAGACATTTGACCATGCAAGTTAATAAAATTAACGTAGATGTTTGACCCTCCACCCTATTCTGTGCTTTAGGATCAGCGACAGGCAGGTTAAATTGAACAGGTTTATACGAGAGCATGAAAATAGCCCTTTCTTGTGGTTTAACAGAGCCGTAAATGAGAGAGTGAAAAGCTAATATCCAAACCAGCACAGTTTGGATCGGGTCAGTGCGATGGTCTATAAATGGTATTGGAAACCACCATCCGGACAAACGGACAACTCTCAGACACAGATGTTACTGTACATGTACATCCTTGACATAATGGAATCTAGTAAATTATCAACTGAGACTAATTGACCTATTGTATCAACAGATATTAATATTGAACCAAGTCTGCTTTCTGACCTAGAAGCAGACTTTCTTTTTTCCTATGTGGAAATGGATGTTGCTATTAGAGCACTTTTCAAATAACATTATCACCATTATAATCTCCAGAGGCTTTTTGACAAACGTGATCTCCAGATCACAACCCTCCCCTATCCAACAAGGTGTAAAGAGGGTGCTGTGAATTCATGTATATGTATAATGTCTATAGTGCTGTGAATTCATGTATATGTATAATGTCTATAGTGCTGTGAATTCATGTATATGTATAATGTCTATAGTGCTGTGAATTCATGTATATGTATAATGTCTATAGTGCTGTGAATTCATGTATATGTATAATGTCTATAGTGCTGTGAATTCATGTATATGTATAATGTCTATAGTGCTGTGAATTCATGTATATGTATAATGTCTATAGTGCTGTGAATTCATGTATATGTATAATGTCTATAGGGCTGTGAATTCATGTATATGTATAATGTCTATAGGGCTGTGAATTCATGTATATGTATAATGTCTATAGTGCTGTGAATTCATGTATATGTATAATGTCTATAGGGCTGTGAATTCATGTATATGTAAATGTCTATAGGGCTGTGAATTCATGTATATGTATAATGTCTATAGTGCTGTGAATTCATGTATATGTATAATGTCTATAGTGCTGTGTTGGTCCTACTGTCAATGGTCTCCATAAGCTTGACTTCCTACCTATGTTCTATTCTAATTGACAGTTGTCATTTCTGGACATAGATTTCTACTTCTACAGAACGCCCAAAGTTAACCCACACTAACCAGGGCGGAAAGTTCTGCACCTATTAAAGACTCGCAACCAAAGTTACTGTTAAATATAGTCAAGGAAGGTCTGAAATGTGACGGAGCGTGTTACTAATGAACCGTCTGAAGTAAAATATGCCGTGTTTTGGTGTTTTCTCTCTACTGTTGATGACGGAGAGGCTTTGAATGATATAGCCTGTACTGAGGAGGAAATATTCGCTCCTCAATTGCTCTACTTAGTTTTCCCCGCTGATTTTTCCTGGGATAGTGTATATCTGCGCATGTGTAGGCCTGTTTGTGAATGCTGCTATGTAGTCAGGAGTGCAGTGTAGGTGACTTCTGTGTGTTTCTGAGCTTACGTCATATATATGCTAATATCCCCACGCGTGTGAGTGGGTCAGGTCCATTCACCTCCCTATTAAGACGTGGTCTATGAAGACTCTTCAACAGCATGGCAACAGATGGTCCTGTCACTACCTGGTCATGGTACAGACACAAACACAATAATAACTCATAACGGTTTCCCCATGCAACCACCGCCAATTACTGACAATGCACTGAGACAAGCTCCCCCATATTGCATAATTAGGGGATATAACAAGGTTGCAGTCTTATCTCACTGCAGTCTTATCCCCTTTCACCCCCCCATCTCACTGCAGTCTTATCCCTATCACCCCCCATCTCACTGCAGTCTTATCCCATTTCACCCCCATCTCACTGCAGTCTTATCCCTATCACCCCCATCTCACTGCAGTCTTATCCCTATCACCCCCCCATCTCACTGCAGTCTTATCCCTATCACCCCCATCTCACTGCAGTCTTATCCCCTATCACCCCCCATCTCACTGCAGTCTTATCCCTATCACCCCCATCTCACTGCAGTCTTATCCCTATCACCCCCATCTCACTGCAGTCTTATCCCCTATCACCCCCATCTCACTGCAGTCTTATCCCCTATCACCCCCCATCTCACTGCAGTCTTATCCCTATCACCCCCCCATCTCACTGCAGTCTTATCCCTATCACCCCCCCATCTCACTGCAGTCTTATCCCCTATCACCCCCCCATCTCACTGCAGTCTTATCCCATTTCACCCCCATCTCACTGCAGTCTTATCCCTATCACCCCCATCTCACTGCAGTCTTATCCCCTATCACCCCCATCTCACTGCAGTCTTATCCCTATCACCCCCATCTCACTGCAGTCTTATCCCCTATCACCCCCATCTCACTGCAGTCTTATCCCCTATCACCCCCATCTCACTGCAGTCTTATCCCTATCACCCCCATCTCACTGCAGTCTTATCCCTATCACCCCCCATCTCACTGCAGTCTTATCCCCTATCACCCCCATCTCACTGCAGTCTTATCCCTATCAC
The DNA here is from genome assembly GCA_030435695.1 of Brachymystax lenok tsinlingensis. Lineage (NCBI taxonomy): Eukaryota > Metazoa > Chordata > Actinopteri > Salmoniformes > Salmonidae > Brachymystax > Brachymystax lenok. The sequence continues at coordinate 36,575,821 of CM059815.1, forward strand.
CCCCCATCTCACTGCAGTCTTATCCCCTTTCACCCCCCATCTCACTGCAGTCTTATCCCCTATTACCCCCATCTCACTGCAGTCTTATCCCTATCACCCCCATCTCACTGCAGTCTTATCCCTATCACCCCCCATCTCACTGCAGTCTTATCCCTATCACCCCCATCTCACTGCAGTCTTATCCCCTTTCACCTCCCCATCTCACTGCAGTCTTATCCCTATCACCCCCCATCTCACTGCAGTCTTATCCCTATCACCCCCCCATCTCACTGCAGTCTTATCCCCTTTCACCTCCCCATCTCTCATCTCCCATTCAGCCACCAACAGACAGTAATTATTTTCGTCAACAGAAAGTTTGGCATGCAGCCAAGTCTACTCATTACTCAGAAAAAATTTTGCATTTCACAGCATGGGACTAAAGGAACCATCAAAGGCAGCTTGCCTGACAGCTTTCGCTTCCACAGGAGAGGAGAGAGAGAGATAAAGAGAGGGAGAGCGACCACTAACGAGTAAGCGATAGACATTTATATTATAGGTGGAGGGAGAGAAAGCTCACACTAAGGGAGTGAACATTATTTATAATATCAATCAATCAATCAAATGTATTTATAAAGCCCTTCTTACATCAGCTGATGTCACAGAGTGCTGTACAGAAACCCAGCCTAAAACCCCAAACAGCAAGCAATGCAGGTGTAGAAGCACGGTGGCTAGGAAAAACTCCCTAGAAAAGCCAAAACCTAGGAAGAAACCTAGAGAGGAACCAGGCTGTGAGGGGTGGCCAGTCCTCTTCTGGCTGTGCCGGGTGCAGATTATAACAGAACATGGACAAGATTTTAAAATGTTCATAAAACAGGCAGAACAGTTGAAACTGGAGAAGCAGCATGGCCAGGTGGACTGGGGACATCAAGGAGTCATCAGGCCAGGTAGGCCTTGAGGAATGGTCCTAATGCTCAGGTCCTCCGAGAGAGAGAGAGAAAAAAAGAAAGAGAGAGAGAGATAATTAGAGAGAGCACACTTAAATTCACACAGGACACCGGATAAGAGAGGAGAAATACTCCAGATATAACAGACGGACCCTAGCCCCCCAGACACAAACTACTGCAGCATAAATACTGGGGGCTGAGACAGGAGGGGTCGGGAGACACTAATAAGGATTACATGGAGGAAATCGGACCTCTCTGAAATGAACGTGGATGGCCCTCATTTCAGTAAAATATATTTTACCTAAACACTCCCTAAACGCTTAAAAAAACAAGCAAGTGCCATGTAATTCGTCCTGTAAGAATTACATGGCAACACAAGAATTAGGGCTGCGTGTCAGAAGGTTGTGGGTTTGCAGACTACTGTGGACAAGAGTAAGATCTTCTTCATAGTAAAAGCATTGGAAGTCTGAGAAAAAATAGGCTTTTATAAAAATGTCATGGAATTCTACCTCATTTTACATCTTTTTTAATACCACACAAATGAAATGACAGGCTGAGAATAGATAGAAAGATAGGCCTGTGTGTTCATCTCATCATATTTCTCCAATGCCAAATCAGTGTCTTGTTTGCAACGAAGTTGTCCCTGTTTGCAAATAATTAAATCTGAGACATCATTAGGAATCTGACTATCATACTTTTAGAAAGTTAGGCCTACCTTTCCACCCCAAACAGTCGGCAGAAAATGTTAACTTTCACTGCTGGCTACTCTTTTTCCAAGGCTTAACCCAACGAGATCTCCTCAGCTATTGAAGATTGTAGCTTAGCCTCTTAATGTCAATGAAACAAATCAATGATATCGCATCAGAGTCATGTCTTTCCCGGGTATTTCACAGTTTGTTTCTAGCATAAAGCATCACGGACCAAAGCGCTGTTATAGATCAATTTATATACTTCGATCAGTTTTACTCTCTTCAAAATCCTAATCTAACGAGTGCTTTTTGAATTAAACAACAACAGAAAACTAGGTGTATGTTATACCCTCTATGGCATACCTTCTATGTGGTATACCCTCTATGGCATACCCTCTCATACGCCCTCAATTCTAGTTTTGGTATTAACTTAACAACCCTTAACTGACAAGGCAGGTTGGATAAGGATGTAGGCTATTTAAAGAGTGCATGGTGGGTGGAGTAATTGCCTAATTACTTGAATTTGCCTACTTTCAGCACCATGAGCTGTCCATTTTCGACTGATTGTGCCGCTGCTGCTCATTCAAGTTTCAGCATTACAATGTAAAGGACTTGAATCTGGCTTATTGTGAGGTCAGTAACTCTGATAACTACATCATGGCCAAAATATAATCAATTATAGTAGTAGCAAGCTGTCAAAGTTGACTTCCTCATCTTAGGCTATATAGGCTATAGACTTGTCCGCATGCATTTTCTGGACTAGGCCTAATCAGAAATTATTTTCAGAAGAAACGTTTGATTCCCCTCCTGAACTGCCTACGCAGCACAGCCATTGCTTAGGCAGCACAGCCATTGGTTAGGCAGCACAGCCATTTTTTAGGCAGCACAGCCATTGATTAGGCAGCACAGCCATTGGTTAGGCAGCACAGCCATTGATTAGGCAGCACAGCCATTGGTTAGGCAGCACAGCCATTGGTTAGGCAGCACACAACAACGTTTTGATCAGCAAGAGCAGAGCAGGCCAGGGCTCAGGATCATTGGAGTGTGTGATACAGCCTGGTTTTACTTACACCACCACAGTCTTAGAAATATAATTCTGCTCTATGCTTCTCCGAGCATGCACTTCATAACCTATAGCCTATAGGCCATGGATCATTTGATTGAGACCACACTAAATAGCCCAGTGTTTTCCAACCCTGGTCCTCCAGTACCCCAACAGTACACCAACCCTGGTCCTCCAGTACCCCCAACAGTACACCAACCCTGGTCCTCCAGTATCCCCAACAGTACACCAACCCTGGTCCTCCAGTACCCCAACAGTACACCAACCCTGGTCCTCCAGTATCCCCAACAGTACACCAACCCTGGTCCTCCAGTACCCCCAACAGTACACCAACCCTGGTCCTCCAGTACCCCAACAGTACACCAACCCTGGTCCTCCAGTACCCCCAACAGTACATCATCCCTGGTCCTCCAGTACCCCTCCTGGTACCCATTCTGTACATTTCAAACCATCCCTAACAAGTATTGCGATAAATGTGAAGCAGGAAGAGGGAGAGAGAGAGACAGAGACAGAGATAGAGACAGAGACAGAGACAGAGACAGAGACAGAGACAGAGAGAGAGAGAGAGAGAGAGAGAGAGAGAGAGAGAGACAGAGAAAGAGAGAGACAGAATGAGAGACAGAAAGGAGACACCCACTAACGAGTAAGCAATAAACATGTAGTGGTAAGAGATAGGGATCGAGAGGGAGAGAGAGAGAAGGAGGGGGAGAGAAAGAGAGAGACACCACTAATGAGTCAGCGACAGACGTGTAAGAGAGGGAGGGAGAAAGAGAAGGAGGGAAAAGCAATGGATCTTAGGAAGATAAACAGTGCCATGACTAAGTGGGAAATGGCAGCTGCTTTCAGATCCACAGAGGGAGGCAAGAAACAGAAGGAGGGGAGAAGGGATTGTGATGAGTCACGGAGACGGCGGATAGGGAGAACGGATGATTCCTCTATGACAACACAAAATCCTGTAATGTGGGAGGAGTGACAAAAGTCTATACGGATGCCTACATTCTTAGAAAAAAGGGTTCCAAAAGGGTTCCCCATCCAGGTAGAACCTTTTTTGGTTCCAGGTAGAACCTTTTACGGAAAGGGTTTGGTACCTAGTACCAAAAAGGGTTCTACAAAGGGTTCTCCTATGGGGACAGCCGAATAACTCTTTTAAGTTCTAGATAGCACCTTTTTTTCTGAGAGTAAATGTCAACATGTGTCATTTAGAATAGTATTTTTATGCTCTTATTTGTCTACTGATCATGAGACAAGTGCAGTCCTTCTATGTCCAGTGTATGATTAAGTCAAAACTCTAAGGTTTTAGAGAGAGAGAGAGAAAGAGAGACAGAGAGAGAGAGAGAGAGAGAGAGAGAGAGAGAGAGAGAGAGAGAGAGAGAGAGAGAGAGAGAGAGAGAGACAGACAGACAGACAGACAGAGACAGAGAGACAAAGAGAGAGAGAGAGAGAGAGAGAGAGAGATAGAGAGAGATAGACAGACAGACAGACAGAGAAAGAGAGAGACAGAATGAGAGACAGAAAGGAGACACCCACTAACGAGTAAGTCCAAGAGCGAGATACAGTTCATCTTAATGTAGCCCCTGAGCTCAGCTCCTATCTGGAGCATCCTGCTTCCTGGGAGCAGCTGTAGCCAAACACCCAGTCCGCCTGTGGGACAGAGCTCCAGCCTGCAGACTGCAGCTGCCTGGCTGGCTTTGATCCCAGAGGCCCTATCAGTGCCAACCAGAGAGCAGCCTGCTTTCTCTTGGCTCTCTTGGAACCTGTGTGCCCTGGCCATCATTGGATTACACTCAAAACCTGAAGCCACTTGGTTCGGGCTGGAGGTGACTGGAGGACTGAGAGAGAGGTGCAGTCTAATCAGACAGGGGATGTCATTTCGTTCCCACCTTGGTATAGAATTTTCCCTCTAGTGGTTAAGGTTAGGATGTGTAGAGGGTAAACTGACTGCAATAGAATGGATCTGGTTGGCATAAGACTATGTAGCACAGTGAGTCTGTTTCTGTCAGGGACATTGAAGGGCTGAATCTGTGAAACAGGGCCATGGACATTGAAGGGCTGAATCTGTGATACAGGGCCATGGACATTGAAGGGCTGAATCTGTGAAACAGGGCCAGGGACATTGAAGGGCTGAATCTGTGAAACAGGGCCATGGACATTGAAGGGTTGAATCTGTGAAACAGGGCCAGGGACATTGAAGGGATGAATCTGTGAAACAGGGCCAGGGACATTGAAGGGCTGAATCTGTGAAACAGGGCCATGGACATTGAAGGGTTGAATCTGTGAAACAGGGCCAGGGACATTGAAGGGATGAATCTGTGAAACAGGGCCAGGGACATTGAAGGGATGAATCTGTGAAACAGGGCCAGGGACATTGAAGGGCTGAATCTGTGAAACAGGGCCATGGACATTGAAGGGCTGAATCTGTGAAACAGGGCCAGGGACATTGAAGGGATGAATCTGTGAAACAGGGCCATGGACATTGAAGGGCTCAATCTGTGAAACAGGGCCAGGAACATTGAAGGGATTAATCTGTGAAACAGGGCCAGGGAAACCCTGTGTAGAGGACATACTGACTCTGTGGAGCTAGTCTTCCTTATTCTGCTGCAGCCTATTTAAAGCCACCAAGCCCCAGGCACCATTACAGCATGCATGCACGTACACACACACAAACACACACCAGCGGGCACACATGTACGCAATCACACTTACACATGTACAAAACACACATGCACACAAACACGTAAAAACACTCACACCACCCTCAAGGCTAACACAATCACGTTCACACATGCACACCCACATACACATTATTGTTACAATCTTTCTTCTCTCTCTCTCTCTCTCTCTCTCTCTCTCTCTCTCTCTCTCTCTCTCTCTCTCTCTCTCTCTCTCTCTCTCTCTCTCTCTCTCTCTCTCTCTCTCTCTCTCTCTCTCTCTCTCTCTCTCTCTCTCTCTCTCTCTCTCTCTCTCTCTCTCTCTCTCTCTCTCTCTCTCTCTCTCTCTCTCTCTCTCTCTCTCTCTCTCTCTCTCTCTCTCTCTCTCTCTCTCTCTCTCTCTCTCTCTCTCTCTCTCTCTCTCTCTCTCTCTCTCTCTCTCTCTCTCTGTATCTCTCTCTCTCTCTCTCTCTCTCTCTCTCTGTCTCTCTCTCTCTCTCTCTCTCTCTCTCTCTCTCTCTCTCTCTCGCACACACACACACACATTCATACTGCACACCAGTCCTCCTCCGTCCACTTTCGTTGAGTGCTGGGTGAGATAACAGATGAGGAAGGGAGAGAGAGAGAGAGAGAGAGAGAGAGAGAGAGAGAGAGAGAGAGAGAGAGAAGAAAGATTGTAACAATAATGTGTGCATGTGGGTGTGCATGTGTGAACGTGATTGTGTTAGCCTTGAGGGTGGTGTGTCTGTGTGAACGTGATTGTGATAGCCTTGATAACCAGTTTGTAATAGGCAAACTCAACCCTCAGTCTTGCTGCCAACATTCCTTCCAGCATTCGCACCACATCCACAGACCCCTGAACCAGCTATTGATCAGGTCAATCATCCCGACCAACCTGGGACACCTTCCTCAACTGTCGGATCCAGGTGTACCAGATGCATATTAGTGGCTATGGCTCCATGTATAATCTTCCATTGGAGGTCAGCTGTCCTCTTTTCAATAGGCAGTTTGTATAAAGACTGCCAACTGCCTTTTGGGGATGCACTTGGACCAAACACACCCACCCACCTCGTCGATTTTACCCCTTCCAGGGAAGAGGCATGGGACACTTTTACACAGATTTTATACATGGCCTTCTTTCCCACCTCCTTGAACTCCCCCAGCTCCGGGGTATGGAAGGAAAGCAGCATCATTGACAAGAACTCTCCAAGCCTGCATAACAGACTCATAAAACGGAGTCAGGCCAGACAATCACCCCCTCTAGCTTGAAGAGGAAAAGGTGCTTGTCTAAGCCCAAACAGCCCGCTCTCCTCATCAATGTGTAGGCTATGTCGACGCAGCTAGACCCACTCCAATTTGCTTACCGTCCCAATAGGTCCACAGACGACGCAATCGCAATCACACTGCCCTAACCCATCTGGACAAGAGGAATACCTATGTAAGAAGGCTGTTCATCGACTACAGCTCAGCATTTAACACCATAGTACCCTCCAAGCTCATCATTAAGCTCGAGACCCTAGGTCTTGACCCCGCCCTGTGCAACTGGGTCCTGGACTTCCTGACGGGCCGGCCCCAGGTGGTGAGGGTAGGAAACAACATCTCCACCCCGCTGATCCTCAACACTGGGGCCCCACAAGGGTGCGTTCTCAGCCCTCTCCTGTACTCCCTGTTCACCCATGACTGCGTGGCCAAGCACGCCTCCAACTCAATCATCAACCAACAGCGACGAGACGGCCTACAGGGAGGAGGTGAGGGCCCTCGGAGTGTGTTGTGAGGAAAATAACCTCTCACTCAACGTCAACAAAACTAAGGAGATGATCGTGGACTTCAGGAAACAGCAACCCCCTTATCCACATCGATGGGACAGTAGTGGAGAAGGTGGAAAGTTTTAAGTTCCTCGGCGTACACATCACGGACAAACTGAAATGGTCCACCCACACAGACAGCGTGGTGAAGAATGCGCAACAGCGGATGCACAAGCAAGAGCATCCTGTCGGGCTGTATCACCGCCTGGTACGGCAACTGCTCCACCCACAACCGTAAGGCTCTCCAGAGGGTAGTGAGGACTGCACAACGCATCACCGGGGGTAAACTACCTACCCTCCAGGAAACCTACACCACCCGCTGTCACAGGAAGGCCAAAAAGATCATCAAGGACAACAATCACCCGAGCCACTACCTGTTCACCCCGCTATCATCCAGAAGGCGAGGTCAGTACAGTTGCATCAAAGCTGGGACCGAGAGACTGAAAAACAGCTTCTATCTCAAGGCCATCAGACTGTTAAACAGCCATCACTAACATTGAGTGGCTGGTGCCAACATACTGACTTAAATCTTTAGCCACTTTAATAATTAAAAAGTGGATGTAAAATGTATCACTAGCCACTTTAAACGATGCCATTTATATAATGTTTACATATCCTACATTACTCATATCAAATGTATACACTGTACTCTATACCATCTACTGAATCTTGCCTATGCCGGTCAGCCATCGCTCATCCATATATTTATATGTACATACTCGTATTCATTCCTTTACACTTGTGTGTATAAGGTAGTTGTGAAATTGTTAGATTACTTGTTAGATACTACTGCATGGTCGGAACTAGAAGCACAAGCATTTCGCTACACTCGCATTAACATCTGCTAACCATGTGTATGTGACAAATAAAATATGATTTGATTTGATTTGATTTTGTTTTGAACACGTACTGGTGGTCCACAAGATCAAAAGCCTACTCCTGATCCAAAGAAAGTAAACCCACATTTACATCAGACAGTTTACAAATGTCTAAAACATCTCTTATTAGAAACAAATTGTCAACAATAGAGTGATCAGGTCCTTGTGGACCAACAATCCCAGATACTCTTTCAACCTGTTTGAGAGACATTTAGATACAATTTTATATTCTGTGCACAGCAAAGCAACAGGTCTCCAATTTTTTATGAGAGCCAAATCCACCTTTTTTGGCAACAATGAAAGCACCGCACGTTGACAGGACACAGGAAGAGAACCCTCATGAAAAGATTCACACACCACTTCATAAAAATCCTCCCCAATAGACCGCCAAAAGTGCTTATAAAACTCAGATGGTAAACCATCGATGCCAGGGGCTCGGCCTGTTGAGAGCTGCATAACTGCTGTGGACAGCTCCTGCAGAGTAATGTCAGAGTCCAAAGCAACTCTCTGCTCAGGGCCCAATTGAGGAAGACCGTGTAACAACTGTTCAGTAGACAGAGAATCACAATCCTCCGCCTTATATAGGGCAGAGTAGAAATCCATGGCATGTTGGCGCATTTCACTGTCATCCGTGGTCACCTTCCCATCAGGGAGACGAAAGGCAGACCATTTGTTTTCGTTGAAATGTCGACTGCCCTTGTTTTTTTTTTAAAGCGCTAGGAGCATCCATATCCGTAAGGGTAGCAAAACGAGACCTAATCAAGGCACCCTTCACTCTTTCATGTAAAAACAACCTCAGTTCATGTCTCTTGTCTTGTAAGTTCATAACTAGTCCAGGGTCCTTCTGAGTGAGCAACTTCAATTCAATAGATTTGATGTCCTGTTCAAGGGCCCTGATAGTCTCTTTAACTTCAATATGAGACAGAGCAGTATACTGTTGACAAAACAGTTGTATTTGGGCCTTGCCAACCTCCCACCATTGTCTCAAGGACTCAAAATTCTCTTTTGTAACCCTCAATTTTTCAATTTTTTGACATCATGTAACAACTTAACATTAAAATACCAGTAAGGTGATGACCTTCGTGGACAAGACAAGTGAATATCAACAGTAACAATATGGTGATCAGAGAAACCCACAGGAGTAATGTCACACCTTCCAGCCCTACTACAGTAGTGCTCAGATACATACAACCTATCTAACCTTGCTGCACTGACACCACCTTCATTAACTTTTAACCATGTGTACTGCCTAACTTTTGAATGTCTTACTCTCCACACATCAGACAGCTCAAACTCAGTTAATAAACCAGACAGGCAAGTAGCTGACCACAGGTGAGGTTCTTCAGCAGTGCGGTTGTCACGTCCAGGCCTGAGAAGACAGGCTGGCGTGTTTAGTTTTGTTTTGGTGTAGGGTTTTTTCTGTTCTAGGTTATGTATTTCTATGTTGGGGTAATGGTTCCCAATTAGAGGCAGCTGAGTGTCGTTACCTCTAATTGGGAACCATATATATGTTTGTAGTTTTCAGAGGGGTTTTGTGGGTTATTGTTTGTGCATAGCTTGTTATGTGTGTAGTTATGTTCAGCATCACGATCTTCGTTTATATTTTGTTATTTTCTTAAATAAAATGTATACTGGAAGCATCGCTGCTCCTTGGTCCGTCACTTCAGAAGATCGTGACAGAATAACCCACCACAAAAGGACCAAGCAGCGATGTCAAAAGGAGTCCTGGACTTGGGAGGAGATATTGGCTGGTAAGTGGCCTTGGAGGAAAACGACGGAGCATCGTCACCCCAAGAAGGAGATGGAAGCGGCTAAGACAGAGAGGGAGTTATGAGGATTTATATGGAGCGTGGAACCCGGAGAGGGAGAGATATGTTGGGACTCGCCTGGCGCGGAAACCCGAGAGGGGGGGGGCACACGGGGAGTTTGGCCGGTTCAGGATGGACTCCTGAGCCAACTCCTTGTGCTCTTTGGAGGGAGCGTTGGAGGGAGCGTCGCAATGATAAGACGCCGTGCTATGTAGTTTTGCGCACGGTGTCTCCAGTGCGCGTTCACAGCCCGGTGCGAGAGATTCCAGCTCCACTCATCTGTCAGGGGAGGGTGAGTGTGGTGCCGGTTCTGCGCGCTAGGTCTCCAGTACACCTTCTGGGACCGAGATATCCTGCGCCGGCTCTGCGTGCGGTGTCTCCGGTTCGAGCCCACAGCCCGGTGTGTAACATTCCAGCTCCCATCATCCGTGAGGCAAGGGTGAGTGAACAGCCGGGGAGAGAAGTACCGGTTCCACGCACCAGGTCCCTTATACGCTTAGATAGCCCAGTATGTCCAGTTCCAGTTCCGGCTCCACGCACCAGGCCCCCGTGCGCTTAGAGAGTCCAGCACATCCTGCTCCGCGCACCAGGCCCCCCGTGCGCTTAGAGAGTCCAGCACGTTCTGTTCCGGCTCCACGCACCAGGCCCCCCGTGCACTTAGAGAGTCCAGCACGTCCTGTTCCGGCTCCGCGCACCAGGCCCCCCGTGCACTTAGAGAGTCCAGCACGTTCTGTTCCGGCTCCGCGCACCAGGCCCCCCGTGAGCTTAGAGAGTCCAGCACGTCCTGTCCCTGCTCCACGCTCCAGGATCCCTGTACCCGTCGTGGACCCAGCACGTCCTGTCCCTGTCCCACGCTCCAGGATCCCTGTGCGCGTTGTGGACCCAGCACGTCCTGTCCCTGTTCCACGCTCCAGGATTCCTGTGCGCGTCGTGAACCCAGCACGGCCCGTTCCTGCTCCCCGCACCAGAGTCCCAGTTCGCGTCGACAGTCCGGAACCTCCAGAGAAGGTCCCCAGTCCGGAACCTCCAGAGAAGGTCCCCAGTCCGGAACCTCCAGAGAAGGTCCCCAGTCCGGAACCTCCAGAGAGGGTCCCCAGTCCGGAACATCCAGAGAGGGTCCCCAGTCCGGAACATCCAGAGACGGTCCCCAGTCCGGAACCTCCAGAGACGGTGCCCAGTCCGTGGCCCGCAACAGTGAGCCCAGTATGGCCGGTTCCTGCTCCTCGCACCAGAGTCCCAGTGCTCGTCGTGAGCCCATCACGGGCGGTTCCTGCTCCTCGCACCAGAGTTCCGGCTAATAGCCCAGTGCGTGACATCAAGCCAGCACAGCCGGCACCGGAGCCGCCACTTGGGACAAAAAGACCCCCCCATGGACTGTTGGCGCGGTCGGAGTCCGCGCCTTTGGGGGGGGGGGTTACTGTCACGTCCAGGCCTGAGAAGACAGGCTGGCGTGTTTAGTTTTGTTTTGGTGTAGGGTTTTTTCTGTTCTAGGTTATGTATTTCTATGTTGGGGTAATGGTTCCCAAATAGAGGCAGCTGAGTGTCGTTACCTCTAATTGGGAACCATATATATGTTTGTAGTTTTCAGAGGGGTTTTGTGGGTTATTGTTTGTGCATAGCTTGTTATGTGTGTAGTTATGTTCAGCATCACGATCTTTGTTTATATTTTGTTATTTTCCCAGTTACGTTCCTCTTAAATAAAATGTATACTGGAAGCATCGCTGCGCCTTGGTCACATTGTCTTAAGGTTTCCTTTATTTTATCAGATATAGCAATTTGCTCTGTACCTTCATTAGGAGCAGAAACATTTAAAAAAAAAACATAAAACCCATAACATCCGCCTTGACCAATAAAACCCGACTCGATAAAACCCCAATCTCTGTTGTAGATACCACAGTCACCCCTAAACCTGAGGAAAACAAGATTGCCACCGCAGCACTGAAATTAGTACCATGACTGAGTATATGCTGCCCTTCCCACCACATACCCCAGTCAACCTCATTAGCCTCATCACTATGTATCTCCTGTAGAAAAACTACATTAAGCCTTTTCTGTTTTATTACTTCTAATACCCAAGCCCTCTTATTCCTGTCCCTTCCCCCATTAATATTGAGAGAACCTCCCCTCAGTACTTCTATATAGAAAAGAGAAAGGAAAAGCAGAAGGAACCACAGAGAAACCAGAGAGAAAAAAAACACCCTATGAGGCATGATCATCATTATTTAAATGTTCTCTTAACCTGACTACGTTTCCCACTACCTTTTGCCGCTTGTAATAGCAGTAACAAATTTCATCAATCAAAAACGCTTCTTCTCACTCAACTGGTCTAACCCCACCGTCTTCTGTAACATCACAGCTGACCTCACAAACTTATCAACATCAAAACAATCTGCCAATTTGACAGATTTCCCAAAAGTCTGATCCAGGAACCCATTTACCTCTAGACTGAGTCCTCACCAGCTGCTATCGTATCAAGCGAGATATCCATATCCTCCTCCTGATCCTCCTCAACTGAGGCTACAGACCCCTGACTCCCCTCTACCACATCCCTCTCAACACTCCCCACTTGCACCCCATCACTCGTACCAGGCATCTCCTCCACTACCTGGGAGCCTGGCTCCACATGAGCCCCCTCCTGTACTCCACTACTCATAGTGGGCATCTCCTCCACTACCTGGGAGCCTAGCTCCACATGAACCCCCTCCTGTACCCCAGCACTCGTACTGGGCAACTCCTCACCAGTCTGAGGAAATGGCTCTTCAGATCCATCCTTACCTTCTACAACAATATTTTTCTGCTGCATAACATTCCCCTCTGGTACAAGTTGCAGCTCCGTGCCCTCAACACGGACAACTTGTTCCTCAGCAACAGGTGCTTGTGGCTGCTCTACCGCTGTTGGCCCACCTCTCCCTACATCAGTGGGCCCAGGCGTTACGAGGACCACCTGCGCCTTCTCCTTTTTCGGGCAAGCATGTCGCATATGGCCAACATCCCCACACTCAAATCTTAATTGAACTTGCAAACTTCCCAAACCCAATAGCTCATTGGGAATAAACAGTGGTACATTCGAAATCGTTCCTTTAAGGAGTACGCCATTCGATCAACAAGACACTCCACTGCTTTATCCTACCTTCTCTCTTACAGCGACCAGAAACTCCTCCACTGTGACAGTAGCTTCAGTAACACACCTAAAGCCGTGCCGAAGGGACAGGGACGGCATCCCCATTCGGGTCACCATCCCCGCCAAAGTCAAGGTAAGAGAGAGAGAGAGAGAGAGAGAGAGAGAGAGCGAAAGACAGAGAGTGTTAAGAGAGAGTTGAGAGAGAGAGAGAGAGAGAGAGAGAGAGAGAGAGAGAGCGAAAGACAGAGAGTGTTAAGAGAGAGTTGAGAGAGAGAGAGAGAGAGAGAGAGAGAGAGAGAGAGAGAGAGAGAGAGAGAGAGAGAGAGAGAGAGAGAGAGAGAGAGAGAGAGAGAGAGAGAGAGAAAGGCAACAGTTGTAGAATTGGAATGGGCCAATGAAAGTGCATGGCAAACCTTGCAATGTGACAGAATATGAACGAGCCAACACCCCAGCCTGTACGGTACGTCATTTGATCTTGTCATCGGCTTGAACGTGTTATTTGATTGTGTCACCAATAGTATCAATTACATTAATGTGACGCTGTCGTGCCGACTGCTAAACAGGCGTCCAATGGCATGTGACTGATCTTGCCAGCCATGACCGATGTTCTGACTTAGCCTACATTTACGATGATTAATGTAAACATTGTGTTCTTAAAAAAAAGAGGACTTTGTGTGTAACTATTACTTAGTGAGTATAAGGGTTCTTTCAAACGAATTACCTTTCATCAAACTAGGGTTCACACGGCCATTCAACCCATAATGCACTGCTCCTCACACTGACAACTTCCTTTGAGTAAAGTATTTCTCTAGTACACAAATAAACAAAACTGCTGGACAGAAATATGGTTCTAGATCTGTTTGTGCTGTCTTGCCAACGCCAAAGGTCTGACATATCATGACAACAGCACAAACAGATCTGACAGCATGGTTTTGGACTCTTCTTCACGTCATGCAGCTCGCGTGGTGTTGTTCACAATAATCCCTCTTTCTCTTGCCTTGCTTAATTATACAGTCATAAGGGGTGACATAGAACTATTTATAACAGGTTATTGGTTTATGGCAATAATCCGTGAAAAGAACTGACACAACTTACTTTGAGACATCATAATCTTGGCTGAACAATTTCCTCTCATTAAGGCAACGGAGGTTACTTGGGGCAGCTTCCAGAGAAGTGATAGCAATAATAATATCAAGGGAAATATACACTGAGTGTACAAAACATTAAGAACACCTTTCCCTTCTGCCCTCAGAACAGCCTCAATTCGTCCGGACATGGCCTCTACAAGGTGTCCAATGCTTCCCACAGTTGTGTCAAGTTGGCTGGATGTCCTGGTGGTGGTGGACCATTCTTGATACACACAGGAAACTGTTGACCGTGAAAAAACCCAGCAGCGTCGCAGTTCTTGACAAACCTGTGTGTCTGGCACCTACTGGATTCCCCTGGATTCACCTGGATTCACCTGGATTCACCTGGATTCACCTGGTCAGACTATGTCATGGAAAGAGCAGGTGTTCGTTATGCTTTGTACACTCAGTGTGTCTACATTGTCAGATTTCATTTATCAAAATGACTTCAAGTTGCCAAACACAACTACACTGCATAATACACTGCGTTCCTTGTGGTTGGTCCTAGGGGTTCAGTGACAATGGTCAAAATCTTTACTTAGTCATGCTGCAACAAAGAAGGGAGCCTCTCTTCCACTGTACATATTAAAGGAGAATACAAATATAGTTTGCATCTGAAAAGCTGCTCTATAGGCTGTTTAGACAGTCACACACACACACACACACACACACACACACACAATCCCTTCAGCATGCCGAATTGTGAATGCATTCCACCGGCACCTTGCCCATTCCTCTCTCTGTTTCCTCCCTGGAATGTACATGTCACATATAGCATGCTGCAGGAGGGATGTTTCCACAAACAGCTGAGAATCTAAAGACCTGCAAGCAGAAAAGTCTGGTCCCCTCTTGTCTGTCGCCTGCTTTTGTGCTGCTGCCAGAGCCTTTTCTGGGGGACAAAGCAAGAGAGCTAACTCCCTCTCTAGACACGCTTGTGTGAGCAGCCATTTTCCTTCTAGCTCGGTGAGTTCAAGCACTCTCTGGTCTCCCCAATGCAAGGGTTATTTACAGTACTTCCACATTGCAATCTCTCAGTGTGTCGTGGTTGTATATGAGCCCCCCCTTTCTAGTGGAGCTGTCAGAGCCTGAGCAGATGGCAGAGGTTCCCTCCTTGCTACTGTAATTACCTGATGCTGCAGCAGTGAGAGGAGCTGCAATGCAGCATTCCTGTTGGGACTGGAGATCAATGGGATCCCCTTATTCATAGTACTATACACGTGCACACAATCACACACAGACACACACATCGGAGCGTGTACACAAACATGCTCACACACACGCTCACACACACACGCTCACACACACACACACACACGCACACACACACACACACACACGCACACACACACACACACACGCCACGCACACACACAGCACACACACACACACACACACACACACACACACACACACACACACACACACACACACGCCCACACCCACACCCACACCCACACACAGACACACACCATATTGTGGGGGCCAGGTAAGACCCCTGTTGAATACCAACAGTGCATAGGGAGTGACAATGCAGCACAATGAATCGTATGAACCAATTATGTAATCAGAGTGAATCATATGAACCAACTCTCGAGGTCAGAGTGAATCGCATGAACCAACTCTGTGGTTAGAGCGAATAGCCATCACCACATACTGCAGTCCTTCCCAACCCAGTCTAGGATGTCAGTTTGGGGTAAAAAATACCTGTACTGCCTGTCTCTCTCACCCATTCCACATCTCCTCCCAGTCCTTTTGCACAAGCTGCTTGCTGCACTGTCACTAGGCAAATTGGGCTTTTTTCTGCAGCCACGTGGAGCTGTGTTGTCTTGTGCACACTCGCTGTACTACCACTGAAACAGAGAACATACTGTAATCCATTTGACTTTCCGTTTGACTGGCTAATCTGCATGCCACTGCTGCATGCTACTGCTGAAGATGATTTGGGAATACATTTGGCCTGGTACGATAGGCAATTCCATGTCTGTTTGTTTGTGGGCCCGGCCAATCCCAGGTCCCCTGGGTGCCACAGGACTGTGTTAAGCGGCTGAGCTAAAGTCTAGGTATTAGTCAAGGCAAGGTCCTAGCCAAGGTTACTGATCACGTCAGCGGTTAACCGAACCACCTCTGTCGCGTTGGAGATATGGTGATGAAATTCCTTTTAAGAGACCAAATTCCTTTCTTGTGGTGTTTCCGGACAAACTTTGTGACTAATCTCCCCTAACAGCCAAGGATCCCCTAATCCAGCCAAAGATCCCATTGTCCAGCCAAAGATCCCCTAATCCATCCAAAGATCCCATAATCCAGCCAAAGATCTCCTAATCCAGCCCAAGATCCCCTTATCCAGCCAAAGATCCCCTAGTCCAGCCAAAGATCCACTTGTCCAGCCAAGGATTCCCTAATCCAGCCAAAGATCCCCTTGTCCAGCCAAAGATCCCCTAATCCAGCCAAATATCCCCTAATCCAGCCAAAGATTCCATAATCCAGCCAAAGATCCCCTAATCCAGCCAAAGATCCCCTTGTCCAGCCAAAGATCCCCTTGTTCAGCCAAAAATCCCATAATCCAGCCAAAGATCCCATAATCCAGCCAAAGATCCCCTAATCCAGCCAAAGATCCCCTTGACAAACTGAGAGAGTAGGGTGATGCCGTCCCTGGATACATAGTGATCTAAGGTCAGTTTTGTGTTATTCCTCCTGGGGCTGGTTGCACCAGTTGGTCGTAAGTGGTTCGTAACTCTACTTCCCACGTAATATGTGCTCTACGCCGGACATTTGACCTGTTGCACCACTTGGGCATCACCCTTCTATGAGCAACGACCTGAGCCCTGGGCGTAGATTGTACACCTAGTAGGGAGCAGACGTAGGGTGTTAGATTGGGACTCGATTCTATCCATTGTAGGGAGCATACGAAGGGTGTTAGACTGCGACTATCTTCTTTCAGGATGTGCACAGAAAATAATAGCAATCTCTATTTTCAAAAGGATGTGAGTCTCGTGTTCATATTTCATAATCTCGAAGTGCTTTTCGGGTTGCCTATGCGCAATTCAATAGCAAAACACTTGATTTATGCTAAATGTGTCAATAGCATGCTAAATGTATCTGATCAGATAATAGCAAACTAATATATGAGCTGCCACCTCCGCTTATTTGCCCAGGCAGAGATCAAATAACCAAATATACAGATTCAGTGAAACAAAATCACATTGATTGATTATCAGTCAAGTCAAGGGCTTTTAGTCGGGATATAGTCTAGGCTAGGCTACTACGTGAGTCAATCAATCAATCAAATGTATTTATAGAGCCCTTTTTACAACAGCAGTTGTCACAAAGTGCTTATACAGAAACCGAGCCTAAAACCCCAGAGAGCAAGCAATGCAGATGTAGAATCACAGTGGCTAGGAAAAACTAGGAAAAAAACTAGAGGAACCAGGCTCTAACAGGTCAGGGTTCCATAGCTGCAGGCAGAACAGAAGAAATTGGGTCAGCAGCCCGTCCATGTGGACTAGGGACGGGGACAGCCAGGAGTCGTCAGGCCAGGTAGTCCTGAGGCATGATCCTAGGGCTCAGGTCCTCCGGGAGGGGAGAGAGAGAGAGAGATGGGAGAATTAGAGGGAGCATATCTAAGATCACACAGGACACCAGATAAGACAGGAGAATTACACCAGATATGACAGACTGACCCTAGCCCCCCGGCACATAGACAATTGCAGCATAGATACAGGAGGCTGAGACGGTGGGGGGTCGGAGACACTGTGGCCCCGTCTAAAGTTACCTCCAGACAGGAACAACCAGCATTCGCGCAAAACTGAAAGTGCGAACCACTGCTTTTAATCAGGGTAAGGCGACCAGAAACATGACTGAATACAAACATGACTGAATACAAACAGTGTAGCTATTCCCTCCGCAAGGCAATCAAACAAGCTAAGCGTCAGTATAGAGACAAAGTAGAGTCACAATTCAACGGCTCAGACACGAGAGGTATGTGGCAGGGTCTACAGTCAATCACGGACTACAAAAAGAAAACCAGCCCCGTCGCGGACCACGATGTCTTGCTCCCAGACAAACTAAACAACTTCTTTGCTAGCTTTGAGGACAATATAGTGCCACCGACACTGCCCCCCATCAAAACCTGCGGGCTCTCCTTCACCTCAGCCAACTTGAGTAAAACATTTAAGCGTGGCTGTTGGCCCAGATGGCATCCCTCAGAGCATGCGCAGACCAGCTGGCTGGTGTGTTTACGGACATATTCAATCAATCCTTATCCCAGTCTGCTGTTCCCACATGCTTCAAGAGGGCCACCGTTGTTCCTGTTCCCAAGAATGCTAAGGTAACTGAGCTAAATGACTATCGCCCCGTAGCACTCACTTCCGTCATCATGAAGTGCTTTGAGAGACTAGTCAAGGATCATATCACCTGCATCCTACCTGACACCCTAGACCCACTCCAATTTGCTTACCGTCCCAATAGGTCCACAGACGACACAATCACAATCACACTGCCCTAACCAAAGTCAAAGTCACCATTATTAGTCAGTTGTACAACCGAATGCCTTCAACCGAAATGTGTCTTCTGCATTTAACCCAACCCCAATCAGAGAGGTGCAGGGGGCTGCCTTAATCAACATCCACGTCTTCAGCGCCCAGGGAACAGATTTTTTCCTTTATCCTTGTCAGCTCGGGGATTTGAACTTGCAACCCTCCGGTTACAAGTCCAACAATCTAACCACTAGGCTACCTGCCGCCACATCTGGCCCATCTGGACAAGAGGAATACTTATGAATGCTGTTCATCGACTACAGCTCAGCATTTAACACCATAGTACCCTCCAAACTCGTCATTAAGCTCGAGACCACCCCGCCCTGTGCAACTGGGTCTTGGACTTCCTGACGGGCCGCCCCCAGGTGGTGAGGGTAGGAAACAACATCTCCACCCCGCTGATCCTCAACACTGGGGCCTCACAAGGGTGCGTTCTCAGCATTCTCCTGTACTCCCTGTTCACCCATGACTGGCACTATTGTGCCGGGGGCTGTAGAGCACGAGAGTTTTTTTGACTAAAGGAGACTAACTGTACTCCCGTCTCCTGCCTGGTAATTTCTCCACAACACAAATATTACATATCTCAAGGCCATCAGACTGTTAAACAGCCATCACTAACACTGAATGGCTGCTGCCAACATACTGACTCAAATCTTTAAATAATAAAAAATTGGATGTAATATATGTATCACTAGCCACTTTAAACAATGCCACTTCATATAATGTTTACATATCCTACATTACTCATCTCATATGTATATACTGTACTCTATACCATCTACTGCATCTTGCCTATGCCGTTCGGCCATCGCTCATCCATATACTTATATGTACATACTCTTATTCATTCCTTTACACTTGTGTGCATAAGGTGATTGTTGAGAAATTGTTAGATTACTTGTTAGATACTACTGCATGGTCGGAACTAGAAGCACAAGCATTTTGCTACACTCGCATTAACATCTGCTAACCATGTGTATGTGACAAATAACATTTGATTTGATTTGAGGCAGGATAAAACCCCACCCACTTTGCCAAAGCACAGCCCTACACCACTAAATGGAAATAAACAGGCCACTAATTTACTACCCAGAGACAAGGCCGAGTATAGCCCATGAAGAGCTCCCGACCGCACAAGCCCAAGGATGTTAGAGCGCGAGCAAACCAGTGACTCAGCCCCGGTAATAGGGTCAGAGAATCCCAGTGGAGAGTGGGGAGCCGGCCAGGCAGAGACAGCGAGGGTGGTTTGTCACTCCAGTGCCTTGCTGTTCTCCTTAACACCCCTGGGCCAGACTACACTCAATCATAGGACCTACTGAAGAGATGAGTCTTCAGTAAAGACTTAAAGGTTGAGGCCGAGTCTGCGTCTCTCACATAAATAGGCAGACCATTCCATAAAAATGTAGCTCTATAGGAGAAAGCCCTGCCTCCAGCTGTTTGCTTAGAAATTCTAGGGACAATAAGGAGGCCTGTGTCTTGTGACAGTAGCGTACGTGTAGGTATGTACGGCAGGACCAAATCGGAGAGATAGGTAGGAGCAAGCCCATGTAATGCTTTGCAGGTTAGCAGTAAAACCTTGAAATCAGCCATAGCCTTAACAGGAAGCCAATCTAGAGAGGCTAGCAATGGGGTAATATGATACATTTTTGGGGTTCTAGACAAGATTCTAGCAGCCGTATTTAGCACTAAGTTTATTTAGGGCATTATCCGGGTAGCCGGAGAGTAAAGCATTGCAGTAGTTTAATCTTGAAATGACAAAAGCATGGATTAGCTTTTCTGCAATAAATTTGTACAAAAGGTTCCTGATTTTTGCAATGTTACAAAGATGAAAACCGGCTGCTCTTGAAATATTTGTAATATGTTCATTGGAAAGATCAGGGTCCAGAGTAACGCTGACGTCCTTCACAGTTTTATTTGAGATGACTTTGTGTCAGATTTAGTGTCAGATCAAACAGCAGATCTCTTTGTTTCTTGGGAGTCAAAGGCAAAATATTCCACCTTTTTTACTAGGCTAGCGTAAGCTGCATAGCTAGCTAGCTAGCTAACATGCTAGCAGAATGTTCTGATAACACTGATGGGCAAACTAGACTAAAGATTATCATCATGAACACTCACCTCAATTTGGCTAATATTTTCTTAGCCTAATTGTTACCAAATATCAAAACGTAGATTCTGTGAAAAACAAATCTGACATTGATTGATTTATCATGATGAGCAGTGGTGTAGTGGAGGGTATAGGCAGGTATACGTTGTATACCCACTTACATTTTTGTGGTCATTGCGTATACTCACTTTTTAATCCCCACGTAGCTTATCAAAGTAGTGTAAGGTCCAGATTTCATACAATTAAGGAACAGGAAAAATCTTGAAGTGACAAAAGAATGATAGGCTGAACCGTCTCTTGGTAGATAAAAAGGTTTTCATAAAAACCTTCTCAATCAAATGTTAACTAGCTACTAAGTATATAATGTGCTACAGAAATCAAATCAAATTTTATTTGTCACATACACGTGTCTAACAGATGTTATTGCGGGTGTAGAGAAATGCTTGTGCTTCTAGTTCCAACAGTGCAGCAATATCTATCAAGTCATATCTAACAATTTCACAACAAATACCCAATACACACAAATCTAAGTAAAGGAATGAAACACCTCTAACCAAACAACAGAGGTCTCCTGATTTGGTTTAACTACTGTTATGGACTTAGAACATCCAATTTTGTTGTTTTTCTTTTTAAAAAAGTGTGACTTTGAGAGCACATATTTTTTAACAAAATCAGAAACCTGTGAATTTCTGACTCCGTTAACAGCCTTACTTATCTGCTTCAATAGTAGGACTACTATTAGCCTACTAGCACAGTACAGCATGGGTTGGCCTGACCGTGAAAGACCAATATGGGATTCATAATTTTAGGTCATTCAGAGTGCATGTCACTGTTTGTCATATAGTTTTTCACACAGGGTGCCTTTCCTTCGCCGGGTGTGCCGTTTGGGAAGTGTATACCCAGGCACCACTACACCACGCTTGTCTCAAAGCAACTGTAAGGTTCTGTATTTATTTTCTTAGTCAACCTTGTGTTCTGTTTCGTTGTGTTCTTGAATGTAGCCCGTCTTTCATTTTTGTTCATTGATTTCACCTGTGTTAGTTACTCACCTGGTCTCATCAGCTCCTTATTTAGTTCAGTTCATTCTGTTTGTTCCTTTGTGAGGTACTGTTCGTTTTGACTCTACTATGCCTTTTCCTAGCTTGTTTGTGAGAACCAGTTATAGTCTTCAGTCCTAGTTTTGATTTGCCTGCCTGTTTGTCTACCTGTGTATGACCATTGCCTGCCTGTGATCACGATTCCTGCCTTCTGCAAAGGCGAAATAAACACCTGCCGCACTCTGCGTGTGAATCTACACCTTTTTCTCCCTGAGTATTCATTACAGCAACGTAATAACGCTGTCCCAATCATAACGGTGCTGAAATTATGGTTGACAACACAAGGCTATTGCTTAAAAGTATTTAAAACGGTTGGATGACTTTGGGAGTTTCAGTAAGGGATGGTTCACAATTTGCAGAACAGTTACCTGGAGGGAAATGGGGGGAGGATCATGCTTAGGGTTTAGTTATTTGTTTTAATGTAGTCCAGGGGAGGGTCGTGTCATTTGTTATTGATGAAATGGCAATATTTCTTAGTGTTGTAGAATTTGTTACTTATTAGGCTATACATTGATGTGTGCCCGATGCCCCTCTCATCTCTGATTCTCCGCTGGGCACGCAATATAAAATGTGCCTATAGGCTATTTAGTGTGGTCTCAATCAAATGATCCATAGCCTATGTTTAGAACTGCCACGAGGATGGTAACAGCCTAGTAACGGGCGCTGCCTAGCAACCATCATTATGAGGCGTCAAATCTCATGAAAGGGAAAACCGGTACCTACGCATATTACATCGGACTTAGCTGCGACTAGTCAGATTTTTGGTTGGTGCAACAGGTGTAAATTCTGATCCCAAAGCCTGACCTAGCAATTAAGACTAAATGTTTTCCGCCCAACTGGTGCAAACAGTCGTTGATTGTTAAAGTAAGGATTGGAGTAGGGTAAGCTGATCCTAGATCTGTGCCTATAGGATCACTTTCTACCCAGAGCCCATACTAAAGAGCTGCAGGTAGGCTATCTGCGTGGGATGAAGTTGCCTATAAGTGCTGATCTAAGGTCAGATTTGCGTATGACTTCATAATGATTACCTCTATCTCTGATCTAGGATCTCTATTATGTGAATAACACATTTTTCTACCAATATTTCAGACAGACTTATAATTCCAAACTCACCAAACGAAGTGAAGGCCAGGCTGTTGAAATGACAGATTTCGCATAACAAACATAAAGTGATGAGGGGGCATTGGACACTTCAGAAGAAATTGAAAGATCCCTACAGAACCCCAAATTATTACTCTCATTCTCCCCTCTCTCATTCTGCCCATAAAATATATCTGAGATGACTCTCTGCAGTGCCGTGTGTGTGTGTGTGTGTCAGGATTCTTTTAGCCAGATAAAAAAAGAACGAAGAAAAGAAAAGCAGATTCATAAAATAGTCGTTGGCCAAAATCCCATTTCGAAATAATGCTTTTTAGTCTATTCATTGATTGAAACACCAATTGATGTAACGTGAGAGCTGCTGCTACAGCTCATCAAACAGCTGTTCGTTGCTGCTGGAGTGAAACATGCTTTTATAAGCCCAATCATTGTGCAACAAATTCTAAATACAACGATGTGTTAAAAACAACGGCCATGATTAAAAAGTGCTACTATTTTCAGTGGTGTGTATTCATGGATGCCATGGGAAGCCAGGCTTCCCCAAAAAACATACAAAACCCCCCCAAAAAACAACAACATTGATTTAATAATTTATCTTTCGTCTCTCTGTGTTTCATAATTTTCCATAAATTCGCAAGATGCTGAATATATCTCACCGGAGAAAGCATCCAAGTGAGCGAAGCAGCGTCCTTCTGTCTCTGCATATATAGCCCATCTATTTGATGCTGGCTCTCTGGTCCAAAAGAGTATGATGTTGTTGCAGCCCGTAGCATTGAATGCAAAGGAAGCCAGTGAACATTTGGTCTCCCTTGATACAATAATAGCCAATCATCGTTGAGCTCAACTGAGTGTCAAGGGAAGCCAGTTTGGATTTGGCATCACACCAATCACACAGATAGAACAGTGAGCTTTGCCAATCACATCACATCAAAAGCCAAACGTCAATGACAGAAAAAAACTTGAATTGTTGCATCTTGTTGTGTTGTTGTCCTCCGGTGGCTTGCTAGCTAGCTAAATTTGGCCATTTCCTAAATTAGCCATGGGTGGAGATAGGGATTTGGACTTAATTCTCCATACCTGCCAATGATTATAATGACAATTTTGATCCAACCATAAATTCAAACGTTGTGCCTCTGGCCTGAGAGGATAGAAGTTCAATATGTAGCTAGATGTAGTAGGTTAATGTTAACAAGCTGGTTAATCGTTGCCCAGGAAAATGAGCCTAGTACAACAAAAAACGAAAAGCGTGTACTGTATGACAGAGTCATAAACCATTTCAGCAACATGAAAGAGAGGAGGATGGCATTGGTGTTTCTCTACAAGTAGGGTGAGTCTACATGTTTTTTCTACATACTTACTTACGCACACACACACACACACACACACACACACACACCACACACACACACCACACACACACACACACACACACAAACACACACACACACACACACACAGAGAAATCAGTACTATTTTGAAATGGTGGAATGGTGCTAGAATAATGGAGGCAGCTCCTGTTTTCTTTGCAATTTGCCATAACTCTCCAGCGACCTAAATCGATAGTTCTTTAGTGGTCAGAAAATGTCAGAAACATTAACTTGTTTGACCATGTGGAGGTCATGTAACTGTTTATTACATGCAATATGCTTTGTGGACAGCTCTCCGGTTTTGTGATAAAACAAAGGTGTTGTTGAATTTATTGTGTCACCATTGTCTCTGCCTTAGGCCTATATACCACAGTGGCAAGGTATATGAATTAACAAGTTATAGAGCAAACAACGCAATTATCACAACACATAGGTTGTAATATATATTTTTTCCTGGCTTGGCTTCCCCAATGATTTTACCCACACACTGCTACTGACTATTCTTTATTTCTCAACTGGTAATTGAAGCTCACTTCCCATTTGCCATTCAAGTGCATAAGCATCTAGGCAGGCTTCAGCGAGTCACACACCACTTTGCGATGAGCTGGTTTTTATATATTTTTAATGTATTTTTATTTAACCAGGCAAGTCAGTTAAGAAAAAAATCGTATTTACAATGACGGCCTACCCCGGCCAAACCATAACCTGGACGACACTGAGCCAATTGTGTGCCGTTCTATGGGACTCCCAATCACGGCCGGTTGTGATACAGCCTGGAATCAAAACAGGGTCTGTAGTGACACCTTTAGCACTGAGATGCAGTGCCTTAGACCGCTGCGCCACTCGGGAGCTGGTGATCTGGAGGCAGTATGCATTTTTAAAACATATACTTAATATCTTTGAAACCTGAAAGTTTTACTACATATTTTGAGGCATGTCTTACCTTGCTTCAAAGTAGCCTAGACAAAATCTAACCAAACATGCAGGCCATTATATTATAAAGACATGTTCTATCAGTATTTAAATCAACTTTCTTTCATTGTCCAGTAGCCAAAGGCACAATCCTAGTCATATTAGCAACCCATGCTAGTTGTTGCATCTTTAGATCTCCAGTCTTTCTACATTTTTATCTCTGTTTCATGAAATCGATCGAATGTGCGGTGTGCTTTTGACAACAGTGTTTTCCCGCTAATTGTATTATGGAACGAAACCTACTGCCTTGTGCGCATTGCTGCACATTTTAAGCTAAACGTACTGATCTGTTGCATGAGCCTCCTTGCTTTTTAACGTTTATTTTATGTGGCCTAGGCCTACTGGTTGTATGAGTTTGGGATCTATCGTCCCACAACTGTCCCAAGAGTCTGTTTGGAATAGACTAGCTTATTTCTTTCTCGCACAGAACGACAAGCTGACCAATAGAATAGGTAAACGTTTCTACTATGGGGGATAGTAGATTGACATAGGCTAGTGATTTTAATGTTCGTTACTCATCATGTTGGTTGAGGAAAAGTAAATGTGGACAGTTATTCTAACATCTTCAAATTGTGCATAGGAATTCGATAAGGATGCATGGCGCACTGCATATGGGGCTGGTAAATTAAAATGCTGCCGGTCAAATGTCTGGAGACACATTTTCCTAACAGAAACCCTGGTGTGTGTGTGTGTATGTGCATTTCATCAGAGCTGAGATGCTATTAGCTGATCAAAGCCTCATCTGATCCCAGGCCTGTGGCCTTTCAGCAGACGCTGTTTGTTTACATAACTGACTATGACTAACCCACCAGCATGACCCAGCTCTGCTCCGATAACATTGGCCTTGATGGACCCCATTGCAACAAATAATCTTCCAATTAACTACTGATCCGTTTGATTAAATTGTTGCAGCCTCTCAAGTGGGCCCCAAAAATGAACGGATTTATGAAATGTGTTGCCCAGATATTCACCCACATGTTGCTTAACTTGGTTTTTACACGACTGTCCCTTCAGGTCAATTACTTTGACCTTGTCACCCAACAAGGTCAGATCCCAGCAGGTTACATGAGCTGTACGAAGACAATTTGATTGACTGATTGATTTCTTGGTTGGTTGGTTTAATTTCCTTTCAAAGTAACACATGGGCATTGTCATGCCTGCTCCCGCTCTACCAGCGCCAGGCTCCCAAGCATTGCGCGTTCCTGCCACCATCATTACGCACACCTGCCTTCCCCCCCGTCACGCGCATCAGCGTATTATTGGACTCACCTGGACTAAATCACCTCTGTCATTACCTTCCCTATATATGTCTGGTTCCCCGCTCTGTTCTCGGCTTCAGCATTGTTGTATGTCCTTGTTTACCCCATTTGCCGACGCTGTGCCTGTCTTGTTTGTTCCTGATTAAATGTTGACTCCCCCGTAACTGCTTCTCATCTCCAACAGGAGATGCTGTATTCACCATATAAAGCATGTTACACAGGCATACTTATGTTTCATATCCCTTAAATTTTCCTTCACGGAACTGACCCAAACTTGGCGAGAGAGAAAGAGGTTCATAGAGCGTTCACAACAACTAATAATGGCAGGCTACATCAAGGGTTTACAGAAATACTATTGACCACAGGAGGTTGGTGGCACCTTAATTGGGGAGGACAGGCTTGTGGTAATGGCTGGAGCGGAATAATTGGTATGGTATCAAACATGGTTTATATGTGTTTGATGCCATTCCATTTGCACCGTTCCAGGCAATATTATGAGCCGTCCTCCCTTCAGCAGCCTCCACCACTGTTGACGTAGACTGTAACCAAACAAATAATCAAAACCACAACATTTTCCAGATATGTGCTCCCCCTTTAATCAAACCCTTAAAGAGTTGGGAAATGACAATAATCCATCACCAAACTCTATGGGGGTTTAATCCATTAATAATGGGCATCTGGTTTGGACTCTGTCCACCACATGATGTCCTGGATGCCAAAAACAATAATCAGGGGTGTAAGGGGCTTTAGATAGACTGAAATATTCGAAACATCCCAACATTGAGACCCCCTGGTGAGTAAGGTCACTTCCAACTGAAGTATTCTATTGGTGCTGTCTGGGGTAACACTGGTACATGTAAAGCATTGAATGGAGAATGCAGGACGTCAGTTGGGAACAGAATTCATACTGAAATGGAGTGTATTTAGAGACAGTGGTCAAATAAACTTAATTTTTGTAAGTAAAGTTACAACAGACCTGCTCTAACATGATCACAATTGGCTTGCAACATCATGTATATGTTACCCAGCAGGAGATGCTGTATTCACCATGTACAGTATGTTACCCAGCAGGAGATGGCTGTATTCACCATATACAGTATGTTACCCAGCAGGAGATGCTGTATTCACCATATACAGTATGTTACCCAGCAGGAGATGCTGTATTCACCATGTACAGTATGTTACCCAGCAGGAGATGCTGTATTCACCATATACAGTATGTTACCCAGCAGGAGATGGCTGTATTCACCATATACAGTATGTTACCCAGCAGGAGATGCTGTATTCACCATGTACAGTATGTTACCCAGCAGGAGATGCTGTATTCACCATATACAGTATGTTACCCAGCAGGAGATGCTGTATTCACCATATACAGTATGTTACCCAGCAGGAGATGCTGTATTCACCATGTACAGTATGTTACCCAGTAGAAGATGCTGTATTCACCATGTACAGTATGTTACCCAGTAGAAGATGCTGTATTCACCATGTACAGTATGTTACCCAGTAGAAGATGCTGTATTCACCATGTACAGTATGTTACCCAGCAGGAGATGCTGTATTCACCATGTACAGTATGTTACCCAGCAGGAGATGCTGTATTCACCATGTACAGTATGTTACCAAGCAGGAGATGGCTGTATTCACCAAATACAGTATGTTACCCAGCAGGAGATGCTGTATTCACCATGTACAGTATGTTACCCAGCAGGAGATGCTGTATTCACCATGTACAGTATGTTACCCAGCAGGAGATGCTGTATTCACCATGTACAGTATGTTACCCAGTAGAAGATGCTGTATTCACCATGTACAGTATGTTACC
This sequence comes from Brachymystax lenok tsinlingensis, assembly GCA_030435695.1. NCBI lineage: Eukaryota > Metazoa > Chordata > Actinopteri > Salmoniformes > Salmonidae > Brachymystax > Brachymystax lenok. The sequence goes on from CM059815.1 coordinate 36,604,140, forward strand.
CAGCAGGAGATGCTGTATTCACCATATACAGTATGTTACCCAGCAGGAGATGCTGTATTCACCATATACAGTATGTTACCCAGCAGGAGATGCTGTATTCACCATGTACAGTATGTTACCCAGTAGAAGATGCTGTATTCACCATGTACAGTATGTTACCCAGCAGGAGATGCTGTATTCACCATGTACAGTATGTTACCAAGCAGGATATGGCTGTATTCACCAAATACAGTATGTTACCCAGCAGGAGATGCTGTATTCACCATGTACAGTATGTTACCCAGTAGAAGATGCTGTATTCACCATGTATAGTATGTTACCCAGCAGGAGATGCTGTATTCACCATGTACAGTATGTTACCCAGTAGAAGATGCTGTATTCACCATGTACAGTATGTTACCCAGCAGGAGATGCTGTATTCACCATGTACAGTATGTTACCCAGCAGGAGATGGCTGTATTCACCATATAAAGTATGTTACCCAGCAGGAGATGCTGTATTCAGCAGGTACAGTATGTTACCCAGCAGGAGATGGCTGTATTCACCATGTACAGTATGTTACCCAGCAGGAGATGCTGTATTCAGCAGGTACAGTATGTTACCCAGCAGGAGATGGCTGTATTCACCATGTACAGTATGTTACCCAGCAGGAGATGCTGTATTCACCATATACAGTATGTTACCCAGCAGGAGATGCTGTATTCACCATATACAGTATGTTACCCAGCAGGAGATGCTGTATTCACCATGTACAGTATGTTACCCAGTAGAAGATGCTGTATTCACCATGTACAGTATGTTACCCAGTAGAAGATGCTGTATTCACCATGTACAGTATGTTACCCAGTAGAAGATGCTGTATTCACCATGTACAGTATGTTACCCAGCAGGAGATGCTGTATTCACCATGTACAGTATGTTACCCAGCAGGAGATGCTGTATTCACCATGTACAGTATGTTACCAAGCAGGAGATGGCTGTATTCACCAAATACAGTATGTTACCCAGCAGGAGATGCTGTATTCACCATGTACAGTATGTTACCCAGCAGGAGATGCTGTATTCACCATGTACAGTATGTTACCCAGCAGGAGATGCTGTATTCACCATGTACAGTATGTTACCCAGTAGAAGATGCTGTATTCACCATGTACAGTATGTTACCCAGCAGGAGATGCTGTATTCACCATATACAGTATGTTACCCAGCAGGAGATGCTGTATTCACCATATACAGTATGTTACCCAGCAGGAGATGCTGTATTCACCATGTACAGTATGTTACCAAGCAGGATATGGCTGTATTCACCAAATACAGTATGTTACCCAGCAGGAGATGCTGTATTCACCATGTACAGTATGTTACCCAGTAGAAGATGCTGTATTCACCATGTATAGTATGTTACCCAGCAGGAGATGCTGTATTCACCATGTACAGTATGTTACCCAGTAGAAGATGCTGTATTCACCATGTACAGTATGTTACCCAGCAGGAGATGCTGTATTCACCATGTACAGTATGTTACCCAGCAGGAGATGGCTGTATTCACCATATAAAGTATGTTACCCAGCAGGAGATGCTGTATTCAGCAGGTACAGTATGTTACCCAGCAGGAGATGGCTGTATTCACCATGTACAGTATGTTACCCAGCAGGAGATGCTGTATTCAGCAGGTACAGTATGTTACCCAGCAGGAGATGGCTGTATTCACCATGTACAGTATGTTACCCAGCAGGAGATGGCTGTATTCCAGTTCAATACCAAAGACCTGACTGTGATAGATCTTGAGCCAGTGGAGGAACCTGCCGAGAGAGAGAGAGAGAGAGAGAGAGAGAGAGAGAGAGAGAGAGAGAGAGAGAGAGAGAGAGAGAGAGAGAGAGAGAGAGAGAGATTGTGTGTGCATGCATTTGAGAGAGAGAATGTGTGTGTGTGTCGTACCGATGGATTCCATTCAGAAGTTGATCTGCTTAGCAGGCTCTTTTTTGCCTGTATTTCTGTCTCCTTCTCTTCGTCGGCCCAGGGGTATATAGGAGGCTGATGGGCACAGCAGTCATAGACAAGGAGCAGGGCGCATTAATAAATCATTCACAGGGCTGAGCGTTAGCTGAGCATCAGGACTGCAGAGCGCTCATGATTGGGGAAACCCTCTCCCACAGAGCAGAGTAGGACGGATGCTAATAGGCTAATGTGCTAAGTTGTTAGCAACGCGCTAGACTATGCCACGCTAGCTAGGCTAGCATTGGTTTTTCCCTCCATTTTGGTTGGATTATTCAAACCTGCCAATCAAATTCTAGAATTTAAATTGTGTAAGAATTTGTGAAATATACTAGCTGCCCGTCTCGTGATATGAAGGCAGGTGGGTGTTGTCAAGTTGCACATTTCCCCTGCAGAGTCCAATCAATACTTTGCTTCACCAGATCCTGCTGTAGCTTCCTACATTATGCGTGTTGCTGTGGGTCTGGGGGAATCATATATCCATATGAGCGCTTGTGGGAATTAACGTGGCCAATGTGTGCATTCATTCCAAGGTCATTGCAAGCATTTGCGATTTTGATGCCAGATAGTATGTCTAGACTATGTTGTAGTTATTTCTGTCTGGAAATGATTTCATCGAAGGGGGTATATAAGACCTTTACAGAATTGCTTCAGTAGTGTTAAATGATACACAGTAGATATCAATTAACTTCGAGGAGCACAAGCAGAAATGTGACCTGTTACTTACCACGTGTACATGGTCGCAGGAAGTAGTTTGGGGGTGGGGGCCCTCTCTACAGACGGTTGTATCGGTTCGCTAATACAGGTCTAGTAATGCCCCAAGGCACAACTTCCGTGAGATTTTTTGTTGTTGTCCCTCTCAAAGAATATTGTTTAATTCATATATTTTTTTTATTACGATTTTTCAGGCTCAGCACCCTTACGTCCCGTGCCACGTATAGCTTATTTTAGCCTAGCTACAATGGGCCAAAAGCTCTTGTCTTTAGTCAATATCTACTAAAGTGTTCTCCTCCTATTGAAAAAAGCAAGTTTTGTTTAGTAATGGTAGACTAGTAGCCTAGCATGAGTAATACACTGTATAGAATATCTGTCATGATTATCTTCCGGACGGACAGACCAAGACGCAGCGATGTAGCCAGAATACATATTTAATTATAAACGGGACCACGACGGAACAAAACAAAGAACGGAGAACGTAACGATGAACATAACTGAACAGACAAACACAGCTATGAACATACAATAACCCACGAACCCAGAGTGAAACCTACTAGCCTAAATATGGTTCCCAATTAGAGACAACGACACACAGCTGCCTCTAATTGGGGAACCATTACCCAACATAGAAATACGACACCTAGACTGAACAAACCCTACACAAAGACAAAACCAAAACGCTCCAGCCTGAAACTCGGGACTGGGCGTTACAATATCATTGCTGTCAATTGTTTCATGTAAAAACCGGGGTGGATATTCATCATTCAACACATACTGTACATGCAGGTATATGATCCGAGCCCATTACTCTTCATATTGATCGAAACTAGTCAATGTAAATCAATATTATTGGGTTTTTCTCCACCCACATACCAACAACCCCTACCCCCAAATAATACTATCTGTCTGGGAGGCATGCATGGTTGTCCCCGGTATGATAATCATTGATTAAACTATACTCTGCAAATTCCTGCATAATCCTATTTGAGGCAGATTATGCTCTTTGGTCCTGCCAGCGCTAGATTGACAGATAGATCCTGAGAGGCCTCTTCATCAAGGCAGGCCGAATGGAAGAAGGGCATTGATCCTGTCCTGCAGGCGCCTCAATGCTACACACTGATAGCTCGGGGAGTGCACAGCTGGCTTGCACTAATGTTACTAGTGTACAGCCCATTAAGAATCCATCTGCATGCAGTTAGCAGGCTCTAAGGCTAGGCTAGTGGAGTGCAAATATGTTAAGTATCTATCTACAGGGATGCTATCTATCACTAATGCTAGCATGAAGCGTATTTTATTTATTTATTTAACCTTTATTTAACTAGGCAAGTCAGTTAAGAACAAATCCTTATTTACAATGACGGCCTGGGATTAAAAATAAAAATAAATACAATATAAATATAGGACAAAACACACATCATGACAAGAAAGACAACACAACACTACATAAAGAGAGACCTAAGACAACAACATAGCAAGGCAGCAACACATGACAGCACAGCATGGTAGCAACACAACACAACAATAGCATGGTGGCAACAACATGGTAGCAGCACAAAACATGGTGCAAACATTATTGAGCACAAACAACAGCACAAAGGGCAAGAAGGTAGAGACAACAATACATCACACAAAGCAGCCACAACTGTCAGTAAGAGTGCCTATGATTGAGTCTGAATGAAGAGATTGAGATAAAACTGTCCAGTTTGAGTGTTCGTTGCAGCTCGTTCCAGTCGCTAGTTGCAGCGAACTGAAAAGAGGAGCGACCCAGGGATGTGTGTGCTTTGGGAACCTTTAACATAATGTGACTGGCAGAATGGGTGTTCTATGTGGAGGATGAGGGCTGCAGTAGATATCTCAGATAGGGGGGAGTGAGGCCTAAGAGGTTTAATAAATAAACATCAACCAGTGGGTCTTGCGACGGGTTTACAGAGTGGTATAGAGTGCAGTGATGTGTCCTATAAGGAGCATTGGTGGCGAATCTGATGGCCGAATGGTAAAGAACAACTAGCAGCTCAAAAGCACCCTTACCTGCCGATCTATAAATTGTGTCTCCGTAATCTAGCATGGGTAGGATGGTCATCTGATTCAGGGTTAGTTTGGCAGCTAGGGTGAAAGAGGAGCGATTACGATAGAAGAAACCAAGTCTAGATTTAACTTTAGCCTGCAGCTTTGATATGTGCTGAGAGAAGGACAGTGCACTGTCTAGCCATACTCCCAAGTACTTGTATGAGGTGACTACCTCAAGCTCTAAACCCTCAGAGATAGTAATAACACCAGTGGGAAGAGGGGCATTCTTCTTACCAAACCACATTACCTTTGGTTTGGAGGTGTTCCGAACAAGGTTAAGGGTAGAGAAAGCTTGTTGGACACTAAGAAAGCTTTGTTGTAGAGCATTTAACACAAAATTCGGGGAGGGGCCAGCTGAGTATAAGACTGTATAATCTGCATATAAATGGATGAGAGAGCTTCCTACTGCCTGAGCTATTTTGTTGATGTAAGTTGAGAAGAGCGTGGGCCTAGGATCGAGCCTTGGGTTACTCCCTTGGTGACAGGCAGCAGCTGTCACCAAGAAAGGATGAACTGTGGCTGCCTTCCAAGCAATGGGAACCTCCCAAGAAAGGAGAGACAGGTTAAAACGGTTGGATATAGGCTTGGTGATGATAGGGGCAGCAACCTTAAAGAAGAAATGGTTTAAACCATCTGACCCAGATGTTTTTTGGGGGCCAAGTTTAAGGAGCTCCTTTAGCACCTCGGACTCAGTGACTGCCTGCAGGGAGAAACTTTGTAGCGGGACAGGGGAAAAAGAGGGAGAAGCATCAGGGATAGTTGCAATAGATGGGGTGGGAGATGAGGAAATGTTGGACGGGCAAGGAGGCATGGCTGAGTCAAATCGGAATCCTGACTTAATGAAGTGGTGATTAAAGAGCTCAACCATGTGCATCTTGTCAGTAACATCCACATCATCAACATTAAGGGACATGGGCAGCTGTGAGGAGGAGGGTTTATTCTCCAGGTCTTTAACCGTTTTACAGAACTTCTTGGGATTAGACCCACAGAGAGAGAACTGCTCCTTAAAGTAACTAACTTTGGCCTTTCGGATAGCCTGAGTGCACTTATTTCTCATTTGCCTGAACGAGAGCCAGTCAGCCTGAGTATGTGTGTGCCGAGCCTTTCGCCAAATGCAATCCTTGAGGTGGAGTAACTCTGCAAGATCACGGTCGACCAGGGGCTGAACCTGTTTTTAATTCTCATTTTCTTCATGGGTGTGTGTTTGTTAACAATACAACTGAAAATATCAAAAAAGAAGGTCCAAGCCTCTTCGACAGAGGGGATCAAGCTGATTCTATACCATTTTGCAGAGGCCAATTCATGAAGGAAGGCTTCCTCATTAAAGTTTTTTAGCAAGTGTCTATGACAAATCAGGACAGGTCGTTTCACTGAGCAGCCATTACGAACACTGTAAAACAGTGATCACTAAGATCATTACAGAAAACACCAGACTGATACCTATCAGGATTATTTGTGAGGATAACATCAAGAAGAGTAGCCTTTTCTGGGTGTTTGGAGTGTGGGATTGGTAATAATCTGAGAAAGATTTAGGGAGTCCCATTGCTTTAGGACTTGGTCAGGTGGTTTAAGCATGTCCCAGCTTAGGTCACCTAGCAGGACAAATTCAGACTTAGTGTAAGGGGCCAGGAGAGAGCTTAGGGCAGGTAGGGTACAGGCCGGTGCTGATGGAGGACGATAGCACCCAGCAACAGTCAACAAAGAGCTATTTGAAAGTTTAATGCTTAAAACCAGCAAATCAAATTATTTGGTGACAGACTTAGTGGAGACAACTGAGCACTGAAGGTGAGCCTTGGTAAAGATTGCCACCCACATTTGGAAGATCTGTCTTGCCGAAAAAGGTTATAACCAGAAAGGTTAACATCAGTATTCAAAACACTCTTCCTTAGCCACGTCTCAGTAATGATCAACACATCTGGATTAGAGCTATGAAACCACACTTTAAATTGATCAATTTTAGGTAATAAGCTTCTACTGTTAACGTGCAGAAAACCCAGGCTTTTACAAGAGCAGAAATCAGTGATGCAGATATCACAGCACAAGTCAGAATTGGGGCTAGCAACAGTAGATGGGCCAGGGTGTACATGCACATTTCCAGATATCATCAACAGTAATACAATCAAGGCGCGGCAGAGGACAGGGAGAGCTCTGCAGTGCTGATTTATGACATCTGAATGTGCATCAGATGGCAACAAGATCATATTATACAGCAATTACATCGGGTAACATGAATACAAAGCAGGCGAGAGGTGGTTAGAATAGGATGGGAGGCCAAAAGTCTGTGTAACAAATAGAGAGTCAGAGTCCCGATATGTGGGAACAAACAATGTCTGTTCCACGGTTGGGTAAAGAAAGTCTGTAGTCAACAAAGTATGCAGGAGTCATGAGGCAAATAGCAAAATGCACAATAATTTTGAAAAATATATAACGCCTTGGGGCTAGCCATTGCAAGCTCAGAGTCACTCGCCCCAACAGTGCGTGTGTGCTGGAGGCGAGCGAAAGCAATGCAGCAGGCAACGGGAGTAGGTGTCACACCCACTTGGGAGAAGCTTTCATTCTGGATGCAGATTTCTTGTAGAAAATGCCAGTGAATGGTCTTCGAACAGCAGGTGGGGGCTTCAGAGGACGCTTTAAAGACTCCTGCCACTTGTTGGGCCCAAAGGCCTCGACACCTTTTACTTCACACCTTAGTGCTAATTGATTTTGTATCTGGTCTGTCCTTGCGAGCCTGGCAGCCTTAACTCAGCATTCAGTCCCCATAAAGTAAAATATATAATTGTAATGTCCTTTTTTTCATTTGTATTTTTATTCTTGGATTTCAAAATAGCCTCAGAACAAACACTACTCACTCAGTTCCAGGTTGGATGGTGTCCTCAGGTCTCTGCTGTTTGTTTGCTAGAGCACCGTCCGTATAGCTTGGAAAAAGGAAACCTTGGAAGCAGTAATCTCTACGGTTAATTTTGGTCAAAATTAGATTGTAGGTTTGGAGTATGATACCCCGTTTAGGATTATATCTGCATGACGACATGCAGGGGACTGCAATATTAGGTCAAATATGGTTTATGGGTTTAAGAAAACATTGGGATAAGGTTGATATGATGCAATTATCGCATATTGTGGAAATACGATAAGGTAGGAAACCAACAGCCTACATGTACTTAACTATGTATTGTCGTGTACATTCTTTATCAAATAAATATTTGTATTTTCCATGCAAAATAGAGAATCTATTGCATCATGACTGCTCCCTTATTCAATGGAAGGTGTTAGGCAATAGTGTAGCTGGTACAGGCTTAGAGACTAGAAAATAATTACATTACTGTGCAATGAGAGCCCTGAAGGCCTTGGCAAATCCATGTAATCTCCACAAAACCCAGCAAATATGGGAGATATTCTCCCTAGGAATTTGAGAAGTCAATACTAGCAATAGGTAGACATGAACTCACTGGCATAGCAACTGATAAACCAGCATAGCAACTGGTAAACCAGCATAGCAACTGATAAACCAGCATAGCAACTGATAAGCCAGCTCTTAAATTGAAGTATCTACCACCCACTTAGAACCCTGAAATTCTTGTGATTTGAATTGAAGAGAGATTCAACGCAGCATGAAGTCATCCACATTTCATAAATTACGTTGTCATAAATAATTCCATTTGAACCGCAAAATGCATTTTATAGTGTTACATTTAAAAGCACAATATTTTTCCTCCTTTTTTGAATGAAAGAGAGAGCATGAAAATTGGAAACCCTAAGGCCATTCTATTCAAACAGTAGTGAGTGATCGGGATACAGTAGTACACACACACACACTCACACATTACCCATCCCAAGGACGGGAGGCAATCTTCTTCCATTGCAGACACTCTTTCTCTCTCTCTCTCTCTCTCTCTCTCTCTCTCTCTCTCTCTCTCACACACACACACACACTCGCGCGCACACACACACACAACCCCCCCACATTACCCATCCCACTGTGGTAGACCCTCAGTCAAACAGACACAAATCACTTGTTTAATGGCCTGCTAAAGGAGGTGCTCTTCTGTTTGTGTTTCTCCTAGGCGTTGTAAACCTGGAGCATCCAACCATCTAAAGATCTACTATCACAGCACTTTGAGATAATTCACACTTGAATCAAATAAGGAGACGCTAAAGGAAATCACAAACAAAATCACAAACAACAGGTAGCTGGGGACCGGTTACATCATGTAACAGAGAGTACAACATATACTGATCAAAAAATATAAACACAACATGTAAAGTGTTGGTCCCATGTTTCATGAGCTGAAATAAAAGATCCCAGATATGTTCCATATGCACAAAAAAGCTTATTTCTCTAAAATGTCTTTACATCCCTGTTAGTGAGCATTTCACCTTTGCCAAGATAATCCATCCACCTGACAGGTGTGGCATATCAAGAAGCTGATTAAACAGCATGATCATTACACAGGTGCACCTTGTGCTGGGGACAATAAAAGGCCACTCTAAAATGAGCAGGTTTGTCACACAACACAATGCCATAGATGTCTCAAGTTTTGAGAGAGCATGCAATTGTCATGCTGACTGCAGGAATGTCCACCAGAGCTGCCCACACGGTCTCCTTCAGTCATCCCCCACAGGACACGACAGGCACGCTCAGAATGGACCATCACCAGGGCAATGTTTGTGTGTACAAAGAATAACAGACTTAACAACTACTTAACAAAGTAGCTTCTGCCCAGAGAAAGTGTTGTGAAAGATTAGGGGATGCCAGAGAATTGCATTTTAATTTCTCTACCATATGCCGCCTCCAACGTCATTTTAGAGATTTTGGAAGTACGTCCAACCGGCCTCACAACCGCAGACCACGTGTATGGCGTTCTGTGGGTGAGCGGTTTACTGATGTCAACGTTGTGAACAGAGTGCCCCGTGGTGGCGGTGGGGTTATGGTATGGGCAGGCATGAGCTACGTACAACGAACACAATTGCATTTTATCGATGGCCATTTTAATGCACAGAGATACCATGACAGTGATCCTGAGGCCCATTGTGAGATACATTTTTTTTAAAGGTATCTGTGAACAACAGATGCATATCTGTATTCCCAGTCATATATAATCCACAGACCATGGCCGAATGAATTTATTTAAAATTACTGATTTCCTCATATGAACTATAACTCAGTAAAATCAATGAAATTGTTGCATGTTGCATTTATATTTTTGTTCAGTATAGATGGCAGTGTCACAGACTTCTGAACTGTCTACCACAGAAGGACCAGATCAAAGTTGTGAATCTAAAGGGGGGAGCTTACCTTAGTGCCTCTACCATATCATGCTAATACATGTTGCCTAATGTGTGACGTTCCAGCCATGTACCAACTAATTACTGTGACTAAAGGATACAAGCATATCTAAAACCTCATCCTAAATCTCATCAGGTATAAAGTACATTCAGTTTGGCCGGGCGGCCAGCACTAGGAAGAGTCTTGGTGGTTCCAAATTTCTTCCATTCAAGAATGATGGAGGCCACTGTGTTCTTTGGGACCTTCAATGCTGCAGAATTGTTTTGGTACCCTTCCCCAGATCTGTGCCTCGACACAATCCTGTCTCGGAGCTCTTCGGACAATTTCTTCGACCTCATGGCTTGGTTTTTGCTCTGACATGCACTGTCAACTGTGGGACCTTATATAGACAGGTGTGTGCCTTTCCAAATCATGTCCAATCAATTTAATTTACCACAGGTAGACTCCAATCAAGTTGTAGAAACATCACAAGGATGATCAATGGAAACGGGATGCACCTAAGCTTATTCTCATAGCAAAGGGTCTGAATACCTATGTAAATAATGTATTTCTGTTTTTTATTTTTAATAAATGTGCAAACACTTCTCAAAACCTGTTTTCACTTTGTCATTATGGGGTATTGTGTGTAGATTGATGAGGGGGGGAAATTATTGTATCCATTTAAGAATAAGGCTGTAATGTAACAAAATGTGGAAGAAGTCAAGGGGTCTGAATAACTTCCAAATGCACCGTATATAGAGGTTAAACAGCTACAGTAAAACAGATTGATGGACAGCATCTTCAACATTATTTATGGTGAAACCCCAAAGTATGGACATTACTATGAGGATTCAGCATCCTACTACTGCACTTCTGAGGAAGAATCTGAAGCCTGGTTTACAATTACAACAATAGTTCCCGGAAGCATGCAGGACAATATGAAAGGACAATAACAGAGCCAGGGCAGTACAGTTTGGGTTGGCGCTAGTCTGAATCAGGTATGCGAGTCAGCATGTTAACTATTCTCCCAACAGTTACACAAAGCCCAGAGAGGGATTACTCATCCCAATGACTTTTCTTACTAATAGAGTAGCCTACTGGCACAGTGGTGTGTGTCCTTGACTAGATGGACAGGCAGAGGCTAAGTAATACGTAACTAGAGTTAACCAAGTCCTTGCTGTTGATAAGATGGGAACGTTTCTCGATCCACCTGACCTAACTACAAGTCTGGGCTTGTTCATGATAAGGTCCCTACTTTCAAAAATATCCCCCCAGGGTTCGTACTGAGTTAATCTCAAAGCATATCCAGCCACTTGAGACGGCAAGGCCCGCCTCCACAATTCCAGATACACATTGCTTATGAATATTAATGATGTAGTAATGAGTTTCCATTTCTAAAAACCCCTATCTAAACAGAATCAGAAGGCAGACACTATTTATTTTAAGCTGTGAAACAGTGAGCTCAGATCCCATTGTTGATTCCCCTTGTGTTATACTTGTAACATTGTTGACATTGTTGAAATTAGCCATGTTGTTTTGGACTCTGGACATAAAAATGTGACATTTAATTTGCTTTGTTTTATCAGGAAATGTCACTTACTATAGCCTACTCTTGAACAGGGAATGTTCAGTTCAATTGTTTGCAATCAGAACATACCACGTGTCTCTTTAAGGTCAAGGCTACAAACCACTGTACTAGCCTACACTTTACACTGCTGTTAGTAACCATGCTGCAGAAATAACATAGTCCGTTGGGATATACTCCAAGTTGACACTCCATGACCAGCAGTAAGCTCATCAATCACAATCTTGCTCTCCTAGGTAAGATGTACAGTCATGGTCATGGTAACTATCTTAAACTCCACTATGGATATTGTTGAACAAACACCAAGAACAAAACACACTTAAAGGAATATAGTTTGATTTTCCATGCCAATGACTGCACCTCTTCTTCCTTGGCTTTATATTCAAAGACCCTCCCCCTTAGACTCAGTCCTCCAAAAACTGTAGGGTGATACTTTAATAAAAGAAAGGGAATATAATGTATGCTTGTACCTTTAAGTAATGAATCAAGTTAAATAATTCAATTGATAAGCGAGATCATGAGGCAATCATTATAAATGTAACCATGTACAAATGTGGACTACAGTCCTGTCATAATAAATATTTATTATGAAGGCTATATAATACATCTACAAAATTCATGCCTAGAATTTGAATATTTCAAGGTTGATTGTCATGCGTCGATAGCACATAGGTCTAACATGAGTACTAGTTGTTATATAGATAGGCACTTGGAAGAGCAGTAATAATGTAGTGCGTCAGTGTAGCGGTAGCCTAGCGTGTAGTCTGCTGTGGTCGCTCTCTCTCTCTCTCTCTCTCTCTTTTGCACACACAGACACACACACACACACACGCGCGCGAATCGGCACGCCCCTTTTAAATGCATATTAGACGCATTGGAAGCCCCGGGTGCAGTTAGTGTGTACTCAGTCATCCGACGTAGGCTAGATGGTGCAGAGCATACGCAGAAATCCACTAGCAGTTGGGAGAGAAGGAAGAGTAGTACATGGTTCACCGATAAGGCGGATTACTCTACCTCTAAAGATGCTCGATGTCGTCATTGTGTAGCAGCATTGCATCCCTGTCAAAAATGGACAAGCATTCGCTTGGAATATGGACTAAAGCGGTAAGAGTCACGTTATTGGTTCTTCACGGTTCTTTCAACACATTTCGACATAAGGAAATACATTTCAGGGGATGTAACATTCTATAGTAGTCTATCCTTAACTATTGTTTTTATCGTTTGCATCACAAGCGTCCTCTGTCCTCGCATCCCCATTTTCTAGCGTTCATCTACTCATTGGCAAACTATGGATGCATACTTAAACTAATCACGTGAAGGACAGATCATCATGCAATGATTTTGAGCGCGCTTCACATAGCGACTGCGTCCATACTCCATACTGGATCGATTACAATTAATTTACGTTTTAAAAGCAATTTTACAATTTGGTAGCCTAACGCAATTTGGATGTGCTTAAAATGCGCATCAAATGTGTTTGAACTCTACCATCATAACCTATAGAACCATCATTAATATTCAGCATCTGTCCTATTCACAACCATATAGACTACCAACTCATCTGTTTTCACCGAATATAGGCTACAGCTTACTGCTGCATTTTGCCTTCTTATAGAGAGGTCAAAAATCCTTAAATATAGCATTCTTCATCCACAATAACGCCGTCTGGTTCCCGCCATAGCCTTTCACATCTGGAATTGATAACGTGGGACCTCACAACTCGACGAATTCAAAGCATGTGCTGTCATGGTAATAACCTTATCATCCCCCAAGCACGTAGCTTTACTACAATGTTACTACACAGTAAACCACGTGACTCAGAAAAAAACAAGCTTCATGGGCTTCCCAACTGAGATTAACCTCCAGCTAAGCATGATGAAATGGCCTGCTCAGGTCACGTGGTGCTGGATGCTGAGACTCAATGCATGCCTTGCAACAAGAGCAGAGTGTTATAGGGCCATAATGCATTACTGGGTGCAGTCAATGAAGCATACAACTCCAGGAGGTATGATGCCTTTTGCTTGGCTCAATGGCCCATCGCTGTTGAGTATAAATTATTCCATGTTTAGGCTACAATTGAGAGATCAGTTTTAAGGATAGGTTTGTAGAAAAGGTGTGTAGCCGTTGTGGTCGTAATACATCCACAGGCAGTATTGCTGTTGACCGTGAAATGATATTCGCATAAAATAGGCAATTTGAATAAATACAATCAATGCCATTTTACTAGGCAAGTCAGTTAAGAACAAATTCTTATTTTCAATGACGGCCTAGGAACAGTGGGTTAACTGCCTGTTCAGGGGCAGAACGACAGATTTGTACCTTGTCAGCTCAGGGAATTGAACTTGCAACCTTTCGGTTACTAGTCTAACGCTCTAACCACTAGGCTACCCTGCCGCCATGATTAAGGATATCGAATGGGCCAGCTTGCATCACCGGCAGTGGACTAGCCTGGTCCCAGATCTGTTTGTGCTGTCTTTGCAACTCCAATGGTCATTGTTTGGCCTGACAAAAACCATAGGAGTTGGCAAGACAGCACAAACGGATCTTGGACCAGGCTAACTGTGAACAACCATCAATGTGAAGTGACAAATGGCACAGGGCCAACATTGCAAAGGACCTTCCTAGAGTAAGTGAAGTCCTACTATCGATCACTAATGGCATTTTTAGCAGATGTTCTTATGAATTAAGTGATACTTAGTCACACACACCACAGCCAGCATGCTTTTTCTGTAGGGTGCCGTGCATACCTTTCACCATGGATGAAGAGTAGATATCATTTGTCTTGAGCAGGGACAGATAACCGAATGGGCACGCAGGGCTGGGGCCCCCTGGAAGTCGGGGGGCCCTCAGAGAGCATATAGAATTACAGGAAATTAGCTTTTCAACTGCAACATTTTCTCTCAGCCTCATGACAAAATGTGTATAATATCAGGAAATGTGCTTATTTCCAAATAATAATAATAAAAAACAAACAAATTATAAAATAATTTTTTGGGGGGTGGGGGAGGTCGGTGTCACGGGGCCCCAAATGCGGTACTCCAGCCCTGGTTTTGAGTTATTTTTGTAAAGTTTGTTAAAATTCTTAAATAATATTTTTACCATAATATGCCTAAGTGGTAGATGGTATTATTAGCCAAAGTGGTAGATGGTATTATTAGTGTGTTTCTCTGGACTCAAAGTGTCCCTTGAAGTCGGCATGTGAAAAATGATTGTTCTTCATGTACACTACACATTTACCACTCATGCCCACATGAACTCACACGTGGCATGTGACAGACACACACATGCACGCAGACACACACCCTGCTTTTGAGTGATTCCGTATGAAACCCAAACAAAAAAGGCCATGATTTTGGAGATTTTCAGTAAATGTAATCCATAGAATAGTCCTTTGGAGGAAGGATTGTTGACATATGTTTTACATTTGTATCTAAAAGCATAATTGAGAAATAATTAAAGTTGCCATATTTATGACATTTTAGCCTTACCTAGGCCTCTTTTAGGACTCCATAATCTGTTGATGCTACAAAGCAAAAATTGGTGTCTTAATAAGAAGCTTTACCGCTTGCTCTGTAATATGATTAGTATTTTGATTTAAATTAAACAATTTGTACATAAATTTATGAATAGGAAAATATAAACATGAATATAAACTCAGCAAAAAAAGAAACGTATCTTTTTCAGGACCCTGTCTTTCAAAGATAATTCGTAAAAATCCAAATAACTTCACAGATCTTCATTGTAAAGGGTTTAAACACTGTTTCCCATGCTTGTTCAATGAACCATAAACAATTAATGAACATGCACCTGTGGAATGGTCATTAAGACACTAACAGCTTAGAGATGGTAGGCAATTAAGGTCACAGTAATGAAAATTTAAGACACTAAAGAGGCCTTTCTACTGACTCTGAAAAACACCAAAAGAAAGATGCCCAGGGTCCCTGCTCATCTGCATGAGTGTGCCTTAGGCATGCTGCAAGGTGGAATGAGGACTGCAGATGTGGCAAGGGCAATAAATGCCTGTTCTGTGAGTCGCCTAAGACAGCGCTACAGGGAGACAAGACGGACAGCTGATCGTCCTCGCAGTGGCAGACCACGTGTAACATCACCTGCACAGGATCGGTACATCCGAAGATCACACCTGCGGGACAGGTACAGGATGGCAACAACAACTGCCCGAGTTACACCAGGAATGCACAATCCCTCCATCAGTGCTCAGACTGTCTGCAATAGGCTGAGAGAGGCTGGACTGAGGGCTTGTAGGCCTGTTGTAAGGCAGGTCCTCACCAGACATCCCTGGCAACAACGTTGTTTATGGGCACAAACCCACCGTCGCTGGACCAGACAGGACTGGCAAAAAGGGCTCTTCACTGACGAGTCGCGGTTTTGTCTCACCAGGGGTGATAGTCGGATTCGCATTTAACGTCGAAGGAATGAGCGTTACACCGAGGCCTGTACTCTGGAGCGGGATCGATTTGGAGGTGGAGGGTCCGTCATGGTCTAGGGCTGTGTGTCACAGCATCATCGGACTGAGCTTGTTGTAATTGCAGGCAATCTCAAAGCTGTGCGTTACAGGGAAGACATCCTCCTCCCTCATGTGGTACCTTTCCTGCAGGCTCATCCTGACATGACCCTCCAGCATGACAATGCCACCAGCCATACTGCTCGTTCTGTGCGTGATTTCCTGCAAGACAGGAATGTCAGTGTTCTGCTATGGCCAGCAAAGAGCCCGGATCTCAATCCCTTTGAGTACGTCTGGGACATGTTGGATCGGAGGGTGAGGGCTAGGGCCATTCCCCCCAGAAATGTCTGGGAACTTGCAGGTGCCTTGGTGGAAGAGTGGGGTAACATCTCATTCGATACACCTTAGAATTAACATAGGCCTAACCTCTTGAAAACCCAAGAAGACCAAGTGATCTTGAACATAGCCTCACTGTACAGCTGTGATGACTTATTTTTCAGTCATTCATTCCTTCATCCATGTTGGCCTAGATATCACTGTCTCACACATGACCCAGTACATGAAAGCCCTGATATTTTCCCCTGTAGCTGGCCATGTCTTTATGTTCAGCTCTAAGGATCATGGAGCACTGACAATGTTTGGTTGACTGCATGGCTAAATTAAAATGGGCTTCACTCACTAGGCCTACACTATCCACGTGTAGCATGTTGCCAAGTATCGTACCATTTATTTGAGTACAGCTCAGTTGCTAATGGTTAGCCGCTAGTCTGACTCACTAGGCCAGCTGAACTGCCCCGAGGGCTGGAGTATGCCATGTAATGTGTGTTTCTACAAAGTGAAAAACATGGCCTTTGTCCTTCGCCCCTACCCCTGCTGTGGCCTAATAACAATGACACATCCCCACTGTCCACAAGCTTTATCACTGGGCAAAAAGTTTACCTTTACGTGAGACATTTTTGATATTCTACAGCATACAGACCATTTCCAATGCATATTTTACATTTCTGTATTTGCACCATATCCTGACAAATTCTGAACCTAGATGTGTCTTTTAGGATTACTCCCAATATCACACATGGACATTTCCTGTCGCCGGATATAGACTCATTCAATATCCTGAGATATGAGACATCCTATGTTCTCTCTTCATG
This sequence comes from Brachymystax lenok tsinlingensis, assembly GCA_030435695.1. NCBI lineage: Eukaryota > Metazoa > Chordata > Actinopteri > Salmoniformes > Salmonidae > Brachymystax > Brachymystax lenok. Next base: position 36,621,380 of record CM059815.1, read on the forward strand.
TTGACGAATACTGACTGTATACATCGCATATCTTGGTTTTCTCAACACATTCAAGATATGAAGCTAGATTGATTCCAGATATGTTTCTCTTGGCTGAGGTCCATATCCGGATATTGATATGCTTTTTGATACGCTGAAAATAAGGAACATTTCTGATGCATTTCTGCGTTTTCAGCACATGCTCAATCCATATTTTTATTTTATGCACAAATCAGTTTTAGATTCCGATTGGATATCATACATGGTATGGATGGATATTGACTCATTAGATATCTTGTGATAGGCCTATGTTGACATTTTATTACTGACAGTAAGCCTGCAAATACTGACAGTAGGCCTACATAGTATATTTTCTCAGCACATACATTGCATATGCTCTTGACTGAGGTCCATATTAGGATCTTGATATGCGTTTTGATTAGATTAATAAGGACCATTTCTGATGCTTATTTGAGTTGACGACATGCTCAGTAATTTGACCAATATGAAATTCATATAATTCTTTCAGACACTAGCTATAATGTTTGTTTTCCCTCTGGATAAAGACGTGCACAAACCTCAAGCTAAACCCATTGTAACTAGTAGCCTAGCAACAAGAATCACATCTGCTGTGGAGTTCAAACTGTCATTTTTTTATTTGGGCGCCACAAATTAGTGTGTAAATGGTGTGTGCTCAAACTGACGACTGGAGAAACAAAGAAGTGAGTAGCTGTTCAGAAAATACCTCAAAGAAGTTAACGCTAAAGTGAGTAGCTAATGTGAGATGTTTTATTTATCTTAGTAACTAGAATAAAGAAATTTAGCTAATTTGGTCAGCAGCCAGTAGGGATAGCTAGCTATCTAGACTTGTTAGGGAAGTAAAAGCTAACTGGTAGCCTAGCTAAGTTAGCTAACAAATAATGAAATTGCCTTCCCCTCAGGGGAAAAGGTTTAGGCATATTTTTGTATTACTGGTTAATATAAGATAGCTAGCTAGCTTGTTCCAGTTAGTTTTCTAGTCATTAATGAAGCAGATAGATAATGGTTATGTGAAATGACAATATTTTCTTGCAATATCGACACAATTTGGATTCATGTTTTATGCATTGACAGTTTGGAGTGGATCACAGACCAACACTACCACCATGTTGGATCTGGACTGCGAGGGACCATTCCTGACGACCCAATCTGCATCCATCGTCCATAACAAACAGAGCAGGCAGGGGGATTGCAACGTTAATTTTCTGTTAAATAAATAAAATAAATTTTTAGCAAAGATTGGCTTACGTTTGCATCTTTACAGAAAACGTGTTGTGATTGGAGCTCTGGATTTTCTATGCTGCATTTTATAAACAGAAATACTGTTACTTTGGAAATATTTACTTAAATTAAATATGACGATGTTTGCCTTTCCGTGCATTGTATAGCTACTACTGAATGGGGTGCAAATGTATGCTCAGATATATCACCTTCATGTGAAGAAGCACTATGATTCTCGGCGCCTGAAAAAGTATTTGGCTGGACATTTCAGAATTTTAATTTAGACATATGTGGATGAATATTACATATCATGTAAGGATATCTGTTGAAATTATGATTTTTTTTGGGGGTCGGATACATAAATGACCAGGTAATGATACATTTCTGAAAATATGTGGATTTGTTCATGCCTAAGTGTAAAGGCTTAGATATGCGCCTAGTGGCGCAGCTGTCTAAGGCACTGCATCTCAGTGCAAAAGGCGTCACTATAGTCCCTGGTTTGAATCCAGGCTGTATCACATCCGGCCATGATTGGAAGTCCCATAGGGCGGCGCACAATTGGCACAGTATTGTCCAGGTTTTGCCGGGGTAGGTCATCATTGTAAATTAGAATTTGTTCTTAACTGACTTGCCTAGTGATATAAAGGTTAAATTAAAAAAAATATGTCTGCAAACCTACAGGATGGTAGCTCACCAGGAAAAGGGTTGGAGAGCCCTGATGTAGAACCACCATGAAATAAATATGGATATTTTCTATCAATAGTCGACATTTGTAAACCTTTATGGATTCACAGAAGATATTTATACAGTATAATCTATACATGGCTCTGTAGCACCAAACAGATGCTAGACATTCAGATTGGCAAATAAACAAACGTTCTTTGGATTTCTAAAATACAAGAGTGTACACTATGTAATGCTAACTCAACAACAATGTTAAATGGTACAAGTAACATACAAAACCATTTCTATGAACACTGGTTCAGTGTGTCTGAGTGTGTCTCAGCTGAACTGTACACAAGTGCAGAGAACTGTAGCTACAGATTGTTACACCAGATAATGTGATTTGCCCAAAGATTTTTTCAGACATCTTGACATCTTGTCTATTTCATGTCTTCTTTCATTGATCGAGACAGGTGGTTGTCCACCCCAAATTGCTGCATGTCATGATGACAGAGGCCTGTCTTGATCAATGAGTGAGAAGACTTGAAATAGACACGATAGCGGCGCACATATTATTGGATTACTTTATGGAGCAAAAAAAAGTATTTTCATAATGGAGTGTTTTCTAAATTCAAACTGACCCCCTGCAGCTGGACACATACATTTTATGAGACTCCTGTTTCCCCCAAATTGAGGCCAACGACGGCATTGCTAAGGTTGGTCAAAAATGATCTTTGCTACACCTATCCTGTATCTCCCAGTAATAGATACCAAAAATATTTGGTTAAATCACATTATCTGGTGTAACAATCTGTAGCTAAGAGAACCGGTGGTCAGCAGATGATGGGAGAGGTGGTCATGATGAAATTGCCATCCCAAAGAAACATACAGTAAGTTCAGGGAATAGTTGTAAAGCTATGGGAGGAGTGTTATGATCAAGCTGCCATTCAGCTCCTCGTGAGTCATCTGCTTGAAAAATCGAGCATAATGTCTAATCCCTCGAGAGGGATACAGTTCACAGGATACAGTTCTGCTACAATGACACACCCAAGTAAAGGAATTCTGTTTCTGTATCTAGAATCCACTCCAGGAAGATGCCCAGGCACCACACGGTATTGTCTGTAAGACAGAAAACTAACAACTGATACTCTATTATACAGTTTTAACAACAGTTGAACAACAGTTGAACCGTGCCAGCATAATGTCAACCTCAGGGTAGACTAGTTGAACATGCATACATGTGCACAGGCACAGATATTACATGTACAACAATATCTAGCCTAATAGAAAGAAATAGGGCATAACGCTCAACCTTTGCACAGTGACCAGACCGTACAAATGAGCTTAGGTAGGTAGGCAGACAGTACCTACCTACAGCTATGTCTATCAGGCATGCTTAGGCAATGATTTTTTATAGTAAAACCAGCTTCAGTTTTAGAGATTTATAACAGTAAATTGTTGTATTATTGTTTCTCCTCACTGTTTGCTAGTAAACTTAGCTAGCTTGCTTAATATGCAATACTTGTTGTTTACCTCTGTTTGGAATCGTATCTTGCGTCATGCCTATAATTTTGTGATTAAAAATAATAATCATAACCAATGTCAACCCTTGTCAATTGTGTTACGTAGCTTGCTAGTAAATTATTTAAAGTTGCTGATGTGACACGTTTGCTAAAAAGTTACAAATGCTAGGTGTGCCGCATTTGTTAGCAGGAGCCAGGCTAATTAGCTAGCCAACTCCAGTCATGTGCTATCGTTTGCTGGTAAACCTAGATTTAGGTGGCTGATTGTAATGTTGTAGCTTGCTGTTTGGTAGCTAGCCATATCTACGACTAAAAAGAGAAGAGGTTTTACAATCAAGATACAAAATATATATTTTTTGTCATAGATATGGCTACCGGTACCTAGCTAGCTACAAAGCTGGCAAAATTATTTGATTTTCCCCCACTGTAACAGGGCAGTATGTTAGCCAGCAATAGACAATATGGCTTTTAGTAGATAAACTAAAGTTAGCTAGGTGGCTTTTAGTAAAAATAGATTACTTAGCAAGGCACCGTATTTGTCATCTGCCCTCTTGGTGCTGGCATCGGGTGTAGCTGAGCCTCTAACGTAAGCTTAATTACACTTTTTTTTTCGATTCCTCTTTGCTAATAGATGCTGCATCAGTCAGTTCTTTCAGTTTTGCTCAAATTATTGTTGTTAGTGTCTGCCTTCTTTTAAATTAAGGCCGGCTTGGGGAAGGGACGGGGGCAAGATAACCGAGGACCGGCCAACACAAGTTGTAGTCTTTCAGAGACTGGAAAAATGTGTCTGCTTGTATATTTAGCAATGAATCCACCGATAGGAACATCGCTGAAAGAAGTCCAATGGCTCAATCGAACAAGGACAACCATATCTACACCCACACAAATGTATAGTGTGATCAGTATAACATAGAGCTTTCGTGAAATGCCACAAAGCAGGGCTACATGTATCTTTAGATCTCGTCCCCCCATCAATACACCGGAAGCCGTCATAGGGTGTATCATTCAGTGCTCGAAGCCCTGACCTGCCTTCCTTCTGGGCAATTATATGTGAAACACATCTCACTGTCCTAGAAATGCCTCAGACATGATGAAAACAAGCCCAGATTCCCCCAGGGTGAATTTCCCCTTGAAGTGTAGTTATGGGTATCTGAACTCCAAACATTTTGTACAACATTTAATAACTGAACAAACTGATTTGAGCTCTTTTGAACATACAGAAAACAACACATAGGCCAATAAAAGGCACATCTGGAATGTACAGTGCATTCAGAAAGTATTCAGACCCCTTGACTTTTTCCAGATTTTGTTACATTACAGCCTTATTAAATAAAAACATTTCCCTCATTAGTCTACACACAATACCCCATAATGACAAAGCGAAAATAAAAAAGAAGAAAAATGAAGTATCACATTTACATAAGTATTCAGACCCTTTACTCAGTACTTTGTTGAAGCACCTTTGGCAGCAATTACAGCCTTGAGTCTTCTTGGGTATGACGCTTGGCACACCTACAATATTGATAAAGGGGAAAGCTTGTAGATTGATAAAGGGGGGAAAAAACGATTTAATCCATTTTATATTAAGGCTATAACGTAACAAAATGTGGAAAAAGTCAATGGGTCTAAGTACTTCCCGAATGCACTGTATAATCCTGAACTCCTTTCGAGGACTAGTCCATTGACGCAGTCAGCATGAGCGATCACTAGGACAACCAGATGTAAAACTGATGCATTGCACCTTTGAGGATGGGAAACACTGAAACAGAAGCATGGCTGAGGCCGCCACACGCCACGCTTTGGAATAAAAACAATGTGGTGGTTAAGTAAGAAGATAATTAGATCATGAGCTTGCCAACCTATACAGATGGAGAGAATATGAGATTACGTTAAGGTTTGTGCCCATTAATGTTGTCCCTTTGTAAGAGATTTACCATTAGTATACCCCCCAAATGGCTTACACTGTAGTACACAGCACAACAGCTGGTGATGTCCAGCTCTCCCTGATAGAAAGGCTGAAACACACTTGTATTGTTGGGCCGCAGCATCAACAGCTACATATTTGGATAATCACTCCAAATCTATAAAACAATTCATTATCACTTGACTATAAAGAAAGTCCAAGCCTTAAATTGGCCATTGAAATCCTTTGCCACAATTGCCACAATAGGACAAACCTGGCGCCATAGTGATATTCTGTAACGAAGAACCCGTTTTTTGGTGCTATTGATTTTATAATGATGTGTGGTCCAATCTCAATATCTGACTGTTCTATTTATACAGTGAAATTCATGCTCAAAGATGAAGCATCCTATGAAACGCTGGCCAGTTCAGTAGTTTCAGTGTTTCCTCAACAACTCTGTTGCAACTTGCCATCCACCTAAAAGAGCTCGGATGTTGCATTGGGTGTCTTTGCGCCCTGCCTGGAAAGCAATGTTAGGGGAAAGACTGGAGTGGCGTTGGGTGCCTTTGCGCGGCGTTCTTAGTGGGTTTGTTTAGATGACTTCATGCAGTACCCAGGGCCTCTGGCAGGATTAGACAGATTAGAAAGTGGAGGGGTGGATTGAATGACAGGGCAAACATTGGGATGGGACGAGCCTCCGACATGGCAGATAGAACGCTGTCAGAGAGTCTGATTTGACTGTTACGTTAATGATAATGTTTGGGAAATTGTGATAAAATGCATAATATTGGATCAATAATAATAGCTAATCTCAGTGATCCGAGAGGACATTTCGTTAAAAATGAGACTTAAGAATGTTAGTAGCCTTGCATGTTAGACTAGTCAACTCACTACTGATATCCTGTGAGTATTGATAAATTAAGCACTGTGTGTGTGTGTGTGACATATGAAGCTCTGGTGATGTGAAAACGTGTCCCCGTCAGATTGAACATTTTCCCCATCCTGTATATGAGCCTAGCTCTTCTAAAACTGTTTCATGATCGAGTAGTACCTTTTCAGAAAGGCTCTCTCTGCTCCCTCAGCAAGCAGTTTGTCCACTCTGTATGTGGACTGCAGTCATCGTAACAGCATGTGTTGTAATATTGCCTGTGACATGGCTAAGCAGAATGACAACCAGCTGGAACGTGTTACACATCAAGATGGAAGTACTTCTCCGACTCACAACCTGACAAGACAGTCATACTGTAGCTGAAAGGGCCAAGCTCATTGACATCACATGAGGCCAGGGGGGACTATTCTTGAGGGCACAATGTCACAGAAAGCTCCTATAGAGAAATACATGGTGTAGAACAGACATGGTTCACTGTCATTTAGAATGAAGAAGTGTCTCACCTCCATACATTAGCCTACATTCATATCTGCATAATTATCTGCACACCTGCTAGAGCAGTTGCAGGTGCAAAGAAGTGACTGTGGAAAGGGAATACTCCACACTACACTGCATCTTGCTGTGCTACCATGGTCAGAAGCTCAGACACTCAGGAGTTTTGATGAAAGCCACAGAATGAAAAACATATCTCATTATAGTCTGTGTAATGTTGGAGGGAGATTTCCTTTTCCCAGTATCTGCAAAGCTCTGAAAAGTTGTACTCTGCTGAATAAGCCCCAGGTGTTATTGGGTAAATAAAGGTTTAGTTGTGTTGTCACTGTTATGTGTCTCAGTTGGTAGAGCATGGTGCATGCAACAGCAAGGTTGTGGGTTCAATTCCCATGGGGGACAAGTATGAAAATGTATGCACTCACTACTGTAAATTACTATGAGTTAAAGTGTCTGCTAATGTGCATTTGATGAAGGGTTGTATGGTGACAGTGGTGGGTGTGTGTGGCGAGGACGAAGTCCCAGGAGTTCTCATGTTTAGATCCCCTGAGTCAGGGTAGAGGTCAGATGAGGTTTAGGGTGTGGTGTTAGAGGGAGGGCTGGAGTGGCTGTGATTTGTCACCAGGCAGACCAGCATGGCCAGATGGTCCTATGAAAGATCTGACAGGAGGGAGCCAATAATAGGAGGACATTGGAGAGGCACTTATCAGCCTTTCACTGATGGGACTCTAATAGTGTCCTCACAAAACATTGCAACATTCACTTGTTATTTGCTTCTTTCAAACGATTACCACAAAATAGAATTACATAGAATTGCAAATTCTCATAGACGAAGAAGTACTGCTAGTCCTTATTGTGCCTGCACTGTTTTGTACACAGTGAAGCTCCAGGTCATCTCACTTATATAGATAGACATTATGTTGTAATTGTGAGCAGGGCTTGGGTTCTATGCCATTCACAGGGCTGGCCATTGTGCTATCTTTCAAATGGGCGGGCTACACAGGAATTGCTGGAGAGCCAGGTCTTTCATGGAGCGGGTCTGTTACTTTGACACTCAGCTCATTTGGCAGAAAGAGGTTAGACAGTATGCAAGGCTGCAGATTATTTAATAGGCAACACAATGGCACCAGACAGAAACATGTGGATGAGGAAGTGATGATGAAGGCTTTCAGATCCCACTATTAGCTCTCCGCTGCTATCTCACCATTGTCATAGTAAGTAGTCAGTTAATTACCTGAAATTCTACACATTTTGCCATGGTGTGTAAAGACAATGTTGCACATTTTCTAGCAGAGAAAACTTTGTCTTTAAAAAAATAAATCCTGCAATTCTACACGTTTTGCCATGACTTATGCCATGTTCATATGATATCTGTGTGCAAGTGATAATCAAAATCAATGGGGGCCCGCTGCAGGTCATGGACCCTGAACACATGCCCTGCATGCCTGGTCTGTAATTTGGTGATAATTTGGCCTACTACAAGGTTTAGATAGCTGGCTAGACTAACTTATCTTTAGATATTTTTTGACATAGTTAGTTGAGTGACTGACATAACAAGTGGGAAACTGCTGATACTCTACCACATTTCAAAATGGCACCTTGTGTATTCAACTTTTCTAATTCAACAGTCCCTTTTCGTCCGGGCCCTACGCACAGCCCAATGTTTGCGTATAGGAAGCTCTGTAAGTAGCTGTCAAGTGGTGGGGTTGACTTTGTTTGGTCATTTTTTCGAGGTTAAGTTTCTCACATTCTGTTCTCATATTCATGAAAGCACAGCTGACGTCTTGTTCAAAATGCATGCTGCTAAGTCTAAATTTGGCCAAGATACAGTATATGAAAATATTTTTATCTGTAAAATTTGGGGGAGTTGCTACAATGAGTGTCACTCATACCACTTTATCTTTCCAGATCTGTTACAAAGCTCATCAGTGTCTATTGGATTTTAATGAATGGTCTAACACAGAAACAGGTGAAGGCCGTAATACAGTATGGTTGGCAGGGGAAATGCTTAGGGAAACTGAATGCTCCAAGTGCACTAGTCTTTAAGTGTTACACATTCAGATGGATAAGGGGCTTTCATTGGAGCCTTTGATTTGACTCCCTGGCTTTGAAACGTGACGGCCTTTGCCTTTCAACAGGAACGTGATGCCTCTTGGGGACTTAAGGGCTTCTAGTGTCCTCACATACTGTAGTAGCACACAGCTGGGTTCAGCAGGTTGTGGAAGAGACCATACAAACCTTGTCCTTAGCGAGTCCATTCTGGGCTGTATTTTCAGCTGGCGTTAAGGAGGCGCAAGTGTCAAACACACGTTAGTTTGCATTTTTGAACCGTTAAAGACAGCGCTCTGCTATTTTCAAAATGTTGCGCAAGGATTTGTAATTTACCTGTCTTATAGCAGCTCGTTTGCTCTCAGATAGGAGGGGTGGAACTATTGGAGGTGTGTCCTTAAGAACACGATCCAGAGTGCTAATTTCAGGCAGCGCGTCTAGGGTTATTTAAGACCAACCAAAAGCTGGTTTTAGTGGCAATGCGGTTGGTTTTGGCATGAATTTTGACATCGGAAATGCAGCCTAACCAGTCGAGACACACACTGCCCATATGCACATGGAATAATATGCTTTTGGTGCTTGTATAATTCGTATTTAGAAACTGCTACCCTTACCCCAGGCCTACTATAATGAAGGCTAGTTCAACAGCAATGGCTTGTGTCTTTTTTTATCCTGGCGATGTTATGATATCATTACATTTCACATGTATTTATTGTTGTAAAAAAATTAAAAATAAGATTGTTTGTTTTTCTTTTAATTTATTACAACCAAACATATTAGAATGATTCACCTTGATTTAATGGTGACGACGTCTGTGGCACGTATACAATGCAACTTCTGGAGTTGTGTGAATGGGATCTGATCTGTAAAATGGTTCCGATTATGTTCATGAAACATATTTGGGAGCAGTACAACGGTGAGTGGACATTCTCCCTTTCTCTTTATATTGGATCCTTGTCCAGCTACTGGGAAATGTTTGGATGTGCGTAAAACCCTCCGTCGTCTGTGTTGTTTGAATGTTAAATGTTTCTGTAAACCATTTAACAAACCATAACGGACTGACATTGGAATTGGAGTTGATTCCAAGGCAATACATAAATACACAACTTGAAGCAACCACATATTTTGCCATGGAGCACTATCTGATTGTCCAACTTGTTTATTTATCAAAACCCAACCCTTTTGCGCCAATGCCAGCAAGTCCACCAATAATTGTGGTTGTGAAAATAGCACAAATATTTCTGACACACACCCCGAACCTATAGTTCTACCACCAACGCTTAGATGTACCATTGCGTTAGGTTTATTAAAATAGAGCCCTCTGTGTCAATGCGTAGGCCTATTTCTCCTTCCATGTGCTGAATAACGTGAACATCTGCTGAGTTCGCTTCACACACCACTGCTTGTTCACAAAAGTGACATCACTGCATTTCTTACCAAAGCTCGTTGTTTTACGCGGTCCCTTAAGATTGAGAGACAAGGCTCTTATTCATATCTTTGCTGTTTAGTTTGTTTGTTAGCTTGTTTTTCAAAATGTTTGTGTCACATGCTATTATGGGGACAATACTGTACAAAGAACCTGCCTGCTGGAGCTTGGTACCGACATGGTGTCAATGCGGGTGCATTTAAATGTATCCATATGGCATTGAATACATTTTCAGCAGCAGACCACTTAGTCCTTTCTCCCAAAATAGCATTTTGGAACGACCAGGTATGTTGTAATAATTGGCGAATAGGGACGGTGCACATGCCAGATCATCGTAGCGATTGTATATGAGCCGTGTAGAGAATTTTGCTCATGAATGAACTGCACAGCCAGGAAGAATCTTAGCTGAATAATTCATATCCATCTGTGCGCAGGCAGAGGTATGGGCATGTAGGCTCGGCTGCCACCTGCAACCATTCACACACATTCACACGATCACGTCAGATGTGAAGACCCCAAAAAAACATAGTGCTGTGGAAGAGAATGGTAGATGGAGAGACCCAGTAGTGCTATGATAGAGTAATAATACAATGAGCTAGACCTTAAAGGGATACATCGGGATTTTGGAAATTATTTAGTTCCCCAGAGTCAGATGAACTCATGGAGACCATTGTTATGTCTCTGTATCCAGTATGACGTAGTTTCGCGAGCCAATGTCAAATAGCGCTAGCAAAATGACTGTAAGTCTATGGTATCTACTAGCATGCTAGCAGTTACCATAGGCTTCCAGTCATTGCACTAACGCTAATTAGAAACTTCCTTCCTGGAGGGGTCCGGGGGTAGAATCTGAGGAAGATATGTAACTTGTTGTAACTTGTCACTCTGATGTTAAAAGCGAGTCCCGGCAGAAATGATTTTTTTTTTTAAATAATAATTGCAGTGGCGGAATCTAATTTAGATGAAACACTGAAGTCACTACTAATACTATTACAGTGCATTTCTCTCTCCTTGCCAACTGTGTGTCTCTGTCATTGACTTTTATGTTCCAGTTGTGCTGAGCTATTTAAAACAGGGCGAGATAATCCTGTTACGAGAGCTGAGAATGCATCTCCCAACATGCAGCTGTATTCATGACAGATCACGTGGGGATTCCGTTGTGGATCGGTGTGATGCATATAGGGTTGTTTTTAGACATTTTTCTTTGCAGAGGCTGGTGCTGTGGGCCACGTGATGGTCATGTGATCTTGAGGGATCATGAGATGCCGCCAAGTGAGACACACCACGGATTAACATAATCCTGTGGGGAACGTGTGTGATGCTTGATGGTCTTCATTTACATATCCCTGAGGTCGGACCAGAAACACAAAACAATACGAGCTTCTTGTTCCTCACACTTGAGCGTGTTTTTAATGAATGCTGAAAACAGTTAACCCTTAAAGGCTAGAAGGGGGTTTATGCCTCCCTCTCTTGTAGACAGAGGACAGCGAATTTGACCCAGTTGTCTTTTTCATCTCGTGTGTCACAGTAACACAGTTGCAGCTTGTGGTTTGGTTGAAGGCATTAATAGGAGGTACATGACAAGTACTGTATATGACAAGTATTGTCTTATTTAACATTTAGCCATCAGATTTTTCTATAAGTCTTCACCTTACAGCAAGCATTAATGCTTTTAACCATAGGCGTGTATCATGCTTTTTGATGTGCGGATGGGGCATTTCAGGTATATCTAGATGCTGTCTCTCAACTTGTACATTATACCACAACAATCATGTGCCCTTTAGGTAGAGTAATGCACCTTGGTTTGCAAGTAGCAGCGGTGACAGTTTCTGGTTCTCTTACATGGGGCCCCAAAGGAGTCACAGAGCTGGTGTTGTTGCGGTGTTGCTACGTTGCAGGTGCCAATATGAAACGTACAGCGTATGTTTCACTGCATATCTGTCTAGACTGAGGAAATGGATTTAGCACCAAGCTGTGAGAACACCTGCATTTACACATGACCTAATATGATTAGACCCCCACTGACTGGGAGCAAAGGTTATCTGTAGGTCAAATCCTTACAACATGCTATGCTTCCAAGTATTTAATTAAATCATAAATCCGTTGTCTTTGTCTGTTGTCAGATAAATGAGGTATGTTAGCGAGCTCAATACTATTTCAGGCATTTGTAAATCGATGGTGTACTTGCACTTTGGTGTACTCTTGATGTCACGGTTGTTGTCGTTAGTAAATGAGATTGTTTTTCCGTCTCTGGCAGTGTTGGCAGCTTGGTCCCTTGACATTTAGCTAAGACAAGATGAAGTGAAAAGCCTCAAGAGAAACTATTTTGAGCCTTGAATCCATTTCTTGCTGTTCTGCTGTCAACTGTGAACAAGTAGTTGAGAAAAGTGTTTTTAATGAAGTTGTGCAAATGGAACATTGAGTAAGAGAAGTTATCTTTTGAAATTGAGTATTTACAGTTTAGGAATATACAGCAGTTTATATTAATCTGGGGATCCGATAAAAGTTCATAAAACAATTTACTTTTATACACGATATATTCATACTTTATGATAATGGAAAAACAGTACCATTAATGTTCCATCCACACGGCTTTGCTATTATTAATTACGTAGTCATTACAGGCCTGTTATGAATCAAACCTACTATGCAATACTCAAACAGCAACATTAACATTAAAATGCGGCATGAAGAAATGTTTACTAACCCTCTTATTATTTATGTCTATGGTGTTTTAACTGGTATTCTATTTACAAACATCCTTAACTCATCCGTAACTCATTTCATCTTATTTTGGGATTTGACAGAATTATTTACGCTGGTTTATTTAGTGTGAAGCTTGTGTGGGTGTGTGTTAGCGTAAACAAGGCCCAGTTAGATAGACAGTGTTGACTGCTTGCTAGAGCTCCGATCGGTCTATCTATGGGGAGCAGGATTAAGATATCGCTCAGTGTGCTTCTCCTGTACACCATGGGCAAAAAGGGTTGAGTAATGTTTTATTTTAACCTTAGGGCTAGATGCAGTGTCAACAGCCAATGCATGTTGATCTAGGATATCTTTGATTTACCAGTAGAGATTTTCAGTCTGTAGTAATTCCATTTTTTTGTCTATGTGAGTGTAGTGTATAATGGTCCCATGTTTTACTTCAAGCTCTTCACCCTCTACTCTGTCAATCATCCTTAATGAATTTGTATATTCAATACATGTGATGCATATTACATTGCACACATGAACATGAATTTTGCTCACAAATGTTTCTTTCTTTTTACCGCTGCAGGGAACGTCAACCTTAAATCAACTTGATGGGGAAAACTAGGAGAGTCCCTTTAAGATGACACGCACAGACCCGCCTGACATACTGGTATCGACTGTGTATAAAGATATAAAAGTGTTCCCCGTTTCTTCGCACTCCAAGTCCTCCCAACCCCCCGAACAATGTGATTCCCCAAACCGAAGCACACTGGACAACAATCAGGATAACAAGAGGCACTGCCGTACCTTTGACTACAAGTCACTGGAGTACCCCAAACACCACACATTCTCAATGGAGCACCCTTACAGGAGGGCTGACAGGCATGCTGCTAATCCAGATGTGGCCTGGAATGCCTTGGGCCGCCAGCAGGGATACCGTTTTTCTGCACCGGACATTTTCAACCACAGACTGACCCCTCAGCCATTGGTCTCAGACATGGCTAGTGAGGTGGTTGTTCCAGTGCAAAGGAAAAGGACCAGGTCAAAAAGTGCCCCCAGAGTCCAAACTAACCTTACCCCTGTGTCCTTTGAGGAGTCCCCTTCCATGGGGAGGAGGGGTAGGGAAGCCCGGAGGGCACCTAGGGACCCTAACTGGAGACCAGAGGTGTCACCACGTAGGGAGTGCTCCTACGCAGCAACCAGGGCACTCATGCATGAGGTGCATCCCATCAAGCTCCAGCCACAGAGGAGTGATGCCAGCCGATATTCACCCCTCTATGTTGCTGACCATGTAGAAGAGGGAGGGCCGGACAAGCCGGCCACCAGCCCTCACGTCAGGTGTCGGGTGGACATCAAACCAGATGCGGCTGTCTTGCAAAATGCTGGACGGAAGCCTGCTACACCCAGAGTTGACATACCTTGGCAGAGGTACCCTAGTGGAGGAAGCAGGAGCCTGACAGTACCTCGCCATTTCACCTTCTCAAGGACCTCAACTCCCACTGACTCTTTTGGTGGTGAGTATGGGCAGGCATACCAGTATTCCCGCAGCATGCCAAATAGTTACATTCAGCCCATGGAGATGCCTCTGCAAAGAATGCCTTCCCCAGGTGATTACTATGGCAGGGAACGCAGGGCTCATTCCAGCCCCAATGTGCCAACCAAATTATTTTATGCAGACGACCCTGGGAGGTATGTGGCCACAGCCCCTCCCCAACCAAGGACTTACTATCAGGATGATCGCTATAGTATGCCAAGCCAAAACCTCACTCCCAAAATGCAGTATGTACAGGATCCAAGGACACGCATGGTGCATTCTGTACCAGCCAGATCCTATTATACAGAGGTAGAGCCTTACCCATACCCAGTTCAAGCTGCATATCCGAAAGCCTATGCAGCAAGTGAACCAGGGCCATATATCATTCAGACCCCGCCGGCAAGAACATTCTATGGAGATGATCTAAGGACTTATCAAATTCAGTCTGTTCCCCCGCGGATATATTACGCAAATGAGATGTATACACCTTCACAGGAGCATCACATTCCAGCAAGGGCATATTATACAGAGGGGCGTCGACATGCCCGAGTCGTCCAGCCTCAACCAGATGACTGGTATGGCTCTGAGGTGTCTGGTTATTCCACCCATCACCCTGCCTCGTATGGCTCTCAGGTCACCCCGACCAGAGCTGTTAGGCAAGAGCCAGCGCTAACACCATGGTATGCTAACCCGTGCATTGAGCCGCCACGAATCGGCACCGATTCCAAACCTTACTCGAGGTCTTGGGATAATATCCTCAACTCCCGTGTGGAGAGGGAGCAGCCTATTCCAGTTCAGCGGGGTCGGAGTTATGAGAATCTTATTGCCCAGGCAAAGCGCACTGCGTCCGAAGATGACAGACCACAGCCAGTAGTTGTCAACCTTTCCAGTTCACCGAGACGTTATGCAGCCTTGTCTTTATCTGATAACTCTCTAATTGACAAAAGCCCAACATCAGAGTCAGGGAAGACCACCTCTAGTAAGCTCTGGTTCGTCGCCCCTGAGATCACCATCACTGATAATGACATTCGACCAGGCAACCTTAACAAGTTCGAGGCACGAAGAGCCAGCTGGGATGTGCTGCACTCTAAAAGTGCTGTGGTTCCAGAAGCTTCTCAGCCAGACACTATGTCCTGCTCCGTGGACTCTACCAAAGAAAAGACGCACAACAGCGCCTCTCTACAGCAAAGCCTGGAGCAACTTGATGAGCTTCTAGCTGATCTTGTTACTGACTACAAACCCCCTGCCACTAGGAGGCCAAGTGAGGATTTGCTGGACCAACTCAAGAAGCTGATCGATGAAGAAGAAGCAGCATCTCTGTCCAGAAAGGGTTCAAAGGCAGGGTCAGAGGAACCACCCCTGGACAAGCAACCCACCTCTATAAGAATGAACCCTGACGCCCTTCGAGATATGGACTGCAGCAGTGATGCCCTGAGGAGTGCAGACGAGTGCTCCCCAGACCAGAGCCCAGACGAGGACGACAGCATGATGTGCTCAAACAACAAATGCCGACGGACAGAGACCCTATTCAATGCTTGCCTCTACTTCAAATCCTGCCACAGCTGCTACACTTACTACTGCTCGCGCAACTGCCGCAGGGAGGACTGGGACATTCACAAAGAGAGTTGCCTGTATGGGCGAATCGGCAGCGTGTGCCGCCATATCATCAAGCACTGCCGGGAGACTGTCGAGGTCCACAAAGCCTTCTCGCGCATTGCCAAAGTTGGCTTCCTTTCCCGGGGAAGGGGAGTGCTCTTCCTGGGATTCCCAAACCCAGGGTTGTCTGGTAACTTCCTACAGTACGGCCTGGAGAGCCTCCAGATGTCCCCGACTTACCTGTCTCTACGGGAGCTGGACGGCTTCAAGGACAACCTGGGGGAGTATTGCAAGGAGCTCCAGGAGGCAGGCAAGGACTATGACCCAAACGAATGTTTCCTCTTGAATGTATCCATTGCCGTCGGCGAACAAATGCCTGACGGACCTTCACCAAGGAATCAAGCCCCAACTGTCAGGAAATATGCCAAGGTGGCGCTCGCCTCCTATAGCCCAGAGAAGAGTAAGGTTCACAAGAAAGAGAGGGATATGGAGACGTTGATCCTCACACCACCCCCCTGGAATGGCTGACATCGACAAAGAGGGAGAGGAGGGCAGGAAGGCCAGGGAGATCTGCTTCATCAACATCCAGCGCGAGCTGCGAATTCGAGGGGTTTTTCTACGCCACGAATATCCAAAGGTATACCAGCAGCTCTGCGAGTTTGTGGAAAGTAACAGGAGGTTCACCCCCACAACCATCTACCCCATTGACAAGAGGACTGGTAAGCAGTTCATGTGCATGATCATGGCTGCTTCTGAGCCCAGAACACTGGACTGGGTAGGCACCCCCCCATCTCCTCGATGACATTATTTAAGTGCACCTTTGGTTGTACATATATATGTATAGAAATACATATATATTGTTATACATATCTATATATCAAGCCTATTTATTATAAATGTTTGTAGATATGTATTTTACTATTGAAAAGAGATATATTCATGTCTGTGTGGTCAGTATTATTCATTATTGGAATATTGCCTGTCAGATGCGGATATGAGTACAATGGGCTCCATTATTTATTTATTTTCATCTTTGAACTTAATTCACCATTTAGTAAATGTATTCACAACATTAATCATTTATTGGTGCCAGGTCATTTTCTATTCCATTATTCTGCATTATTCTTTTTGGGGTAGGATTTTTGGTAGTAAAACTTTATTTTGTATTAATTAAAACATTTCTAAATGCATTATTTGAGGGTAAGTAAAAAGTGACTAAGTAAAACGTGACTATTTTTCATATCTGATTGAAGTGGCATATAATGCAGAAAATTTTAAAACATGTATTATTTTCTTAGCTACTCAAATACTTTCTATGCAAAGGAAAATGCTTAATGGGATAATTTCTACATTCTAGTAAAACTGTTATTTGCGCTTGATAAAAGGATACAGAAATACTATTTATATTATATTATACAATATTATATTATATTATCCAGTATCCACAGGACATACAGTAACTATCCTTCTTTTAGAATTTCACATATTTTATTAACTCTTTAACAAAAAGTTATTGATGTAATTGAAATGAATGAGATTAACAAAATACAATACTTTGGGTGGATTTAAACTAGTTCCTCAGAATGCTCAGAATGCTCAGAATGACAGAATAAAGGAAAGCTGTGCTAATCTAATCCTTTTAGAAAGGGGTTTCAAAGTCTCACTGCTTAGATTGGTAGTGCTGTAAATTGTTACCTTATTCCTGAAAGTGGTTTTATTGATGTGAGTTTCAATATAATTAATTCAATGGTGCTTTAATGTATGCTTGGTAGAATTACTGGAGCAATAACGGACTTGAAGATCAACGTAAAATGATTGATATGGTACCAGTCGTGTGTTATACACAATAGGTGTTGGCTTGTACTGTTCAATTTGAAACACTGTGAATAGTAAAAGAAGTCAATCATTCATCAACTTTAGACATGGTTGGTACCGTGGAATCATGCAATCTCATATAAGCTAGTTTATAAATTGCTATTTTTACATAATTTACAGAGCATAATATATATGAATTAGCGAGCGAGATTTGTTACAGTTATTGTCCTTAGAAAAAGGAGAGCCAGGTTTGGCAACAGTAGCTGTATGGTACGTAAAGTTTAAATGCTTGAAGAAGTTAGTTGTGTATTTGTGCTGCACTAGGTTGATTACATGTGTAATGTTTTTTTGTATGAGAATGAGAACCTTCAAAAATAAAGAGGGATATGAACAGCTATGTTGCCTCATAATTATAATTTTATTTAGCCTTAATTTGCAGATTAAAATATCGAACAAAACCTCAGTATCCAGGAAATGTTACAACGAGAACATTTCTCTAAAATGTTATTTTAGACAGATTTATTTGACAAGGGACTCAATGAATACATACATATATATCGTTTCTGGGTGAAATTGACAATTTTTCATTACTCTATGAATTCTACAGTTTATTTTAAACCAATGTTCAGTATCTACTGCTCTTTTGAGCTTAATTATCTGTCAGCATCAGGTTTACATAGAGTTCATATCGTAGCTCAACACTTTCTGAGGAAGGACTATTGTTTCTAGCCTGTAGCACATATTTCAGATATACTTGTTTGGCTGACTGGATGTGTACAGATGCAATGAGAAGTAACTGACTGCATGTAATTGTATTTATTTTCCCCAGCTTTATCATAACCTCAATGATGACAAAATACAATAACCTGCTTGATGATTTGATATTTAAACATGGTTGAGAACTATTATACTATAGAAAAAATTATTGATATTTTTTATTGTGTCAGCCATTCAAGTTAAAACAAGGAAATAAAGAGACCTCAAATGAAAAATGTTTAGAAAATGTTGTTTGTTGTATTTTTTCTACTTTCATCATATGTATCTGAGTATGTGATATTTATAAACCATATCTAATAAATGGGATGGGAACACTGGTCAATGCTCTCTGCCTGGTTTTTGGGTGGAAATATAACCACCTGATTCTGTTGTGATGGGCCACATCCCTTTGGCTAAAATGTTGTGTGTGTGTGTGTGTGTGTGTGTGCGTGCATGTGTGTCCGCTTCAGTCACTGAAAAAATAAATAAAGAGTTCCTTTCAGCTCGGTCTCACACCAGCCAATAGCAGGCCAAGCAAACCAGTTACCACTTTTAACCGTTGCACCATTTACCCTTGTTACCCAGCTCCCCTTGCAAAGCTACCATAGATATCCCCAAGTGGCTGATCGCTGAGTAGATGGCCACTGGGAGTGAGGTAAAATGCAAGTGGAGGGTTAAACTAAGTGCAGGCTGGCAGGGGGCACTAGTCCCACTCATTAGTTCATGAAAGGAAGTGAACCCGTTTGATCAACAGTGGCCCATATGTGACAATGTGTGTGTGTGTGTGTGTGTGTGTGTGTGTGTGTGTGTGTGTGTGTGTGTGTGTGTGTGTGTGTGTGTGTGTGTGTGTGTGTGTGTGTGTGTGTGTGCGTGTGTGTGTGGTTCCCCAGAGTATGGGTGAGGGATGCCTGAGAGGATCTGGGCCAGAAGAACAACCCATTCAATGTCTTTGAAACTCGTGCAGTAAGTGTACTGGGCCCATTCCTTTCATGAGCCTCCCTAGCACCAAAGGCTATGTCCTATTTCAAGTATCCAACATTTGCAGAGTTTTGGCCTCAGGAGAGGTAAGTTGCCCAAAGACGTAGCACTATAAATTATGTTTGAGATGTAGTGGAAAAATGTAATTACTGATACATAATGATTAATTTACTCAAATAGAGACTGTTCCTATGTTAATGTTATATAATATTATATATTGTTATATAATATTATATATTGTTATATAATATAATAATGTTATATAATATATCATATTAATGTTATAATATATCATATTAAGTCAAGACACTAGTAAAATGGAGATTCCCTTGCCTATGAAGAGCCTGGTTTGGTCATTGTACTACACCAAGTTCTTTATACAGTTCAAGGTTGACATGCAAACTAAACGAGACATTAAACAAGCACACCCACTGGTCACATGAAACACTGCATGGAATGTGAACTATTGGATTGTCATTTTACACTTATATTCCTACTGTGACAAACAATACACAACTCAGTCTTCCAAAGTATTTTTTTGTTGTTAAGGTTTTGCAAAAATTGCAGTAATATGGTATATTAGTTCACCGCTCAAAGGTTTAGTCCTTGGTTTAAACACAGCACTGGCCCAACGCCTTACATTTCAGACATGAGAGAAAAGTCAATACTGACGTGCATCATAAACCAATTTGGGATCAAATCTGGTTGGAAGTAATTTTCTAATTTGTCATGCTGGGATGTTTATGTTTGTGTTGATATGGGACTTTGGCGTCCCCTGGTGGTAGAATCACTAACAGGTTTTTACACGGCCAGAGAAAATAGAACACATTTTCCCCTCTTTGCAACACACCCCAGGTCAGGTGTTACCAAACTTGTTTGGACCACGACCACATTTCGATATCAGAAAGGTATTGCAACCCCACCATGTAAAAAAAAAACAGCTATTGTTTATTTTTTTTATTTGGGGCTATGACAGTAATAGTCTGACAGTATTTTTGACAGTATTTCAATCTGAAGGAAAATACATTTAAAACAATTATGAAATGCAGCAGAGAGGTAATGGGAAGATCAACAACAATTTTGATTCACATATGACTGAGTTGTCAACTAACGAGAATTGAACGTTAAATAAAAAAAATCACCATGTCATTAGATTTAGGTTAAAATTTGGGTAAAAAAAAGACAAACATTCCTGAAATTTCTTTACATTGATGTCTGTTTGCAAACCCAATCAGTTTTCCACGTTAATCAATTGTCATCACATTGAATATTATTTTTGTAGTTGTTGAAAGTTTTGATTGTTTTAATTTCAATATTAGACGTGGAGGACAGCGACAGTGACGTTTTATAGATTGAGCATGATAGTTTAGCTGCATCTGAGTCTGAGTATAAACCTGATGACAGTGACAGCTCGAGTTCCACATGTTCTCCACTGAAAAGGGATTCAACAAAGTAGATTCAACAGAAACCGTTCCGTTCGTCCAAAACGCTAATAACAAGATTACTCATGTAACCATGTGAGTTTCTCCGCTGACCCCATTTTCAAATTAGGACCCCTTGTTTGGGAAATGTTGCCCTATAGGGGTGGCAGGCAGCCTAGTGGTTAGAGCATTGGGCCAGTAACTGAAAGGTTGTTGGGTGGCAGGTGGCCTAGTGGTTAGAGCGTTGGGCCAGTAACTGAAAGGCAACCGAATCCCCGAGCTGCTCCTAGGCTGTCATTGTAAATAAGAATTCAATAAAACAGGGTCCTCTTTTCCCATTCCGGTCCAGTGTAATTTGTATATAGAATGTATTTGTTGTACTTATGATTGATGTTATCATGTCTTTATTATTATTATTTATTTTTTGTTTTACTGCCGGTGACATGTTGCCCCACCTAGTTTTCCCCAGTTGGAGACCAGCCCTTTTTGTGTGCGTGTATTACTTATTTAGGAGTTTCAAGTGATCTTTAATTTAATTAACGTATTTTGTGTGCCTTATTCTAATTTTTTATTCTAATTTTTGTGTTTTCTAATTTATGTATTGTAGACTCCTCCCCCTTGGCTGGTCTCCTTGGAGACGGGAGTTAGTCCAGGTCTGCCACACCTGGGCCTGATCAACTAACAAGCTACCTGAGCTCTTTAAAATGGAGCTTCCAGTTCACTTTGGTCAGCTGCTGGAGGAGAATGATTAGCGCCAAGCTCCTGCTGCGCCTATCTAGTGGCTTTGATTGGCTGAATGTGCCGGTGGACTTCAGTTAAGAACACTTTTGTGGTGGGAAATGGCATTCATCCAAGCTCTAGGCCTCTGCCAGAAGAGGTAGTAAAGAGCAGTTTACATTGCTTCTCTGTAGCCAAACACCAAGATAGTTTTTGCAGAGGAAGTCAGCTGGTCACACCAGCGCTTAATAGTGAGGGATGGAGACACTACTAAAACATTGTCGCCAGGGATGGAGAGGTCTTGGATCAGGCAGTATCAGGGAGGCCTTCCTAGATGAGGAGGAGCTCTGTAACTTTCAACTGGTGGTCAGACATCCTAGCTGAGCTGCAAGACACACAGATTTGCTGAAAGGTGGGGGTATGGATGGAGATCCACAGTGCCTTCACAAAGTATTCATACCCCTTGACTTATTCCACATTTTGTTGTTATAGCCTGAATTCAAAATATTTTTTTTTCTGACAGTGAAAGCATTTTTTATTTCTGCAAAAGTATTAAATACAGAAATCTAATTTACATAAGTATTCACACCCCTTTTCTATGACAGTCCAAATTGAGCTCGGGTGCATTTCATTTCTTTTGATCATCCTTGAGATGTCACTACAACTTGATTGGAGTCCACCTGTGGCCAATTCAATTGTTGGACATGACTAAGAAAGAAACACACCTGTCTATATAAGGTCCCACAGTAGACAGTGCATGTCAGAGCAGTCCAAGGAACTGTCCGTAGATCTCCAAGATAGAATTGTGACGAGATATATATCTGGGGAAGGGTACAAAACTATTTCAAGAGTGTTGAAAGTTTCCAAGAGCACAGTGGTCTCTATCATTGAGAAATTGAAAAAGTATTCACATCCCTGCATAGAGCTGGCTGTCCAACCAAACTGAGCAACTGGGCAAGAAGGACCTTGGTCAGGAAGGTGACCATTAACCCAATGACCACTCTGACAGAACTACAAAGTTCCTTGGCTGAGATGGAACCCTGCCAGAAGGACAACCGTCTCTACAGCAATTAAACAATCTGGGCTTTATGGAAGAGTGGCCAGACGGAAGCCACTCCTGAGAAAAAGGCACACGACAGAAAGCCTGGAGTTTGCATAAAGGCACGTGAAAGACTGAGATCACAAGGCAAAAGATGTTGTTGTCTGATGAGACAAAAATTTAACTGTTTGGGCTGAATGCAAAGAGCTATGTCTGGCGAAAACCAGGCACAGCTCATCACCCGTTTAACACCACCTCTACCGTAAAGCATGGTGGCCGCAGCATAATGCTATGGGGATGCTTTTCAGCATCAGGGACTGGAAGACTGGTAAGGATAGAGGGGACAATGAACCCTAGACCTACTACAATTTGCATACCGCACCAACAGATCCACAGATGATGCAATCTCTATTGCACTCCACACTGCCCTTTCCCACCTGGACAAAAGGAACACCTATGTGAGAATGCTATTCCATGACTACAGCTCAGCGTTCACCACCATAGTGCCCTCAAAGCTCATCACTAAGCTTAGGACCCTAAGGACTAAACACCTCCCTCTGCAACTGGATCCTAGACTTCCTAACGGGCCACCTACAGGTGGTAAGGGTAGGTAACAACACATCCGCCACGCTGATCCTCAACAGGGGGCCCCTCAGGGGTGCGTGCTCAGTGGCCTTCCTGTACTCCCTGTTCACTCATGACTGCCCGGCCAGGCACAACTCCAACACCATCATTAAGTTTGCTGATGACACAACAGTGGTAGGCCTGATCACCGACAACGATGAGACAGCCTACATGGAGGAGGTCAGAGACCTGACAGTGTTGTGCAAGGACAACAACCTCTCCCTCAATGTGATGAAGACAAAGGAGATGATTGTGGACTACAGGAAAATAGGACAGAGCACGCCCCCATTCTCATCGACTGGCTGTAGTGGAGCAGGTTGAGAGCTTCAAGTTCCTTGGCGTCCACGTCACCAACAAACTAACATGGTCCAAGCACACCAAGACAGTTGTGAAGAGGGCACGACAAAACCTTTTCCCCCTCAGGAGAAGATTTGGCATGGGTCCTCAGATCCTCAAAAGGTTATACAGCTGCACCATCGAGATCATCCTGATGAGTTGCATCACTGCCTGGTATGGCAACTGCTCGGCCTCCAAACGCAAGGCACTACAGAGGGTGGTGCGTACTGCCCAGTACATCACCGGGGCCAAGCTTCCTGCCATCCAGGACCTCTATACCAGGCGGTGTCAGAGGAAGGCCCCCCACCCCTACGCTACTGCTACTCTCTGTTATCATCTATGCATAGCCACTTTAATAACCCTACCTGCATGTACATACTTACCTCAACTACCTCGACACCGGTGCCCCTGCACGTTGACACATTGACTCTGAACCGGTAACCCCTGTGTATAGCCCACTATTGTTATTTACTGCTGCTCTTTAATTTATTTGTTTTTCTTATCTCTTACTTTTTGCGTTGTTGGTTAAGGGCTTGTAAGTAAGCATTTCACTGTAAGCTCTGCACCTCTTGTATTCGGCGCATGTGACAAATAACATTTGATTTGAAAGGAAATATATAAAGGCCAATAAAGGCCAATCCTTGATGAGAACCTACTTCAGAGTGCAAACGAACTTAGACTGGGGCAAAAATGTACGTTCCAAAAGGACAATGGCCTCAAGCATACAGCCAAAGCAATGCTGGAATGGCTTCGGAGCAAGAATGTGAAAGTCATTGAGTGGCCCAGCAAAAGCCCAGACTTCAATCTCATTGAAAATCTGTTGAAAGACTTAAAGATTGCTGTTCACCGCCACTCTCCATCCAGCTTAACGGAGCTTGAGAAGATCTGCAAGGAAGAACGGGAGAACAAAAAAAACAAATCCAGATGTACAGACATACCGAAGATGACTCAAAGCTGTAATCTCTGCAAAAGGTGCTTCTACAAAGTATTGACTCAGGGGTGTGAATATTTATGTAAATGAGATATTTCATTTTCAATTAATTAGCAAAAATGTCTTAACATGTTTTTACTGTCATTATGGGGTATTGTGTATAAATGGGTAACACAAAATGTGAAATTTAGAATTAGAATAGAATTAGAATTGGACATGGATTCTATTTTGATGCTCATCACCCGGTACGATCAACCTGTCAGGTGAAAACAAAGAGTTCAGAGGCTAGAGCAAGGATCATCAACTACATTCAGCCGCCGGCTGATTTCTTTTTGAGCGGATGGTCAGGGGGGCTGGAACATAATTACAAATATGAAAAATACTAAAGGCTGATCTGGGAGGACCATGTACACTGAACAAAAATATAAACGCAACATGTAAAGTGTTGGTCCCATGTTTCATGAGCTGAAATAAAAGATCCCAGATATTTTCCATACGCACAAAAAGCTTATTTCTCTAAAATGTTGCGCACAAATTTGTTTACATCCCTGTTATTGAGCATTTCTCCTTTGCCAAGACAGGTGTGGCATATCAAGAAGCTGATTAAACAGCATGATCATTACACAGGTGCACTTTGTGCTGGGGACAATAAAAGGCCACTAAAATGTGCAGTTTTGTCACAGAAGACAATGCCACAGATGTCTCAAGATTTGAGGGAATGTGTAATTGGCATGCTGACTGCAGGAATGTCCACCAGAGCTGTTGCCAGATAATTTAATGTTAATTTCTGTACCATAAGCACGTTGTTTTAGAGAATTTGGCAGTACGCCCAACCGGCCTCACAAGCGCAGACCATGTGTATGGCGTCGTGTGGGCGAGCGGTTTGCTGATGTCAACGTTATGAACATTGTGCCCCATGGTGGCAGTGGAGTTATGGTATGGGCAGGCATAAGCTATAGACAACGAACACAATTACATTTTATCGATGGCAATTTGAATGCACAGAGATACCGTGACGAGATCCTGAGGCCCGTTGTCATTCCATTAATCCACCGCCACCACCTCATGTTTCATGTTCCATGTTGCAAGAATCTGTACACAATTCCTGTAAGCTGAAAATGTCCCTGTTCTTCCATGGCCTGAATACTCACCAGACAGGTCACGCTGTGAGGCAAATGGTCACACTTGATACTGACTGGTTTTCTGATCCATGCCCCTACTTTTTATTTTAAGTTATCTGTATTCCCAGTCATGTGAAATCCATAGATTAGGGCCTAATGCATTTATTTCAATTGACTAATTTCCTTATATGAACTGTAACTCAGTAAAATCTTTGAAATTGTTGCGTTTATATTTTTGTTCAGCATAGAACGGGCAGTAGTGAGAGCTCTTAGGTGCTAATGGATAGGGTTCAGCCACCACAGGTCTGTCCTGCAAGAACAGGTCTTAAACATTTTGTAAAACATCACAGCACAATTAAAAAAATATATGGCACATGGAAACCAAACAAGAGTGGTCTATGGTGATAGGTGGGATGGGTCTTGTTGTATTCAGAACAGATTTATTCAGATGATGGGTTCACCACACCAAACTCCTCGAGTACTGACTGCTCACATAGAAAGTGAGAGTGTAAAAGTGGTTCTATGAAAAGATAGAAGAAAAGAATAACCATGAGTATAGGCTTACAAACAATATACAGGCCCAGTAGATAGTGAGGGTATACAGTTGAAGTCAGAAGTTTACATACACCTTAGCCAAATACATTGAAACTCAGTTTTTCACAATCCCTGCCATTTAATCCAAGTAAAAATTCCCTGTTTTAGGTCAGTTAGGATCACCACTGTATTTAAAGTGACATGTCAGAATAATAGTAGAGAATGATTTATTTCAGCTTTTATTTATTTCGTCACATTCCCAGTGGGTCAGAAGTTTACATACACTCAATTAGTATTTTGTTGCCTTTAAATTGTTTAACTTGGGTCAAATGTTTTGGGTAGCATTCCACAAGCTTCCCACAACAAGTTTGGTGAATTTTGGCCCATTCCTCCTGACAGAGCTGGTGTAACTGAGTCAGGTTTGTAGGCCTCCTTGCTTGTGTAACAGTATAGCTTCCGTCCCTCTCCTCGCCCCTACCTGGGCTCAAACCAGGGACCCTCTGCACACATAGACAACAGCCACCCTCGAAGAATCGTTACCCATCGCTCCACAAAAGCCGCGGCCCTTGCAGAGCAAGGGGAACAACTACTTCAAGGTCTCAGAGCGAGTGACATCACCAATTAAAACGCTGTTAGCGCTCACCCCGCTAGCTAACTAGCCATTTCACACCGGTTACACTCTCACACGCTTTTTCAGTTTTCCCCATACATTTTCTATAGGATTGAAAGTCAGGGCTTTGTGATGACCACTCCAATACCTTAAGCCATTTTGCCACAACATTGGAAGTATGCTTGGGGTCTTTGTCCATTTGGAAGACCCATTTGTGACCAAGCTTTAACTTTCTGACTGATGTCTTGAGATGTTGCTTCAATATATCGACATAATTTTCCTTCCTCATGTAGCCATCTATTTTGTGAAGTGCACCAGTCCCTCCTGCAGCAAAGCACCCCCACAACATGATGCTGCCACCCCCACCCTTCGCGGTTGGGGTGGTGTTCTTCGGCTTGCAAGCCTCCCCTTTTTCCTCCAAACATGACGATGGTCATTATGGCCAAACAGTTCTATTTTTGTTTCATCAGACCAGAGGACATTTCTCCAAAAAGTACAATCTTTGTCCCCATGTGCAGTTGCAAACCATAGTCTGGCTTTTTTATGGTGGTTTTGGAGCAGTGGCTTCTTCCTTGCTGAGTGGCCTTTCAGGTTATGTCGATATAGGACTTGTTTTACTGTGGATATAGATACTTTTGTCCCTGTTTCCTCCAGCATCTTCACAAGGTCCTTTGCTGTTGTTCTGGGATTGATTTGCACTTTTCACACCAAAGTACGTTCATCTCTAGGAGACAGAACGTGTCTCCTTCCTGAGTGGTATGACGGCTGCATGGTCCCATGGTGTTTATACTTGCGTACTATTGTTTGTACAGATGAATGTGGTACCTTCAGGCGTTTGGAAATTGCTCCCAAGGATGAACCAGACTTGTGGAGGTCTACAATTTTGTTTCTGAGGTCTTGGCAGATTTCTTTTGTTTTTCCCATGATGTCAAGCAAAGAGGCACTGAGTTTGAAGGTAGCCTTGAAATACATCCACAGGTACACCTCTAATTGACTCAAATTATGTCAATTAGCCTATCAGAAGCTTCTAAATCCATGACATAATTTTCTGGAATTTTCCAAGCTGTTTAAAGGCACAGTCAATTTAGTGTATGTAAACGTCTGACCTACTGGAATTGTGATACAGTGAATTGTAAGTGAAATAATATGTCTGTAAATAATTGTTGGAAAATGTACTTGTGTCATGCACAAAGTAGATGTCCTAATCGACTTGCCAAAACTATAGTTTGTTAACAAAAAATGTGTGAAGTGGTTGAAAAACGAGTTTTAATGACTCCAACCTAAGTGTATGTAAACGTCCGACTTCAACTGTACATGCTAGTAGATAGAATACACATGACATACACAAATAATGCAACAACATCTAATTTCCCTGTCTGACAATGATTTTCCCCACTTTCAAGAATCTCTGAGTTAATCTCTACACATTTTGCTGAGACATAGAAAGTGTTGCAGTTTTACAGCTAATTTCCTGTAAAAAAAAATGTTTTATTATGGTTTATGACGTTTTCATATGCTATATGGTGGCTAAATGTCGCCATCGTGTGTGGAATATACAAGAAATAAGAGCAAAGTGGTGATATTTATTTATTTATTTCTATTTGGGAACGAAATAATCGAATGGATTTTGGAGACCGATGCACGTGATGAAAGCTGTCAATCAAAATACGTTAGGCGAGGAGTGCTGATTATGACGTAAACTGCGTCCCCTTTCTATTTCTACTGTTCCATAGATGCAACATTCTAAACACGTTGTAAATTCCAGTGTTTTCCACACAGTGGCTCATTAGCAAAGTTACACTTTATGCTGCTACATCTGAGTTTAAAGATTGCAATAATTACTGTATGAATTGGCCTACAAGACTCGGGTAAGTAAAAGGCAACATTTGATTCAAAATGCCCGGTTTTAGTCGGTGTTTTTCGACGCATCATCTTGACCATTCTATGCTGATTTATGCTCACAAAATGCGAGAATAGTTTCCACGATGAATACTCAATCAATGAATCAGAAGAGAAATTGGTACATATTTGCTGTAGGACCCAATATTTGCCACAGGTTGACACTGTTGTCCAATTTTGTGCTTTAAGTAAGATGAAGTTGTCCATGACAACACTTGCCAAAGGTGTGTTTAGTTTAGGCCTGGCATTTGAAATCAATCTCCTTATTTTTCTCACAGTCATGTCTAGAAGAAGTGCAAGGCTTCTTAATGGAGGGTACTATGACCAGTCCTCTGATGACGAATCCTCTGGCTCCATGGTCTCCTACAAGGAAAGCCCTGTGCCTAGGTGTGTGAGTGAGAGAGTATTGCTGTGTGTGCTATGGTGCTTAGTGCACTTAACGGTGTGTATCAAATCAAAATGTATGTGTGTCTGTCTCTCTCTCAGGGTATTCAACAAGAGGAAAATGAGAACTGGGGGCCATAAGGGAATCCAAAAGCCAAATCAGCCAATCAACGGCGATGAATTAATTGGTATTGCTGAAATCACTTCCTGCCTGCGCTAGGGGTTGTCCAGATTGATAACCCTTATCTAGCCTTTTGTCCCTTGTTCTGTTTTGCCAATGATCATATGAGTTGTGACAGCACAGGATACCTAGTCCCTAGCCTGGGTTAGACACTTTTGTAGATTGGAAATACTATGCAATAATATGCAATGTATTCCTAAAGTTCTCCCTCCCTCACCCTTTTTTCCTCTCCCTCTTGTTCTCTCCCCCTCTGTCAGGCATTGCGCCAACTGTTAGGGCCGTCCAGAGAAGGCCGACCTTCCTGTCTCCTACTGTGGCCCCTGTTCCTGTGACCCCCGCTGCCTCTGTGGCCCTGCAGCCCAGCATGAGTTCCTCCAGCATTGGCTTCACCAGAATTGACAGCTCTGGCTACTGCTCTGATTCTGAGGAGCCACTGAGGGCCAAGACATGCTCCAACAGGAGCCTGTCCAGCGGGATAGGCACTAGGGCCAGCGCTAGCTGCAGTGAGTTCAGTGTGTCTGTCTATGAGAGCCAAAATTAGCTCGTCATTTTGCTTTGCCTTGTTTGTTAGCATTAGCATTATCTTTGGCTCTGTGTCCCTGTAGGCTGGTCATGTTTCCCGAATGGTTTGCCATCCTGGTTTGTCATCTTCCTCCTGCCCGTTCTCCTGACCTTCCGTGAGTGTGACGTTACATTCAAATCAAATTAAATCACATTTTAATGGTCACATACACATGGTTAGCAGATGTTATTGGGAGTGTAGCGAAATACTTGTGCTTCTAGTTCCGACAGTGCAGTAATATCAAGTAATCGAACAATTCCACAACTACCTAATACACACAAATCTAAGCAAAGGGATGGAATAAGAATATATACATAAATATATGGATGACCGAGCGGCATAGGCAAGATGCAATAAATGGTATAAAAATACAGTATATACATATGGGATGAGTAATGCAAGATATGTAAACATTATTAAAGTGGCATTATTAAAGTAACTAGTGATCTATTTATTAAAGTGGCCAATGATTTCAAGTAGGCAGCAGCCTCTCTGTGTTAGTGACAACTGTTTAACAGTCTGATGGCCTTGAGATAGAAGCTATTTTTCAGTCTCTCGGTCTCAGCTTTGATGCACCTGTACTGACCTCGCCTTCTGGATGGTAGCGGGGTGAACAGGCAGTGGTTCGGGTGGTTGTTTTCCTTGATGATTTTTTTGGCCCACACAGTCATGTTCACACATCTGATGGTGTTCCCCACCATGAGCCTCAACCTTCCAATGAACCGCCCGACTCAACCTGACTCTCCACTCGACCTGACTCCAAAGGCTACGGTAGGACCTCTTGTTTTTCATCTGTCTTTTGGTGACGTCTCTCATGGCACTCTATATAGTGCCCCACTTATGTGGACTCTGGTCAAAGGAAATGCGCTACATGGGGACTAGAGTGCCATTTGGTACAAACTGTTATCTATGTTTTGATTGGGTGAATTCTGCAATGAAGCTATGCATGGGCAACACTCTTGTTGACTAGTTAAAACTCTTTCTACAGTATGGAACTCCTATCATGGATTCAGCTCTCAAAAACAAAATGGACACCATCCAGGTACAAAGTAGAGAGGGGCGCCTGGGTGGAGAGAGAATGCACAAAATGTTTGCACACATTCATTTATCTGACTTGTGCTTGTCTTGCAGAGAGAAATTGAGATTCTTAAACAGAAAGCACAACAGCACAGAGCCATTTCCCAGGTGAGAATACCCTATCTATCCTTTTGTAACGACATACCAAGACAAAAAAAGGTTTAAAACACAGGTCTAGTTATGTATTTTGTCTGATATTCAGGGATTCTTTTCATTATTTTTTTTGTGTCGTATTGCCAGTTTGTCATTTGAGAAGTGGTGTCAATAATTGCCCTTCTGGGATGAATAAACACAATTCAATTGAATAAACTTTGTGTCCACCAGCAGATGGTACAAAGACTGAATATAGACATGAGGGGCGTAAGGAGCGAGATTAACAAAGTCAGAGGGAAAGTGAACAGGTGAGTGTGGACCAGTCTTTAAACAACCCATATAGTCCCTAGCTCCTACCCCATAAAATAAAAGGTATGTTGTATTCTATTCTATTCTAGAAGACAAATCTCTGATTCTCCCAAAGTAGAAAATACATTTATTTTGTGTTTCATTCTATTGTAGTGTCTCTATTTCTGTCTCTACTGCCGGAGAGCGTCTGGCCCAGGACGCTGCCGAGTTCAGCAGCAAGATGGTTGATTTCCAAGAGGAACAATCCATTACCACACAAAGGGTCAGAGCCCTGGAGGACACCAGTGATACGGTAACACACACGTACACGCAGGCACATGTGCATACACACAGACACACACCCTTCTCCTAATGTGCGTGATCTCTGTGTTATCTCTAGCTGCAGCAACAGGTGACCTCCATTCAAAACCAGCCTCCCCCTGCTCCCACACCAAAAAACATACACCTGACACCTGATTTTAAAGAGGCCATGGAGAAATTGCTGAGTGACCGACTGGCCCAGGTGGATTTATTTATTTTCTCGTAAAATAAACAGAAGATGTGATGCGTTTTTTAAAAGTTGACCATTTGTGATTGTGTCTGTCTCACAGGATGAGAGATGGGACGTGAAACAGGTGATAAAGGATTGCAGTCGTCCATTGGCGGACCGACTGCCTGACTTTGCCTTGGAGTCTCAAGGTTTGTGACATCATCACTGTACTTCAGCATGTTTTCTGTATCTGTCACAGAAATATTCCCAGCACGTGTGTGGATGCTGTATAGACTACAGTATTGTGTGTGTGTGTGTGTAGGTGGCAGTATTGTAACCAGCAGATGCTCTGAGACGTATCAGACCCGTTCGGCCTGCGTGAGCTTCCTGGGGATTCCCCTGTGGTATCCTGCAGAGACCCCCCGGACTGTCATCCAGGTTGGTACCTCTCTCTCTCCCATCCAGGTACCTATATCTCTCTTTCTGAAGTCTGTTGTCGTGACCACCATGTTTAAATACAGGTTAACCCTTCTCCTACAATTTTGTCGGCCTGCAGAAGTCTAATTAACATGATACAAAAATCCCCATCAAAATCGTCTGTTTTACCTTGAGATATCTTTTTTTTTTTGTATGGGTTGTGTCTCAATACACCACATCCACCGATATCGCCCTTCCACATTCGCGGTGAAAAGTGGCAGAGCTAGAGTGATGTTTGTCAGACCATGAGACACTCCGAAAACCGGTCTTCTCACGAAAACGTCCGTAGTGTCCAAACGGTTTGGCCTACAAAGTATTATGATGAGACTCTCACGGACACAATGGTGTTCTCTGTTTTGCTCTACGTCCCCCACAAGCGCCATGGGACTTGAGCCTGTAATCGAACCCACAAATGCTGATGCTCCAGATAGTCAACTAGTCTAAAGAAGGCCTGTTTTATTGCTTCTTTAATCAGAACAACAGTTTTCAGCTGTGCTAACATAATTGCAAAAGGGTTTCTAATGATCAATTAGCCTTTTAAAATGATTAATTGGATTAGCTAACACAACGTGCCATTGGAACACATGAGTGATGGTTGCTGATAATGGGCCTCTGTACGCCAATGTAGATATTCCATAAAAAATTGCAGTTTCCAGCTACAATAGTCATTTACAACATTAACAATGTCTACACTGTATTTCTGATCAATTTTATGTTATTTTAATGGACAAAAAAATGTGCTTTCAAAAACAAGGACGTTTATAAGTGAACCCAAACTTTTGAACAGTAGTGTATACAAAAATATGTGGACACACCTGTTGCTGACAGGTGCATAAAATTGAGTACACCGCTGTGCAATCTCCATAGACAAACATTGGCAGTAGAATGGCCTTGCTGAAGAGCTCAGTGACTTTCAACGCGACACTGTCATGGGATGCCACCTTTCCAACAAGTAGGTTTGTCAAAATTCTGCCCTGCTAGAGCTGCCCCGGTCAACAATAAGTGTTGTTATTGTGAAGTGGAAACATCTTGGAGCAACAACAGCTCAACTGCAAAGTGGTAGGCCACACAAACTCACAGAACGGGACCGCCAAGTGCTGAAGCGCGTACCGAGGTCCAAACTTCCTCTGGAAGAACTGTTTGTCGAGAGCTTCATGAAATGGGTTTCAATGGCCGAGCAGCCGCACACAATCCTAAGATCACCATGCACAATTCCAAGCGTTGGCTGTAGTGGTGTAAAACTCGCCGCCATTGGACTCTGGAGCAGTGGAAATTAGTTCTTTACAGTGATGAATCACGCTTCACTATCTGGCAGTCAGACGGACTAATCTGGGTTTGGCGGGTGCCAGGAGAACACTACCTGCCCCAATGCATAGTGCCAACTGTAAAGTTTGGAGGAGGAATAATGGTCTGGGGCTGTTTTTCGTGGTTCGGGCTAGGCCCCTTAGTTCCAGTGAAGGGAAATCTTAACGCTACAGCATACAATGACATTCTCGGTTCTGTGCTGCCAACTTTGTGGCAACAGTTTGGGGAAGGCCCTTTTCAGCATAACAATGCCCCTGTGCACAAAGCGAGATCCATACAGACATTTTTTGTCGATTGGTGTGGAAGAACTTAACTGGCCTGCACAGAGCCCTGACATTAACCCCATCGAACACCTTTGGGATGAATCGCCTAACAGCAGTGCCCGACCTCACTAATGCTCTTGTGGCTGAATGGAACAAGTCCCCGCAGCAATGTTCCAACTTCTAGTGGAAAACCTTCCCAGAAGAGTGGTGGCTGTTATAGCATCAAAGGGGGTCCAACTCCATATTAATGCCCATGATTTTGGAATGGAATGTTGATGAGCAGGTGTCCACAAACTTTTGGTCATGTAGTTTTAGTTTAGTGCCTAAAGTAAGGGGTTAAATACATGTCAAAAAATATATAATAATACAAATTATGTTTAGTCTTTTTTTATCTCTCAGATATAGGACAAGCACTTCAGAACAAACTTCCTTTATATTTTTTGGGGGGGACTGTTGGTTCCATGTAGTGAATATGTTATACAATGTGATTCTATGGTTTAATAGCAGTAATGCCAAATTCAATGTTTCATCAAATAATTGTTTTATTTTGTTTTGAAAATTCAAAATCAAATAGCTAATTGATCCTTGGTATGACCACCTTAACAATTCCATATGTAGAAAAATACAAATACATGTCTTGTAACTCTGGACAAGCAGACCTGATTCAACTTGTCAACTAATCATCAAGCCCTCAATGAGTTGAATGAGGTGTTTGTCCAGGGCTACAACGAAACAGTGTACTGTTGGGGGTACTGGAGGACCAGGGTTGGGAGACACTGCTCTAGAGAGTTAAAGACGAATCATCTTTCACCCGCTCAGGGCCAGCAGGTGCTGCCTGGCAAGTGTTGGCCGTTTCCTGGGTCCCAGGGCGCTATGACCATCGCCCTGTCTCACCCCATCCACGTGACCCACGTCTCTCTGGAGCACCTCTCCACTGCCGTCTCCCCTAACGGACGTATCGACAGCGCCCCCAAGGACTTCGCCGTCTACGTGAGTCACCTCTGACCCCAGACCCCAGGGCCTGCATTCACAAAGTCTCTCAGAGTAGGGGATGGCTCTTTCCTTCCTTGATCAGAGACTATTTCCTTTTTTGTACCACAGAATCTACAGTGGGACGGTTTGCACAGGGATGTTTTAGTGCTATGTTGAATACCTTTTAATTGACTCCCTCACACTTCTTCACACTCTCTTTCTGTGTAGGGCATGTTTACTGTCAGCGAAGAGGGATCACTGCTCGGAATGTTTACATATGACCAGGCTGGAGATCCCCTACAGACGTTCAAATTGCCTGTGAGTCAAATGCTGACAAACTATTAGAGATGCAGATAGTAAGCTGCAGGCTAATGAGACAGGTGGGGATACCTTTTGGGGCCTAATGTGTATGCAAAACAATGGGTTGAATAAGACTCATCTCAAAATTAAATAACCTTGGACCTCTCTCACCCTCTTCTTGCCCCCTCCTCCCTCCCTCAGAACCCTACCGCAGTGTATTGGTATGTGGAGCTCCATGTCCTCAGCAATTGGGGTCACCAGGACTACACCTGTGTGTACCGCTTCCGGGTTCACGGCAAGATGTCTTCCTTTTGAGGGGGATCGGCTATCCATCTCAACCCCTGTGTTTGTGTGTCCACCCCAACCCCAGAATTTTCATTTTCATACTGGAGCATATATTTTGCCTCTAAATAAAATCTCTATTAGGCAGCGTTTTGTATGGGTTTTGTCACAAGTTGGAACTGAGTGTAATGATGGTGGCCAAGTTTTGGAAACCCTGCCATACAGCATTGAATGGGAGTACATTTGACTTGGAACGTTGTCTTTTAACCAGCTACCAAAAAGTGAAGTCTACATTCATTAATTTTCATAGTTAATATTTCCACAATGCATCAAGATATCCTTTTGCTGTTTGTGTATGTAGGGCAGCCAGGCAATATTCCTGTCCAGCCAGGCAATATTCTGTTAGAGGTTCACCTAGGGGTAATGGCAGGGGCTGTACCAAATGTTTGATATATTATAATAATTGATTATGCTTATGTTGTATTAATAGAAGGGGTGAGGTTATAAGACTCCTCCCTCCTTACATTTATAGGGTTCTAGACTACAGATTAAATATATATATATATTAATTATAGAGGTTTAATATTGTTCCACAGTTGTTTTCTAGTTTCTCTGCTTCTTATAAAGACACGGTCTGAGAAATGTGTGACTGTGAAGACAGAACTCTGCAGGGGAGTAAAAGAGATAAGATACTAGTTAGACATACCTCTATAAAACAACTTGGGGGAGTGGACATTTACTGCTAAGCTTTTAGATAACTCTGAAACTATGTTTGTGTAGCTGTGGATGCATGGGCTTGGTCTCATGAGTAGAAGGTAATGACGTAGGCAGTGACATCACTAAGGCTGGACTTCGGGTTTAATAAAACAACTTGGGACTTTTTTTATTTTGCAGAACTTACTCGGAAACATGCGTGCTATGTTCCTGATTGTCAACTTCTGTCTGCGATTGCATTAATAAATGAATGAATGATTTAATTAAAGATATTGTCATAATGCTAATTTCACCAATGAGCCAATGATTGACAAGGAACAAGAAAATGAACCTCAACAATTCCCGTCCAGCCAGGCAATATTCCCGTCCAGCAAGGCAATATTCTGCACTCTTTGGGTGGGTTAGAGCAGTAAGGATAACGCAGCTGACTGTAGGCAAGTCGACGAGTGAATTCGGAGGAAGTGCGTCTGCGACGTACGAAAATCAGACAGTGGTGTGGTCATAGGGGAAAGAGGCCTCTGGCCAAAAAGGCCGTATTAGCCTAGGCAGAGTCACTGAGGGCTTCCACCATTCTAATGTAGCCAACTGGGTGGGACTTACAACTTAATTGGCTGATCCCTCCTGGTGACCCTGTTGGAGTCATCAGGAGGGATCAGCCAATAGTGAAGAAGAAAATTGACTACTTCAAAATGGAGATTCCCTCAATGGCTCTGGCCATGCTGTAACAGGTGCTATAATGGCACAGATACAAATATGAGTCCCCTATCTATCTCCATGGTTGTGGTTTCCCTACAGCAAGGCTCCATGCAACATGGCAGTGTTGCCATTGTTAATACAAGTTTTTATTTGGAATGTCAAAATAAACATGTCTCCAGCCCCCATATCACACCCTCAAAAACAGTAAATATGTGTTTATATTGTACCTTTGATCACACAGTTTTTGTTTTTGTGAAGTTCATGCAGTTATCCCCATAATGCAACACACTTTGAAAGGCAGTGACCAACTATATTTTTACACTACCAGACATTTCATAAATGGGAGACATTAGAGATGTGAAAAAACGTTGTGTTTTGTAACTTCTACCTTGGGTAGGGATATCTAAAAATTGTGGGGGCGTTGCCAATAGAGCTCACCAGCTTGTTGTCATAAAAAACTGAAGTTATTTACCTCATGCTCCTTCAGTCATTCCTATGGGGAAAATTAATGGGGAAAGAATAGGGTTTTTGGATAAATGCTGAAAATAATGTCTGAGGTTAACACAGTTAACATGGCCTTTATGAATTATGAAGACTTGCGTTTTGTTTATTACATAAATGCTTCACAATTCTGAAAAAGTGACGTTGGCTGATGAAGATTATCTCAAAGAACAAAACGTATAAGATCTTCTAAGCCTGTGTTTACCACAGACCAGCATTTATCCAAAAACCCTATAAAAACTCTATTTGTATTCATTATGGATCCCCATTAGCTGCCAAGGCAGCAACTACTCTTCCTGCGGTCCAGCAAAATGAAGGCAGTTTATACAATTTTAAAAACATTACAATACATTCACTGATTTCACAACACACTGTGTGCCCTCAGGCCCCTATTCCACCACGACCACATATCTACAGTACTAAATCCATGTGTATGTGTGTGTATAGTGCGTATGTTATCGTGTGTGTGTGTGTGTGTGTGTGTGTGTGTGTGTGTGTGTGTGTGTGTGTGTGTGTGTGTGTGTGTGTGTGTGTGTGTGTGTGCCTATGTTTGTGTTGCTTCACAGTCCCCGCTGTTCCATAAGGTGTTATTTATCTGTTTTTTAAATCTAATTTTACTACTTGCATCAGTTACTTCATGTTGAATAGTGTTCCATGTAGTCATGGCTCTATGTACAGTCGTAGCCAAAGGTTTTGAGAATGACACAAATATTAATTGTCACAAAGTCTGCTGCCTCAGTTTGTATGATGGCAATTTGCATATACTCCAGAATGTCATGAAGAGTGATCAGATGAATTGCAAATAATTGTTAAGTCCCTCTTTGCCATGCAAATGAACTGAATCCCCAAAAAACATTTCCACTGCATTTCAGCCCTGCCACAAAAGGACCAGCTGACATCATGTCAGTGATTCTCTCGTTAACACAGGTGTGAGTGTTGACGAGGACAAGGCTGGAGATCACTCTGTCATGCTGATTGAGTTCGAATAACAGACTGGAAGCTTCAAAAGGAGGGTGGTGCTTGGAATCATTGTTCTTCCTCTGTCATCCATGGTTACCTGCAAGGAAATACGTGCCGTCATCATTGCTTTGCACAAAAAGGCAAGGATATTGCTGCCAGTAAGATTGCACCTAAATCAACCATTTATCGGATCATCAAGAACTTCAAGGAGAGCGGTTCAATTGTTGTGAAGAAGGCTTCAGGGGCGCCTAAGAAAGTCCATCCACCAGAAAACTTTGTGAAAATTAATATTTATGTCATTCTCAAAACTTTTGTCCACGACTGTAGTACTGTGTGCCTCCCATAGTCTGTTCTGGACTTGGGGACTGTGAAGAGACTTCTTGTTTAATGTTTTGTGGGGTATGCATGTGTGTCCGAACTGTGTGCCAGTTGTTCAAACAGACAGCTCAGTGCATTCAACATGCCAATACCTCTCACAAATACAAGTAGTGATGAAATCAATCTTTCCTCCACTTTGAGCCAGGAGAGATTGACATGCATATTATTAATGTTAGCTCTCTGTACATTCAAGGGCCAGCCGTGGCACCTGACCACACGACTGAACAGTAGTCCAGGTGCAACAAAACCAGGGCCTGTAGGATCTGCCTTTTTTTGATAGTGCTGTTAAGAGGGTAGAGCCGCGATTTATTATGAACGGACTTCTCCCCATCTTAGCTACTGTTGTATCAATATGACTTGACCATGACAGTTTACAATCCAGGGTTACTCCAAGCATTTTAGTCACCTCAACTTGCTCAATTTCCACATGATTTATTATAAGATTTAGTTGAGGTTCAGGGTTTAGTGAACGATTTGTCCCAAATACAATGCTTTTAGTTTTAGTCCTAAATATTTCTAACTTTATCCTTGTCACCCATTCTGAAACTAACTGCAGCTCTTTGTTAAGTGTAGCAGTCATTTCAGTCGCTGTAGTAGCTGACGTGTATAGTGTTGAGTCATCCGCATACATAGACACAATGGCTTTACTCAAAGCCAGTGGCATGTCGTTTTCATGAAGATTGAAAAAAGTAAGGGGCCTAGACTGCTGCCCTGGGGAATTCCTGATTCTACCTGGATTATGTTGGAGAGGCTTCCATTAAAGAACACCCTCTGTGTTCTGTTAGACAGTTAACTCTTTATCCACAATATAGCAAGGGGTATAAAGCCATAACACATGTTTTTCCAGCAGCAGTCTATGATTGATAATGTCAAAAGCCGCACTGAAGTTTAACAAAACAGCCCCCACAATCTTTTTATCACCAATTTCTCTCAGCCAATCATCAGTCATTTTTGTAAGTGCTGTGCTTGTTGAATGTCCTTCCCTGTAAGCGTGCTGAAAGTCTGTTGTCAATTTGTTTAATGTAAAATAGAATTGTATCTGGTCAAACACAATTTTTTCCAGAAGTTTACTAAGGGTTGGTAACAGGCTGATTGGTCGGCTATTTGAGCCAGTAAAGGGGGCTTTACTATTCTTGGGTAGTGGAATGACTTTAGCTTCCCTCCAGGCCTGAGGGCACACACTTTCTAGTAGGCTTAAATTGAAGATGTGGCAAATTGGAGTGGCGATAGCGTCTGCTATTATCCTCAGTAATTTTCCATCCAGATTGTCAGACCCCGGTGGCTTGTCATTGTTGATAGACAACAATACTTTTTCCACCTCTTCCACACTGACTTTACGGAATTTAAATGTACAATTATTGTCTTTCATAATTTGGTCCGATATACTTGGATGTGTAGTGTCAGCGTTTGTTGCTGGCATGTCATCCCAAAGGTTGCTTATCTTGCCAATGAAAAAGTCATTAAAGTAGTCGGCAATATCAGTTGACTTTGTGATGAATTAGCCACCTGGTTCAATGAATGATGGAGCCGAGTTTGGCTTTTTTTCCCAAAATGTCATTTAAGGTGCCCAAAAGCTTTTTACTATTATTCTTTATATCAATTATCTTTGTTTCATAGTATGGTTTATTTTTATTTTTATTTCGTTTAGTCACATGATTTCTTAATTTGCAGTACATTTGCAAATCAGTTTGCAACCATAACATTTTTCAATTCCTCATCAATCCAAGGGGATTTAACAGTTTTTACAGTCATTTTCTTAATGGGTGCGTGCTTATTAGTAACTGGAATAAGTAATTTCATAAATGTGTCAAGTGCAGCGTCTGGTTGCTGCTCATTACACGCCACAGACCAGTAAATATTCTTCAAATCATCAACATATGAATCACTACAAAATGTATTGTATGACCTATTATACACTATATTAGGCCCAGCCTTTGGAACTTTGGTTTTCCTACATATGGCTATTATATTGTGATCACTACATCCTATGGATTTGGATACTGCTTTACAGCAAATTTCTGCAACATTAGTAAAGATGTGATCAATACACGTTGATGATTTAATTCCTGTGCTGTTTGTAACTAGCCTGGTAGGTTGACTGACAACCTGAAACAGGTTGCAGGAACTGGTTACAGTTTGACATTTTTTCTTGAGTGGGCAGCTTGATGAGAGCCAGTCAATATTTAAATCACCCAGAAAATATACTTCTCTGTTGTTATCACATACATTATCAAGCATTTCACACATATTATTGCTTTGCACAAAAAGGGCTTCACAGGCAAGGATATTTCTGCCAGTAAGATTGCACCTAAATCAACCATTTATCAAATAATCAAGAACTTCAAGGAGAGCGGTTCAATTGTTGTGAAGAAGGCTTCAGGGTGCCCAAGAAAGTCCAGCAAGTCCAGACCACTTGGTGGTCTACAGCAGCCAAGAATGGGATTTAGGTGAGGCAGATGAACCTGTAGCCATATTACTTCAACAGTATTTAACATTAGATAATCTCTAAGCTTTACAGGAATGTGGTTCTGAATATAGACCGCAACACTGCCTCGGTTGGCATTTCTTTCTTTTCAGTAGATGTTATAACCATGTATTGCTACCACTGTATCATCAAAGGTATTATCTAAGTGAGTTTCAGAGATAGTCAGAATATGAATGTCATCTATTACAAGCTAGTTATTGACTTCATGTTTGTTAATAAGACCTATTTGTATCACTTTTCTGGGTTGCTTGATTGTTTTTAATGCTTTACTGGGAAGCTTATCTGAAGTAGACTTGCTCATGTTATTTACATTGGAGCTGATAGTGCAGGGTGAGCTGCATAAAGTGGTCTTCCTACTAGGGCACACCGCCTCAGTGCTAACAGTGTAATTGGTTCATAGGCTCGTGATTACTGCATACAATAGCTGTAGTATAATCAGAAGTATTCGTTGCAATTAGGGGCACAAAAATTAAGTTACTTATGTTGTGTTTGCCAATGCCCCTAGGATCATGTACATTTGATGCAGCATTATGACGACTCATTGTCACAATGGCAGGGATTAACTGAGCTGGTCTTGGACCATTGAAAAGTAATTGTTTCAACACAGCCTTGAAATGCGTGGACAGAGTCAAGAAGTCAAGATGATTTGGATGGACGCCGTCATTCCTGTAGAGTACCTTCTGTTTCCAGAAGGTGTCAAAGTTATCTATAAAAGTGAGTCCAGCCTTTTAGCCAGATGTGTAATGCCAGCAGTCTGCTGAATCTTTCACACCCGCGGCCCAATGATGGTACTGGACCTGAAATTATTGGCCGTTTTTTGGAGTCTTTTAATGCTAAAAACAGTTCTTTAAAATCCATTTTCAAAAGTTTCGAGCTATCCCTCCGGATGCCTTTTGACCCCACATGGACTACGACAGTGTCAGCTCTCGGCATCTGTCGTAGAACAGTCGGAAGCAGCCTTGTGATGTCCTGTACTCTTGCTCCCGGGTAGCACAGGGTTCTTGCCTTAGGAACCGAGATGTTTCTCACCATAGAGCTGCCATTCATTTTCCCATAGGCTTTGTCCAACGAGTTAGAATCTACAAAAAGACGCCATTACTATTGCTCTCTATGGCGTACTGTTCCAGACAGGTTCCAGAGGTGTCTTTTGTTTTGGTGTGGGGAGAAGAAAAAGGAGAAGAGGGTATCTGCAGCTCAAAATAGTGACCGGAGTATGGGCGAGTGGGTGTGTCAAAAGGAAAGTAGTGGGCAGGTCAAAATGAGTGGGCGTGTGGAAAGTAGTGGGCGTGTGGAAAGTAGTGGGTGTGTGGAAAGTAGTAGGCTTGTGGAAAGAAGTGTGAGTGTGAAAAGTAATGGGCGTGTCTAAAGGAGTGAGCGTGTCAAAAGCACTCTGCTATAGGTTAGACATATTTTTTCTCACCATACAACCTTACATTGAGCTACCATACCCGGTTTGGTCTTTGTATTTCACTGTTAGTTTTACACAAATAATTTTAAATGTTCAGTTATAAAACCAACTATTGTTTCTTTTTACCCGCTAAATTGGCTAGGTTTCACCAACAAGCTTTAATGGCCTGGAAAATATGTTTCCTGCACAATTTTTCTCCACATAAAGCTCTTTTGTGGAATAATTCAGACATAACTGTAAGGAATAAGTCATTGTTCTACCCCAACTGGCATGAGAGGAATGTTGACTTTGTCTTTGATGTTTTTGCTTACATATGAACAATTTATAACATTGAAAGAGTTCCCAATACTTTTCAGAGAGTTTAATTCTGTGGTCAAAGCCGTTCCCAGTGGGCTAACTACACTAATAAAAACGTATCTTAGCTTTGGTAATGATCACAAAGCTTATCCAGAACTCAGATTGGAAGGCATGGGCTTACTTGAGAAATCTTGTTGTAATAAATATATAAGACAATATCTTCATTCACAAAACAAACTTACACTGAGAGGAAAATCTTTCTGGAACATGCTTATTCCTGGCATTGTCTGGAAAAATGCATGGTTAAGGCCTTACAAATATTGTATACCAAACAAAATTAAGGAAGTGCACTTTAAAGTTTTACATAATATATATCCATGTAATTCTATGTTATCCAAATTCATGGCTATTGATGATATCTGCGTTTTCTGTGAAAAGGAAGGTGAAAATCGGTCTCATTTGTTTTTTTTATGCATATTTGTGTCAGAATTTTGGGAAAACCTTGCAAAATACTTATTTACCATTATGAACACTACTCATGTTTTTGACATGAAAGATGTAATATGTTACTATTGTAATGATAACAAGACCATTGAAATGATTTGTGAATTGTTTTATTCTTGTTGCCAAATACTTTATACACAAACAACAATTCCAAAATTCTACACCAAAATTACACATATTTTTGATTGAATTTAACTATCTTATTAAAACATTAACCCTAGTGAATAACAACAAGAATAACATATTCTTGAATCATTATAATAAGATTTTTTCAGAGTGAGTACAATTGCACTAAAATTGTTTTTTTATTATAATTTTTTTT
Organism: Brachymystax lenok tsinlingensis; assembly: GCA_030435695.1. Taxonomy (NCBI): domain Eukaryota; kingdom Metazoa; phylum Chordata; class Actinopteri; order Salmoniformes; family Salmonidae; genus Brachymystax; species Brachymystax lenok. The sequence goes on from CM059815.1 coordinate 36,665,099, forward strand.
ATTACTGCATTGATAATCTTTGTATGTTTTAGTATTTTCACGTTAATACCTGCATTCTGTTTTGTATGATGTAACAATGTAAATTGTTGATTTGTATTTTGAATTAATAAAAAAATATTAAAAAAATGCAGTGTTTCCAAATACTCCTCCAGATAGCAAGATGGCGACGACACGCTGAATCGACACTTCCGACACTTCCTGATCTAACGCGCCACTGAGCATTGTCATAGGAAACAACGGGGTGACGTCACCGATGGCGTCGTTGATATGTTCTACAGTCTGGAGGCGCCACATTCTGGGGGAGAGGGGGGGAAAGGAGGGTGAGAGAGGGGGAGAGGGAGTGGGGAGGAGAGGGGGAGAGAGGGAGGAGAGAGGGAGGAGGAGAGAGGGAGGATGGAGAGAGGGAGTGGGGAGGAGAGGGAGAGAGGGAGGAGAGAGAGGGAGAGGGGAGGAGAGAGAGGGAGGGGGAGGAGAGAGAGAGGGGAGGAGGAGAGAGAGAGGGGAGGGGGAGGAGGAGAGGGGAGAGGGGAGAGGGGAGGGGAGGGGGGAGAGAGAGGGAGGGGGAAGGGGGGAGAGGGGAAGGGGGGAGAGGGGAGGGGGGGCATTCACGGCGGCCAACGAGATTCTCGCGAAACATTGCTGTATCAGCGCCATTTTGGGAAGGAGACAGGCAAAAGCGGCAAAAATTAAAAAATAAGCGAGGAATTTGCAAACACTTAAACAAGTTAATGAGATGGTCAGTGTGATACGGTTTATACATACATATCAGCGTCTTAACCTACACTTACGAAACAATAAAAAAAGCGAATGACAACTGCTTAAGGGGGCACGAGCGAGTAAGCTGTGACAGAGTGATTCTGAAAGCTACCTACAAGCTAACGACGCTAGCTAACATCGGCTTGTGTTGAACCGCATGAAGGAGTCACTATCTGCAATGTAGCTACCCAGCGAAGTTCCACGAAGAGCTTTGGCATCATTGAAAGGTAAGTATTGCGGAATGGCTCACTGGACGTATCAATAACAGGGAGAAGCATTAGCTTGTTTGGCTAGCTACCCGGTCAAGTAGCTGAGTTAGCTAGCTGACATTCAAGAGTTGAGTGATGTAGCTAACGTTAGCTAGTAACATCAGCTAACTTGTGTACGTTATCCGGTGTTTAAAAGGTAACGTTATTGATCGTAGAGTGAACATAGCCATGTGACCTATATCGCAAATTTAGCACAGGCTATAGTCAAATATACTTTTAACTTTTAACTAACCATTAGGTTTCCCCTTTTTCTGCGCTATTTACATTGTTGTCAATATAATGCCAACTAGGTAACATTACGCTAGCTGTAACTTTCAAAGGTACCGCTAACGTGACTTTCTAGCTTGCTAACTTTTGCCCTTAACTAGCAATCAGCCGTTTGTATCGTTTAACGCAGTCTTAGCGAACTATATTGCTATCATTCTTTCTCTTTTGGAATACAGGTGAACACTGAACAGCATCACTTTATAGGATATCCCAATCACCAAGGAAGAGAGACGTGACTTGCTACTATTGGCTCAACGTCCGACTTGCACTGAATGGGATAAACAGCATCTGAACATGTGGACTGGTTTTGTGGAATTACAGAAGAACTATTTCGTTTAGCATTTTATTTGAGACTTTGATATAATGTATGTGGACTTACATCCTGCACTGACCAGCTTTAGTCTCCTCTTCCAAGTTTTCCAAATGTTTCTCAAAAAATGAATCATTTTTGAAAGCTGTAGTTACTGTTAGCTAGCTAACTTTATTTTTGGCAACATGTGATCACAGTAACATTTTATCACCTGATTTGAACAAATATGAGTTAATGGTATCTGGGCAGTTAAAACCCCTACAAAATCACTGAATCCTTCCTAAGGGGATCGTAGCAAATCCACCCCAATGTTTCTCTTGTAAAATCGGCGAGAACTTCGTTGGATTTCCTTCAACATCTCTGAAGGATTTAATCATTCTGGGAACTGGAATTACGTGGCAAAAAAAATGGAAAGTTAGTTGGGAATATCAACTTCAACGTTTTGTAATTGACCCTATCTGCACGATACATGTGGGGAGCAGATTAACTGGATAACTGACTGTGAGAACAGAAACACTAGGAGAGTTTTGGGATTACAGCACAGGAGACGCCTCTGCTCAGTCCTCCGTAGCTGGTTTGTATGACTTTGAATTTATTGCACCCAAATGTCTTGCAACAGCAAGGATGATATTGATATTTGCATTGTTAGACATCAACCCTTGGTAGTAAACAATGTTGATATTTTTTCCTCTTTCGTCACCTTTCCAGCAACATGTACAATTAGTATTGTTCATCAACTGTGGGTTTGACATCTCAAATTTTGGGCTTGTGAGCTACTAAGCAATTGGAAACAGTTATGCAATGCTCACATAGGTCTGTAGTGAGAGAAACACAATGCTGCTAGTTGAATCTTGATTCTGACCTCTGATCTTACTAGACGGTCATGTTAATAGTTCAAACACTGTCTGACTGTTGAAATCAAATGCGACAGCAGACTTCCCAGTGTTTTGATTTTGAAGAGATTAAAACGCCTCCCAGTTGGAAGCAGTTCATGAATATTCCTTAATCTCACATAGAGGTCCCTTCTATGCTTTGGTCTCTTGTTACAATGATTATGTTGCTCTGTGTGGCAGTCTGGCCCACTGAGAAAATGAAAGGCTGACATATTTGAACAAAGTGTTGTTTGCCGATAGCAGGATGCATATCTTATAGTAGACACACATACCCAGAGGAATATAGTGCAAGGTTCTTTCTCACACAACGTTCATGATTCATTAATTGTCATTTTGACAGCCAGTAGTACAAACCATGCTTCCTTTTGTAGAATTTGACATTTTCATTCATAACTGTGTATTTGGGAGACTACTAACTGATGACCAACCCTGAGAGAACAATTTTGTTAACCTCCATTTTCTAGTTTTCCAGAAATCCTATCCGGGTGGGTATAATTTGTGGAACATTCCAACAGGAATCTGTTGTAAATAACAAGGTTGCCAACAAATAACACATACAAAGTTGTATAGTGGCAGAATAAGATACCGGTAGGGAGTGGTCTACATTTTTTAACTCACCCTGTTTATTCTGAAAAATGTCTGTCGTCACTCTGGTAGCCTATGGACAAGCAAGCTATTCGGCAGCTAGTTAGCTAGGTGAATTGATCAGGCTACTTTGTATGCGTTGTTTGTTGGCAACCTTGTACTTTAAGTTTTTGGAACAGATTCCTATTGGAACGTTCCACAAATTATAACCTCTCATCCTATCCTGGTTGGAGGTTTATACATTTCCTGCTTATTCCCCCCTCATTACTTCTGATCTCCATCAGTTGGACCCTGTGATGATGATTAGTTTTCTGTTGCATCAGCTTAAACTTCCATTGGACTGTTTCATGTCATGCAAGGGTTGGATGCCACTCACTGCTGCATGAATGTTATCTCTGCTGTCTGCGACACCTAATGGGAAGCTAAAGGGACTGGAAAAGGGACAACTCCATTCAGTCCCTTGCATTGTATCAGTTGGTTGGTAGTGTGCCACTTGAAAGTGAATTCAATTGAGAAGTTATTGGGCTTAATGCCCATAAACACACTGTCATAAATCCTGGGGTTGGCTCAGTTACTACAGTCTCTCTAAAACTCCACACTGCCTCTTTCTCACCGTCTCTCTATATCTCTCCTCTATCTCTCTTATTCAGGGGCTGGAGAAATGATGTGTTGATGTCTTGCCCACCTCACTGGAGACGCAAACCTAAATGGCGCAGCATGACTTCACTCCAGCCTGGCTTAACTTTCCCACAGCACCCTCATCAGTCAAGGTACCTTTTGTGTTTGTGGTTTTGTACTTCCATGTGTTTGTGTGTATCCCATGTCCAGTGTGTGTATGTGCACAAGAAGAAACACATGTCTTCTGTTCATGTCAGACGTACACCGTACATAACGTGATGATTGTTGTCCGGAGGATTCTTTAGCCTGACAGTCTGTCCATGTGTGTTAGCCCTCTCAGGTCTATGACAAGTCTTTCCAATCTCCTGCCAAATGTCTGGACAACCACGGGGATGTGAGTCGCAGACGCCACAACTCATCAGACGACTCAGAGCCTGTCAACGGACGCATTGGGGGTACAGAACTGGGTTAGAACGTCTAATGTTAGCGAGAATGAACCAATCAAGGGCTGGTTTCACTCTGTGCCTCTCAGTTAACCACTTTCTTGTCTGGCTGTCTACCCATCTAACAAGCTCTCCATCCATGCATCTGTCTCTGTGTGATAGAGGGACACTATATCAGGGATCATCAACTAGATTCAGCGGGACAAATGTAAAAAAAAATATTGAGTGGATGGTCAGGGGGTCAGAACATAATTATAAATAATTTTAGACTGTAAGTTGACTGCAAGTAGCCCAAACAGATAAAATATTTAACTAAAACATAATCTTGCTTCCATTTGTATACAATCATACATCTCTCTATTATGCATCGGAATACTTTGGAACAAATTTAAAACCACTTGGAGCTGATTTGTCCTTTTTGTCCAACAATAAAAAATATATTTGTTGCTCAATTTAAGGGGCCAAGTAAAATTGCCTCCAGTTGGGGAACCCTGCTCTATACTCTGTGGTAAAGCCAAGTTGTATGTTTCACAGGAATCTTCTCTAGGAAAGAGAGGAACGGATGGAGAGTCCGGAACGGCAGCGAGGGCTCCAGCTCACGTGCTACCCTCCAGCGAGGCGGACCCTCTCCTCGCTCCAAGAGCAAAGGCCTGCCCGAGGGCCAGCAAGGCCACAGGGACGATGGGGACAGACGCAAACAGTTTGAAGCTGAAGACTTTGTGAGTGGTGTAGTGAGGAAGCCCTATGGAGCTGTGACCCACCCTACGACCCTTCAAATAGTCCTATACAAAAAAACAACGTTTGAAGTTAGCATCCAATCTCACGCAAATATCACCCAAGCCATTACATATTGGTTTGGCTCTCCCAACTCCCCTTTAGGAAACACTCCTCAATCTGTCTCCCCTAAATTCCTCATCTAGTATTTAATATTATGTTAGTGTCTTCTAAAACACATGGATAGGGAATTTTGTCATATTATTTAAAGAACTCTATTTTTGCCATGTGTCAGATTTATCTTACACAACTTGCTTGTGTTGTAAGATGCCTGCTGTTATTCTTTCAGCCGTCACTCCATCCTGATGCGGACCGAGAGGTCAACCGTGACAAAGCTGTTTCCACTGGAGTATGGGGTGAGCTCCCAATCTGTTCTCTCTCTATTCCCCAACTTGTTTTGACTTTGATGCAGTTGTCTCTTTTGGTTGCCCATTTGGACAAAATAGTGTTAATACATATGTAAAGCTACAATATGTAACTTTTTGTGCGGTGCCGCCCAAATTCACAGAGAAATGTGAGTTATAGCTCTCATTCTCATTGAAAGCAAGTCTAAGAAGCAGTAGATATGTTCTATGTGAGCAATTTCTATGCTTAAGTTCTGTTTTTGCATATTTTACTTTTGGTTTTGTACACCAACTGAAAATACAATATTTTCGTTTTTTTAAAAATATATTTCACAGCAGTTTAGAAGGTAGAATGAGTCTCTAAACTCGACTGCTTTTTTTGTCACACAAATGGAAATTAGGCAAAATATTTGTTTATAATTTTAAGGCATATTGCAGCTTTAATTAATCTATTATTACGATAACTGTACCTTTAAAAAAAAAGAAAAAGTTTTTTGTAATGAGGCTTTTTCATTTCGCGATAAATTGAAAAGCTGTGGTGTTTCATCCTGCTCTATCTGTTTAGAACACCCACCCAACCCTCAATCCAGGGGCTCGAAAATGATGGTGATCAAACGTGTCTCCAGGGAGCAGCCCACACCAGCACAGACCTGCACGTCCACGCCTCAACAACAACAACAACAACAAGCCCCTTCCAGCAACGGCACTGGCCCCTCCCTCTTCAAGGGCCCCATCCCCATATCTGTCAGTCTTCCAGTCAAGGTGAGATTGTTATGTCGTGGTTGCGGTTTCATTTTCGTTTGGCTTTGTAAAAAGCAGATGCACTTACAGTTTTATTGTATTGTTTGAAGAAACAAATTAACCAATGATTGATATGTTTTTATAAATTAATGGTTGATATTTGGTTTGGTTTCTATTGACTGATTTATTGATTGATATAGGCTAGAGGGAAGGAATGATCGTTAGGAATGTACATTGGAATGATTGACTAATTGCTGTGTTTCCCAGGCGAGTCGCTCCAGCTCGTCGTCCCCGGTGGACAAGGGCAGTCAGCCGCGGCTCATGATGCGTCTGACACGCATGACACGCTCGGACCGCAAGAGCACTTTCCTCAAAGCCCTCAAAAAGGACATGGTGGACGAAGAGGACCTCTATCACCACTGCAAGGTGTGTGTGTCACCCAAAGAAAGAAATGACTTTAACCCCTCAAGAAATGTACAGAGAAGTGTGTTTGAAGGTGTATCAGTCACTGACATCACTTAGAATGGCCAGCATACAAAGAGGTGGCTGTAACACCCTTAAACTCTCGTCATAACGCTGTCTTTCATGCCTTTACACTTTACTCATGACAACAGACGGTCGCCTGCCAATCATCCTATCATGTTTAAATGGTTATTTCAATGAGACGTTGTGTGATATGACACAGCCTTGACCTTCGCTCTCTCACCCCTCAGCATGACGATGGTTTCCATCCGCAGAACAGCAAAGTGTGCCGCGGGGACGAGAACCGTAACCGTTGCGAGCGAAGTGTCTCGCAGGAGAACGGCAACACGACCACACTAACAATGAGGCAGCAAGTGCTGCGCTCTCCTCCACCTTCTCCCAGCAGGAGGTGCTATCCAGCTCTTTGGAGGCAGAGCACAGGTAAACACTGGACCGTTCTGACAACAGCTGGGTTAGTGCTATCCGGATTCCTTGGGACGTCCCTACCCTAAACCCTAATCATTTAAAATTTCAACTTCAATAAGGTGATGTCAGAGTTGGATGTCCAAAAGTTTGTGGATCTGAAGCAACCAGATGTTATTAAAGGGATAGTTCACTTAAATTACAAAATGACATTTTGGTTTCCTTACCCTGTAAGCAGTCTATGGACAATATATGACAGCAATCCATGCTTTGGTTTAGTTTCCCTGGCACTGTTTCCACATGCTACGGTTAACATTTTGTGGCACAAATCCCATTCAAGTCATTGGACCGGTATTAGCATTTTGTCTAAATCATCCGAAAGTATCTAAAATAGATTTTGATGCTCAATAAAGTAACTTACTGCACACATCACACATCCGGTCCCTTCATATCTGCAAATACTGAAGTGGTCGGGGCTAGTAGGCAGGGCCTAAAATGAACACCCGCCAGCTGCCAAATGCGGCTAGATATTTGCGTTGGCGGGTAAGATGTCTATTTCACCAGCCACGTTGGAGGGTGGTCAAGCCTCAGCAGTGCCAGCATTTCACTCTCGTTTGTGAATAAAAATAGTGAAGTAAAACAAATGCTGCAGTAGCTGTTTTCAAAGTTTTTCTTCCATTTTGTTTCAAACCTGGTAAATGAATCGCACAAAGTCATTGAACTATGAATCCTATCGCCTATCCCACCTTACGCAGCAACACTGTGGGCTGTGCGCATGTGAAGTGCTGAGTAAAGATACATTTTTAGAACGCACATGCATAAGCTGGTCTAATTTACTTGAAATGAAAGTTTTACGCCCAGCTAGTAGGATTGTTGTGGAGGAGCAACCGAGTAAGTGGGTGTGGTGAAATGTGCTTCCCATTTGTCTGGCTCATAAATGTAGAGGCACAATTGATAGAAAATAGAAAACCTAAAAGTGAATCTCTTCCCTCCCCAGGTTATTGAAAGAGATGGGTTGGCAGGAGGAGAGTGAGAACGACGAGACGTGTGCCCCTCTGACAGAGGATGAGATGAGGGAGTTCCAGGCCATCAGTGAACAGGTAGTTACTCCTCCACCCATTCATACTGCAGTGTTCTCCACCCCTCCCGTAGAGCAGTGTTCTCCACCCCCTCCCGTAGAGCAGTGTTCTCCACCCCCTCCCGTAGAGCAGTGTTCTCCACCCCCTCCCGTAGAGCAGTGTTCTCCACCCCCTCCCGTAGAGCAGTGTTCTCCACCCCCTCCCGTAGAGCAGTGTTCTCCACCCCCTCCCGTAGAGCAGTGTTCTCCACCCCCTCCCGTAGAGCAGTGTTCTATTACTACACTTGTGTTCTAGTCTGTCATAAAACACTCATTACTCAGACTTGTGGAGGTCTACAATTTTTTTTTCTGTGGTCTTGGCTGATTTCTTTTGATTTTCCCATGATGTCAAGCAAAGAGGCACTGAGTTTGAAGGTAGCCTTGAAATACATCCACAGGTACACCTCTAATTGACTCAAATTATGTAAATTATCCTATCAGAAGCTTCTAAAGCCATGACATCATTTTCTGGAATTTTGTTAAAAGGCACAGTCAACTTAGTGTATGTAAACTTCTGACCCACTGGAATTGTGATACAGTGAAATAATCTGTCTGTAAACAATTGTTGGAAAAATTACTTGTCATGCACAAAGTAGATGTCCTAACAGACTTGCCAAAACTATAGTTTGTTAACAAGAAATGTGTGGAGTGGTTGAAAAACGAGTTATAATGACTCCAACCTAAATGTATGTAAATTTCCGACTTCAACTGTACTTTTCTAGAAATTCACTGCCTTTCACGCCTAGTCGCCCACACGGTCACTAACACCCACACATTGTCAAAAACACCCACACCCACACTAACTCAACACCACACACACCACATTACACACACACACACACATCACCACTTTTTGACAGCCAATTCCAAGTTCATTGCTTCTGAAATCAGTCCCTCACCCTAACCTCACCCTGCCCAATTGTTTTCTTCCCTCCAGCTGCGGAAGAACGGTCTGAGGAGAAACAGCTTCCTGAAGAACGGCCCTCCCATCGACTCCCTGGCCGTGTGGAAGACCAGCAACCTCAAAATGGCCACCGACACCACGGAGGAGACTGAGACCAGCAGCAGCGACACCTCGGACGACGATGCCTAAAGCAGCCTTCAATAACCCTATTCACTGCTACCACCCCTAACCCTCTCTCACCAGAGGAAAGAGACATTCCCCCCTGAAGCAGAGTGGGCTATTCAGACGTCCTCCCACAATTTCATTTCACAGGCCCCCTTCAAGACATGGACAGATGTTCCGAATGGACTTGAGAAAGAACACTGCTTATGGCTTTGTAGCAAGGCCCCTATTTGTTGGGGCCGGGGGGGTGGAGATTTCAATGTTGGACTAAATGTTTGTTCCATCACTGAAAAGATTGATACTATGTACCGTATGATGAATGTGGAGAAAAAGGTCCGTTCTGGAGGCTATTGAATAAAATGATTGCAATTCAGTGTATTTGTCTGATGGAGGTTGTTCAGGTACATGTCATACACCTGTCCTGAGTGTCAAAATACTGTAGGTTACCTACATCCCCATACTGTAGGTAACCGTGACTTGAGGTAAAAAGGGTGACGACATGAGCAAAGATGACAAATGACAGGAGAACCTATTGCGCATCCATTCTTTACCACCACATCTTTTTACTTTCAACCACATCACTGTTGAACCCGACTATTGATGGCTAATTTCAGATGTTTGGAAGAAATAGCTAGCTCAACCAACCCAACACGCTCTTCACTCTTCACAGTTGAATTGTGTAGTCCGTTACATTACGCTGGAAGTGAATTGCTGCATGCATAGAATTGTTTTGTCAACTTTGCGTCTACAGTCCGTCCAGGGTCTGATTGAACAGGAAGTTACCAAACCACCAAAGATTATATTTTTTATAAGCCCTTTACTGATGTTGGTTGCCAGGAAGAGGCCAAATGTGGGCAGGAAGCCAGCTCTGCATCAGTACTTATAGATCATGTCAACCACAGACCTCACATCCTTATGTTTCACACTGCCAGTAAGGTTCCCTACTAAACCTCTCTCTTCACTGTAAGTGCGCTTGATAATACCTTCTATACCAGGTTTCCCCAACTGGTGGCCTGCGGGCCGAAGCAGGTGATTTTATTTGTCTCCCCAAACATTTTATTTTCTTGATGGACATAAAAAACCAGCTCCAAGGGATTTTAATCTTGGAAATTTGTTACAAAGTATTCAGACCCATAATAGAGATACTGTGTATATGATCATATACATATGTAAGCAAGGTTTAATATGATTATTTGAGTCATATCTGTTTGGGCTACTTGCGGTCAATTTGCAGTCTACAAATCATTTGTAATTAATTTTCGGCCCCCTGACCATCCACTTGAAAAATAATTGTCCCGTGACTGAATCCAGTTGATGATCCCTGCTCTATACCATATGATTATTTCTCTGTGATTTGTTCTGCAGAATGAATGTTTGCATGTGAATCTTATTGTGATACGTTTTGTGTTTGCATTTATGTTCTAGTAAGTAGTAAAAAATGTAAGCGTAAAAAGACCGACTTCGGACGCGTTCCAGGCTGACTACGTTGCAGTCGTGGCATTGCTTCAATGGTCGTCTGCAATGTAGCCAGCCTGTAACGAGCCCACTGTCTTATTTATCCCCTTAGGTGGTTACTGGCTCCAAAAGTGCCAACGTCGACCTGTCAATAGGTAAAACGTGTGGTGGCAGCGGCCCCCAGGGAGTGATGCACCCTGGGAAACACCTCTGAGATGTGAGATTAGTGTGCTGTTCCAACTAGATCTGCTTCAGATATGAATCAGAACAGGTGACTATGCCTGTACCCAGCTTCGCACTTGTGGTTGGACTTTTAACGTTTGGGCTAATTGATGTCCAGGGAAGCCGCATAGGTGAATACAGATGATCTTTGGATGCGTGAGCTGCATTTCAATGCTTGTTAGTGTAAGAGTGAAGTGGAATGAGTCATTGAATGTTACAGATTTGTTTGATTTCTATATAGAAAGGAACTTGATGAACTCAAAATAAAGTGTTTTTCTTTAACTGTAACATTTCATTTGAACAGGCCTCAGATCTGTGGGGAATGTGTGTGATAAACATGTTGATGTGTGTGTGCCTATTGACAGGAATCAATAGAAAACTGGAATGACGAATTTGAGAAGGATTGCAATTATCTAAAAGCTATTATTTATCTGTTTGAATGTTAACGTCAACTAAGCCTCATAATAGGATGCATCAGCCAAATACCTGTTTTTCAGGTTTATGCTAATTTTCCTACTTTTAAACTGCATTGTTCGGAAAGAGCTCCTTAGTAAGTCTACACCTGTTCTATTCGACGCATGTGACATAAACAATTTGATTTGATGTGCACAGGCAGCATTCCTATCCAATAAGATAACAATGCAGGAAACAATGTGTTGCATTAGTTTCCCTAATAGTATAGTATCATTTGTATGTAATATGTTGTTCTGTACTTGTATTCAGTACAGCAGAAATATCAAACGCAGACTACTGTCTTTCAGGATTTGAAAAACATTGCGTTTACCTGCTGTTGTTTTATCTGTTATCTGCTCACAATGCTCAAGCTATCTGCTGTCTATACTGTTAGAATGCTCATATACTGTTAGGCTCAGCACAGTATCTTAATTAGTGTCTCCAGTGGTTATTGTTGAGTCACATATTCCCCTGGAAGTGAACAGAAATAGCCCACAGTTAGTCAGACCCACTATTTCCTTACAGGATTTACCCAGTGTTTTACCCAAAAGGCTCAGACTTTTCTGTTTCCATCTACTTGTGCCGGTACCGGTGTCTCACTGGGCCATGGCTCCGGTGTCACACTGGACCATGGCTCCGGTGTCTCACTGGGCCATGGCTCCGGTGTCTCACTGGGCCATGGCTCCGGTGTCTCACTGGGCCATGGCTCCGGCCGGCCCTGCTCTCACTTGGGGCCAAAGCCTGGCCACTGGTACTTTTCAGCTAGCATTTACATAACAATGGCTAACTGTGAACTTCAACACCATAAAAAATGATTTTTAAGCCTTGATAATGGAGACATGGATTGTGTATGTGTGCCATTCAGAGGGTGAATGGGCAACACAACATATTTAAGTGCCTTTGAACGACGTATGGTAGTAGGTGCCAGGCACACCAGTTAGTGACAAGAACTGCAACGCTTCTGGGTTTTCCACAATCAACAGTTTCCCGTGTGTATCAAGAATGGTACACCACCCAAAGGACATCCAGCCAACTTGACACAACTGTGGGAAGCATTGGAGTCAACATGGGCCATCATTCCTGTGGAAAGCTTTCAACACCGTGTAGAGTCATTCCCTATGGATTGAGGCTGTTCCCGGGGCAAAAGGGGGTGCAACTCAATTTCTTTGTACACTCAGTGTACATTAACATATAATTTATATAATTATCTAAATTACATATGCCGATTAATATTCTAATTAATTTTCTCATGGTTGAATTGAATCCTTTGTGCATCATCGTATTGTTTATATTTCTCTCTACTGTTCTTTTGTGATCAAGTCACTCTGAAGGTGGCGGTGACATATGGCCCTGTCGTCACAGTCACATGGGACGGCGGTGGTGGCTTGATTACCCAGTGTGCACTGCTCGTGGCTGTGGAGGGGGCACAGCAAGTGGACATCTTTCTTCTGCCAAGGTGCAGGTTTAAAGAGCACTTGATCAGCAGTAGATTATTAAACAATGGTGAATTTCAGCTGCATTCATTTTCCATGTGTTTTAACCACAGTTTTGATCAAAGCCCTTTTCACATCACTAGTTCTTACAAAGTGCTTTAACAGTTTTTAAATCTGCCTTATCAATTGACATGTTTATGATTTAGGGAGGTTAGGGACAGCAACTATAGGGCTATAAATGCATTATTACTGTTTTGTGTATGAACATTAGGCTTAAGTATAACATGTATATTTCTATGTTCCTCTCTTAACAATTCAATTAACCATTTGATAAATCATGTTAACATTTCAAAATGTTTGCCTGTGATTATAATCAAATGAAAACGCTATTACTTGTTATTTATTCTCAGCTCAGGCTCCTTCCTTTTTCTGAACCTTACTGAGGAGGTCACCCACTCATTCCAATGTACCTGCTTTGACCAATCAGAGGGAGTCTACAAGTCACAGAGCATCAGTGTGGTACCTGGTGAGTGACCTTGTAATGACAATCAGTCCATACTAGATGGGGAAACTCACTACTTTTATTGCTCCAATTATTTTTGGAGCAATAAATCTGTTTGTTTATTATTATTATAGCTCAATATATTGATCTATCACTCAATGTAGCATGTCATTGTTGGCTTTGCAGTAACTTCCAAGGCCGATGGTATGGGGATGTGTGATGTGTGGGTCCAATCGTCCACTACTACCATTTGTCATGTTGTGCTTCAGGTTCACCAATTACCCCTCCACCATCAACCACCAACCAGGTGACCATGCTGGAAAGCCATGCAAATCAGGACAACACGTAAGCTTGCCATGTCTCTCTGGATGCTAGACAATCAAATGACCAGAATAAGGATGTGAATTAGGGTCTTCTTGAGGGTAGCCATTGATTATATCGTCCATGACTGTGACATGTTCATACTGAATTGATTTCTCTGTGCCACTAGATGGCACTATATCTATCTATCTATCTATCTATCTATCTATCTATCTATCTATCTATCTATCTATCTATCTATCTATCTATCTATCTATCTATCTATCTATCTATCTATCTATCTATCTATCTATCTATACAGTCCAGGGTTACTTTAGATATGCCTGCACCATCTACACAGTATTGAGAGGATAATACGAGTTTACCAGTAAGCTTACTGTTAACAACATATTGAATTCCCAGAATGTATCTTATGACTGATGTTCAGTTGCTCCTTTAACACCAGGGATAGTTTTGTGCGTATATGATGATGTGCGTAAGTTTGTTTATAACCTCTCTCATGAAATCAAAGCAGTGGGATTTTATCCATTTTTGCCTGGAAAAGTGGCCTTGTCTAAACAGCTGGAGGCCCATCTTTGTACTGGTGGTCAGGGAGCGTGACGAGGCTAGGTTAGCTCAATGACTGCATCACAACTGTAAACAGGAAAGGGAAACTCCAAGACTCAGATCTGATCGAAAAAAAGCGATACCCCCTTAGGACACTTTTGTGTCAGAAGTACTCTTTGCGCCTCGATTTGGTCCTCTCCAAGTCTTCAAGAAATCCAATAATGTCAATTAACCTACCGCAATGTGATAATTCCTTTGATACAAAGACCAATAATTCATTTATATAATGATTTTCCTACAACACACACCTTTATAGTCAGTGTATGAAGTTTTACTGAAAGTTATACCGGTTTGACATAATAACTTTGTGTTAACTCTCAGTCGTTGATCTGTCACAGCGTTATGTTGGGCATCACGAAAACCCTCTGGACCATTCTGTAAGAACAAACCTTACTTGACGTTACTGACGACACCACCTTTTTGGAAACTGCACTGACTCACTCATAAACATACACACTCTACTGCAAGTGCACAGTTGTTGAATCCATGTTTACATTATCTCTTTGTTGTTATGAGGTGACAAAAAGGGAGCATCATTATCCAGCATCATTATCCAGCTTGTCAACGTGGGCCGTGTGTGTGGGTGGGTGTTTGTGTGTATGGGGGGTGGGTGGACGGACGGACGGTGGTGTTGTTTATCTGAATACTGATGACTTGCAAATGACAGAGAGTAGATAGCATGACTCCTGAGCCAGCTAGCCAGTATTGCATAAACAGTCAACAGCATCAAGCCTTAGTAAGTCAGGATGGTTTGTAGCAAGCAGCCACTGCTAATGCAGCATGAAGCCCACAGCCTCAGATCCATTGGCACTCTGCTCTCATGTTTATCTCATGTTTATCCCTGCGTCAGAAGGAGTCAATTCTGAAAGTTGCTTGTTTAATGGCAGTGAAGTCAAATGACAGCTTATTCTGAAACTTGCCGTTTTTTCCTCACCATAGAAAAGTGAAAACTTTCCATTTAATCAACATTTAATCCAGCTAATCAACATTAAATGAAATACAGTTAATCACCACAGATGAACAATGTTTGTTTGGTTTAATTTACAAGAGATTTAAAATAATCCATGGGCATTGACAGTGTGTTGTCTTCTCTCAGTGACTCTGTAACAGAGGGTGTCTTTGGGACCATCGTCGGAGGCCTACTCCTCTTCATCATCTATGGCTTTTGCAGGAAATGGCTGGGAGATGAGAGACTGAGAGCCATCTTCAGGTACAAGGAGGGCTCTGATCAGTTTCCCTTCGACTGTTACTGAAGGCAGGTTAGACACTGTGACATCAGTTTCCCTCCGACTGTTACTGTAGGCAGGTTAGACACTGTGACATCAGTTTCCATCCGACTGTTACTGTAGGCAGGTTAGACACTGTGACATCAGTTTCCGACTGTTACTGTAGGCAGGTTAGACACTGTGACATCAGTTTCCCTCCGACTGTTACTGTAGGCAGGTTAGACACTGTGACATCAGTTTCCCTCCGACTGTTACTGTAGGCAGGTTAGACACTGTGACATCAGTTTCCCTCCGACTGTTACTGTAGGCAGGTTAGACACTGTGACATCAGTTTCCCTCCGACTGTTACTGAAGGCAGGTTAGACACTGTGACATGGGTCAGTTCCTGTGAATCATTATCATTGCAAGTCTATTGAAGAGTTAATTGTACTTTCACTTGCTTTTCTTTAGGTTTCCTCGCCTTAACCGAGTGATAATTTATCAGATGTTTGACCACTGATCATCATCAACCAGACGATACTTTCTAGCAGGGCCCTCTGCCTGAATGTTCATGTGTCGCTCAGGATAAGAGCTTTGGTTAAATGACCAAAATGTAAAATGTGCGGTTGTGATCAGAGCTACTTTAAAACCATGTTGTCTGTGATCAGAGCTACTTTAAAACCATGACGGCTGTGATCAGAGCTACTTTAAAATCATGTCGGCTGTGATCAGGGCTACTTTAAAACCATGTCGTCTGTGATCAGAGCTACTTTAAAACCATGTCGGCTGTGATCAGAGCTACTTTAAAACCATGTCGGCTGTGATCAGAGCTACTTTAAAACCAACGTCAACAACATCAACAATAACAACGTTATTTTAAAAATAAAGAAGTAAATAACTACAACAAACAGAGGTGCAACGACCTCTTAGAAAGAAGTGAGAAAATGACGAGTCCATAAAGCTAACATATTAAGTAAAGATTTCACTACAACAGCAAGTATACTGTTCTATACAAAACAGGTATTTCATTGTCCATTTCACCATCATTTCAAATGGTAGCATATACAGTTGAAGTCGGAAGTTTACATACACTTAGGTTGGAGTCATTAAAACTTGCTTTTCAACCACTCCACAAATTTTTTGTTAACAAACTATAGGTTTGGCAAGCCGGTTAGGACAGCTACTTTGTGCATGACAATAAATTTTTCCAACAATTGTTTACAGACAGATTATTTCACTTTTAATTCACTGTATCACAATTCCAGTGGGTCAGAAGTTTACATACACTAAGTTGACTGTGCCTTTAACCAGCTTGGAAAATTCCAGAAAATTATGTCATGGCTTTAGAAGCTTCTGATAGGCTAATTGACATAATTTGAGATGGAGATGTAACTGTGTCAATTGGAGATGTGGATGTATTTCAAGGCCTACCTTCAAACTCAGAATCAAAAGAAATCAGCCAAGACCTCAGAAAAGCAATAGTAGACCTCCACAAGTCTGGTTCATCCTTGGGAGCAATTTCCAAATGCCTGAAGGTACCACGTTCATCTGTACAAACAATAGTACGCAAGTATAAACACCATGGGACCATGCAGCCGTCATACCGCTCAGGAAGGAGACGCGTTCTGTCTCCTAGAGATGAACGTACTTTGGTGCGAAAAGTGCAAATCAATCCCAGAACAACAGCAAAGGACCTTGTGAAGATGCTGGAGGAAACAGGTACAAAAGTATCTATATCCACAGTAAAACGAGTCCTATATCGACATAACCTGAAAGGCCACTCAGCAAGGAAGAAGCCACTGCTCCAAAACCACCATTAAAAAGCCAGACTATGGTTTGCAACTGCACATGGGGACAAAGATCGTACTTTTTGGAGAAATGTCCTCTTGTCTGATGAAACAAAATAGAACTGTTTGGCCATAATGACCATCATTATGTTTGGAGGAAAAAGGGGGAGGCTTGCAAGCCGAAGAACACCATCCCAACCGTGAAGCACGGGGGTGGCAGCATCATGTTGTGGGGGTGCTTTGCTGCAGGAGGGACTGGTGCACTTCACAAAATAGATGGCATCATGAGGAAAGAAAATGAAGTGGATATATTGAAGCAACATCTCAAGACATCAGTCAGGAAGTTAAAGCTTGGTCACAAATCGGTCTTCCAAATGGACAATGACCCCAAGCATACTTCCAAAGTTGTGGCAAAATGGCTTAAGGACAACAAAGTCAAGGTATTGATGCGGCCATCACCTCAATCCCATAGAAAACTGAACTGAACTGAAAAAGTGTGTGCGAGCAAGGAGGCCTACAAACCTGACTCAGTTACACCAGCTCTGTCAGGAGGAATGGGCCAAATTCACCCAACTTATTGTGGGAAGCTTGTGGAAGGCCCAAGATAAGCAATTTAAAGGCAATGCTACCAAATACTAATTGAGTGTATGTAAACTTCTGACCCACTGGGAATGTGATGAAAGAAATAAAATATGAAATAAATAAACTATTATTATTTCACATTCTTAAAATAGTGGTGATCCTAACTGACCCAATTCAGGGAATTTTTACTAGGATTAAATGTCAGGAATTGTGCAAAACTGAGTTTAAATGTATTTGGCTAAGATGTATGTAAACTTTCAACTGTACACTGAGTATATCAAACCTTAAGAACACCTTCCTAATATTGAGTTGCATCTCCCATCCCTTTTGCCCTCAGAACAGCCTCAATTCGTGGGGGCATGGACTCTACAAGGTGTCGAAAGCGTTCCACAGGGATGCTGGCCCATGTTGACTCCAATACTTCCCACAGTTGTGTCAAGTTGGCTGGATGTCCTTCGGGTGGTAGACTGTTCTTGAGGTGACCTGGGAAACTACTGAGCGTGAAAAACCCAGTTCTTGTCTGGCACATTCACCCTCTCAATGGCACATATACAAAATCTGTGTTTAAATTGTGTCAAGGCTTAAAAATTATTTAACCTGTCTCGTCCCCTTCATCTACACTGATTGAAGTGGATTTAACAAGTGCCATCAATAAGGGATCATAGCTTTCCCCTGGATTCACCAGGTTGGTCTATGTCATGGAAAGAGCAGGTGTTCTTAATGTTTTGTTCACTCTGTTAATGTGTCCATGTGATATCAAATGTTCCTTAACCAGGTCACCCAAGGGCACTTAAATGTTCTTCCATGTGATTGGTTGATGGAATTTAAATGTTCTTACATGTGGTTGGTTGATGGAACTTAAATTCTCTTACATGTGGTTGGTTGATGGAACTTAAATTCTCTTAAATGTGGTTGGTTGATGGAACTTAAATTCTCTTACATGTGGTTGGTTGATGGAACTTAAATTCTCTTACATGTGGTTGGTTGATGGAACTTACATTCTCTTACATGTGGTTGGTTGATGGAACTTAAATTCTCTTACATGTGATTGGTTGATGGAACAAAGTACAAAGACATTTATGCTCCTGCATAAATGTACTTAGAGATCACACACAGTCTTTGCTGATGTGCTGTGAGAGTCTATCCTGTCTCCTATGTTGCTGGGTACATGAGTTTCATTCAGTGGAGGCTGGTGGGCGGAGCTATAGGAGGACAGTCCCATTGTAATGGCTGGAATGTAATTAAGGGAACGGTATCGAACACATCAAAGATATGGAAACCACATGTTTGACTCCGTTCCATTCATTCCATTCCAGCCATTGCAATGAGCCTGTCCTCCTATAGCTCCGCCCACCAGCCTCCACTGATTTCATTACAGACTGGTTGCTATAGTACAACGTCATAATTTTTGATACACACAATCTCAGGCAACTTTATTGTCTTCTGTTTATTAGGTTTATCTATAAATGGTTCCAACAATGGATTGAATGAGAACTTTGGTGTTAATAATAAAAACTCTGACTTTGTTTGTGTGACTTGTAACATATAGCTTTGATACGGCTGTGTTGTAATGGTAGTGCGATATCTTTGCAATAGTTAATTGAACCGCATCAAAGCGAATGAGTAACACTTAATATCCAGGTCAGGGTTAGACCTCTTCATAGCACTTATGAATGAGAATGCATAATTAATTCCTTGTACAAAGCTTTGGCAATGAACACACACACACATCTCTCGCTATCTCTCTCTCCTACACACACACTTTCATTTGATAAACTGTGAAGTGCAGGAACTTGTTGGGCCATCCTGTCACGTGTAGCACTCTGTCTTGTAAACTGTAGCTGACTGTTGCTTGTGACTAATTGCAGAAGAACTGCAGTGTTCACCTCAAAGGGCTCTGGGTTCTCTGCGTCACGTTGTGCCAAAACGAGGGGTTCTTAATTAGACTGACAAAGTGCCTCAGTGGCATCCGACAATAGAGATGTATTGAAAAAAAAGAAACTCTTCAATCAGGATATTGTGGTGTGGTGCACACACACACACACACCATACACACAGCACAGCACACACACAAACACACAGTCCACATAGCAGGACCTTTAATATCATTCACCAGTAGTTTTCCATGTCTTGTAGCTTCCACAAGAGACAACGTGTTTACTTGTTCAGTTATTTTTCTATGTTAATGCAACTTCCGCTCTAACACTGTGTTGTATTGTTTACTAAACACTGTTAGTCTCTATCTGACTCATAGACTTCATCAGTTCATTTGTGCTTTACAAGATAAGAAAATATATTCATAAAGTACTATGCTTTACTTAGCCAGGTAAGCAGAATTTAGGACTATTTCCGATAACCTCCTGTTTTATCTTAAGCTGAAACTGGAATTAAGCTATTTTGACAAGTGTTTGTTTCTAACAATTGCTGTCATAGAGTTCGTAAATAGACTCGTCATCTAATCTACTCACTTGTTTTTGGACTGACTTTAACCACAAATCGCCATCGGGGGGCGATATAGTTTCACCAACCACACACAACCCTGCAAATAAGAAGAAACAGCAATGAACTAACTGAATGGTACACAGGTTAGTCCTTTGTATTAATGAGAATATTATATCTCACCGATGTGTATTTCGTCAGCCATACTAGTGCAACTGTGAATGTAGCAAACGGCTTCTCTTCATTCACAACAAAGATCAATAATGAATTCACTGAAAGCTATTGCAAACGGCTTTATACACTGAGTGTACAAAACATTATGAACACCTGCTCTTTTCCTTAGACCAACCAGATGAATCCAGGTGAAAGCCATGATCCCTTATTCATTTCACTTGTTAAATCCACTTCAATCAGTGTAGATGAAGGGGAGAAGATGGGATTTTTAAGCCTTGAGACAGTTGAGACTTGATTGTGTATGTGTACCATTCAGAGGGTGAATGTGCAAGACCAAAGATTTAAGTGCCTTTGAACGGGGTATGGTAGTAGGTTTGTGCCAAGAACTGCAACGCTGCTGGGTTTATGTGGGCCTGCATCCCTGTGGAAAGCATTCGACATCTTGTAGAGTCCATGCCCCGACAGGCTGTGGGGGTGTGGGGGTGCAAAACAGTATTAGGAAGGTGTTCTTAATGTTTTGTACACTGAGTGTAGTTGCTGGATTGAAAATTACAATGTGAAAAGAAAATATGAGGCAGCACTGCAGCACAGTTCGGTTCAGGGTTGCATTCATTGGTACACACCATACCAAACTGTTTTGCTATGGAAAACGTTTTGCAACTACAGCAAGAGGTTATTATTAGACATGTTAAGGTAGTTCCTCCCCGTTTTGGTCCATTTTCTTCCATTTGGTGACTAGTAAATATGACCCAGGTCGGCAAGATACTGTGAAAAAGGTAATAATATCCTTTTGGCATCTCTGTGACAAGTTGGTCCAGTGCTATCTTTGTGATCTAAGAGGTTTTAGCCCATAGAATTGGAAATTAGTAATTTAATAGGATCTCTGTTTTAGCCAGAGGGAAGGTTTCATTGGGTCCTGTCCAGCATCAATACACCAATCGGATGCATCTGACCTCACTTGTTGATGTTAATGTACCAGAGATGTTCTCCAATAGGCCAGAATCACCGGGTACAATGTCACACGCAGCTGCTCAAATACAAACAGATTGGGTTACCTTATGGGAAAGGGTAATATAACATTGTTCAGGACATCATTCACGTTTTCATGATTTGCTTTGGAAAAGTTTATTGCTGATATGGTTATCAAAGATGAAACGTGTGTCTTGCGTACGTTGGAGCACACAAGCCAACACAGGGCTCTTCAAGTGTTTGATGTACAGAGGGGAACACTGCTTGTCTTCAGTGTTAGGGCATGATTGGAACATTCCCTCTCAATGTCTGCGTCCCAAATGGCACTCTGTTCCCTATATAGCGCACTACTTTTGCCCAAGGCCCATAGAGAATAGCGTGCCTTTTGGGACGCAATCTACATTTAAAAGCAAATGGAATGTTGACTTTGGAATATGGCAGAATAGCTAGCTGGCAGAATACAGCGGGGCGGCCTGTCTTTACAGGTATACGGGATTCAGTGAATTTCCACTCTGTTCAATTACGGATAGCATCCTTGTCATTAATGCAGCTGGCATGCAGTGGAATGCTTTCATCAGTGTTAATGGATGGTTACCCAATGCAACATCACATCTTACTGATCTATTTTTCTGATATTTTGAAACATTGCATTCCATGGAGTTAATCTGTGCTACCAGAGACAAAACGCCTGTATCTCTTTGGATAATGACCCGTATACCGTATAAGATATGTTGGGTGTCAAGATCACAAAGGTCATGGCTTTGCTCTTTTCTCATTGCCAGAGGAATATGGAAGTTCTATCAGTTTTCATATTTTTTTCTATGTTGAATCATAGCAGGAAAACAATTTGCAATTGGGTATTTTTAAGGTAGGCTGTGCAGAAGGCCTATTTCAAGGTTTCATGGGTGAAAATGAATGAAAATAAAGACTTTGTTGACAACGGACATTGTTCACGCTGGACATTCGAAAATCTTTATACATCTCGTGCCGGTAGGCAAAGCAATTTTTCCTATGCTTACCAAGACAGTGATTTGAAGAATAGGGGTTGGCAGATAAATTACATGTGACAATCAAACCTACTTGAAGATAACGGTGCTCATTGTTGCCCCTAGTGGCCAGTTTCCGCGTCGAATACTGAATTGTATCACGGGTGACCTGGCTGGTAACTATAGCTATCCTTAATTGGTTCCTGTGTTTATAGGTCAAAGTTGAGGAAATGTAAGGTAGCAACATTACCTGGATTTTCTATCACCATAGCTGTGGTGTGAATAAAGTAAATTATATATTGGGAAACAATCTGAATAAGACTCTGTGACTTTATAGGTTTATGATATTCCTCCCTAACATAGACTAGACAGATTTCACTTTGTATGGATCGGAAAGGGTCTTCATCATGGGCTCCTGAGTGGCGCAGCGGTCTAAGGCACTGCATCTCCGTGCTTGAGACGTCACTACAGACACCCTGGTTTGAATCCAGGCTGTATCACAACCGGCCGTGATAGGGCCATGCCCAGTGTTGTCCGGGTTTGGCCGGTGTACGAGCACCATAGCCTAAACTTTAAGATGTTTCTGACAGAGTGCTACATCAAAATGCTACCCTCTAATTGCTCTTGAAGCTACACGTGCTGAAACGACACTGAAAATATCCAAGTAATACCCATGTCATCATCGTCATTATCATGGTCTAGGCCTGTGCATGTTGATAGACAGTGGACACCCAGAAGTATATAGAAAATATAATAGCCTATAAACGAAACAGAGTGTACAGAGGGGAACTCACACCTTGCCTTGCAGGCATATGGTTGGCTGTTGGGGGGGTTGTGGCAGCTGTGTTGAGGGCGCCAACTCGAAAAAGATAGTGTCTCCGGTGTCCTCGCATGCCCGAGATGCCGGCTAGATTCCCCCTGCACCAATTAGGGTAAGAGGTATGTGGTAAGAGGTAATTTGGGTAAAAGGTAAGAGGCAATCTGGGTAAGAGGCAAGAGGCAATCTGGGTAAGAGGTAAGAGGCAATCTGGGTAAGAGGCAAGAGGCAATCTGGGTAAGAGGCAAGAGGCAATCTGGGTAAGAGGTAAGAGGCAATCTGGGTAAGAGGTAAGAGGCAATCTGGGTAAGAGGCAATCTGGGTGAAAGGTAAAAGGTAATCTGGGTAAAAAGGTAAAAGGTAATCTGGTCAAGAGGTAAAATATGATCTGGGTAAGAGGCAATCTGGGTAAGGGGCCATAGGCAGTCTGGGTAAGAGGTAAAAGGTAATCTGGGTAAGAGGTAAGTGATCCCAGTGCTTTCTATGCCCTTCTTATTCCTGTGTGTGCGTGCATACACATTTGTGTGCGTGCGTTTGTATGTTTATGTGACACATTTGTATCCAGACAGCATGCACGCATGTGTGGTGACATCCCGGATCAGCTGGGAAAGGCTGTGAAGAGCTGCTTACTGCGGTGGCCCCACAAGATGAAGGGATTGATCATTCTGACAACTGCACTGACACCATGCTAAACATTCCAATGTCAGCCAAGTCAACAACACAAAGGGACTGTCATTGGCCTGAGTTTCTGTCTGCATTAACAGCCTATAGGCCTACAACAACTACATTTGGTTTTTGGACCTTACAACTTTTATTACAATGCAATATACAACAATTATGTAACAGAGTTAAAAATAGGAGCTCATTGATCATGGATTAATCAATTCTTAATTGTATGCTGGGGTTGCTGCAGAGAGAGGGAATGAAGTGTAGTTTGGTGAACCATGCTCAGGTGATGAGTAACGTTGCCTGGGACTAGACAACTTGTGTTAACTCCCATAGCTAATGCCTAATGCACTGCCATGTTTTGCGTTGACCAGCCCAAGGAGAGGTCATGGGCATAGGAATCATTGGGACCTGTTACCCAGATTGGTGCCGTCAGTGGTGTAGTGTAGGGTATACACTGTATACCCACTTTATTTTTTGTGGTCATTGCGTATTCTCGCAAATTGCAATTTGGAACGTTTGCGTGTAGGCCTACCGCCGTGTGCACATTGCTGCACTTAAAACATTCTGATCTGTTCCATCAGCCTTATTAATGGATACAGCGTATACCTCCACTACACTACTTTGATACGCATCGTGGGGATTAAGAAGTGAGTACCATTCTAAAATGCGCACTGCACATGCAAGCTGTTTCATGGACATGGAAATATCAGTTCCACATTTTGAAAGAGGGGAGATCTAAAGATGCAACAACTTTCATGGGTTGCTAATATGACTAGGATAATGCCTTTGGCTGCTAGATAATGAAAGAAAGTTGAAGGAAAACCCTTAGAACAGGAGAACGCATATGAAGAAGTCTTTATAAAACAATTGCCTTCACGTTGCTATGATGGGATTTTGGCTATAGGCTACTTTGAAGCAAGGTAAGACATGCCTCATAATTTGAGGTAAAACGTCCAGGTTTAAAACAATTAAGGAACAGGAAAAATATAGCAGTGCTAATGATAGGTCTAACTGTCTTCTTGTAGATTGAAAGGCTTTCCCTAAAACCCGCCAATGAAATGTTAACTAGCTACATAGCTACAAAGTAGCCTATATATAATGATTATTTGCATCAATCTAGTTGCCACTCCCTCTCATGTGCACACTGCTAACCAAATAACAGTGGTAGGTGTTTGTACAGTTGAATCTACAATCCAAAATCTAAATGTATTAGATTTTTACCAGTCTTCAAAAGTGTCCTCATGGTGTGGTTTAAGCATTGTCGTGGACTTAGAACATCCAATTTTGTTGTTTTTCTATTTAAAAAAGTGTGACTTTGAGAGCAAAATCAGAAACCTGTGAATTTCTGACTCCGTTGACAGCCTCACTTCTCTGTTTCAATAGTAGGACTACTATTAACCTACTAGCACAGTACAGCATGGGTTGGCCTGACCGTGAAAGACCAATATGGGATTCATACTTTTTAGATCATTTAGAGTGTATGTCACTGTTTGTCATAGAATTTTTCACACAGGGCGCCTTTCCTTTCCTGAAATTTTGGGGCAAAATTAGAGTATACTCACTTTTCTGGGCACCACTACACTACTGGGTGCAGTGGGACCTCTTACCCAGATTGGTGCAGGGGGATTCTACCCGTCATCTCGGGCATGCAAGGACACCCGATACGCTCTTTGTTTACAGTTGGCGGTTTCGACACATCTGCCACAAACACAAAGATCCGCTTCCCTGTTAGTGTGATATCAATACACACACTGCGATACACGGCTGATCCCACGCAACAGATGTTAATCTGTTTTTGGGAATGAGGGATCTTTTATCCAGAGTGCAGTGTATGAGGGTATGGAGAGTGTGTGTGTCAAAATAATGTACCTTGGAGAACACAGGAATCGATCCCGCAACCTCTCACATGCTAAGCAAGCGCTCTACCATTTGAGCTAATTCCCCAGCTGTTAGAAGTGGCCACGGAGTAGTGTAGAAGCTTCCGCCCTGGCCACTTGACTTACTTGGTAACTTACTCGCTAGCAGTTGCTGAGCCATCATGACTCGTAACAGCTGTCATTTCTGGCAAGTTGGGCTGGTTAGCTCACTTGGTTAGAGTGTGGTGCAAACAATGCCAAGGTTGCAGGTTCAATCCCTGTACTTGTCATAAGTTGTTTTTTGAGTGCCAATGTTCTATACCCCTTGCAGGTGTAGTGTGCGCTTACAAGAAATTATGTGCTTGGATTTGTGTGTGTGTGTGTGTGAGAGAGAGAGAGAGTCTCTGAAATACCTTGCAATACACAGTGGACTATGTATCCAAACCCTTCCATAAATAATAGAACGAATGCAGCCATGACAGGTGTAGGCATATCATATGACTGAGAGGTACTAGCTGTAAATGTAAAAACTCTGTAGTAACAGAGATTGTTTCTACAGGTGTTACATAATGTTACAGTACTATTGTCTAGACTAGAGCCATACTTTAACACCTAGCTAGGGGCAGTGCATCAAAAACAACAGTCATATTGACACACAGTATTGATAGTACACCAAGGTTAGCTAGTGTACTGTCTTGCACATCCTTGCATAATGTGCGGTGTCCCAGTTTGGAAGCAGGACTGGGGACAGCTTTGCCCATAGCTCCCAAAACCCTGTGCTATTTCCCAGCCGTATCGATCCTTCCATGACAGACAGAAGACTAAATGAGGACACAGATATTCGTCTGAAACTGGATTAAAAACGAATCTGAAATATACTCTGAGAGCTTAGGTATCTGTGGATATGTTAGTATTGTTGTTGTAGTCCTAGAAGCCGCATGCCCTGTAACTGTATCCTGTCTTCCTACCTTTCATCTGTTTAGACCAGTTACCCAGTGCTATTTGTGGATGTGAACTCTGGGACAGTACAGTAAAGTGTATTATAGCACTTTGTGAAATCTGCTAATGTAAAAAGAGCTTTATAAATACGTTTGATTGATGGTTTTAATTCAGCTTAAACTGAACGAATTAGGAAAAAATGGGTTGCAGCATCAGTAAAGCTATCTTCACCTAATCCACGTATCGGTATAGCTGCTGGTCAGGTCACTACAGTTTACTTAGAAACAAAACAAAAGTATACTGACCTTCATTAGGCTGCAAAGGTATGAGTTATTATTTATTAGCCTACAGCAGATCACTGAATGACAATCAAAACTAACTAGTAAACAGAACTAGTGATGTTATGTTCTCTGACATCTTGAACAACTAGCTAACTAACTAACTAGCTTTCTCTCTCGTGCTTCTGGCTTAGAGGTTTTCATTTTATTGCCCTCTTGCATGTGTATCCTACCTACCTGCAAAGGGTTTCACAATAAAGCTTGGTTTTGTCTTGCCACAACAATTAAGTTAATTCAACGCAATGAATGCCTCATCACCTTTTTTATCACCTGGTTTGTTTTATTCATGGCTTTGTGCTCCTTTATACATGTCTGGAGGGGATTTTAAAGGATCTAAGAAGGATGGTTTAGTGGTCTCAGTGCTGTGTCAACATGTCCAACAGAAGAGCTACATGTGCACAATCATACCATAGACTCAGAGAGTGACTGGCCGGGTCTGAATACTCATACTAGCGTACTACATAAACTGCATACTTATTTTACCATTTTATCTAGCAGAATTCACACGTCTTTTCCCACTCACGTGTTTGACGGCAGCTGATAATCAGATAAATTGATGCGCTGTAGCATAATGAACGCATTACGATAGTCAAAGCAATCACACATTAGATGAAATTTCACACACTATAACATGTTTTGTTTTCGCTACTATTCAGTACGCTAGTATGGGTATATGGCCACAGCCACTGTCTTATAAAGCTGTATGGAGATGCAGGGCACGTACTTATCACAAGCATTGTTTAACGATACCACATCATTATAGTCAGCAAGCATGCTAATTCTAAGCAAGGTGTGTATGTGTGTCGATGTGTTTAACTATATTTGTGGGGACCAGAAGTCCCCACAAGAATAGGTAACAAACAAAAATTTGACCAACTGGTGACATTTTGTTAGTCCCCACAAGGTCAAATACTATTTTTAGGGGGTTAAGGTTAGAAGTAGTGTTAGTGTTGGGGTTAGAATTAGGTTTAAGAGCTAGGGTTAGTTTTAGGGTTAGGAGGTAGGATTAGGTTTGGGACGTTTTGTGTGTCCCCACAAGGTTTTACAAGACTGCGTGTGTGTGTGCGTGTGTGTGTGTGTGCGCGCAACTAAATGTCTAATATGTTTAGAGAAGATTGGGATTCTTGTTTATGAAGTTAAACAGAGAAAATAAACCAATCTCTCCTATCTGATAGACAAATCTCCCCAAACAACAGGGCTGTCCATTACCTTGACTATAATTTACTCTGTTTTGCAGGGTTGGACATGATGATGGTGGTGGTGATGAGGATGATGATGGTGGTGGTGATGGTGGTGGTGATGAGGATGATGATGATGGTGGTGGTGATGAGGATGATGGTGGTGGTGGTGGTGATGAGGATGATGATGGTGGTGGTGGTGATGAGGATGATGGTGGTGGTGGTGGTGATGAGGATGATGATGGTGGTGGTGGTGGTGGTGGTGATGAGGATGAGGATGATGATGATGGTGGTGG
Source organism: Brachymystax lenok tsinlingensis (assembly GCA_030435695.1). Lineage (NCBI taxonomy): Eukaryota > Metazoa > Chordata > Actinopteri > Salmoniformes > Salmonidae > Brachymystax > Brachymystax lenok. Next base: position 36,693,394 of record CM059815.1, read on the forward strand.
TGGTGATGAGGACGATGGTGGTGGTGGTGGTAAACTAACTGGTAGGTTGAATTCTCAGCTAAACTAACTGGTAGGGTGAGGTCTAAACTAACTGATAGGGTGAGGTCTCAGGTAAACTAACTGGAAGCGTGAGGTCTCAGGTAAACTAACTGGTAGCGTGAGGTCTCAGGTAAACTAACTGTTAGGGTAATGTCTAAACTAACTGTTAGCGTGAAGTCTCAGGTAAACTAACTGGTAGGGTGAGTCTCAGGTAAACTAACTGGTAGGGTGAGGTCTCAGGTAAACTAACTGGTAGGGTGAGGTCTCAGGTAAACTAACTAGTATAGTGAGATCTCAGGTAAACTAACTGAGACCTCACGCTACCATTCAAAACTGTAGTCGTGGCTGAACAACAACACTATCAACATACAGCTGGCTGGTTATACGCTGTACTGGCAGGATAGAACAGCGGCATCTGGTAAGACAAGGGGCGGCGAACTTATGTATTTTTGTAAATAACAGCTTGTGCACGATATATAAGGAAGTCTCGAGCTATTACTCGCCTGAGGTACGGTATCTCATGATAAGCTGTAGACCACACTATCTACCTAGAGACTTTTCATCTGTATTTTTCGTAGCTGTTTACATACCACCACAGACTGAGGCTGGCACTAAGACCGCATTATATGAGCTGTATTCCCCCATAAGCAAACAAGACAACGCTCACCCAGAGGCGGCGCTCCTAGTAGCCGGGGACTCAAATGCAGGGAAACTTACTTCCGTTTTACCAAATTTCTATCAGCATGTTAAATGTGCAACCAGAGGGAAAAAAACTCTGGATCACCTTTACTCCACACACAGAGGTGCATACAAAGCTCTCCCTCGCCCTCCATTTGGCAAATCTGACCATAATTCTATCCTCCTGATTCCAGCTTACAAGGAAAAATTTAAGCAGGAAGCACCAGTGACTCGATCAATAACAATGTGGTCAGATGATGCAGATGATAAGCTACAGGACTGTTTTGCTAGCACAGACTGGAATATGTTCCGGGATTCTTCCGATGGCATTGAGGAGTACACCACATCAGTCTTTGTCTTCATCAATAAGTGCATCGATGAGGTTGTCCCCACAGTGACCATACGTACATACCCCAACCAAAAGCCATGGATTACAGGCCACATCCGCACTGAACTAAAAGCTAGAGCTACCGGTTTCAAGGAGCGGGACTCTAACCCTGAAGCTAATAAGAAATCCCGTTATGCCCTCCAACGAACCATCAAACAGGCGAAGCGCCAATACAGGACTAAGATCGAATCGTACTAAACCGGCTCTGATGCTCATCGGCTATGGCAGGGCTTGCAAACTATTACAGACTACAAAAGGAAGCACAGCCGAGAGCTGCCCAGTGACACGAGCCTACCAGATGAGCTAAACTACATCTATGCTCACTTCGAGGCAAATAACACTGAAACATGCATGAGAGCACTAGCTGTTCCGGAAGACTGTGTGATCACGCTCTCCGCAGCCAATGTGAGTAAGACCTTTAAACAGGTCAACATTCACAAGGACGCAGGACCAGACGGATTACCAGGACGTGTACTCCGAGCATGCGCTGGCCAACTGGCAAGTTTCTTCACTGACATTTTCAACCTCTCCCTGTCCGAGTCTGTAATACCAACATGTTTTAGGCAGACAACCACAGTCCCTGTGCCCAAGAACACTATAGCCAGGAAGTGCTTTGAAAGGCTGTTCATGGCTCACATCAACACCATTATCCCAGAAACCCTAGACTCACTCCAATTTGCATACCACCCCAACAGATCCACAGATGATGCAATCTCTATTGCACACCACACTGCCCTTTCCCACCTGGACAAAAGAAACACCTATGTGAGAATGCTATTCATTGACTACAGCTCAGCGTTCAACACCATAGTGCCCTCAAAGCTCATCAATAAGCTTAGGACCCTGGGACTTAACACCTCCCTCTGCAACTGGATCCTGAACTTCTTGACGGGGCACCCCCAGGTGGTAAGGGTAGGTAACAACACATCCGCCACGCTGATCCTCAACACAGGGGCCCCTCAGGGGTGCGTGTTCAGTCCCCTCCTGTACTCCCTGTTCACTCATGACTGCACGGGCAGGCACGACTCCAACACCATCATTAAGTTTGCCGATGACACAACAGTGGTAGGCCTGATCACTGACAACGATGAGACAGCCTATAGGAAGGAGGTCAGAGACCTGGCCGTGTGGTGCAAGGACAACAACCTCTCCCTCAATGTGATCAAGACAAAGGAGATGATTGTGGACTGCTGGAAAAAGAGGACAGAGCACTTCCCCATTCTCATCGACGGGCTGTAGTGGAGCTGTTTGAGAGCTTCAAGTTCCTTGGTGTCCACATCACCAACGAACTAACATGGTCCAAACACACCAAGACAGTTGTGAAGAGGGCACGACCAAACCTATTCCCCCTCAAAAGATTTGGCATGGGTCCTCAGATCCTCAAAAGGTTCTACAGCTGCACCATCGAGAGCATCCTGACTGGTTGCATCACTGCCTGGTATGGCAACTGCTCGGCCTCTGACCGTAAGGCACTACAGAGGGTAGTGCGAACGGCCAAATACATCACTGGGGCCAAGCTTCCTGCCATCCAGGACCTCTATACCAGGCGGTGTCAGAGGAAGGCCCTAAAAATGGTCAAAGACTCCAGCCACCCTAGTCATAGACTGTTCTCTCCGCTACCGCACGGCAAGCGGTACAGTGCCTTGCAAAAGTATTCATCCCCCTTAGCATTTTTCCTATTTTGTTGCATTACAACCTGTAATTTATATGGATTTTTATTTGGATTTAATGCAATGGACATACACAAAATAGTCCAAATTGGTGAAGTGAAATGAAAAAAAAAATAATTCAAGTGAAAAGTGGTGCGTGCATATGTATTCACCCCCTTTGCTATGAAGCCCCTAAATAAGATCTGGTGCAACCAATTACCTCCAGATGTCACTTAATTATAAATAAAGTCCACCTGTGTGCAATCTAAGTGTCACATGATCTGTCACATGATCTCAGTATATATACACTTGTTCTGAACGGCCCCAGAGTCTGCAACACCACTAAGCAAGCGGCACCATGAAGACCAAGGAGCTCTCCAAACAGGTCAGGGACAAAGTTACAGATCAGGGTTGGGTTATAGAAAAATAACAGAAACTTTGAACATCCCACAGAGCACCATTAAATCCTTTATAAAAGCAGCACGCGCTCCATCGCGCTCCATCTGGTGTATCTCACTGGTCACCCCCAAAGCCAATTCCTCCTTTGGCCACCTTTCCTTACAGTTCTCTGTTGCCAATGACTGGAACGAACTACAAAAATCACTGAAGCTGGAGACTCATATCTCCCTCACTAGCTTTAAGCACCAGCTGTCAGTGCAGCTCACTGATCTCTGCACCTGCACATAGTCCATCTTTAAACAGCCCATCCTACTACCTCATCCCCATACTGTATTTCTTTATTTATCTTGCTCCTTTGCACCCCAGTAACTTGTACATTTGTCTTCTGCACATCTACCATTCCAGTATTTAATTGCTATATTGTAATTACCTTGCCACCATGGCCTATTTACTGCCCTACCTCCCTTATCTTACCTCATTTGCACTCACTGTATCTGTATATAGACTTATTTTTTTAATTTTTTTCTACTGTATTATTGGCTGTATGTCTGTGTATTCCATGTGTAACTCTTTGTTGTTGTATGTATCAAACTGCTGTGCTTTATCTTGGCCAGGTCGCAGTTGTAAATTAGAACTTGTTCTCAACTAGCTTACCTGGTTAAATAAATGTAAAATAAATCAATTTACTTTGGGGGCGGAGGGGGGGAATAGTTATGCACGCTCAAGTTTTCAGTTTTGTTGTCTTATTTCTTGTTTGTTTCACAATAAAATATATTTTGCATCTTCAAAGTGGTAGGCATGTTGTGTAAAACAAGTTATACAAACCCTCCAAAAATCTATTTTAATTCCAGGTTGTAAGGCAACAAAATAAAAAAATGCCAAGGGGGATGAATGCTTTTGCAAGCCATTGTACCGGAGTGTCAAGTCTAGTTTCCAAGAGGCTTCTAAACAGCTTTTACCCCCAAGCCATAAAACTCATCTAATCAAATGGCTACCCAGATTATTTGCATTGCCCCCTCCCCCTTTTACACCGCTGCTACTCTGTCGTTATCATCTATGCATCTATCACTTTAATAACTCTACCTACATATACATATTACCTCAACTAACCGGTGCCCCCGCACATTGACTCTGTACCGGTACCCCCCTGTATATAGTCTTGCTATTGTTATTTCACTGCTGCTCTTTAAATACTTGTTACTTCTGTTTCTATTTCTTATCCGTATTTTTTTTAAACTGCATTGTTGGTTAGGGGAAGCATTTCACTGTAAGGTATGTTGTATTCGGCGCATGTGACTAATAACATTTGATTTGATTTGGTAGGGTGAGGTCTCAGGTAAACTAACTGGTAACATAATGAGTTGCAACAACAATGGCAACCATCACCTCAAAGCACATCATAAGGCTTTTGTACCTTTGGATACATATTCCATTGTGTGATCAAACATCGCAGAGATGAAGGGAAACAGGAAGGAAGGGGAACTCCCGTCTGGTGTTGTGCCATAAGTTGTTACTGCTGATACGTTTAGTTGCAGTGCAGGAGCAGGCTCTGAGCAAGCTCTACAAACCCTGCAAACATAGGAATGACAAAGCTGTTAGTTGTACACCAACTTATTATGCAGACATGAACTATATGATATACTATGATTGTCCATCTACCAACCAGTGGACCGTTATTAGTACCAAACCATGGACCACCATTAGTGATGGCTTCTTTAGACATATCATATTCTCTCTTTGATCCAGAGGGCAGCTTTCACCTCAGAAATGAGAGTAAATTGTTTTATCTGGGTCAACATATCTGGATCCTGATGTTTTTACTTTTATAAGGTCAAAATCAAAGAATGGAACAGCTATTCAAGAGATGATTGGTATATGTTTTTTATGAAAATGCTGCCTTAAATCAGTGGTGTAATGTCATGCTTTTTCAAATTCAAAATGGATCAAATGTGGGAGGTCAAAGGGTGTGACACAATCTAGCCCACGTGTAGCAATGGAGACGGTCGTTGGTACACAGCTGTGGTCAGAACGGAATAGATCTAGCATTACATATCGCTGTCATCCATCTAGCACAGCTGTATAATCCATCACCTATTTCAAAGCATTATGAAGAAGCTCTAGGAGAACTGATGGACAACACTGTCACACCGGGCAGGTAAACACATCCGTCTGGCTCTGTCTGTGTCTGAGCTGTGAGAGGTGATAAGAGCGGCTGAGTAATATTTTCCATGGCTGAAGGAACGATGTCACACAGACACATGTACGCATGCACACACACACACAGTACCATCTACCTCCTAGACTGCAGTGCAGGGACCTCTTTCCAGCCCTTTCACCTTGGGCATTGAAATTCTATTATGAGATTAAGCACGGCTGGTTACATTCTCTCTCTCTCTCTCTCTCTCTCGACGTCAAAGATGCCAACAGCGGTGCACAGAGCTAGCTAGTGACACGAGCAGACTGCCAAAGTGTTGCGTCGCTGCCTCTCGTTCACGTCTCCCTTTCCCCCCGGAGATACACACACAGAGAAGCGGCAGGCTAGCAGGTCCCTCCTCAGGCAGGGAAGAGTGTGCTTGGAATACCAAATAGTCCCTCTCTGTGACAAGGCAATGAGTAGTAGATCTATCCAGATACACCCAGTAACATGGCCCCAGGTCGTTAGTAATAGACTGGTTTCTGGATCCCGAGGAGCCATGCCCTCTGGAGGGAGATGTCATTGAGTGTAGTGTAGTGACATCAGGCCGTGGCGGACCTGAGGTTGATAGAATCTGTGGAAAAGTGTGACCGAGGTTTATTATCAATACCTTTACAATGTTATTTTCAGACTGTAGAATTCTGTATTATTAGAATTTTTTTGAATTCTTTGGTAACTAACCTCACATTCTTTAATTCAAAGAATTTCTGGAGCTGCAACATTTTGGGGGTTGTTGTTTTCAGAAGGGTTTATCTGGTATGAAGGAGACATCTCTGATGGTGAAGGTCAACCGGTATTTTGAGCCTACACTATGCTGGAAGTAGGGTGAAAGTTCCATCACAAGAAGCTAGCTGTCAAGTGTAATTACAATTTCAGGTAGTCTCGAGGTGACAGAGGGAAAAGGCTACCATCATTGCTAATTCAAGTTGAATGTCCTCTGCAGAGGCCGAAAATTGCATTTCATTATGCGTTACTTTCATTTTTAGTCCTGCCATTGAAACAAAGAAACTTGGGAATGCCAGGCACATACATATTTTTTGATTGGGTTCCAGACCTCCTCATGTTCTGGCTACATCACCGTGTGTGTGTGTGTGTGTGTGTGTGTGTGTGTGTGTGTGTGTGTGTGTGTGTGTGTGTGTGTGTGTGTGTGTGTGTGTGTGTGTGTGTGTGTGTGTGTGTGTGTGTGTGTGTGTGTGTGTGTGTGTGTGTGTGTGTGTGTGTGTGTGTGTGTGTGTGTGTGTGTGTGTGTGTGTGTGTGTGTGTGTGTGTGTGTGTGTGTGTGTGTGTGTGTGTGTGTGTGTGTGTGTGTGTGTGTGTGTGTGTGTGTGTGTGTGTGTGTGTGTGTGTGTGTGTGTGTGTGAGAGACAGACTGACTGACTGACTGACTGACTGACTGACTGACTGACTGACTGACTGACTGACTGACTGACTGACTGACTGACTGACTCACTCACTCACTCACTCACTCACTCACTCACTCACTCACTCACTCACTCACTCACTCACTCACTCACTCACTCACTCACTCACTCACTCACTCACTCACTCACTCACTCACTCACTCACTCACTCACTCACTCACTCTGTCTCCGAGTAATTTTACGCCAGTAACCCAATCTCCCCGGAGTCTGCTGTCATTTTTTTTTTGTTTAAAGGTAGATAAATATTGCATGAGGCGGCCTGCCAGCTGCTTTCATAACTCGGAGAAATCTAATGTGGGCCTTTAGGTTCCTCATTGTATCGCTGGATAACCGTGCTCTCATTGATTTGCTGTGTCAAGGATCTAGGTTTGTATGCCACAACATACAGACTAAACATTCACTGGCTCTTTTTATGTTTGTATTACAGAACAGTAAATGCATTGATTAACAGGAAGTGATGCCCTACTGAAATATGCCCTACTATGATAGAAAACGTTGTTAATGATGGCTTCTGTCTTAATATTTCTATGTTAACAAATGTTTTGAAGAAAAATATATGATCTGAGTAAGGAAATTCAAATTGGAGAGAGGCATATTCTATTAAAGCACAGGAAATTAAGTGATCACACTAATCCTGCCATAGTAGAAAGACAATGTTATATGTCTATCCTCTCAGTGTCAATGGTTGTCAAGGCACAATACTTAATCTGTACTGAACATGAATAAAGCATTGGGGAAAAACAGAATACATCATGACATTCATAACATGTTTTAGGGGAACAGCCAGCGGTCGGCACTTCCGAGATCAAAGGCTTATACCCAGAAGACACTGGGCCTCTCTAAGCTCCTGGTGGCCTACTCAATTCCCTGGACAATAGGCAGAAGGGTTGCCGGTTACAAGTCGAGCCTTTGAACACACCCAGCACAGCCAATTCAAACCCATAATACCCTTGAGTCATCAGCGCCCCAGAGACATCACACACACACACAGCATTCCGCTGAACCTTTTATATCTGCCTTTTATAAACAGTGTGTGACAAATAAAAATTGCTTTCATACACTCACACACGTGCAAAAAAAAAACGTGGGCATACTCGTAGTGTTGGTCACCTTGTTTGCAATCTGAAGATGAAGGGACAAACGTTAACTGCCACACACAGTAGCTTTAAAACAACAATTACCCCCTAAGACACTATCTGGTATTATACTACTGCTCCTGGAGGATCACACTGAGGTGTGACTAATGATGACGATGAAATTTCATGTGCTGATTCTATGAAAAACACATCCATGAATCAATACTTATACTTCTGAGAAAGAATGGATCTGCATTCAATAGTGTGTGTGTGTGTGTGTAAACGTGCATGTGTGGGAAAGTGTGTGTATGTGTAAGGGGTGCGTAATCGGTGGCAGGGAGTCAGACGCAGGAGAGCAGAACTTGGTAATAGCCGGAGCAGTTTAATAAACAAAACCCATGGCATAAAATGTAACAAGAACAAAATTGGGTACAAAACCCGACGCGCACCAAAACATATGCACTTACAATAAACAATTACGGACAAGGATATGGGGAAACCAGAGGGTTAAATACACAACATGTAATTGAGGGAATTGGAAACAGGTGTGATGGAAGACAAAACCAATGGATAAAAGAAAAAAGGATCGGCGATGGCTAGAAGGTCGGTGACGTCGACCGCCGAACACCGCCTGAACAAGAAGAGGGACCAACTTCGGCGGAAGTTGTGACAGTATGTGTGTATAAACAGTAGGAAATCACATTAAATGAAATGTTATTTGTCACATGGGCCGAATACAACTGGTAACTTTATCGTGAAATGCTTGCTCACGAGCCCTTCCCAACAATGCAGGGTTTATAAAATAGTAACAAGAGGAATAAAATATAATGCAAAAGAATAGAGCTATATACAGGGAAAACCAGATCAATGTGCAGCTATACACAGGGAGTACCAGTACCAGATCAATGTGCAGCTATATACAGGGAGAACCAATACCAGATCAATGTGCAGATAAATACAGGGAGTACCAGATCAACGTGCAGCTATATATAGGGAGTAGCAGTACCAGATCAATGTTCAGCTATATACAGGGAGTACAAATACCAGATTGATGTACAGCTATATACAGGGAGTACCAGATCAATGTGCAGTTATATACAGGGAGAACCAGTACCAGATCAATGTACAGCTATGTACAGTGAGTACTAGTACCAGATCAATGTGCAGTTATATGCAGGAGGAACAAGACCAATGTGCAGTTATATACAGGGAGCACCGGTACCAGATCAATGTGCAGCTATATACAGGGAATACCAGATCAATTTGCAGTTATATATAGGGAGCACCAGCACCAGATCAATGTGCAGCTATATACAGGGAGTACCAGATCAATTTGCAGTTATATACAGGGAGCACCAGTACCAGATCAATGTGCAGCTATATACAGGGATTACCAGATCAATGTGCAGTCATAAACAGGGAACACCAGTACCAGATAATTTGCAGCTATACAGGGAGTACCAGTACCAGATCAATGTGCATCTATATACAGGGAGTACCAGTACCAGATTAAAGTGCAGCTATATACAGGGAGTACCAGATCAATGTGCAGATATATACAGGGAGCACCAGTACCAGATCAATGTGCAGATATATACAGGGAGTACCAGATCAATTTGCAGTTATATACAGGGAGTACCAGATCGTTGTGCAGCTATATACAGGGAGCACCAGAACCAGATCAATATGCAGATATATACAGGGAGTACCAGATCAATGTGCATTAATATACAGGGAGCACCAGTACCAGATCAATGTGCAGCTATATACAGGGAGAACCAGATCATTGTGCAGTTATATACAGAGAGTACCAGTACCATATCAATGTGCAGCTGTATACAGGGAGTACCAGATCAATGTGCAGTTAAATACAGGGAGCACCAGTACCAGATCAATGTGCAGCTGTATACAGGGAGTACTAGTACCAGATCAATGTGCAGTTATATACAGGAGGAACCAGATCAATGTGCAGTTATATACAGGAGGAACCAGATCAATGTGCAGTTATATACAGGAGGAACCAGATCAATGTGCAGTTATATACAGGGAGCACCAGTACCAGATCAATGTCTAGCTATATACAGGGAGTACCAGATCAATGTGCAGTTATACACAGAGAGTACTAGTACCAAATCAATGTGCAGATAAAAACAGGGAGTACCAGATAAACGTGCAGCTATATATTGGGAGTAGCAGTATCAGATTGATATACAGCTATAAACAGGGACATCCAGTACCAGATCAATGTGCAGCTATATACAGGGAGTACCTGACCAATTTGCAGTTATATACAGTGAGCACCAGTAACAGGTCAATGTGCAGCTATATACAGGGAGTACCAGATCAATGTGCAGTTACATACAGGGAGCACCAGTACCAGATCAATGTGCAGATATATACAGGGAGCACCAGATCAAAGTTCAGCTATATACAGGGTGCACCAGTACGAGATCAATGTGCAGCTATATACAGGGAGTACCAGATCAATGTGCAGTTATATACAGGGAGTACCAGGTCAATGTGCAGCCATTTACAGTGAGTACCAGATCAATGTTTAGCTGTATACAGGGAGAACCAGATCAATGTGCAGCTATATATAGGGAGTACCAGATCAATGTGCAGCTATATATAGGGAGTACCAGTACCAGATCAATGTGCAGCGGTATGAGTTATTTGAGGTAGATATGTACATAAAGGCAGGATAAAGTGACTAGTTGCTTGACTAGTTAAATAGGTACATGTTTGAGGTGGGTGTTGCTGGCGCTTCTGAGGTTTTTATAATTAACCACGTCAGCATGTGTTGAATGAGGATATCTCTATAACAACGACCAACTGTATTCATTTCAATATAAGATGATCCACAAAGCTGGAGGCATTCTATGATATAAATTAGCATACAGTACATGACATCAGAAAGAACAATGAAACCAATTTAACTGAAAGGTGGAACAACAAACAGCTTTAATAGTGACATGTTGATCTGAGTTTATATGTTGATCTGAATGATATATTTTACCATGAATGATTTGCTACTAATAGATAGTCATTAGTGTCTCTTTCTGAACATCTTAGGACAAGATTCATTCAAAGCGCTTGCAGAGGTAATTATTACATTTATTCTTCAACAAATATCCTCAGCGATTTCCATGAATGCGATGTCAGGTAAATTGCAATTAAAAAGCTAATTGTCTGTGCGATGTGAATGTATGTGAATCTTTGAATGTTTCAGCTTTTTATTTACATAGACTATTTAGTGAATCTACGTGGCTCTTTAAAGCTGGAATCTATAACGGTGAAACTGCCACATTCGTCTGTAACATTATAACAACAAAGACGTTACTTCAAAAAGGAGCACAGTTTTCCCCTGGGCATCATTGCACATCATTACATGTGAAATGGAACAGCAGAGTTTTGACAATTATTTCATCAAGATGATCTCCTCCTTTCATGAAGAAAAAAACAACAATAGCAACCCGGCCTGGGTGACCAGTGGCTCTGTTTCACCTTATGCGGATCAATGTGAGTCTGCGTGTGAGCTGGTCGTCATGCTTATTTGTATCCTGTACTATTTCAGCAAAGTGAGAATTTCCAGTAGGGTGTTTAATAGTTGGCTAGGATGCGTGACTTCCCTCTCCCCTTTGATGAAAGGGGAGTAAGTAAAGCTCCTTAGTAAAGATCCTTAGTAAAGCTCCTGGGCAAAGCTCCTTAGTAAAGCTCCTGGGCAAAGCTCCTTAGTAAAGCTCCTGGGCAAAGCTCCTTAGTAAAGCTCCTGGGCAAAGCTCCTTAGTAAAGCTCCTTACTAAAGCTCCTTAGTGAAGCTCCTTTGTAAAGCTCCTTAGTTAAGCTCCTTAGTGAAGCTCCTTAGTAAAGCTCCTGGGCAAAGCTCCTTAGTTAAGCTCCTTAGTTGAGCTCCTTAGTAAAGCTCCTTAGTGAAGCTCCTTAGTAAAGCTCCTTAGTAAAGCTCCTTAGTGAAGCTCCTTAGTGATTCTCCTGGGTAATGCTCCTGGGCAAAGCTCCTTAGTAAAGCTCCTGGGTAAAGCTCCTTAGTGAAGCTCCTTAGTAAAGCTCCTGGGCAAAGCTCCTTAGTGAAGCTCCTTTGTAAAGTTCTAATTTTGTTAGGATACATAGAGGGCGAAATTTTGTAGTGCAAATCATTGTGAAATCTGCAAGAAATACCTAAAACCTCATTAAACCTCATTATAGTCTCACCGTGTGATTTGAAACTTTTCTTCAACAGTGTTCGCTATAAGGAGGTGATTATTAGTTTAGTAAACTGTTACAGTTATTATTAGTTACTGGGTGGTTAGAGCCCTGAATGCTGATTGGCTGACAGCCATGTTATATCAGACCGTATACCACGAGTATGATAAAAAAAATGTTTACTGCTCTAATTATGTTGGTAAACAGTTTAAAATAGCAATAAGGCACCTCGGGTTTGTGATATATGGTCAATATACTACGGCTAAGGGCTGTGTCCAGGCACTCCACGATGCGTCGTGTTTAAGAACAGCCTTTAGCCGTGCTATATTGGCCATATACCACACCTCCTCGGGCCTTATTGCTTAATTATATCAGTTGAATAAACTGAGTTATACATAAATAGTAACCTCTTGGTAACTTACATTCTTTTAGAAAAGGAAAAGGGTCAAATTAAACCATGCTACCAGATTATAATGTGGTTTATTGGAATTTTCTTGCACTAGGAAAATATCATCCAGAAACTGTAACCTGTCTGAAAAACACGTTAGGAAATCTTTAACTAGCTAACTGAAAATGTTACCTAACCCATAATCCATCATTTCTTAGCAGGCCTGTCACCACAAAACTACACATTCCACATAGAACTTAACCTCTTAAACAATCTTCTTCTCATGTCCTATGAACAGAACAATAGGTGTAGCATAACATTCTGGCTTGCTGCCAGGGAAATGAAAATATGTTTTAGGAGGTTATGTCAGAATTTACCTAACAATTCTGTCAGTTATCTCAGAGTTACTTAACAATTAATTTAATCATGTTTACATACTGCTTTACTAATCTGTATTCTATTCTACTGTATTTTAGTCAATGCCACTCCAACATTGCTAGCCCTAATATTTATATATTTCTTAATTCCATTTTTTTACTTTTAGATTTGTGTATTATTGTTAATTGTTAGATACTACTGCATTGTTGGTGCTAGTAACACAAGCATTTCACTACACGCGCAATAACATCTGCTAAAAATGTGTACGTGATCAATACATTTTAATTTGATTTGATTTGATCTGATCACATCAGTTATCTCATAGTTACCTAACAATGATATCAGTTATCTCAGAGTTGCCTAACACGATATCAGTTATCTCAGAGTTACCTAGCAATGATATCAGTTATCTCAGAGTTACCTAGCAATGATATCAGTTATCTCAGAGTTACCTAACAATGATATCAGTTATCTCAGAGTTACCTAACAATGATTTCAGTTATCTCAGAGTTACCTAGCAATGATATCAGTTATCTCAGCGTTACCTAACAATGATATCAGTTATCTCAGAGTTACCTAACAATGATATCAGTTATCTCAGAGTTACCTAACAATGATATCAGTTATCTCAGAGTTTCCTAACAATGATATCAGTTATCTCAGAGTTGCCTAACAATTCCTGCCTCGCCCCGGCAGACTTTTAATCAGCTCATTAAATCTGTTTCATTAGAGCCAAATAGAGCGATATTTGGAGTTCACACTCTCAGCAAGCCACCCGCCACAGGCAAGGTGCTGATTGATGCTCCAGGCCTAGGTTATTCCTGCCTGCCTTCACCATTCTGGCCATCACAGCTCAGGTCAGCTGATTTATGAAGTCCAGCCTTGCATGGCTCCAGTCCTGGTTCAACTGTTGCTTTAGGATAGAACATGTCCGTTTTTTAGATGTCATGGTATTGATATTGTGAAACTGTGGAAAACTTAAACAAAATGTTTATCAAAATAAACATTTATTTTTAATCTAGGCTTTATTCCCTTGACCAAGCTCTGGTTTATACCTCCAACCTTCTACCCTATGTTAATCTGACCCTGTTTCTGCTGTGGTCCTATTGGTGTGTTGTTGATGGATGGAATCCGCTCCATAAGCCACCACACACCCACACACGCACTTATGCACGCACACGCACACGCACACACACACACACACACACACACACACACACACACACACACACACACACACACACACACACACACACACACACACACACACACACACACAATAATGACAAACAAGGGTGTTGGCAGCTTTTCACAGCATTGTTCTCCACACTCCACTCTACCCGGTCGGAAGCCCCTGCCACACTTTTCCCATCACCCCATCCTCCCTTTTTTCTCTCTTTAGGAAGTACAAATTCCACCCCAACGACTGCCTCCCAATGCCACCTCACTACCTCCTACCCTGAGCTACTTCCCTGAGTGGTTCCCAAGACCCAGTCAAGGAGGCCAGCCACAGAAGCCAGCCAAGCCATAGACAGATGGACACACCGCCTGGCCTCTCTGCTAAAAGCCCCTTCCCCAACACTAATGACTAGTGTACTCAAAGAACTTAGAAACTAAACAGACACCCTTCTCTCTCCCACCACACCCTGATAACATGGTCAGCCATGTTGTCTCCCACCACACTCTCATAACATAGTCAGCCATGTTGCTTCCCACCACACCCTGATAACATGGTCAGCCATGTTGTCTCCCACCACACTCTGATAACATGGTCAGCCATGTTGTCTCCCACCACACCCTGATAACATGGTCAGCCATGTTGTCTCCCACCACACTCTGATAACACGGTCAGCCATGTTGTCTCCCACCACACTCTGATAACATGGCCAGCCATGTTGTCTCCCACCACACTCTGATAACATGGTCAGCCATGTTGTCTCCCACCACACTCTGATAACATGGCCAGCCATGTTGTTTGATGATACAGTGAGTTTTCCATGTTCAAAGCTCACTCTGTGGTCTAGCGGGAGGTTTAGTGGGTCCCGGTCTCTTTAAAATGTTGCTAACTTGCAAATTTAGTATTTTAAAGAAACAGGTAGTAGTAGGTGCTGTGCGTTCACATTTATTCTAGCAATCTGTTTACTTTTGATTTATTGACAAGTATATAATATAAAATCTAAAAATATATAAAACAAATATAAAAATCTGCAAAGAACCAATCCTCTCCTCCACAAACAAGGAAATTACGTATTTCTCAGAGAAGATTGGATAATGACTCACAGAGTTTGTGTGGAGTGAGTTAGAAATACCTCATCTTGAATGAATGCAGAGTCACAGTCCCATAGAGGAAGTGGAGCTACAATGTGTTTTGTTTTGCATATTGCTATCAAGCCTCTCCATTAGTCCAAATGTAGTAATGGTGAACCGTGAGGGAAATGAACTGTTACATCCTGAACACTGCCAGAAAACAACACACACACACACACACACACACACACACACACACACACACACACACACACACACACACACACACACACACACACACACACACACACACACACACACACACACACACACACACTCAAACACAAACACATCCACTCCAGTATTTGGTCCTGGGGCCTCTTATTGGTTTCCTGTTGATGCCCCATGCAGGGAACAGAAGCACCATGGGAAAATAAACTCCTCTCAGTGAGTCTCTAGAGGTTTGAGTGAGGGAGAGGGAGAGGGAGAGGGAGAGGGAGAGGGAGAGGTAAGATACATTGCGGCTTCACCTGTCCTTGTCCTCTGAAGAGACACTGGAGCTTCAGCCTTCCTTGTCCTCTCTTCCTTGTCCTCTCTTCCTTGAAGAGTGTGGTATTGTATGTATCCTATGCCTAAGGCTATATGTCTTGAGCATGAGTGGGTACACTGTTGTATAGTCATATGACTACTGTAAACAACACATCAAACTCCAGTAAAATAGGTATTTGATTAATTGAAACTAAATTAATATTACACTGAAGTCAACTATATGGTGTTTTAAAATACAATTCTGTATTGTGTCTTATGTATTACCAACCCTAGAGAAATGGAAACTGACTGCACATTTGTACAAGCAGTGTTGAGTGCCGTTGGAGTGCCAAATAAAGTCACAGGGTTGATGTTTTCATCTTAAATCAGCCATAAATCCCCTTGTGACAGGGGGAATGGAAGCATATTGTGTGCAACAGGGAGTCTTATGACAGATGCAACGTATCAGTTATGTTTACATAGTCTCATGACAGATGTAAAGTACCAGTTATGTTTACATAGTCTGTCCCTGAGAGATTACTTAATAACTCAATAGCTTGTTATTTGGTTATTGCATTGTAGTAAGACTGGTATAACGCGTGTATGATGAAAAGAGTGACATTTCTTAGCATTACACACTGGAGCTGAACTGAAGGGCACTTTGAAGAGTACAATTTAATTTAATTGGGTGAGATTTCCCTGAAGAGTCATGGGTGATAGACTTATCGCCTGTGACTCAGTCAGAAGCACTTTCCTCAGTTACTAGAAGTGGACAAGACAGGATGCTAAATTACTTATTGTTTTCTCACCTTTAGTTACATAACAAATGTCAGATTTTGTACACTTTCAACCAGCTTTTTCAAGGACCAGTGGGGAATGAGTGGGGAATGAGTGGGGAATGAGTGGGGAATGAGTGGGGAATGAGTGGGGAATGAGAGTCTATGCCAGGGGTGGGCAAACTGCAGCCCGCAGGCCGGATTTGGCTTGTCAGACAATTAAATGCGGCCCACCCTGGTCTAGGCCTTTGTAACTGTAACTGTCAAAAAATTATATCAAGGACCTCTTTATAGAAGTAACTATATGCCAGAGCGAATTGACTTGCGTAATGGAATAGGTGGACAATTACAGATCACCAGGCACGTTGGATCAACCCCACCCTACTTTCAGGTGCATATGCATAACTGGAAACACATCCAGTGTCACTTAAAGGAAAGGTTCAACCGTTTTGAATGTTATATTGTTATTGTGCATCTCTGAGTGATGTTCTATCAATTCCCTGGGTCATTTCATGTTTTCACGTGTACCTGAGTTATTGGCATTCAAGCAGGCAGAAATCCGACCGGTATGACGTAGCACTGTGATAAAGTCGCTCTCACTACACTGGAAGTTAATAGGAAAAGTACTTTTAGATTGCAAAAACGTCTATCAATACTGGCTGATGTCTTCTCTCGAATGAGCCATTGGTCATATTTTTGTGATATTCCTACCTCGAGAACTTTGTAATTTAACGGAGGGTCTAGCACATTTTTCCTATTTCTCTGCCTCTTTAGTCCAGGGTGCGTTGCATGGTGTCGTTGCCATAGAACGTATAACGCCCCACCCAGCAGACTGTCAACCAATCGTGTTCACGTTGTCATGCTGCGTCACGTGGTTGCTAAGCTAATCGTCACACAATCCCTCCTCAAAGTCAGTGTATATGTCGAGAAATGTGCCTATTTTCCTCAAAAGTACACAATGTCACTATTCCTAAGCTATACGATACTACAGAAAGCAAGTGAATTATCTCACATCTCAGAAAAGATTTGTGTTATACTTATGTGCTAATGTTGGGTTTTTGAGCGAGCAACCAATTGACTCCCATTCACTCCTTGAGGGAGAGTGCTCTTTGTCCCAAAATCTCCTAGA
The DNA here is from genome assembly GCA_030435695.1 of Brachymystax lenok tsinlingensis. NCBI lineage: Eukaryota > Metazoa > Chordata > Actinopteri > Salmoniformes > Salmonidae > Brachymystax > Brachymystax lenok. The sequence goes on from CM059815.1 coordinate 36,710,884, forward strand.
ATGCACCGCACGGCTCATTGACGTAGCATGGGCAGTGTTTCCCATCTCCTCAAAAGTATATCTGCCGTTGTGAATGTTAGACTCCACTCTGAGGCAGATCGATATGCAGGTTGAACATGGTGAGATGGAGACTCCTAAATTGATAGTGCAGTTTGTTTTGGAAATTTTACAGCTAACTAGCTATGTTACATGCTGATATTGTCTTTGGTATTATTGTGTGTAGCTATGTTTGCTAGGTAGCCAGCCAGCCCATAGAGAGAGCATTGCATTGTGGATTCTGCAGATAACCACAACGATTGTCCATGTTGCTACCAAACTTACTACAGTATAACGCCAAAATGAAACATTTGTTCACAAAAAACATTGTTCTCACATAATAGTGTTATTTAACACTGTACATTATAGGAAAGAGTGTTTTTTGGTGGCTTTTTTTCTTTTGGTAAACCTAACTAAATTCATTGATTGTTTTTTCCTTGAGTATTGAAACATATTAGGGACTCACAAGCATAGACTCAAACACACACAATGCAAATTACGTCAGTTTCAGGTTTGCCAACAAATATTTGGTAAACTCAACAGCATTTTTTTAACATTGTTTGTTGGGACTTTCCCATATTGATAGTTGGCCTGTGTTAAGGAGATCAAAAGCTATAAACTATGCAAATACATCAATTTCAGGTGTGTAAACTCCACCCACCCATTGTTAACTAATTTCTGGTAAACCCAACAGCATTCCTTGGTATTGTTTGTTGGGACTTTTCCATGTGGAGAACGTTGGAACGTGTCAGGGAGTTTACTGCTTGGCACAGTCTCAAGGATCAACCTCATGCCTCGTGCCAAGAAAGGCTGCTCTTTATTATAGCTGGCCCGGCTTGAGAGAGGCTCAATCAGAGACCTGCTCTTGATGGTCTGTGTCTCAGGGCATCTGAGAAGAACATCACGGCCTGTGCACATGTTTCCTCCACTCCCTGACACACCATGGACCTCTTTTCTCCAGAGAAAACTCCTCCTTAGCACTGACCACCCTTTGACCCGTGAGATAGAAGGATGGATGGAGGGATGGAGGGCGAGAGGACTAATTTGATTGGGATTTGGCTTCCTACAGTATAAAACCTTCCATGCCCCCCTCCCTCCCCTTTCCTCTCTCTACCTCTTCTTTCTCCGCTCAGAGGAAGGGCACACCCAACCTTGGCATTCCTTTCTGACAAGTTCAAGCGCTGTGAGGTGAGAAAAATAGTTAGGCAAACATGGGCGCTAAAAGGCTTTCTGGGTGGGGACAGGAGAAGACCACAGCAGCCAAACGTGTCCACCCAAAAGGAAAAGAAAGGCTTCTGATGACTGCACTTGAATGAAGGAGGGTTGGGGCATGCAGGTCACCCATATTGTATATGAGTGGATCACACACATGCACACACACACACACACACACACAAAAGCATACACATGCGCACACATGCACACACGCACACTTAAATGCCTATGTATATACCTGTATGTCCCCATTTAAACACAACAAGCTTCCTTCAAAGTGATGTGGTTATGGAAAACTACAATCATGTATTTCTGCCATGCACAGATTACCAGGGCTTCGGGCAAGGGAGGTATAAGAATGTTAGTGAGGCATTCACCCTTATCAACTGACAACTCCCATAATTCAAGATAGACTCATTTCTTTTTCTGCTCCTACTCTGATGAGGTGCTGGAATTCAAAAGATGCAGGGGGTTTCTTTGGTGTTCAAAACGATACTGGTATGCAATTACCTGTGTATGGGAAAAATAACCTCCGTTCTGAGTTACTGACTTACTAAGCAGTGAAACACTGATGTCACAATAATGACCACACTGCCATTGGACAAACACTTATCAGCATGGGGTTTCTATTGGACCAAAAACGTATAAACATCTCATTGGATGACAGTCAATTCATCTGTCCAGTAACATTTATCTGTCCAGTAACAGCTACAGTAACACATTTGAGGTCGGTTGCTGAAAAAGTGTAACACTACACTGTCGGAAAGGTAACACTACACTGTCAGAAAGGTAACACTACACTGTCGGAAAGGTAACACTACACTGTCAGAAAGGTAACACTACACTGTCGGAAAGGTAACACTACACTGTCAGAAAGGTAACACTACACTGTCAGAAAGGTAACACTACACTGTCAGAAAGGTAGCACTACACTGTCAGAAAGGTAGCACTACACTGTCAGAAAGGTAGCACTACACTGTCAGAAAGGTAGCACTACACTGTCAGAAAGGTAGCACTACACTGTCAGAAAGGTAGCACTACACTGTCAGAAAGGTAGCACTACACTGTCAGAAAGGTAGCACTACACTGTCAGAAAGGTAGCACTACACTGTCAGAAAGGTAGCACTACACTGTCAGAAAGGTAGCACTACACTGTCAGAAAGGTAGCACTACACTGTCAGAAAGGTAACACTACACTGTCAGAAAGGTAACACATCACTGTCGGGAGAAGGTAACACTACACTGTCAGAAAGGTAACACTACACTGTCGGAAAGGTAACACTACACTGTCGGAAAGGTAGCACTACACTGTCAGAAAGGTAGCACTACACTGTCAGAAAGGTAGCACTACACTGTCAGAAAGGTAGCACTACACTGTCAGAAAGGTAACACTACACTGTCAGAAAGGTAACATTACACTGTCAGAAAGGTAACACTACACTGTCAGAAAGGTAACACTACACTGTCAGAAAGGTAGCACTACACTGTCAGAAAGGTAGCACTACACTGTCAGAAAGGTGACACACTGCTGGGCTTCAATCCAAGGTGTGTCATAGAGCACTCGGCTTTTAAAGTTGATTTTAGCCGACATGCACAGCTTTAATCGGCAATGCGATCTCTGTGAACATCTGGGAATTAAAAGGCGCATTGTCAGCTGTCCAGTGTGCTTCTCTATAACGCACCTTGGATTTAATCCCAGTCTTTGTCCTTTAATAGTGTTACAGGATGCATGACCTGTATTGTCGCCATATTATCTTGTCAGTAAACATGTTAACTTGACTTTCTATTTGTCTCTTCCATATAGCTAATAACGAAAAATGAAAGTGGAACCCTAACCCCCACCCCTTTATTCTTGTGGCAATATTACCTTGTCAGTACCTACAGTTGTATCATGTCTTTCTGCTTCATCCATATAGCTAATAACGTAACAATGGCATTTGTCTTCTCTGACTGTGTCATCATACTGTCTTCGTTTATGTTTTGTGTTGGTATTGGTTCTGAGGGGCATATTTCTCACTTCAGACCGTCGTTAGAGTTAAACAACAGCTGCTGCACTCTCCCTAGGGGGGGAAGCAGAGACCACCAGAGACGCCATGGAGAATGTCACTATAGAAACCAGTCTGAGCCTGTGTTTATAGTGAGCCATTGACACAAAAACACACTTACAGACAAACACAGGTGGACACACATACAGATGACCAACAACACATGCGCGTGTGTACCACATGGAGATGTGTGAAACTTACTCCTCAGCCTGAAGTGTCCCCCACTGTGCCAGCGAATAGCTAGCTAGTTGTGTGGTAAGACGCTTCAGGAGGGTGGTCACGTGTGTTAGCAAGGCAGAGGTCCTGGATTTGCTGCACACACAAACACACACACAGACGGGCAGACAGAGAAGCAAGAAGCACACATTGTAGAATAAGGAAGAACTGTTAATAATTTTTTGATGTACTGTATAGATATTCAGTAGATTCCTAAGATGTTTACACAGATAATGCTCTAATAATACTTGTAATAACACTAACAGTAATTTGTACAATACTTCAGGGTAATACTATTATAGAAATCCCTATGCTATACAAGAACAGACATGCTGGCAGTAAAAGCTGGGAACTGAACAGTTTGTTGATACTCTCTGCTGGCTCTCATAGACATCACATATGGCACAACGACACATCCAGTAAGTAACGTTTCCCATACTTATCATGACCTACCACTAGCTACACCTCTCTTCACCAGATTCCACTAATTGCAGACATCTGGAAATATTATTAATATACCATAATAAAGCAGGTTTTAAACCCTGTCAATTGTAACTGTTTTGGTAAGCACACACCAATTTGGTCATAGCCTTCCCGTCTGCGGTGGCTAATCGCCTCATTAGCGAGCATGTGACTACTTCGTAGAATGGTGATTTGGCCAATCTGAAGTTATAGACACATATGTGTCTTGCTAATAGGCTAACCTGCATGGATCTATTGGCCCTCTGTGTGCGTCCCAAAAGGCAAACTATTCTCTATAGTGCACTACTTTTGACCTGTGCCCTGTCGGCCCTGGTCTAAAGTAGTGCAATACAAAGGGAATAGGGTGCCATTTGGAATGCTGACTGTGACTCTCCCGGTGGAGCAGATGAAATGTAATGGTTGGTTTGCATGCCAAACCAGAAATATGGGCCTATAATGTTAGAAATACAATAGATATAACAATATATTTTGGTTTATAAATATCATTATATGAGAAACAACAACATGAATATATTTCATTATTTAGGCTAGTTTGTGTTTAGTCTGCCATAGTATCTATGCTGCAAATGTGTACAACAGCTCTCCCACAATGCATTGTGGTTGGAGATGTTGACAGGCCGGAGTGGGCGGATCCCTCCTATGACATGCTAATGAGAGGATGAGGATGATGAGCAGGAAATAGATCCCCGGCCACAAGGACATCTTCTGAGATTCTGACTCAAATCAATATAAAAATCACATTTTATTTGTCACATGCTTTGTAAACGAAAGGTGTAGACTAACAGTGAAATGCTTACTTACAGGCCCTTCCCAACAATGCAGAGAGAAAGAAAGAAACAATAATAGAAATAGAATACACAACGAGTAACAATAACTTGGCTATATACACAGACAATAAGTTGGCTATATACAGGGCCCCTCTCCCTCTCTCTCCGTTTCCCTCGCTTCTTGCCAGATCCCGCCATAATTGATGGAAAATGACTGGGCCTATTTTGAAAATGAAATACGATAGGGCCAAAAGAGATGCAGTAAACAGCCTAGGAGTGAAACTAACATGAAACAGCAAACCATTCTGTTACTTTTCCCCTCTAGCTCCAGAAATAAATCTATACATACTACAACTTGTTATTCCTTCTAATTCAGTAATACAGCTATAAATAACTTGTTATTCCTACTTATTCAGTAATACAGCTATACATAGCTTGATATTGCTACTAATTCAGTAATACAGCTATACATAACTTGTTATTCCTACTTATTCAGTAATACAGCTATACATAGCTTGATATTCCTACTAATTCAGTAATACAGCTATACATAACTTGTTATTCCTTCTTATTCAGTAATACATATATACATGACTTGTTATTCCTTCTTATTCAGCAATACAGCTATACATAACTTGTTATTCCTTCTTATTCAGTAATACAGAAATACATTACTTGTTATTCCTTCCTATTCAGTACTGTAGCTCACAGGCTATAGTTGACAATTCTATTGAAGCCGTATCCTCGTATCCTCTACTATATTAGAAGATAATAGTCTTACCCGTTGTTGTCCTAGCTAGCTCTCCGAACCTACACCTGTGTTTGCTTTATGCCTTGCTTTATGTCTCTCTCAAGTGTCAATATGCCCTGTTTACTGATAGTTATCATTGTTTTAGTTGAGAACCCCTAGGCCCACTCTACATGCCTCAGATTCCCCCGTTTGTCCCACCTCCCACACATGCGGTGACCTCAACCAGTATTACCAGCACCTCCAGAGATGCAACCACTCTTATCATCACTCGGTGCCTGGGCCTACCTCCACTGTACTCTCACTCCGCCATACCCCTGTCTGCACATTATACCCTGAATCTATTCTACCACGCCCAGAAATCTGCTCATTTTATTCTCTGTTCCCAACGCACTAGACGACCTGTTCTGATAGCCTTTAGTCGTACCCTCATCCTACTCCTCCTCTGTTCCTCGGGTGATGTGGAGGTTAACCCAGGCCCTGCGTGTCCCCAGGCACTCTCATTTGTTGACTTCTGTAACCGTAAAAGCCTTGGTTTCATGCATGTTAACATCAGAAACCTCCTCCCTAAGTTTGTTTTACTCACTGCTTTAGCACACTCCGCCAACCCTGATGTCCTTGCCGTGTCTGAATCCTGGCTTAGGAAGGCCACCAAAAATTCTGAGATTTCCATACCCAACTACAACATTTTCCGCCAAGATAGAACTGCCAAAGGGGGAGGAGTTGCAATCTATTGCAGAGATAGCCTGCAAAGTTCTGTCATACTTTCCAGGTCTATGCCCAAACAGTTCGAACTTCTAATTCTAAACATTAATCTCTCCAGAAATAAGCCTCTCACTGTTGCCGCCTGCTATAGACCCCCCTCAGCTCCCAGCTGTGCCCTGGACACCATATGTGAATTGATTTCCCCCCATCTATCTTCAGAGTTCGTTCTGTTAGGTGACCTAAACTGGGATATGCTTAACACCCCCGGCAGTCCTACAATCTAAGCTAGATGCCCTCAATCTCACACAAATCATCAAGGAACCCACCAGGTACAATCCTAAATCTGTAAACATGGACACCCTCATAGATATTATCCTGACCAACTTGCCCTCCAAATACACCTCTGCTGTTTTCAATCAGGATCTCAGCGACCACTGCCTCATTGCCTGCATCCGCTATGGGCCCTCGGTCAAACGACCACCCCTTATCACTATAAAACTCCGTAAAACACTTCTGCGAGCAGGCCTTTCTAATCGACCTGGCCTGGGTATCCTGGCAGGATATTGACCTCATTCCGTCAGTCGAGGATGCCTGGTCGTTCTTTAAAAGCAACTTCCTCACCATCTTAAATAAGCATGCCCCTTTCAAAAGATGTAGAACTAAGAACAGATACAGACCTTGGTTCACTCCAGACCTGACTTCCCTTGACCAGCACAAGAACATCCTGTGGCGGACTGCTTTGCATCGAATAGTCCCTGCGATATGCGACCCGTACAAATCAGCTGGACTAGATAATCTGGACCCTCTCTTTTTAAAACTATCTGCTGCCATTGTTGCAACTCCTATTACCAGTCTGCTCAACCTCTCTTTGGTGTCGTCCGAGTTCCCAAAAGATTGGAAAGCTGCCGCGGTCATCCCCCTCTTCAAAGGGGGTGACACCCTAGACCCAAATTGCTATAGACCCATATCCATCCTTGCCTGCCTCTCTAAAGTCTTCGAAAGCCTAGTTAATAAACAGATCATTGACCACTTCGAATCCCACCGTACCTTCTCCGCTGCAATCCGGTTTCTGAGCTGGTCACGGGTGCACCTCAGCCACGCTCAAGGTACTAAACGATATCATAACCACCATCGATAAGAGACATTACTGTGCAGCCGTATTCATTGACCTGGCCAAGGCTTTCGACACTGTCAATCCCCACATCCTTATCGGCAAACTCAACAGCCTTGGTTTCTCTAATGATTGTCTCGCCTAGTTCACCAACTACTTTGCCGACAGAGTTCAGTGTGTTAAATCGGAGGGCCTGTTGTCCGGGCCTCTGGCAGTCTCTATGGGGGTGCCACAGGGTTCAATTCTTGGGCCGACTCTCTTCTCTGTATACATCAATAATGTCGCTCTTGCTGCTGGTGATTCTCTGATCCACCTCTATGCAGACGACACCATTCTGTATACTTCTGGCCCTTCTTTGGACACTGTGTTAACTAACCTCCAAACGAGCTTCAATGCCATACAACACTCCTTCCGTGGCCTCCAACTGCTCTTAAACGCTAGTAAAACCAAATGCATGCTTTTCAACCGTTCGCCGCCCGACTAGCATCACTACCCTGGACGGCTCTGACCTAAAATACGTGGACAACTACAAATACCTAGGTGTCTGGCTAGACTGTAAACTCTCCTTCCAGACTCACATTAAACATCTTCAATCCAAAATTAAATCTAGAATCAGCTTTCTATTTCGCAACAAAGCCTCCTTCACTCATGCTGCCAAACTTGCACTAGTAAAACTGATTATCCTACCGATCCTCGACTTCGGCGATGTCATCTACAAAACAGCTTCCATTACTCTACTCAGCAAACTGGATGCAGTCTATCACAGTGCCATCCGCTTTGTCACCAAAGCCCCTTATACTACCCACCACTGCGACCTGTGTGCTCTAGTCGGCTGGCCCTCGCTACATACTCGTCGCTAGACCCACTGGCTCCAGGTCATCTACAATTCCCTGCTAGGTAAAGCCCCGCCTTATCTCAGCTCGCTGGTAACCATAGCAGCACCCACCCGTAGCACTCGCTCCAGCAGGTATATCTCACTGGTCACCCCCAAAGCCAATTCCTCTTTTGGCCGCCTTTCCTTCCAGTTCTCTGCTGCCAATGACTGGAACGAACTACAAAAATCATTGAAACTGGAGACACTTATCTCCCTCACTAGTTTTAAGGACCAGCTGTCAGAGCAGCTCACTGATCACTGCACCTGTACATAGCCCAACCAACTACCTCATCTCCTACCGTAGTCATTTATTTATCTTGTTCCTTTGCACCCCAGTATTTTTACTTTGCACATTCATCTACTGCACATTTACCATTCCAGTGTTAAATTGCTATACTGTAATTACTTTGCCACCAGGGCCTATTTATTGCCTTATGTTCCTTATCTTACCTCATTTGCACACATTGTATATAGATTTTTTTCCTACTGTATTATTGACTGTGTGTTTGTTTACTCCAATGTGTAACTATGTGTTGTTGTATGTGTTGAACTGCTTTGCTTTATCTTGGCCAGGTCGAAGTTGTAGATGAGAACTTGTTCTCAACTTGCCTACCTGGTTAAATAAAGGTGAAATAAATAAAATAAATAAATAAAGTATGAATCCTCACAACCATGGAGAGGTCACAAATACCTCAAAAAAGAATCCAAGTTCTAAAATAATACATTTTGTCAACATCAAAACATAAAACACCCATTGACATTATTTAGTACTTTCTATCAGGAAAGCCAAAAGGAAAACATTTACCCTTACTAGAACTGCCTTTGCTGATAGCTACTTTATTGACAAAAAATGTGCTTACTATGACTGAGATATGTGGTTATCCCACCTAGCTACAGCATCTTAAGATGAATTCACTAACTGTAATCCGTTCTGCATAAGAGCATCTACTAAATGACAAAAATGTAAAATGTAATTGATCTGGGAGTGAGCTTAATTACATGAAGCTAGATGGCATGCCAAGCAGCCAGCACCACATTAGCTCAGAGATCAGACAGTGATGTGCTCAGGAAGATAGAGAGCCAGACATCTTGTTTAGCGTTGATAGTTCTTGATAGCCTAACTGTTAATGGCAGTCTGTTTATGTATATAGCGTCTGAAAACACGCAAAGGGATTTCACCAAATTACACTAAATATGAAAAAAAACGTTCTATTCCCATCACTATCAAGAACACCATGAGTAAACAAAACATAGAAAGTAATTTCCCATCGCTTCTTTGGGTTTTGTCTAAGACTAACGGGTCGTGTGTTGACACAACCTTCGAATTAAGGACAAACGTATCCTCTCTTCCACTGGATATCCAATGAATATGAACTAAGTTTTGTCAACACATCTGACCGTATGATAAGTAGATAATGCCTTTTGTTGAAAATAATTGAGTGAAATCCTACTGTTTACTATGACTTTGTTAAAGCACTGATGCTGTTGACTTGGCGTAGTCGATTTCTCAATCTCCCTCCCAGTTACCTGTGTGTCTAAATGCAAACATTTGCTCACGTTCAGGTAGGCAACCAAGCATTGAGTCGGTTTAATAGTTTGAATGTCCATCTGTTGTTTGGGCATATGGACAAAGGGGCTGGTGGGGAATTAGGTTATTAAATCACGTTTTCATCTCTACCGTACAAAAGGTGGCACGTCCACAAACACTCAGTTCATCCCCAAGTTGAATGTGGAATAATAAAATGTAAAAAACAATATGCTCAAGTTCAGCTTGTGTATGCATGGATGGTACAGTGTCCATATGAGGACAGACTCGAGTCATGTTTTTGACACACCAGCGTTACAGTAGCTACTGTATTAAATGAGTGTAGGAACGGTTGCTAACTAACTGTAAATAACTTTAGCTAGCTAGTTCACTAACTTGGCTAACTTGATGGTTCTATGACCCCTATCTGACCTAAATAACTTGTATGTTTATGTAAACTGATATGTATGCAAATCTAGATCATAAGTCTCTGTTTCTCAGTGTTTTGTCAGTACTTTATTCTATTTCTTATTTTAAATGTATATAGTACTGTCCTTGAGCTGTTCTTGTCTTTTAATTCTCTATATTATGTCATGGTGTATTATGTCATGGTGTATGTTGTGTGTGGACAAGTAGCTTGCAGCTATAGCAACATCTGATCCTATAACAAAATCACTAAAAACTCACTATATCTGTAAACGATTAACTTATTTATAGTTAGCTAGCGCAACAGTCTTTACTAGCAAACACAATGCTGCCTACAAAACTGGTGAGGTGGAACTGTTTGTGATTAATCCCCTTTCCAAGCAGATGCATTAGAAAGTAGATTGTAACAACAGTGTGGGTACACATTGTTACATACAATGGTTATTGTGTACCTCTTTGTAGCCTGCACATGGTAAGAAGCAAATATAAAACGGGAGTGTAAATGTTCCATTATTGTGAGTATGGCCACCACTCTACATGTACAAACTCAGTGAAGAACAACATTTAGTGATCCTCATAGTTAGCTTGCACTCTCCTCCAGGCTCTCTCTCTGTCTGATGGGGGCATCTATTTGTAACTGTTGTTTTACAGCTCTCCCACTCCTCACTCCCGAGTCACTCTGTCACTCCTAGGAGCCCTCAAATTCTCCCTCTTGAACACTCAGATGAGCACTCATGGGCATGGCATGATTTCACTTCACATTAGAGTCCAGACACACACTCACACTCACACATGGATAAACTCCAATGCAACACGACTTTCTCATCGGGACAAACTCCACGCACCACCATCCCACCTTGGCTGGAAAATGTATAGGATGACTGTATTCATTATTATACCTTTATTTAACTTGGCAAATCCATTAAGAACAAATTCTTATTTTCAATGATGGCCTAGGAACAGTGGGTTAACTGCCTTGTTCAGGGGCAGAACGACAGATTTTTACCTTGTCAGCTCAGGGATTCGATTTTCAAACTTTCAGTTACTAGTCCAACGCTCTAACCACTAGGCTACCTGCTTTATGTTTGGATGTTGAACTTTCCATATAAGTCTCTTTCTGCTGCTACCAACCGGGCCTAGGAACTAAATAGAACTCATATGAGGAAGGGGGATACATTATCTTTCTTCTGCCCAGCAACACAACATTAGCATTGCTTATGTCTTTCTTCCTGCTCAACCACAGAACAGATGCAATTTTCTGATTGTAATCCTAACATGCCTATGAGATAAATTACAAATGGACTGGGGAACAGAAAGAAAACTTGACCGAACATCAAGTTCAAACACACTACTATTTACTTTTTGCAGTGAGCCCACAATCTGATTTTACAGCAATATAGTTCAAAACAAAATAAATAGCTAAAAATAGTTAGGCATTGACGTTTGATGCTGTTATGAGTTCGGATCTTTGTCAATAGCCCTGCCATTTGGTGGGGGGACAATCATGCATACTTCTCCCATTCTTATTTGACAGTCCACAGTCCTCAGGGCCTGAGTGTAATATATCAAAGGGCTCAGATTAACCCACTGGGGGTTAGAGGTTATTGTGATATGGGGCTGGGATGCATTCTGAGGCCCGACGGCAAGTTAGGGGTCACTGTTAACACCTTCACTATCTGATGACTGGCCTGTTGGCTGACCCTTTGTCCTCTATGACATCATCACCACGCAAATGTTACTGACCTTTCAAGAGGGCATCCTGAGTTCCCTATCTTGCCGCTGTGACCTTTAAAGTTTGGTCACTTCTCTGTTCTAGCCCCTATCCAAGTTTTAGTGGAAAAGAGGCACAGTTTAAAAAAAAATAAACTATGTTTGAGGAGCATTGGAACATCTTGGTACATATGCAGCAACAAGTGATACAATGTCATACAACACAGATAAACAGGTAAAAACTATAATGCAGTGATACAAGGCTTGTATCAGAAGGGCTACTAAAAGTTGTCTCTCTTCAGTAAGTAATTAGAGTTTGCTACATAACATACAGTCAATCAATCACTCAAATGTATTTATAAAGCCCTTCTTACATCAGCTGATGTCACAAAGTGGTGTACAGAAACCCAGCCTAAAACCCCAAACAGCAAGCAATGCAGGTGTAGAAGCACGGTGGCTAAGAAAAACTCCCTAGAAAGGCCGGAATCTAGGAAGAATCCTAGAGAGGAACCAGGCAATGAGGGGTGGCCAGTCCTCTTCTGGCTGTGCCGGGTGGAAATTATAACAGAACGCGGCCAAGATGTTCAAATGTTCATAGATGACCAGCAGGGTCAAATAATAATAATCACAGTGGTTGTAGAGGGTGAAACAGGTCAGCACCTCAGCAGTAAATGTCAGTTGGTTTTTCATAGCCGATCATTCAGAGTATTTCCACCACTCCTGTTGTCTCTAGAGAGTTGAAAACAGCAGGCCTAGGAAAAGGTAGCACGTCCAGCGAACAGGTCAGAGTTCCGTAGCCACAGGCAGAACAGTTGAAACTGGAACAGCAGCACGACCAGGTGGACTGGGGACAACAAAGAGTCATCAGGCCAGGTAGTCCTGAGGCATGGTCCTAGGGCTCAGGTCTTCCTCCTCCTCCTCCGAGAGAGAGAGAGAGAGAGAGAGAGAGAGAGAGAGAGAGAGAGAGAGAGAGAAGAGAAAACAGAGAGAAAATTTGAGAGAGCATACTTAAATTCACACAGGACACCGGATAAGACAGGAGAAATACTCCAGATATAACAGACTGACCCTAGCCCCCCGACACATAAACTATTGCAGCATAAATACTGGAGGCTGAGACAGGAGGGGTCGGGAGACACTGTGGCCCTGTCCGATGGTTCGTTGCTCCTGTGCCTTTCCGTTCACCTTCACACTCCTGATACAGCATTCGCAGTGCTGTATATACTGTATATCTTGCATTAGTCTAAGCTTGAGGTGATTTCAACCTTTGGAATTTCAGCTCAACCTCAAGCCTTTGAAATTCCCAGCACAATGAGGACCAACCTGTATAAATGTTTACCCTTCATTTCCTCCCCGGGGCTCCCAAAGTGAGGGGTGGATGTGAGGGGGAGGGAACCCCAATGTGAGGATTGGATAGGTGGTGGTGAATGCTTAGGCAGATGGACGTAGCTTCCTCTGTCACTTCTACATCCTGTTTCCTCAGGTTTATCAGTGTCTCAGAGGAAGCATCTGAGGATGAGAGCTGCATCCTTCATCCTCTACAGCTGCCTTTCTCCTCGCCCTCCATTCTCCCCCCCTTCCTCCTCCTCCCTCCTTCCCCTCCTCCTCCTCACTCTCCCTCCTCCCTCCCTCCTCCCCATGCATACATAATAAACAGCAAGTAGCAGCAGTGTAAAAAAAAGGGGGGGTCAATGCAAATAGTATGGGGTAGCCATTTGATTAATTGATTGTTCAGCAGTCTTACGGCTTTGGGGTAGAAGTTGTTAACTTCTTAGGGAGCGGCTGCCGAGGAGACGGTTTTGGAGAGTCTGGCGTGCCCAAACTAAAATGCCTGCCATTCAGGCCCAGAAAATATGCACATAATTAGTACTACTGGATAGGAAACACTCTGAAGTTTCTAAAAGTGTTAAAATAATGTATGTGAGTATAACAGAAGTGATATAGCAGGCGAAAACCCCGAGGAAAATCCATACGGATTTGCTGTTTTTTTTGTAAATGACCTTTTTCTCCATTGTGCCTATTCATTTCTCTGTTATGTAGGACTGAGACTGAAGTACCTATGGCTTCCACAGGATGTCAACAGTCTTTAGACAAGGTTTCAAAACAATAGGGCTAAAGGGAACCGTATAGAAGAAGATTTACTGAAGGAAGTGGAAATGAGAAATACTTTTTCCGGTCACGAGAACGAGAGCGCGCGCCTCACTTTATTTTCCTTTCTTATTAGTCAGGCTACAATCCGGTTGAAATATTATAGTAAATATTCATAAAATGATACCTAAGGAAACATTAAAAATGATGTTTGATTTGTTTGGAGAAATATGATAGGTATAATTTGAACGCGTTCTCTTCACGGTTCTATGGGCGACTCGACGGTGGATTTTATAAACATAACGCGCCAACCAAACAGAGATTTATGGATATAATAAATGACTTTTTCTAACAAAAGAAGCATGGATTGTCTTCGTTGGACACTTGGGAAGCCCTCAGCAGAAGTTCATCAAAGGTAAGCGATTTTATATTAGCGATTTTATGCGTTTTGTGAAACCCGTGTTGGTTATGGATTTATGCTAATGCATAAAATATGAGAGGGGCTATCCTCAAACAATTAAATGTTGTGCTTTCGGCGTAAAGCCTTTTTGAAATCTGACAACGCTGTGATATTGCCAAGAATCAGAGATTTTGATGACTATGCAACACTTGTATAGCGCCCCACTGCTCCCTAAGTAGTTAAGAACAAATTCTTATTTACAATGACAGCCTACCCCGGCCAAACCCTAGCCCGGACAACACTAGGCCAATTGTGCGCCACCCTATGGGATTCCCAATCGCAGCCGGTTGTGATACAGCCTGGAATCGAAGCAGGGTCTGTAGTGATGCCTCTAGCACTGAGATGAAGTGCCTTAGGCCGATGCGCCACTCGGGAGGTATAGAGGTCCTGAATGGCAGGAAGCTTGGCCCCAGTGATGTACTGGGCCGTAAGCACTACCCTCTATAGCGCCTTACGGTCGGATGCAGAGCAGTTGCCATACTTGCCTCCTCCCTCCTTCCTCCTCCCCATTCCCCCTCTCTCCTTCCTCCTCCCCCTTCCTCCTCCCTCCCGCCTCCTCCCTCTTCCTATGTTCTACCTCCTGCCTCCCCCCTCCTGCTCCTCCATCTTCCCTCCTCTTCCTCCCCTCCTGCTTCCTCCCTCCTGCCTCCTCCTTCCTCCCTCCTCCTCCCACCCTCCTGCCTCTTGCCTCCTCCTTCCTCCCTCCTCCCTCCTCAATCCTCCTCCCTCCCTTCTGCCTCCACCCTCCTCCTCTCTCCCCCTGCCTCCTCCCTCCATTCGTCTAATAGGGTCAGGAACTGTGGTCAGAGAGGAAGTGTTGCGCGATGCAGATCACACTCCCCTTTGATTTATGACCACTGCTGGCCATTAAAGAGCCATTTATTCTCCCCTCAGAGGAAGAAAGGGACAGAGGGAAGAGAGGTGAAGAGGCCTGCCAGGGGCGGACTGGCCATCTGGCATTTTGGGCAAATGCCAGAGGGGCTGGTCCATTTTTAGCCTAGTGGGCCTGTCTATCTAAATAGGCCGGTGTGAAGGCCTTGAGGGAAAAGAATTGGCCGGTGTGGGGGCATCACCAATTTCTATTTTTTTTAATACCTCTGGAAGCATACAGACCCAACTAGAACTGGAACTGACTCTTATTTCCTCAGATGATTCACTGTAGATTGCACCAACTGTGGAGAAATCACACTCTATGAAACCTTGACTGGGTAAATTGACAGAGAATGCCACTACGTTAGCTCTCTCTGCTTCAAAGAGTCTCAAACCAATCATTGTCTTGACCTAGGTGTGCGACATATGTTGAAAATGTTGGTTGATGATTGACTCAAGTGGTGAGGCTTGAGGCCGAGGGTGTCCTACAATATGCACTGTAATACGTGCAGTGACTCAACAGTGGTTGCTGTTCAAACACACAACCTAACATTATCTACAGACGACTAATCCTGAGTGCTCAAGGCTAGCTGAGAGCAGAGAGAGGGGAAGCATGTACTCAAGCATGGACCACCAACCTAGGGGAGGCTCTCTATAATAAATAGTGGTGATTGATGTCAGTATGCACTGTCCAGGTGAAACTTTTGCAGCTATAGGGTGAAAAGAATCTCATGAACAAGGTCGTACAGTTTGTGTAGTGATAAGGTTGCTCTTGTGAAATTATATTGTCTGTCTGTAGCCAAATCACAACCTATTTGCCTTTTGGGATCAGTGAAGTATATTCATCTTGCCGTAGTGATTTAGCTTGTTCCTCGAGAGTCTAACATCTGTACTTTGAGAATACAGTTAAAGCTACAGTTGTAATTGGATGTACAGCTGCTAGTGCAATATGCTTGGCTCTTCAAAAGTTGTGGTTCGTGGTGCATTCTTCCTTTTGTGAATAACCACTCTGACCTTCATCCAGTGAACCCGCTTCCCTTCAGCAAATACCATTGGTGAGTGATCCACTGCAGATGTAAATGTGACTGGTATTTAGCACGTTGTGCCTCAACGTTGTTACTGCAGGGTAAGTGAGGACCTAGAGGGAATTGCTTTTCATCTTCTATTTTATTCTATAAAATCCATTTGTGACAAGCAATACAGAAAAGTAACATGAAAAATAGCTTTTTTTTATTGGCCTATATGATGTGCATCTTCTGCATCCCAGCACGTTCCAGAGGAGTGTACAGTCAGTGAATGACTATGTGCCTGCCCAAACCCAGAGTGGTAACCTGAGGCTCCTTGCCAGCCCTGACTGCCCAGGAAGGTGCAGGGGGCATTCCAGCTTCTCCATCCTGGAATATCAGACCTCAAGAGGATCCTTTCCACCATCTCCTGATTGCCAAGAATCCTCTGGATTGATAAACACACTGTAGGCCTCTGGGAATTGGAAGAGAGGGGTAGCTTGGATGGAATGGATGGAAAAACACAGCCACTTTAGTTCTGCCCTTTGGTGTTATCGTAGTCTGAATAGAGGTGGCTGTGGAAATGACCTACTGGCTCTGGAAAGCCATTACCTTTATTAAAAAACAATAAAGGCAGCTCTACACAAGTGACATCATCAAGGGCTGGGGGGATGTTGCAGGCCATTTGAGTCCCGGTTTGTGGTCCAGGTTAAACCAAGGAGGATGTACGGTTGTCAGTGGGACTATTAAACAATGCAGTGTTTTCTATTGTGTTTATTGCCATCTGACTTGGGAGATGTTCTGCAATAAAATGGACCGAATTGATGGACAGTTAAATGTGAACTCATTATTGTGTTTCATCCTCCATTTCTCCCATTTCCAGTTTTATTACACTGTACAAAAGTTATGTGAACCATTTTACTCAGATCCCAAGGTGCAGAGTACACTGAGTATATCAAACATCAGGAACACCTTCCTAATATTGAGTCCCCCCCCCCCCACTCTCAGAATAGCCTCAATTCGTTGGGCCATGGACTCTACAATGTGTCGAAAGCGTTCCACAGGAATGATGGCCCATGTTGACTCCAATGCTTCCCACAGTTGTGTCAAGTTGGCTGGATGTCCTTTGGGTGTTGGACCATTCTTGATACACAAAAACCCAGCAGCATTGCAGTTCTTGACACAAACTGGTGTGTCTGGCACCTACTACCATACCCCGTTCAAAGGCACTTAAATATTTTGTCTTGCCCATTCACCCTCTGAATGGCACACGTACACAATCCATATCTCAATTGTCTCAAGGCTTAAAAAAATCTTCTTTAACCTGTCTCCTCTACATCATCTACACTGATTGAAGTGGATTTAACAAGTGACATCAATAAAGGATCATAGCTTTCACCTGGATTCCCCTGGTCAGTCTGTGTCATTGAAAGAGCAGGTGTTCCTAATGTTTTGTCCACTCAGTGTCTAACAATTCATCTGGTCAGTCTATTTCATGGAAAGAGCAGGTGTGCTTAATATTTTGTATACTCAGTATATAACATTTCAGCTGGTCAGTCTATGTCATGAAAAGAACAGACGTCCTTAACGTGTTGTCCACTCAGTGTGTAACAACTATGCCATGTTTATATTAAAATAATATTCTAAAAATGATACAATTACTCACCAATTGTGAACCCCTTTCATGTTATTCAACTCTCTTTTTCACAGATCGTGAGCATCGTGGCCGCATTATGCCGGCGTTACATAAATCCGTGAAATCACCATTCTATTTTACACCTCAACACAAGCCACGTACAGTGTTACCAAGGGTGTTGGCCAGGCTCACCCTGTTGCTTCTGCTGCATGGAAGATGAAGTATTAATATTACGTTTCTTCCCTCTTGATCTGCTTTTTAATTACACTCACCTCACAGCAGCAGCCCATGGCTTTAGGGCCATATTAGATTTCAAATGAACCGACTCTGTTTGAGGCTTCACGCTTTCACACATTGGTTCTAGTCACAGTGTTCTGTCCCCAGAGGTTTCTATGCGACTTCTGTGACTATGAAATTTGTCATGGAAATTAAATGCGGGTTAACTACTTTGGTAAGAAAAACTTCAGAATTGTACTGGAAAAATGTAATTTGTAGGTTAATATGGATGAAACATTCTCTGTCCTTAGGAGGTGACGGCCTACAGCTTTCCTTTTAAAGGACACGCTTTAATTCTTTATCTGTATCTCCCTCTCTCTCTCTCGGTCCCTCTTTCTATCTCTCTCTTTCTCATTCTCTCCCTCTTTCTCTCTCTCTCGCTGTAAAAAGATCCTGTGTGTAGCTGAGTCAGGCGCAGGACAGCAGAATTGAGTAATACACGTATTTACTCAAATGTTCACAAAATACATCTCAAAATACAGAGCCCACAACTAACAGACCTATTACATACAAACAATCACTCACAAACAAACCTGGGGGAACAGAGGGTTAAATAATGAACAAGTAAATGTGGGATTGAAACCAGGTGTCTAAAACAAGACAAAAACAAAATGAAAAATGGATCGGCTATGGCTAGAAAACCGGTGACGTCGACCACCGAACGCCACCCGAGCAAGGAGAGGGACCGACTTCGGCGGAAGTTGTGACACTCACTCTCACTCTCATTCTCTCCCTCTTTCTCCCTCTGTCCCTCAGGACTCTCCACAGCTGTTCTAAAGTGGTGCTTATTCATTCGTTCCAAGCATCTGTTTGCAGTCCGTCAAGGTCAGCTAACTTAACAGGCCAAGAACAGCGACTCTTCTTCATCATCTATTTGTTTATGCAGAAGACCATCAAAACAACTGCAGTGCAGGTGTGTTGACATGTGCATACATTACAGTGTGCATACTGTCATAATAGTTTGCAAGTTGTCACAACATCGTGGGGGTGTCTTCCAGCCATGTTTACAGTCATTTGGTCCGCTCACTGTGGTAGCCGTTGAAATGCCGGTTGTTTAATGGCTGCTACTAGCTTTGTTTGTCTGTGTTTTGACAAGCCAGTGTTTGAATACTGGGAATGGAGAGAGGCAGGAACTTCAGGCCTGAGTTTTCCCCTTCAGGCCAGAGAATGAGAGGACAATGGTGTGAAGGGTGAACCCAGCTTTCACACAGCCCCACCCTTCAGGAAATAGTTATTTAGCTGTGGAAGACTCAATGCTGAGAAAACGATTCTATATCTAAAACAATATCTTAATATTATACCGTACAATATCTATTCAATACTGTGTGAAGCAGTATTCTCTTGGTGTGGAAATGGTCTTACAAACCAGTGCATGTGTGTAAGAAGAATGAAAACATACATGGTATAGAAGCATTGAAAATACATTTGATTCAGTTCCTCAATCTAAGGAAAAGATGCTGTGCTATGCTTGTTTTTGACTGACTTCTGTGGTGTTTTTGACTGACTTCTGTAGTGTTTTTGATTGACTTCTGTGATGTTTTTGACTGACTTCTGTGGTGTTTTTGACTGACTTCTGTGGTGTTTTTGATTGACTTCTGTGGTGTTTTTGACTGACTTCTGTGGTGTTTTTGCAGGTAAATGGAGCGAATTGATGGGCAGTTGAATGTGAACTACCGCACAAAACGTAATTGAACTATGCATCTGCTCTTCAAATAATTACATTTTTTCCAAGTGATTATACCTCCTTTTACTTTGACAATGAAGGGTGGACAAAAAGTCATACGTTTAGAAATAACATACGTTTAGCAAATTCAATGGAAATGGGAAGTAAGGACATCAAATTGCACCTGTTTTGTGCACACAGCACTTTAATACAATTTTAAAAGCTTTTCAGACATTTTTGTGAAAGAACATAGAGTACTGGATTTATTGGTTCATTGAGGACAGTTTACTTATACAAATTACCAGTTGAAAGATGTTCAGAGTGAAAGATGTTCTTCTGATTAAACTAGCAGACCCTTTGTACCGTAGTGGCAATGGTGTTCTGTGGGTATAGTTAATTTAAGGCTAAGGGAAATGTCTTGCTGTCTGCGGTTCAGAGACATATTTGATGGGAGGACACAATTAATATGGTCTCGATCCCAAATGGCACCCTGTTCCCTACAGTATATAGTGCACTACCCTATGGGCCCTCCTGGTCAAAGGTTGTGCACTATGAAGGGAATAGGGTGCCATTTGTGATGCAACCGTGGTCAGACATCAGTCTAGAAGGAGAGTGGGTCATTGGATGTTATGTCACAGATACATTACATTTTTAAGTAGGCAAGTCAGTTAAGAACAAATTCTTATTTACAATGACAGCCTGCACCTGCCAAACCTGGGCCAATTGTGCACCGCCCTATGGGACCCCCTAATCACAGCCAGTTGTGATACAGTCTGGATTCAAACCAGGGGGGTCTGTAGTGACACCTCAAGCACTGAGATGCAGTGCCTTAGACCGCTGTGCCACTCAGGAGCATTTGCTGATTTCAATATTGTTATCAAGACCGATGCTGTGCATTCACCCAAAAATGGCCAGAAACATCATAATTGTATTGATCATTTATACTGACACAGGGGGATGTAAAGTAAAAACCATTGGTGAGATGAACCACCATTCATTTACTACCTTCCCACACTGGGCACAGAGGTCAATTCAATGTCTATTCCATGTTGTTTAAAAGTAATTTAATTGAAATGACGTGGAAACAACGTTGATTCAACCAGTGTGTACCCAGTGGGTCGGTTCAATTGTGATAAGTGGCAGACGGTGCAAAAATACTGTTATACAATACATAACGACTCAATCATATAATACCCAATCTCATAATGGTGCTTGTGTACGTGCACGGGTGTGTGATTAGGCAATGGTGATTAGTTCGATGTTGAGGACCACTTCACCACTTCCTCTTAATTCTAAAGGTAAGTGTCTATGATGACCTTGTGACCTTATTTATTTGCACACAAAAGATGACAGATGACCTTTGATGACGTCATCTCCACATTGAATGTCATACAAAACACAGACTCCATCACCACAGTTTTTCTGACATGTTTCTATGGATGCAACACAGAACGAGCAAGCACATTTCTTCAAAACCATTTTTAGTGAGTAATTGACGAAGCAGAAATATCCAGTATTTTTGAGAACATCCCCTCCCCTCCCCGAACCCCACCCAAACCCCCACCCTCCCCGACCCCCACCCTCCACCGCCATCACCGTCACCACCATGCAAAACACGATTGCGTTTCTGTGGAAACAGAGACTAGGGCACTTCACACAGATAACATGTGCAGCTGTGCTACGTGACGCCCAAATGGGTCGCCATGGCAACATATAACATCCACATGATGTACAAAAAGGACACTTAGTGCCGCTTCGTTGATACCCTTTAATAATATTAATCATATTCAACCCATTCAAAACATTTGGACGAGCAAAGATTGGTCTTGATTTCATCTGATGTCAGTCTGACATTACTGGCTGACTGACATACATAATCAACATCATTTCTTTGCATAATATAAAATATAAGGCTGTTATTTCATTCTAAATGGGGTTGAGTTAGAAGTCTGGATGTTGCATCCAACACAGAGAAGACCACAGTCCGTGCTATGGTATACATTTTAGGTCACCCTCAGCCTCAACTCTCCTTGAGTCAATCGTCAAACCAATTGACTCAAGAAGGGGTGAGACTTGAGGCTGAGGGTGTCCTAAAATGGATACCGTACACCGCAGTCATTCCATACTGAGTGGGCTGCCTCCCTGACCTCCTGCATTCCTGCATATGTCAGATGAGCTCGCTGGGACTCAAGCCTCTTCTGTTCCTTTTGAACTGAGGCCTTGTCCAAGGTTGTCTGTTCCACCTACCTAACCACGAGGACCTTTTGTTGTTTGTTATTTATCACACTATAGATGGCCTAATAGACAAGTGACATGCAAATTCATTGCCATGTGACCCTATAATGGGCTTAGCTTCTTAAACTATAAATAGCTTCCGGAGTGCTGGATTGGTTAGTGTAAAGTACATGTTCTGACTGTACCCCTCCTTTACTACAGCGGCTGTTCTGTCAAATCTCTTTGGCTACACTATCTGCAATATCTTAGCCACTACATGAAGTGAATTTTAAGTAATGATTTTGGCTGTAATTCCCTTCAGATTGCCACAGAGGTCATGAAAAGACAGAGTCTGCTATGTACTCCTAGCCAACTGATTTGACAATGTGTTGAGCAGCAGCTGTTCCAGAGGTAGCTGAGGTCATGGTAGACTCATCGGGGGTACGATATCATTCAACTCAACGCGTCTGATGTTTCTGGGTGAGGGATTGTGCTGTAATAAACTCAAAACCCTTTGATATCCTATCCTCTCCTTATGTGCCCTAGGAGGCAGCAGTGGATGGATAGGCACTTGATAAGGATCAGAAAGAATTAGATAGGCCAGGTAGAATTGTTTTATATTGCCTGGGCTGGGGGTAAGGGGCTAGTGGTCATTTTTGAACCGGACCGATATGTTGTTTTAGCTGAGACCGATAAGAAATATGGCCGCTCAAGAGAGACTGCTGGGTAATCGGATCATGCGACCATAAAATGGAGCAGAGTTGAGTGTCAGCACACTGGGTGGTCTCCAGAGTGGACTCTGTTTGTCTATCTGTCTGGTCTCCCTCTGTTCGTCTGTCTGTCTGGTCTCTCTCTGTTCGTCTGTCTGTCTGGTCTCCCTCTGCTTGTCTGTCTGTCTGGTCTCTCTCTGTTCGTCTGTCTGTCTGGTCTCTCTCTGTTCGTCTGTCTGTCTGGTCTCTCTCTGTTCGTCTGTCTGGTCTCCCTCTGTTCGTCTGTCTGTCTGGTCTCCCTCTGTTTGTCTGTCTGTCTGGTCTCTCTCTGTTCATCTGTCTGTCTGGTCTCTCTCTGTTCGTCTGTCTGTCTGGTCTCTCTCTGTTCGTCTGTCTGTCTGGTCTCTCTCTGTTCGTCTGTCTGTCTGGTCTCCCTCTGCTTGTCTGTCTGTCTGGTCTCTCTCTGTTCGTCTGTCTGTCTGGTCTCTCTCTGTTCGTCTGTCTGTCTGGTCTCTCTCTGTTCGTCTGTCTGGTCTCCCTCTGTTCGTCTGTCTGTCTGGTCTCCCTCTGTTTGTCTGTCTGTCTGGTCTCTCTCTGTTCGTCTGTCTGTCTGGTCTCTGTCTGTTTGTATATTCTGTCTGTCTGACAGTAAATTGCTTTGGATTAAAGCTTCTTCTAAATGGCATATATTATTATATATTATTTCTGTCTGTCTGTCTGTCTACCTGTCTTGCTCTCTCACTACATTGTTATGTAAAAGGATATCAATGTATAAAACAAATCTGTGTTTTTCTTTATTCCCTCTCTCTCTGTTCGTTTGTCTGTCTGGTCTCTCTCTGTTCATCTGTCTGGTCTCCCTCTGTTCATCTGTTTGGTCTCCCTCTGTTCGTCTGTCTGTCTGGTCTCTGTCTGTTCCTCTATTCTGTCTGTCTGGTCTCTCTCTGTTCGTCTGTCTGTCTGGTCTCTGTCTGTTCGTCTATTCTGTCTGTCTGACAGTAAATTGCTTTGGATTAAAGCTTCTAAATGGCATATATTATTATATATTATTTCTGTCTGTCTGCCTGTCTGTCTGCCTGTCTGTCTGTCTGTCTGTCTGTCTGTCTGTCTGCCTGTCTGTCTGTCTGTCTACCTGTCTTGCTCTCTCACTACATTGATATGTAAAAGGCTATCAATGTATAAAACGAATCTGTGTTTTTCTTTATTCCCTCCCAGTGTACTGATCCAGTAGGAGCTGTTGATTAATGATTTGGAGCTGTTGATTAACTACAGATTAATGATTTCTCGTGATGGGTTATTAGTCTACTCTGTGTTTAATTATCCCTAGCTATAATTATGTTCTATCATCAGCGGTTTGTTTATTACACCTTAGATGAGGAAACATTGGCGGTTCAATGTGTGCACTAGGTTTTTAATTATGAGTTGAATCGATATCCTGAGTTTTCAAACAATGTTTTTTTCTGCTGATCTTTTACCAGATTCAGTCCGATCGCTCGATTGTAGACAATGCAGCTTTTAAAGGAAATGTCACCGCGTTTGCAGAGATCACATTCAAGGTAAACGCTGCAGATGTCGGCTCAATTTGAAATTACCTTTAAATAGCGAGGTTTGGGATTGAATTCAGGCATAAATTAACATCCATGACTCATCACAACACTGATGACATACATTACAGTAGATTTACAGTACATGTACTGTAACTACAGTTGAAGTCGGAAGTTTACATACACCTTAGCCAACTACATTTAAACTCAGTTTTTCACAATTCCTGACATTTAATCCTAGTAAGAATTCCCTGTCTTAGGTCAGTTAGGATCCCTACTTTATTTTAAGAATGTGATGTGTCAGAATAATAGTAGAGAGAATGATTTCTTTCCGCTTTTATTTCTTTCATCACATTCCCAGTGGGTCAGAAGTTTACATACACTCAATTTGTATTTGGTAGCATTGCCTTTAAATTGTTTAACTTAGGTAAAATGTTTTGGGTAGCCTTCCACAAATTTCCCACAATAAGATGGGTGAATTTTGGCCCATTCCTCCTGACAGAGCTGGTGTAACTCAGTCAGGTTTGTAGGCCTCCATGCTCACACAAGCCTTTTCAGTTCTGCCCACAAATGTCTGTGGGATTGAGGTCAGGGCTTTGTGATGGCCACTCCAATACCTTGACTTTGTTGTCCTTAAGCCATTTTGCCACAACTTTGGAAGTATGCTTGGGATCATTGTCCATTTGGAAGACCCATTTGCGACCAATGTCTTGAGATGTTGCTTCAATATATCCACATAATTTTCCCGCCTCATGATGCCATCTATTTTGTGAAGTGCACCAGTCCCTCCTGCAGCAAAGCACCCCCACAAAATGATGCTGCCACCCCCGTGCTTTACGGTTGGGATGGTGTTCTTCGGCTTGCAAGCCTCCCCCTTTTTCCTCCAAACATAACGCTGGTCATTGTGGCCAAACAGTTATATTTTTGTTTCATCAGACCAGTGGACATTTCTCCAAAAAGTAC
The DNA here is from genome assembly GCA_030435695.1 of Brachymystax lenok tsinlingensis. Taxonomy (NCBI): domain Eukaryota; kingdom Metazoa; phylum Chordata; class Actinopteri; order Salmoniformes; family Salmonidae; genus Brachymystax; species Brachymystax lenok. Next base: position 36,736,170 of record CM059815.1, read on the forward strand.
GATCTTTGTCCCCATGTGCAGTTGCAAACCGTAGTTTGGCTTTTTTATGGTGGTTTTGGAGTAGTGGCTTCTTCCTTGCTGAGCAGCCATTCAGGTTATGTCGATATAGGACTCGTTTTAATGTGGATATAGATACTTTTGTACTTTTTACTTTTTTTTTTGTACTTTTCACAAGGTCCTTTGCTGTTGTTCTGGGATTGATTTGCACTTTTTGCACCAAAGTATGTTCATCTCTAAGACACAGAACCATTTTTGGCTGATTTCTTTTTATTATCCCATGATGTCAAGCAAAGAGGCACTGAGTTTGAAGGTAGGCCATGAAATACATCCACAGGTACACCTCCAATTGACACAAATTATGTCAATTAGCCTATCAGAAGCTTCTAAAGCCATGACATAATTTTCTGGAATTTTCCAAGCTGTTTAAAGGCACAGTCAACTTAGTGTATGTAAACTTCTGACCCACATATAATTGCATTATATGGGGCAAGAGGAGATTGCGCTACAGCACTACAAGAAAGGGTAAGTCTTTAGCATAAACACACATGGAGCTATTCAATATTCAAAATGACTGTAATGCGTGCATACTGGCGGATGAGAAGTCAGGCGCAGGAGAGCAAACTGTGTTACGCAATGGTGCGGTTTATTAATGAAAACCCACCGGACACAGAACAAACAATCAATTTGGGAGAAAAAAACGTTACACACCAAATGAACGTGCACTAGCATTTACAAATAACAATTCCTGACAAGGACATGGGGGAAACAGAGGGTAAAATACACAACATGTAATGATGGAATTGAAACCAGGTGTGTGGGAAGACAAGACAAAACAAATGGAAAAATGAAAAATAGATTGAGCGCTGCCCGAACAAGGAGAGGAACCAACTTCGGCGGAAGTCGTGACAATGACGTTTCCTTGTGACGGACCTTGGCATCAATCGGCTCTAGGTTTTTTTTAAAGGCATTGAGGGAGTGTGATCTTCTATCTGTGGTATATAAAATGAATGATGTGGAGCGCTGCTGCTGGAATTGAGACTTTCCCAGCTCTGAACCCAAGAGGAGAACTGATACTGAACATCCTAAGCAAGTGCTTGGAATGTCCTTTTGTTGTCTGTGTCTTGAGAGATGACAAAAGGAGGACTGCCGTATGAAATGTCAAGGCCTTCGCCACAGGTGTCTGAGGCACCTGCCGTTGTGGTGGGCAGATTCTCAAGGTCTCTCATCTCCTGAGCAAACAGATACAGAAGCACGACTGTTATCAGCCGCTGGCTTTGTTCTTCCCGGACCTCAAAGCTATGAAGAGACGAGCGTTTGAAGATAACATGAGAAAAACCTAGAGGGTCAGAAGGTGTTGTTTTCCGATGTTAACACTACTGAATTGTTCTGGAATGTGAGCGGAGTGGCACACAAATGTTCACGGTTTTAATCTCTCTCTTTCCCTCTCCCTCTCTCTTTCTCTGTTCTCTTCATTCTCTCTGTTTGTGCTCATATTAATGTTTTCTTGTTTTCTCACTATGCACTTTTTCTTTGTTGGCCTGACAACGCTCACCTCATTATCGTTTGCTTAAACAACCGTCCTTCTGTTATACACTCAGTTGTGCAACCTACCTTCAGTCACGTACCCGGTAAAATAATTAAAACAGTGTGAATAAACAGGTTTATTTTGTAATTAACCTACATAAAACTTATGAAAAACCATATGAAACCATTTTCTAACTCAGTTGTATAAGTCATTCTGATACTCTGAAACATATGGTAGATGTTCAGAATTAATGCAATCTGGCAACATTACTTTCACAATCACTGAAAGTCCAATAAGAGGTGTGATGCAGGAGTGCTAAACTGTGTGTTTGCAGATTTATTTATTTATTTAAATAATTTTTTTATTTATCTGTTATTTACCAGGTAAGTTGAAGAGAGAACATTTACCAGGTAAGTTGACTGAGAACACGTTCTCATTTACAGCAACGACCTGGGGAATAGTTACAGGGGAGAGGAGGGGGACGAATGAGCCAATTGTAAAACTTTACAATAGAAACACATCAAAAACGGTCAAATTGTATTTCATTAAGTCAAAATCAACAATGTCCTGAGGTAACAATGTCCTGAGGCAACAATGTCCTGAGGCAACAATGTCTTGAGGCAGCAATGTCTTGAAGCAGCAATGTCTTGAGGCCAAGGCTCTAAAGGCTCCAGCACAGAACAAGAAGATTTTACATAGAAAATAGTTGCTCAGCAGTCTGGAAATATACTCCCAAGGTTGCTTCAGTGTCTATTACAGTATGTGCCTGACCAATTCTCTCCCTGCTAACGCATTTGAAGACATTGCGATGGTCGGATTGACATTCTCCATAGATCTCTATGGTTTTACCATCCCCAGTTGGAAAATATCTCCAACTTGTCTTTATTTCTGTTGACATGTCGTGCTTTTCACTCATTGTCAACACAAACATGAGCTAAGTCTTTCATGAAATGTTTCTGAAATCTCAGAGCATCTCGGACCATGGCTCAGATTTAGATCATCACTGTTTCTACTGTCAATAAGGCTGCATTGAGAAGATGGATAGAACAGGAAATGAATGGCACCCAGGCTAACTGCCTTTTTCCTTTCTTCATACTGTACATCGTTGACTTCTTGGTCCTACAGTCAGCCATCTTGGCTTTGACCCCTGCTATCTGGCCATCCGATGGACTCATTACTGAAGCCCAAACATGATGTTATCTGTGGAGGCTTCTCCGGTAAACCACAGGCCCTGTAGCCCAATCAGACCCTCCTTTGGACTTTGGAGTGGTGTAGAGAGCAGAGCTTGCATTGAAGTCTGTCTTTCTTGCTTCATCCTGCCTCTCCTTATCAAGGGACTGCACTGTTTGTTTGTGGTAAACAATTTGCTTCAATTTTCTGCTCTCCCTTGAAGTGTGGGACCCACCCATTAAAACATAGTGATTAGATTGAGCTCTCCTGGGGAAGGAAATGCATTTGTGGATCACTTAGGCGAAAAGAGTGAGGAAAGGCTTTATGGGGGTTTCAGGGAGATGCAAGCCTTTTTAGGGGCAGCTAGAGGGAAAAAACTACAAATCAAATCAAATTGTGTTGGTCACATACACATATTTATCAGATGTTATTGCGGGTGTAGCGAAATGCTTGTGTTCCTAGCTCCAGCAGTGCAGTAGTATCTATAAGGGCGGATGTCAAAGACACTTAAAAAATTGACCTTTCCTGGTAAACTCTGCAAGCTGCGTTCAGCCCTCCTGTAGCCTATGGGCTAATAGTTCATCTTATAAGCTTTATTCTCAAGGTTATTCCCCAACTGTTGGTAAATTATCAGATTTCAAACAACATCCCAAACCTTAATTTTGAGATTTATCAAGATTTATTAAGAAAAATATATTCTCTCCCCCTTGATCTATTCACACAGACAAGACCTGCATCATGAATCATTAATTGGTGAAATGACGATACAAGGAGAGGGGTGTGGCAGTGGACGCAGGGCCATGCACCTGCATGCAGGAGGAAGCAGAGACAATGGGACCTTCCCCTTCACTTCCTCTGGGCAAGGAAGCTGAGTCAGGAGTCCTGAGTACTCTGCCCTATGGGTTCGGATGAGATCTTAACACACACCCGCATGGACACAGACACGCACAGATGGACAGGGACACACGCAGACACACAACACACACACACACACACAAACAGATAATGGAGCACAGATAAGCTCCATCTACAAGCAAACCTTGCATTTGTCAACAGATGTAGGATCTTAATTTTCCTGTTGCTGCAGGATTATTTTCCTGCTGTGGCAAACCGGCTCCAATTTAATAAGATCCTACATCTGTATGTGGAACTGCTGTTGCTTTTCAGAGCATTGAATACCATAGGAAAAAACAATTCCAGCTGATCTAATCAATCAATGTGCCATGTAGATGGTTACTCCAGACTGTGGGAGAGGCTGTGTGTGTGGGACCGCATTGGTGATCAGCGGCTATCGACCACAGCTATAGCATTTGCACTAAAGCTAGGGGAGCACTAAAATGGAATACAGATTCTTCCTCAAATCAAATCAAATCAAATTGTATTGGGCACATACACATGGTTATCAGATGTTAATGCGAGTGTAGCGAAATGCTTGTGCTTCTAGTTCCGACCGTGCAGAAATATCTAACAAGTAATCAAACAATTTCACAACAACTACCTTATACACACAAGTGTAAAGGAATGAATAAGAAAATGTACATATAAATATATGGATGAGCGATGGCCGTGCGGCATAGGCAATATGCAGTAGATGGTATAGAGTACAGTATATACATATGAGATGAGTAATGTAGGGTATGTAAACATTATATAAAGTGGCATTGTTTAAAGTGACTAGTGATACATTTATTACATCCACTTTTAATTATTAAAGTGGCTAGAGATTTGAGTCAGTATGTTGGCAGCAGCCACTCAATGTTAGTGATGGCTGTTTTACAGTCTGACGGCTTTGAGATAGAAGCTGTTTTTCAGTCTCTCGGTCCCAGCTTTGATGCACCTGTACTGACCTCGCCTTCTGGATGATAGCGGGGTGAACAGGCAGTGGCTCGGGTGGTTGTTGTCCTTTATGATCTTTTTGGCTTTCCTGTGACATCGGGTGGTGTAGGTGTCCTGGAGGGCAGGTAGTTTGCCCCTGGTGATGCGTTGTGCAGACCTCACTACCCTCTGGAGAGCCTTCCGGTTGTTGGCGGAGTAGTTGCCGTACCAGGCGGTGATAGAGCCCGACAGGATGCTCTTGCTTGTGCATCTGTAAAAGTTTGAGTGTTTTTGGTGACAAGACACATTTCTTTAGCCTCCTGAGGTTGAAGAGGCGCTGTTGCGCCTTCTTCACCACGCTGTCTGTGTGGGTGGACCATTTCAGTTTGTCCGTGATGTGTACGCCGAGGTACTTAAAACTTTCCACCTTCTCCACTACTCTCCCGTCGATGTGGATAGGGGGGTGCTCCCTCTGCTGTTTCCTGAAGTCCATGATCATCTCCTTTGTTTTGTTGACATTGAGTGTGAGGTTATTTTCCTGACACCACACAGGTCCTCACCTCCTCCCTGTAGGCCGTCTCGTCGTTGTTGGTAATCAAGCCTACCACTGTAGTGTCGTCTGCAAACTTGGTGATTGAGTTGGAGGCGTGCTTGGCCACGCAGTCATGGGTGAACAGGGAGTACAGGAGAGGGCTGAGGATCAGCGGGGTGGAGATGTTGTTTCCTACCCTCTCCACCTGGGGGCGGCAGGTCAGAAAGTCCAGGACCCAGATGCACAGGGCGAGGTTGAGACCCAGGGTCTCGAGCTTAATGGCGAGTTTGGAGGGTACTATGGTGTTAAATGCTGAGCTGCAATTGATGAACAGCATTCTTATATAGGTATTCCTCTTGTCCAGATGGGTTAGGGCAGTGTGCAGTGTGATTGCGATTGCGTTGTCTGTGGACCTATTGGGGCGGTAAGCAAATTGGAGTGGGTCTAGGGTGTCAGGTAGGGTGGAGGTGATATGATCCTTGACTAGTTTCTAAAAGCACTTCATGATGACGGAAGTGAGTGCTACGGGGGCAATGGTTGTTTAGCTCAGTTACCTTAGCTTTCTTGGGAACAGGAACAATGGTGGCCCTCTTGAAGTATTTGGAAACAGCAGACTGGGATAGGGATTGATTGAATATGCTCGTAACCACACCAGCCAGCTGGTCTGCGCATGCTCTGAGGACGCGACTAGAGATGCCGTCTGGGCCGGCAGCCTTGCGAGGGTTAACACGTTTAAATATTTTACTCACGTTGGCTGCGGTGAAGGAGAGCCCGCAGGATTTGGTAGCAGGCCATGTCAGTGGCACTGTATTGTCCTCAAAGCGAGCAAAGAAGTTGTTTAGTTTGTCTGGGAGCAAGGCGTCGGTGTCCGCGACGTAATCCGTGATTGAGTGTAGACCCTGCCACATACGTCTCTTGTCTGAGCCGTTGAATTGCGACTCTGCTTTGTCTCTATACTGACGCTTAGCTTGTTTGATTGCCTTGCGTAGGGAATAGCTACACTGTTTGTATTCGGTCATCTTTCCGGTCGCCTTGCCATGATTAAAAGCAGTGGTTCGCGCTTTCAGTTTTGCACAAATGATGCCATTTCTGGTTGGAGAAGGTTTTGATAGTCACCGTGGGTACAACATCACCGATGTACTTGCTAATAAACTCGCTCACCGAATCAGCATATACATCAATGTTTTTGTCTGAGGCTACCCGGAACATATCCCAGTCCACGTGATTGAAGCAATCTTGAAGCGTGGAATCCGATTGGTCGGACCAGCATTGAACAGACCTGAGTACGGGCAGTTCCTGGTTTAGTTTCTGTCTATAGGCTGGGAACAACAAAATGGAGTCGTGGTCAGATTTGCAAGAAAGGAGGGCGAGGGAGTGCTTTGTATGCGTCGCCGAAGTTAGAGTAGCAATGATCTAGAATGCTGCCAGCCCGGGTCACGCATTCGATATAACAGCAGAGGGAGCACCCCAACATTTAGGGAGCCTTGTTTTCAGATTAGCTTTGTTAAAATCCCCAGCTAAAATAAATACAACTCTCCTTACGTGACCTCCAACTGCTCTTAAATGCAAGTAAAACTAAATGCATGCTCTTCAACCGATCGCTGCCCGCACCTGCCCGCCCGCCCGTCCAGCATCACTAGTCTGGACGGTTCTGACTTAGAATATGTGGACAACTACAAATACCTAGTTTACAGTCAAACCAGACACCTATCTCATCACGGACAACTTTAGCAAATTAGCATCTTTCATATAAATTGTCATTTGTAACATATCATACAAAAATGGATGAAGGAAATCCACAAATTAACACATACCATACGAAACGTAATATATCATACTAAATAGAGTGTCTCTGGATTTACGTACAGAATAATATGAAATGCTCTGAGGCCACATTGGGAAGCTGGGCAGGATCCAGACAACGCTCTGGTAAACAAAAAATTGCTGGAGACAATGCTGTGAAGAGACAAGCGGCCGCTGGCATCCTTTTCCTTTTGGGAAGGGAAAGTGCAATCCGGAAGGGATAAGGAAAGCACCCATCTGACTATTTCTGTGCTCCACACAGGAGACCGAGACTGTGTTAAAGGAATAGGTTGCCCTGGTCATTAATATTGAAGGGAAATTAATTGTCTAGGACTTTACTTACAGCCAACAGGTATGTTATGACGCATTAGCATTGATGATGCCTTAAAAGTGTTTTAGTATAATCTCATATGGGCTATAAGCAGCATAGAGGTTAGAGAGGCTGGAAGAATCTGTAGCTTGAAGGTAGCTTGTTCAAATCCCCTGCAGGCCAATGTAAAGTGGGAGATCAACTGGATGCTGGTGGTTTCAAGTACAATTTGAACTCTTTTAGATGATCACACAGCATCCTTTCTTAAATATCATCAGCTCATGTCTCAAAGTCCTGATGTCTTTAATTCACAGAGTTGTGTTCTGAATTATCAAGGGAGTATTCTTCATGTTTAATGTGCAGGACAGACTACTTCATAAGACCCAATGAGACAGCAAACTGACGGAATCAGCCAATCTCCAAAACAAGTTTGAGGTCCTTCAGCAGGCTTTGGCGGCTAGTCCTGGGCCTGACTCCCCAAGCAAGCCCCTCATATCAAATACTGTAGCTAACCCTATAGTTTACCAACCTACAGTAATGCTGAAGATTTGACCAAACACCCAAAATATAATAACCTACTATAAATTCTTAGAGAATGTCAATAGACTTTCACAAACTGACATGTATTGTAGCAACACTAGTATTCCTTTACCATGTTCCAGTTCTGTACTTTGTAGGTACATGCATCTTTTTTTTTTCCAAGTCTAGTGATCACATTTTGACCCAGACATACCATTCCCAGTGAAAATATGTCAAGTATTAGTTACTTATTTGTTGTTTTCAAATTATGAGACTACCTAATTAATTTCTCTTCCCTTTTCTCTGTTTCATATTAGCTGTCTGAGATACACTATCACCAAACAAGATGCTGGGACTACGTAAGGGATAATCAACGAGAGGCTAGTGTGCGTTTTCTGGAAAATCAAAATCAAATCATTGACGCAAAATAACCTAAATATAACTGAACAACAGTGACCTCACACTTTATTCAAACCGTCAAGAGACAACAAAACACTGACCTTGAGAGGCGACAAAACCCTGGCCTTGCTGTCAACCAGAGTCTCTTCTCCAATGGCGGCTCAAAAGCGCATCGTCTTTTTGGCAGCCTCTCACACAAGCTTTTTTTTTGCCGCTGGCTAAATTAGGAGTGGTGGAGGAATAATCAGTGCATGGCCATTGGTCTTTTTCAGTGGGCTGTCAACTGGGATATCTGATTCAGGCTCAACCAACAGTCAGTGGAGGAGGGTGGAGTGGAGGGGAGTGGTTGGGAGGGAAGGGGAGAAGATGGGAGTGGTGGGAAGTGCAGGGGAGGGGAATGGAGTGGTGAGGAGGGGAGGGGAGGGAGGAGAGGGGAGGAGAGGGGAGTGGTGAAGAGTGGAGGGAAGTGGAGCGGAAGGGAGGGGTGTGGAGGGAAGGGGAGGGGAGTGGTGTGGAGGGAAGGGGAGTGGAGTGGAGGAGAGGGTAGTGCAGTGAAGGGGAGGGCAGAGGAGTGGAGAGGAGTGAAGGGGTGGGGGGTGGAGGGGAGGGGAGTGAAGGGGAGTGGAGTGGAGTGGAGGGATGAGGAGGAGAGGAGAGGGGAGGGGAGGAGAGGGGAGGGGAGTGGAGTGGAGGGCAGAGGAGTGGAGGGGAGTGGAGTGGAGTAGAAGGCAGGGGAGTGGAGTGGAGAGGAGGGGAGGGGAGTGGAGGAGAGAAGGGGAGGAGAGGAGAGTGGTGGGGAGGACAGGAGAGGTGGGGAGAGGAGGAGAGGAGAGGGGAATGGAGTGAAGGGGTGTGGAGGAGAGGAGAAGGGAATGGGGAGAGGAGGGGAATGGAGTGGAGGGGAAGGGAGGGCAGGGGGGTGGAGGAGAGGAGGGGAGTGGAGTGGAGTGGAGGGGAGGGGAGCGGAGGGGAGTGAAGGGGAGTGGAGTGGAGGGGAGTGGTGGGGAGTGGTGAGTGGAGGAGAGTGGAGGGGAGTGGAGTAGAGAGGAGTGAGGAGGGGAGGGAAGGGGAGGGGAGGGGAGAGGAAGGGAGGAGAGGGAGAGTGGTGAGTGTAGTGGAGTGGAGTGGTGGGGAGTGGAGTACTGGTGGGGGTCCAGTCTAAATGTTTTCTCTCAGGTTGCACTGTCGACCGAGTCAGGAAAACACCAAGGATTTATCCCATAATTTCATGACGGCTTTAGTTGGCCAGGGTAAAACAGTCTGCCGTACCATAATCAACCAGAGTGAATCAGGATTGTTTTAAAGCAGTGCGGACACCCCCTGTAAGCACAGCCAAGTAAAACAACTCCTGGAAGTCGGTACCCCTGGTAAACTGAACCTTGAGGACCAATTACCACGGCTTTCTCAATGCAAGATTATGGCTACGTCTGGAATAGCACCTTTATGCACTACATTGTGCACTACGTTTGACCAGGGCCCATAGGGGGGCCATTTCAGATATATTCTATGTTTGGAGGGATGTATAAATAAGATGGCCTACGGTTATATTACGTACGTATTGACAAAATTATCCACATTTTGTCTGACCTGAATGTAGTGATAGTATATGGGCCTGTATACTATCAGTAGTAGCATAGGGTCAGCTGCAGAGGCAGCACATCTTACTTGACTTTAGGGGTGCACTTCGTTTAGCTTGGAGTTTGATCCACTGGTTTGCTTTGATTACTCATGGCGAACTAAATCAAGCCCAGATCAAGTACTGTAAAATATTGATCTAGATCTAGTGGATACGGAACTGTTTATCCGTCCATGATGTTGGATCCAGCACCTGCTGTCAGTCACTCCACAATTGATTGACTTCCATCTACAGTAGCGTTTACTTGACCAGATCTGACCCAAATACAATTGAACTTGTTGACCAATCATTTGAATAGGTGACCTTGATGTGTTCTTTACTAGTATCACAGACAGTTCAAAGGTCAGCCAGTCAGTGCTTATGTCTAAGGGATTTATTATGTTGTTAGGGGAACTTTGACAGTTCACACACACACACACACACACACACGCACACACACACACACACACACACACACACACACACACACACACACACACACACACACACACACACACACACACACACACACACACACACACACACACACACACACACACACACAATCACACACACACACACACACACACACACACACACACACACACACACACACACACACACACACAGTAGCAGCCTCTGATCTTGTGTCCATGTGGTCAAGTGATCCACGTGACACTCCCAGATGATACACATTCCAGGGAATAGAAAGCACCACAGAGCACTCTCACCGAAACTGATGCAAGCCCTGGTAAACCTGAGAGGCCTCACCACAACAACACTAGTCATCTTGTTCTAGGGAAATTCAGTGTGTGTGTGTGTGTGTGTGTGTGTGTGTGTGTGTGTGTGTGTGTGTGTGTGTGTGTGTGTGTGTGTGTGTGTGTGTGTGTGTGTGTGTGTGTGTGTGTGTGTGTGTGTGTGTGTGTGTGTGTGTGTGCGCGCGCATAAAGAAAAGCACCTCTCCTTCAACGTGCCCAAGCATAATCAAATAATAATTCCCCATTTTCATGGAAATGGAGACCGGTGTTTATGTGTTACTCATAATCATTCAACTAGAAAGTACATGAACAGAAATACTAGTAAAAGGATAGATAGTATTTCCCTTTTCTCTCTGTCTGTGTCAGGCTCTGGTCCTTAGTCTCGTTCTCTATCTCTTTTTAGCTATAAGGTTTACTTATTACCTTGCCAGTCTTAGTGAGGTAACTAACGTGAACAAATGCTGCAATCTTTTTGAATCACAAAGTCCTTCTTAAGTGGATCTCGTTATGTAGAATATCACTCCTGAGTTGTAAATAGCCTGTAGGGGCTGAAGGTGCCATTGTCTACCGTTGAGTCTGATTAGCGTATATAAAACCCATGTGCCGCTCATGCAGATAGATAAGCCCCCATTATCAGGATTTCACTTGGTCACAGTAGTTTCTAAACTACCAGAGAGACATGCCTGGGCATGTTTGAAGGCAGGGGAAGACAACCACGGTCTCTGAAAGGTGTGCAGGTTTGTGTTCCAGCCCAGCACTAATTGACCTGATTCACCCTAATCATGGTGTGTCTGAGGACTAGTTGAACCAGGATTTGTATGTTCTGAGAAACTTAAGTGCAGAATAAAGCTACAGCTACAGTTCACATAGAGCAAGAGAAAAAGAACAGCTGAAATGTTATGTCAATTATTATTTTCATGTTTCGGCTTTTCACTGGTTATTTCTATTAGGGATAGTCCCAAAACTCAGACCTTTTTAATAATTAATGGGGCCATTTCATACAGAACCTGAACTCGCACTGACCTGGTATTTTCAGACATTTTCTTCCATCATGTAAAACATACGAGGTACATCTCGTGAAAGTTTTGCTCTAGCACTGCAGAGGTCCTGGGAAAGCTTCTAGATGTTCCTGTCAGGTCCTGAAAAGATGGGATCAGGTCATGTACTACTATATCACTGTTAGAATATATACAGTAGCCAAGCCACAAGGATGAGTGTACACTCTTAGAAAAAAAGGTGCCATCTAGAACCTAAAACTGTTCAAGGTGGTACCCAATGGAGAACCCTTTGAAGAACTCTTTTCGGTTACAGGTGGGACCGTTTTGGTTCCAGGTAGAACCCTTTTGGTTTACATGTAGAACCCTTTCCACAAAGGGTTCTACATGGAACCCAAAATAGTTCTACCTGGAACCGAAAAGAGTTCTACATTGAACTAAAAAAGGTTATCCTATGGGGACAGCCAAAGAACCCTTTTGGAATGCTTTTTATTAAGAGTGTACTTATCCCTGGGGGAAACGATCAAATGTCCTTAGAAACATCACTGTATACAATCAAAGTGTCAAGCAAAAATGTTGGTGTTTTATGAAAGGATGAGCAAAGGTATGGGTGTAATCGTGCATTGGAGTGCTGTCGTAAATTCAGAAATACAAGTTAACGATTCATAAATAACCACTTGTATGACTTTCCAAGTTGGATTAGAATAAAGATACCCAAGTTTATGAGTTTCATCACAGACGTTTCACCTTTTCGATCAAAATGTGGTCTATCTAAAATCTAATTTAAGAGTTTTTCATACTTCAAAAGCACTTGAAATCATTCATGTCTTGTTTATGTCTTCACCAACTGGGAAATATAAGATTCTGAGGCCCATTCGAATGCATCATTAATCCTATTTCGAAGATGATTGCCAAGAGGAAAGGAGCTTGGTGGAGAGATTTGATATTTGACAGAAGTATGTAAGTAGTAATACTGTAATGAAACCAAGTAATTGTAAAAGGTAACCTCATACCCTTTTATTTTGCAAATGAGAATACACAATCTCTCAGTACCCCCCCCCTCTCTGTCTCTCATCTACAAATGCAATTTGTGTACTCTTGATATTTTTAGGAGGGAACATAATTTCACAGTCACTTTGGTGTGGTCTAGTCACTATAGTCAAACCCAATAACTGTTTATGTAGCGCTCACCTGCTTGGAATACTAATGAGGATTCAAGGTCATTTAAGGCATTTTATGCACTATTATGTATTCACGTTTATCTATAAATATTTTTTTAAGTTACATAATTGAGAAGTGCAATATAATGCATGTTTAGATGTAATGCTGTATTGTATCATGTAATCCATCTCCTCATAATGTATCAAGACATTCTTTACAACAAGGATTAATAGCATATAGACAATTTGTGTGTGTGTGTGTGTGTGTGTGTGTGTGTGTGTGTGTGTGTGTGTGTGTGTGTGTGTGTGTGTGTGTGCGTTTCAATCTGTCTGTATGTGCTAGTATAATAATTTTTACACAATACCTTGTACCCTCTGCTTCCTTCATTAACAATCTATCGCAAGCCCTGTTTATACCTGGTTCTAACTTGCGTCCTTTGTCCTGTTCTTGTCCACATTCTGATTCTGTGTAGGTGCAGATCATTGTACACAAAGACTTCCTAAATACTCATTCTCATATCTGTAGATAATGTTATCAATACAACAGGAAACTACAGTTGAAGTCGAAGGTTGACATACACCTTAGCCAAATACATTTAAACTCAGTTTTTCAAAACTCCTGACATTTAATCCTCGTAAAACTTCCCTGTCTTAGGTCAGTTAGGATCACCACTTTATTTTAAGAATGGGAAATGTCAGAATAATAGTAGAGAGAATGATTTATTTCAGCTTTTCTTTCATCACAATCCCAGTGGGTCAGAAGTTTACATACACTCAATTAGTATTTGGTAGCATTGCCTTTAAATTGTTTAACTTTGGTCAAACGTTTCAGGTAGCCTTCCACAAGCTTTCCACAATAACTTGGGTGAATTTTGGCCCATTCCTCCTGACAGAGCTTGTGTAACTGAGTCAGGTTTGTAGGCCTCTTTGCTCAAACACGCTTTTTCAGTTCTGCCCACAAATTTTCTATGGGATTGAGGTCAGGGCTTTGTGATGGCCACTCCAATACCTTGACTTTGTTGTCCTTAAGCCATTTTGCCACAACTTTGGAAGTATGCTTGGGGTCATTGTCCATTTGGAAGACCCATTTGCGACCAAACTTTAACTTCCTGACTGATGTCTTGAGATGTTGCTTCAATATATCCACATACTTTTCCTACCTCATGATGCCATCTATTTTGTGAAGTGCACCAGTCCCTCCTGCAGCAAAGCACCCCCACAACATGATGCTGCCACCCCCGTGCTTCACGGTTGGGATGGTGTTCTTCGGCTTGCAAGCCTCCCCCTTTTTCCTCCCAAAAAAACGATAGTCATTATGGCCAATCAGTTCTATTTTTCTTTCATCAGACCAGAGGACATTTATCCATGTGCAGCTGCAAACCGTAGTCTGGCTTTTTTTATGGCGGTTTTGGAGCAGTGGCTTCTTCTTTGCTGAGCGGCCTTTCAGGTTATGTCTATATAGGACTCATTTTACTGTGGATATAGATACTTTTGTACCTGTTTCCTCCAGCATCTTCACAAGGTCACAAGGTTTTGGGATTGATTTGCACTTTTCTCACCAATTTATGTTCATCTCTAGAAGACAGAACGCATCTCCTTCCTGAGCGGTATGACGGCTGCGTGGTCCCATAGTGTTTATACTTGCGTACTATTGTTTGTACAGATGAACGTGGTACCTTCAGGCGTTTGGAAATTGCTCCCAAGGAGGAACCAGACTTGTGGACGTCTACAATGTTTTCTGAGGTCTTGGCTGATTTCTTTTGATTTTTCCCATGATGTCAAACAAAGAGGCACTGAGTTTGAAGGTAGGCCTTGAAATGCATCCACAGGTACACCTCCAATTGACTCAAATTATGTCAATTAGCCTATCAGAAGCTTCTAAAGCCATGGCATCATTTTCTGTAAACAATTGTTGGAAAATTACTTGCACAAAGTAGATGTCCTAACCGACTTTCCAAAACTATAGTTTGTTAACAAGAAATTTGTGGAGTGGTTGAAAAATGAGTTTTAATGACATCAACCTAAGTGTATGTAAACTTCCGACTTCAAATATATGTCCACAGAGAAATCAGCAATTTACCTCAGGAGTGCAGACAGTACAGATTCAATGTGTAGTTCTCAATCTATTTTGTAGATGCAATAGAAAATAGCTTTCCAGTGGACTGCCCTCATCAATAAAAACTAGCATTTGAGCACTGATCAAATCAGTGTAACTATTTGACAAACAAGACAGACTAGCAATATCCCACGGCACAGGATAATGAGACGCTGGCATATGCTTCATCCTTCATATTATGTCACAGATCCTTAGTAGAGCCAGAACCACTGTTCAGTGATATATACACTATCGTTTGAGGTCACTTAGAAATGTCCACATTGTCCATTAAAATAAGAGCAGCACCCCGGAGTCGCCTCTACAATGTTGACGTTGAGACTGGTGTTTTGCCGGTACTATTTAATGAAGCTGCCAGTTGAAGACTTGTGAGGCGTCTGTTTCTCAAACTAGACACTCTAATGTACTTGTCCTCTTGTTCAGTTGTTCACCGGGGCCTCCCACTCCTCTTTCTATTCTGGTTAGAGCCAGGTTGCGTTGTTCTGTGAAGGGAGTAGTACACAGCGTTGTACGAGATCTTCAGTTTCTTGGCAATTTCTCGCATGGAATAGCCTTAATTTCTCAGAACAAGAATAGATTGACGAGTTTCAGAGGAAAGGTCTTTGTTTCTGGCCATTTTGAGCCTGTAATCAAACCCACAAATGCTGATGCTCCAGATACTCAACTAGTCTAAAGAAGGCCAGTTTTATTGCTTCTTTAATCAACCTGACCGTTTTCAGCTGCGCTAACATAATTGCAGAAGGGTTCTAATGATCAATTAGCCTTTTAAAATTATAAACTTGGATTTGCTAACACAACGTGCCATTGGAACACAGGAGTGATGGTTGCTGATAATGGGCCTCTGTACGCCTATGTAGATATTCCATAAAAAATCTGCAGTTTCCAGCTACAATAGTCATTTACAACATTAACAATGTCTTCACTGTATTTCTGATCAATTTGATGTTATTTTAATGGACAAATGGCTTTTCTTTCAAAAACAAGGAAATCTCTAAGTGACCCCAAACTTTTGAATGGTAGTGTACATTATTGGACGTATCCGAGAGCAGTATCTGTGGTTGTAACTAACAACCTAATCAAACAGAATGCACTGCAAACAATCTAACTCATTGCTAACATTCCGTCTGGTTAGGAAGTGGAATATTACCTTGTGATTTGTGACCTCAGAAAAATTCTCATCATGCCTTTCAATCGGTACGGTGGAATACTGGCCAAATGAAACCGGTTCCGGTGCTTTCAGCTTAGGGCTCAGCAATGTTTATTGTGACTTTTGAGGGTTAGCTCAAAGGCCCAGGACGAATTTTATGAAGTGTGGCTAAACGAGGCAGGAGGGTCAGCAAATAAGTTGTAATGACTGCTAACAGTAGATCATTAGACCTCTTATCCCCAGTGCTAACAGTAGATCATTAGACCTCTTGGCCCCAGTGCTAACAGTAGATCATTAGACCTCTTGGCCCCAGTGCTAACAGTAGATCATTAGACCTCTTGGCCCCAGTGCTAACAGTAGATCATTAGACCTCTTGGCCCCAGTGCTAACAGTAGATCATTACACCTCTTGGCCCCAGTGCTAACAGTAGATCATTAGACCTCTTGGCCCCAGTGCTAACAGTAGATCATTACACCTCTTGGCCCCAGTGCTAACAGTAGATCATTACACCTCTTGGCCCCAGTGCTAACAGTAGATCATTACACCTCTTGGCCCCAGTGCTAACAGTAGATCATTACACCTCTTGGCCCCAGTGCTTTATGCCAGAGACCTTGTTAGTGCAGTTTATTGGGGAAATGACATTGGGCTACTGTTTAATGCATTAGCAGACCACCTCTTACATGTCAAGAAGCCTCTTATGTAAAGAGGTTTTAGTTAAAGTGATTACATACTAAATGGCGGCCATTTGAATCTATTCAAATTGGTTAAAAGGACTACATTAATTACGTAACCAGGACTTACGCTTTCCTCTCAGACAAATACCTCTATACATTTCCTGATGTCATAAGGTTCATTCTAGATCAGTAGGATTTTTACTGTACATGTCAAAGGTCAAAATGTCATGCTGTGCAGTATTGCCTACTACATCCTTTCCCCTTTTGCTGGCACAAGACGCATAATGATTCCCACAGATTCTCAGCTTCCACTAAGAATATAACAAGAGTATTAAATTGAACTGAAACTTAAGTTTAAGCCCCAAGGTTGAGAGGTCTCACATACATTTATGAGGGTTTTCCCTGTCTTGATGTTTCCATGTACCGTCTCTAATGAGAATGTCATGATGTCTTATGTCTTTCCATCAGCCCAAGACTAGCAGAGTAGACCTCCATTGACACAATCTTGTGTGTATGTGTGACACTTAACCTGCTGTGAAAAAGTAACTTCTGAAGGCCTCCTGTGTGGCGCACTGCATCGTGGTGTTGCAGCCTTACTAAAGCCTGGGGTTCGATCCCAGGCTGTGTCATAAGAGGAGTCCCATAGGGTGATGTTAGGGGAGGGTTTGGCTGGGTGGTTTTTACTTGGCTCATCGTGCTCTTGTGGTGGGCTGGGCACCTACAAGCATTTCGCTACACTCGCAATAACATCTGATAACCATGTGTATGTGACCAATAACATTTGATTTGACTTGAAGTGGTTCCTAATGAGGCTTCTTAAATGACTCTTTACAAATTGATGAATGGAGATAATTTTTCTGGGGCCACCAAGCCAAAACTTTGCCAGTGATATCATTTAAATTGTGATGGTTAGTAAAAATAATTATTTGATTCCACCAAATTTGAACATTCTGTCAAAATGTTCAACTTCATAAAAAAACAAGAGGCAAAAAAAAATACTATAGTAAGTGCCTCTCTTCAGCTTCATTAAATAATGAAAAAAATCAAAAAAATCTAGTGCCCGAGATGTTTTTATTTGAGTTTTATTGAATTTTAACAACTCTCCACAATATTATGTCAAAGTGTAGGTCTAGGTATAGTGCTTCCAATGAGTGGTATTATACAGTGGATGGTGCATTTGTAACCACGGCCCTCCAAATCAAATAAAATAAAATGTTATTGGTAACATACACATATTTAGCCGATGTTATTGCGGGTGTAGCGAAGTGTTTGTGTTCCTAGCTCCAACAGTGCAGTAGTATCTAACAATTCACAACAATACACACAAACATAAAAATAAAATAATATAATTAATTAATATATAAATATTAGATTGAGCAATGTCAGAGTGGCATTGACTAAAATACAGTAGAATAGAATACAGTGTATACATATGAGATGAGTAAAGCAGTACGTAAACATCATTAAAGTGACTAGGGTTAAAGTGGCCAGTGATTCCAAGTTGACTAAAATACAGTAGAATAGAATACAGTATATTCATATGAGATGAGTATAGCAGTATGTAAACATTATTAAAGTGACTAGTGTTAAAGTGGCCAGTGATTCCAAGTCTATGTATATAGGCAGCAGCCTCTAAGGTGCAGGGTTGCGTAACCTGGTGGAAGCCGGCTAGGGGTGGCTATTTAACAGTCTGATGGCCTTGAGATAGAAGATGTTCTTCAGTCTCTCTGTCCCAGCTGTGATGCACCTGTACTGACCTCACCTTCTGGATGATAGCGAGGTGAACAGGCCGTGGCTCAGGTAGTTGATGTCCTTGATGATCCTTTTGGCTTCCTGTGACATCGGGTGCTGTAGGTGTCCAGGAGGGCAGAAAGTTGCGTTGCGTTGGGCAGACCCCACCAGCCTCTGGAGAGCCCGGGCTGTATCACTGCCTGGTATGCAGTTGCCATAACAGGCAGTGATACAGCCCGACAGGATGCTCTCGATTGTGCATCTGTAAAAGTTTGTGAGGGTTTTAGGGGCTAAGCCAAATTTCTTCAGACTCCTGAGGTTGAAGAGGCACTGCTTGCCTTCTTCACCACACTGTCTGTGTGGGTGGACCATTTCAGATCGTCAGTGATGTGTAAGCTGAGGACCTTGAAGCTTTCCACCTTCTCCACTGCAGTCCCCGTCGATGTGGATAGGAGTGCTCCCTCTGCTGTTTCCTGAAGTCCACGATCAGCTCCTTTGTTTTGTTGATGTTGAGTGAGAGGTTATTTTCCTGGCACCACTCTCCCAGGGCACTCACCTCCTGTAGTCTCGTCATTGTTGGTAATCAGGCCAACTACTGTTGTGTCGTCTGCAAACTTGATGATTGAGTTGGAGGCGTGCGTGGCCACGCGGTCATGGGTGAACAGGGAGTACAGGAAGGGGCTGAGCATGCATCCTTGTGGGGCCACTGGGTTTAGGACGAGCGAAGTGTAGGTGTTGTTTCCTACCTTCACAACATGGGGGCGGTCCATTAGGAAATCCAGGACCCAGTTGCACAGGGCGGGGTTCAGACCCAGGGCCCCAAGCTTAATGATGATCTTGGACGGTACTATGGTGTTGAATGCTGAGCTGTACTCAATGAACAGAATTCTGGTATTCCTCTTGTCCAGATGGGATAGGGCATGGGATAGGGCAGTGTGCAGTGTGATTGCGTCGTCTGTGGATCTATTGGGGTGGTAAAGTGGGTCTAGAGTGTCAGGTAAGGCAGAGGTGATATGATCCTTAACTAGCCTCTCAAAGCACTTCATGATGACAGAAGTGAGTGCTACGGATCAATAGTAATTTAGTTCGGTTACTTTTGCTTTCTTGGGGACAGGAACAATGGTGGACATCTTGAAGCAAGTGGGGACAGCATACTGGGATATGGAGAGATTGAATATGTCTCTAAACACTCCAGCCAGCTGGTCTACACATGCTCTGAGGATGCGGCTAGGGATGCCGTCTGGTCCGGCAGTCTTGCGAGGGTTATCACGCCTAAATGTCTTACTAACGTCGGCCGCAGAGAAGTAGAGCCCACAGTCGTTGGTAGCGGGCTGCGTTGGTGGCACTATGTTATCCTCAAAGTGGGCGAAGAAGGTGTTTAGCTTGTCCGGAAGCAAGACGTCAGTGTCCGCGACGTGGCTGGTTTTCCCTTTGTAGTACGTGATTGCCTGTAGACCCTGCCTCATACGTCTCATGTCTGAGCCGTTGAATTGCGACCACTTTGTTTCTGTACTGACGTTTTTCCTGTTTGATTGCCTTACGGAGGGAATAACTACACTGTTTGTATTCGGCCATATTCCCAGTCACCTTTCCATGGTTAAATGCGGTAGTTTGCGCTTTCTGTCTTGCACGAATGCTGCCGTCTATCCATGGTTTCTGGTTTGGGTATGTTTTAATAGTCACAGTGGGTACAACATCTCCTATACACTTTCTGATGAACTCAGTCGCCGTATCTGTGTATTTCTCGATGTTGTTCTCAGAGGCTACCCCGGAACATATCCCAGTCCACGTGATGAAAACAATCTTGATGCATGGATTCCGATTGGTCAGACCAACGTTGAATAGACCCTAGCATGAGTACTTTGAGTTTCAGCCTATAGAAAGGGAGGAGTAAAATGGAGTCGTGATCAGATTAACCAAAGCGAGGGCGGGGGTGGGCCTTGTAGGCATTTCGAAAAGTTGAGTAGCAGTGGTCCAATGTATTTCCAGAGAGAGTACTACAGTCAATGTGTTGGTAGATCTTCGGTAGCGTTTTCAAATTTGCTTTGTTAAAATCCCCAGCTACAATAAATGCAGCCTCAGGATACATGGTTTCTAGTTTGCATAAAGTCCAGTGTAGTTCTTTGAGGGCCGTCGTGGTATCGGCTTGATGGGGGAATATACATGGCTGTGACTATAACCGAAGAGAATTCTCTTGGGAGGTAATACAGTCTGCATTTGATTGGGAGGTATTCTAGGTGGGCTGAACCAAAGGACTTGAGTTTCTGTATGTTATCACAATCACACCATGAGTAGTTAATCATGAAACATACACCCCCGCCTTTCTTCTTCCCGGAGAGCTCTTTATTCCTGTCTGCGCGATATACTGAGAACCCAGCTGGCTGTGTGGACGGGGACAGTATATCCCTAGTATGTTACATTCCCTGATCCAATTTGGGAATGTTGTATTCCTGGTCATAATGCTGGTGAGTTACTGCCACTCTGATATCCAAAATGTATTTCCGGCTGTATGTAATAACACAAAAATATTCTGGCCTAACAATGTAAGAAATAACACACAAAAAAAACAAAATACTGCAAAGTTACTTGGGAGCTAGAAGCAGAGCTGCCATATCTGTCGGCGCCAACAGTCTCCATCTGGTAATTACTCTTTAAATCAGCCATGAATCCCCTTGTGAAGCTTGTTGTGCGCAACAGGGAGGGGAAATTGAATGAATTTATTTAATTTTATTGTTTAAACATTTCTAGTCTGTCTGTTTATGGGTAACAGGGTTGACGAGTTATGCTCGACCGCTCAGTTTTACTCTGCAAAACACCAGAAAATTGACAAAAAGAGTAGAATCAGCTCACCTGCTTTTACACTATGACTTGACTATTAGATAATCAATGTTTCTTTTGAAAATAATATTTTAAAAGGAACAGTTTCAATATATTAAAACAAGTGTTCAGTTCACGTAATAGGGTTGACCTTAAAATGAGGGACAGAAGTAAATGAATCACTAATCACATAAAAAAATAACCGTCAGAAATATCTGTCAAAGTCATGAAATAACTGAGGCTTTACAATAATGGTGAAAAGTATTTTGGGGAGTTAGTGGGTTCAAATCTTCCTAGGAGTCACAGAGGTTGCACAGAGGGACATGTCAAAATGCTGAATTCATTCTCCATGTGGTCTATATTAAAGGGCACTTCATTTCATATAACAGGCTTTTAAAATCCAATATTGGTGCAGAACTTCTGCCCGTCGGACATTGGCTGCAATATAATGTATGTTTGTAATCATAGAATGTATGTTTGTAATCATTTAAATTAATTTAAATGCATGTTAGTGCTTTTGGTATGCTTTTGGTATGTGTCAAGTTCAATAAAAATCTATTTTGACAAATAGCCTACTAAAGTTTAATTGTTAAGCCAGTCACCATTTCATTATGATATGATTTGTCCAATGTTGTGTATTTGCCATACATTTTTATAATTGTATTTATTTATTAACAAATACATGTTTATGCATGTTGGAATATATTTATACAATACATTTTAAAATATATTGATAAACACATGTGAACATTTTGAAATACATTAAATAAAAGGTTTCAATGCATTTGACATATTTTTATATATGCATTTAAAATACTTTTGGAATGTATTTAAAATGTAGGAATCGTATGGCTTCACTCCACAACCAATGGTAATCCAAAAACATATGTTCCCACAACTTCCAAGGAACCAAATGTGCTAGCTGGGCTCTCTCCTAATGACTTTGCGTGAATGTTTGCATTTTCCCAGGCCTATCTGCTAGTTTTTTTTTACTTTTAGTTGTAAGAGGTTTGTGGCTTATTTACCAGCCTTATCTACTGCCGGTGATGCTGTTTCTATTTCAGTAACCCTCTGAATGACACATATCCTTCCTTTTAGAGGTAAGCTGAAAAACATGTCTTTGAGAAAGGGAATGTTGCACACAAAAAAATCTGCATTTTTTGTTGTTGTTGTTCAGTGTTGTTGCTGCAGGGTTCTCACACAAGCTGATTTGAAAACATGTTGTCATGCCACTTTAGAGTTGGTTGTCACATGGTTGTTATCATTGTGACAGGGTTTATGTCGGGTAGTGTCAGGACATTTCATATAAAGACTCACTATCTACTTTAGAGGTCCAATATGGCAGATAATCTCAAGTTGTTAAGCTTATATCTTATTCTCACTATTCTCTGTCCATCTATCTGTTCTCTGTCTTTTCCCCTCGCTCCCCCACTTCCTCACTCTTCCTATGAAGTGCACTTGGTCAAACAATCCATTTCCTACCACAAGTTTTTGCAGCAGGGCGTGCTTTGTTTGACCACGGATATTATTTGAACAGGACCCATTGTGAAACATGAATCGTTTCTTGGATACTTTTGAATACATGAATAGCTTAATGTAAATTATCGGCCTGCTACTTCTATCACCTTAGTTAACCCATTTGCTCTACATTTGCCGACATCGGTTTGATCTTCAATGTTTGAGGCCTTGGGATGCATCTCAAATGGCACCCTGTTCTCTATGTACTACGTTTGACCAGAACCCTATGGGCCCCTTTGGAACATAACCCAAGTCTCCAGTTCTCACCAGAGGCAGGTCTGTGGTCATTAATCAGATCAATGTGTGACTGAACACACACTTTAAAAAAGCTATTGCGATCAATACACACCGTATACACAGGGATTAAAGGCTTGGGCACTGAGGCCTTGGCCGTGGACTCAGGGTGTTGATAAAGTTATCGCAGGCCTTAACTTTCCGATTACACAGAAGGGTTCTTTGAAGGGCTTGGTAGCTGTTTACATCGTGTTTTTTGTTTATTTTTTTTACATGATTTTTGAGTCACTCCATTGGTTTTTGACTTCAAGGTCAAATGAATTACACTTGTCTTTGATTCTGCCTTTAATTTCACAAGTTGCAGAATCATGCCCTCTATTAAACAAACATTAGCTGTTAGAATATGTTATACATAGAGATTCGTTATAAATGTGATATTTCAGAGAAACACAGTTCTCTAAACAAAAACACATTGTGAATACTAACATGATGTAATGGCGTCATTACATCGTGACACCTTCACTGCGACGTCATCTCAACCAGCTTTGCCCACAGAGGAAGCCTTCTCCGACTGTATTCTAACACAGCCAAGCTTTAGTCACCAAGCAGGAGCCCTACATTAACATGTCTCTCACCCACAATCAGCTTCTCAGTTCCATCCTGTGTGACATTCTCCCTCTCTGTCAGACGTGGGGGGGATGCAAAATGCAGCATGCCAGCTTTAGTCTCTCAGCTACAGTCTACCACAGTCACTGTCACTTACTGTCAGTGAGCATCCTCCCTGTGACGCTGGTAATCTTAGGCCAGGCATCAAAAGACCCATTCTTTCTTTCGACATGTTATATGGCTCATTGAAAAAATTATAATCACGAAAAATTACTTTTAATTTAGGGATGGTAAATTACTTTTAATTTAGGGAGGGTAAATTACAGAACTGGTACGACAACTAAATATTGTACATTTAGTATAGAGTTTGATCTGTAGCGATAGGCCTAATGATGTTAAAGCTGAGTGTTCTACAATAGTACATACTGTATGTAACCCATTCCCTGATGTTGGTGTGTAGACACACAATGGAGGGCTAGCTAATGTTTTTGTGCAGGTTCTGGATAACAACGTGTAATTCATTTAGAAAGGAGTACCACAAGGTACTATTCAAAGGCCTGCTGTGTTCACCATTTATATAAATGACAGCTGTGAATAAGTATATACTCCACATATACTGATGACAATGTTGCATATTCATCATGCATCCATTAACCTAAGATTTATGTTCCCACAGAGCTCTTAAAGGGATAGTTCACCCAAATTACAAAATGGCATATTGGTTTCCTTACCCTGTAAGCAGTCTATAGACAAGGTATGGCAGCAATCCATGCTTTGGTTTGTGGCACAAATCCCATTCAAGTCATGCGGCTGATATAAGCATTTTTCGCGCGTCATGTTCAAATCATCTATAAGTGACTTTGTTGGGCTTCACAATCAATTTGAGATACGTTAGGATGATTTGGACATGATGCTCAAAAAATGCTACAACGCTAGCATGTGGAAACAATCCCAGGGAAACTGAACCAAAGCATGAATTGCTGTCATACCTTGTCTATAGACGCTTACAGGGTAAGGAAGCCAATTTGTAATTTTGTAACTTGGGTGAACTATCCCTTTAACTATCCAGCAGGCTTTAAACACAGTGCTTTAAAACCTTGATAAAGCGTTGAAACTGCATTGCAGCTGTGTTGTGAAAATGTAATTTGTTAATCAGTTTGTCACGTGGATATGTAATGTAGTCTAGAAAGCTTACCTCCTTGGTCACAGGAAGCATACCAGTGCTCAGCAGGTCCTGATGAGAATGAATGAGTGTTTTATGTTCAGTGACACTTCATACAGTACAGCTAGGGGGACATATACCGTAGAATCTAAAGTATTACTATTTCCCAGTTACTAGTTTCTGTGAGAGCTGATGCATTCAAAGGTTAAACAGGAAGCTTAACAATGTTAAATAGTTCTGATGGTAATTAAGGGTTCAAATGGGTTCACTGATACAGTACAAATATGGGCACATCAACAAAATATAAAGCGTACCAATTAATTACATTACTTTCGATGAGAACTGATGTTATTATGCATTCACACTGTAAGCTACGCCTTGTGATCCTTTCACTCCTCGGATAACCGCTGCCACTATTTAGATGATTCATGGCATTTAGCAGAAGCCCTCCCAATCCTTCTGTAAATGTTACATTAGTTCAACAAGGGTGGTGTCATAGCTGAGTGTGCAGGATCTCGTGAGAGACACATGCTGCATCCTGCCCGCAACAGTGTGGAATGCGTAGGTAGTGGACGAATTTGAACGTGAATAAATGTGTAAATTCTGATTCAAAGCTTCCCCATATGGATCAATTACTCAATCAAGCAAAAAAATATATAAACATTTTCACTTTGATCGTAGACCTGCAATAATAGAGATTTGCAATGATGTGGGTGTGTGTGTGTCCATTAAAATGACCTATGACCAATTTCTCCATATGTTTTTGAAAAACTTGTGATATGTAATACAATGTTGTTAGCAATAGAACCACTCCCAATGCCACCTACATACGGTGTTTAGAGCTTGTTGTAGAAGTTGTTTGGAGTTAAGGGACTATCCATACTTTCTGTTTCTGCTTTCCCCTTTGGCAGTCACACGTCTGCTCTCTCCTCCTCTCCTCCTCCTCCTCCTCTACTCCTGTCCCCTCTTTGACGCACGCCCTGTGACTTCATTAAGGTGGTGAAATGTTCCCGGGTGAGACTAGATAGAGTTTGAGTGGAGCCTTTTCCAACCAGGGTGCAGCCGTCGGAAATGAACAGAACTTTGTATTTGTTCTCGAACCACAAAGTTTGCTCCCTTCCTCCTCTCTGCTTATCAAGGGTGTTACCAAGGTGTTGCAAAGTGTTCTTGTGGGGACACAGACAAAATCAATACTCTGTTGCTCTGCGTTGATAATTACGTTGTGTGCTATGTCTGAGACAATAACAACAGATCAGAATGATGAAGAGATAATCAATGCTATAATAGAGATTTTGCAACTGGCATCATTCTATCAGAGATCAAATTAATCCTTGCCAATACCTATCTTTAATTATCTAATTATTATCTTATTGCCTTGTAGATATAAAACCAAACATAGATCATCATGACTGGCTGCAACGGCGGATGAACCTGTGGAATGGTTCACATTAGGTGATTTGGAGCAAACAATATGTCAACGTCTTCTGGTGCGCCCATGTTACACACTTCTATCTAACAGATTTAGGATCTTAATTTGACCAGTTTCTCACAGCAGGAAAATAATCCTACAGCAACAGGAAATGTGAATTATTGAGTGGATTATAATTAATGGACATTTTTGTAGGGGTTGATACATTTTAGTTATGGCAAATCAAGTCCTGCAGCAACATGGGGATCAAATTAAGATCCTACATGTTCCACAGCTCGGTTCAATGGCTTCCCACTGAGCTGGCAGGTAGCCTAGTGGTTAGAGTGTTGGGCCAGTAACTGAAAGGTTGCTGGATCAAATCCCCAAGCTGACAAGGTAAAAATATTGTTGTTCTGCCCCTGAACAGTTAACCCACTGTTCCCTGGGTGCTGAAGATATGGCTGTCAATTATGGCAGCCCCCTGCTCCTCTCTGAATCAGATAGGTTGGGTTAAATGTGGCAGACACATTTAAGATGCAAATTAAAAGCTGATGTCCATTGGTACACATACTACTGAGGGGGAGAGAGAGACTAGGTATCCCCCTTTCCATGTTCAAAGGGGTCCTCAATGTAAAGGAGTGTTTTTTTAAGGAAAATATTTTATATCATTTCAAAATAAAAACTAGACGTTGAACTGATGTCTTTGGGGGATATCAGTCATCAACTCCTTGTGACTGAGGTTGTCCTAGTATGGGCGCCGTACTTACACGTACTTCATTAAATCTGCTGGGCTTGAGAGATGCAAATTAAAAGCGGACATCCATTGGTACACACACTACTGAGAGGAGAGAGAGAGAGAGAGAGAGAGAGAGAGAGAGATGGAGCAAGAGAGAGGGGAAAGAGAGAGAGCGCGAGGGAGAGCGCGAGTGAGAGAGCTAGAGAGAGAGTAGTCTGAGTGCCTAGCTGCAGTCTCACAACAGATTGGGATAATGACCTAGAGGGATGGGGGAGAGAGAGAGAGGGATGGGGGAGAGAGAGATAACATAACTAACAAAAACGGGTCACAACTCTTGCAGCTCTGTCGGATGCCTAATTGACAAACAAACAAACCAAAACAAAGCCAAAGTCTTCTCATGCTTTGTTGATTTAAAAAAAGCTTTCGACTCAATTTGGCATGAGGGTCTGCTATATAAACTGATGGAAAATGGTGTTGGGGGAAAAACATACAACATTATAAAATCCATGTACACAAACAACAAGTGTGCAGTTAAAATTGGCAAAAAACACTTATATTAACATTTATTTCCACAGGGCCAGGGGGTGAGACAGGGATGCAGCTTAAGCCCCACCCTCTTCAACATATATATCAATGAATTGGCGAGGGCTCTAGAACAGCCTGCAGCACCCGGGCCTCACCCTACTAGAATCTGAAGCCAAACCTTCCATAACAAAGCCATCACCTACAGAGAAATGAACATGAAGAAGAGCCCCCTAAACAAGCACAGGTTCTAAGAAGCCCGTTTGTAACTTACGCACCCGTGATCTATAAATCTCAAATTAACTTACAATTGACGGCACCTGAACGTGCCTTGCAATCAGCGATTTCCCCTTATAGAATGCTAGCACAAATTAGTGTTTAGTTAGGAATATGGATCAAAAGTGAAAAGCAAACTTTTTGGAAGACGAGATCACTTGTGGCAGGATGCGGCTGAATGATGGCTGTGATATACCCGACCTGTCACTCATTTCCCTCTGGAATGTCCCAGTAGCGGGGAATCTCAGAGTGGACAGTACTTGGAAACATACGGGTATGGCATGATTACAGCATGTCTTCCTTTTCAGATTAGGGGCTAAATCCGCGCACAAATCTAACAGGACATTTATTGGGAGACGATAGGGATTCATAAGTCATGGATCATCATGTGCAAAAAAGTCATTCCGGTCTTTGAAAACTCTCTCCCTTCTAAAAGCACTGTTTTCAATGTCTTCCAATAACGCAAGAACAGCCATGGTTACTTTTCTAATTTGACACACTATTTATAGAACATCGCATCCTTTTTTTTTTATTCAAAACACCTTGCGTCTGGCAATTCATTCCTCACACCTTTAATTGATCATTCCTAACAAATTGTTCATAAAGCTAATGCAAAGTTCACCACAGGCTTGGACGGATAGGCGTCCCAAACTGCATTACCCCTACATAACCAGCAGGAAAATCAAACTGCATTACCCCTACATAACCAGCAGGAAAATCAAACTGCATTATCCCTACATAACCAGCAGGAAAATCTAACTGCATTACCCCTACATAACCAGCAGGAAAATCAAACTGCATTACTCCTACATAACCAGCAAGAAAATCAAAGTCTAGACTTTGCGTGGAGATAAGATCATTTCCACGTCAAAGTAAGGTTTTATAAATAACTACTTATACGTGGTTTTCTGCGTAAGTCATACTTAAGATCAAAATTTATCATAAGTCCGTTTTATAAATGAGGCCACAGCAATACAATTAGACCCAAGCCAATCATGAGAAAAAAAAGATAATTACTTGACTTGAATTTACAAAAAAACAGAGTAAACTAGAATGCTATTTAACCCTAAACATATATTACACAGAGGCAGAATACCTGACCATTGTGACAGACCCAAAATTAAGTAAATGTTTGACTATGTACAGACTCAGTGAGCATAGAGTTGCTATTGAGAAAGGCCGCCGAAGGCAGACCTGGCTCTCAAGAGAAGACAGGCTATGTGCACAATGCCCACAAAATGAGGTGGAAACTGAGCTGTACTTCCTAACCTCCTGCCAAATGTATGACCATATTAGAGACACTCAGATTACACAGACCCACAAAGAATTCGAAAACAAATTCAATTTCGATAAACTCCCATATCTATTGAGTGAAATACCACAGTGTGCAATCACAGCAGCAATATTTGTGACCTGTTGCCATAAGAAAAGGGCAACTAATGAAGAACAAACACCTTTGTAAATACAACCTATGTTTATTTATTTTCCCTTTTATACTTTAACTATTTGCACATAGTTACAACACTGTATATAGACATAATATGACATTTGAAATGTCTTTATTCTTTTCGATCTGTGAGTGTAATGTTTACTGTTAATTTTTTATTGTTTATTTCACTTTTTTTATTATCTATTTCACTTGCTTTGGCAATGTAAACATATGTTTCCCATGTCACTAAAGCCCCTTCCAATTAAATTGAACTGAAAGAGAGAGAGTGAGGGGGGAGAGAGGGGGGAGGGGAAGAGAGATCTGAACTCCACACAGAGAAAGAGAGAAAGAGAGTAAGGGAGAGGGAGAGGGAGGGAGGGAGGGAGGGGGAGAGATTTTGAAAACGTCCCATAAACCACAAAGTACTGTGCAACGCAGTGCAGGGCAAGATGCCCAGTCAAGCCCATTGTTTCTGCAACAAAGTTTCCGGTTCCATCCATTGCGGAGCTGAATGCTAGAGTGGCAAATCCGGACATTCCATTAGCTGGCTCAGACATATGGTTGTTCTGTACACAACCAGAGCAATACAGTTACACCCCAAAACTACAGTATTACTGCTGTATAGAGTAGTACTGATGTAGGATAGATAGACACTTACAGTGCCTTCAGAAAGTATTCACACCCCGTTACTTTTTCCACGTTTTGTTGTGTCACGGCCTGATTAAAAATGGATTAAAAATAGATTTTGTGTCACTGGCCTGCACACAATACTCTATAATGTCAAAGTAGAATTATGTTTTACGAAAAACTGAAATGTCTTGAATCAATAAGTATTTAATCGCTTTGCTATGGCAAGCCTAAATAAGTTCAGGAGTAAAACTTTTCTTAACTAGACATGTAATAAGTTGCATTTCGTGTGAAAAAGTGTTTAACATGATTTTTGAATGACTACCTCATCGCTGTACCCCACACATACAATTATCTGTAAGGTTCCTCAGTCGCACAGTGAATTTCAAACAGAGATTCAACCACAAAGACCAGGGAGGTTTTCCAATGCCTCGCAAAGGCACCTATTGGTAGATAGGTAGACATTTAAAAAAGCAGAGAATGAATATCCCTTTGAGCATGGTGAAGTCATTAATTACCCTTTGGATGGTGTATCAATACACCCAGTCACTACAAAGATACAGGTGTCCTTCCTAACTCAGTTGCCAGAGAGGAAGGAAACCGCTCAGGGATTTCACCTTGGTGACTTTAAAACAGTTACAGAGTCTAATAGCTGTGAGAGAAGAAAACTGAGGATGGATCAACAACATTGTAGTTACTCCACAATACTAACCTAAATGACAGAGTAAAAAGATGGAAGCCCGTACAGAATAAAAATATTCCAAAACATGGATCCTGTCTGGAATAAGGCACTAAAGTAAAACAGCTGAAAATGTGGCAAAGAAATTCCCTTTAAATAAAATAAAATGTTATTGGTCACATATGCATATTTTGCAGATGTTATTGCGGGCATAGCTAAATGCTTGTAAATGCTTTATGTCCTGAATACCAAGTGTTATGTTTGTGGAAAAACCAAAACAACACATCACTGAGTACCACTCTTCAAATTTTCTAGCATTGTGGTGGCTGCATCACGTTATGGGTATACTTGTCATCTGCAAGGACTAGGGATTTTTTTTTTGTATAAAAATAAACGGAATAGAGCTAAACACAGGCAAAATCCTAGAGGAAAACCTGGTTCAGTCTGTTTTCCAACAGACACTGTGAGACAAATTCACCTTTCAGCAGGACAATTACCTAAAACACAAGGCCAAATATACAGTAGAGTTGGTTACAAAGACGACATTTAATGTTCCTGTATGACCTAGTTACATTTTTGACGTAAATCGACTTAAACATCTATGGCAAGACTTGAAAATGGCTGTCTAACAATGATCAAAAACTGAGAGCTTGAAGAATTAAAAAAATAATAATGTGCAAATATTGTACAATTTATGTTTGCAAAGCTTTTAGAGACTTACCCAGAAAGACTCACTGCTGTAATCGTTGCCAAAAGTGATTCTAACATGTATTGACTCAGGGGTGTGAATACTTATGTAAATGAGATATTTCTGTATTTCTTTTTCAATAAATTAACAAAACTTTCTTAAAACAGGTTTTCACTTTGTCATTACGGGGTATTATGTTCAGATTGATGAGAATTATTATTTTTTAATTCATTTTGTATTCAGGCTCTAACACAACAAAATGTGGAATAAGTCAAGAGGTATGAATACTTTTTGAAGGCACTGTATAAGCCTTTAAAGGTCCATAACTCAATAAACACCCTATGTGAGCTTTCCGTAAATGTCAAGTAACTTAATGACAGCATTCAGAAAGAAAGATAAAAACAGAAAGCTGCTAGACGTGTTCTGGAATGTGCTGTAAGGGTGCGGCATCAGTATCAGTTTAGAGGAAGTGCTACTTTACCTCTGTGTGTCAAACAACATGATTGGGCAGGTCAGGGTGCTCCAGGTATGCAGTCAAGTATCCGTCTGATTTATGTACAATACCTAAAGCCTTCCAGCCATGGGAAATGCGTAGATGATTTCAGAGTTATTCTAAGTCGGATTTCTGTACAGTTCAGCATTTTTGTATTTTGGTATTTATTAGGATCCCCAATTAGCTGCTGCTGAGGCAACGGCTACTCTTTCTGGAGTCCAAACAGGAAACATCATAACAAATCAAATAAATAATATACATAAATACACACACATTTAAATTACAATTTAGCCATTCAGCAGACACTCCCATGAAAAGTGACCCACAGCTACTGCATTTATCTTAAGATAGCAAGGTGAGACAACCACACATCACAGTCGTAACCCAACCACGTATCACATGCATAATACCATACATAATACAATGAAAAATACAACATTTCTATGTGTCAGGTGTCTCAGTGTAGCAGGTAAGCAGAGTCAGGCGCAGGACAACAGAGATGAGTAATCAAGTATTTTTACTCAAAAATACAAACTACCAAACGGTAGTAAAAATCAAGCTCACAAAATACAGACCATCTAACATAGAACAGACACGCATAAAACCATGGGGGAAACAGAGGGTTTAAATAAGGAACATGTAATTATGGGATAGAAACCAGGTGTGTAAAATGAAGACAAAAAAACATAGAAAATGAAAAGTAGATCGGCGGTAGCTAGAAGACCGGTGACGTCGACCACCGAACGCCGCCCGAACAAGGAAAGGGACCGACCTCGGCGGAAGTCGTGACACGTCGTGTGGTTCTTCACAGTCCCCGTCCTGTTTTTTTTATCTGTTTTTATTGCTAGCTTGAGTTACCTGGGGTGGCAGAGTGTTCCATTTAGTCATGGTTTTATTTAATACTGTGCGTTTCCCAGCCTCTGTTCTGTACCTGGGGACTGTCATACCGATGAGTGTCCGAACTGTGTGCCAGTTCATCATTTCTCATTATGTATGCATTATGCAATGCTTTTGCATAGAAAGTCTTGTAACACTATGTTAAAGTCAACGTGTCTAAAACGGAAGAGAAATACTATAAATGCCTCATCCATTGTCAGCCTTTTTAGTGGGTATGTTCTTAACTCTAAGTTGGCTTTCTCTCCTCATCTTCTTTCCTTCATGTGAACTGTCCTAATTGAACTAGACAGGCGATCAAAGAGCCTGAACTGATGCCAGTCATTGTTTCATCACTGTTCACTGTAAGGTTTCATTGTACTATGGAATCCATTAAAGGCTTGTGTATCATCCCATATCCTGAAATAAAAAGAAATAAAAAGACATGCAGAAATGATCCCTCTAGTCATTCAGAAAGGCGTCCAAAATGAATGTCAAATGAAAACATGTCTTGGCAGTTGGCGGAAGAGAGTGACAT
This sequence comes from Brachymystax lenok tsinlingensis, assembly GCA_030435695.1. Taxonomy (NCBI): domain Eukaryota; kingdom Metazoa; phylum Chordata; class Actinopteri; order Salmoniformes; family Salmonidae; genus Brachymystax; species Brachymystax lenok. The sequence continues at coordinate 36,769,042 of CM059815.1, forward strand.
ACTGTAACTGCATCGGTCCAAAACTGAAGCAGGAAGTATTGGAACACTACTGTAGCTAAGCCAGACATCATTTGACACAGTTTATGATACACTTATCTTGATCCACAATCCTATCCATGACCTTTCTGATCCAGAGATGTCGGCACGCCTGTACAGCACTGAATGCTCTTCTAATGTACCCAAGTACACCCACATAGTAGCAGTCATAAGAAAAGCATAACAAATGTCTATTCAAGCACAAAACAATTATACAATGATAAAAGGACTAAACACAAACAATAGCATACGGTAGGCTATTCAGTATGAAGTAATGAGGCTATGGAGTATGGTGTCCATATTAGGACAGCTTCGGTATTGACACCGTAATGGAGGGCCTAATGGTACATCATTGAAAGACAGTTCACAGGCCAGGGTCACTCTGAACGTTGAAGGATAGTCAGAATAGAGAAATGCATTGCTAGTATGTACAGTACACTCAGGCGTGAGTCATGACATAATAGTCGGACTTGGTTTCCCGAGTCCGTCCGTCCGTCTATATGGAATTTATGACATAGGGGTAGACTCCATGATGCTTGGTGTTTGTATATAGGATATAAGAGGAGATTATGGCCATGGCTGGCAGATGGACATTTTTTGTAAGATTGTGTGATTCACGGACTTCAGATGGTGTTTGCTCCTTTGTGGTGGCAGGGAATTGGGAAGTTATTTATCTTTTAATTTGTCCTTGTGGTAAAATGTATGTGGGTAAAACGAAGCGCGAATTAAGTGTGAATCTCGTAGCACCATTCGGTGCAAAAACTCACCGTACCCAGTTGCGGCCCACTTTTTGGAAACGAACCACTCGATTCCGTCCCTACGTTATATCGGCATCGAACACGTCACCCTCCCTAGGAGAGGGGGTGACCTCGATAATTTATTGTTAAAACAAGAGGCTGCCTGGATCTTTAATTTAAAGACCCTTGCTCCCCTTCGGTCTCAACGTAGACTTTAATCTGAAGCCATTCTTGTGATTATTGTGATTTTGCTATTCATTGTAAATGTTTGTAGGCCTATGTAGCCAAATTGTATTTATGATCGTACGCTATCCATTCATGTTTTTTTATGCTATTTATATCTGAAAATGAACCAATGATATCAGGCCACATCCGGCCATGATTACAGACACCTGTGTGTGTCCTTTGACACTATACGTATAAACTAGTGACCCGCAGTGTTTGCCATTATACCCTGATGAAGACAGCTTGTCTGTCATAAATGTTTGAGGCACTAGTGATGAAGCACATTTCTAAAACCACCATTGGGCCCGTACACACTGAAGTTGTACAACTGATTTAAAGCAGAGACCTTTTCTGGCAAAAAGAGTTAAACAATGGTTGTGTAAACAATTTTGTGCAGACAAACATTTCAGTTGTATCACACCATTCTGTCAAATGCGTTGTATTAGTGGTGTTGTCTTGACAAGAGCTGCTTCCAGGTATCACAATTGGCTAACACCCAGTAGTTATTAAATTGGATGAACCTTGATCCTAAAATAATGGGATAACAAAACGTTTCCTGATCTTTCTTACATCTCTCAGATATAGGACGGACACTTCAGAACAAACTTCCTTTCGTTTTTTTATTTGGACTATCTGTTGTTCCATGTAGTGAATCTATTCTTCAATGAGTTTCTATTGAATAATAGCAGTAATGCCAAATTCAATGTTTCATCAAATAAGTTATGTATATATTTTTTTGATACCTTAAGGGGTCTTAAAAATTAAATAGCTAAATGCTCCTTGGTATGAACATCCTAAAACAACTTCATTTGTTAGCTTAAAAGGCCCTCCCCTAGAGGGTTACGGCTTGATGCAAACAAACTTATTGTACAGAGATAACACTGTAACTGCCGCATATCTGACATTTAGCTAAAACACTCACATAATTGTCTCATGAAAGGGACTTCAAAGCGTGAGCTCCTTAACGATGAACACTTCCTTGGACCCCAGGGAGAGTAGATGCTGCTTCTGCAAAAGCTAATGGGGTCTAAATAAACAAATAAATAAACGAATAAACATCACGTTCAGTAGGCCTACATCTTCTTGAACCACCCAGGTTATGACAGCTATTCAATAAGATAAAGGTTGTTACATCTATACATCGCTGGCTGTTCTTCTGTCAGTTTTTCGGAGGTCTTCCATGGCCCTTGGCTTCAATCTGCTGCTCCCATGTCAAAAGTAGAGAGTGATTTCTAAGAGAAGCACACTACTCTTAAAAAATGGAGACCCTTGTCTGAAGTGATGAAATGGCTCATACTAAGAACAGGGCTAGCTTGTGGTCGACAGGTCAGAAGACAAGGTAAGACAAGACAAGGGAAGAAAGTGTTTTAGTTGACCAATGGGATCAAGGTTCATCCAATTTAATAACTACTGGGTGTTAGCCAATTGTGACACCTGGAAGCAGCTCTTGTCAAGACAACACCACTAATACAACGCATTTGACAGAATGGTGTGATACAACTGAAATGTTTGTCTGCACAAAATTGTTTACACAACCATTGTTTAACTCTTTTTGCCAGAAAAGGTCTCTGCTTTAAATCAGTTGTACAACTTCAGTGTGTACGGGCCCAATGGTGGTTTTAGAAATGTGCTTCATCACTAGTGCCTACAAGTATGGCATGAACTGTTAGCCACAAAAAGGGATTGAAAGGGTCTTGAAAAATGGATGGCATCACACTGGAAGGAGATAGAGATACATGGCCATGACCTATACAGAGCAGGCAAAGCAGAACAGAGTATTATGTCAGAAAGCACCCTATCAAAATGTAATTCCCTGCCTATTATTCTGCAGAGATGCACACAGAGGGCCAATAATATAACATGAAACAGTGAATATCAATTATTTGGTTCATTCATTCTAATTAATTAGATCTGGATCCTTCCTCATTTTGGACAAAGTGGCCAGGATTTCACACAAACAGACAAGATGGAGTGGAGGCCCCTGTCATCCCTTCTGTTCGACCACACAGCCTCCTGGCCTCAGTTTTTTCTTCCCGGGAACATCTCCATCAAAACCAAGTGAAGAATTGCCAACTGGAATTTCTTTTCGAAAGAGACATTTTCTCAAGGAGAGAAAAAAAGTTCAGTTGACATGGAAACCAACTGACATAATTTCCCTCGCAAATCAATCTAATTCCATTTCTTGTCTTGTTGCTCTGGTTTACTTTCACGCTCATGTAATGTCCTTTTGTATACCAACGATGGTGTAGCCGTACATTCAGCTCCGGCAGGCCTTGGAGTTATGTAACCATTGTTGGCACAGTCTCTGTAGCAAGAACCTTTTCTTCAATTCCACTTAATATCCCTCCATAACAGTCCTTCGCAGTGGAGGACTCTACTCCATAAATCTCTCTTTGTATAGTGTGAAGGCTTCCAATGCCAAACAGAACTGTTTGTACTTGTGAAACTGTACGTCTAACCTGGTGACATTATGTTGCACAACTTGACACCACTCTGCCAAGAACCAACCTTCAACTATAACAACTTTGTTTTATCCAAATGTCTATTGTCACAGAAGTGACATTATTGTGTAACACTTTTAACACCATGCTGCCAATTATCAACCTTCACTCACTCTAACATCCTTGTTTTATCCAACGGTCTGTATATTGATAACATGCGCCATTCCATTATGTGTTGTAGTTTGTTTTTAGTTAAATGGGTTGGTGGGAACACCAACCAAACCTGGTCTTCACACCCTCTGCTCTGTGAGTGAAGACCGGATATCCTCTGACAGGGCTGAGAATGTATTCACACTTAGTGCACCACTGTTTCCTTTCAGCATTTTCACTCAGTATGTATGCTATGGTGGAGCCTGTCCAAGCTAAATGATTAATGGGGTTGAAACGGCTAATGATGGTGCAGAGGCTGCAGAATCCAGGTCTCAAGAAAAAGAATTGAACTGTGAAGACATCCATGTTTTATTTTCTGAAAGTCTGCTACAATGACGCGTACCTCATGAGAAATGCTATTATTGCTGCTCGGCAAAACATTAGTCCAATACGTCAAAAAAGCACTTACCATGCTAACAGCGCTTAATGTCGGCCATTTGAGTTTGATGTCCAAAAGCAGAAACCCATTGGTAAAGAGAATCATGAATTTTGTATTTCGTTTGACTTCATAACCTTTTCAAGTTGCCAGTGAGAAACAGTTGTTTCTAATAATAAAATCCCTCTTGAAGTGATGTTTAGCAAGTCAGGAAGCCTTGCTGATGCTTTAAAAAGTCTTTAAAAAGAACAGGGCGTTTAACTTTAAGGCAGTGTGGATAAGTCCCTGTGGCTTGAAGTATGCGTGCTAAGTGGAGAACGGCTGGTTGGAAGTAGCTAAATAAATCACCTAAATGTGAGTGTAGAACCACATACTGCAGAAAGCTTTATGTAATGGTATGTGAGCATTAACTGCTGTAGTTGAGCGCATTGTACAGCTAGCTACTATGTGTAGGCTATCTGGAGAGAGTAAGACCTGTAAATCACTCAAGGGACTGACAGAAATTAATTATAAGTTGATGTTTGACTAGTAGGCCTAACCCAGTCAAGTCATAGGTACATGATCCATTTAATTGGTCTGGCTATAGAGCCATATATAGATAAACTGGTCAATAAAACATACTCTGTAAAAATATAACTATTTTTAGATGACCCATACACTAGTGAAGTTCACCATTTTCTGATATGGAGTTCTGTATGGAGGAGGCCTATCCAAATTGGGTTTAGACTAGCTTAATGAACACACATGCTTGATAATGATTAAATGGGACCTCAAAACAATAACTAATTCCCTTGGTTGGTAACCACAATATTTTATGTGGACATAATCTAAATTGTTAGATCGTAATAGGAGAACAAAGACAGAACTATGACCGCAACATCATGATTTAATGAAAATGACGACATTTAAAACAGCATCAGTCACAAAATATATACAGAGGGTTTATTAATTAAATAAATACTGCACCATGTAATAAATTAATATATTCATGTACACTATGTAAAATGGCATTGGTCCTTAAGGTCCTCTGGCTTCCTCTACCTTTGATGATGTCACAGTAGGGCACAGTTGTAGCCATGCCCTTGGCTTAGCAAAAGACCACCTGGCTAGAAGGCAACTCCCCACCTAGTGTTGTGGAATGTTTTCACAGTAACACATTTCCTCCTCTGCCCTGCAGAGCTATTCAATGCATCCCCACCCTGTTGAAGCCTCGCCTTAACAACCAAAACACCTAAATCAGCAACCACACAAAAAGATTGTCCTGTAAAAAAAAGTCACGTTTCAGTTCCTTTTTGCAATGTATCGTCTGGATCCAGCCCAGCATTGTCCCGCTCCTCTTATCAGCCTTTTCTCTTGGCTTTCCATGAAGGGATGAGTTCTTTGTACCTCCATTCCACCCAGTCCATGTTGCCACAGCCTTTACACCCTCCAACCACAACAGAGTCATGTCAATTAACAAGTTCTTCTCCCGTTAAACCAATCTTGACCTCTCACGCAAACACCAAAACCCACCGAAGCCCCCAAAATGGCTGCAGTCTTGGTTCTTCAGTTGCACCTCTGCAGCAGCATGTTGAGTGCGTACTCCATGCGACTGCACAGGTCAGCGCTGCAGCCGGCCATTAGGAGAGTGCTCAGGCGCAGGGTGGTGGAGATGCGCTCCTCGTTGATGTAGGTGAGCAGGTACTCATCACTCTGTCTACACAGGAGGATCTTGGTGTGGTCATGGTAGAAGTTCACCTGCAAGGGAGGGAGGTTAGGAGGAGTCTCAACTAAGCAAGGATTCCTTCACATGGGAATGGGTATATGTAGACTGTCTGGTGAGGTGGCGAGGCGTGTCTAGCATTCTAGTCAGATTAGAGATCTGTTTTGCGAGGTGTGCGCGCGCATGCGCTTGTAAAAGCGAGGGGTTTGTGCGCGTGAAGGTGTGGCTGGATATGCCTTAATATATTCTCATTTGTTTTTCAAATCAGGGAGCTTCTGTCCCCCACTTTCAAGAAGCACAGTCAAAGGGGCTAATCTAAAATGTCTCCCTATTCAATTTAGAGAACAGTCATCTAGAAATAAGACAATAAGCGATATAGCTGTGCAGCTGTACCTGGAAGGTGCCATCGTTGAGAGCATCATGAGGGCCCGGTCTGACTTCAGCCACTGCAGCAAGTAGAGCCTGGGGGCCCTGGGGTCTATCACATTGGGCAAGTCTCCACCATCCATAAGGTTCTCCTCCATGTAATGAGCAAAGTATTTCAGAATGGTGACCTGGCCTATGAATGGCTCTGGAGCCTCGCAGGTGGAGAAGACAGAACAATGGCCCAGCTCGGCATAGTAGTGAACAGTCCTTGAGAGAACACCAAGGAGGAAAAACAGTTAGTAAGGGAAAACAATGGTACGATAACACCTTATGTGAGAATGGAATGGCTAAGTAATAATAGCAATGCCTAGGGATTGGCCAGGCCAAACATATCCTTTTTCTACCTAATAGCTTTGGAATTGACCATCCTATTTTCCAATGTATTAGTAAGATATGGAACCAAACTAGACAGACAGGGTGGCACTACTCACCTCTTGTCTGCCAGCAGACTCATGTGCGTGCCATTGTTGAAGAGGACTCCCACGGTGTGGTCCGACAGCTGGTAGCCAAAGCCGTACTTATTGGAGTAGTCCACCCATTTGGTCACCCACTGGAAGCTGCTGCCCAGATTCTCTTTGGGAAGGTCATTAGCTGGGGGAGGGGGGACATGAACTTAATACTACAGTACTATACTGTAGGCTATACCACAGAATTGAGAAAATCTTAATTTCTTGTATAGTTTCATTTTAATTACATGTTTAGGTTGCCACGGTGATATATATATTAAAAAAAAAAAAAAAAAAAAAAAAATCGAAATTTCTATCTTCATTCAGTTACTGTTGTGTTTATTACATACCTTCCGGCATATTCTCCAGACACCCTCTCAGCACCTGGGACACGGTGTCTGCTACACTGCCCATGGTACTGTCCTCAAGACCTGTAGATCAATCAAAAATTATAATCAAAGACCATTCTCTAGGTTTAAAAATTTGGTTTCAAAAACATCCTACTGAACTAGAAATCTATTGAAATCCACTCATACTTTAATCTAACTGCACAATATAGGGAATAGTGTGCCATTTGACACAAAGCCAAGTCTTGCTCTGCACTTACATTCACTACTGCAGCTGCCCAGGGTGCCTCTGACAATCAAACGGATTGTGTCCCTCAGCTGCTGCTTGTTGGTGCCGTTGACCCCATCCTTGACGGGGGGCGCTGGCCTGGCCACGGTGGGGGCCACCGGGGGCTTGCTGCTGTCCTCAGAGAGAGGCTGGCTGATGGACGTCTTCCTCAGGTCGTTACGCAGCCTGGTGAGCTCCTCTTCCTCTTTGGCCATTCTATCTGTGGGCAGAACAAAAATGGCGGTTTGAAAATGGTGTCGAATTTAAGACGGTTTTGGTTTTTAACCAACATTCTATATTTTTTTGCATTTGTCAGGTTACTTTGATGCATGTATCTGTATTGGAGCAAGTAGACCAAGTTCCATTGCAATTCATTGAAAATGTGGATGGCTCAATGTGAAAGCTATATCACCTTATTACTCAAATACCCTTTCAATACTTAACATTTCACTAGGACAATAAGCACACACACACAGGGAGCACCTTTAAAGTACTACTTACTCAAAGTCCCCAAGTACTTGGCTTTGTCCTTCTTGCCCCCTCCGAACAGAGCAGCAGCAGCCTTCTTGAAGAAGCTCTTGGCAGGGCTGGTGTGGTGGAGGTCTGGGGCCGTGTGGCAGCAGCTGGCCGATAGCTTGTCTGGAGTGAACCCCTGGGAGACACACAGAAAGGGAATGGAAGTTAGCCTGATGTCGAGGTAGCCCAGGGACCAAGTATGGATTGATCTCTACCTAAATATGGGTAGAAAGGAAGTGATGCTTGTGGGGATAAGTGTTTAATATAGTGTGCATGGTCAGTATGTGACTGAGCTCTGGCTCTATTACAGAGACCGACAGCATCCCCCCTTCCAAACATAAAACACACCTGGGTGAAGAAGTCGTGTCTGAGGATGTCCTCTAGGTGTGGTCTGTCTGCAGGGCTCTTGGCCAGCATCCTGCTGATCAGCTGTTTGGCCTGGGCCGTCAGGGAGGAAGGCAGCGTGTAGCGTGCCTCGCGGATACATCGGTACGTCTCCTTCAGGTTGGTGGTCTCAAACGGGGGGTCTGCCAAGGAGCATGGTGTACCTGCAGATGCAAGGGATGGGCAGAGACAGTCAGTAACCCCACTAATGACTGACAGTGATTGGGTCAGATCTATACCCTATCCACCGATTTACAGTCAAGGAAATAGCCCAGTGTTCACACAATCACAACCAATAAATTGTAGCTGCCTGCACCCACTCAAGATGGTCCAAATAAACATGAGTTGAATATCTAAACTAACTTCAACAGCTGAATCCTAACATGAGAAGCATGCGCATAACCTAAACCTATTACAATTCTGAAATCCCTGACTGACAAATGCAGGATTTACCCAAGAAGTTAAGTAGCCAACATATCTAGATAAATAAAGGTTAAATAGAATAAAATCTCAGGTTAGGACTTAAACCCTTAGGGAATTCAGACTTTAATCTGAATGAAGCAAGAGGCTCCATTGAGGTGAATGTGAACATGGAAGTATCCAAACCAAACGTACATGACACATCCTAGGGCCCAGATGTCCGACTCGCAGCCGTGGCCCTGCTTGTTGAGCACCTCAGGGGACAGGTAGTTGGGCGTGCCACATATCGTCCTCCTTCGGTTCTCCACGGGCTCCAGCTTGGCAGCCAGGCCAAAGTCTCCTACCTTCAGGTCCATAGACTCGTTGATGAAGAAGTTGCCTACAAGGGGTTAGTGACATTGGTCATGACAATGAAGACATAACCGAAGAGGGGGAAATATACAAGAGGCAGTCTGTCTAATGAAATTGGCTATGCACATCTTATGAAAAGCACAACACTCAGCAAGGTAGAATGATTTCTCATTTAAAGCGGTGTTAAGTCAGAAATCAATGAGCACAAATGTTATATCAACGACCTGAAGGATGTGCCATTGTCCTAAAACATTGCAGGAATGGTGAGCATCCATTTGTTTGCTTAATGGTGAAACAAAACGATATTTCGCCCAATGATCGAACAGACTGGTGTGACTGGCCAACCTACCCAGTTTCAGGTCCCTGTGCAGGATCTCCTGTTCGTGGAGGTACCTCAACCCGGAGACGATCTGTCGGAGGTAGTACCTCACCTCAGGCTCTGTCAGTACTTTCCGGGCCTTCAGGATGTGGGCCAGTGACTGCAAGGTAAACAAAGGAAGTGGTTAAAAAGATGTCACCTTGTTGATACCAAACAGGAAGTAGGCAGCAAAGCCAACAGGGTGGTATTAATTAAAGCACAACATTTTGCAACTGAAAATGAGCATTTGTTAAATAACCATTTCAGTAAAGGTTAGGGGAGGGTTTAACTCACTCGTCGACTACAGTATTCCAAGAGAATGTAGATGTTGTCCTTGTCCTCAAAGTGGTGGTAGAAGTGCACAATGTGCTTATGGTGGAGAATTCTGTGCAGCTCAATCTCTCGGTCAATCTGGTGAGGAATTCAAATTACATTTGGTCAAATAACATGCACACACACGACATGAGCCACATTCAAAAAATAAAATAAAGAATTGTGCATACCTTTTCCCTTTGGTGCGGTTTGGAGACCCGCGTGTGTGGAATAATCTTTGCAGCATACACTTTGCCTGATGCCAAATCTGTGAATTCATAACATTTGGCAAATCCTCCCTATGGACAGAAGTGTCAGATTGGTAAATCAACAAAGATGTACTGAAAATGGACCTGCGGATCAATGTAGCCGGATGTTCAATATCTCACAGCCATTAGTGTAATTGCATGGACCCACCTCGAAACCGTTTCTAGCCTACACCAATAATGTGATAGATCATATTATGATCATAATATCAATAAAAATTGTTTTCAATCGGCTACTGCAAATGAAAACATGAACAGTGTACAACAACTTTTTTCCCCCTGGACAATATTAGAATTTTCTAAGACTCAGCCAGGTAGAATTCCTAAACAATCTGTTGAAATGAATTTACCTTGCCCAGAACTTTTCCTCTGCAATAGCATTTCCCCTTCGTAGGATCCGTAATAATCCGTGACAACTCTTGTGTGGCTTGAATTTGCTCCTCTGATTTCTTCCTCTTGATCTCGGAGGGCTTGTTCACGGAGTGTTCACACATGGTGGGTTGGTGCGCGATACTCCTGAGTATATCCATGTCTGCTCTATAGCGAGAGAGACTTGCTGTATTTGATGTGAAACGCTGAACAGTCGCTCAGAGCTTTATAAAGGAGTGTCCGCCCCTAACAATCGACGTCACACAGTATGGCTCTCAGCCGAGGGGGTGAAGTGTGATATGACTTCAAACCATGTTCAACAAATCGGTGTTGAAGAACGCACGCAACAACACCTCTACCTAGCAAACTCGTTGGCATAAAACCATAATGTGAGACAAGCTGCTCCATATGAATATACACATATGAGCTTTCTTTACTTATTTACAAAAAAAAGAGAAACAAATCATAGCGGGCCTAATATAATTTTCGTTAAATATGAAAAATATATATATATAATCTCGGGTACAATCCCATCTCTAGTTATCAAACTGAAATTTATATCACCACCTTCAGATGATGATGCATGATGGTTTCAAACAAGATACCAAGACGTTGGGCTACTATAGTCCATAATAAATAAAACACTTACAGAGTTTATAAAGAAACACCACCTTTTGGTTATCTTGTGTATTCAATAGGAACCGCTCAGATAGAGTTTGGAGGGGTGGGGACGCCACCCAGTGGAACTCAACGCATCTCCCATACACATTGTGTGCCTCGTTATGATGATGATCAGTGTGGAAAGAAGACAGATAGACGCCTAGACAATATGTTTTTTTTTGTTAATTATTGCTCAGCCAAATGACAATCAGTTGTATATAAAGTTTACCTAATTTCACACAAATCAAATATTCTACTGTTTGAGCACAAAACATGAATAAATAACATGTTTTTCTGTTATTTAAAATGTACTGTGTCTTAATATAATAATAATAATAATAATAATATATCTTAAGTCTTCCTACTACAACCCTGCATTGGTCAGTGTGTAAAGATAAATACACTGTATAATAGCTAGTGGCGTGACACCATGTGTGACACCATGTGTGACAAATCTATATGCAGGAGGTGTGACAGAGTTTAACTTTTTTTTTTCATGCCAAATCCAGAGGTGGTTGGTTGAAAGGGAAGTAGCTATATAAGACAATTAGACACTGCAGTCGTCTCGCTTTACTGTCAAAGTAATCTACTGCAAGGTAAGACACATTTAACTGTTCTATAATCCTGTTACTATTGTAGTAGTACTATTCTATCACTGTATTATTACAGTGGGTTAACATGATCAACTTTTGTACGATAGCTTTTAAGTTTGTGCGTTGAAATCAATATATTTAAGTCCTGATGACTGGAAGAGAGTGGCAGGTAACCTAGTGGTTAAAAGTGTTGGGCCAGTAACTGAAAGGTTGCTGGTTCAAATCCCTGAGCTGTCTCTGTGAAAAACATGCTGATGTGTCCTTGAGCAAGGCACTTCACCCTAGTCGCTCTGGAAAAGAGTGTCTGGTAAAATGTACACGCTTCCTTATTTAAGTCCTGATTACCTAAATATATGACGTTTAGCAGACACTTTTATCCAAAGCAACTAACAGTCATGTGTGCATACATTCTTTTCATGTATGGGTGGCCCCAGGAATCAAACCCACAACCCTGGCGGTGCCAGCGCCACAGCTCTACCAACTGAGCCATACAGGACCACCCCTATTTAAATCCTGATAACTAGAAACATACCTATTTTATGTCCTGATAAGTAGAAACATCCTTATTTATGTACTGATAACTATAAACATCCCTATTTATGTGATGATAACTATAAACATCCCTATTTTATGTCCTGATAAGTAGAAACAGCCATATTTATGCCCTGATAACTACAAATATCCCTATTGTATGTCCTGATGCTAATTTGCATTCATTAGGCGCTGTAATGTAACAGTCAACAATTAAAGAAAGTAAATAGTCTGTTTTTGTAAAGGTCGTAACAAAAGTTCTGGTAATCCATTATTCCTAACATGCTAGTTTTATTTGGTAAGTAGCTCCAATTATTGATGTATTGCATATTTCACTGGCACAGAAAATACTTATTCAGTCAGTGGACGTGCACCGGACGTAATTACTATTTCTGACCGTCTAGACTTTAGTCAGTTACCTAGCTGATTTGAACATTGATTTGAAGTACTACTCCTTGTGATAAGTAGTAGTATGAGTAGTATGAGTCTAATGAGTCTATGAGTAGTATGAGTAGTATGAGTCTAACATAAACTGTTCTAAAAAGAGGAACAGAAAGGTTGAGAACCACTACTTTAGGCTACCTGAATACATACCACTACTTTAGGCTACCTGAATACATACCACTACTTTAGGCTACCTGAATACATACCACTACTTTAGGCTACCTGAATACATACCACTACTTTGGGCTACCTGAATACATACCACTACTTTAGGCTACCTGAATACATACCACTACTTTGGGCTACCTGAATACATACCACTACTTTAGGCTACCTGAATACATACCACTACTTTGGGCTACCTGAATACATACCACTACTTTGGGCTACCTGAATACATACCACTACTTTGGGCTACCTGAATACATACCACTACTTTGGGCTACCTGAATACATTCCATCTAGAAGTTTCAATTCACCTGCATTCTATTTCCATCTCTCTACATTTCTGCCTCTACCTTCCTCTGCAGCTCCCTATCCTGATGCTCCTGTAGCAACCATGTCTAACTGCACCTCCACAACCCCCTGTGGGGACAACTGCTGCTCACACACCAGCTGGGGTCAAATCCTGGGTCCGGTCACGTTTGTTCTCATCGTGCTTGGTGTGTGTGGAGGCCTAGCTTATTGGTGGCATCGCCAGACCAGACAGGACCAGCCCACCTTCCAAGTTTCACCCAAGCTAACACATATCAACAAACCTCCAGCAAAATCCTCTAGAGTCTCTGAGAACAGTCAACCATGTCCTGTGATGAAAAGACCATCACTCCCATTCCCCACAGATGACGTGTCAATGTCTATGGCGGCTGGCTACCCTATGGGAAGCCACAGTGGAAGAGCTGGGTGCCTTCGCTCCCCAGTTTCTCACCATCACTATGAGAGTGACTATGACAATTTGCAACTGGCAAGACCAGATGAGCCAAAGGTTTCTCCTGGCAACTGTTCAGCAAGCGTGGGTAGTGAGGGGGACTATATGATGTGTGACGCCCCAGAAGAAGAGAGTAGTGAGGGGGATTATATGATGTATAATGCCCCAGAAGAAGAGGGTAGTGAGGGGGACTATATGATGTATAATGCCCCAGAACAAGAGGGTAGTGAGGGGGACTATATTATTCGTGATGCCCCAGAACAAGAGGTGGAGGAGGAGGAAGGCGTTTACGCCAACTACCCAAGGGCTGTCCAAAAAAGCGATGCATCTGCTGCAGCTGGACTTAGTGGCTTAGCTGTGCATAGATCCTAATAATTATCTGCAGGATAAATTCTGACCACAACCACAGCCTTCAATAGAGCACTTTAGTCGGTTTGAATGTCATTTTTTATTCACAATTCGTGGCTTCAAGTTGACTTAAGACATTTGGAAAGTAAACCTTCTCAGGAAATAATAAGGTCACACAAGTGAACTGATAAAAAAATTACTTCAAGCATGCAATCCTTAGGCTATGTTTTTGGTCTTGCTGCATATCCAACAAAGTAAATGTGCATTAAAGTTATAGTAAACACTGTAAACAAGCATATGTATTTTATTCCCTTCTATTTTACATTCTGCTAACAGCCTTTCTATTCTGTGACTAAGATTTAATAAGGTACTATTGAAGCTTTAGAGGGGCAGCAATAGCCAGCATGGTCTTTTGTAATTCAACATGCACATTGAACAAACCATTATGTGGGGCCAATGAAATTACATGGAACATTTGTTAAGAAGCATTCTTGCACACCATTGCTTACCATGCAGAGGGGCAATGAGCATGTTGCCATTTGTTCTAAGGAAAAGTATTTATGTAACCTAATGAAATGTATATGACTGTAACCTATTGAGACACCGAAGGATAGGGCTTGCGGGCAGTGCTGACATCATAGGCCCACACCTGGTCTAACCCGGCCCCCTTGGAGCAGGTGTGTGGCCAGTAAGGGAAGGGGAAGCGACACACCACCACCCTGGGATCCTCAGAAAGCTCCTTCAGCAGTTTCTCCTCTAGAACTTCCATCTGTCAGACAGCAATGGCACAGATATGAAGAAAGGGAATTAGATACTGTGCTACGTGGGTTGAGAGGTAATACTGGCCCACAAGTAAGACTTTACTTCACTGAACAGGGTTTGAGTCTTGTGGTCCACCAGGCTTTAAAAAAAAAGTGAAACTTACCATGGTAGGGGGCCAAGAATACAGTCACGTTGCTGTATCGTGATATATCTGTCTGCAAAAGACAAGAAAAGAACTTAGCATAAAAGCAAACGAAGCAGCACTTCTCGAACAACAGCAATGGGGCTTTTTATTCACATCTCTGACGATATTGGTCATGATTACTGGTAGAGAATCCGTTAATAATATCCTATACTGTGTGTCGTTGATGTGACTGTAAAAGAGGTTATGGTAAAATTAAAATGTTTAGCATACTGTTTCAGTGACTTACGGCACATACTGGAAATTAAAATAAATAAGAAGCATGTTCTCAATCTACACAGATATTTCTGTCATTTATATTTGTTTTTATTGGACAGGTAGCCTACATGGTCCCTGACCAAAAACGTAATAAAATAAATCAATAAACATGGAATTCATACGGTACCTTCCAGAAATCCTTGCTGACAAAATTGGCCAGCTGGGGTCAAATCCTGGGTCCGGTCACGTTTGTTCTCATCGTGCTTGGTGTGTGTGGAGGCCTAGCTTATTGGTGGCATCGCCAGACCAGGCAGGACCAGCCCACCTTCCAAGTTTCACCCAAGCTAACACAGATCAACAAACCTCCAGCAAAATCCTCTAGAGTCTCTGAGAACAGTCAGCCATGTCCTGTGATGAAAAGACCATCACTCCCATTCCCCACGGATGACGTGTCAATGTCTATGGCGGCTGGCTACCCTATGGGAAGCCACAGTGGAAGAGCTGGGTGCCATCGCTCCCCAGTTTCTCACCATCACTATGAGAGTGACTATGACAATTTGCAACTGGCAAGACCAGATGAGCCAAAGGTTTCTCCTGGCAACTGTTCAGCAAGCGTGGGTAGTGAGGGGGACTATATGATGTGTGACGCCCCAGAAGAAGAGGGTAGTGGTGTGTCGTCCCTGACCAAAAACGTAATGAAATAAATCAATAAACATGGAATTCATACTGTACCTTCCAGAAATCCTTGCTGACAAAATTGGCCTTAGTATATGTTATTCCACTCCACCAGGCTCTATCTCGTGGGTAGGTCTGCAGCATTGAGTTGATCTCAAACCCAGTGCATTGTTACCTGACTGCCGGTTGTTGGGCAGACTTGTCTCATTCATTGCAAGGAGTATAAAATGGTGAGAGATAATAGTTATATTGTTCTTTCATGTCAATGCTCAAAATACTACTGGACATAACTGAGTGAATGTCCCTGTCCTTTGGCCTAAGTGAATGAATACATTTTGTTTGTTTCGTTTATATTTTCCAATCCTGAAGACAACAGGTATGGAGACAGGTTTCAGTGCGAGAGAACTCCTTTGTACAGTATGTTTGTAATTGTATGAGCTAGTTGATGTCTGTCTGAGCATCTGGCTAAAAATATCACTGGACTAAGGCCTGGTTGGTCCATCAGTTGGTGTCGCCGGCTACAGCATGCATATCTGCCGGTGTTAATGTGGATTTGAATCCAGCCTTTGTGAAGGCACGTCCTGTCCTTCTTCCATACCATCTCTCCTCTGTTCAATAAAACACACAAAATACAAAAAGTTGTATTTCAAAAAAGTATAATATGACTAACAATACCTTGGGGGACTTTCAGGCCTGGCAAGGGGACTTTCAGGCCTGGCATCACAATGACCCACAGCCCCAGTCAAGATGGCCGACATCTACAAGGTAACAGAGCTGCTGTTCTGGTAGCTGTTGAGGAGTCTTGTGCTGTGCTCCTGGAGCATGACCTCCATGGAGTCCTCCATGGTGACATCCCACTGCTGTGACTATGCAGAGAGGCCATATAATAGTGCACAGTGTTTGATAATAAGTAGGGTCTGGAGTTTTACCTGGTTAGGTACTACTAACCTAGGTATTATTTCAGCAGTGTTGGGGAAGCGACTCTGAAATCATAGTTTACCAAACTACCAATTACTTCACATTGTAAAACGTTAAGATACACTAAATCTACCCTTAATAAAAATAAAACAATTGTTTACTTAACTAAAGTATTTCACCACATCCAAGATACTTTGTGAAACATTATCATATCTAAATCTGAAATGTTATAGATGACAAATTGCAAGAACAGTTCACTTTGGTGTCAGATGTTAACAGAATGTGTAATTTAGCCTATTAAACACCCCAAAAAAAAAAAAACTCAAGTGAGAGTTAAGAAGGTCTGATACTGAACATGTATTTATTCCATTTAAAAAGTAGTGTAGGTTCAGTAATTAGCTTCACAGCAAAAAAGTAATTAACTGAAAACCAAGATTTGAATTTAGCTCAACGACCACCAAGCTACTGCAAAAATGTAGTTTCATTACTAGTTGCAACACTGTATTTCAGTATTAACTCAAGTTTAGAATTGAGACCATGAACCCAAACTATGTCACTCTTATATTCTCACTATAATTATATGACTATCTGCTGTGTCATTTATGAATACAGGATTCATACCACACTGAACAAAAATATAAACGCAACATGTAAAGTGTTGGTCCCATGTTTTATGATCTGAAATAAAAGAGCCCAGAAACGTTCCATACGCACCAAAATATTATTTTTCTCAAAATTTGTGCACAAATTTGTTTACACCTCTGTTAGTGAGCATTTCTCCTATGGTATGGGCAGGCATTAGCTACGGACAACAAACACAATTGCAGTTTATTAATGGCAATTTGAATGCACAGAGATACCGTAACGAGATCCTGAGGCCCGTTGTCGTGCCATTCATCCACCGCCATCACCTGATGTTTCAGCATGATGTCGCAAGGATCTGTACATAATTCCTGGAAGCTGAAAATGTCCCAGTTCTTCCATGGCCTGCATATTCACCAGACACTTCACCCATTGAACATGTTTGGGATGCTCTGGATCAACGTGTACGACAGAATGTTCGAGGTCCGCCAATTGAAGAGGAGTGGGACAACATTCCACAGGCCATCAACAGCGTGATCAACTCTATGCAAAGGAGATGTCACACTGCATGAACCAAATGGTTGCTAGATACTGACATCATTTTTTAAGGTATCTGTGACCAACAGATGCATATCTGTATTCCCAGTCATGTGAAATCCATAGCTTAGGGCCTAATTCATTTATTTCAGTTGACTAATTTCCTTATAAACTGTAACTCAGTACTTCTTTGAATTGTTGCATGTTGGGTTTATATTTTTGTTCAGTATAGAATGAGACTAATTCAGTTAGTGAAATCCACGGGGCAATGAAAGAAGACAAGAAGTTGCTAAATAGGCTCACTAGTTAGTGGAATATCAGCTCTAGTCTGCACGTTTGACTTTATTTTCCTTTTGCCATGAACACTAGAGGTCTCCACAGTAACATTCTAAATTACCATTCTAAAGTGTCATCGTCCAAAAACTGGTACTGTACTAGTGCGCCTTTCACCTTGCGTCCCAGATATAGCAGATAACAGGGAAATGTAATAACATTACCGGCGACAACGTGATCACTGCTCACAAATTCAGTCATGTTCCACGTATATTACCATTAATTAACCAGCAACATTAGCAATATCCTAGTCATTTTTGCTAAACTCCCTGACAGAGCACTGCATATAACCCGCCTGGCAAGCGTCAATTCCAGATTGACAGGTTCTGCACCAATCAAATTCTTCTTTCCTCTTCTTCTATGATATAATTGCGGTCCGCAAACAAACGTTTAAGGTGCATGCCGCTGCCTACTGTGCTGGAGTGTGTGGTCAATCACAGTTTTCAACATGAGCTCCACACTTCTAAATCCTCCTATCTAACTCAGTACACCTGGAAACTAAAAGAGCCCTAATTTTAAAGCCCTTTTGGTGTTCTGGTCAACAATTTCATTCCCTACCACACCCGAATGGGCTGGGGCCCAGCAGAATCTCATTACTACACCCAGTCTCTACATAATAACATTAATGCGTCCAATAGTAGGTCACTCATATTAGATTTTCCAGATGATAAACTATTCAACTCAGACAGGGAATCTGAGCATACTATAATTCTGACAGGTTGTACGTCCTCCAACCACTGAAGGTGAACTATTATCGCCAACAGTTCATCTGAGTATACTGACAGTTCATCTGTTAGTCTTCTACATATCTCCACATCAAATTCAGGAATGTAAACACCTGCTCCTGTGCGCCCACTATCTGCATAAAAACTTCTGTAATGTAATTGTCAACCAGTTTCCCTTACCACTGACTTCTGACCAATCTTTTATTTTCTCTAACAAGGTTAGATCATCAACAGGATTCGGTAGTAATCACAGAGGAACATCCCCTATCACCATAGAAGGGCCAACCTCCAACACCAATCAGATTACGATGTGAGCCTTTCTTTTACACCTGCTATGTTAGGTTAAACTGTTTGGGTGAGCCTAGTTAACCCAATCAAAGTATTTTTCGTCATTGATGACTGGTAAAAGACTACATTCCCGATCAGCTCAACATGCTGTGTGATTGTGAACGGTTCTCGCTATCACATATCGTTGGGACATCCCTACCCCATTGAAGATGAACTGGTGAAATGGTTAAGGTAAGGATTCGGGTTATGGTTATGGTTAGGCTAATGGTAGGGATTAGGGTTAGGGTTTAGGATCGGGAAGTCCCAAGGATCCCAGATAGAACTAACCGACTGTGAACGCGCGCAGTCGCGTGTCATGGCGCGCTCTCGTCTGGCTTGAAAAAAAGGGGACAGCTCCGTTGCTTAAATCCAGAGGGAGGCACAGGCGAGGCATCTCTGGTTATCACTCGCTGAATTGAACACAACACATTTGGAAATCTGTTTGTCTTTTAGTGGCACGGTCCAGGACGCACCTATGCAGGTAGTTGTATGTTTTTTGGCCCTTTATTTCTCATTACATATTTGTAGTCATATATGCCTGTGAATTATTTGTAAAAACTGTATGGCAATTATGGTAATCAAGCGCATCTGGCCACACTGTTACTAAAATTGTGCCCTGAAAATGAGAGAGCTACGCATGAAATTGTATCTGTATACAGGCAGAGTGACATGTTTTTATGCAAAAACGAACTGATGGTGAAAAACATACGGTGTCATTATGGGGGTGGGGGTGCTTTTCCACGCTGTAGTTGTAGGAAAAACATTAGCCTATTTTACATTACTATGGATTGAATTAATAGCCAGTGATGAACTGTAACGTTAGTTGTTCCCTTGAATATAGTAATTATCTTAGGCACGTCATTTTATTAGTCTAGCCTATGTGAGCTGGACCAAATTAACCCACATTAGTTCTAATTGATGTTAGATCCAATTGATTTTAAATTATAGTTATGCTAGACAGAAATAATACACCATCAAATGTAAATGAAAGTGTAATGTATTTTGTTGTGGAACTTTGAATGGTGTGCATTTAACTGCATTAACCTTCTGTATTCATTTTGTATTTGTATTTTACATAATCATTTTGTAAGCTATAAAAATGTTTTATTAAAGAGTTTCTCTCTTTCTCTCTCTCTCTCTCTCTCTCTCTCTCTCTCTCTCTCTCTCTCTCTTATTTATATATATATATATATATATATATATATATATATATATATTGAAACTCCCACAAATGTATTGGGTAAAACACAAATGTTTCAGTATCCCTGTGCATTCTTCAGGGTAATGTCATGAATACTTGAACCAGAAATTAGTGCAACCAATGACAATAGTGAGGGGTGTGTCATAATTATTAGGTTGATTAGAATGAATTGAGAGAAACTAGATTAGATTGTAAATACTAGTATAGTATTAGTAATCATTCCTGTAAAGAAGTCTTAAAGTCAGAGTTTGATTATTTAAGGAAATAGCCGAAAGGCATATGGTACCCCTTTTCCCAATGTGTGAATGAAAATGTCTCCCTCCCTCCCTTTAGCCAGGTAGAGGCTTGCCTGGGTCTGTGGATGTCTCATGGTTCAGTTATTGGATCTGAACAGCCCTGCTACATTGCTCTTATCATTTCTTTAACACCTCCATAGATTGAACATTTAAAAGGGATGCGGATGCTGATGAAATAGTGGTCACAGGGCTCTGGTCCAAAGTATTGCACTAGAGCTTAGGGTGCCATTTGGGACGCATTCCTATTGTTCAGGTCTAGCGAACTTATAAACCCCAATCGCTGAACACCAATTTCTTTTGAATTTGAACTGTCTTGTTCTTGCAGATGGCTGCAACACAGCAAGAGGGCTCGGACCAGAACTTTGATTATATGTTCAAACTGCTTATCATCGGCAACAGCAGTGTAGGAAAAACTTCCTTTCTCTTCCGCTATGCCGATGATTCCTTCACCTCTGCTTTCGTCAGCACTGTGGGCATAGATTTCAAAGTGAAAACGGTCTACAAGAACGACAAGCGGATCAAACTACAGATATGGGTGAGTCTAAAATATGTTTTGTGGCATGGTACTCTCCTCACTCGAAGAGTGTTTCCTACTGTCGAATGGTACAGTGTGCATACTGTTTGCTGTTGTAAAGGAAGTAGTTCAGAACTGTGTCTGTGTGATAAGAAACCTTGCAGGGGACCTAAAGACACCTATTGTTGGCTCCTAAGCTAATTCCTAGTCCAGTGTTTCCCAAACTCGGTCCTGGTGCCCTCAAGGGGTGCATATTTTGGTTTTTGCCCTAGCACTACACAGTTGATTCAAATAGTCAAAGTTTAATGTTGCGTTGATTATTTGAATCAGCTGTGTAGACCCTGGCCTTGGAATTAGTTCAGTTGGATGCTGGACTGATGCAGTCTTGTTGTACGAAGGAGACCCAGGTTTGAACCCCGGTGGGTCACTCTATCATGTTCACAAGAGTTAACTTAGTGCCAATATTACATTTTAAATGCTTTGAAGACAGGAAGTCTGAATTTGTATTTTGTTTTCTGCCCAGTAGCTATAGTATTAAACCTACTAAGTATTAAACCTATAGTATTAAACCTATTAAACCTGGGGTACTGGTGAAACTGTCTGGGGTTTGTGAGGTTAGTGACAGCAGTTTCAAAAGGATTCAGGAAGGACTGTATTATCTCAGGGTGTCGTTTGTGAGGCCCATGTCTGACCAATCCATATTTTGTCAGAAATTCATGACTTTTTTTTATGTTTCCCTTGTATAGCAAAAATGTCTGAAGGATATGAAATTATAATGGCAGCCCAGTATGTTCTTGTCTATTTCTCCTATCAAGTGAGGTCTAACCATTTCTTGATGGTGTTAATGACGGACATTTGCTTTACAAGTGTCTGAAATGATGCTGTCACTTCCTTTGAAAGAAGGTGAATAAAGGAATACAGAGGATGGATAGATGAGTCTCTAGCTCGAACAATTTTCAGAGGGACAAATCCCTCCTCTGTCTACTGATGCTGACATGATGACTAATCACTTTCCAAGATTGGTAACACCAGAGATCAAAATAATGTTATTTCCATCTGCAATATTTTACTCATTCTTATGTGGAATGCTATTGTGTGTTTGAAGCCTTATAAGGGGTTGTATAGGGATGTATGGAATAAAGATTTTGTCATGCGCGGTAGTTTTAGGCTTGTCTCTGGAGTGTAACTGCTAAACTGATTCTGTTGAAAAACGTTTCTTAAACGGAAGCAAACAGAACGAAACGGGGATAAACATACCAGACTTTATCCTCTCTCATCTAAAATGGCACTGGTCTCTGGACTCACAGTATTCATAAAGCGTCTCTGAGTATTCATAAAGCGTCTCTGAGTTTTCACAAAGCGTCTCTGAGTTTTCACAAAGCGTCTCCGAGTATTCATAAAGCGTTTCCGAGTAGGAGTGCTGATAGAGGATCAGTTGTGCCTTTTTGAGCATAATGTATGGACTGATCAACACTCCTACCAGACTATCTGATCCAAGATCAGCACTCCTACCAGACTATCTGATCCAAGATCAGCACTGCTTTATGAATACAGCCTGGTCCCTAGTCATGATCACTTACTAACCCTAAGTAACCTTAACGAACCCTAACCCTAACCCTTACTAACCCTAACCCTTACTAACCCTAACCTTTACTAACCCTAACCCTTACTAACCTTTACTAACCCTAACTAACCTTTACTAACCCTAACCCCTACTAACCCTAACTACCCTGACCCTAACTAACACTAACCTTTACTAAACCTGGCTATTAACCCTAGCCCTACTAACCTTTACTAACCTGCCCTACTTAATTTTACACTGGCCTAAGCCCCTACTAATTTACTAGCCCTGGCCCCTACTACTGCTGGCCCTAGCCCTACTGGCCTGTAGCCCTAGGCCCTACTGTATTAACCCTAAGCCCTACTTTTTACTAGCCTAGCCTTTAACCTTTACTGGCCCTAACCCCTACTAATTTTATTAGCCCTAACCCCTACTAGCACACTAGCCTTTAACCCCTACTAACCTTTACTAACCTAGCCCCTACTAACCTTTACTAACCCTAACTAATTTACTAACCTAACCTGCTGCCTTTAATTGCCTAACCCTAACTAACACTAATTTTACTAAAGGCCTAACCTTTACTAGGCCTAACCCTACTAACCTTTACTAAACCTAACCCCTACTAACCTTTACTAACCCTAACCCCTACTAACCCTAACTACCCTAACCCTAACTAACACTAACCTTTACTAAACCTAACCTTTACTAAACCTAACCCCTACTAACCTTTACTAACCCTAACCCCTACTGGCCCTAACTGCCTGGCCCTACTAACCTTTACTAACCCTAACCCCTACTAACCCTAACTACCCTAACCCTAACTAACACTAACCTTTACTAAACCTAACCTTTACTAACCCTAACCCCTACTAACCTTTACTAACCCTAACCCCTACTAACCTTTACTAACCCTAACCCCTACTAACCTTTACTAACCCTAACCCCTACTAACCTTTACTAACCCTAACCCCTACTAACCTTTACTAACCCTAACCCCTACTAACCTTTACTAAACCTAACCCCTACTAACCCTTACTAAACCTAACCCCTACTAACCCTTACTAACCCTAACCCTTACGAATCCTAAGTAACCCTAACTAACCCTAACCCTTACTAACCCTAACCCTTACTAACCCTAACCCTTACTAACCCTAACCCACATTACAGTCTGGAGGATCGAGTGTCTAGTCATTATTTTCTTGATAGCAAAATGAATACAGGTCAAATTGTGAGTTTTAAATAAGATTTGTATTAATGGCTTTGACCAACTGAACACATTAGGCTGCTCACTGTCTGCTGCAGAGTCAATGGTTACTAAGTACAGCTGGAATGGAATGTCGACCTAATGCTTACACTACACAAATAATGGCCCAATCTCATGGTTTTAAATTTGTGTCAGGATGATTTTTAACTGTGTTGATTTTATACCCTAACCAAATCTACTTGAGAGGATGCTTGCTGAAGACCCTATGATCTATAGCACTTTCCTGCAGATATGATCCATTGGAAGCCCCACTGGTCAGATACATTGGAAGCCCCACTGGTCTGATCCATTGGAAGCCCCACTGGTCAGATACATTGGAAGCCCCACTGGTCTGATCCATTGGAAGCCCCACTGGTCTGATCCATTGGAAGCCCCACTGGTCTGATCCATTGGAAGCCCCACTGGTCTGATACATTGGAAGCCCCACTGGTCTGATCCATTGGAAGCCCCACTGGTCTGATCCATTGGAAGCCCCACTGGTCTGATCCGTTGGAAGCCCCACTGGTCTGATACTTAAGTATATTTAAAACCAAATACTTTTAGACTTTTACTCAAGTAGTATTTTACTGGATGACTTTTACTTGAGTCATTTTCTATTAAGGTATATTTACTCAAGTATGACAATTTAGTACTTTTTCCACTACTGGATTTCAGCCATGAATAGAGAGAGTAAGTCTTTGTTGCATGGAGGATTTTGATTCTAATATTGACCAGTGACCACAAAGCAAGTGTAATATTGTATCAATACAGTAATTTTACTTAGCAACAGTCAATGGCTGCATGTGAAATTATATTTTAATCTATGTGATGCAAAATACAAAACCTGAAACACATAAACAATTTACAGTAAATCCAAAGGACTCCTTCACCTTCATGAGTCATTAGCATGCCCTTCCTCGACCTGGTCTCGTCTGAGTCCCTCTCTGTCCAAATGAATATCACTCACTCCTGAATGTGCTACCAGACCCTGCCATACACTGAAACCATGGAAACAGGTCTGGAGCTAGCTAGCACAGAGGAGGTAGCTGGGGCCAAAGTCTGTGGCACAGGGGTTATACAATACAACCAGACTCATAACATTGATTTGGGGAAACGGTGGCAGCAGTTAGCTAGCGGGTAGTGGGTGCTAGGCTTGGTCGCTCTGCCCTGGCTGTCTGTAACCAGAGGTCTACACAGCTTTGCCGGATGTCTGAAATGTTTGAAATCGAGTTTTGCTCTCAAGAGGAGTTTTATTGGTATTGATTTTTCATTTACGTTGCAGCTGTCTTCAATCATGGCTAACTTAGAGAGGCTTAAGGAGTGTTAGTGGGACGTAGCCACAAATGCTGGATACAATGGTAGTGCAATGTCTCCACTTTTACTGAGACTATACTGCAGTAATGAGAACAGCTTTAGAATATCAGATTCCATTTATAAATTAGGGTTAGATCCAACTAAACAAAGTCAAGCCATCAAGGCAGTCTGAGGAAGACATCAGCTTGACGTAGAAAACGTCAGTTACCTGTACTCATCCTGAACAATGGATTAAAGTGAGCAAATAAGAAATTAATTGAGTGGTTTTTGTTGAGTACTCCTCTCTGCCTCAAATTAGTCCTTTTTGAGGTTTTTCTTGTTAAGCCCCATCAAAGCTTTATGAAAACAATATTTATGAACTGCCATTACAGTGTATATACAGCACTTGACAATAGGCTTCAAAGCAGTTTACACTGTTATGGGGGGGAAATAATTTGACCTCATCCACCACTGGTCAGGGTTGGGGAGTAACTGATTCCAAAAAAACAGGAACTGTAATCCGTTACGTTACCAGCAAAAATATTGTAATCAGATTACAAATACTTTTGAAAAACTAGATGATTACTGAAAGGATTACTTTTAAATTCAGAAATGATGTTTGTCAGAATCTGTTTCTCAAACGAGACATTCTAATGTACTTGTCCTCTTGCTCAGTTGTGCACAGGGGCCACCCACTCCTCTTTCTGTTCTGGTTAGAGCCAGTTTGCGCTGTTCTGTGAAGGGAGTAGTACACAGCGTTGCACGAGATCTTCAGTTTCTTGTCAATTTCTCACATGGAATAGCCTTCATTTCTCACAACAAAAATTGACTGACGAGTTTCAGAAGAAAGTTCTTTGTTTCTGGCCATTTTGAGACTGTAATCGAACCCACAAATGCTTCTGCTCCAGATACTCAACTAGTCTAAAGAAGGCCAGTTTTATTGCTTCTTTAAATAGAACAACAGTATTCAGTTGTGCTAACATAATTGCAAAATGGTTTTCTAATGATCAATTAGCCTTTTAAAATGATAAACTTGGATTAGCTAATACAACGTGCCATTGGGACACAGGAGTGATGGTTGCTGATTGTGGGCCTCTGTACGCCTATATAGATATTCCATAAAAAATCTGCCGTTTCCAGCTACAATAGTCATTTACAATACAATTGGATTTTATTTTAATGGACCAAAAATGTGCTTTTCTTTCAAAAACAGGGACATTTCTAAGTGACCCCAATTTTTTGAATGGTGGTGTATATATACATTACGAATCAAAAGTTTGGACGCAGCTACTCACTCATTCCAGGGTTTTTATTTATTTCGACTATTTTCTACATTGTAGAATAATAGTGAAGACATCCAAACTATGAAATAACACATATGGAATCATGTAGTAACCAAAAAAGGCAGCCAGCAGCTTCCTGTGGCCGCGTCTCAAATGGCACCCTATTCCCTATGAGCCCTGGCCAAAAGTAGTGCACTACATAGGGAATAGGGTTCCATTTGAGACGGGGCCGCTGTCTTTATTATCCTCCCATCTCTCATCGTTAGACGCCAACATTTAACCACCTCGCTTTTCTGAAGAACAGCTGGCTTGTTTCCGGAAGGCGTCCTTTGTTCCTCCAACGAGGTGTGTGTGTGCGCCTGCCTATCTCCCTGGATTCATTTTGACAACCCATTTACATCAGACTAGTCACGGTGTTGAATCGCATCTCGAACTCTCTTTGTCTCTCTTTTTGTCAACACTTCAACCCTGCATTAAAACTAGTTCATCCTTCTTCTTCACTATTATGCAAAAATAAAAATTTAAGTCTGAAGAAAAATGGGTACCAATCATTCTAATGAACAATGTGTTCTTATACCATGGCGTTGTTGAATACTCATTTCTGATTGGCTTGAAGGGCATTCTAGAGCGTGCATTATTTCCCTAAAACGCACGGTAGAATTCAATGGCTATAGTTCGTTCTTGCGTGTTCTATGTTTGAGCTGCGTTTTGAAAGCTGCTTTTGAATTAGATTTTCATAATAGCAAATTAGGACTGATGGTTTGGTGAACTAAACTAGCAAGTCTGTTTGTTTGGTTACCGAGGCAATTAATGTGGCTAGCTAGTAAACTTGCTAACTACTTCAGTGGATGTTGAACACATTTATAGCCATGGTATAAAAGGGATAATCAACTCGTGGCTCAATGTGTTCTGTGTAAAATAATGCAGCTCCGTGGAAGGTAAGTTGCACTTCGCTAGCGAGTCGTGGAACACACCTTCCACGTTGTTCACTATCTTCCACAGAACCCATAGCCTCTTGTTGATTATCCCTTACATATTAATTGACTTGTGATGGAAATACTTGTCCTATTTTTAGCTCATTAGCTTTACTAAACATGAGCGGTGATAATTACTGCAGTCGTCTGGTCAAACTCCTAAAGCTTTTTTAGTCTGTCAGATGTTAACCCTATACCTAACCCTAACCCTAACCCTAACCCTTGGGTTATATCTCAGCTGCAGTTGTGATTCAATGGATGAGATAATGCCATACCGTAGAGATTCATTGTGACCGCAACCCAACCCAACTCATCCTATTCCCTATGGGCCCTGGTCAAAAGTAGTTCACTACATAGGGAACAGGGTGCCATTTGGGACGCACACACTGTGCCTTTGAATAAGCAGCCGTGTGGGATAATAATTTAACTGGAAAAGCAGGGGGTCCTAAGCCTTTCAAAGATGCCACTGTGTGATGCAGGCTATTGCAGATGAAAACACAGCAAGAAACTTTGGTTAGATCTTTCTGGAAGCATATTATGCACTGTAGCATTTGAACAAACAGGAATCGATTCCAAAGAGTATCTACTGTTATGATTCCAAAGAGTATCTACTGTTATAGTAGTATCTACTGTTATTGTAGTATCTACTGTTATTGTAGTACTAGGTGCATTCTCTTCCTGATTTCCTCTTAAATCGTTTCAACTAGATATTCCACTTTCCGTTTCCTTTCCAAATCACTTCATTCTGTATAGACAAGTGAAGGAAATGGCTGCCGTTCACTCCATAATGGGAAGCATTAAACTGACTTACAGTAAATCTAGCAGGACATTCATAACATACACTACATGACCAAACGTATGTGGACACCTGCTAGTCAAACAGCTCATTCCAAAATCATGGGCATTAATATGGAGTTGGTCATCCCTTTGCTGCTATAACAGCCTCCACTCTTCTGGGAAGGCTTTCCACTAGATGTTGGAACATTGCTGTGGGGACTTGCTTCCATTCAGCCACAAGAACATTAGTGAGGTTGGGCACTGATGTTGGGCGATCTGGCCTGGCTCGCAGTCGGCAGTCCAATTCATCCCAAAGGATTTTGATGGAGTTGAGGTCAGGGCTCTGTGCAGGCTAGTCAAGTTCTTCCTCACCGATCTAGACAAACAATTTCTGTATGGACCTCGCCTTGTGCATAGGGACATTGTCATCCTGAAACCGGAAAGGGCCTTCCCAAAACTTTTGCCACAAAGTTGGAAGCACAGAATCGTCTAGAATGTAATTGTATGCTGTAGCGTTAAGATTTCCTTCACTGGAACTAAGGGCCTAGCCCGAATCATGAAAAACAGCAGGTAGCATTCTCCTGACATCCAACAAACCCAGATTCATCACTCGAGAGAATGCATTTCCACTGCTCCAGAGTCCAATGGTGGCGAGCTTTACACCACTACAGCCGACGCTTGGCATTGCGCATGGTGATCTTTGGCCTGTGTGTAGCTGCTCGGGAATGGAAACCCATTTCATGAAGCTCCTGCCGAAAAGTTATTGTGCTGACGGTGCTTCCAGAGGAGCTTCAGCACTCAGTGGTCTCGCTCTGTGAGCTTGTGTGGCCTACCACTTTGCGGCTGAGCCGTCGTTGCTCCTAGATGTTTCCACTTCACAATAACAGTACTTATAGTTAACCAGGGCAGCTCTAGCAGGGCAGAAATTTGACGAACTGATTTGTTGGAAAGGTGGCATCATATGACGGGCCGTGTTGAATGTCACTGAGCTCTTCAGTAAGGCCATTCTACTGCCAATGTTTGTCTATGGAGATTGCATGTCTATGTGTTCGATTTTATACACCTGTCAGCAATGGGTGTGGCTGAAATAACATAATACACACATTTTAAGGGGTGTACACATACTTTTGTATAGATAATGTATTACTCAACTCAACCGTTAACAGAGCTCTCATCATGACCCGTCCAAGGCAGTCAGTGACACTTCTGGGTGAACTATTGTCACCTTGTTCCTGTTGCTTCTTGTGTGGTATCGGACAACCAAAGACTTTCATTAGCTTCAAAGAGAGAGGCGTTTTGTCCACAGATTCATTCACAGCTCTTCACTGCTCCATTTTGGGGCTGTGTAAACTGTAGAGTGGGGCATGCCTATTCATCTTGAGCTATATATAACCCTCCTTGTCCTACCTCCAAGCCTGTTGGGAGAAAATGGAGAGAGAAAGAGGGGGGTGGAGAGAGAGGAAGAGGTAGAGGCAGAGCAATGGAGAGAGAGAGGTGGGGGAGGAGAGAGAAAGAGCTGAGTATCTTTTCTGCCCATTTTTTATCCCTCATTTCATTCAAGGACATTTCAGCAGTGCTCGGCTGCATAGGTCTTGTCACACTGTCTGTAAGCGTTGTCCTTCTCACCATGAAAAGCCACACACTTCAGTAGCAAGCAGTATGCAGCACTTACCCGTGTTAGGAGGCTTTGGTGTCATTATTTTGTGCAACACTTTCATAGTCAAAATCGCACAAATGTTTGTTACAGCCTATTCTTAGTCATGCAATACAGTAAGGCAGAATTCAAAATGACAGACACGAGTTGTTGTACATCTATCAATTTCAATGAAAGACAAGTTGTTGTACATCGATCAATTTCAATGAATGTTATATAATATTTGAGAGTCTTGAACCTGTGTGTGAAGTATGTTCTTTTCTCAGTGCGGTAACTAAGTGAATCGGGGGTTTGTTAGTAACTGAGGGAGTCAGGAGTTTCTTAGTAACTAAGGGAATCAGGAGTTTGTTAGTAACTGAGGGAGTCAGGAGTTTGTTAGTAACTGAGGGAATCAGGAGTTTGTTAGTAACTGAGGGAATCAGGAGTTTGTTAGTAACTGAGGGAATCAGGAGTTTCTTAGTAACTAAGGGAATCAGGAGTTTGTTAGTAACTGAGGGAATCAGGAGTTTGTTAGTAACTGAGGGAGTCAGGAGTTTGTTAGTAACTGAGGGAGTCAGGAGTTTGTTAGTAACTGAGGGAATCAGGAGTTTGTTAGTAACTGAGGGAGTCAGGAGTTTGTTAGTAACTGAGGGAGTCAGGAGTTTGTTAGTAACTGAGGGAATCAGGAGTTTGTTTGTAACTGAGGGAGTCAGGAGTTTGTTAGTAACTGAGGGAATCAGGAGTTTGTTAGTAACTGAGGGAATCAGGAGTTTGTTAGTAACTGAGGGAATCAGGAGTTTGTTAGTAACTGAGGGAGTCAGGAGTTTGTTAGTAACTGAGGGAGTCAGGAGTTTGTTGGTAACTGAGGGAGTCAGGAGTTTGTTAGTAACTGAGGGAGTCAGGAGTTTGTTAGTAACTGAGGGAATCAGGAGTTTGTTAGTAACTGAGGGAGTCAGGAGTTTGTTAGTAACTGAGGGAGTCAGGAGTTTGTTAGTAACTGAGGGAGTCAGGAGTTTGTTAGTAACTGAGGGAATCAGGAGTTTGTTAGTAACTGAGGGAATCAGGAGTTTGTTAGTAACTGAGGGAGTCAGGAGTTTGTTAGTAACTGAGGGAATCAGGAGTTTGTTAGTAACTGAGGGAGTCAGGAGTTTGTTAGTAACTGAGGGAATCAGGAGTTTGTTAGTAACTGAGGGAATCAGGAGTTTGTTAGTAACTGAGGGAATCAGGAGTTTGTTAGTAACTGAGGGAATCAGGAGTTTGTTAGTAACTGAGGGAATCAGGAGTTTGTTAGTAACTGAGGGAATCAGGAGTTTGTTAGTAACTGAGGGAATCAGGAGTTTGTTAGTAACAGGGAGTCAGGAGTTTGTTAGTAACTGAGGGAATCAGGAGTTTGTTAGTAACAGGGAGTCAGGAGTTTGTTAGTAACTGAGGGAATCAGGAGTTTGTTAGTAACTGAGGGAATCAGGAGTTTGTTAGTAACTGAGGGAATCAGGAGTTTGTTAGTAACTGAGGGAATCAGGAGTTTGTTAGTAACTGAGGGAATCAGGAGTTTGTTAGTAACAGGGAGTCAGGAGTTTGTTAGTAACTGAGGGAGTCAGGAGTTTGTTAGTAACAGGGAGTCAGGAGTTTGTTAGTAACTGAGGGAATCAGGAGTTTGTTAGTAACTGAGGGAATCAGGAGTTTGTTAGTAACTGAGGGAATCAGGAGTTTGTTAGTAACAGGAGTCAGGAGTTTGTTAGTAACTGAGGGAGTCAGGAGTTTGTTAGTAACAGGGAGTCAGGAGTTTGTTAGTAACTGAGGGAGTCAGGAGTTTGTTAGTAACTGAGGGAATCAGGAGTTTGTTAGTAACTGAGGGAATCAGGAGTTTGTTAGTAACTGAGGGAATCAGGAGTTTGTTAGTAACTGAGGGAATCAGGAGTTTGTTAGTAACAGGGAGTCAGGAGTTTGTTAGTAACTGAGGGAGTCAGGAGTTTGTTAGTAACAGGGAGTCAGGAGTTTGTTAGTAACTGAGGGAATCAGGAGTTTGTTAGCAACTGAGGGAAACAGTGTAATGCGTCTGTGTGTTGAGGAGTCAGGCGCAGGACAGCAGATATGAGTAAATATAGCAAATTTTACACAAATTATAACAAACGTCAAAATTATCCAAGCCCACAAATATGGACTGCAATACAATAAAACAATCACTCACAAACAAACATGGGGGAACAACGGGTTAAATAATGAACAAGTAATTGTGGGATTGAAACCAGGTGTGTAAAACAAGGACAAAAACAATGGAAAAATGAAAAGTGGATCGGCGATGGCTAGAAAACCGGTGACGACGCCAGCCGAACGCCGCCCGAGCAAGGAGAGAGACCGACTTCGGCAGAAGTCGTGACAATCAGGGGTTTGTTAGTAACTAAGGGAATCAGGGGTTTGTTTGTAACTAAGGTAGTAGGGGTTTGTTTGAAACTAAGGTAGTAAGGGCTTGTTAGTAACTAAGGGAATCAGGGGTTTGTTTGTAACTAAGGTAGTAGGGGTTTGTTAGTAACTAAGAGAATCAGGGGTTTGTTTGTAACTAAGGTAGTAAGGGCTTGTTAGTAACTAAGGGAATCAGGGGTTTGTTTGTAACTAAGGTAGTAGGGGTTTGTTTGAAACTAAGGTAGTAAGGGCTTGTTAGTAACTAAGGGAATCAGGGGTTTGTTTGAAACTAAGGTAATCGGGGTTTGTTAGTAACTAAGGGAATCAGGGGTTTGTTTGAAACTAAGGTAGTCGGGGTTTGTTAGTAACTAAGGGAATCAGGGGTTTGTTAGTAACTTTTTTTTATTTTATTTATTTCACCTTTATTTAACCAGGTAGGCTAGTTGAGAACAAGTTATCATCTACAACTGTGACCTGGCCAATATAAAGCACAGAAGTTCGAAACAACTAAGGGAATCTGGGTTTGGTGTGGAGGTAGATACAGTGGGGAAAAAAAGTATTTAGTCAGCCACCAATTGTGCAAGTTCTCTCACTTAAAAAGATGAGAGAGGCCTGTAATTTTCAACATAGGTACACTTCAACTATGACAGACAAAATGAGGAAAGAAAATCCAGAAAATCACATTGTAGGATTTTTTATGAATTTATTTGCAAATTATGGGGGGAAATAAGTATTTGGTCACATACAAACAAGCAAGATTTCTGGCTCTCACAGACCTGTAACTTCTTCTTTAAGAGGCTCCTCTGTCCTCCACTCATTACCTGTATTAATGGCACCTGTTTGAACTTGTTATCAGTATAAAAGACACCTGTCCACAACCTCAAACAGTCACACTCCAAACTCCACTATGGCCAAGACCAAAGAGCTGTCAAAGGACACCAGAAACAAAATTGTAGACCTGCACCAGGTTGGGAAGACTGAATCTGCAATAGGTAAGCAGCTTGGTTTGAAGAAATCAACTGTGGGAGCAATTATTAGGAAATGGAAGACATACAAGACCACTGATAATCTTCCTCGATCTGGGGCTCCACGCAAGATCTCACCCGTGGGGTCAAAATGATCACAAGAACGGTGAGCAAAAATCCCAGAACCACACGGGGGGACCTAGTGAATGACCTGCAAAGAGCTGGGACCAAAGTAACAAAGCCTACCATCAGTAACACACTACGCTGCCAGGGACTCAAATCCTGCAGTGCCAGACGTGTCCCCCTGCTTAAGCCAGTACATGTTCAGGCCCGTCTAAAGTTTGCTAGAGAGCATTTGGATGATCCAGATGAGGATTGGGAGAATGTCAGATGAAATCGTCGTGTTTGGAGGACAAAGAATGCTGAGTTGCATCCAAAGAACACCATACCTACTGTGAAGCATGGGGGTGGAAACATCATGCTTTGGGGCTGTTTTTCTGCAAAGGGACCAGGACGACTGATCCGTGTAAAGGAAAGAATGAATGGGGCCATGTATCGTGAGATTTTGAGTGAAAACTTCCATCAGCAAGGGCATTGAAGATGAAACGTGGCTGGGTCTTTCAGCATGACAATGATCCCAAACACACCGCCCGGGCAACGAAGGAGTGGCTTCGTAAGAAGCATTTCAAGGTCCTGGAGTGGCCTAGCCAGTCTCCAGATCTCAACCCCATAGAAAATCTTTGGAGGGAGTTGAAAGTCCGTGTTGCCCAGCGACAGCCCCAAAACATCACTGCTCTAGATGAGATCTGCATGGAGGAATGGGCCAAAATACCAGCAACAGTGTGTGAAAACCTTGTGAAGACTTACAGAAAACATTTGACCTCTGTCATTGCCAACAAAGGGTATATAACAAAGTATTGAGATAAACTTTTGTTATTGACCAAATACTTATTTTCCACCATAATTTGCAAATAAATTCATAAAAAATCCTACAATTGATTTTCTGGATTTTTTTTTCCTCATTTTGTCTGTCATAGTTGAAGTGTACCTATGATGAAAATTACAGGCCTCTCTCATCTTTTTAAGTGAGAGAACTTGCACAATTGGTGGCTGACTAAATACTTTTTTCCCCCACTGTATCTGTCTATTGTTACATTGACATGCTGGTTTTACCTTTGCAATTAATCTTTTAGGCCTGGACTTATTTACGATTCTCACACTATGTGCGTTCAACCCTTCGGCAGATATCTAACTCGAGACATTGTGGTTTTGTGAAGGTAGCCTATATCTAACATGATTGCACTCATCTACCATTCTGATACAAGATGTAAATAGCTATTCTATCAAAACTGGTTGCCAGGATAATGTTAAATTAACGGCCATTAATTTGCTTTAAAGAAGCATATTTTAAATGATGTTATTGGAAGCTAACTATCATGTAGTCTCCCACAGTTAACACTATTTATCAAATGAATCCAAGCACACATTCTCGCAATGTTTCTGAAGTTTTCTTATGGCTTGGAAAAAGGTTCCGCTTTAATAGGGTGTGGCATTCCTAGCATATTTCAACTGGTCTCAATCAGTCAATGCTGACCTCCTCAAACAAACATCTGTCTACCAAGCTTATTCTCTGTGCCCCGGCTGCCCGCCGGAGAGATTTGCTCTGCCTCCTCATTCTCTACGTAAATCTAAAACTGGAACCCAGGCAATATTTCCCAATCCTCTTCTTTTCTCAGCATTTTCTACTCATGAACATTAGATTCCTCCCTCCCTAGGCACAGACAACCTCCAGTATCCATCCATTCATCCTTCAGGACGTCCACCAGTCTATAAATCTGTGTTTCCTTCTAGAAGCGTCAGTCCATCTAGCTAATAACAGGTTGCTGTGTTGTCAGGGGGTCTGAATTTATGGGTCTGCCTGGTGAAAGGATGTGGGGGTTGAAAAACAAAGAGAGAGATAAAGTAGTCCTCTGTAGCTCAGTTGGTAGAGCATGGCGCTTGTAATGCCAGGATAGTGGGTTTGATTCCTGCGATCACCCATATGTAAAATGTATGCACGCATGACTGTAACTCTCTTTGGATAAAAGTGTCTGCTAAATGCCATTGTAGAGAGAGAGACTGCTGGAATCAACAGAGACCTCCTGGATGCTTGGACTGGGGCCAGACAACATGAATCTTTAGCGATTGTGTCTGTACTCTGTACTGACGGTGACTGCCCCTCAGGGGGGTGGCTGCCTGGAGGCAATGCATTAACTAATGCAGCCCTATAGGCCCTGGTCAGTTGTACTGCAATATTGGGAAATGGGTGCCATTTAGCAGGCTTCCAGGAAATGAAATGAGACCGTTAGAGCTATTTTGTCTTCTACGTAAGGGATAGGGAGATGGGTCAGAGTAGTCTGGGTACCAGTCTCTTTAGCTAACATTCCACTCCTTCTCATTGCCAAAGAGACTGGCCTTTCGGCAATCTTCAAATATAAACATTCTATCATTAATGAGCTTGAGTATATCAGAGGATTTGATCCTGTTCCTATCATCCAATCACAATGTTTATGCAAATTAGACTGATGATCTAACATTGGGCATTCTGACATAATACATTTAATTGTAAACATAAACATTGGGCGCAGGGATTCCTGTTTATTGAATTTTTACCACCATTCAATGTGATCATATCATACCAGAGTAGCTCTCGCCATTCAAACTTCCCCCCGACAGTTCCTTTTAGAGCAAAATAAGTGACCAAACAATTTTTCTACTTCTGGGACACACAAAGGGCTAGGCTACTCATTGAAGATCTATAAGAGGAATACAGAGGATGGAAGAGAGAGAGGCCAACGGAGATGCAGGAACAGTGAAGACAGAGATGTGTAAATTATAAATTAATTCATAGACTGGGCTATTAATCCACCATTCGTATGCTAGCCTATATATTAGGCCTAGCCTACAGTGAATTTAGGCGACCACTACCTGTGCAATGCTAGCCAGAGACCAATATTTGTTTTGGTCTGAAGCACGTTTTGTACCAATGAATTTAAGTTCGAACAACGCCAAATGTTTCAGTTTAATTAAATGTGCAATAAAAAAGTACAGTGCCTAGGCCTATTTAATGAAACCCTGGTTGTTGGCCTGGGCAACAGATCGCAACCCAGCGAATCCCCATTCCCCAGTGAGCTCATTTTTGGAAATGGCAAGTTCACTTTCTCATCCATAAACACATATCAAGTGCAAGTACGCTGTCCAGCAGCTCACATCAGCAGGATGGGGGGCCTTTTCATTAGGAGGGACTGTCACGTCCAGGCCTGAGTTGACAGGCTGGCGTGTTTTTGTTTCGGTTTTGGTGTAGGGTTTTTTCTGTTCTAGGTGGTGTATTTCTATGTTGGGGAAATGGTTCCCAATTAGAGGCAGCTGTTTGTCGTTACCTCTAATTGGGAACCATATGTTTGTAGTTTTCAGAGGGGGTTTTGTGGGTTATTGTTTGTTTGTTACATAGCGAAAGTGTTCAGTCTATGTCATGATCTTCGTTCGTTTCGTTCCGTTGTTTTCCCAGTGTCGTTAAATAAATAAAGTATGTATACTGGAAGCATCGCTGCGTCTTGGTCCGTCCATCGTGAAGATCATGACAGGGACGTCTAAAAGCGCGTCAGCATGCTTCAGTTCGGCTGGCGCCTAGCCAGGGGGGTATGTACGCATACTCCCTTAAAACACCTTCGCTTAAAATATGAGGAAAAAGGAAAGTACGGCTGTCCATTTTGAGACGCCGTAGCCATTATGCTCTTCCTCCAAATAATCAGAATTAATCTAAAATAACTAAAGAAATCGGTCATTCATTTTGACGTTTTAACCGAGGAGATCTTAGTCTCACAATTTTACATCTAAGATGTTTGGTGCAGTATTTCACAATGAAAACGGTTGTCTCTCGTTGAACGACAACAAAGGGTGCGCTCGTAAATTCCCTTTGGCTATCTACTCCAATTTCAGAGCACTCTCGTCTGAGTGTGCCAGAGCGCAGAATAACATTAACTGATGAATGTACGAAAGCTCAACACCCGTTGAATATGGCCTGTGTCAGTAAACGTCGGCAAAGAAGCGTAAATAAATTGTTGCCAGCAGCACAGGTACAATCACCAACGCTCTGAATAACATGTAAACAGCCTAACCAGCTCTGCTAGGGAGAGTAAAATTGTCAGAGTGAGATGTTCTCTCATTTGTGTCTGGAAGTAGCTAGCAAGCTAGCCAACGTTAGCCAGTTCATTTGGGTGCATGATTGTCGTTGGGAGGTCAGAACGCTCGGATCAACCCAACCCCTCCTCCAGACTTCCAGAGCGTCCAGTGTGCACTTCGAAGGCTCGGAGCGTGAAACGCTCTGAATTTACGAACGGACAATCTGACAACGCTCTTAATTTACGAGCGCACTACAGATTGAATTTACGAACACACCAAAAGACTTTATTGAAGACCAACCACCAACGAGCTTAGACTTCGGCTCCGAACTTTGTCTTGCCTCAAGAAAAATTTTGGTGTTCCCGAACAGCCGAAAAATAACACACCAAAGTCCAAAACAAATAAAACCGCCCAAAATGTCTTCATAATATATGCACAAAGTCTTATGCGGGCGCCTAACGTGAATCACTAAAATAATAATTATGATCACATTTCCTTAATTGAAATATTAGACCTATGGGGACACCAATACATTTGGCAGCCAAGCACGAATGATCAATGTAGCTTGTTATCGTCTAGACATGTTGACGGCAGGTAGCCTAGTGGTTAGAGTGTTGGACTTGTAACCGGAGGGTTGCAAGTTTCGGCGTTCCTCAAGGTTCAATATATTGTTTTCAATATATATTCTACCTCTTGGTGATGTCATTCGAAAACACAATGTCAACTTTCACTGCTATGCGGAAGACACAAAGCTGTACATTTCAATAAACTTGGTGAAGCCCCAAAATTGCCCTCCCTGGAAGCCAGTGTTTCAGACATGAGGAAGTGGATGGCGTCAAATGTTTTACTTTTAAACTTTTAAAGAAAAAACAGATGCTAGTTCTAGGTCCCAAGTTGTTCGATCTGACAATTAATCTTGGTGGTAGTACAGTCGTCTCAAATTAAACTGTGAAAGACCTCGGCATTACTCTGGACCCTGATCTCTCTTTTGACAAACATATCAAGAATATTTGAAGGACAGCTTTTTTCCATCTTTGTAATTGCAAGAATCTAAAAAGATGTGTCCAAAAATGATGCAGAAAAGCTAACCCATGCTTTATCACTTCTAGATTAGACTACTGCAATGCTCAACTCTCCGGCTACCCAGATAAAGCACTAAATATACTTCAGTTAGTGCCAAACACGGCTGCTAGAATCCTGACTAGAACCAAAACATTTTATCATATTACTCCAGTGCTAGCCTCTCCATTGGCTTCCTGTTAACGCTAGGGCTGATTTCAAGGTTTTACAGCTAACCTACAAAGCTTGCTCCTGCCGTACATACCTACACGTACTCTACGGTCACAAGACGCAGGCCTCCTTATTCCTATAGAGCTACATTTTTATGGAGTGATCTGACTATCCAAGTGAGAGACACAGACTCAACTCAGGTCTTATGATTGAGTGTAGTCTGGCCCAGGGGTGCGAAGATTAACTGCAAGGCACTGGAGCGACGAACTGCCCTAGCTGTCTCTGCCTGGCCGGCTCCCCTTTCTCCACCGGGATCCTCTGCCTCTATTACAGGGGCTGAGTCACTGGCTTACTAGTGCTCTTCCATGCCGTCCCTAGGAGGGGTGCGTCACTTGAGTGGGTTGAGTCACAGACGTGATCTTCCTGTCCGGTTTTGTGACCCCTCGGGCTCGTGCAGGGGAAGAGATCTTTGTGGGCTATACTCAGCCTTGTCTCAGGGTAGTAAGTCGGTGGTCTGTTGATATCCCTGTAGTGGTGTGGGGGCTGTGCTTTGGCAAAGTGGGTGGGGTTATATTCTGTCTGGTTGGCCCTGTCCGGGGGTTTCGTTGGACAGGCCACAGTGTCCCCTGACCCACCCCCGCCTCCACTATCTATGCTGCAATAGTCTATGTGCCGGGGGGCTAGGGTCAATCTGTTGTATCTGGTGTCCTGTGTGACTTTAACTATGCTCCCTCTAATTCTCTCTCCCTCCCCTCCCGGAGGACCTGAGCCCTAGGATCATGCCTCAGGACTACCTTGCCTGATGACTCCTGGCTGTCCCCAGTCCACCTGGTCATGCTGCTGCTTCAGTTTCAACTGTTATGCCTGCGGCTAGGGAACCCTGACCTGTTCAACGGACGTGCTATTTCCGACTCTCTCTACCGCACCTGCTGTCTCAACCTCTGAATGCTTGGTTTTGAAAAGCCAACTGACATTTACTCCTGAGGTACTGACCTGTTGGACCCTCTACAACCACTGTGATTATTATTTGATCCTGCTGGTCATCTAAGAACGTTTGAACATCTTGAAGAACAATCTGGCCTTAAATGGCCATGTACTCTTATAATCTTCACACGGCACAGCCAGAAGAGGACTGGCCACCCCTCAGAGCCTGGTTCCTCTCTAGGTTTCTTCCTAGGTTCCTGCCTTTCTAGGGAGTGTTTTCTAGCCACCGTGCTTCTACACCTGCATTGCTTGCTGTTTGGGGTTTTAGGCTGTATAGCACTTTGTGACATCTGCTGATGTTAAAAGGGCTTTATAAATACATTTGATCAATTTGAACCTTCCAGACTTGGAATTGTATTAACTCCCTACCCAAGGCTTTTACTTGCTACATAGGGCGAGTTATTAAATGCAATGGGTACATATTGAAGATGTGTATGCTCATGTCTATTTTTAAAGGATAAAGCTAAGAACATTAACAACTTAATAGTTGAGAACACTATAATGATATGGAAGAAAATTAAACTTATATTTTGCAAGAACCAATATCACTCCCTAGAAACACAACCTTATGGAACAATCCTTGGATAGCTTTTCAGAATTCATTGATAAATTGGCCCACATGGAAAACTAAAGGCACAGAAACCGTAAATTACTTGGTAATAGGAAATACATTTATTTCCATGACAGCTTTAAAAAAGCAATTTTGGACTGACCAATGTAGGTATTTTCAAATACATCCAACTTAAAAGTTTTATATCACAAAATGTTAATTTGAAATCTTTTGGACATCAGAGCAATCTCGAGGGAATCCATTTTGAGTCACCAAAGGATGTTCATATGATCGGTAAACTATAGAAAACCTTGCAGAGAGCCTATACAATTTTTTTTATTTCTATTATTGGAACCAAGATTTAAAAATAATTGATATTGGCACAAGATGGAAGGAATGTTGAAACATAACTAATGAGATTACAGTTAACAAAAATGTACGCTTAATCCAGTATAAATTAAAGTATAGAATTTATTATACAAGAGACAAATTCTACAGCACAATGGCAGATTTATATGTAAAACTTCAAATGACTCCATAATTCATGCCTTCTGGGAATTTTACAAAATTCAAAAATGATAGGCGGAGTTGGAAAGATGGACGTCAGAGGTACAGTGAGGGAAAAACGTATTTGATCCCCTGCTGATTTTGTAAGTTTGCCCACTGACAAAGAAATGATCAGTCTATAATTTTAATGGTAGGTTTATTTGAACAGTGAGAGCCAGAATAACAACAAACAAATCCAGAAAAACGCATGTGAAAATTTTTATAAACTCATTTGCATTTGCATTACCTGTATAAAAGACACCTGTCCACAGAAGCAATCAATCAATCAGATTCCAAACTCTCCACCATGGCCAAGACCAAAGAGCTCTCCAAGGATGTCAGGGACAAGATTGTAGACCTACACAAGGCTGGAATGGGCTACAAGACCATTGCCAAGCAGCTTGGTGAGAAGGTGACAACAGTTGGTGCGATTATTCGCAAATGGAAGAAACACAAAAGAACTGTCAATCTCCCTCGGCCTGGGGTTCCATGCAAGATCTCATCTTGTGGAGTTGCAATGATCATGAGAACGGTGAGGAATCAGCCCAGAACTACACAGGGGGATCTTGTCAATGATATCAAGGCAGCTGGGACCATAGTCACCAAGAATACAATTGGTAACACACTACGCCGTGAAGGACTGAAATCCTGCAGCGCCCGCAAGGTCCCCCTGCTCAAGAAAGCACATATACATGCCCGTCTGAAGTTTGCCAATGAACATCTGAATGATTCAGAGGACAACTGGGTAAAAGTGTTGTGGTCAGATGAGACCAAAATGGAGCTCTTTGGCATCAACTCAACTCGCCGTGTTTGGAGGAGGAGGAATGCTGCCTATGACCCCAAGAACACCATCCCCACCGTCAAACATGGAGGTGGAAACATTATGCTTTGGGGGTGTTTTTCTGCTAAGGGGACAGGACAACTGCATCGCATCAAAGGGACGATGGACGGGGCCATGTACCGTCAAATCTTGGGTGAGAACCTCCTTCCCTCAGCCAGGGCATTGAAAATGGGTCGTGGATGGGTATTCCAGCATGACAATGACCCAAAACACACGGCCAAGGCAACAAAGGAGTGGCTCAAGAAGAAGCACATTAAGGTCCTGGAGTGGCCTAGCCAGTCTCCAGACCTTAATCCCATAGAAAATCTGTGGAGGGAGCTGAAGGTTAGAGTTGCCAAACGTCAGCCTCGAAACCTTATTGACTTGGAGAAGATCTGTAAAGAGGAGTGGGACAAAATCCCTCCTGAGATGTGTGCAAACCTGGTGGCCAACTACAAGAAACGTCTGACCTCTGATTGCCAACAAGGGTTTTGCCACCAAGTACTAAGTCATGTTTTGCAGAGGGGTCAAATACTTATTTCCCTCATTAAAATGCAAATAATTTTATAACATTTTTCACATGCGTTTTTCTGGATTTTTTTGTTGTTATTCT
This sequence comes from Brachymystax lenok tsinlingensis, assembly GCA_030435695.1. Taxonomy (NCBI): domain Eukaryota; kingdom Metazoa; phylum Chordata; class Actinopteri; order Salmoniformes; family Salmonidae; genus Brachymystax; species Brachymystax lenok. The sequence goes on from CM059815.1 coordinate 36,811,036, forward strand.
GTCTCTCACTGTTCAAATAAACCTACCATTAAAATTATAGACTGATCATTTCTTTGTCAGTGGGCAAACGTACAAAATCAGCAGGGGATCAAATACTTTGATACATGTAAATGTACTTTTAATTTGTCTGTCTGTATATTTCAAGACATGACATACTGTATGAGAGTGCAGTGAGATACCCGATGGGTTGGACAATACTCTTCTCATCAATTATGTTTAAAAAAAAAAAAGAAAAAAACTGTAAATCAGACAATCCTCCGTTGTTCACACAATGGAAAGGTCAAATGCTTTATTATCAAAAAATGGAAAGATCGTGGGCGATGGAGAGAAACAAAATGGTGCAGTTTGAGGCCATGCGCCAGAAAGTGATAAGGGTGCTGGAGATAGGGGTGGGGACTAGTGGCTCTGCGCAGATGTGATGTTTGTATGATGATGTCATTTGTATGTTTTGTATTGTTTATAAAATATAAAATATTATTAAAAAAAAAGGAATAAGGCACATGCTTGCATAATAATTACATATCCAACATCTCTAGTAATATTATAGCTCTCTCTCTTCCCCATTCAAACTTTCCTTGTTAATTAATTTGAAAGCATAGCCACGGGAAGTACGGGTGCTGAGGGTGCTGCAGCACCCCCTGAAAAATATGAATATTTTTCACAAAAGTAGTACACTGGGCCTTTACTAGTCCTGTATTAGCAGACCGATATAGCCATATGTAGTGCAAATATTGTTTTTGTTTAATCACAAAACCGGAGAGCAACATCTGTCCAGTGATGTCCACAAACCATATCGCATGTAACAAGAGATGGGGAGGTTGGTTGGGAAGGGGGGGGGTTGGTTGGTTGGGAAGGGGAGGCGAGAGAGAACCCCCCCGCTTCCCCAAAACCCCATTTCCTTCCCAAACCCCATAGAAACAGTATGGGAATTTATCAAAGTTGGATTTGTTTTCGAATCATTTATGGGTCTGTGGAATCTGAGGGAAATATGTGTCTCTAATATGGTCATGTATTTGGCAGGAGGTTAAGAAGTGCAGCTCAGTTTCCACTTCATTTTGTGGGCAGTGTGCACATAGCCTGTCTTGTCTTGAGAGCCAGGTCTGCCTACGGCGGCCTTTCTCAATAGCAAGGCTATACTCACTGAGTCTGTACATAGTCAAAGCTTTCCTTAAATTCTCTCGCTCTCTCTCTCTTATATTCCCTGTCAGACAAACTTTTTTTTCCCCCACTCTCCAGACTGTCTCACCAGCCCAGCAGCCTTAGTGGAGTCGTGTGATCGTAGTACTGTACTCTACTGTCTTATCAGGCTTCTTCTGTTTGCAGTAATTAGAGCAGTGCATTGGGACTGTTATGTTGTTTCATGTTGCGTGCTTAGTGCAAACACAGACCTGAGACTTGCCACAGGCGTTTAGTGTAGAACAGCTAGCCAGGTCTGAAGAGATGGTGGTTCAGTTATGACAGAGCAGGGGGCCATGTCTGCTTGCATCTTAATTGAGGTTTGTGTGTGTGGGGGGGAGGTGCTTGTATGTGTATGTTTGTTTAAATATCCTTGTGGGTACCAGAAGTCCTAACAAGGATAGTTAAACAAGGAAAATTTGCCAGTCCCCACGAGGAAAAATGCTATTTTAGGTTTAGGGTTACAATTAGGGTTAGAATTAAGGTTAGGGTTAGGCATTACAGTGAGGTTTAGGGTTAAGGTTAGGAGTTAGGGTCAGATTTAGGGTAAGGGGTTTTTAAGGAAAAAGGATTTGGGATGGGAATCGATTATTTGGTCCCCATAAGGATAGCAATACAAACCTGTGTGTGTACCTGTCTGTATGCAAGTTAGAGTAAAACGAGGGCAAGTGATTAACAGTGTGCTTGTTTATGCACTTCATGTGCATGATGACTGAGTGTGTGTGCATGTACATGTGCATATATGTGTGTATGTGCCTCTCGCTCTCTGTCTCTCTCTGTCTCTCTCTCTCTCTCTCTCTCTCTCTCTCTCTCTCTCTCTCTCTGTTTGTGTGTTTAGCCTAACATATCCTAGCTGCCTCAGTCTGATAAGAGCTCGGTGGTCTTCAGACTGAGTTAAGCCGCGGCTCAGCAACGGAAGGCAGAATGACCACGTAGTCTTGGTCCAGTGCCGTGGTCTAGCAGGCTGCTTCTGCTAGACTGATTGGTTGAACCCGTCGTTGAGGGGTTTTGTGTCATCTGCTCGACTCAATATATATTTTTTGATGAGAGGACACTTCAATAAAAACACCAATGAGTGCTTAGCAACAGTGGTGGTGTTTGTTCTAGTGGCAGGTAGATTGGGATTGAAACGATGACAGATTTGAGAGAAGATGGGTTGAGAGGGTTTGAGACGAGAAGTTTCAGAGTCTATTGCTTATGGTTAATACTGTAATGAAATGTTGATATTGTATGGAAATGAGTGTTTGTAGGCTTAGGCTGTATAAAACTGTATAAAATAACATATTTAACACTGAGCCAAATATGTTGTTTGATTGATCCATCTCAGAAAAGTATGTTTAAATTCCCTTTTAGAATGCTGTATTTAGACATAACAACAATTTATGACCTTTACCTCTGCTTCAGTGGGGAGTTTTCGAGTGACTTGATACTGTAGGAAAGAGAATGCCACAGGGGAAGTCTTTACTTTTCTCAACTGAATAGGGGACCTGCGGGTTGAAGTGACATTGCTCTTGCACAGTGTGTCTACCAATGTCACAGAGGAAAAAATACCAGTTCCGTGAACAGTCTTTGTCCTTGTGAGAGGCAGAAAGCTTAGGAATTCACTTTAAGATCCCATGTATATTTGGGTTGTAGCTAATATAGACATGCAGAGTTGGAACACACATCCTTTTTTAGATTTAGCATGATTCACAAGGAGGTGGACCTGAATTCCAGCCAGTCCACTGTCTCTCCTCCTACACATAAAAAGTCCTAAATGATTAACATTAGCAAATGACCTATTGTGAACCTTATGTTTAGTAGAACCCCACATCTCCCCACTGTTCTCTGTGTTGATGGACGTGGTCTGTAGTCGCTTCAGACAGTGATGTGCTCCTATTGGTATCCCAAGGTCTGTAATCCAGCCATCTGTGAACCTTGATTTGCCTACCCTAACTCTAAAATAACCCTTACCCTAACCTATCCTTAACCATTTTACATTTTGACTTCAATGGGGGGGTGGGGCATTCCCAAAGAACCCGGATAGCAAGGACCCCACGTCCACCCCTGCCCTCCTCTCCTCTGTTGTCACCCTTGTCCACCTCCCTTCTCCTCAGCCGCCACTTCCCAGATGCACAGTTACCATGGCAACAGAGGCACGGAAGCGTGGAAGCAAACCCAGCAGTCTGGGTGTGATAGTGATAGTGATTGTGGAAACACTGGACTGGGCTATAGCTATTTGCTTTACTCATTTCATACATATATATTCTATTCTACTGTATTTGAGTCATTACCACTCATTCTTTTACTTTTAGATTTGTGTGTATTGTTGTGAATTGTTAGATACTACTGCATTGTTTGGGAATAGGCTGCCATTTGGGACGCATCTAATGCACTGCACAGGAAGTGGCCCTTTTTCTCTCTCTTTCTCTCTCTCTCTGTTGCTCAATTAAAGGCTGAGGTTGTTATCGGTGCGTACGGTAGCCATTAAGCAAAGTGCAAGAGCAGCTGACTGTCGGTGATGAAGTGATTTGTTTTTACTCTGAGCTGTAGATGTGTATCAGGCAGTGCTGTATCTCTGGTGTGAATTATGTGGCGTTGAATCTCTCAATGGACTATTGATGATAATAAGACACATTCAGACAGTTAGCGAGGTTGTTCGTACCACTTGTTTAGGATGGTCACCTATTCTCTACCACTGCGACTTTATAATTAAAATACACAGATTGGGTTGATTCACCATGCTTAATAACTAGGACGTCAAGGAGTGATGTCGCCTGAGAGGCCCTGTCTCTCCTTTTCTGTCTGTTTGTCGGGGTGCTTGTGTGCCTATCTTTACTCCAGTTAACTAGACTGTCTGGCTGTCTATGTTGAAACTGACAGTTTTATCTGAAAGATGTATGCCCATCTCTGTCTGTAGGACACAGCGGGTCAGGAGCGATACCGGACCATTACCACAGCATACTACAGAGGAGCTATGGGCTTCATCCTGATGTATGACATCACCAACGAGGAGTCCTTCGGTTGTGTGCAGGACTGGTGAGTCAACTATTTATTTCTGTCTGTTTTCTTCACCAGGTGTGTCATGGCAGTTGGATGTCTGTTCTTTTTGTTTTCACCTCCCTCTAACCCTTTGTATGCGTAATAGGGTGTTGTTGAACATCCTTTACGTCAAATACAGTACACCCTGTTTAAAAGGCAAACAACGGAAGAAATTCCAAGAAACGGTGTGATGAGTCATTGGTTAGCTTGGCTGAACATGGCTTCCACCTCAGTGGCCGAAGGCAACCATTTTGTGCACTGAGGCTTAAGTGGAAACAATGGGAAGCAGTGCATGGCATGAAACTCCATATTCTTCCCTCACATTGGGACCCTGAAGCAGAGTGTGGACCGATAGCTGCTACAGTCGCATAGTGTCGTTCCAACGGAAGGGGGGATGTCCTTACAACACACAGTCTGTGTTAGTTACACAAAGTTATTGTTCCTCAGAGGTTACTACTGCACTGTAGGAAGACCAAGGGAAACGTTTGCTCTTTCTCAATGGGTCTATATGCTTGCAGAGGGGCTTAATATTTAAATCTATTGATTGTAGCCCTCCCCAAATACACTCTGCTTCTTCAGTACAGGACTGAAACCTGAGACCGGTGTGAGACTTGAGGCTGAGGGGGTCCTAAAATGTACACCGTACTGTGGTCTAGTTTGCTATAGAGCAGCACAGCTGCCTGTGGTCAGTTAATGGACCAACAGAAGCCTGTTACACTGCAAGCCCGCTTATAGACTAATTGGGTGACACTTTATTTGGTGTGATTATAAACGGCTGATAAAAGCATTATTAGATGCTTGATAGACACTATGCATATGAGAATGTATTAACCATTTATATTATTTATTATTATACTGTGTGGTTCCAGCCCTGAATGATAATTGGGTGACAGCCGTGGTATATCACGGGCATGACAAAACATTTATTTTCACATTGGTAACCAGTTTGTAATAGCAATAAGGCACCTCGGGGGTTTATGGTATATGGCCAATATTCCAAGGCTAAGGGCTGTGTCAAGGCAATCCATGATGCGTTGTGCATAAGAATAGGTCTAAGCCGTGGTATAGTTGCCATAAACCACACCCCCTCAGTGTCTTATTACTTAATTATATTATGGTATATACTCCATGATTCATGAACAACAGGCTTTACATAGGAAGGCTAACTATGTCATAATGTTTATTTGCAGTGCTCTCGGAAAGTATTCAGACCCCTTGACTTTTTCCACATTTTGTTACGTTACAGCCTTATTCTAAAATTTTACTCAGTACTTTGTTGAAGAACCTTTGGCAGCAGTTACAGCCTCGAGTCTTCTTAAGTGTGACGCTACAAGCTTGGCACACCTGTATTTGGGGAGTTTCTTCCGTTCTTCTATGCAGATCCTGTCAAGCTCTGTCAGGTTGGATGGGGAGCGTCGCTGCACAGCTATTTTCAGGTCCAGGGTCTGGGTGGGCCACTGAAAGACATTCAGAGACTTGTCTCGAAGCCACTCCTGCATTGTGTTGGCTAGGGTCGTTGTCCTGTTAGACAGGGAACCTTTGAACCAGGCCTAACCCCTGCTCAGCTACAGGCAGCAGTATGAGTAACAGTATGCTGAATGGTATTCAAAAGGGATACTCATGATTTAGTGCTAGGCTTAGTGGTAGTGTGAGAGCAACGGAGAGAGGGAAGAAGGGAGAGATAAGAAGAGAGAGCGTGCGCTTGGGAAAAGCAAGATATTGAGAGAGAAAACGAGAGTTTGTGCAGATGCATGAGAGAGATTTCATTCAACCATTTTGCAGGCTAATTCAACCTCAGTCATAGCCCACGTGCTAAGCTGGGTAGAAAATGCAAATGATTCACTGTTATGCCTTATTAGTTGTCTCTTACTTGATGCTTTCAAGTCTCTCCAACTGTAAGCCCTGAACTGTAATATGGCTAACTGTAGCCAGTGAAGGGGTGAGGGGAGAGAATCCGACACAGCCTGTCATGTGAAGTTCTAAACCCCACTGTGTTATGACACAACTATTTCAGTACACCAAATCCACTGCCCCAGGAAGGACTTTTAAGAGAATCCTCCCTGAACTCCCTTCATAGTGAGAGTTGGAGAACAGAGGAATCTGAGTGTTCAACTGTCGCACAAGAACACTTTCTGCAAAAATCGTCGCCACGTAGTGATGACTCAATGTGGATGTCATATTAGATGCGTCTAGAAGAGAAATCCCCACTGTGTAGTAATGTTGTGTTTTAAAGGGATAGTTCACCCAAATTACTAAATGACATGACCAAATCATCTATAAGAAATGTCATTGAGCTACACAATCAATATTGGATACTTTAGGATGATTTGGACATGCTAATATCAGTATCATTGACTTGCAGGGCCGGCTCCAGGCATAAGCGACATAAGCGGACGCTTAGGGCCCCAGGCCACTAAGGGGCCCGAGAAGTAAAATAATAATTTCAATAACTGAGAATTGAGAAATAGAGTAGTAGAATGAATACATAAGGTGGACGTTTGAAATTTGGTTGTGCATCAGCAGTTTTTCTCTTGATCTGTCAGTCACTGACAGGCACTCAATTAGCAATGTCAGCTAACAATTTTTTGATTGGTAAGTTAGTCTTGCTGGTTATCTAAACTTGTAGTGATCATGACCCAATACCGACCGGGGACCCCCATTGACTTTGTTAGTCACTCTACCTCAGATATCATTAACATGGCATAAATCATGACAAAAGGTGTCTTGCTTAGGGCCCTGTCATGCCAAATAGTGTCCTCATGCCAAAAAGTGTCGTCGTCGTCGTCGCCCCCCCCCCACTTGCAAAATTCTTACCGGATTACGTAATGAACCAAAGCGTCCATTGCTATGCTGGTTGCTTGGCTCTAATTTACCTCGTAGCAGTCGCGAAGGAAGGGGGACGCGGGCAGTTCTAGTTCTATTTCACCTTATAAGCGCTCGCTCAGTCCGCGCAAAATGATTACCTCAGAATTGCTCTCCAAGGATGGTGTTTTTGACAGTGACAACCTGCTGACCATCTGCTGCCTCAGAGGACCGAAAAGACTGGAAAGAGAACATTCTTTCTTTACCTTATATTTGTCTATATATAAGAAAATAGGAAGAAATCATTTAAGCTATTTTTAGATTGACGCTGCTAGCTACTCTACTTATTTACCTCAGCCTGCCTAGTCAGCTAGCCAGCTACTTTATTTTATTTAGCTAGCCAACTATTGTAACTGTTATTGTAGCTTTGTGTTTGAATGTAGCTTGCACTTCAATGGCATCCCTCTAGGAGATTTTCATGTATCTTTCCAACCAGGCAAAGTACTGTGAAGGCACCACTGATCTCGACAAGAGGTGCAACATTCAGAGAAATTCACAATTCAGGGTAACTTTATGCAGTTAACTTCTTTTAGATAACTGGATGGATTTAGCTATGTGCAACAATTTTTCAACAACTATTTTCCATCTAGCTAGTTAGTTATCTACATGTTGCTAGCTATACATGTCTGTCATATTGAGGTATCTAGCTATAAGTTAAACCTGATCAATCAAATGGATAGGTGTAAGCATTTATGGTCATTCCAAATTCCCTTAACTAGATGGCTTCGCTAGACAGAGCGTGAGAGGGGAGGAGGGGGTGAGAGAGGTAGGAAGAGAGTGGAAGGCAGACAGAAAGAGAGAAACAGAAAGTGAAAGACAGCCGTACAAATGCACTTAGACTTGAGTATTTCAACAACTCTTCCAACTTGTTAGGCAATCATATGTACCTTCGGGGGAAGGATGGCCAGCTACACAGGAGGGTGATTTTTACTAAGAAGGAGAAGGAGGCCGTGCTGACCGAGATGCATGCTGGCCATTTCGGAGTGAAGAGCATATTTGCCAAAATCAACCTACGCTTCTTCTGACGGGGAATTGTCAAGGAAGTGGACAGATGGGCAAGTGAAATAACCTTTTGTTTATCAATCGTATTCTATTACATCTGAAATTATTATGATTTCATTGAATGTCATATCAGAGAGCACACAATGTTTCAATTTGTCACTTTTTGCTCAAAGGTCAGTACCTTGTCTAGCCTGCCAGAAATTTGAGAGGACGGAGACTGTGGCGCCAGAGTTGAAGCCCATAAAAGTTGTTTCACCATGGCACTTGATCGATAAGTGTCCCAATTCAAATTTTGCCCTGACAAGTTGTTTTGTAATGGTTGCTTTATTTGATCACAGCGGAGTTCAATATTATTGAATGTGTGTTTTCAGTATCCTTACAAATATGAATATACATACTGTATGACACAGATACAGATAAGAATAAAGTAATCTTCTCTCTAACACTTTAAATGTTAGGGGTGGACCTCATCGGATCCTTCATGAAATCCAGGAATGGCAACAGCTGGTGTCTGACGGTGACCGATCACTTTACCAAGTGGCTGAAGGCAATACCCATTAAGGTCAGTAAAGGAAGAGTACGTGCTTAACTCTAAATTCCCTTCTGTAACCTATTAAAAGGGAACAAAGAGAACCAAAAATGTATTTTCATTTTGTATGATACCCATCAAGGGAGAGACTGGCGAGGCCACCTCCATGGTGATGTTGGGCATCTTCAACACCAAAGGTTCTCCTAAGGTCATCTTGAGTGACCGAGGTCATGAACACTGGAACAAGGTACGGATGTTATTGGTTATATTCTGTCACCAATGGTTTGTTTTATTTATTTTTTCACAATTTTGTTTTTGTTTTTCCATGGTACATAATCAGACATATTTCAATATCTTACATTGTCAATCGATATCGCTTTCCTACCCCCTCCTCCAGATTTGGTGAATGGACCAACCAGACCCTCAAAACTGCCATGGGCAAGTTCCTTGATTGGTAACAGGAAGGTTGGGAGAACAACCTGAAGGTAATTCTCTTTGCACACAACAGTAGCATCCAGGCCTCCACAGATTACAGATGGGAGCCGCAGCTGTTGACTGAGATAAACAATACAATTGTATATATATATATTGTAGTCTTTCAAATTTGTTATTGACTTAGTGTTGTTTGTCTATTGCTCTTTTTGCATAACGTACTGTCGTGGAATACCTAATCGAAGGGAAGAAAGACTGCAGATTCTTTCAAACAACACTTTATCATAAGATTTGCAAAAATGGAGAATCAACTACCCACTCAACAGTGCATAGTTGAAAAGCTCCACGAACCGTGCCGGTTCAATGCTTTCAAATACATACAACCCCTTTCTGTATATGTGGCTGTCAGCAGATAGTGTGTAAAAGGTAATTTGTTGTCTGTGTGAACTTAAGATCGCACAAGCTTGCTAGCCTGAGGTCTCAACCATCTAACTGCATTCACAACAACAAACACTATATTGTACTCATTTCTGCAAGGTTCCATACATGTGACTTTCTGTTGATAGTAAACCCACGGGATTTCACATGTTGCAGTTGCACCCAAACGTCACTTAGATGTAAGCCCAGTCTTATGACTAAGTCACACCAAGACACGTTTGTATCAGGTTAGAAAAAGCACTAGCATATAACAAGAGACTATTCTTTAAGCAGTAAAACATAGCATGACTAATTATGTAATTTTCCACAACATTTCCTCCCTTTTGAGACTAAGTCTCAACCTAATAGAACATGTACTTATCAGTATTTCCATTAAACAAGCATTAACATGAGGGAAAAGAAAATCGTTTCTTACACTTAGTACATTACAATTGTCAATGACCTCTATTGTCGTTGAGTTTCAACCCTTCATATAGCGCAATTCATTCTCAGAAAGGGGAAAGGAACATATGGAGTCAAACATCAGTACATACTTTATCACCACACACAAGGCAATAACTTCGTTGAGACTGTCCATATTGCCACAGGGTCACCATGATGGTAGGCCCTTAACTCTACCTTGGGCGCACCATTTATATAACCCCTGCTGTGAGCATGGCCTATTTACATGACTCAATATGTTGACCTCTGTGTTATGGATTATCATAGTCTTCATCAGACATGTAATCAGGAATAGGAAATAAATCAGGTAAATATGGTTCTGAGGCGTCTCCTTCAGGGGTCAGTAATGGCATGGCAAGAATAGTCTCCATGGCTTTGCTGCACAATTTCTTAACACAAGTTATAATCAGCATTATTGTAAAAAAAAGAACTTACTTACCTCTGGGCAGGAGGAAACATAACCCTCACATCCTTTGCCAAGGTGGGCCACCAGTACTTCCCAGTAAGACAACGCACCGTCCGACTGATCCCCGGATGACCAGAGGAGGGTGACGTGTGGGCCCAACAGAGCGGAATGTACTAACGCCCGACAGGACACTGGAGGGGAGCGGGCTCAGTACGCAACGCCTGCTCAATATCCGCATCCAGCTCCCACACGACCGGTGCTACCAAACAGGAGGCCGGATTAATGGGTGTCTGATTCATGGGCCGCTCCTCTGTGTCATACAGCCGGGACAGTGCGTCTGCCTTCCTATTCTGGGAACCTGGTCTGTAGGACAGGGTGAACACAAAACGGGTAAAGAACATGGCCCACCTTGCCTGACGAGGATTCAGTCTCCTCGCTGCCCGGATGTACTCCAGGTTGCGGTGGTCAGTCCAGATGAGGAAAGGGTGTTCAGCCCCCCTCAAGCCAATGTCTCCACGCCTTCAGAGCTTTAACCACAGCCAACAACTCCCGGTCCCCCACATCATAGTTCCGCTTCGCCGGACTGAGCTTCTTAGAAAAGAAAGCACAGGGGCGGAGCTTCGGTGGCGTGCCTGAGCTCTGAGAGAGCACGGCTCCTATCCCAACCTCTGTTGTGTCCACCTCCACTATGAACGCCAAAGAGGGATCCAGATGAGCCAGCACGGGAGCCGACGTAAACAGAGCCCTTAGTTGCCCAATAGCCCTGTCCGCCTCAACCGACCACTGCAGACGCACAGGACCCCCCCTTCAGCAGTGAGGTAATGGGAGCAGCCACCTAGCCAAAACCCCGGATAAATCTCCGGTAGTAATTGGCAAACCCTAAAAACCGCTGCACCTCCTTTACCGTGGTAGGAGTCGGACAATTACGCACAGCTGAAACGCGGTCACTCTCCATCTCCACCCCTGATGTGGAAATGCGATACCCTAGGAAGGAGACGACCTGCTGAAAGAACAGGCATTTCTCAGCCTTAACGTACAGGTCATGCTCCAACAATCGACCAAGCACCTTGCGCACCAGGGACACATGCTCTGCACGTGTAGCAGAATATATCAGAATGTCATCGATATATACCACTACACCCGTGCAGGTCCTTGAAAATCTTGTCTACAAAGGATTGGAAGACTGATGGAGCATTCATCAACCCGTACGGCATGACAAGATATTCATAGTGACCTGAGGTGGTACTAAACGCCGTCTTCCACTCGTCTCCCTCCCGGATACGCACCAGATTGTACTCGCTCATGAGATCCAATTTCGTGGAGAAGCGCGCCCCATGCATTGACTGTATCGCCGTGGCGATGAGAGGTAGCGGGTAACTGTACCTCACCGTGATTTGATTGAGACCTCGATAGTCAATGCACGGGCACAGACCTCCATCATTCTTCTTCACAAAAAAGAAACTTGAGGAGACGGGTGAAGTGGAGGACCGAATGTACCCCTGGCGCAGGGATTCAGAGAAATATGTCTCCATAGCCGCTGTCTCCTCTTGCGAAAGGGGATACACGTGACTCCTGGGAAGTGCAGCGTCTACCTGGAGATTTATCGCACAATCCCCCTGTTGATGGGGTGGTAATTGAGTCGCCTTCTTCTTACAGAAGCCAAATCGGCATACAGTGAGGGAAAAAAGTATTTGATCCCCTGCTGATTTTGTACGTTTGCCCACTGATAAAGAAATGATCAGTCTATAATTTTAATGGTAGGTTTATTTGAACAGTGAGAGACAGAATAACAACAAAAAAATCCAGAAAAACGCATGTGAAACATTTTATAAATTGATTTGCATTTTAATGAGGGAAATAGGTATTTGACCCCCTCTCAATCAGAAAGATTTCTGGCTCCCAAGTGTCTTTTATACAGGTAACGAGCTGAGATTAGGAGCACACTCTTAAAGGGAGTGCTCCTAATCTCAGTTTGTTACCTGTATAAAAGATACCTGTCCACAGAAGCAATCAATCAATCAGATTCCAAACTCTCCACCATGGCCAAGACCAAAGAGCTCTCCAAGGATGTCAGGGACAAGATTGTAGACCTACTCAAGGCTGGAATGGGCGACAAGACCATCGCCAAGCAGCTTGGTGAGAAGGTGACAACAGTTGGTGCGATTATTCGCAAATGGAAGAAACACAAAAGAACTGTAAATCTCCCTCGGCCTGGGGCTCCATGCAAGATCTCACCTCGTGGAGTTGCAATGATCATGAGAACGGTGAGGATTCAGCCCAGAACTACACGGGAGGATCTTGTCAATGATCTCAAGGCAGCTGGGACCATAGTCACCAAGAAAACAATTGGTAACACACTACGCCATGAAGGACTGAAATCCTGCAGCGCCCGCAAGGTCCCCCTGCTCAAGAAAGCACATATACATGCCCGTCTGAAGTTTGCCAATGAACATCTGAATGATTCAGAGGACAACTGGGTGAAAGTGTTGTGGTCAGATGAGACCAAAATGGAGCTCTTTGGCATCAACTCAACTCGCCGTGTTTGGAGGAGGAGGAATGCTGCCTATGACCCCAAGAACACCATCCCCACCGTCAAACATGGAGGTGGAAACATTATGCTTTGGGGGTGTTTTTCTGCTAAGGGGACAGGACAACTTCACCGCATCAATGGGACGATGGACGGGGCCATGTACCGTCAAATCTTGGGTGAGAACCTCCTTCCCTCAGCCTCCTTCCCTCCATGATTGGATTTTTTCATATTCAAGCCGAATTGGTAGAATACCTTTACACTTCCTTTCCTATGGTTTTGCTATAGTTGACCTCTTCCTGACCGTGGCCAAAGAGTTTAGATTTACTCATTCACCGCTCGCTCTAATATATGCCAATTAAACTATTTTCTAAGGTAGTGATAGTGACAACCAGTTTTTAGAATGCCTTCGAGGACCACCTTCAGGCACGGACTGAGAAGGAGGGGGAGGTTTTTGACCAGGTAAAAATTATTGTCTGCGGTTAATTTATTTTCTGGCCCTCCAAGAGATATGTAAGAAATGTACTTGTATTATGAAATATAATTTCATTTATTCCTGTTATCAGTCAAGGTGAGACTGAACATGGACAAGGTGCAGGAGAAACCGAAGGAGATCTACCGGAGCAGAATCAAGAAGGGGACCAAGTGCTACGACATCCGGGCGAATTACTTGGTTTGGAAGAAGGACGAAAGGAAGGCGAGACTTGGGAAACCTCGCTGCTCTTTCACCTCCTAGCTGAGGTCACCATCTGTTAAAGTGAATATAGAAAATCTCAGATATTAACTATTTGCATATGCACACCAAATAACCTGATATGTTTATCTTTGTCTTCCTAGGGTTACCTCAGTGGAAGCAACTGAAAACACTGACACCCTACACTTCAGTGAAGCCCAAAGTATGTTAAAAACCTCTAAGGGATCGGTGGGATGCTAGCGTCCCAAGTATTCTCACTGTAAAGTGTAACCTGTGTGTTTGCTTGTTTACGTCCCTGTCTCCTACCCTGTTCCCTTTAACTCTGATCCTGTTCTCCAGGACCTAGGGGTTCTGCCCATCACCCAGATGTGCATCCACCAGATGTCCTCCATTACCAACCACCCTCTAGCTTTTCATTACATCATCTACAGCTGTTATTGTCATGTTGTCATTATCTGCTAAGAAGTTTACTGGGCACATAATATGTGAGATGCACAGATTAACTTAAAACACTAGCACTGCAAACACTCAGAACAAAGAGAGCAGCAGTGCCTGGTCTTTGCAGTCTCCCTTTTCAAGTCCCCCTTCTGAGACTGACTGCCTGTTGAGAACAGGCAGAACCTCCCACCCACACAGCAACCTCCTCCTCTATATTCCACACACCAGAATTCACTATTTTAGTCTACGAATGCCATGTGTGTACAAAAAATCTGTGAAAATAAATTAATGACACAACTATACCAAAAACTATGAAAATGTATGTATTCAAATCTTAAATATTGCTGTTTTACAAGGTGTTTGTTATTGTAAATTGTAAGGTATCCTATTTGTTCCACATTATTCATTGTTGTATCCTAGAACCTACAATAAATGCATATATATTCAACCACATGGGTGTACTAATGAGCTATGCGATATATATATATATAATTGAGGCCTACTGAAATTCTATTATTTCAGTGTAGATAAGGGAAAGGCAGGTTAGAATAAAAACATGACAGCCAGACAAGACAGTGTATGAATCAAATGGATTTGCATATAAATGGAGTGGAAATTAGCTGACTTTGGGATCTGTAAGGTAAGTAACTTCAATGTGTCAAGCGGATTACACGTTTTCTTTGCCATTTCCGAAACGTAGTAACGTTTAAGATATGGATTTCATGTTGTAATGTTAACAAGGTGCCTAAAAGTAGTTCAAAGTAATGTTTTCATTTTATTAGCTAAACAAAACTTGTTTAAACAGCGACATTGTCACGGAAATCAGCCTTGTTTGCATAGTGATAATGAAAATAACGTCATTTAGGCTATAATGATCTCCAAAATTCTAATCATTAGGTCATCACACCGGTGATATCGCAATGGACGCCAATAGTTCATTGACGCAGAGGACACTTTTTGGCCGGGGGACATTATTTGGCATGACAGCCCCGAAAAGGCTAGAGACGTTGACTTTCATTGTTGACTTGCGCTGGGTTTGTGCCACACTTGTTAAAAAGTTTAGAAACAGTGGCCAGCTAAACAAAACCAAACCATAAATTGCTGCTGGAATTTTGGATAATGGTAATTGGCCAGACAAATGACTGCGGTCTCTGTAATAACCGTTGGAATAGCAATGAAACTTTTTTTTACACATATTTTCTCCTCTCCTGACTACATGTGTTATGTGTGCTTTTGCTGCATTGTGTTGTCTAGGCAACCGAAACTTGTTTGCTTCACAGCTTCCTCGTTTCAGCCAGGAGCGACAAACTTTCATCACGTTGTTAAGAGTCTGTGTTAACACAAAAACGGACTCAACCCCAGCAGTTCGTTGCACCAAACAATGTAGATTTTTTAACCGTTTCTTTTTTTTAATGGCGGTCTTCATCCATAACCGTCGGTTACACGGTTATACAGTAATTATGCAAGCCCTAATGGATAGGTGAAATATTGTGGAACTGACCGTTGGTTTCATGTATTGGCTCACTCAGGAAAGGAGACAAGGAAAGTAAATGACATATAAGTATTGGGATTGGGAAAGACTCCTTGGCATTTCTAAAAACCATTGAAGAGAATGCTGCTATTTGAAGACTTTCTGATATAAATGATTAGTGACGTTAAGTCATAGCTAAAGTCTCCTTCGCATCAATGAACTCGTGGCTTAACAGTGAGCAAAGCTCCACACAGTTTACAGAGTTGGTTCTTTAATAATCCAAATACATGGTAGCAAACACCTTTTAGAGTGCTAAATAAGGAATAGTGTTCTTCTGGTCCCCAAAAAAGATCTAGCTATGAGTTTCTAGTAATGAATAATTGGGTGAAACAACAGACTACTGCACGTTCAGTCCTATGACTAAGTCCCAAGTGGCACCCTAATCCTTATGTAGTGCCCTACCTTTGACCAGGGCACTTAGGCCTTAGGCCAGAGGAAGTGCACTATATTTGGAATATGGTGCCATCAGGGACAGGATCTATGAACCAAGAGCAAGTGAAGAGGGTTGAGTATGGATTAAGTCCAATTATGAGTTTCTTAACAAGAAATGTAAACGCTGAGTCATCTTTTTCTCTCTTTACACACAACCTCTTCCCCTCCTTCCTTTCTCGTTTCTCTGTCTGTCAGTCTTAATATGAACCCACCCTGTGGATGGTTTCTCTACCTCCAACCACTCCTCTCCCTCTCCATCAAATACCTTTTCACTCTCCTTCCTTCTCTATCTCTAACGCTCATCCCAACCTAACACACTTCCCCTCCCTCTCTTTCACCCCCCTCCCTCTCTCTATCCCTCCCTCTCTCCTTCACTACCTCTCTTTCGCTATCCCCCTCTCTCTATCCCTCCCTCTCTCCCTATTTATTGCCATGTCTACTGGTTTCTCATTCTAACATAGCCCAATGTATATAATATGAACATGTATCCTGATTCCTACCCCCATGTATCCCGATTCCTACCCCCATGTATCCTGATTCCTACCCCAATTTATCCTGATCCCTACCCCCATGTATCCTGATTCCTTCCCCCAATTAGCCTGATCCCTACCCCATGTATCCTGATCCCTACACCCATGTATCCTGAATCCTACCCCCATGTATCTTGATTCCTTCCCCCATGTATCCTGATTCCTACCTCCATGTATCTTGATTCCTTCCCCCATGGATCCTGATTCCTTCCCCCATGGATCTTGATTCCTACCCCCATGAAAATTGATTCCTCACGCCCACAATAGTACCCTACCATATTCCGCTCTCTGGCAGCCACGATGTTGCCATAGCTCCAGGTTACAAAATGCTCTGTAATATGTTTAATAATATATATATAATATGTATTTATTTTGAATATAATACAGTGTTTATTTATCAGAGTACAGCGCTGTGACATCCAAGGTCTCTTTGAAGCACCTTTTAAATGATTCAGTTATGTCTCTGGTGCATTTTTTAAATCAAGACTTTCAGGTAATTAAAGCCTCAAGGGTTCTGTATAAAAGGTTTTGTGTGAGTTGTATGTCCCTTATTGGGCTTAAGGGACCAGTAGCCCAGATAACAAAACATTTTCATCAAAGAATGTTTCAATGTGGTTCCCAAATGGTTTTGTGACACTATCAGAGGAGAATATCCTCTGGATATTAGTTTATGAAAACTGTCATGAAACCTGTTACAGACTAGACAACATGAGGTCCACATCTTCAACCCTGAAGTAACCTGTTACAGACTAGACAACATGAGGTCCACATCTTCACCCTGGAGTAACCTGTTACAGACTAGACAACATGAGGTCCACATCTTCACCCTGGAGTAACCGGTTACAGACTAGACAACATGAGGTCCACATCTTCAACCCTGGAGTAACCTGTTACAGACTAGACAACATGAGGTCCACGTCTTCACCCTGGAGTAACCTGTTACAGACCAGACAACATGAGGTCCGCGTCTTCACCCTGGAGTAACCTGTTACAGACCAGACAACATGAGGTCCACGTCTTCACCCTGGAGTAACCTGTTACAGACTAGACAACATGAGGTCCACGTCTTCACCCTGGAGTAACCTGTTACAGACTAGACAACATGAGGTCCACGTCTTCACCCTGGAGTAACCTGTTACAGACTAGACAACATGAGGTCCACGTCTTCACCCTGGAGTAACCTGTTACAGACTAGACAACATGAGGTCCACATCTTCACCCTGGAGTAACCTGTTACAGACTAGACAACATGAGGTCCACGTCTTCACCCTGGAGTAACCTGTTACAGACTAGACAACATGAGGTCCACATCTTCACCCTGGAGTAACCTGTTACAGACTAGACAACATGAGGTCCACATCTTCACCCTGGAGTAACCTGTTACAGACTAGACAACATGAGGTCCACGTCTTCACCCTGGAGTAACCTGTTACAGACTAGACAACATGAGGTCCACGTCTTCACCCTGGAGTAACCTGTTACAGACCAGACAACATGAGGTCCACGTCTTCACCCTGAAGTAACCTATTACAGATCAGACATGAGGTCCACATCTTCACCGTGAAGTAACCTGTTACAGACCAGACAACATGAGGTTCATGTCTTCAACTCTGAAGTAACCTGATAGACTAGAAAACATGAGGTCCTCGTCTTCAACCCTGATTCTATGCTTCCCATTTTCTTATATGTAGAGTACCAGTCAAAAGTTTGGACACACCTACTCATTCAAGGGTTTTTCTTTATTTTCTTTATTTTATCTTATACATTGTAGAATAATATTGAAGACATCAAAACTATGAAATAACACATATGGAATCATGTAGTAACCAAAAAGTGTTAAACAAATCAAAACATATTTTACATTTGAGATTCTTCAAAGTAATCACCCTTTGCCTTGATGACAGCTTTGCACACTCTTGGCATTCTCTCAACCAGCTTCATGAGGAATGCTTTTCCAACCGTCTTGAAGGAGTTCCCACACATGCTGAGCACATGTTTGCTGATTTTCCTTCACTCTGCGGGCCAACTCATCCCAAACCATCTCAATTGGGTTGAGGTCGGGTGATTGTGGAGGCCAGGTCATCTGATTAAGCACTCCATCACTCTCCTTCTTGGTCAAATAGGTAGGCCTTCACAAGTCTGGTTCATCCTTGGGAGCAATTTCCAAACGCCTGAAGGTACCACGTTCATCTGTACAAACAATAGTACTCAAGTATAGACACCATGGGACCACGCATTCGTCATACCGCTCAGGATGGAGACGCGTTCTGTCTCCTAGAGATGAACGTACTTTGGTGCGTAAAGTGCAAATCAATCCCAGATCAACAGCAAAGGACCTTGTGAAGATGCTGGAGGAAACAGGTACAAAAGTATATCCACAGTAAAATGAGTCCTATATCGACATAACCTGAAAGGCCGCTCAGCAAGGAAGAAGGCACTGCTCCAAAAGCTCCAGCAACTGCACATGGGGACAAAGATCCTACTACTGTCCTCTGGTCTGATGAAAGAAAAATAGAACTGTTTGGCCATAATGACCATCGATATGTTTGGAGGAAAAAGGGGGAGGCTTGCAAGCCGAAGAATACCATCCCAACCGTGACGCACGGGGGTGGCAGCATCATGTTGTGGGGGTGCTTTGCTGCAGGAGGGACTGGTGCACTTCACAAAATAGATGGCATCATGAGGAAGGAAAATTATGCGGATATATTGAAGCAACGTCTCAAGACATCAGTCAGGAAGTTAAAGCTTGGTCGCAAATGACCACAAGCATACTTCCAAAGTTGTGGCAAAATGGCTTCAGGACAACAAAGTCATGGTATTGGAGTGGCCATCACAAAGCCCTGACCTCAAACCTATACAAAATTTGTGGGAAGAACTGAAAAAGTGTGTGCGCGCAAGGAGGCCTACAAACCTGACTCAGTTACACCAGCTCTGTCAGGAGAAATGGGCCAAAATTCACCCAACTTATTGTGGGAAGCTTGTGGAAGTCTACCCAAAATGTTTGACCCAAGTTAAACAATTTAAAGGCAATGCTACCAAATACTAATTGAGTGTATGTAAACTTCTGACCCACTGGGAATGTGATGAAAGAAAAGCTGAAATAAATCATTCTCTCTACTATTATTCTGACATTTCCCATTCTTAAAATAAAGTGGTGATCCTAACTGACCTAAGACAGGGAATATTTACTAGGATTAAATGTCAGGAATTGTGGAAAAACTGATTTTAAATGTATTTGGCTAAGGTGTATGTAAACTTCCGACTTCAGCTGTATATATACATGCATTCTGAAAGTATTCCGAACCCTTCAGTTTTTCCACATTTTGTTACGTTACAGCCTTATTCTAAAATTGATTAATACATATTTTTCCTCATCAACCTATACACAATACCCCATAATGACAAAGCGGAAACAGGTTATTTAAAATGTTTGGAAATGTATAAAAAATCTGTAACAGAAATACCTAATTTGCATAAGTATTCAGACCCTTTGCTCTGAGACTCAAAATTGAGCTCAGGTGCATCCTGTTTCCATTGATTGTCCTTGAGATGTTTTTACAACTTGATTGGAGTCCACCTGTGGTAAATTCAATTGATTGGACATGATTTGGGAAAGGCACACATCTGTCTATATAAGGAAACACAGTTGACTGTACATGTCAGAGCAAAACCCAAGCCATGAGGACGAAGGAATTGTCCGTAGATTTCCGAGACAGGATTATGTCAAGGCACAGATCTGGGGAAGGGTACCAAAACATTTCTGCAGCATTGAAGGTCCCGAAGAACACAGTGGCCTCCATCATTCTTAAATGGAATAAGTTTGGAACCACCAAGACTCTACCTAGAGCTGGCCGCCCGGCCAAACTGAGCAAGAACACAATGATCACACTGACATTCCTCTGTGGAGATGGGAGAACCTTCCAGAAGGACAACCATCTCTGCAGCACTCCACTAATCAGGCCTTTATGGTATAGTTGCTAGACGGAAGCCACTCCTCAGTAAAAGGCACATGACAGCACATGGAGTTTGCAAAAAGGCACCTAAAGGACTCTCAGACCATGACAAACAAGATTCTCTGATCTGATTAAACCAACATTGAAATCTTTGGCCTGAATGCCAAGCGCCACTTCTGGAGGAAACTAGGCACCGCTCATCACCTGGCCAATACCATACCTACGGTGAAGCATAGTGGTGGCAGCATCATGCTCTAGGGATGTTTTTCAGCAGCAGGGACTGAGAGACTAGTCAGGATTGAGGGAAAGATGAACGGAGCAAAGTACAGAGAGAACCTTGATGAAAACCTGTTCCAGAGTGCTCAGGACCTCAGACTGGGGCAAAGGTTCACCTTCCAACAGAACAACGACCCTAAGCACACAGCCATGACAATGCAGGAGTGGTTTCGCAACAAGTCTCTGAATGTTCTTGAGTGGGCCAGTGGAGCCTGGACTTGAACCAGATCGAACATCTCTGGAGAGACCTGAAAATAGCTGTGCAGCGATGCTCCCCATCCAACCTGACAGAGCTACCCAAATACAGGTGTGCCAAGCTTGTAGTGTCATACCCAAGATGACTCAAGACTGTAATCGCTGCCAAAGGTGCTTCAACAAAGCACTGAGTAAAGGGTCTCAATACTTATGTAAATGTGACATTTCAGTTGTTGTTTTTTTATACATTTGCAAAAATAACTAAAAACCTGTTTTTGCATTGTCATTGTGCGGTATTGTGTGTAGATTGATGAAGGAAAAAAATATTTAATCCATGCAATTTTTGGAATTTGGGAATTGTATGGGAATTTTGGAGATCCAGTGATTGAATGTCTCTGTCCTGTGCCATCACAGGTCCACCCAGATTAAGACGTACTCATGGGACAACGCACAGGTAATCCTGGCGGGGAACAAGGCTGACATGGAGGAGGAGAGAGTGGTGTCAGTGGATAGTGGTCGAATGCTGGCCGAACAGCTTGGTGAGTGGACAAGTACGCTGTCATTCATATCATCCTCAAATCAGTACTCTCAGACAGGGACAAATCCTGGCTGGAGCAATAGGTTTGACTCAAGTATGTTGGGTAAGTGACATGTTGATATCAGTGGATGATTTATTAGAAGGTCCAAGCTGGCATGTCTAATTTTGTAGAAATGTAAGATTCAGTCTGCATCAATTGAATGTAATATTTGATGGTAAACTTTTAATCATAACATTACAAACTTCTTACTGGGTTATTTGAGGAGGGTCAAAAAGTTACCTGGAAGGTCCAAAAACCAAATCCGGAATTTCAAGAATGGGATCTAGTACACGTCCCAAAACCTAGTCCGGAAGTCTAAGGAAGTTATCCCGGGGTTCAAGGAAGTAATCTGGGGTACTCCACCACATTTCCTGGTAGTGCAATTCCATAAAATGTTTTACATTTATTGAAAACAGTAACTTTCCTTAATATACTCATTTCATTACTTAAGGACCAATATTTTCTTTTCAAAATAGCTTCTGAAGTTTCCTAATTGTATTGTTGTTAATGGTTTTCATCAAACAGCGACGATAGGTTCAATATACTGTAGGTCACGCAAGTGTATGTGGTGTTTAGTTCTTATGATGCAGAATGATAATGGGGTTATGAGACAGCCTGAGCACACCTCTACCATGTGTTATTGATTAGAGCCTTCACTAGGCTCCTCTATCGCTAGGCCAGAATTAAACACTTCTAATTGGCTGACACCAAAACACTCCAGAACAGCGCCTCACTCAGCCTCAGCAATATCCAAATATTCTCTAAAAAGGTCACTGAATATATACACACACACACAAAGATGCACACACACAGAGACGCACACAGAGACACACACACACACAGACAAAACCCTGATATCTCACTTCTCTGCCTGACCCTTTCTATCTCTCAGGGTTTGAGTTCTTCGAGACGAGTGCCAAGGACAATGTCAACGTAAAACAAACATTTGAGCGTCTCGTCGACCTCATCTGCGACAAGATGTCTGACAGTCTAGAGACTGACCCGGCTGTCACCACAGGAACTCCCAATGCTAGGCTAACTGACAACCCTCCTCCCTTGCAGCAGCCCAACTGCGGTTGTTAACCAGTAAAATGACAACAATCTAAGATGTATGAGATTGCCAAAATATTGTATTATCCCTTAGGTAGATCTGTAATACCTTAAATTGTATTATTCTTAATATCTGACTTCTGATGTGCCTAGTACATTTTTTCAGATTTTTTTATGTTTCAAATTGGCTGACACTTACGTTGTACGTTCACAAAACTGAAAAATAGACATGTACAGAAATGCCATGTCAGTATGTCATGACCACGAATCACTAATGCCAAGTCAGTCGGTATATTTATCTATTTATTTATATAAAAACATAAGTACAGGATGTTGTATATACTAACCAGAGAAAATGTGTTGTTTATGGAATGCTCTGCCAATTACATGATGATCTGTGTATGGTTAAATTGCCAGTTCCCTCTTGCATATCCTGTATCTCTTCCCTCCCACTATTCCGTGTGTGTGTGTGTGTGTGTGTGTGTGTGTGTGTGTGTGTGTGTGTGTGTGTGTGTGTGTGTGTGTGTGTGTGTGTGTGTGTGTGTGTGTGTGTGTGTGTGTGTGTGTGTGTGTGTGTGTGTGTGTGTGTGTGTGTGTGTGTGTGTGTGTGTGTGTGTGTGTCACTTTTAAGCATTGAACATTACCGTAAAAAAGTATTACCTACCTTACGAAAGTGATGCCTTTCAGTTAGTTGTTTTTATATTGTTTCATATTTTTCCATCGCCACACTAGATGTGAAACCAATGTGATTGTCTGAGGTTAGAACCCATGTGATTGTCTGTGGTTAGAACGGACCAAAGTGATTATCTGTGGTTAGAACCAATGTGATTATCTGAGGTTCGAATGAACCAATGTGATTATCTGAGGTCAGAACCAATGTGATTATCTGAGGTCAGAATGAACCCAATGTGATTATCTGTGGTTAGAATGAACCAATGTGATTATCTGTGGTTAGAACCAATGTGATTATCTGAGGTTAGAATGAACCAATGTGATTATCTGTGGTTAGAACCAATGTGATTATCTGAGGTTAGAATGAACCCAATGTGATTATCTGTGGTTAGAACCAATGTGATTATCTGTGGTTAGAACCAATGTGATTATCTGAGGTTAGAATGAACCAATGCGATTATCTGTGGTTAGAACCAATGTGATTATCTGAGGTTAGAATGAACCAATGTGATTATCTGTGGTTAGAACCAATGTGATTATCTGTGGTTTGACAGATGCATGGCTTTATTCTCAGGATATTAGTAAAGTAGTTTGTTCAGTGACTGTGGATTAGCTGCCATAGTATAACAGTTGTCTAATACTAACATGTACAGTACTATATTGTAGGATAGGTAGGTAGTCATGATAATAATGCCAGTGTGGTATTTAACAGTTTACTTTATTAAATAAGTGGTACATTTAATGTGGCTGTAAAGTGGTATGATTACTAACCCGATGACTGCTGTTTTTGGTGTGTTTCTCAGTGTTATATCTATGTACAAGCAATGGTCTGTGTAATACTGCCAACTGGTCAGTCATCTGCAGTAACTAAGACCTAATAATTTCTGCAGTGCGGAATCCATTGTAGGTCATCCATAGTTGTCAGCCATACGTTTCAGTCTGTGTTTACAACGGATGTCCTCAAATGTGTTCCCTACTGCAGTGCTAGGTCCAGTGCTGCAACTGTTAATGAAATGGTCCTAAGTTAACGGCAGAAAGCTCATAATAATGCCAGTTCCTGGAATAATAAAGATTGAGAGGCATTGTGAGACGTACAGAGAACCCAAAGAGAGGTCCCAGACAACTATTTCAGGGATGTGAGTCACGGCATCAATATTTCAAAAGTCTGACCTGACATGACTACAGGATTATAAATAAGGAGCCACTTCCATAATTCATACCATCTCATTCTCTGGACTTCACCTCAAATACTTTTTATTAGAGACACTCCTTCTGACATTATTCACCATCCATTTACTGGACTTGTAGTAATGTTTTACTTCTGTTAGACTCTCCGTTACTTTTCTATAGTTCTAGAAAAGTTCCCTTGAAGAAACCAGAGACAGTTATCCTAAATGGACCCCTATGTGCCAATGTGCTAGAAAACAAATAGAAAGGAAGCTGTTTTTAGGTGTTGTGAGATTATTTTGTGAAAAAGTGTATGTTACTATTAGCTAGACCAAGTGTCATGACAAATATTGTCTTGCAAAAAATGCTGCAATCGATTGTTGCACTTGTGAAAACGAACTGCCTATGAATTGTTGCATTTGCAAACAATTTTCAGCAGCACACTTGCATGAAGTTGTGCCAGATCTATTTCTATATATCTATATCGGTATACTTATTGTATTGTATTTGTGCATCCTCAGGTGTCGTCTTGAGGTGCAATGGGCCAATAAGTGCAATATTTTAAAAGCCTATTTCTCTGTGAATAGCCATCAGTCTGTGCCATGCATAACTGTTAGGATTGAATTCCTTTTTACGAGTGGTGTGTGAGTAGGGGTTCAATTGGCCAGGGGCATAGTGGAAAGTCTCCTACTTTTGTAGCAGAAAACGTAAGAGTGGAATAGTGGAACAAGAGAAAGCAAGTTCCGATGTCTTCCCAACTGAACCCCAGTGGGCATGATTGTGACGTTTGATAGTGAGAAAATGCAGCCTGTCAGAAAGCCAAGTAATTTTCTCACAATGTCAACACTGTTATCTACAGACGGGAAACCTCTCTAGATGGTTCCGCTGCCAAGACAGTTGTCGACAAAGTGGTAGAGAGCATGCTGTACGTGTGAATGAGAGAGAATTCTATGTGTGATTGGATGCCTCCCCTTGTACATTCATCCACCTCCTTGATGAAATATATACTATTTGTTGTTTTAGAGACATGCAGCATGTGTACAACTTTATATTGTGTTTTCTGGTGCAGTAACAACAGCCTTCTTAGTATGCGGGTTCCAAGATATTGAAGTGTTGTCTGTTCAGCTTCTGTGAAACATCGAGACAGAGATTAAGCCTTACTACGATATATGCAGTATGGACAGAAACAAGCCAAACTGGTTAATAACAGGTCACTTTAGCCTTTGTTATTTAATAAGTCATAAACGGCATTGTCATTCCATTCATGATAACACACACAAAAAGAGAAACATCGTACTTAGCTGTACACCAGGGGCTCTAATGATAACACACTAATGATCAAATGTTGACCCTTGACCCCTCTTGGGTTAATTGGCACTCTACTATGTACAGTACGGTGTCCTTGACAGCAGGTCACTTTCCCTTCACCTCTTTGAAACAATTGTTTGTGGTGCGCTGCTCCTCAGTCTGGCATTTTCTGCTTTTTGGACATGGAGAAGCCAGTTTTGAGATCCTAGCCTGCCCTATTCTGCCATCGCATCTGTTCAAGCATAACGCCAGCTGCTCACCTCACCAATATTCTCTGGGACCTTTCCTCCGTGTAGCCCAACACAATTAAAATTCAATCGGCGAACAAACCCTCAAAAGCCTCTCACAAATTCACCATACAACTGCTACGTTCTCAACATGTCTGTACTGTAGCTCAGAGTGTTTGAATCGGACCATCTCTTCAGCTGTAGAGACACACTGATAGTTATAATAAAACGTGTCAATGACATGTCTGGTAAAAAAAGAAGTCAAGTGGTTTCTTTTGAATTCTTGATTTGTATAATAGCTATCCTATAACAGAAAATGTTTGCTGTATCTCTCTGAGTTTTCAGATGGACCTAAACTGATAATACATCATTGTACTATTATAGTGACCTACAGTATTCTATTTTCCTTGTATGAACTACTCATGAGCTGGATATTTACTTTGATGTGTATGTGACATGATGTATTACACAGGTGTTTTCAGGATGAAAATAAAAATATTCCAATTGTATTCTTGTGGAATTTTTGGTGGCAGTTAGTTACAATTTCAATCGTTTCAAGATTGGGGAAAGAAAAATGTATGACATTGTCACGATTCTCTACTGAACGGACAGACCAAGACGCAGCGATGTAGCCAGAATACATGATTTAATTATAATACACGGGACAGAACGAAAACAAAACAAAGAAACGATGAACAAGACGAGAGCCCTAACGCTAAATGCTAAACTATACACAAAGAGAACTAAACCTAACCACGACGGAAGAACCCTAACTAAACCTCGAACGGAGAAACCTAACTAGACAAGAACCTGATGAACCTAACATAATCATGACATGAACATACAATAACCCACGAAACTAAGGTGCAATTCCCAAACATATAAATGGTTCCCAATTAGAGACAACGAGACTCAGCTGCCTCTAATTGGGAGCCATTAACCCAACATAGAACTAGACACCATAGAACTGTGAAAACCCTAAACCAAAATGAACCCAAACGCTCTAGCCTGTAAACCCAGGCCTGGGCGTTACAGTACCTCTCTCAAAGGCGCCGGACTCGGACGCGCCCCAAAAAGTCTGTGGGGGATCTAGGTGGGTTCCTTTTGTCCCAGGTGGGGAGCTCCGGTGCTGGCCGTGCTGGTCTGATGTCACGCACCGGAGGCCCTGGACCCTTTCTTGGAACTCTGGTGCGTGGAGCAGAAGCTGGCCCTACCGGACTCGTGATGCTCACTGGGACTCTGGTGCGTGGAGCAGGAACTGGCAGTACTGGACTTGTGATGCTCACTGGAACTCTGGTGCGTGGAGCAGGAACTGGTCGTACTGGACTTGTGATGCTCACTGGAACTCTGGTGCGTGGAGCAGGAACTGGCAGTACCGGACTCGTGATGCTCACTGGGACTCTGGTGCGTGGAGCAGGAACTGGTCGTACCGGACTCGTGATGCTCACTGGAACTCTGGTGCGTGGAGCAGGAACTGGCAGTACTGGACTTGTGATGCTCACTGGAACTCTGGTGCGTGGAGCAGGAACTGGTCGTACTGGACTTGTGATGCTCACTGGAACTCTGCGCGTGGAGCAGGAACTGGCAGTACTGGACTTGTGATGCTCACTGGAACTCTGGTGCGTGGAGCAGGAACTGGTCGTACTGGACTCGTGATGCTCACTGGGACTCTGGTGCGTGGAGCAGGAA
This sequence comes from Brachymystax lenok tsinlingensis, assembly GCA_030435695.1. Classification (NCBI taxonomy): domain Eukaryota; kingdom Metazoa; phylum Chordata; class Actinopteri; order Salmoniformes; family Salmonidae; genus Brachymystax; species Brachymystax lenok. The sequence goes on from CM059815.1 coordinate 36,838,610, forward strand.
CTGGCAGTACTGGACTTGTGATGCTCACTGGAACTCTGGTGCGTGGAGCAGGAACTGGTCGTACTGGACTCGTGATGCTCACTGGAACTCTGGTGCGTGGAGCAGGAACTGGCAGTACTGGACTCGTGATGCTCACTGGGACTCTGGTGCGTGGAGCAGGAACTGGTCGTACTGGACTCGTGATGCTCACTGGGACTCTGGTGCGTGGAGCGGGAACTGGCAGTGCCGGACTCGTGATGCTCACTGGAACTCTGGTGCGTGGAGCGGGCACTGGCAGTGCCGGACTCGTGATGCTCACTGGAACTCTGGTGCGTGGAGCGGGAACAGGCCGAACTGGGCTCGGGACGCGCACTCTGGTGCGAGAGCGGGAACAGGCCGAACTGGGCTCGGACGCACTCTGGTGCGGGAGCGGGAACAGGCCGAACTGGGCTCGGACGCGCACTCTGGTGCGCGGGAGCGGAACAGGCCGAACTGGGCTCGGACGCGCACTCTGGTGCGGGAGCGGAACAGGCCGAACTGGGCTCTCTGAGCGCACGGGAGCTTGCAGCGCGGAGCCGAACAGGACGTGCTGGACTCTCTGAGCGCACGGGAACTTGCGCGCCGGAGTCGAACAGGACGTGCTGGACTCTCGGAGAGCACGGGGAACTTGGTGCGCGGAGCCGGGACAGGACGTGCTGGACTCTCTGAGCGCACAGGGAACTTGGTGCGCGGAGCCGGGACAGGACGTGCTGGACTCTCTGAGCGCACGGGGAGCTTGGTGCGCGGAGCCGGGACAGGACGTGCTGGACTCTCGGAGCGCACGGGGAGCTTGGTGCGCGGAGCCGGGACAGGACGTGTAGAAACAACTACACGGACTGGGATCTTGGAACGCAGAACAGGGATCTTGGAACGTGGAACAGGGATCTTGGAACGTGGAACAGGGATCTTGGAACGTGGAACAGGGATCTTGGAACGTGGAACCGGGATCTTGGAACGTGGAACCGGGATCTTGGAACGTGGAACAGGGATCTTGGAACGTGGAACCGGGATCTTGGAACGTGGAACCGGGATCTTGGAACGTGGAACCGGGATCTTGGAACGTGGAACAGGGATCTTGGAACGTGGAACCGGGATCTTGGAACGTGGAACCGGGATCTTGGAACGTGGAACCGGGATCTTGGAACGTGGAGAAACCTCCACCCGGACCTGGGACCTGATACGGAGAGCCGACACCATACCTCCAGCTAGCTCACTAACCCTGGCCTCATGGGTGAGTGGAGCTGGAATCTCTCGGACTGGGCTGTGGATTCGTACCGGAGATTCTGCCCGTAGGACCACAGGATAACATGGACCCAAAAGGCGCACTGGAGGCCTGGCTCGCAGAGCTGGCACCACTCTCCCAGGTAGCACACAGACCTCGGCCCGACCAATGAGTGGCGCTGGGATCTCTCGCACTGGGCTGCGGACACGTACCGGAGACACCGCACACGGAACTGGAGCAGGATATCCGGGTCCCAGGAGACGTACCGGGGACTTAGTGCGCAGCGATGGCACCACTCTTTCTGGCTGCACCCTTATTTTCCCCCGACTGATGAGTGGAGCGGGAATCACTCGCACCGGCCTCTGAATCCCTATAGGGGAAACCGTGCGCAACACTGCATAGCACGGCCTCCCTTCGCTGCGACGCTCTCCCTACGCTCTCTCCATAAAGCACGAGGAGTTGGCTCAGGAGTCCCTCCTGAACCGGCCAACCCCCTCGTGTGCCCCCCCCCAAAAGTTTCTTGGGGCTGCCTTACGGGCTTCCGTGCCAGGCGAGTTCCAATGAACTTTTCTCTCTCCGGGTCCATACGCCATATAAGTCCTCATAGCTCCCACGCTCAGTCCTCGCACACCTGCGCTGCTCCTTTTCCCAAGAGCTAAGCTCCCGGGTCTCTCGCTGCTTGGTCTTTTGTGGGTGGGTTATTCTGTCACGATTCACTTCTGAGGGGACAGACCAAGACGCAGCGATGTAGCCAGAATACATGATTTAATTATAATACACGGGACAGAACGAAAACAAAACAAAGAAACGATGAACAAGACGAGAGCCCTAACGCTAAATGCTAAACTATACACAAAGAGAACTAAACCTAACCACGACGGAAGAACCCTAACTAAACCTCGAACGGAGAAACCTAACTAGACAAGAACCTGATGAACCTAACATAATCATGACATGAACATACAATAACCCACGAAACTAAGGTGCAATTCCCAAACATATAAATGGTTCCCAATTAGAGACAACGAGACTCAGCTGCCTCTAATTGGGAGCCATTAACCCAACATAGAACTAGACACCATAGAACTGTGAAAACCCCTAAACCAAAATGAACCCAAAACGCTCTAGCCTGTAAACCCAGGCCTGGGCGTTACAGACATACCCAGATGGTTTCTTTGCCTCACTGGCACTGTCTGCCATCTGCTGGAGAAAGAAGTAAGAAAGCAATGTACCTACACCATATTCTTACTATATTCTTGCCAATTAAGTTTACTAGTTATTAGACCATTTTAATTGGTAATGAAGGTAAGTCCTTACAATTTCAGCCTTTGCCCTTCTTGTAATCATATTAATACATACTATTGTCATCTGAGTTAAGATATCTGTTCTTTTACATATGCATATTTTGTTGAGTCAGCATTGCCAAAGAAGGCCCTATTGAATACCACATTACTGTTAGGGCTGCGTACTGGTGGCACAGAAGTCAGGCGCAGGAGAGCAACTTGAAACGTGGTTGTTTTAATAGGACCAAATAAACGGTAGAAAACAACACGAGAATAAATGGGCACAAAATACCCGTAGCGCACCAGTAACATGACGTGCAACAAACTCCCGCTCAAACAGCGCACTGTCTGACCGATCCCAGGATGACCAGAGGAGGGTGACGTGTGGGCCCAATAGATCAACCAGTCACGAACAGCAGACGGAACGTACAGACGCCCAGTGGGACACTGGACGGGAGCGGGCTCTGCACATAGCGCCTGCTCTATGTCCGTGTCCAGCTCCCACACTACCGGCGCCACCAGGCAGGAGGCGGGGAGTATGGGAGTGGGATCCATGGGCTGCTCCTCTGTGTCATACAGCCCGGGACAATGCATCTGCTTTCACATTCTGGGAACCTGGTCTGTATGAAAGGGTAAACACAAAACGGGTGAAAAACATGGCCCACCTTGCCTGACGAGGGTTCAGTCTCCTCGCTGCCCGGATGTACTACAGATTGCGGTGGTCAGTCCAGATGAGAAAAGGGTGTTTAGCCCCCTCAAGCCAATGTCTCCACGCCTTCAAGGCCTTGACGACAGCCAACAGCTCCCGGTCCCCCACGTCATAGTTCCGCTCCACCGGGCTGAGCTTCTTCGAAAAGAAGGCACAGGGGCGAAGCTTCAGTGGCGTACCCAAGCTCTGAGAGAGCACAGCTCCTATCCCAGCCTCGGACGCGTCCACCTCCACTATGAATGCCAAAGAGGGATCCGGATGGGCCAGCACGGGAGCCGAGGTAAACAGAGCCCTCGGGTGACTAAAAGCCCTGTCCGCCTCAGCCGACCACTGCAAACGCACTGGGCCCCCCTTCAGCAGTGAGGTAATGGGAGCCGCTACCTAACCAAAACCTTGGATAAACCTCCGTTAGTAGTTGGCAAACCCTAAAAACCGCTGCACCTCCTTTACCGTGGTTGGTGTCGGCCAATTACGCACGACAAATGCGGTCACTCTCCATCTCCACCCCTGAGGTGGAAATGCGATACCCTAGGAAAGAGACGGACTGCTGGAAAAACAAGCATTTCTCAGCCTTGACGTACAAGTCATGCTCCAACAGGCGACCAAGCACCCTGCGCAACAGAGACATATGCTCGGCGCGTGTAGCGGAGTATATCAAAATGTTGTTGATATACACCACTACACCCTGCCTGTGCAGGTCCCTGAAGATCTCGTCTACAAAGGATTGGAAGACTGATGGAACATTCATTAACCCGTACGGCATGACGAGGTACTCATAATGCCCTGAGGTGGTACTAAACGCCGTCTTCCACTCGTCTCCCTCCCGGATACGCACCAGGTTGTAAGCGCTCCGGAGATCTAGTTTGGTGAAGAAGCGCTCCCCGTGCATTGACTTAATCGCTGTGCCTATTAGGGGCAGTGGGTAACTATACCTCACAGTGATCTGGTTCAGACCTCGATAGTCAATACACGGGCGCAGACCTCCTTTCTTCTTCCACACAAAAAAGAGTGGTTGTTTTAATAAGACCAAATAAACGGTACAAAACAACAGGAGAATAAATGGGCACAAAATACCCGTAGCGCACCAGTAACATGACGTGCAACAAACTAACTATACAAACAATTCCGGACAAGGACATGTGGGAAACAGAGGGTTAAATACACAACGTGTAATTAATGGAATTGAAACCAGGTGTGTGGGAAGACAAAACAAATGGAAAAAATAAAAAATGGATCGATGATGGCTAGAAGACCGGTGACGCCGACCGCCGAACGCCGCCCGAACAAGGAGAGGCACCGACTTTGGCGGAAGTCGTGACAATTACAGTCCTAATACCCATCAAATCTAGCTGTAAAACCCGGAAATGGTTCCAATCGTTTTTTCACAATTCATTTTTGTGTCAGGGATTTTAGAACTTCTTCATACAAGGTCTGTGTTTTGAATTAGACCATTTGCATTTGTGAATATGAAATTGACCTAGTATTATTAGCAGTTGAATTAAATATACTACATCTTTATCTATGTCAGAATTTCTGAAATAAATAATTATATCAAAACCATTAAATAGTACAACCGGTCCTATTTTATTTTGTAACAAAATTCTGTATGTTAATCCCAGAAATTTTACTATAAATACAGGCAAAAAACAAATGCAAAATCGTCTCCTTCTCCATTCCACAGAAATCACATTTATAGTCAATATTCAACTTGAATCTTTCCAAAACATGTTTCACAGGATAAATTCTATGTAACATTTTAAATGAAACTTCCTTTACCTTGTTACTGATACAATATTTGTTAGCAATTTTCCATGCTTTCCCTCATTGTATGTCACCATAGATATAGATATAATCTTGCTGAGGGAATTCAAAATCTAACTTTTTTCACTTTATAAGTGAATTTAAACAATATGTCACTACTTTAACTACAATTAAAAACAAAAAGGTAATTAAAACTTGTTGTATTATTAATGAATATGATTTGTTTGTTTGGGATTCCTGGCAATGTAAATAGTTTGTATGTATGCTTGTTTGCATGTGACTATTCCTCTTTTGTTTGTTGATATTTGTTAATAAAAAAAAAAAATATATACATATAAATATATATATATATATAAAAAAAAGATGAGACTACATTGGGACGAATGGAGTGGGTGGAGTAGAAAGTGTTGCTGGGCACATAGACCTCAGTCCCCCATTAAATAACATATATAGATTCTACAGTCTCTAGTGAGTAACCTCAATCCCACTTTTACTTCTGCACCTAGAGTATTTTTCTAAGCCAATATGTAAGCCAATATAATAACATAATAACAATATAATAAGCCAATATGTACTGTATTGCATATACAGTGTATTTCATTGGGGGAATTTATTTGACCCAAATAAAACCCAAATAAAAGTGCAAATGTCACTTAAATATAAAAAAAATAATAAAAGTCTGTGTTTTGTGTAGGCTTACTCTGGCGTGACGTTTTGATAACCACGCAAATCTCTCTCGGACAAGTTAACTTTCACCTGTAATTACCCCCCAAAAACGAAATGCTAATTTGACGCTAATGTGGCTATCATACAGAACTACACATCTTGTGGCAAGCTTTGACGTCATCCCTCAAGGCACATTTCTCTATGCAAACTCATCTACAAGTAGCAAGTAACCTAGCAAGTAGACATTATAGTCTTATTAGTTTCTCGTGTAAATAATTGAGTTTATTTCTCGTGTGTGTACTTTTTTTTAGCATTTTTCAAATTACCTAGCTAACTACTTTATCATGTTTTAATTACTTGAATTTTGCTAACTTTAGTACTCTCCGTCGATCAGTAGCAAGGACGGTTCTGTGCTACAGTCACTGGCGGTTCTAGGGGGTGGGGGGGGGCCAGTGCCCTGTGACAACAATTTTGGACCCCTTGTGGCCCCCTAATTGTGGAGTATGAAATAATTTTTGCATAACTAATTTTTGCTATCGTTCTTTTTTTACATCCGTTATTAGACAGTGGCAACGCGGGAACACTTATTAAACCCACACATTTACTAGAGGGACATGGTCTTTTGCCTGCTAATGCCTGCAATGAAGTGAAGAAAACGATATGACAACAATAACGTCTAATGTAACTGGCCCCTCTAACAGTACAACTGGCCCCAGCTTGGCCCCCCCAGTTGAAAGGGTCTAGAACCTCCACTGGCTACAGTATGTACCGGTTTGTAACCACTACTCCGATAAGCACACATGCATTTTATTGTTTTCCGACCTCTGTAAGCGAGAGGCATCACTGGAGCCATGTGATAAGGTAAGCCCTGTTTGCTAGCTGCTAACAAGCAATTTTGGTTAGGTCAAAGATCTGTGCTTAGCTAGGTGCGTATGACAATTTGCTAGATAACCACCGTCTGAAGTTACGTGTACAACGCATGTGGCAAACTAGCCTGACACAGCAGTGAAATTTTACCTTTACAAACATCCCATGTCACAGATTTAGGACCTGAATGTAGAAATCGTGGTCTGCTGGCCAGTGCCCAAAATCTTTAAATTACATCTCTGCATATCATTCCCTTTCAGATGATCCCCCTATCACTGTTGGTCATCCTCAGTGACCTTACGGATGAGTGTTTTAACTTTCCTGCTGAGAATTAGAATCAGAAGCACAGTCATATAGCTCATCGCAATACTTCACCTCTTCAGGCAAAGGGTACCCTAGACTGTCCAAATCATCTAGTTGAGCATTCCAGATAATTCCTCTATCACAGCAGAAATTTGGTGCCGGAGGGGATGCCTGCTGTATTACGGGCTCCTAACCACCTGTGCTATTTTGTTTGTTTTTTCGCAACTTATTTTTTAAATTATTTTGTACATAATGTTGCTGCTACCGTCTCTTATGACCGAAAAGAGCTTCTGGACATCAGAACAGCGGTTACTCACCTCGAATTGGACAAAGATTTCTTTCTTTAACAAGTTCAACGCAAAGGAAATACTGCTTTCTCAAGACCAGGCCCAAATCCCTGTCATTTGGGTGAAGAAACGATGGAGAAAAAAGGCGGCGGAGGTCGGTGCAAGTGAGTAAACCTCCACTACCATCCATACTATTGGCCAACGTGCAATCATTTGAAAATTTATGATCTACGATTAAGACTATCCTACCAACGGGACATTAAAAACTGTAATATCTTATGTTTCACTGAGTTGTGGTTGAACAATGACACAGTTAATATAGAGCTGGCTGGGTTTTCCATGCATTGGCAGGACAGGGAAACTACGTTTGGTTAGACAAGGGGGTTTCTGTCTATTTGTCAATAACAGCTGGTGCGTGTTGTCTAATATTAAAGAAGTCTCGAGGTATTGCTCACCTGAGGTAGAGTACCTTATGATAAGCTGTAGACCACACTATCTACCAAGAGAGTTTTCATCTATATTATTCGTAGCCATCTATTTACCACCACAAACCGATGCTGGCACTAAGACCGCTCTCAACGAGCTGTGTAAGGCCATAGGCAAACAAGAAAATGCTCATCCAGATCCGGCACTCCTAGTGACCGGGAATTATAATACAGGCAAACTTAAATCCGTTTTACCTCATTTCTACCAGCATGTCACATGTGCAACCAGAGGAAAAAAAATTAAGATCACCTTTACTCCACACATAGACGCATACAAAGGTCTTCCTCGCCCTCCATTTGGCAAATCTTACTATAATTCTATCCTCCTGATTCCTGCTTACAAGTGAAAACTAAAGCATGAAGTACCAGTGACTCGCTCAATACGGAATTGGTCAGATGACGCGGATGCTACGCTACAGGACTGTTTTGCTAGCTGTAGTGGGGCTGTAGTGGGGCTGTAGAGGAGCAGGTCGAGAGTTTCAAGTTTCTTGGTGTCCACATTACCATCAAACTATCATGGTCCAAACACACCAAGACAGTCGTGAAGAGGGCACAACAACACCTTTTCCCCCGCAGCAGACTGAAAAGATTTGGCATGGGTTCTCAGATCCTCAAAAAGTTATACAGCTGCACCATCGAGAGCATCCTGACCGGATGCATCACCGGCTGGTATGGCAACTGCTCGGCATCTGACCGTAAGGCGCTATAGAGGGTAGTGCGTACGACCCAGTACATCATTGGGGCCAAGCTTCCTGCCATACAGGAACTATATACTAAGCTGTGTCAGAGGAAGGCCCAAAAAATTGTCAAAGACTCCAGTCACCCAAGTCATAGACTGTTCTCTCTGCTACCGCACTGCAAGCGGTACCGGAGCGCCAAGTTTAGAATGGGCGGACCGGAAACCCAGTGACGACACTCGGGTCTGTAGCTGCCATTTTCCGGGTGAAAAGAGAAATTTCCCTGTATTTACCAGAAAAGGTAGGTCATCCACAATGACAGAAGAGGAAGATCCAGACTGTTGATTGGGAAACAAAAACCAGCAATGAGGCATGAGGATTAGGTGTTGAGTATGATAAATAATGTTTCTTCTGTCCAGATAAAGATGGTGACACAGCATAAAAAAATACCTACCACTCACCAAATGTCTCTTTGTTTTCCAGTCCAACAGGATTGCATCCCTCAGACTGTATGATGCATGGACATTCTGTGTCAGTATGATCCAGTTGTGGAGACTACAGCAGATCGAGCCTGTGGACGGACAGGTCAGTAACTCATCAAATATGATAGAATTTTGTGTAAAACATAGAATTGGTAGATGCATAGAAATTGTTACTTCATGTCCACTTTTCCCCATGTTTTAGACATGAGGAGTGACATGCGGAAACGTCAGGCTCACCCCACGAGAAGCAGTAAATGATCAACGCCACCCTTCGCAAGGAGATCTGCTGGAAGTGATGTACTCTCACTCTGGGGGTAAGACATCATTTAAATATCACAGATATAAATTCCCACTGTGCCCATGATACAATGCGATGTGAATTGTGTTGTACTACTTAAAGAAACGGAGGAGGTGCACTCAGACCATTCTGTGTCAGTGTGATCAGGTCGCAGTTGTAAATGAGAACTTGTTCTCATCTGGCCTACCTGGTTAAATAAAGGTGAAATAAATAAATAAAAGACCAGTCTTTGTAAATGAACTTACTTCAGTTGGCTGTTTTGACCAAAACTTGAATGTAATATAATCTATTATAGGAGCCTATTTTTTTTGTGTGATCTTTATTAATTGTTCACTTGTTTTTCAAGAATGTCAGATACAGACATGGGACTTGAGACTTTAGCAAGTAAGACGCGGGGTGAGAAATAATTTGAACACTGTGCCCATAATAAAGTTAACTACATTACTTTAGTTAAACAAGATGTTATACAACCTACCATTATGCAAGATGCTACACATTACAACCTACAATTATACAAGATGATATACAACCTACCATTATACAAGATTTTATACAACCTACGATTTTACAAGATGTTATACAACCTACCGTTATTCACGATTTTATACAGCCTACCATTATACAATACATTATACAACCTACCATTATACAAGATGATGTACATTACAATCTACCATTATACAAGATGTTATACAACCTACCGTTATACACGATTTTATACAGCCTACCATTATACAATACATTATACAACCTACCATTATACAAGATGATGTACATTACATCCTACCATTATACAAGATGATATACAACCTACCATTATACAAGATGTTATACAACCTACGATTTTACAAGATGTTATACAACCTACCGTTATACACGATTTTATACAGCCTACCATTATACAATACATTATACAACCTACCATTATACAAGATGATGTACATTACATCCTACCATTATACAAGATGATATACAACCTACCATTATACAAGATGTTATACAACCTACCATTATACAAGATGTAATACATTACAACCTACCATTATACAAGATGTTATACAACCTATCATTATACAAGATGTTATACAACCTACCATTATACAAGATGTTATACAACCTACCATTATACAAGATGTAATACATTACAACCTACCATTATACAAGATGTTATACAACCTACCATTATACAAGATGTAATACATTACAACCTACCATTATACAAGATGTTATACAACCTACCGTTATACAAGATGTTATACAACCTACCATTATACAATATACTATACAACCTACCATTATGCAAGATGATACATTACAACCTACCATTATACAAGATGTTATACAATCTACCATTATACAATATACTATACAACCTACCATTATACAGGATGTTATACAACCTACCATTATACAAGATATTATACAACCTACCATTATACAATATGTTATACAACCTACCATTATACAAGATGTTATACAACCTACCATTATACAAGATGTTATACAACCTACCACTATACAAGATGTTATACAACCTACCATTATACAAGATGTTATACAACCTATCATTATACAAGATGTTATACAACCTACTATTATACAAGATGTTATACAACCTACCATTATACAAGATGTTATAAAGCCTACCATTATACAATATGTTATACAACCTACCATTATACAAGATGTTATACAACCTACCATTATACAATATACTATACAACCTACCATTATGCAAGATGATACATTACAACCTACCATTATACAGGATGTTATACAACCTACCATTATACAATATACTATACAACCTACCATTATACAGGATGTTATACAACCTACCACTATACAAGATATTATACAACCTACCATTATACAATATGTTATACAACCTACCATTATACAAGATGTTATACAACCTACCATTATACAAGATATTATACAACCTACCATTATACAATATGTTATACAACCTACCATTATACAATATGTTATACAACCTACCATTATACAATATGTTATACAACCTACCACTATACAAGATGTTATACAACCTACCATTATACAAGATGTTATACAACCTATCATTATACAAGATGTTATACAACCTACTATTATACAAGATGTTATACAACCTACCATTATACAAGATGTTATAAAGCCTACCATTATACAATATGTTATACAACCTACCATTATACAAGATGTTATACAACCTACCATTATACAATATACTATACAACCTACCATTATGCAAGATGATACATTACAACCTACCATTATACAGGATGTTATACAACCTACCATTATACAATATACTATACAACCTACCATTATACAGGATGTTATACAACCTACCACTATACAAGATATTATACAACCTACCATTATACAATATGTTATACAACCTACCATTATACAAGATGTTATACAACCTATCATTATACAAGATGTTATACAACCTACTATTATACAAGATGTTATACAACCTACCATTATACAAGATGTTATAAAGCCTACCATTATACAATATGTTATACAACCTACCATTATACAAGATGTTATACAACCTACCATTATACAATATACTATACAACCTACCATTATGCAAGATGATACATTACAACCTACCATTATACAGGATGTTATACAACCTACCATTATACAATATACTATACAACCTACCATTATACAGGATGTTATACAACCTACCACTATACAAGATATTATACAACCTACCATTATACAATATGTTATACAACCTACCATTATACAAGATGTTATACAACCTACCATTATACAAGATATTATACAACCTACCATTATACAATATGTTATACAACCTACCATTATACAATATGTTATACAACCTACCATTATACAAGATGTTATACAACCTACCACTATACAAGATGTTATACAACCTACCATTATACAAGATGTTATACAACCTATCATTATACAAGATGTTATACAACCTACTATTATACAAGATGTTATACAACCTACCATTATACAAGATGTTATAAAGCCTACCATTATACAATATGTTATACAACCTACCATTATACAAGATGTTATACAACCTACCATTATACAATATACTATACAACCTACCATTATGCAAGATGATACATTACAACCTACCATTATACAGGATGTTATACAACCTACCATTATACAATATACTATACAACCTACCATTATACAGGATGTTATACAACCTACCACTATACAAGATATTATACAACCTACCATTATACAATATGTTATACAACCTACCATTATACAAGATGTTATACAACCTACCACTATACAAGATGTTATACAACCTACCACTATACAAGATGTTATACAACCTACCATTATACAAGATGTTATACAACCTACTATTATACAAGATGTTATAAAGCCTACCATTATACAAGATGTTATACAACCTACCATTATACAATGTGTTATACAAGAGTCCCATAGGGTGGTGAACAATTGGCCCGGGTTAGGGGAGTTTTTGGCCAAGGCGGCTTTACTTGGCTAATCGCGCTCTAGCGACTCCTTGTGGCCCGGGCCGGGCGCCTGCAGAACACATCTTTATTAATTAACTGATGGACCCCTGACTAACATAAAAAATTGGTAGTAATGTCTGCTTTCCTCAAACCAGAGATATCAGCAATAAGCTATGTGCCTTCTATAGACCCATGTCACTGTTATTGATGTGAATACATTATCAGGGTGAATACATTATTTATTGGAGTTGCTGTAAATGAGAATGTGCTCTCACTCAGTCAACTTACTTGATAAACTTGCCTTGTTCCGTTCAGCTCCTAGTGAAGCAAAGTTGCTCAATGGTGCATGTCCAGGGAACTCTGTTCTGGTTTATGTCCAGGGAACTCTGTTCTGGTTTATGTCCAGGGAACTCTGTTCTGGTTTATGTCCAGGGAACTCTGTTCTGGTGCATGTCCAGGGAACTCTGTTCTGGTGCATGTCCAGGGAACTCTGTTCTGGTGCATGTCCAGGGAACTCTGTTCAGGTGCATGTCCAGGGAACTTTGTTCTGGTGCATGTCCAGGGAACTCTGTTCTGGTGCATGTCCAGGGAACTCTGTTCTGGTTTATGTCCAGGGAACTCTGTGCTTGTGCATGTCCAGGGAACTCTATTTTGGTTTATGTTCAATGAACTCTGTTCTGGTGCATGTCCAGAGAGCTTTGTTCTGGTTTATGTCCAGGGAACTCTGTTCTGGTGCATGTCCAATGAACTCTGTTCTGGTGCATGTCCAGGGAGCTTTGTTCTGGTTTATGTCCAATGAACTATTTTCTGGTGCATCTTCTGTGACATGGATTGAATGTAGCCCTAAAATACGGTACAATTTCAGATAATCTATTATATCTTCCTCTATAGACTCTTGGCCCAGCACTACAGCCCCATGAACTGCGGTTTGAGGTCTGTCAGTTCCGTTTATTCATCACAAGATGGCGGTACTGATCAGCAAGCACTACAACAGTCTTTAACAGTCCTCCTACACTGCAGTGTGGTCAGATGAAATTAGGAATTTACTCATAATCATTTGTTTTTGTTCATTGAGCTCATGATCAATTTGTTCATTGAGCTCTAGTGCTTTAATAAGTCTAGAAATAAATAAAATAAATCACAGACAGGTATTTTTTAACTAGGCAAGACAGTTAAGAACAAATTCTTATTTACAATGATGGCCTACCCCAGCCAAACCCTAAACCAGACGATGCTGGGTCAATTGTGCGCCGCCCTATGTGACTCCCAATCACGGCTGGTTGTGATACAGCCTGGAATGGAACGGCTCTAGCACTAAGATGCAGTGTCTTAGACCGCTGCACCACTTGGGAGCCCTGATCAATCCATGCTTTTATGTATCTGTTGCATATAAAAAGTTGCATTTTCTGCCTGATATTTACGACTGAGGTTCAAAGCATGATCTACAGTTCCACCCAAGTGACAGTTGGAGTCGAGATACATGAAAATACAACAATCTTTTTTTGTGTGAAGATGAGGGGACAGATTGGCAATCTAAAGACTAAAGAACAAATAAAGCATAAAAGTGTTAAAAGTGTCCCTTTGTATGTCTTCAAAAAAACAATAATAATGAATAATGAATAATAATTACCACGATCAGGTTTGGTCCAGGGCTGTTAAAATCTACATGTGTGTCAGAGAGGTGACTATTTCTAGAGAGACAATGAGACACTGCATCTCCATCTGGATCATATTCCTTGTGGATCATCAACAGGAACCATAGAAATACAACTAAAAACGTAATGTATACAAAGGACACATGTCTCTCAACTGGAATTGAGAGCCATGTCCACTCTGAACATTACATGTATATATGCAAGGTGCATCGTGCCGTACCTCAGGTGTGGAAATATAGTTCATCTTCTGTCAGCCAAACCATCTGGCTATAGCTTTTTCCTAAGAGTATACTTAGCTAAACGTGTTTGATTTGCTTTTTCCTAAGAGTAGACTTAGCTAGATGTGTTTGTATTTCTTTTTCCTAAGAGTATACTTAGCTAGATGTGTTTGCATTGTTGTACAACTGACTAATAATGGTGACTTTAGCTAAGTAAACTCTTAGGAAAAAGCAATACAAACACATCTAGCTAAATGTGTTTGTATTGCTTTTTCCTAAGAGTTTACTTAGCTAGATGTGTTTGTATTGCTTTTTCCTAAGAGTTTACTTAGCTAGATGTGTTTGTATTGCTTTTTCCTAAGAGTTTACGATGTGTTTGATTTGCTTTTTCCTAAGAGTTTACGATGTGTTTGTATTGCTTTTTCCTAAGAGTTTACGATGTGTTTGATTTGCTTTTTCCTAAGAGTTTACGATGTGTTTGTATTGCTTTTTCCTAAGTAAACTCTTAGGAAAAAGCAATACAAACACATTTAGCTAAGAGTTTACTTAGGAAAAAGCAATACAAACACATCGTAAACTCTTAGGAAAAAGCAATACAAACACATCTAGCTAAGTAAACTGTTAGGAAAAAGCAATACAAACACATTTATCGAAGAGTTTACTTAGCTAGATGTGTTTGCATTGCTTTTTCCTAAGAGTTGATGTAGCTAAATGTGTTTTTATTGCTTTTTCCTAAGAGTTTACTTAGCTAAATGTGTTTGTATTACTTTTTCCAAAGAGTTTACTTAGCTAAATGTGTTTGTATTGCTTTTTCCTAAGAGTATACTTAGCTAAATGTGTTTGTATTACTTTTTCCTAAGAGTTTACTTAGCTAAATGTGTTTGTATTGCTTTTTCCTAAGAGTATACTTAGCTAGATGTGTTTGTATTGCTTTTTCCTAAGAGTATACTTAGCTAGATGTGTTTGTATCGCTTTTTCCTAAGAGTTTACTTAGCTAAATGTGTTTGTATTGCTTTTTCCTAAGAGTAGACTTAGCTAGATGTGTTTGTATTGCTTTTTCCTAAGAGTATACTTAGCTAAATGTGTTTGTATTGCTTTTTCCTAAGAGTATACTTAGCTAGATGTGTTTGTATTGCTTTTTCTTGAGTAGACGTAGTTAGATGTTAGCTAGTCACTTTAATAATGCCACTTTAATAATGTTTACATATCTTGCATTACTCATCTCATATGTATATACTGTATTCTATACTATCTATTGCAACTTAGCCTATGCCGCTCTGTCATTGCTCATCCATATATTTATATTTATAAATTCTTATTCCATTCCTTTACTTAGATTTGTGCATATTAGGTATTTGTTGTGGAATTGTTAGCTATTACTTGTTAGATTTTGCTGCACTGTCGGAACTAGAAGCACAAGCATTTTGCTACACTCGCAATAACATCTGCTAACCATGTGTACGTGACCAATAAAATGTTATGTTATTTGATGTTTGTAGTCAAAGTCAAAGTCAAAGTCACCATTATTAGTCAGTTGTACAACCGAATGCCTTCAACCGAAATGTGTCTTCCGCATTTAACCCAACCCCTCTGAATCAGAGAGGTGCGGGGGGCTGCCTTAATCGACTTCCACGTCTTCGGCGCCCGGGAACAGTGGGTTAACTGCCTTGTTCAGGGGCAGAACGACAGATTTTTCCCTTGTCAGCTCGGGGATTCGAACTTGCAACCCTCCGGTTACAAGTCCAACGCTCTAACCACTAGGCTACCTGCCTAGTGTATTTCATTTGACTGTGTTGAATACTGTGTGTAGGTCCAAGGAGGTGTGGGTTTCATGACTACATGAGTGTTTCTACATACCCTGCCCAGAAATTGCAGCCACAGATTAACAAAGGAGAATGAATGTCTTAGCCCCAGCACTTTCTACAGTAGGCGTCAGCACAGAGACCATGTATGGGTTGAAATGCCCTGCACTAAAATGTATGTCTCTCTAAAGCAGATGTAAGAGGAAAAATGTGTGCTCACACAACCATGTACAATCGTAGACCCCCCCCCCAGGGGCCAAATACCAGTGGTGTTCTGTTTTTTTCCTGGGCCTAATACATTAGTGCACATCGTAGCAAAATGTTTTGAAACGGAAAACGAAAACACATCTTTCTTGTTGGAAAAGTTTGAGTAGTTTCAGTCTGTTTTCTTCTGTTTGGTTCCTAGTGAATACAACCCTGGCATCGTAAGGCTCACTCCCCCTGGTGTCCCCATGAAAAAGCTCTGAGGTGACGTTTCATTTAATTTCATTCACTTTTATCATTTTTGTACAGAAGAGATTTATACATTGGGTAAGTATGGATCATAATAAACATTCTCTCAACAAGAGGTTTTCCAAATACACCAACACCATCGGATGAGTAAGAATCCGTCATTTACAGAATGCAACACTACAATATGTACAGCTTAATAAATACATGGTTGTAAACAGAGACAAATGAGACAAATCCATTAACAGGTAAGGTCGTCCGGTGAGGCAAGCAAAAAAAAACACAACAAAAAGATGGCCCGAGAAATGGAAGTGTAAAGAAATATACCATTACCCAATAATAAAATGTTAACATTTTTACTTTAAAATCCGGATTCAAGTCTTTTCAATGTGGACATGTTTCCTTTTTTCCCATGTCTGACAGAAGTGTTTATTATAAGCATAGAAATATAATGGCTATAGAGTGACTATTCTAGTCATTCTATTTCTATGGTCTAAGTACATCATATCACCAGAACAGGAACAAAGAGTGTATTTTGCGAGTCCACATCATGTTGTTACGCTACAGGTTGTGCGCTCTACAGTGCTGTCTTACTTAGGATGGCCAAACTGTGACAAAAACAAAGAATCCATGGCAACACTATTAACCACCTGTGTCTATATAATGCATTCATAGAGCCTTCTTTCACACCCATAATGGACTATAAGAATGGGCTTTCCTGGTTAAATAAAGGTTTAATAAAACATATATTTTTTATAAGCATTCATAACAGCTCATAACTCCTTAAATAGCCTTTATGAGGCTTCATAATGCATTACTACATGTGACTCAAAGACAGTGTTACCAAATCAATAAATATAAATAAAGAAATATTAAAAACCAACACAGAAACCACTTGACTTAATGGTGTGTGCTGCATTGTGCAAGTCCAGCAGGGGAGAAGAAGAAGTTTTGGCAAAAATAAAAAAGCAATATAGGGGTTGAACTGACATGTCATCCATATCTAGTTCTTCCCCACAAAATGACAAATATATTGCAATATGAAATCTAAAACATAAAGAATCTGCAATTACTGTGCTACTACTTCAATTTAGTGGAATTCTTTCCGAATACCATGGATTATATGGGATTGTGTCCTCATATGAGGCATGACATGTATGGAAGAGTCTGTTAATGGTTTTGATGCTAGCAGTACAATTATATACATATACACACATACCTATGAACTATTCAAATATGAAAGGTAGATTTTAAAACTATGCAGGTGATTTTCAATGTTCAATGTGAAATCCAATAAGACAAAATAATAATAATAATAATAATAATAATGAAAAAGAACAAAGGCAAATATTGTCAAAGTGTTTGTCATTCTAGTAATCCTTATTGGATGGATGCTAGACAGTTGAAATAGGCAAATTGAAGAGAGACGTGAGATATTGATGTATTACAACACAAAGGGTCAGATCCAGAGCCTTAGCCCATACAACACAACCAGGTATACATGTGTTGGAACACTTTAGAATACAGTCACTATTTTCATTTGACAAATATTTCTATTTTTGCAATACAATAAGAGTGTACATGAATACACCCTTGTTATTTGTTTTGTGTAAAACAACATCGGTTTTATCACTAGCTCAAGTCCATTTGTACTTCAGATGAATAAAGTTTTGAAATGATGAAATATAGAAGTTATGGCCATGTGACTACAAGCTAAAGTGATACAGATATCACTGATAACTGATGAGTGTTTATGGAAGCTAACTGAAGGTCAATGAGGGTTATTCAGAATCCTTAACAGCTGAGAAAAATGTACCACCCTATTTCAAAACAGATTTAACAATGTGTAGATAGACTGGAGAGTCTATTTGGATAGTATATTTGGTTGGACAGAACTAAATCACTACATACTCAGGATGTTAACAAGACCTACCAGTCATATTTAAACTGAAACATGGCCTACGTATATTATATACCATTACTATGTTCTTAAGGCCATTAGTTACCAGCTTCTTTCTGCTTTGAAAAATAAAAAGAGGTGGTACATTTAAAGCTACAGTAAAGTTAGAACCCCAACGCTCTCAAACAAAAAACCACACATGTTCATATAAGATGCCCCTATCTGAAATACCTGGGTGTGAAGATGAAGGATAGCAAAAGAAAGCAGACTGAGTGCAGAGAGCTTAGTTACATCCACTCAGGACAAGCACACATTCCCAGAAAGACCACACCCATTATGTTAGGGCATAACATATCTCTTCTTAAAAACAAAATCAAGTTTCAATGGATGCAATATATGACGAAGAAGATCTAATTGAACATCTTCCTCCGCTCTTTGCTCTCTCTCTCTCTTTCTCTCTCTCACTCTCTCCATTAACAAAAGTTATCTACAAAAAGATTTCAGTTTTACTACAATACAAAAACCGAGGAGGTCAAAAACAGCGTTTTCTACCAGTCTTGTTTCAAGGAAGACTTGAACTTTAGAAAAAAAGGTCTCTTTGAAATCCTCTTGCAAAGTATGTCTTTGTCTGTCTCTCCCTATAATATCCCTCATTGGTTTTTCAGATGGTATTAGTGGACTGGGGTCACCTTGCAGTCCAGTGGTCACCTTGCAATCCATCTTTTCCCCATCTGGCTGTCCTCCCATGATGCTACAGTTACGACTGTTCCAAGCATCTTGTGTGTTGCCCATGTGCTCAGTCTTGGAGTCAAAGAACACTTCCTGTTTACTTCCTGCATTGACAGGAAGTGGGAAGAGCTAGAGGAGAGGCGGGAGGTGGAGATTGGTCTTTGAACTCAAGGCGTCACCTCGCTCCCTATAGGCCGAACGAACCAAAAGGTAAACAAAAAAGGAGGCAAGAAAGTCGACTAAAATATTCCTGAGTGTAAAAGTGTGGAGCTCCAAGGGAGGGAGTCTTGGGGGGAGGGGAGGTGTGGGGTCTGTGCCCCCATATCGCCTCCATGTGGAGTGGAGTGAGGAGAAGACTGGGATTGAGGAGTGCAACGTGCGCTTTGGAACTCCCGATGACGCCACATCACCAACATTGTGGCGATTACTAGTATTCACCTCGTCCCTTGATTCGCCGTTGTAACGCAACAGTCTCTCTCTTGCAGTTTGGCAACCCACGCAGTTTCCACTGCTGCTATGTATCGGCCGCACTTTGCTTCTCCTCGCCCTCCTCCCCCTCTCCCTCCTCATCCTCCTCCTCCAACTCCGCCATACTTAGTTCCCTGCGTACCCCTTCACCCTCCTCCTCCTCTACCACTACCACCTCCTCTTCCTCCACCTCCTCTTCCGGCTGCTCGTCCAAATGGATCTCAGTGGATTCCGAGTCCTGCGTGCAGAGCGTTTTCGAGTTACAACTATTCTCCTCGTCTTCTTCTGGTTGACTTCCACTGTCTTTCTCCGTGTCCGACTCTCCGTCCTCTTCCAGGGTGAGCTCGAACTGGAACTTGTCCCCTCCGGGGGGACGTCCGCTGCCGTCGTCGGGTTCATCCGGGGCGGGCGAGGGGCTCTGGGGGATGATGCTCTGGTACCACTCCCTGTTGTCCTCCAGTGTGTCCAGGATGTCCTGAGCGTCAGGGTGCACCAGATCAGCCCAGGTCTCCCACAGAGGGTGGACGATGTAGTCGATGAACCCCACCTGGAGGAAGGAGAGAGGAGAGAAAATAAAATGAATATCAGCTTGTTTTGCTTAAATAACTTGTCTGGACTGATATAAACTTGCTTTGTGTGTGTGTGTGTGTGTGCTTTTGGTTTTACTATCCTTGTGGGGACCAGAAATAGGAGTAAAACAAGGAAAATTCGGACAAGTGGGCACAATTCGTCGGCCCCCACAAAGAAAGTGTCTATTTTAGGCTTAGGGGTTAGGTTCAGGGTCAGGGTTACAATTAGAGTTAGGGGTTAGGTTTAGGCTTAGAGTTAGGGGTTAAGATTAGGGAAAATAGGATTTTGAATTGGAATCAATTGTTTGGTCCCCACAAGAATAGTAAAACACGTGTGTGTGTGTGTCTACTTTACTGCATGTGTGTTTGTGCTTGTGTGTGTGTGTGTGTATATATATATACTGTATGTGTGTACTGTATTTACCTGGCTCTTCTGTACAGAGGCGTTGTGTTTGTCACACATGGGGCTGATCTCCATGCCTCTCTCCCTCTCCTTGTCCCCCTGGCTGAAGAACTCTTCCATAATGCGGTCGGTCCACTGGCGGTACAGCTGCAGGGGCTTGGTAGGGTTACTGAGATCCGCACAATGCACCATGTTCTGGAGGACCTGAGAGCGGGTGAAGAGAGAATTAGAATTTAAAACCCGAGTCCTCACATTTACTGAGGGAGCGTGCAATTGGCATTCTGATTGCAGGAATGTCCACCAGAGCTGTTGCCAGAGAATTGAACGTTAATTTCTCAACCATAAGTCCCCTCCAACATCATTTTATAGAATTTGGCAGTATGTCCAACCGGCCTCACAACCACAGACCACGTGTAACCACGCCAGCCCAGGACCTCCACATCCGGCTTCTTCACCTGCATGACCGTCTGAGACCAACTACCCGGACAGCTGATGAACCAAAGAAGTTCTTCACAAACTGTCAGAAACCGTCTCAGGGGAAGCTCATCTGTGTGCTCGTCATCCTCACCAAGTTCTTGACCTGACTGCAGTTTGGCGTCGTAATCGACTTCAGTGGGCAAATGCTCACCTTCGTTGGCCACTGGCACGCTGGAGAAGTGTGCTCTTCACGGATGAATCCGGGTTTCAACTGTACCGGGCAGATGGCAGACAGCGTGTATGGTGTCGTGTGGGCGAGCGGTTTGCTGATGTCAACAGTGCGAACATAATGCCCCATAGTGGCATTGGGGTTATGGTATGGGCAGGCATAAGCTACGGACAACGAACACAATTGCATTTTATCGATGGCAATTTGAATGAACAGAGATACCATGACGAGATCTTGAGGCTCATTGTCATGCCATTCATCCGACAGCATCATCTCATGTTTCAGCATGGTAATGCACGGCCCCATGTCACAAGGATTTGTACACAATTCCCAGTTCTTCCATGGCCTGCATACTCACCAGACATGTCACCCATTCAGCACGTTTGGGATGCTCTGGATCTACGTGTACAACAGCGTGTTCCAGTTCCCGCTATTTCCAACAACTTCGCACAGCCATTGAAGAGGAGTGGGGCAACATTCCACAGCCCACAATCAACAGCCTGATCAACTCTATGCGAAGCAGATGTGTTGTTCTGCATGAGGCACATGGTGGTCACACCAGCTATTGACTGGTTTCTAATCCACAACCTTACCTGTGACCAACAGATGCATACAGTATCTGTATTCCCAGTCATGTGAAATCCATAGATTAGGCTCTAATGAATCTTTGAAATTGTTGCATGTTGCGTTTTTATTTTTATTCAGTGTATATACACCTGCAAAAGAAACAACGGTTAAAAGGTAAACTGCAAACCTCTGGCATCATACTGCACATAAAACATTCTAAAGACCTCAAGAGAGAGAGCGAGAGAGAGCACTGGTGTTTCCCTCTGCCTCATGGCAACAACACCATTGAGAGAGAGAGAAAGAGATGGAGGGAGGGAGAGGATGAGAGGGTCAGGTAAAGATGTATTTTCATGGTAACTAAAAATATGTATTTTTCGAGTCAGTATACAACCTGACCATGACTACAAAAAAAATACGTTGTTGGAATCAGTTTTGCCTGCAGGGTGGCCATATATGTAGTATCAGTAACAGCCTACCTGTATTCTGTCGTTGTAGTTATCTAGTAGTAGCACTCCAGAGCTGGTGACTTTCTTGGTCTCCACCATGGTCTTCAGGTCAGCTAGGAGATTCATGTGCTTGGACATGTCAGTAGCTAGTACCTACAGAGACAAACGGCAACACGTTGGATTAGTTCAATTGGGTGCTAGGCTGGAACTCACTCACTCACTCATTAGCTAATTAATTAATTAATTAATTAATCAATCGATTCACTTGCTAAGTTAAGTTAATCCATCCATCTATTTATCCAACCATCCATCCAGCCACCCATCCATCCATCCATCCATCAACCCACTCACCATGTCTATGACCATCTTCCTGAGGGACTGCCGTTGTTTCTTGGTCAGGTTCTGGAAGATGTCACAGTTGTCTTCCTGCAGCAGCTTGAAGCCCACGGCCAGGTGGTGGTTCTCCAGGACAGACGAGTCATTGTACATGAGGGCCAGCTCCGAGTCTGGAGGGAAACAAACAGACAATACCAGCACATGGTTAGGAAGCTGTTTCTCTTTGAATATTATAGTAAGATACTTTTCCAAGGTATTATTTATTAGGTATTTATAAAGAAGCATGTACATTTTGGCAAGTGTGTGTAGATTTGATCTGGTATTTCTCTCTCGTTCTCTTTCTACACGTTGCACACTGAATAAAGTGAACCAAGTGAACCAAGCGAACCAAGTGAATAATGTGAATAAAGTGAATCAAATCAAACTTTATTTGCCACATGTGCAAAATACAACAAGTGTAGACTTCACCGTGAAATGCTTACTTTACAAGCCCTTAACTTCTTTGGGAGCAGCGCACGAGGTGACCGTTTTGGAGAGCCTGGCGTGCCCAAAGTAAAATGCCTCCCATTCAGGCCCAGAAAATAGGATATGCACATATTTAGTACCATTGGATAGGAAACACTCTGCATTTCCTAAAAGTGTTAACATTTTGTCTGTGAGTATAACAGAACGGATATGGCAGGCGAAAAACCCGAGGAATTTCTGTCCTGGAAAAAGTGGTTTTGACACATTGCCTCATTTAGAACCCCTCCCTTATGAAAATGCCCAAATAAGGGCATATGAATGCAGCACCTATTGCTTCCTCTGGATGTCAACAGTCTCGAGAAAGTGTTCTGATTCTTTTTTAGATGCTTTTAGAGCATAGAAGAAGACGAATAAGGAAGTGGCCACACAGATGTCAATAGAAGTAAACGCACGTTTACGGCTGGTGCGCTCTTTGTTTTTTTCCTTTCTTATCGCCCAGTTTATATTCCGGTTGAAATATTATACTATTTATACATAAAAGTGTTCCTAAGGATACATTTAAAATTATGTTTGATTGTTCTTGGACAAGTTTATAGGTATAAGTTGAACAAGTTCTCTTCATGTTTCAATGGAGGAGTCAACGCTATATTTTCTCATTATAACGCGCCAAACAAACGGAGACTTATGGATATAATACATTACTTTTTCTAACAAAAGAACCATGGATTGTCTTCGTTGGACACTTGGGAAGCCCTCAGCAGAAGTAGGTAATTGATTTGTTTTCGCTGTGAAATGTGTGAACCGTGAAGGCTTATGAATTTATGGTAATGGAAAAAATATGTTAGGTGCTACCCTCAAACAATCAAATGTGGTGCTATTGCCGTAAAGCCTTTTTGAAATCTGATAAAGCTGTGATATTGCCAAGAAGCAGAACTTTTGATGACTATGAAACACTTGTATATTGATGAATGTTTAATAATTCAACTTTTGGATTTAGAATTTGGTGCCTTGCATTTCACCGGGTAGTGTCGGGAGTGCCCCACCACTCCGTAAGAAGTTAACCAACAGTGCAGTTCAAGAAGAAGAAAATATTTACCAAGTAGGCTAAAATAAAAAGTAATAATAAAAAGTAGCACAATAAGAATAACAATAACCAAGAATCATGTGAATAATGTGAATAAAGTGAATCATGTTAATAAAGTGAATCCTGGGAATAAAGTGAATAATGTGAATAAAGTGAATAATGTGAATCATGTGAATAATGGCCCATGTTGACTCCAATGCTTCCCACTGTCGTGTCAAGTTGGCTGGATGTCCTTTAAGTGGTGGATCATTCTTGATACACATGGGAAACTGTTGAGAGTGAAAAACCCAGCAACGTTGCAGTTCTTGACACAGACCGGTGCGGCTGGCACCTACTTCCGTACCCCGTTCAAACGCACTTAAATCTATTGTCTTGCTCATTCACCCTGTGAATGGCATACATACACAATCCATGTCTCAAGAATTAAAAGTCCTTCTTTAACCCGTCTCATCTCCTTCATCTACACTGATTGAGGTGGACTTGATTGAGGACACTGATTGAGGTGAACAAGTCACGCATGCAGTCACACACACACAGTCACACACACACATAGTCACACACACACACAGTCACACACGCACACAGTCACACACGCACGCAGTCACACGCATGCACGCAGTCACACACGCATGCAGTCACACACAGGCACACACAGTCACACACGCACGCAGTCACACACGCACGCAGTCACACACACACACAGTCAAACATACACACCCACACGGCTTACAAAGGGTGGGTCCAATTCATTTGTTGCCTTGCCGGCAAAGCTAATACATGTTATGGCATATGACGATTGCATAACTGGGGAGGATTAAAATCAGTTCACTCTGCCTAGAGGACAGACAGTCCAATCCCAACATTGTATAATCTTATACTGAGAATTAGGTTTAAATAGGAATCCAATTACCCTTCATTCTATCTACAATACTGTTTAGCTTCAACTTGAGTTCATTTGTCTTTCAAGCCAACCATATTGTCATTGTCACACCAAACGTGTTCATGTCATTGTTCATAGGAGTTGGCTATACAGCATATACAGATCTGGGACCAGGCTTCATGGCAGATAATTGTAGTCCATGTATTCCATGTATTATATGTATTCCATCTATTATATGTAGTCCATGTATTATATGTATTATATGTATTCCATGTATTATATGTATTCCATGTAGTCCATGTAATCCATGTATTCCATGTATTATATGTATTCCATGTATTATATGTAGTCCATGTATTATATGTATTATATGTATTCCATGTATTATATGTATTATATTTATTCCATGTATTATATGTATTATATGTATTATATTTATTCCATGTATTATATGTATTCCATGTATTATATGTATTCCATGTATTATATGTATTATATTTATTCCATGTATTATATGTATTATATTTATTCCATGTATTATATGTATTATATGTATTATATTTATTCCATGTATTATATGTATTCCATGTATTATATGTATTATATTTATTCCATGAATTATATGTATTCCATGTATTATATGTATTCCATGTATTATATGTATTATATTTATTCCATGTATTATATGTATTATATGTATTATATTTATTCCATGTATTATATGTATTATATGTATTCCATGTATTATATGTATTATATGTATTCCGTGTATTATATGTATTCCATGTATTATATGTAATCCATATATTCCATGTATTATATGTATTCCATGTATTATATGTAATCCATGTATTATATGTATTCCATGTATTATATGTATTATATGTACTATGTACTATATGTCACGTGTGTGTGTGTGTGTGTGTGTGTGTGTGTGTGTGTGTGTGTGTGTGTGTGCACGAATGTGTGTGTGTGTGTGTGACAGATACGCAGACACACAGACAAACTTGAAGTCTTGGAATGATAGAAGTCTCTGTCTTCTACATGACCTCATGTAGAATCATCGCCTCCTATCTGCATGTCTAATGAGGGGGATTCCCCGCAGTGAGATGGATCAAAGTGTGTGTGTGTGTGTGTCCGTCTGTTTTCTCTACATGTGGGTGAGTATGTTTGTGTGCGCACGCATGTGTGTGTGGGGGATTAAAAGAGAGTTTATGAAATGCGCCAGTGTGTCAGCAGCAAACCCTTCTCACTATGGGTGTAAACCCAGAAGAGAGAAGCTCATGTTAAAACAGGAAACAGCACGGCACTGAAGGCAGACAAACTCATAACTGCACAGCATTGGAAAGGTCACTCACTGGTGCTGATGAGAAACTGGTTGGAGACCCCAGGGTGGTCGACGTCATGAATAGCACTGGCAAAGATGGCAGCTAGGATTTCCAGGTCTGTGAACACAGCCTGTGAAGAAAAGAGGTGGAATAATCTACATGAGTAGCACTTCAGAACAGAAATGGAACAAAAAGTTTCATACAATCTCACGGTATAACCTCACAATTTGTTGGGAACATGTCATTTTTGTTATCCGTTGCAAAATGTTTAAAAAATATATATATTACCTGCCCTAATGAACACAACTCAGGCTACATTTAAAGCCAGTTTTAAACAAGACAAATATAAAAACTAATATCATTAGTGTATGTTTAAAAGTCACATTTTTAACAAAACATAAGCTAAAATGTAAAAAGCATGTAACAGCACTGTATCAAATCCTCCCAACAAAGATTCCCCCCATAAAGCGACGGAGATGGTACATTCCCCTACCTCTAGAGCAGGCGTGGACAGGAGCACGTGAGTGGACTGGGTGACATCAGCAGCATGGATGCTATTGTGATAGGCTACGTCGCCGTGGTAATGGTCTTCTAGAGTCATCAGGTAGGTTATAAAGGTGTCTAATGGTATTTTGAATGTTTTTAATAAATCTCTTTCCTGAAAATGAGAGAAAAATGTGACACTGTCAAAACAAGAGGTTACAATAACAAACTGCTATTCACACATACATTCACGGACGCGCACACACATAGTTAGCTGTATAAATTCCGGCAAGGTAAAACAACAGTTTTTATAAAGGTTTTTATAATTGTATAAACGTCCTCACCTGGAAAATTGTGTACATCATGACTGTTAAAGGCCGGTTTCCTGAAAGCTCGGTGACTTTAAAAAGATTAAGGCCCCATTTATTGATGTCTTCAAGCTCCTGAAATCAGACATCAAGGCCATTTTAGACAGACCACTTTCACCCAAACACATCATAGGAGACAGTATACAGTATATATATATGCTGAACACAAATATAAACGCAACATGCAACCATTTCAAAGATTTTACTGTGTTACAGTTCATATAAGGAAATCAGTCAATTGACATAAATTCATTAGGCCCTAATCTATGGATTTCACGACTGGGAATACAGATATATGTGTGCATCTGTTGGTCACAGATACCTTAACAAAAAGGTAAGGGCGTGGATCAGAAAACCAGTCAGTATCTGGTGTAACCACCATTTGCCTCATGCAGTGTGACATCTCCTTCACATAGATTATGGCCTGTGGAATGTTGTCCCACTCCTCTTCAACGGATGTGCGAAGTTGCTGGAAATTGTCGGGAACTGGAACATGCCGTCGATCCAGAGCATCCCAAACGTGCTCAATGGTGACATGTATGGTAAGTATGCAAAAAATATCCCAACGCCCCAGGGCAGTGATTGGGGCCATTGGCCTGTGTAGGGTGCCGTCTTTTGGATGGGACGTTAAACGGGTGTCCTGACTCTGTGGTCACTAAAGATCCCATGGCACTTATTGAAGGAGTAGGGGTGTTCACCCCGGTGTCCTGGCTAAATTCCCAATCTGGCCCTCATACCATCATGGTCCCAGTTTACTATTGGCTCATTCATCCCCCTTCCTCTCCCCGGTAACTATTCCACAGGTCGTTGCTGTAAATGAGAATGTGTTCTCAGTCAACTTACCGGGTTAAATAAAATACACATTTTCCATAACTTAAATTATATCAGGCATAAGCTGGAATTCAATCGAAACGGCATTGTAGGTAAATCTTCACTGTCTGGGATAAATAACGTAAAGATGACAACAGTCTAATAACTGAGGTCCAACAATCCAACAACTGACAACTGAGGTCTAACAGTGACAACTGAGGTCCAACAATCCAACAACTGAGGTCTAACAGTCTGGCAACTGAGGTCTAGCAGTCTGACAACTGAGGTCTAACAATCTGACAACTGAGGTCTAGCAGTCTGACAACAGAGGTCTAGCAGTCTGACAACTGAGGTCTAGCAGTCTGACAACTGAGGTCTAACAGTCTGACAACTGAGGTCTAGCAGTCTGACAACTGAGGTCTAGCAGTCTGACAACTGAGGTCTAGCAGTCTGACAACTGAGGTCTAGCAGTCTGACAACTGAGGTCTAGCAGTCTGACAACTGAGGTCTAACAGTCTGACAACTGAGGTCTAGCAGTCTGACAACTGAGGTCTAACAGTCTGACAACTGAGGTCCAACAGTCTGACAACTGAGGTCTAACAGTCTGACAACTGAGGTCCAACAATCCAACAACTGACAACTGAGGGACAAAAAACTAAATCCAGTATCATCTTAATAATAAGGTGTATCTTCACAGCTACACAACTACTTTTTAGCATCGGGTGTTCATACCACATGGCATGTTTGATTGAATCCAGCCCATCTCCCTTGTTTCCACATGCCCCTTGTGTCAATCAGCAAACCACAGTGGTGTAACATCACAGAGGTGACCCTTTAAGGCATCCTATTGGTGTACCATCACAGAGGTGACCCTTTAAGGCATCCTATTGGTGTACCATCACAGAGGTGACCCTTTAAGGCATCCTATTGGTGTAACATCACAGATGTGACCCTTTAAGGCATCCTATTGGTGTACCATCACAGAGGTGACCCTTTAAGGCATCCTATTGGTGTACCATCACAGAGGTGACCCTTTAAGGCATCCTATTGGTGTACCATCACAGAGGTGACCCTTTAAGGCATCCTATTTCCTGGATCTCAATAGAATCAATGTAGTCCTCATCACTGTGTGGGACATCTACTACGTCATCAACTTGATCAAATCAATTTCAGCCTAAATCTCGATCGGTGATGAGTGCTAGAAGTTTAATAAGCACTACAACATGGTCTAGCTCTGGTGTCAATCTCTAGCTAGCTACGACGGTGCGGGACAGTACTATCAACAAGGATCAGTGGGATAACGACTAGAATAAGAATAAAACGACATGTGTATTATATGTATAATACCCGGGTCAGGCTTCTCTTCACCTCCAGTCCAGATAAAAGCCCAGCCAAAAATCACAGGGATTATGTAGCTATGTAGAGGTTAAGTGCCTTGCTCAAGAGCACAACAGCAGTAATTCCTAAGTTAATATCAGATAAATCATTGACTCTATTATGTTCAACAGAAGCGTGCCATGATGATCAGACTGCTCCGGTACGTGTTTATTTAACCTTCCTGGAATACACTCTAGCTGAGAGAAGCTAAGAGCAACTGTTAAATGACAATCTAAAGTCAAAAAGCTCCTTCACCGTAGCCAGTTGGTCCTCTGTGTCGGTCTTGACCCCGAAGCGAGGTATATTAGAGTTGGAGAGGCTAGTGCTGTGCTGCAGCTTTTTCACGCCACTGATCTGACACATGGGCTTGGCGTTCTTCTTGTCCGTCCTCTCCTTCTGCGTCTGTGGACATGGCATCTCCACGTCATGCTGCTTGTCTGGGGGGAGAGAGAAGGAGGAAATAGTTAGAGGAGCAATAGACAATACACAAGGGGATTTGTTTTTTTTTTTGGGGGAGGCCTATTTTGTGCTTTTAAAACCAAATCCTAACTAATGATCACATTGTCCCTAATCATGTATTTGTATTCATTATGGATCGCCAGCAAGTTTAAGGCAGTTACAGTATATACAATAAAACATTACATTACACAACAGAATTTACAACACATTAAGTGTGTTCACTCAGGCCACTACTCTACTACTGCTTATCTACAATACAAAATCCATGTGTACGTGTGTGTATAGTGCGTATGTTATCATGTGCGTGTGTATGCGTGTGTCTGTGCCTGCGGGGGTGTCTCTTCAAAGGTGTATTTTTATCTGTGTTTTTCTAATCAGATTTTACTGCTTGCATCAATTACTTGATGTGGAACAGAGTACTGTGCGCCTCCCATAGTCGGTCCTGGACTTGGGGATTGCGAAGAGACCACTGGTGGCATGTCTTGTGGGGTATGCATGGGTGTCTGAGCTGTGTGCTGGTAGTTTAAACAGACAGCTCAGTGCATTCAGCAAGTCAATATTTCTTACAAATACAAGTAGTGATGAACCAGTAGTCCAGGTGTGACAAAACCAGGGCCTGTAGGACCTGCTTTGTTGATTGTGTTGTAAAGAGGGCAGAGACCTCTATTGAGGTCAATTGGGGACTTAAGTAACGCACACTGATCTCAAGTTAGGATTGGCCCTTATTAACTATCTAACACACACATGCACGTCGCCCATGGTAGCTTTTAATAAAACAGAATGGATTGTTCTACCCATATGATTTTGAGGCTTTTTGGGGATTGGGAGTTTCAGTTTCAGAGGAAATTTGTAGACTGAGTGATTGAGACTCTTTACTTGTCTCTTGGAGACTATTTGGGGACCTTGGAGACTGAACACTGTTTGGGGACCTTGGAGACTGGACACTGTTTGGGGACCTTGGAGACTGAGGACTGTTTGGAGACCTTGGAGACTGTTTGGGGAACTTGGAAACTGGGGACTGTTTGAGTAACTTGGAGACTGGGGACTGTTTGGGGACATTGGGGACTGCTTGGGGACTGCTTGGGGATCTTGGCACTGCTTAGGGACATTGGAGACTGTGGACTGTTTTGGGGACCTAGGAGACTGGGTACTGCTTGGGGACCTTGGAGACTGGGGACTGCTTGGGGACCTTGGAGACTGGGGACTGCTTGGGGACCTTGGAGACTGGGGACTGCTTGTGGACCTTGGAGACTTGGAACTGTTTGGGGACCTTGGGTACTGCTTGGGGATCTTGGAAACTGGGGACTGCTTGGGGACCTTGGAGACTGGGGACTGCTTGGGGACCTTGGAGACTGGGGACTGCTTGGGGACCTTGGAGACTGGGGACTGCTTTGGGATCTTGGAGACTTGGAACTGTTTGGGGACCTTGGGTACTGCTTGGGGATCTTGGAGACTGGGGACTGCTTGGGGACCTTAAGGACTGTTTGGGGAATGGGGACTGTTTGGGGACCTTGGGGAATGGGGACTGTTTGGGGACCTCAGGGATTGCTTGGGGACCATGGAGGATTGGTACATGTTGTTCTTTCAGTTTATTTGTTTTGTAAATTGATTGTTTGTGTATCTGTTTGCCATTATACTGCATTGTCAGGAGCTAGTAACATACGCATTTAGCTGTACCCGCTATTAACATCTGCTAAACTGTGTACCCGACCAATAAACTTTGATTCGACTTGAACTTGTTGTTATAAGTACTGAAAATCACACAGCAAGGCCAGTCAGTCTTACCTAAGAAGGTGCTGGAGATGAACTCAGAGACCTGGTTCCCTGAGCGACTCATCTCAGACAGGTGAGACAGCTCCCTGTTCAACATCCTCTTGAACTGGGCACAGACAGTGAGTGAGAGAGAGAGATGGAGTGGGAGAGAGAGACACAGAGAGAGAGAGAGAGACAGAGAGAGCGAGAGCGAGAGAGAGAGCGAGAGAGAGAGCGAGAGAGAAAGCGCGAAAGAGAGAAAGTGTTACTCCTATGCATACATGACATTGTATATAAATGAGAATCAATGACAGACTTTTAATGTCAATGAGACATGGACTATGATGATATTTTCTTTCTATCATTATCGGATGTTTTTACCATGCATTATGAAGTTCAAGCACTTTCAGCAGACTCTCACAGATACTGTGAGTAACAACTGCAAACATAGTTCAGATAGTATGTATGTCTGGTTTGATTTAAGGATGAGGTTCTGGTAACTATTCTTTTTGCCTTATTTCACATACTATTCACCAATGACTGGAGTGTAATACTTCTTTCATGTTTGAGCACAGCAATTTCCATATGACTTTGTGAGAGACAAGTAGGCAGCTCGTCCTCAACAACAAAACAGCTAAATACGTCAGTCTACCCACAGAACATTTGCATAAACAAATCTATACAATATGGCTAACAAATTCCGACACAATGCTGAGGTGGAAATACGACTAGTTCCTGCGCTAGTTACTGCTATCTCCAATCTCTCCTACTGTACATACATCACAGATCATCACAACGATGTCACATTATTTACCCTTTTGACCTCAATGAAAATGACTGCATTGACAAAAACACTTTAACAAATTAGTAAAGTAAACCCTTCTCTCAAGGGATTGGAATAACACTAAATGAATAGACATAATCCAAAGGCAGCCAGGAGAACCCACAAGCTTTAACACAAGCTTGGCCATTTGGGTCGTGTTCATTACGGCACACAATGGAAAACATGAGAGTTTCTTATTGGACGAGGTAGTTCAGGTTGTTTTCCTGTTTAGTCTGTATTCTGTATTCTTCCATTTGGTGCCTAATGAACTCAGCCCTGAATTTTATTGAATTCAAAATTAGCATCATGGACAACATACCTTTATGTATCCCCATGACACAGAACGTAAGTAGTTTGCCTCCGGCATTTTCGACGCAGTCAATAAAATGTAAAGAGTCCGAAAGATGGATAGATCCAAAACAAGTAGAAAAAAGGCTTCCCTCAAATCATCGTTATACAATCAATCATGGCATCATCCATATAGTAGTGTCCCCAGGGCCTTGATGGAATAATCAACAAATTATTCACAGGCAAATAATCCCAGGGGTTAGTAACACGATTGGATAAAGAAGGAGCAAGACCAGGAGGGTCCAAAAATGACAAAGAAATCACTATAGTCTAGGCATGGCTATAAAAAATATTATCTATAACAGTATCCAATGAGGAATAACAGGATAGAATGGGTCCGACAGATCCGCTAGACAAGAAGCTACATTAGAAGGACACTAGTCAGCTGCATCTCCCACTAGCTCTTCGGGGATGACCTAACGTAGCTGTGGAGACGACGCTAGCCACATCTTAGGAAGACTGTACTCCTGTCAACACCTGCCTGGGTTCTCACCCAATCGCATCAGCCCGCCGCTGAGAGCTAACCAATCAGCGGCCATCGAGACCAAATGGAAGCGACAGCACTCGGTCTTCATCTGGTGTTCCATTTTCTCTGTGGAATACATGAATACATATTGAAGGCAAAATGAAGACAGTACATCTGTCTAATTATAGGACTCGTCTTGGTGTCCTCACAGTGCATCTGTCTAATTATAGGACTCATCTTGGTGTCCTCACAGTACATCTGTCTAATTATAGGACTCATCTTGGTGTCCTCACAGTACATCTGTCTAACTACAGGACTCGTATTGGTGTCCTCACAGTGCATCTGTCTAATTATAGGACTCATCTTGGTGTCCTCACAGTACATCTGTCTAATTATAGGACTCATCTTGGTGTCCTCACAGTGCATCTGTCTAATTATAGGACTAGTCTTGGTGTCCTCACAGTGCATCTGTCTAACTACAGGACTCGTATTGGTGTCCTCACAGTGCATCTGTCTAATTATAGGACTCGTCTTGGTGTCCTCACAGTGCATCTGTCTAATTATAGGACTCGTATTGGTGTCCTCACAGTGCATCTGTCTAATTATAGGACTCGTCTTGGTGTCCTCACAGTACATCTGTCTAATTATAGGACTCGTCTTGGTGTCCTCACAGTGCATCTGTCTAATTATAGGACTCGTATTGGTGTCCTCACAGTGCATCTGTCTAATTATAGGACTCGTCTTGGTGTCCTCACAGTACATCTGTCT
This sequence comes from Brachymystax lenok tsinlingensis, assembly GCA_030435695.1. Taxonomy (NCBI): domain Eukaryota; kingdom Metazoa; phylum Chordata; class Actinopteri; order Salmoniformes; family Salmonidae; genus Brachymystax; species Brachymystax lenok. The sequence goes on from CM059815.1 coordinate 36,872,771, forward strand.
AATTATAGGACTCATCTTGGTGTCCTCACAGTACATCTGTCTAATTATAGGACTCGTCTTGGTGTCCTCACAGTGCATCTGTCTAATTATAGGACTCGTCTTGGTGTCCTCACAGTGCATCTGTCTAATTATAGGACTCGTCTTGGTGTCCAAACAGATGTGGATTTACTTAGATGAGATATCAGCAGTGTGTATATATGGCAATAGTCTTGGTGAACACTTACAAGACAGAGTCAACTTTATGTAGACTACTACAACTACTAGCCATGAGTTGCCCAGCGATGTGTGCAAAACATTTATACAGGTTAACAATCACAAGGCAGCCGGGCCAGACGGAATACCAGGGCCGGGCCAGACGGAATACCAGGGCGCGTTCTCAAAGCATGTGCAGACCAACTGGCAAGTGTCTTCACAGACATTTTCAATCTATCCTTGTCCCAGTCTGTAATCCCATGTTTCAATCTGACCATCATTGTCCCTGTTCCCAAGAGCTCCAAGGTAACCTGCCTAAATGACTATCGCCCTGTAGCACTCACATCTGTAATTATGAAGTGCTTTGAAAGGCTGCATCAACACCATCATCCCAGACACCCTAGACTCACTTCAATTCGCAAACCACCCCAAACAGATCCACAGATGATGCAATCTCAATTGCACTTCACACTGCCCTCTCCCACCTGGACAAAAGGGGAAATAACTATGTGAAAATGCTATTCATTGACTATAGCTCAGAGTTCAACACCATAGTCCCCTCCAAGCTCATCACCAACCTGGGGACCCTGGGACTGAACCCCTCAACTGGATATTGGACTTCCTGACGAGCCGGCCCCATGGGGTGACGGTAGGCAACAACACATCCGCCACACTGATCCTCAACACGGGGGCCCCTCAGGGGTGCGTGCTTAGTCCTCCTGTACTCCCTGTTACCCACGACTGTGTGGCCACGCACGACTCCAACACCATCATCAAGTTTGCTGACGACACAACGGTGGTAGGCCTGTTGAGTTAGCCTACAGGGAGGAGGTCAGAGACTTAATAGTGTGGTACCAGGACAACAACCTCTCCCTCAATGTCAGTAAGCCAAAGATCTGATCATGGACTATAGGAGAAAGAGGGGAGAGCACGCCCCAATCCACATCGACGGGGCTGCAGTGGAGCGGGTCAAGAGCTTCAATTTCCTTGGCGTGCACATCACTAAGGACAAAACATGGTCCACACACACTCACAGACATGAAGAGGGCACAGCAGAGCCTCTTCCCTCTCAGGAGGCTGAAAAGATTTGGCATGGGCCCATCACCACTTGTTATGGCAAATGCACCCCCTTGACCGTAAAGCACAAGAGAGGGTGGTGCGGACAGCCCAGTACATCACTGGGGTCGAGCTCCATGCCATCCAGGACCTCTATATCAGGCGTCAGAAGAAGGCCCGAAAAATTACCAAAAACTCCAGCCATCCAAGCCATAAACTGTTCACTCTGCTACTGTACCATCCGGCAAACGGTGCCAGAGCATCGGCTCTCGGACCAACAGGCTCCAAGACAGCTTCTACCCCCAAACCATAAGACTGCTAAATAGTCAATGAATGGTACCTGAACTATCTGCACTGACTCAATATTGCACTGACCCTACGCACTGTTACTAGACTATATATATGTAATGAAGCACCCTGAGAGTGAGGATCCATTTGCAGCTTTATTACAATCTTGGTCGTACAAACAGGGTCAATCGCCAGCAAACACAACAGCAGGGATAAGGCTAATCGTAATCCAGGTACAGGCATGAGGTCAGGGCAGGCAGCAAGCTTACAAAAATCAGTCCAATAAAGAATATAGTCCAGGGCAGGCAGCAAGAATCAAAAAGGGAAAAACAGTCCAGAGTAATACCACGAAATGACAGACACGGGAGAAAACGCTCAGAATTGATCACCAGGGAAAACAAGACTTCGCAAAGAGAGAAAGGAGAGAGAGCCTAAATAGTCTACTAATGGGAGACAGGTGTAACGGTGATTGGGAACCAGGTATGTGGGAGTTGTAGTCCAGGGCTTAATATTCAGGAGAGGGTTCCCTCTGGTGGTGAGCAGGAGGAACCGCGGAGTCTCGCTTGTTACAGAGCCCCCTGTGAGCGGCTCCTGACGCCAAGAGGCGAACGACGCCGGGGTCTTCCTCGAGGTCGGGGCCGGTTTCTCCGGTGCGCCCTATGGAACTCAGTCATGAGTGCGGGGTTGAGTATGTCCTCTGCATTAACCCAGGATCGCTCCTCCGGTCCGTACCCCTCCCAATCTACCAGATATTGGAGGAGCCTGCCCGGGCGCCTGGAATCGAGTAGATCTCGAAGCCGATATACCTCCTCGCCGCCCACCAGGATGGGTGGGGGCCCTGCTCACTGGTCTGCTCCTCCTCCTCCGCTCTCGGACCACCAGCGGTTTGAGAAGAGATACATGGAAAGTAGGAGAGATACGGTAATTAGCGGGTAATGCCAAACGGAAGGAAACTGGTGTGATTTGTTTGACTATTTGGAAAGGACCCACATACCTGGGACTGAGTTTCTTGCAGGGGAGTTTGAGGCGAGGGTCTCGAGTGGATAGCCAAACCCATTGACCTGGAGTATATTCGGGTTGGGGCGGCGGTGGCGATTGGCCTGCACCCTCTGTCTCCTGACTGCATGTAGTAAGTGGGTATGGGCCTGACTCCAGATGTCCTCGCTTCTCTGGAGCCAGTCATTGACAGAGGGTACTCGGTGGGTTCCCCTGACCAGGGAAACAGGGGAGGTTGGAAGCCCATTACACACTGGAATGGGGTTAAACCGGTGGAGGGTTTCTGGAGTGAGTTCTGTGCATACTCCGCCCACATGAGGAATCGACTCCAGTCTGCTTGGTTCTGATGACAGTAGGATCTGAGAAACCGGGTGATTTCTTGATTGAGGCGTTCTGTTTGACCGTTAGATTGTGGGTGATACCCAGAAGTGAGGCTAATGTTGATGTTGAGTTGTTGGAAGAATGCTGACCATACTCTGGATGTGAATTGGGGCCCTCGGTCCGACCACGATGTCCTCTGGCAGACCATAGAAAGGAACACCAGGTTGCACATGAGTTCGGCAGTTTCCAATGCTGTAGGCAGTTTGGGGAGTGGAATCAACCGGCAAGCCTTGGAGAAGCGATCTATGACAGTGAGTATTGTGGTATTCCCATTGGACTTGGGGAGATCGGTAATGAAGTCTATGGCGAGATGGGACCATGGTCGGTGGGGAACTGGTAGTGGTTGCAGTAGGCCCGATGGTAGTTGTCTGAGATGTTTATTTGTGTTACAGATGGTGCAGTCGTTAATGAACTTTATTGCGTCTGCCCGCAAGGTTGGCCACCAGAAGCTGTTCTGAAGCAGGTGAACCGTGGCGCGATTCCCGGATGACCGGAGCTGAGTGCGGAGTGAACTTGCTTTAGCACTTTCTGACAGAGGTCCTGAGGTACAAACGCTTTGTTAGGAGGGCATTCGGGCGGAGGGGTCCTTTGTGAGTTGGCTTGGGTGAGCTCTGTCATGATGTCCCACTGAATCGGGCCACGATTAACGATTCAGGAAGCAGGGTTTCCTTGGGTTCAGTGGGCGCTATACCGTCGTGTTGGCGTGATAATGCGTCTGCCTTGGTGTTCTTGGAACCGGACGATAGGTAACAGTGAAGTCAAATCGTGTGAAGAAGAGTGCCCACCTCGCTTGTCTGGGGTTCAGTCTCTTGGCAGACCTCAAGTATTCCAGGTTCTTGTGGTCCGTTAGAATCACGAAGGGATGTTTAGCTCCCTCCAGCCAATGACGCCACTCCTCCATAGCTGCTTTCATGGCCAACAGTTCCCGGTTTCCGACGTCGTAGTTCTGCTCGGCTGGACTAAGTTTGCGGGAATAATAGGCGCACGGATAGAGCTTGAGTGGGGATCCGTGCCGCTGTGACAGAATAGCTCCAATGCCCGTGATAGATGCGCCCACCTCAACTGTAAACGGGAGTTCAGGATTAGGATGGTGGAGGATGGGAGCCGAAGTAAAACGTGCCTTGAGTTCTGCGAAAGCCTCTTGTGCTGTAGTTGACCAGGTGAGGTGTGATGAGTTCCTCTTAGTCATAGAGGTTAAGGGGGCGGCTACCGAGCTGAAATTCCTGATGAAGCGCCGGAAGAAGTTAGCGAATCCCAAGAATCGTTGTAACTCCTTTAAGGTTACTGGCAGTGGCCAGTCTAGAACGGCCTTGACCTTCTTCTCGCCCATGGCGACTCTCCTGGTTGATGATGTAGCCCAAAAAGGATGTGGAAGTCTGGTGAAATTCGCACTTCTCTGCTTTGGCGTATAGCTGGTGGTCTATGAGTCGTTGCAATACTGTTCTCACATGTTGCACGTGTTCCTCATAGGTGTTGGAATAGATGAGAATGTCATCAATGTACACAATTACCCAGCGATTCAGCATGTCCCGAAGACGTCATTGATAAATGATTGAAACACGGAGGGACTATTAGACAGCCCGAAAGGCATAACCAGATACTCATAGTGCCCAGTGCTGGTAGAAAAGGCTGTCATCCATTCATCACCGTCCCGGATGCGAATGAGGTTGTAGGCGCTGCGGAGGTCCAGTTTGGAGAAGTACTTGGCTTGGCGGAGTTGTTCTAGGGCAGCTGGAACCAGCGGTAAAGGATATCGAAATTTGACTGTGATGTCGTTGAGACCCCGGTAGTCGATACAGGGGCGTAAACCACCGTCTTTCTTTTAACAAAAAGAAGCCCGCGGCTGCAGGTGATGTCGATGCTCTAATGAACCCCTTTGACAGTTCTTCCTCGATGTAGTCTTTCATGGCTTCTGATTCGGGTTGAGATAGGGGGAAGATTCGGCCCTTGGGTGGCTTTGTACCTGGTAGTAGCTCAATGGCACAGTCGCTTGATCGGTGAGGGGGTAGTTCCATCGCCTTGGTCTTGCTGAAAGCTTCGATGAGGTCAGAGTATTCAATGGGTAGAGTGGGGAAAAGAGCTGGCTCGTCCTTTAGCGTAACGGCCTGAATGGGGAGTGAAGGGCTGCCAGTTAAGCAGTTGGAGTGGCATGACGGGTCCCATTTGATGATACGACCCTCCCTCCATGAGATGAGCGGGTTATGTTGCCGTAGCCAGGGAAGCCCAAGGATTACCGGGTTATGGGGTGATGTGATGACGTAGAAACGAATTACCTCCGTGTGGAGGGTCCCGGTCTGTAGTCGAAGGTCCACGGTAGTGTGCAGGACCCTCCCATCGCCGAGAGGTCGTCCATCTAGCGCCTCCACTGCCAATTGAGAGTCACAGGTGATTAATGGAAATTGTTGTTGTTGGGCAAACTCATGAGACATAAAGTTGCCGGCTGCTCCGGAGTCTAATAGTGCTGATGTGGTTATATGATTGTCCTCTAGAGATAATACTATCGGCACTTTGATGCAAGAGCTGGAGTGATGTGCTTGAACACAAGGACTCACGAAGAGGGGTTACGAGGAGGTGGTCTTGTGGGGCAAAACGCCCTTAGATGGCCCGGTTGACCACAATAGAGGCAGAGATGTTGACGTATGCGGGCGTTCACGTTCCTCCGAGTCAGGTGAGTATATCCGAGCTGCATGGGTTCGGTTGGAGGCAGAGTCACTGGGCATTGTGTGCTGGTGGGTCCCGCTCGAGTGGGCGCCGTGATCGAATCAGATTGTCAATCTGTATGGTGAGTTCGATGAATTGATGCAGCGATCTCCCTTCATCTCGGCAGGCCAGTTCAGACTGTAATTCCAAGCTGAGTCCCTTGCGAAAGAGCAGTTTAAGCGTGCTCTCAACCCAGTCGGTTTGAGCTGCCAGAGTGCGAAATGTCAAGGCATATTCTGCTGCAGTATTCCTGCCCTGGTTCAACGCCGAGTAGTCGGTCATCAGCTCTCATGCCTCCCTCCGGGTGTTCAAACACTTCCCGAAGCGTTGAAGAAAGGCACCGAACGATGGAAACGCCCGTGCCATCCTCTCTCTCCAAACCGCCGTTACCCACTCTAACGCTCTGCCAGTGAGGAGAGAACATACCAAAGAAATCTTGCTGGCGCCAGTGACATACATCGCTGGTTGTTGATCAATGAATAATGAACATTGCAGTAGAAATCCCTTACTCTTAGTGGGGTTACCGTCGAACTTATCAGGGAGAGCCAGACGTGGGTTAACTGTGGGTGCCGGTGGTGGAGAGGTGCCCATACTTGCGTTCGGCTGAGAAGGGGCTGGGTTCGGAAGACATCTGCACCCTCTGTAGCATCCGGACGAGTTCCCTGCTACCGTAGTTAGATGGGTTAGCTGCTGTTGATGAACGGCGAGCTGGTTTGCTTGAGTGGAGATCTCCGTGGACATTTGGACCAGAGCTGCTGGATCGCGAAGTGGCGAAGTCTTCTGTAATGAAGCACCCTGAGAGTGAGGATCCATTTGCAGCTTTATTACAATCTTGGTCGTACAAACAGGGTCAATCGCCAGCAAACACAACAGCAGGGATAAGGCTAATCGTAATCCAGGTACAGGCATGAGGTCAGGGCAGGCAGCAAGCTTACAAAAATCAGTCCAATAAAGAATATAGTCCAGGGCAGGCAGCAAGAATCAAAAAGGGAAAAACAGTCCAGAGTAATACCACGAAATGACAGACACGGGAGAAAACGCTCAGAATTGATCACCAGGGAAAACAAGACTTCGCAAAGAGAGAAAGGGAGAGAGAGCCTAAATAGTCTACTAATGGGAGACAGGTGTAACGGTGATTGGGAACCAGGTATGTGGGAGTTGTAGTCCAGGGCTTAATATTCAGGAGAGGGTTCCCTCTGGTGGTGAGCAGGAGGAACCTCGGGAGTCTCGTTTGTTACAATATATGCAAACCATATAAACACTTACTCACACACATTGACACTCCCACACAAAACACATACACTACACACACACACACAGACCGACACCACACAAACACACATACATACACATTACACACACACTTTTACACTCATCATTTTCTGCTGCTACTCTGTTCTTTATTTTACTGTTATTATTATCTATCCTGTAGGCATCTGGTACTCCCTATCCTGATGCCTACACACTTAACCCTGCCTTCATGCACATATCTATATATAATACTTCATACCTCTGCACACTGACTTGTATACAGCTACGCATTGATCTGGCACTGGTACTCCCTGTATATAACAGCACATTGATCTGGTACTCTCTGTATATAACAGCACATTGATCTGGTACTCTCTGTATATAACAGCACATTGATCTGGTACTCCCTGTATATAGCTGCACATTGATCTGGTACTCCCTGTATATAACAGCACATTGATCTGGTACTCTCTGTATATAACAGCACATTGATCTGGTACTCTCTGTATATAACAGCACATTGATCTGGTACTTTCTGTATATAAAAGCACATTGATCTGGCACTGGTACTCCCTGTATATAACAGCACATTGATCTGGCACTGGTACTCCCTGTATATAACAGCACATTGATCTGGTACTCTCTGTATATAACAGCACATTGATCTGGTACTCTCTGTATATAACAGCACATTGATCTGGTACTTCCTGTATATAACAGCACATTGATCTGGTACTCTCTGTATATAGCTGCACATTGATCTGGTACTCCCTGTATATAACAGCACATTGATCTGGTACTCTCTGTATATAACAGCACATTGATCTGGTACTTCCTGTATATAACAGCACATTGATCTGGTACTCTCTGTATATAGCTGCACATTGATCTGGTACTCTCTGTATATAACAGCACATTGATCTGGTACTTCCTGTATATAACAGCACATTGATCTGGTACTCTCTGTATATAGCTGCACATTGATCTGGTACTCTCTGTATATAACAGCACATTGATCTGGTACTTCCTGTATATAACAGCACATTGATCTGGTACTCCCTGTATATAGCTGCACATTGATCTGGTACTGGTACTCCCTGTATATAACAGCACATTGATCTGGTAATCCCTGTATATAACAGCACATTGATCTGGTACTCCCTGTATATAACTGCACATTGATCTGGTACTGGTACTCCCTGTATATAACAGCACATTGATCTGGTACTCCCTGTATATAGCTGCACATTGATCTGGTACTGGTAATCCCTGTATATAACAGCACATTGATCTGGTACTCCCTGTATATAGCTGCACATTGATCTGGTACTCCCTGTATATAACAGCACATTGATCTGGTACTGGTACTCCCTTTATATAGCTCCATTCTTGTGTATTTTATTTTGATTACATTTTTATCTCTACACTCTACATTGTCGGTTAAGGGCTCGTAAGCAAGCATTTCACTGTAAAGTTTATACCAGTTGTAATTGGCGCATGTGACAAATAAAATGTGATTTGATTTACTACTATTATCTTTCACAATGTGTCAAAAGTGAGAAAACCTAGCCCCTTACGAGAAGGGGACGAGCTTAAACAACCCACAGCTCACTGAAAGAAATCCAGCTGTTGAAGATCAGTGACGCACATCCTCTGAAACTATAAGAATCAACCACAGTGGTTGTTGCTGAGAAGAGGAACAACTGTTAGACTAGTGTACAATGCATTGTGTGAAGTATGCCACATAAAGCATTATATGTAGTCTTAAAATATACAGTAATTAAAATGTACAGTATATTCTCAGAAACCACTGTAAATAATGTCTACATACTGTTTTACCCACTTTATATGTATATATTGTATTCCAGTCATTGTTCATCCACTATAACTACTGCTGTTCACACCATTTCTATTCATATAGTGTCCATACTGTCTATACACAACATTATATACACTGAGTGTACAAAACATTAGGAACACCTTCCTAATATTGAGTTGTACCCCCTTTTGCCCTCCGAACAGCCTCAATTCGTCGGGGCATGGACTCTACAAGGTGTCGAAAGCGTTCCGCAGGGATGCTGGCCCATATTGACTCCAATGCTTCCCACAGTTGTGTCAAGTTGGCTTGATGTCCTTTTGGAGGTGGACCATTCTTGTGTATATATATATATATATATATATATATATATATATATAGCTAGGTATTATTACTGCATTATTACTGCCTGGCTCACAGTCTGCGTTCCAATTCATCAAAGGTGTTAGATGGGGTTTTGGTCAGGGCTCTGTGCAGGCCAGTCAAGTTCTTCCAAACCAATCTCAACAAACTATTTCTCTATGGACCTCGCTTAGTGCACGGGGCATTGTCATGCTGAAACAGGAAAGGGCCTTCCCCAAACTGCTGCCACAAAGTTGGAAGCACAGAATTGTCTAGAATGTCATTGTATGCTGTAGCGTAACGATTTCCCTACACTGGAACTAAGGGGCCTAACCCGAACCATGAAAAACAACCCCAGACCATTATTCGTCCTCCACCAAACATTACAGTTTTGGGCAGGTAGTGTTCTCCTGGCATCCGCCAAACCCAGATTTGTCTGTCGGACTACCAGATGAGATGGTGAAGCGCGATTCATCACTCCAGAGAACGCATTTCCACTGCTCCAGAGTCCAATGGCGATGAGCTTTACACCACTCCAGCCGACGCTTGACATTGCACATAGTGATCTTAGGCTTGTGTGCGGCTGCTCGGCTATGGAAACCCATTTCATGAAGCTCATGATGAACAGTTATTGTGCTGACGTTGCTTCCAGGGGCAGTTTGGAACTCAGTAGTTAGTGTTGCAAACGAGGACAGAAGATTTTTACGCGCTATGCGCCTCAGAGCACTCGGCGGTCCTGTTCTGTGAGCTTGTGTGTCCTACCACCTCGCGGCTGAGCCGTTGTTGCTCCTAGACGTTTCCACTTCACAATAACAGCACTTACAGTTGACCGGGGCAGCTCTAGCAGGGCAGAAATGTGAAGAACTGACTTGTTGGAAAGGTGGCATCCTATGACGGTGCCACGTTGAGAGTCACTGAGCTATTCTACTGTCAATGTTTGTCTATGGAGATTACATGGCTGTGTGTTTGATTTTATACACCTGTCAGCAACAAATTTGAAGGGGTGTCCACATACTTTTGAATATATAGTGTATGTCTTTGATGAACACTTCCTGATTGTGATGAACAGCCAATGAATGGTTAGGGATAGTAGAAAACAGTGGAGGCTGCTGAAGGGAGGACGGCTCATAATAATGGCTGGAATGGAGTGAATGGACCCATGTGTTTGATACCATTCCATACACTCCATTCCAGACATTATTATGAGCCGTCCTCCCCTCAGCAGCCTCCACTAGTGGGAAACAGTGCAGCACTATTCATATAGAGATAGCTAACACCCACTAGTCCCATGCTCTGGTCCTCGGCCAGCCTTTCATGTATGGACATACAGGGACAGACAGGTCATGTAGGAGCTCATTTGTAAAACAAATCCATGGGGATCTGTAGTGGCTCTCTACTGTACTGAAAGGGGAGGGCCTATCTAGGCCCGAAGCACAATGATACTGTAGTTGGGTGTCTTCTTAAAGGGGATGCTGGTAGATATTATGCGTCTGCACAACGATTGTCGTTATAATGGGAATGGCTGTAGAAAAGTGGCAGTTTGGTCTGGGATGAATGATCTGGATAGGTCTGATATCGTGACACAACTAGGGTAATCTGTGTTAGTCTACTTGTGTGTGTAGTGGATTATGTGTACATACCCCCTACAAAACACTCTTAGAATATCACCATATACTGAATACAGCTCTCAAATAAGACAACGGTGTAAAGCAAAGCATAAAGGGGGGACTGTGGGCTGGAGTGCAGCACAGGTGGTCAATCCTGTAAAATACGCTATGCTACAACACCAATTCAACCACCAGATTTAGCTTTGAGAGAGAACAAGAAGTTGAACCAAGCATCAAAGTAGACAAAACTATCACTTCTGATTTTGGTGAAATGCTATGACTACACTAAGCTGTTTACAATTAGCTTCAAATGCTAGCTAGGAACCATTGTCGTTCCCCAGAAAGGAAACAATAACCAAATAATAATGAGGTAAAGATACTAACGCTAGGCTAATGCTAAAATAATCCCAGGCTAACATCCCAGCTAAACTTCACCCTTGAGTCGTCACAGACAGAAAGAACTCAAGCGGAAGCCCTTTTTATCCTCAAAAAGCTGTTAAATAAACAAGTTTCTTATTTAATAGACGTGGGATTAGGATTAGGATTGGTCCTTTCATTATGATGATGGGGTTATTGATTGAGAGCATTGATTGGAAGGACGTCCGCTGTGAGCCTGATTTCACAGCGTGGGGCTAATGTACGCTGGATTAGTTCTAATCATCCGTTAAGAAGTTTGTTTATAGCTTGCTCTTAACCTATAATAAATTAATTCTGGGAGTAATAGTTTTTCATATAACACAGGACTACCACAACCACCACCACACTCAGTTGTCCTCTGCCTCTTCAGTGGAATAATGAGTTTAAATACAAAAAACGAGTAATCTCTAGAGAATATGGTAAGGAATAGTGTAGCATTACAGTAATTTACTGTATAGATACAGAAGCTGCTCTTATTAACAATCCCCATTCAATAACACCTGATCAAAAGGATTCATGTGCATATCTTATAGAACTCTGGTGAATTGTTACACACTGTGATCATGCAGGTGATATTATGGTAAGGCGCGGACATCGACCCCAGGGACTTTAGCCATTTTTAGCAGGAAAGCGGAACAACGTTAGACAGTAGTGCTGTTTGGTTACTTGTCTATGCATAAGGCCTCAACTGATACTAGTGTGTAGCCTGTCGAACCGAAGCCGGAGGCCCCAGGGCTTTGTGGATCGCTAGAACCCAGCCTGTGTCACTGGGTTTGATGCTCCTTTGGGCTGGCGCTGGCCTGTGTGTGTGATTAAAGCCACCAGAAGGAGCAGTGTACCACATCGTCGTGCTTCCCACTTCTCTGTGGTTGCCTTTTGGAGCAGTAGAACAACCACTCTGGCTCCACATATGTTTGCTTCCTGAAGACTAGCCAATGGGTTGCCAGCAAAGACACATTCTGCATAACCCCCTGTGTTTGTTGGGTTGGTTGAAGCGCGTGCGGAGCCAGCTGAGATCAAAGACAAAGAAGTTGGCGCTAGAAACTTCTCTACGGTCAGTTTAGCATTTTTCCACTCTGGCGCCACAACACACACACAGACGCACACAGACGCACACTCACACAGGGACTGGGAAGGGGGTATGTGGTGAGCTTGTGTTAGTGTTCTCTCTCTACTAGCCTGGTGGTCCAGTGTGTTAGTGTTCTCTCTCTACTAGCCTGGTGGTCCAGTGTGTTAGTGTTCTCTCTCTACTAGCCTGGTGGTCCAGTGTGTTAGTGTTCTCTCTCTACTAGCCTGGTGGTCCAGTGTGTTAGTGTTCTCTCTCTACTAGCCTGGTGGTCCAGTGTGTTAGTGTTCTCTCTCTACTAGCCTGGTGGTCCAGTGTGTTAGTGCTCTCTCTCTACTAGCCTGGTGGTCCAGTGTGTTAGTGTTCTCTCTCTCTACTAGCCTGGTGGTCCAGTGTGTTAGTGCTCTCTCTCTACTAGCCTGGTGGTCCAGTGTGTTAGTGCTCTCTCTCTACTAGCCTGGTGGTCCAGTGTGTTAGTGTTCTCTCTCTACTAGCCTGGTGGTCCAGTGTGTTAGTGTTCTCTCTCTACTAGCCTGGTGGTCCAGTGTGTTAGTGCTCTCTCTCTACTAGCCTGGTGGTCCAGTGTGTTAGTGTTCTCTCTCTACTAGCCTGGTGGTCCAGTGTGTTAGTGTTCTCTCTCTACTAGCCTGGTGGTCCAGTGTGTTAGTGCTCTCTCTCTACTAGCCTGGTGGTCCAGTGTGTTAGTGCTCTCTCTCTACTAGCCTGGTGGTCCAGTGTGTTAGTGCTCTCTCTCTACTAACCTGGTGGTCCAGTGTGTTAGTGCTCTCTCTCTACTAACCTGGTGGTCCAGTGTGTTAGTGTTCTCTCTCTCTACTAGCCTGGTGGTCCAGTGTGTTAGTGTTCTCTCTCTACTAACCTGGTGGTCCAGTGTGTTAGTGTTCTCTCTCTACTAGCCTGGTGGTCCAGTGTGTTAGTGCTCTCTCTCTACTAACCTGGTGGTCCAGTGTGTTAGTGCTCTCTCTCTACTAGCCTGGTGGTCCAGTGTGTTAGTGCTCTCTCTCTACTAGCCTGGTGGTCCAGTGTGTTAGTGCTCTCTCTCTACTAGCCTGGTGGTCCAGTGTGTTAGTGTTCTCTCTCTACTAGCCTGGTGGTCCAGTGTGTTAGTGTTCTCTCTCTACTAGCCTGGTGGTCCAGTGTGTTAGTGCTCTCTCTCTACTAGCCTGGTGGTCCAGTGTGTTAGTGTTCTCTCTCTACTAACCTGGTGGTCCAGTGTGTTAGTGTTCTCTCTCTACTAACCTGGTGGTCCAGTGTGTTAGTGTTCTCTCTCTCTACTAGTCTGGTGGTCCAGTGTGTTAGTGCTCTCTCTCTACTAGCCTGGTGGTACAGTGTGTTAGTGTTCTCTCTCTACTAACCTGGTGGTCCAGTGTGTTAGTGTTCTCTCTCTCTACTAGTCTGGTGGTCCAGTGTGTTAGTGCTCTAGAAACTGCTCTCTTCATTGTCATGACATCAACTGCTGATATCCAGATGTATGACATGACAACAACAGAATAGATGGCTACAGTCCATCCAGTATGAGACAAGACTCCTCTCTCCCTCCCTCTCTAATTCATACTGGTTGGATTGGTATATCATTCTTGCTCTCCATCTCTTCTCCTCCTTTGACCACCTCACATTGACATAAGATCGGCCAGACGATCCCTCTTCCTTTCCACTGGCCATTTATTTCACCTTTTCCTCCTTCCCTCCTCCTTATCCTCTCCTCTCTCCCCCTCTCCTCTCCTCTCTCCCCCTCTCCTCTCCTCTCTCCCCCTCTCCTCTCTTCATCTTTCCTCTCTCCCCCTCTCCTCTCCTCTCTTCATCTTTCCTCTCTCCCCCTCTCCTCTCCTCTCCTCATCTTTCCTCTCTCCCTCCCTCTCCTCTCTCTCTCATCTCTTCATCTTCCTCTCCCCCCTCTCCTCTCTCTTCATCTTTCCTCTCTCCCCTCCCCTCTCCTCTCTCTTCATCTTTCCTCTCTCCCCTCTCTCCTCTCCTCTCTCCTCATCTTTCCTCTCTCTCCCTCCCCCTCTCCTCTCTTCATCTTTCCTCTCTCCCCCTCTCCTCTCCTCTCTCCCCCTCTCCTCTCCTCTCTTCATCTTTCCTCTCTCCCCCTCTCCTCTCCTCTCTCTTCATCTTTCCTCTCTCCCCTCCCCTCTCCTCTCTTCATCTCTTCCTCTCTCCCCTCCCCTCTCTCCTCTCTCTCTCTCCCTCTCCTCTCCTCTCTCCCCCTCTCCTCTCCTCTCCTCTCTTTATCTTTCCTCTCTCCCCCTCTCCTCTCCTCTCTCCTCATCTTTCCTCTCCCCTCCCCTCCCTCTCCTCTCTTCATCTTTCCTCTCTCCCCCTCTCCTCTCCTCTCTCCCCCTCTCCTCTCCTCTCTTCATCTTTCCTCTCTCCCCTCTCTCCTCTCCCTCTCCTCATCTTTCCTCTCTCCCCTCCTCCCTCTCCTCTCTCTTCATCTTTCCTCTCTCCCCCTCTCCTCTCTCCCCCTCTCCTCTCCTCTCTTCATCTTTCCTCTCTCCCCCTCCCCTCTCCTCTCTTCATCTTTCCTCTCTCCCTCTCCCCTCTCTCCTCTCTCCCCTCTCCTCTCCTCTCTCTCTCCTCTCTCCTCTCCTCTCTCTCTTCATCTTTCCTCTCTCCCCTCTCCTCTCTCCTCTCTTCATCTTCTTCCTCTCTCCCCTCCCCTCTCCTCTCTCCCCTCTCTCCTCTCCTCTCTCCCCTCTCTCTCCTCTCCTCTCTTCATCTTTCCTCTCTCCCCCTCTCCTCTCCTCTCCTCCTCATCTTTCCTCTCTCCCCTCCCCTCTCCTCTCTCTTCATCTTTCCTCTCCCCTCCCCTCTCCTCTCTTCATCTTTCCTCTCTCCCCTCTCTCCTCTCCTCTCTCTCCTCTCTCTCTCTCCTCTCTCTTCATCTTTCCTCTCTCCCCCTCTCCTCTCCTCTCCTCATCTTTCCTCTCTCCCCCTCTCCTCTCCTCATCTTTCCTCTCTCCCCCTCTCCTCTCCTCTCTTCATCTTTCCTCTCTCCCCCTCTCCTCTCCTCTCCTCATCTTTCCTCTCTCCCCTCTCCCTCTCCTCTCTTTCATCTTTCCTCTCTCCCCTCTCCTCTCCTCTCTCCCCTCTCCTCTCCTCTCTTCATCTTTCCTCTCTCCCCCTCTCCTCTCCTCTCTTCATCTTTCCTCTCTCCCCCTCTCCTCACCTTTCCTGTCTTCACTTCACCTCTCCTCTGCTCTCCTCTCCTGTCTTCTCTTCTCTTCACCTCTCCTCTACTCTCTTCACCTCTCCTCGTTGGCACCAGGAAGACCCTGGCCTTATGCCCCTGAAGGAGTTGAGCCATCTCTGTTATGGCAGGTGATGCATGTATATGCTAGACGAGTTAAGTAGGAATCCAGTTGAGATGAAGTGGGTACATTATGTTACAGTTTCCAGTAAGATAGTATAATCAACTTGTAACCTTATGTGGAATATTTAAAATGCCTGCTAAGAGAGACAGACACACACAAATAAACACACAGCTACCTCTCTCTCTCTTTTAACACAGAGCCGGGATTGAATTAACGGCATGGTTTCCATGGTAACAGGGGTGAGCATGCGGGTCTGCAGCCGAGGTGGGGTGTGTGGCACATGCCTAAGCCTGTCTGCGCACAGTGTGTGTGTGTGTGTGTCTGAGCACAGTGTGTGTGTCTGCGTGAGAGAGAGAGAGAGAGAGAGAGAGAGAGAGAGAGAGAGAGAGAGAGAGAGAGAGAGAGAGAGAGAGAGAGAGAGAGAGAGAGAGTGTGTGACTGTGTGTGCCTTCATCAGTATGTAGTGATGCCGGTACGTCAGGCGCATTCTCAGTGCAGCGGGAAAAACATAAAAAAGACAATGAAGGGAAGGGAAAAAGGGGGAAAGGAAGGGTGAGAGAGAGAGGACTGAAGGGTGAAAGAGAGAGAGGACTGAAGGGTGAAAGAGAGAGAGAGGACTGAAGGGTGAAAGAGAGAGAGGACTGAAAGGTGAAAGAGAGAAAGGACTGAAAGGTGAAAGAGAGAGAGGACTGAAAGGTGAAAGAGAGAGAGGACTGAAGGGTGAAAGAGAGAGGACTGAAAGGTGAAAGAGAGAGAGGACTGAAGGGTGAAAGAGAGAGGACTGAAAGGTGAAAGAGAGAGAGGACTGAAGGGTGAAAGAGAGAGGACTGAAGGGTGAAAGAGAGAGGACTGAAAGGTGAAAGAGAGAGAGGACTGAAAGGTGAAAGAGAGAAAGGACTGAAAGGTGAAAGAGAGAGAGGACTGAAAGGTGAAAGAGAGAGAGGACTGAAGGGTGAAAGAGAGAGAGGACTGAAGGACGAAAGAGAGAGAGGACTGAAGGGTGAAGGAGAGAGAGAGGACTGAAGGATGAAAGAGAGAGAGGACTGCATCTCACACACACACATTTCACACAAACATATAACGTGCCTATGTTCATCAAATATTTTTTGTTTCTATGTGGAACCAAGTTACAGGTCATTTCAACCATTTAGACCAAAATAAGCAGCTGTAAAAGCCTCAAGGAAAAATGCTTGTATCTACAATTACAATTGAGTTTCAATACGAACATAGCTCTCTACATGTCCAAGAACACAAAATAAATTCCAACAACAACATCATGACGTAGAAGTCAAAGCTTCAAGGAATATACAAGAATGTTTATGACCTACAATGGTGAGAAGTCCATCTCTTCCTTCCCCGTCTCCAAAACAGACATTTTGCTCATGTCATGACCACGAAAACAAAATAACTGGCATCAGCTACACGAAGCTGAACATCTCAATTCCCCAGACATAGTGTATCATGGAGAATGTGATATAACAGTCAAGGAGACTAGTCCTGGGTGAGTTAGAGACCTGGACTTGAATGGGAGTCCATAGAGTTACCATGACATGCAGGAGCAATGGTAAACAACGAAACAATGGTGCTTTCGGGATTAGGTGGTGTTTCTGTATATAGAGACCAGTGTTTAGGCTGATATCCCTGGTGTTTCTGTATAAAGAGACCAGTGTTTAGGCTGATATCCCTGGTGTTTCTGTATAAAGAGACCAGTGTTTAGGCTGATATCCCTGGTGTTTCTGTATAAAGAGACCAGTGTTTAGGTTGATATACCTGGTGTTTCTGTATATAGAGACCAGTGTTTAGGCTGATATCCCTGGTGTTTCTGTATAAAGAGACCAGTGTTTAGGCTGATATCCCTGGTGTTTCTGTATAAAGAGACCAGTGTTTAGGCTGATATACCTGGTGTTTCTGTATATAGAGACCAGTGTTTAGGCTGATATCCCTGGTGTTTCTGTATAAAGAGACCAGTGTTTAGGCTGATATCCCTGGTGTTTCTGTATAAAGAGACCAGTGTTTAGGCTGATATCCCTGGTGTTTCTGTATAAAGAGACCAGTGTTTAGGCTGATATCCCTGGTGTTTCTGTATATAGAGACCAGTGTTTAGGCTGATATCCCTGGTGTTTCTGTATAAAGAGACCAGTGTTTAGGCTGATATCCCTGGTGTTTCTGTATAAAGAGACCAGTGTTTAGGCTGATATCCCTGGTGTTTCTGTATATAGAGACCAGTGTTTAGGCTGATATTCCTGGTGTTTCTGTATAAAGAGACCAGCGTTTAGGCTGATATCCCTGGTGTTTCTGTATATAGAGACCAGTGTTTAGGCTGATATCCCTGGTGTTTCTGTATATAGAGACCAGTGTTTAGGCTGATATCCCTGGTGTTTCTGTATATAGAGACCAGTGTTTAGGCTGATATCCCTGGTGTTTCTGTATATAGAGACCAGTGTTTAGGCTGATATCCCTGGTGTTTCTGTATAAAGAGACCAGCGTTTAGGCTGATATCCCTGGTGTTTCTGTATATAGAGACCAGTGTTTAGGCTGATATCCCTGGTGTTTCTGTATATAGAGACCAGTGTTTAGGCTGATATCCCTGGTGTTTCTGTATATAGAGACCAGTGTTTAGGCTGATATCCCTGGTGTTTCTGTATATAGAGACCAGTGTTTAGGCTGATATCCCTGGTGTTTCTGTATATAGAGACCAGTGTTTAGGCTGATATCCCTGGTGTTTCTGTATATAGAGACCAGTGTTTAGGCTGATATTCCTGGTGTTTCTGTATAAAGAGACCAGCTGTTTAGGCTGATATCCCTGGTGTTTCTGTATATAGAGACCAGTGTTTAGGCTGATATCCCTGGTGTTTCTGTATATAGAGACCAGTGTTTAGGCTGATATCCCTGGTGTTTCTGTATATAGAGACCAGTGTTTAGGCTGATATCCCTGGTGTTTCTGTATATAGAGACCAGTGTTTAGGCTGATATCCCTGGTGTTTCTGTATAAAGAGACCAGCGTTTAGGCTGATATCCCTGGTGTTTCTGTATATAGAGACCAGTGTTTAGGCTGATATCCCTGGTGTTTCTGTATATAGAGACCAGTGTTTAGGCTGATATCCCTGGTGTTTCTGTATATAGAGACCAGTGTTTAGGCTGATATCCCTGGTGTTTCTGTATATAGAGACCAGTGTTTAGGCTGATATCCCTGGTGTTTCTGTATAAAGAGACCAGTGTTTAGGCTGATATCCCTGGTGTTTCTGTATAAAGAGACCAGTGTTTAGGCTGGTCTCTTTATCTGTACCTAGAAAAGCCCTCCGTCCTCACCTGAACAACAAGGGAGCCTGATTGTGGTCAAAGAGGATTAGATAACTGAAACACACACATTTGGGAGAGAGAGCAAGAGAGACACAGAGAGAAAGCGGACAGAGACAGATATGGGCACATACTGTACATTAACACAGTCAGTACAGAAACACATACCAACACACACGCACACACACACACACACCACAGTTCTGTAAGCATGAGGGCATGAAAAAAAAAGAGGGAACATGTAATTGTTGATGACAGACTCTGCAGGTGCTTTAAGAAAAGATAACAATGTCCAAACACTAGATTAGGAAAGGGGGACACCTAGTCAGTTGCACAACTGAATGTCTTCAACCAAAATGTGTCTTCCGCATTTAACCCAACCCCTCTGAATCAGAGAGGTTCGGGGTGCTGCCTTAATCCACGGTTGCTGTCCCACCGCTCTAACCGCTAGGCTACCTGCTACACATGTGGTGCACAAAGAGCTTACACAGACAGAGAAACAGGAAATATAATACAGAAATAAAACGTTAACTATAAACTGTACCACTAACTGTTAATTATAGAATTGTATATTTAATAAGTAGGGTCATGGGACTATCTGGCCCCCGAGTGGCGACTTCATAAGAGCATGGTGCTAACAAGGTCATGGGTTCAATGCTCACAGAGATCATATACAGATACTACAAAATGTCTGAACTCTCTGTAATGGAAGTCGCTTTGCATTGAAGTGTCTTCTAAGTGGCATGACAGGCGTCTACAGTTGTGTCTACACTTGGCATCGGTCCAATGACCTTTAGTCTAGCAGCACACTGGCAACACACACACACACACACACACACACACACACACACACACACAGCCATAAAAACATTGGTCTGTATGTTTTTTTTTTATCTTCCAATCTGACTAATACAAGGTGTTGCATTGATAGGTAAATATATGTGTCGCTGTATTTAAAACATGGAAACACATCTCACCATTCACATGGCTGCTACTTTCAGCATCTGGATGACCCACAGCAATGACATCCAAACACACACACACACACACACACACACACACACACAGACTCACACACACCACAGACAGCATCCCTTGCTGGAATAACAACATATACACATACTGGAATAACAACATATACACATACTGGAATAACAACATATACATATACTGGAATAACAACAGTTGTGTGCAAGCTAGAGGTCAAACCAGAACCTGATAAAAACAACATTCCCTCAGACACAGTTCCCTAGAAGATGTACACACACACCGTGACAAACAGGTTCCTGGTACTCACACAGAAACACATTATGCTGTCCCTCATTTCTCATCGAGACGGTCGAGCATACTGATGACATCACAGTGTTATCAGCTAGAGAAGTCTCCGGAGCCATGGCAGAGAGCAGAGCAGGATGCTGCTAACGCTAGGCTAACGCTAGCCCCCTTAGGTTCCCTATCCAGCACGTACATGAACTGTTGCCTGCCTACCGTGTGTACAAAACATCTGCCTGGGACTGGCTCCCTGCGACTGACATTTTGGATCTAAGTGAGATGCTTTCCAAGAGCCTGCCTGCATGCTGCTACTGTAGCTGAGCAACTGTAGGGCAGCTTGTCTGACTTAGCTGCTCCCAGGGCAGAACACACAGGTAAACAATAAATGGAACGTTTACTCATGGGAGTACATAACCTAGACATTAGAGATGTACACTTGGAGAGTCAAGCTACCTAACAGCATCAACAAGTAGCCACATGTAAAGGAGTGAGCAGGAAGTGGTATAACCCAAGACAACAGCGCTGTAAGCATGTTCAACTGAAACACCCATATAAACAATGGGATTCAACCTGATCCACCATATAAACAATAGGATTCAACCTGATCCACCACATAAACAATGGGATTCAACCTGATACACCATACAAACAATGGGATTCAACCTGATCCACCATATAAACAATGGGATTCAACCTGATACACCCATATTAACAATGGGATTCAACCTGATACACCCATATAAACAATGGGATTCAACCTGAAACACCCATATAAACAATGGGATTCAACCAGATACACCCATATAAACAATGGGATTCAACCTGATACACCCATATAAACAATGGGATTCAACCTGATACACCATATAGACAATGGGATTCAACCTGATACACCTATATTAACAAATGGATTCAACCAGCAGTATCACTGTTCTTTCCAACAAACCTCATCCTCTGCATGATAGTCAACAATATGTCCACCTGTAACCTTCATATCTGTCATGTGACTGTGGACAAGAAAATAATAACTCATAGATGAAAGGTACTGAGTGCAGTGCAGTTGTACTAGGAAGGATTTCTTAACTCATAAATTAAATTAAGTTCAGTGTATATTTTGTCTGGTACACTAAATGAGCACTGCGTATCATATGGGTGGTGTGGTAATATCATATGGGTGGTGCAGTAATATCATATGGGTGGTGCAGTAATATCATATGGGTGGTGCAGTAATATCATATGGGTGGTGCAGTAATATCATATGGGTGGTGCAGTAATATCATATGGGTGGTGCAGTAATATCATATGGGTGGTGCAGTAATATCATATGGGTGGTGCAGTAATATCATATGGGTGGTGTGGTAATATCATATGGGTGGCGCAGTAATATCATATGAGTGGTGTAGTAATATCATATGGGTGGTGAAAAATATCATATGGGTGGTGCAGTAATATCATATGGGTGGTGTGGTAATATCATATGGGTGGTGTGGTAATATCATATGGGTGGTGTAGTAATATCATATGGGTGGTAGAGTAATATCATATGGGTGGTAGAGTAATATCATATGGGTGGTGCGGAAATATCATATGGGTGGTGCGGTAATATCATATGGGTGGTGAAGTAATATCATATGGGTGGTGCAGTAATATCATATGGGTGGTGTAGTATTATCATATGGGTGGTGTAGTAATATCATATGGGTGGTGTGATAACATATGGGTGGTGTAGTAATATCATATGGGTGGTGCATTAATATCATATGGGTGGTGTGATATCATATGGGTGGTGTAGTAATATCATATGGGTGGTGTATTAATATCATATGGGTGGTGTGATATATGGGTGGTGTAGTAATATCATATGGGTGGTGTATTAATATCATATGGGTGGTGTAGTAATATCATATGAGTGGTGTAGTAATATCATATGGGTGGTGTATTAATATCATATGGGTGGTGTGATATCATATGGGTGGTGTAGTAATATCATATGGGTGGGGTATTAATATCATATGGGTGGGGTATTAATATCATATGGGTGGTGTGATACAGTGGGGCAAAAAAGTATTTAGTCAGCCACCAATTGTGCAAGTTCTCCAACTTAAAAAGATGAGAGAGGCCTGTAATTTTCATCATAGGTACACTTCAACTATGACAGACGAAATGAGAAAAAGAAATCCAGAAAATCATATTGTAGGATTTTTTATTTATTTATTTGCAAATTATGGTGGAAAATAAGTATTTGGTCAATAACAAAAGTTTATCTCAATACTTTGTTATATACCCTTTGTTGGCAATGACAGAGGTCAAACGCGTTTTCTGTAAGTCTTCACCAGGTTTTCACACACTGCTGCTGGTATTTTGGCCCATTCCTCCATGCAGATCTCCTCTAGAGCAGTGATGTTTTGGGGCTGTCGCTGGGCAACACGGACTTTCAACTCCCTCCAAAGATTTTCTATGGGGTTGAGATCTGGAGACTGGCTAGGCCACTCCAGGACCTTGAAATGCTTCTTACGAAGTCACTCCTTCGTTGCGGGCGGTGTGTTTGGGATCATTGTCATGCTGAAAGACCCAGCCACGCTTTCATCTTCAATGCCCTTGCTGATGGAAGGAGGTTTTCACTCAAAATCTCACGATACATGGCCCCATTCATTCTTTCCTTTACACGGATCAGTCGTCCTGGTCCCTTTGCAGAAAAACAGCCCCAAAGCATGATGTTTCCACCCCATGCTTCACAGTAGGTATGGTGTTCTTTGGATGCAACTCAGCATTCTTTGTCCTCCAAACACGATTTAGTTGAGTTTTTACCAAAAAGTTCTATTTTGGTTTCATCTGACCATATGACATTCTCCCAATCCTCATCTGGATCATCCAAATGCTCTCTAGCAAACTTCAGACGGGCCTGAACATGTACTGGCTTAAGCAGGGGGACACGTCTGGCACTGCAGGATTTGAGTCCCTGGCGGCGTAGTGTGTTACTGATGGTAAGCTTTGTTACTTTGGTCCCAGCTCTCTGCAGGTCATTCACTAGGTCCCCGTGTGGTTCTGGGATTTTTGCTCACCGTTCTTGTGATCATTTTGACCCCACGGGTGAGATCTTGCGTGGAGCCCCAGATCGAGGAAGATTATCAGTGGTCTTGTATGTCTTCCATTTCCTAATAATTGCTCCCACAGTTAATTTCTTCAAACCAAGCTGCTTACCTATTGCAGATTCAGTCTTCCCAACCTGGTGCAGGTCTACAATTTTGTTTCTGGTGTCCTTTTACAGCTCTTTGGTCTTGGCCATAGTGGAGTTTGGAGTGTGACTGTTTGAGGTTGTGGACAGGTGTCTTTTATACTGATAACAAGTTCAAACAGGTGCCATTAATACAGGTAACGAGTGGAGGACAGAGGAGCCTCTTAAAGAAGAAGTTACAGGTCTGTGAGAGCCAGAAATCTTGCTTGTTTGTATGTGACCAAATACTTATTTTCCACCATAATTTGCAAATAAATTCATTAAAAATCCTACAATGTGATTTTCTGGATTTTTTTTCCTCATTTTGTCTGTCATAGTTGAAGTGTACCTATGATGAAAATTACAGGCCTCTCTCATCTTTTTAAGTGAGAGAACTTGCACAATTGGTGGCTGACTAAATACTTTTTTGCCCCACTGTATCATATGCAGGATATTTTTAACGGTCAGATGTTTTACTTGAGTTATAACCTTAGGCTGTAGTTGTGTTATGTCGTATGTCTCATGACGGTGCTGATGTTCTTAACTGTTGTGTTTAACTGGGCTCAGAGAGAGGGATATGACTGGGCACTTACGATCACACTCTGTGTCCTCCTCTTAGTCCCACTTTAAGACATAGACCTTGGTCCCAGACCCTGTAGGTCTACTGTAAAGCGCTATCTCAAAACTAAATCCACTACCCAACGCCATGCCCACTGACCTATGGCAGTTCACCCAAAGACTTTAGGGAGTATTGTCTAGATAGTCTTAGTGGTAATAATTAGGTAGATAGTGGTCTTGTCTAGATAGTCTTAGTGGTAATAATTAGGTAGATAGTGGTGTTGTCTAGATAGTCTTAGTGGTAATAATTAGGTAGATAGTGGTGTTGTCTAGGTAGTCTTAGTGGTAATAATTAGGTAGATAGTGGTCTTGTCTAGATAGTCTTAGTGGTAATAATTAGGTAGATAGTGGTCTTGTCTAGATACGTCTTAGTGGTAATAATTAGGTAGATAGTGGTCTTGTCTAGATAGTCTTAGAGGTAATAATTAGGTAGATAGTGGTCTTGTCTAGATAGTCTTAGTGGTAATAATTAGGTAGATAGTGGTCTTGTCTAGATAGTCTTAGTGGTAATAATTAGGTAGATAGTGGTCTTGTCTAGATAGTCTTAGTGGTAATAATTAGGTAGATAGTGGTCTTGTCTAGATAGTCTTAGTGGTAATAATTAGGTAGATAGTGGTCTTGTCTAGATAGTCTTAGTGGTAATAATTAGGTAGATAGTGGTCTTGTCTAGATAGTCTTAGAGGTAATAATTAGGTAGATAGTGGTCTTGTCTAGATAGTCTTAGTGGTAATAATTAGGAAGATAGTGGTGTTGTCTAGATAGTCTTAGTGGTAATAATTAGGTAGATAGTGGTCTTGTCTAGATAGTCTTAGTGGTAATAATTAGGTAGATAGTGGTCTTGTCTAGATAGTCTTAGTGGTAATAATTAGGTAGATAGTGGTCTTGTCTAGATAGTCTTAGTGGTAATAATTAGGTAGATAGTGGTCTTGTCTAGATAGTCTTAGTGGTAATAATTAGGTAGATAGTGGTGTTGTCTAGATAGTCTTAGTGGTAATAATTAGGTAGATAGTGGTGTTGTCTAGATAGTCTTAGTGGCAATAATTAGGTAGATAGTGGTCTTGTCTAGATAGCCTTAGTGGTAATAATTAGGTAGATAGTGGTCTTGTCTAGATAGCCTTAGTGGTAATAATTAGGTAGATAGTGGTCTTGTCTAGATAGTCTTAGTGGTAATAATTAGGTAGATAGTGGTCTTGCCTAGATAGTCTTAGTGGTAATAATTAGGTAGATAGTGGTCTTGTCTAGATAGTCTTAGTGGTAATAATTAGGTAGATAGTGGTCTTGTCTAGATAGTCTTAGTGGTAATAATTAGGTAGATAGTGGTCTTGTCTAGATAGTCTTAGTGGTAATAATTAGGTAGATAGTGGTCTTGTCTAGATAGTCTTAGTGGTAATAATTAGGTAGATAGTGGTCTTGTCTAGATAGTCTTAGTGGTAATAATTAGGTAGATAGTGGTCTTGTCTAGATAGTCTTAGTGGTAATAATTAGGTAGATAGTGGTCTTGCCTAGATAGTCTTAGTGGTAATAATTAGGTAGATAGTGGTCTTGTCTAGATAGTCTTAGTGGTAATAATTAGGTAGATAGTGGTCTTGTCTAGATAGTCTTAGTGGTAATAATTAGGTAGATAGTGGTCTTGTCTAGATAGTCTTAGTGGTAATAATTAGGTAGATAGTGGTCTTGTCTAGATAGTCTTAGTGGTAATAATTAGGTAGATAGTGGTCTTGTCTAGATAGTCTTAGTGGTAATAATTAGGTAGATAGTGGTCTTGCCTAGATAGTCTTAGTGGTAATAATTAGGTAGATAGTGGTCTTGCCTAGGTAGTCTTAGTGGTAATAATTAGGTAGATAGTGGTCTTGTCTATATAGTCTTAGTGGTAATAATTAGGTAGATAGTGGTCTTGTCTAGATAGTCTTAGTGGTAATAATTAGGTAGATAGTGGTGTTACCTTGGTGGAGGCCATCTCGCTGACAGAGTGTCTGGTCTGCAGGGTCTCCAGCTGGTCCAGGCACCAGTCCAGCTCCTCCAGCGTCTCTGTGGCCAGCTTCTGGTAGGCCTCCTCTGGAGGGGGGAGACAGGGGATGGAGGAAAGGGGAACATGGGGTAGGGGGACGGGGACAGGTAGGCTTGGTGAGTGGTGGTGGTCAGTTTTGAGGCGCTTGACAGGGCTGTGCGATGTCATCTCTTGCGTTTCGTCGGTGGTGATGCCATAGACGAGTGCAATGCCCGGGTTGCCAGAGTGGATGCGTAGGTGACTCTTCATGGTTAGAGGGGCTTGAAGAGCAAAAAGTGTCTACGGTGATGATAGCTTCCCCACAGAGATATTGAACAGGCGAAAATACTTGTCTCTGAGCTAAGTATCTTTGATAACCCTGAAAGTGTCAACAATCACCCTTCTGTCCTTCTTTCAGTCCTCCAGAGAGTAGTTACAGTAGTAGTAGGAGTAGTTCTAGAATCCCAAGAAGTGAAAGTTCTGGTATCCGCAATGGACCATTCTACAATCCAGAGTGAGACATTTTAGAATCCCCAACATACAGTTCTAGAATCCGCAGTTCTAAAATCTAGGGGAAGTTCCACAGTGTCACACTAGAACGAGTCCAGCCTTGCAAAAGCCCTGATGGGAAAGCACAGCAAAGCTGCCACCATGCTCCATGAGCTGAAAAAAAAAAAACACACATGGAATCCAGCGCCTACACACAAATCTTTCAACGGTCCGGACAGTTGTGCTCTATCCAACACAGAGGATTCCCAGATTTGGGATAGCAGGAAAATCCATCTCACACATCTCTACATGATCAACACTCTTCCCAGGGATATCCAGAAGGAAAAACAGGAAAACGTCCTCAGCCTAACGTTACCGTGATGAGGAGTCATCAACAAAGGAGAAGTCTAAGACAAAGCCAAGACCCCCCTTCCAAACACACACACACACACCTCCTCCTCCTCTAAAGACAGAGAACCCCATTTGTAGCCCCCACACACACACAGAGTTCCACGGATGAGTTTATTTTCTGTCTCAAATCCTCTTTAATCTCTGCAGCGATGACACAATGACGATGACCGCTGCTCTGACAGACAGATGGACGGTCAGACAGACGGAGATAAATGTCCAAGCGGGTCTGACTGTGGCTAAAGCAACACGTCAATAGGAGGGATGGCTGACTCAAAAAGCATGAGTTGAAAACGCTTGCTTCCTGTGAAAACACTACTCAGCACACAAGAAGAGCCGGACTGGAGTAACAGACTACCCCGGACTGGAGTCACAGGTTCAGATCTGAGCCCCTAACCACTGATACAGGGTCAGATGTCTACTGAACCCCCTCCAATGGTTAACGTTGGTATATAGTTAGTGCAATCTGGTCCGATATCTGTAGTTAGGTTAGTATCTAACGGTTAAGGTTGATGGACATGCCCTGTTCGAAGACCTGGCATCCTTCCTTCTTCCCTTCCTTGATGTAATCACTAAGCCATGATTTAACCTATCCAATCATGTTCTAGATAAGGGATATGACTATATGACTAGTGGTTCTGACTATAAAAACAGACAAAGAAAACATGATGACAAACAGAAACACGCAAGCATGCACACAGACACTCACTGAGAGTATTCCGCCAGTGGGATTATGAATAGTAGTCAGTCAGGCTGAATCTCCTCATGATTAATCCTCATTAGGAAATGATGCAGGAGTATTTCCGCTCAGCCACATATTCCCTGTGTTTTTACCTAATCCTGGATTAGGGCAGACAACCCTCTAGTCATCTGGAAATGTTCTAAATCTAAGATTTGTGGTGGAGCGTAGTTACGCTATATATATTGCTCATGGGGCTTCTGAGTGGCGCAGTGGTCTAAGACACTGCATCTCAGTACAACAAGCATCACTAAAGCACCTGGTTCGAATCTAGGCTGCATCATATCCAGACGTGATTGGGAGTCCCATAGGGTGGCTCACAATCGGCCCAGCATCGTCTGGGTTTGGCCGGGGTAGGCCGTCATTGTAAATAAGAATTTGTTCTTAACTGACTTGCCTAGTTAAATAAAAAATGTTGGTTGTGGTGCTGGTGTTAAAGTATGCTTGTGTGTGTGTGTATGCTTGTGTGTGTGTGTGTGTGTGTGTGTGTGTGTGTGTGTGTGTGTGTCTGCCTATAGATGTGATGTCATGGGCATGCACAGTGTTTGAGAAGCCTCTCTGTGACTCATAGGATGTGATGGGCAGATGGACAATGAAAGAGTAAGTGAGAGGAGGACAGAGCTACAACCAAAGAGACAGAGTAGAAAAGTATCTCTCTCTGGATCCCCCCATTTCTCTTGGGCTTTTGCGTGCGTCTCCATCACCATCTCTGTATTCTCCTCATCTCACTCCCCTTTTCTATGTATTTATTTCTCTCTCTCAAATGGCTGTGCAGACAGTCAGTGGCTGGGCTGGGGGTTTCAGAAGCTTGAAGCAGGGGTCCTCTTGAAGCAGGGGTCCTCTGTCCTTGCTGACAACATCTCCTCTGACGTCAATGGCATTCTTCTCCTGCTCAGCGAGACACACCGGGCCCGCCCCTCTCAGGGAAACGGCAAGGGCTCACGCTAAACCCTGGACCGGAGCTATAGAGGATCAGGAGTCCCAAGCAATTGTCACCAAAACAATGGTGCTTGGTAGAATTAGCTAACGGGCTAGTTAGTAAGCTAGCTCGGGGTTTCCCATATCTCTACCACAGATCCCTTACTTGATGTAGATTGCAGTAGTAGCACATCACCGATTAGTTGACCAGTTGAATCAGGTGTGCTAGTACTGGAAGAGATCCAATACTGTGTGTGGGTAGTCGATGAGAGGTTTGGGAAACACTACCATAGGGGACGGACATGTATGTGCCCTGTAAATTGAACACTTCCACTGCTTTTCAGATTGCTGATAATTGTAAAAAAAATTATGTCTTCATCCTAGTTTGATGGAAGACAACAGGAAGATTGAATAAGGCGACATATGATCAACTGATGAATTCATGAAGACATCTGACTTAGAATAATATTTCTCTGTATGAATCTAATTAAACTTACAGTAAGTCTTGGGGTCACCAGTATTGACACATATACATTAATTAATCCCAACCTCAGCATTGATGTTATTAGGCAACATGGTCACATATTTTCAGTATACTTGGAAATAAAGAGGGCGGCTATTTTTAGTTCTAAATATACACTATATAAGTGGACGCCCCTTAAAATTTGTGGATTTGTCTCTGTCAGCCACACCCGTTGCTGAAAGGTGTATAAAATTGAGCACAGACATGCAATCTCCATAGACACACATTGGCAGTAGAATGGCCTTACTGAAGAGCTCAGTGACTTTCAATGTGGCATGGGTCATAGGATGCCGCCTTTCCAACAAGTTAGTTCGTCAAATTTATGCCCTGCAAGAGCTGCACCAGTCAACTGTAAGTGCTGTTTACATCTGCTGATGTAAAAAAGGGCTTTATAAACACATTTGATTTGATTTGTTATTGTGAAGTGGAAACATCTAGGAACAACAACGGCGCAGCCGCAAAGTGGTAGGCCACACAAGCTCACAGACAGGGACCGCCGAGTGCTGAAGCGTGTAGCTCATAAAAATCATCTGTCCTCGGTTGCAACACTGACTACCGAGTTCCAAACTGCCTCTGGAAGCAACGTCAGCACCAGAACTGGTCGTCGGGAGCTTCAGCCGCACACAAGCCTAAGAGGGGTGGCAGGTAGCCTAGTGGTTAGAGCGTTGGGCCAGTAACTGATAGGTTGCTAGGTCGAATCCCCGAGCTGACAAGGCAAAAAATCTGTCATTCTGCCCCTGAACAAGGCAGTTAACCCACTGTTCCTAGGCCCGTCATTGTAAATAAGAATTTGTCTAGTTAAATAAAGGTAAAATAAAAATATATTAAAAATTACCATGCGCAATGCCAAGTGTTGCCTGGAGTGGTGTAAAGCTTGCTGCCATTGGACTCTGGAGCAGTGGAAATGTGTTCTCTGGAGTGAATTAATCATGCTTCACCATCTGGCAGTCTGACGGACAGATCTGGGTTTGGTGGACGCCAGGAGAACGCTACCTATCCGAATGCATAGTGCCAGTTGTAAAGTTTGGTGGAGAAATAATGTTCTGGGGCTGTTTCTCATGGTCCGTCCCCTTAGGTCCAGTGAAGGGAAATCTCAACACTACAGCATACAATGACATTCTAGACGATTCTGTGTATACAACTTTGTGGCAACAGTTTGGGGAAGGCCCTTTCCTGTTTCAGCATGATAATGCTCCCATGCAAAAAGCGAGGTGTGGAAGAACTTGACTGGCCTGCACAGAGCCCTGACCTCAATCCCATCTAACACCTTTGGGATGAATTGGAATGCAGACTGCGAGCCAGGCCTAATCGCCCAACATCAGTGCCCGACCTCACTAATGCTCTTGTGGCTGAATGGAAGCAAGTTCTCGCAGAGATGTTCCAACATCCAGTGGAAAGCCTTCCCAGAAGAGTGGAGGCTGTTATAGCAGCAAATGGGGGACCAGCTCCATATTAATGCCCATGATTTTGGAATGAGATGCTCGCGAGCATTCATGACTTTTGGCCATGAAGTGTAGTCTAGAGCTCTTCCTCCACATAATCAAGTCGAATCAATTAGTATTAGCGGGTGCCAAGGATCAAGCTGGGTCTTGATTATTCTGGTTAATGGACTAGAATGGTACCATTACTCTCCCCAGTGATTTCTATTACAGATCCAATACAACTTAATTATGTAACAACGGAAATGACACAGGTACAAAACACACACACATGCACGCGCACACACACACAAACCTTAGAACGTCACAAGCACTGTGTCGGTCACCCATGCTAGAGACCCCAGTGTGGGATCATTAGATGTTCATGATAGCCCTACAATAACATGACAAGTGGTATTCAAGCTCAAATATGTATTACAGTCATGCAGGAGTGACAAAACAGCGGAGTTAAGACAAGAAACCAATCTTAAAGACCAGTGTAATACTGTCCTTTGAATAATCAAATTTAAAGATGCTTTAGAAAGCACAACAGGCCACCAATGTGTAAAACATGCTTTTGTGTCCCTCTGCTGTATACATCTGGTACTGGTGTTGCAGTACCCACACCATCACTCACCATGTAACTCCAATAAACCCACCACCATCACTCACCAATGCACCCCAGAAGTCACTACAGTCCCAAAACACATAAAACATGCCTTCTTCTCCTTTATACCATGGGGTTATAACTGATCCATACTAAAAAAATATATATGTTTTTTATTTCACCTTTATTTAACCAGGTAGGCCAGTTGAGAACAAGTTCTCATTTACAACTGCGACCTGGCCAAGATAAAGCAAAGCAGTTCGACACATACAACAACAGAGTTACACATGGGATAAACAAACGTACAGTCAATAACACAATAGAACAGTCTATATACAGTGTGTGCAAATGTAGTAAGATTAGGGAGTTAAGGCAATAAATAGGCCATGGTGGCGAAGTAATTACAATTTAGCAATTAAACACTGGAGTGATCGATGCAGAAGATGAATGTGCAAGTAGAGATACTCGGGTGTGAAGGCCAGCCAACGAGAGCATACAGTTCGCAGTGGTGGGTAATATATGGTGCTTTGGTGACAAAACGGATGGCACTGTGACAAACTGGGAGCATCTACATTTGAAGTGGAGTCCTCCTTCTGTAACCAAACTTATTTCCTGATTTTACCGGACAACAACACAGAAATGTATTGCATATGCTACTGCAATGCCTGCTGTGTGTGTGTGTGTGTGTGTGTGTGTGTGTGTGTGTGTGTGTGTGTGTGTTGGTCTTACCTGAGAAAGAGGACTTGGTGATGGGTGGTTGTTGGTTACACATAGGGGACCGCCTGTTAAAGGAAACCACAGAGAAATAAGGGTTTGATCAGGGATGTCTTCCCCCCCTCTCTATCTCTCTGTCTGTTTGTCTCTGTCTCTCTCCCCTCTCGCTCTCTGTCTGTCGGTCTCTGTCTCCCCCTCTCTCTCTCTGTCTGTCTCTCCCCTCCCATTCTGTTTGTCTTTCTGTCTCCCCCTCTCTCTCTGTCTGTCTGTCTCTCCCCTCTCACTCTCTCTCTCTGTCTGTCTCTGTCTACCCCCTCTCTCACTCTTTCTGTCTCTCCTCCCCTCTCACTCTCTCTCCCTCTCCCCCTCTCACTCTCTCTCCCTCTCCCCCTCTCACTCTCTCTCCCTCTCCCACCTCTCACTCTCTCTCTCTGTCTGTTTCTGTCCCCCCCCCTCTCTCTCACTCACTCACTCACTCATCAATTTTAGCAATACACTACGATGAATATACTCACTTGTTTGAGGCTCTGTCTTGTTGCAAGTTGGTTAGTGCAGCAAAGTTATTCCGTACCGTTCTCAAACTAGCCAGTACCTACACAGGGTAGGGTACAGCGGGACACATCAGACACTATGTGACATCATGTCAAAAGCAATAATGTCCTTCATTTATAAACTATTTCTTAGTGTACCTAAAACATGTTTGCCTCCGACATTATCTGAAGCCACTAGTACTGAGGTAAGAGTACTAAATCAGGTCCCAAAAAATTATAAAGGTTTACCCAACAGGAAAAACTTGAAATTATGTCATTTTAACAAGTTTTGCCCACTGGGGCAAAAGTGAAAGTGGAGCACATGGGCACTGACCTGTGCAAATGGTGTGACTATCAGGTCGTCGCCATGGCTGTAAGAGAGGAAGAGTAGGAGGAAGAGGAAGATGGTGTATTTACAATGTGAAAGCATACACATCCCGGTCCTCCTATCTCATTGGAAAAAGAAATGTGAGGAAAATCAAATTCATGTTAAGATATCACATGCATTTGTCAACACAGATTAACCATATACGGAGATAGAATTTTTTTTTTTATACAATATACACTTACCCGGACAGTTTATTAGGTACACCACACCGTTCACGAAAAAATGAATTGCTCCTACAGACAGTGAGTCACGTGGCCGTGGCTTGTTATATAAAGCAGGCAGACAGGCATCAAGGCATTCAGTTACTGTTAGATTGAACGTTAGAATGGGCAAAACGAGTGACCTGTGTGACTTTGAGTCCGGGTGGATCCGGTGCCAGGCCCACCGGATCCAGTATCTCAGAAACGATCACCCTCCTGGACTTTTCTCGCACAACATTGTCTAGGGTTTACCGATAATGGTCAGCTCGTTGATGAGAGGTCGAAAGAGAATGACAAGAATCGTGCAAGCCAACAGGCGGGCCGCAAAACAGACAAATAACGGCGCAGTACAACAGTGGTGTGCAGAGCGACATCTCAGAATGCACAACTCATCAATCCTTGTCATGGACGGGCTATTGCAGCAGACGACCACACAGGGTACCACTCCTATCAGCTAAAAACAAGAAGAAGCGGCTCCAGTGGGCACGCGATCACCAACACTGGAAAATTGAGGAGTAGAAAAACATCTCCTGATCTGATAAATCTCGGTTCCTGTTGCATCATGCTCAGCCCAGATTTGGCGTAAGTAACATGACTGCATGGACTCATCCTGCCTGGTGTCAATGGTACAGGCTGGTGTACTGGTGTGTGGAATGTTTTCCTGGCACACGTTAGGTCCATTGATACCAATTGAGTAACAGACGTTTCCAACACTTTGTAGAATGCATGCCTTGAAGAATTCAGGCTGTTCTGGAGGCAATATGGGTGTACCTAAAAAAACTGGCTTTTCTTTATATAGTGATGTATTTTTTATATATTAAATGTAGTTGTATTCTATTGGAATATAGGGTTTGTCTGTGTGACAAGGTACAGCAAGGCAGGGGGAAAAGCACACTGTGTCAAACAAAGATTCAAATCATGAGTTTAATGAAAGTAGTAATCCTTTTGCACCAGTGAATCCAGAAGTATCAGATGTGTGGGGAAAGAGCGAGCAGGACCGTTGATGCAGCCTGAATGCTGACATCTTGACTTAGGTCTTCCGTTGCTGTGCCATCATGTGCCTATACATATAGGTGCGTTTGAAGCACAATCAACGATGAAATAAAACAACATTTAATGTGCTGTACAAATGAAAATGTGGCTAAAATGCAGTATCAAAGAGACATTCAGATATTCTGCAAATCATATCATAACCTTTTGCACTGAATCTATCTGTTAATGACCTTTATTTTCAATTCCTCAATCCATGTGTTCCGCGAAACCGATTAACTAGCCTATTAATATTGTTGCACTCGCTAAGTCTAGGGGTCTTAGGCGTAGTTAACTGGTCTGTAACCTGATTTGATGTGTGAATTAATAAAAAGATTCCAAACCAAAAGGAAAGGCCGCATGGCCAGCAAACCAACCAGCACCCTCACCACTCTCCAAGCTGGCACTCTGACTGACCAACCTTAATTGGCACCTGATGTGCTTATCAAGGTTTCCTGGTAGAACCCCCGTATTTACCTGGCTGGTGCTGTCACCTGGGGGATGGAGTGTGGAAGTGTATCCTGGATAGCGCGTTGCCTACCTGTGTGCTAACACTACACTAACCTCCATATAATAACAGCATGTTTTATTAGCTGGAGAGTTAGTTGGAGAGATCTTGCCAGAGTTTCGGCACTTGTCCCATTCTGTTGTTGACAACTAGTGACTGTCTGTCCATATGGAGGAGCTGTGAAACTCTTAGGCAATGAAGGACGTGTACTCTCCAAAAGGTCAGGTCTAAATCCATCCGCTGACAGAGAGACAAGGACAGTTACAGCCGCTAAGAAAGCTATTCTCTCTTACAGTCATTGCTTTCTATGACGTCATCTGTCTCCCTCCATGTCACTACTCCCTCTCTTTCTACTGTATCTCTTCCACTCTGTTGCTATTCCCCCAAGTTTTTCTACCAACTGTTTGTGTCCACAATGGAGATCTTAGTACCCTTCTCTCTCATTTCTATTGGTTTCTGTTTAACACAACCAGGGCTCTATTTGAACAAACCTAACGCAATGGTAAATCTTAGCACTGGCAGTAGCGCAACAGGTTTGGGGTTGTGTCAGAAATATTTTTGCTATTTTCACAACCAGAATTATGGGCGCAGTAGCTGGCAATGGTGAGAAAGGGCTGGGTTTTGAAGAATAAATAAGTCGAAGGTGTGTAGAGACTTGACCCCTCACTGGCCAATTAGAATGTGCTCCATGGCTAAATATGTGGATGCTTCAGGTTGTGTATTTACAGTCTTAAGTATTGCCTGGAATGTTAGTCCGTTATAACGCAGTTTGTTAAATAGCCCACAGAAACAAATTGTAGGCCGATCCCATATTTGCTAAACATTGAACATGTTTATGAACAGTAATTGCATGGCTTCAATATCGAAATATATTGTAAACATAGCATTTGCACTGATTTAGGCCTACTGTAAAACGCATTATGTCTGAGCCATGGACAAGCCAAACCTTGTCAATAAGTAAGATTACATTCACTATTGATGAGACTTAAAAAGACAGTGAATAATTTTAATCAAATTAGAATAAAATGAAACAACTTGTTTTAAACAGGCTAAATACAGTTACAGGCACCATAATTGCTCCCAGTGGGCGTATAATACTATATAATATAATACGTAAGACTATGGAAGGTTTTACACACATCCAAACTTTTCACAGGAGCTGGAAAAAGATCCAATATAAAGAGAAAGGAGAAATGTCCACTCACTGCTACTGCTCCCAAATATATATATAGTTATAGCTTTCCATCGGCATTGATATGGCCAGTAGGGACTGGAGTGAAAACAGACTGTAGTTCAAAGTAAACAAACAAACACATGGTGTTTTTTTTACCCACTTTTCTTCCCCAAGTTCAATCTTGTCTCATCGCTGCAACTCCCCATTGGGCTCGGGCGGCGAAGGTCGAGTCATGCGTCCTCCGAAACATGACCCGCCAAACAGAGCTTCTAATTAACACCCATCCGCTTAACCCAGAAGCCAGCCGCACCAATGTGTTGGAGGAAACACTGTTCAACTGACGACCGGGGTCAGCCTGCAACGACGTTGGGCCAAGTCCTATGGGACTCCCGATCACAGCCGGTTGTGATACAGCTCGGGATTGAACCTACAAGTGGATTCAGCACCACAGACAGCGATCGGAATCCCCGCGATTTGACAGGTCCAACAGAGGAAAGTGGACGATGCATTATTTGCCAAAGTGATAAACGGAAAACAATAAGCAGTCTTTATAACAAGTTAATGTTCCCGACACAGGCTTCTTACAGTCACTGACACCTTTTATGCAATGGGCATAATGAGTCCAAACTGTTCACAGAAGCTGGACAAAAATAATGTCCGATATAAATAAAAAAGGGGAATGTCTGTTGACTGTTTTCTGCTCGTGATATTTTCATAAAACATTGGTGATTTACATACGGCTACTGTGTGGGCATCCAATGTCAAAATGACTGCCATAACCAACTGAGTTACCGCTAAGACCAGCTTTTGGTCGGTCTTAAATATCCCTAGTTGCGCTGTCTGAAATTGGCATACTGGCGCATGTTTTTAAGGACACACCTCAAAAATAGAGCCCTCAATCTCTCAACTATCTGTTCTATCCTAATCCTACTCTCCCTGTCTTTTTCTTTCTCAGCTCTATCAGTTTCTAACCCTCTCTGGCAAATTCTCTCACTGTTTATCCTTCGCTCTCTCCCCTCAGTATCTCCTGACTGTCTCTTGATTGCCCCAGAAGTGGCGTCAGAGCTACTTGGGTTTGTTTCATGGGAGAACCAATCGATTTCCCCAAATGTGTCTTTGGCCTTGGACATATTGACCCTTGCTTAGAGAATGAGGATAGTTGAGACTAGCATAGTTGTATTACTTACTGCTGTGTGGAGCTAAAGTTTGAGTTTAGCTAGAGTTTTGGCCTAAAGTGTTCTTCTTTGGCTCGTATGAGCATTTGTTTACAGTTGATTTTCTGCAGATATTACAGATTTTTTTAAACAAAAACTTTCTGAGCAAATTGTTCAACAACAACGGATGAGAAGGATGAATCTTCCCTCGCCACAAGTTTCTCAACTTCAAGTGTCAGTTGTTTTCCAGCACATACCAGGTGCAACGAATCCCCTCTACTTACAAAGTCAAACAGAAAAAAAACAAGTGTAACTTTTATAAAGCTTAGGACTTCATTAAGAAACAAATGAATGGTTGGCCAAGTGCTTGTTCAGTTACGCATGTGTTAAACTGCAATGCATTGGATTGGAAGTGGATTCCCATAACACAGGATGCATGCATTCTCTCACTAACACAATGAAACAGTCCCATGCATGGATACCAGTGTACTCAGAGGAACCACACACAGTGGAGGAGTCGGGTGGCAGCTTCTCGATAGCTACCCCAGGAAGGAGTGCTCTTAAGCTGGCATTAGTGCAGGGAGAAGCAGGGTAGGGTAAGGGAGAGAGGGGTAGGAGGCATCAGCTCATTTCCAATAGACAGAGGGACCAGTGTATTTCTGTCCTGGAGATCTAGACAGGGTGTGCAAGTTATTATTCTATCCCTTCACTAATACATCTGATTCAACAGTGCTCGAACAACCCCAGAGGGCCCAAGGACCAGGATTGAACACTGCCTCAGAAGGTCCCTCCCAAAGGAAACATACCCACTTCGATAATCATTGGGCTCGCTGAAGAACCGTCCTATTTCACGCATGGTTTTTGTCGCTCGTGGTCTCATAATCGCTCCTGAGGTTTGCGGTCTGTCGAGTGTTTGTGTGTCTGAGTGTGTGTATATGCGCGCAGGCGCAGATTATGGCTAGTTAACTGAGCGCCCTATCACAACTGAAAGGTTGACGTACCATGGGAAGTGTAGTGCCACTCTCACGCGCCGCTATCAGACATGGCTAGTATGGAATGTGCTACAAATAAAGCCGGCTAAACTTAGCTCCCCTGACGCTCTTGACTCCCGTACTGCAAATGAAATATCACTATCAAAGTGTTCAGTCAGCAGAAAAAGTAGGTTTTTCCCCCTTAAACAGGAATTTTCTGTAAGTATTGCAAAATAAGTTGAAAGTAGCATGGATGTAGTAGCCAGACTGTTCAAGCAATCGACAAGGCTAGATCATTTTCAACAATGGCGAATTGGCTATGAAGCAACAACACACTGGCAACGGGCTATGTTGAAAGTGCCGAATCACTTTTAGGTCGTCCATCCTCAACTCCTTCAGGCCGCTGGAGACATATCAGTTACATGTTATGATGGCATCACCTGATAGCGCTCCTCCGTCCCTTTCTGCCTATCGGGTGGGATTATAGTGGAAGCTCATGACAGAGCTCCCATGGGCCTTTGCATTATGCATACAGGGGGTGTCGAGTTACGGTGAGTGAGCAAACGAGCCTCCTCCGAGCCAAATTAAAACCCCTTTGAAGACCGTTGCTCATTTTGTAGAAAAGCCACAGTCACCTTCTCAATTTCAGATTGTCTTGCAGATTGTATCGTCATTCATTAATTTGTGCTCATCACAATTGTAGTTTTAGTTCTGATAATGTAATGGCTTTAGATTTAA
Organism: Brachymystax lenok tsinlingensis; assembly: GCA_030435695.1. NCBI lineage: Eukaryota > Metazoa > Chordata > Actinopteri > Salmoniformes > Salmonidae > Brachymystax > Brachymystax lenok. Next base: position 36,911,111 of record CM059815.1, read on the forward strand.
TGTAACATGTAGCCCCATCTGCTGACAGACTGATGACTACACTTTCCAATTTTGCGGATGTTTGTCAAAAAAAAAAAGAGTTTAACATCTGTAGGTATCTTGCATCTCAGTGTATCTATAAGAATTCTGAATAATTGAACGAATGAATGTCCAGTGTACAAAAGCATCAAAACGCCTGTGTCAACTACTCTACTTAGTAGAGTAGTTGAGAAAGGCGCACTGGACCAGAGCTACGAAACGCCTACTATTACAATGACTTCAACTCTGTTCAAATGAGGAGATGGAGAAAGTGGTAAACAAATGATCAGGATGGGGTTGGAGTAAGGGGAGCTTTCTAACACTGCTTCTTTACATGCCATGCAGTCTTCGTAAAACAAAGATGAAGCATCACACATGTCAGATGAGACAACAATGTTCTGAGACCCAGAGACTAGGCCTACTCTCCAGTCTAAACCCATAAACCAGATTTTAAACCATCCCATCATGCCATGTCATTGGGATGTTCCACTGCAATTTTCCACAGGGGTGGAAAGATCTACCAGAGTGCACCACTAGGGAAGGATTTGGGGGGGTGAGGTTTTAATGCCCAGAATACTAAACCATGTCTATGACTCTCTAAACCGTCAGCCTCTCTCTGGCTGTGAGTGTCAATCAAATTTAGGGAGACAAATTTCCTGAATTCTCATTCAATCTGGTAATTTTGTATTTTTTTTTTTTACCATTCTGTGCATTAAAGATGAGTATGTATTGGATACACGTGCGTCTAACGTGGTTGGTCTATGATGTGAGGTGTGAGCAGCAAGGCAGAGACAGGCACAGCATTCGTCCGTAACAGCATGGTGAGCGCGTGCTGTTAGTGTGTGTGGTGGGGGGCTAACACTTTAGCAGACGCCTCCGTCATAAGGCCTTCATAACACTGTCATAACATGACAAAACATGACATAATGATACCGTCATTAAACAAGCCTTTGACGTGGCAGACAAGCCACGACAGCTGTCATCTTATGAAATATGAGCTTTTGCCATTGTCACCAAAACAACGTTGCATGGGAGAGCTAGCAAACTAGCTGGCTGGCTAGCTTTGTTTTTCCAAAACCGGTTCTTGGGGACCCCAAGCTATTTCCCACATTTTTTCAGCTACAACACTAGCACACCTGAATCAGATATGTTTTTTTTTAATAGACCAAAAATGTGCAACAGCTGGGGTCCTTGACAAACAGGCTGGGTAACATTGGGATTACATAGCTAGTTTTCCTAAACAACAGTTTGTGTTACGACTGTCAATAGTCAGGTGTCAAAAATGAACATGGTACTGATTGTGTCATAACCATGGCAGTGCATTGGCCCTTATGAAGAAGGGGTGAAACTAAGTGTTAGCGACTGGAGTTCGTCCGCAGGGCCTCACTTACTTTCCACTAATGACGGGCTCAGACCGTCGCGAGGTCAGGCCTGGCCTCTGCAGGTGGTTATTCCTATCAATAAGAACACAAAATGGAGGACACTGAGCGAGTCAGTTTTGTTGTGTCATTCAGGGTCTCTGTCTTGCGTCATTTCAACATCTTTTGCCCAGTTTAGCCCGCTGGGAGGTCAGATAGTCTGATGAATGACTTTCTGTCCAGATGGTCTTAAATAAGGTCAGTATAACACCAGTGGAGTTAGACCTCGGTGCAACAGAGGAGTCAGGAAGACAGGGCCTAGTTTGTACTCTGTTACCTTTCACAAAGAGGAGGCAGTGACATAAATAGCCAATGTGCATCCTCATATGGAATGAACTGAGAAACAGAAGGCAACATTGAGAGCAGCACTGTGGAAGGTTAAGACAAACATGTAGGATACATATATTTAGACACAAGCAAGGATGACTTCAGTCCACTGTCTTTCTCTCAACAGAGAGAGAACAACATGACTTCAGTCCACTGTCTCTCAACAGAAAGAGGACAACATGACTTCAGTCTACTGTTTGATCCTCCTGATGGAAGGACAACATGGAGGACAGTGTCCTGGTATGAACTTAAAGGGCATTAAAGATAAGGCAGATGGATGGAGAGAGAGAGAGAGGAGAGCAGGAAGAATAGATGGAATTGAGGATCCAGTGTTTCCCCTATAATCATAGCTGAAAAAAATCCTAGGGGAAAAACTGGAGGATCCCATTGTATGTGGAGCGACAGAAGACAGGGGTAGGCAACCCTGGTTCTGAGTGACTCCGGTACTGCAGGATTTCGTTCTAACCAGGCACCACACCTGTCTCTACTAATTACCTCAACAAATGAGCAAATCCATTAATTGATCAATTATATTGGATACATTTCACCAACATGGTATTCCATGTCTAAAGCAAAACTAAAGCGAAACTTTAGGTACCTCCGGCACATCAGGACCAGAGATGCTAACTCCAGGGGCTCCACAGTGTGCCGAGGTCAACAAGGTCAAAGTCATGCTGTGTAGAAGATAAAGAGAGGGCCTGGTGCCCTGGTCTGTAATGTCTGTTAAATACCATGATGACTAGTGGTAACAGACTCATGGTACTTCCTGGGAAAAGAGTCTGGTATGAGATGTACTACTTCAGATGAAAGTCGCTAGCCCAGATTACAGGGCACAAAAGTTCCATTTGGAGGATCATTATTTTTAGCCATTCAATAATAGCTTCTTACAAATATTTGAACTTGGGAGGGATTAGTTTGTATTAAATTTGTATGGAAAATTCAGCCACAGGTCACCTACTTGGTACATATTGGCGGGCCGATGAGTGATTTACAATTGAGGCAGCTGAATAACATTCTCATTACTTCAGGGTAGTTTAGTAGTGAATATTTTCCAATACTTTCGACCTGGCCTGATCTCAACAAACTCTCTGGGAGACAAAATGGAACATAACATTCAAGTCATGTTTAGGGGGCATCAAATCCACCTTCGCTTTCAATTTAAAATGTCATATCGATCATTTAATTTAGTTTCAATCACTGTGAAAGATCACTCTTTGACTTACCATAACATAACAAAATGTATATTCTCCTGATGGAAACATGCTTGTTTTAACATCTTTTGAACAATTGTTCAGATTAGGGATGTCAATGGTTAACCGGTTAGCTCGTTAGCTCGTTAGCTCATTAGCCAGCCAAAATAAATTAGCCAGCTAAGATTATCAGTTTAATGGTTATCATTTGTATTATTAGAGAAAGAGAGAAAGTCACAATAAACAATGGTTTAGAAAGGGAGAAGAAGTACAAGAGATATGTAGGATTTGAGCTCACATGTCACTGGCGATGGAGGAATTTCTGGACATGGACTTGGGTGACAGGTCGTAGTCCGAGTCAGAGCGGTATAGGAAGGACTCTCTCCGCTGGCTGTGGACAAAGTTGGCCTGCAGGATGAGCCCTGACCCTGGACTGGCCATGGGGTCCAGGGGGCTGCGTCCCGATGATGTGCCATTGTCCACATCGAAGCTACGGAGAGACAGAGAGATGAAATGTAAGAAGAGAGGGGTTCACATTCACAATCCAAAAATATGCTTTTGCTCATTAGCATTGGGAGATGTACCCCTTTTTGCCCAATGAGGTAATTTATGGACAATATTTCTGGAGAGCACCCCCAGAGGTAAAAGTTTCTAATTGAACCACGTAAGTATATCGTCTGTAGAACGACCTGAGTATATCCTCTGTAGAACTACCTGACTATATCATCTGTAGAACGACCTGACTATATCCTCTGTAGAACTACCTGACTATATCCTCTGTAGAACTACCTGACTATATCATCTGTAGAACGACCTGACTATATCCTCTGTAGAACTACCTGACTATATCATCTGTAGAACGACCTGACTATATCCTCTGTAGAACTACCTGAGTATATCATCTGTAGAACGACCTGACTATATCCTCTGTAGAACTACCTGAGTATATCATCTGTAGAACTACCTGAGTATATCCTCTGTAGAACTACCTGAGTATATCCTCTGTAGAACTACCTGAGTATATCCTCTGTAGAACTACCTGAGTATATCGTCTGTAGAACTACCTGAGTATATCCTCTGTAGAACTACCTGAGTATATCCTCTGTAGAACGACCTGAGTATATCCTCTGTAGAACTACCTGACTATATCATCTGTAGAACGACCTGACTATATCCTCTGTAGAACTACCTGACTATATCCTCTGTAGAACTACCTGACTATATCATCTGTAGAACGACCTGACTATATCCTCTGTAGAACTACCTGACTATATCATCTGTAGAACGACCTGACTATATCCTCTGTAGAACTACCTGAGTATATCATCTGTAGAACTACCTGAGTATATCGTCTGTAGAACTACCTGAGTATATCCTCTGTAGAACTACCTGACTATATCCTCTGTAGAACTACCTGAGTATATCCTCTGTAGAACGACCTGAGTATATCCTCTGTAGAACTACCTGAGTATATCATCTGTAGAACGACCTGACTATATCATCTGTAGAACGACCTGACTATATCCTCTGTAGAACTACCTGACTATATCATCTGTAGAACTACCTGAGTATAGTCTCTGTAGAACTACCTGAGTATAGTCCCTGTAGAACTACCTGAGTATAGTCCCTGTAGAACTGCCTGAGTATAGTCTCTGTAGAACTACCTGAGTATATCCTCTATAGAACTACCTGAGTATAGTCTCTGTAGAACTACCTGAGTATAGTCTCTGTAGAACTACCTGACTATATCCTCTGAAGAACTACCTGACTATATCCTCTGTAGAACTACCTGAGTATATCCTCTGTAGAACTACCTGAGTATAGTCCCTGTAGAACTGCCTGAGTACAGTCTCTGTAGAACTACCTGAGTATATCCTCTATAGAACTACCTGAGTATAGTCTCTGTAGAACTACCTGAGTATATCCTCTGTAGAACTACCTGAGTATAGTCTCTGTAGAACTACCTGAGTATAGTCTCTGTAGAACTACCTGACTATATCCTCTGAAGAACTACCTGACTATATCCTCTGTAGAACTACCTGAGTATATCCTCTGTAGAACTACCTGAGTATAGTCCCTGTAGAACTGCCTGAGTATAGTCTCTGTAGAACTACCTGAGTATATCCTCTATAGAACTACCTGAGTATAGTCTCTGTAGAACTACCTGAGTATATCCTCTATAGAAATACCTGAGTATAGTCTCTGTAGAACTACCTGAGTATAGTCTCTGTAGAACTACCTGAGTATAGTCTCTGTAGAACTACATGAGTATATCCTCTATAGAACTACCTGCATATAGTCTCTGTAGAACTACCTGCGTATAGTCTCTGTAGAACTACCTGAGTATAGTCTCTGTAGAACTACCCGAGTATAGTCTCTGTAGAACTACCTGAGTATATCCTCTATAGAACTACCTGAGTATAGTCTCTGTAGAACTACCTGAGTATATCCTCTGTAGAACTACCTGAGTATAGTCTCTGTAGAACTACCTGAGTATATCCTCTGTAGAACTACCTGAGTATAGTCTCTGTAGAACTACCTGAGTATAGTCTCTGTAGAACTACCTGACTATATCCCCTGAAGAACTACCTGACTATATCCTCTGTAGAACTACCTGAGTATATCCTCTGTAGAACTACCTGAGTATAGTCCCTGTAGAACTACCTGAGTATATCCTCTATAGAACTACCTGAGTATAGTCTCTGTAGAACTACCTGAGTATATCCTCTATAGAAATACCTGAGTATAGTCTCTGTAGAACTACCTGAGTATAGTCTCTGTAGAACTACTTGAGTATAGTCTCTGTAGAACTACCTGACTATATCCTCTATAGAACTACCTGACTATATCCTCTGAAGAACTACCTGACTATATCCTCTGTAGAACTACCTGAGTATATCCTCTGTAGAACTACCTGAGTATAGTCCCTGTAGAACTGCCTGAGTATAGTTTCTGTAGAACTACCTGAGTATATCCTCTATAGAACTACCTGAGTATAGTCTCTGTAGAACTACCTGAGTATATCCTCTATAGAAATACCTGAGTATAGTCTCTGTAGAACTACCTGAGTATAGTCTCTGTAGAACTACCTGCGTATAGTCTCTGTAGAACTACCTGCGTATATCCTCTGTAGAACTACCCGAGTATAGTCTCTGTAAAACTACCCGAGTATAGTCTCTGTAGAACTACCTGAGTATATCCTCTATAGAAATACCTGAGTATAGTCTCTGTAGAACTGCCTGAGTATAGTCTCTGTAGAACTACCCGAGTATAGTCTCTGTAAAACTACCCGAGTATAGTCTCTGTAGAACTACCTGCGTATAGTCTCTGTAGAACTACCTGAGTATAGTCTCTGTAGAACTACCCGAGTATAGTCTCTGTAAAACTACCCGAGTATAGTCTCTGTAAAACTACCCGAGTATAGTCTCTGTAGAACTACCTGAGTATAGTCTCTGTAGAACAACCTGACTATATCCTCTGAAGAACTACCTGACTATATCCTCTGAAGAACTACCTGAGTATAGTCTCTGTAGAACTACCTGAGTATAGTCTCTGTAGAACAACCTGACTATATCCTCTGTAGAACTACCTGAGTATAGTCTCTGTAGAACTACCTGAGTATATCCTCTATAAAACTACCTGACTATATCCTCTGTATAACTACCTGGGTATAGTCTCTGTAGAACTACCTGAGTATAGTCTCTGTAGAACTACCTGAGTATATCCTCTATAGAACTACCTGAGTATAGTCTCTGTAGAACTACCTGAGTATATCCTCTATAGAACTACCTGACTACAGTGAGGGAAAAGGTTTTTGATCCCCTGCTGATTTTGTACGTTTGCCCACTGACAAAGAAATGATCAGTCTATAATTTTAATGGTAGGTTTATTTGAACAGTGAGAGACAGAATAACAACAAAAAAATCCAGAAAAACGAATGTGAAAAACGTTATAAATGGAATTGCATTTTAATGAGGGAAATAAGTATTTGACCCCCTCTCAATCAGAAAGATTTCTGGCTCCCAGGTGTCTTTTATACAGGTAATGAGCTGAGATTAGGAGCACACTCTTAAAGGGAGTGATCCTAATCTCAGTTTGTTACCTGTATAAAAGACACCTGTCCACAGAAGCAATCAATCAGATTCCAAACTCTCCACCATGGCCAAGACCAAAGAGCTCTCCAAGGATGTCAGGGACAAGATTGTGGACCTACACAAGACTATCGCCAAGCAGCTTGGTGAGAAGGTGACAACAGTTGGTGCGATTATTCACAAATGGAAGAAACACAAAATAACTGTCAATCTCCCTCGGCGTGGGGCTCCATGCAAGATCTCACCTCGTGGAGTTGCAGGAATCAGCCCAGAACTACACGGGATCTTGTCAATGGATCTTGTCAATGATCTCAAGGCAGCTGGGACCATAGTCACCAAGAAAACAATTGGTAACACACTACGCCATGAAGGACTGAAATCCTGCATTGCCCGCAAGGTCCCCCTGCTCAAGAAAGCACATATACATGCCCGTCTGAAGTTTGCCAATGAACATCTGAATGACTCAGAGGACATCTGGGTGAAAGTGTTGTGGTCAGATGAGACCAAAATGGAGCTTTGGCATCAACTCAACTGGCCGTGTGGAGGAGGAGGAATGCTGCCTATGACACCAAGAACACCATCCCCACCGTCAAACATGGAGGTGGAAACATCTCTGATTCAGAGGGGTTGGGTTAAATGCGGAAGACACATTTCGGTTGAAGGCATTTGGTTGTACAACTGACTAATAATGGTGACTTTGACTTTGACATTATGCTTTGGGGATGTTTTCTGCTAAGGGGACAGGACAACTTCACCGCATCAAAGGGATGATGGACGGGGCCATGTACCGTCAAATCTTGGGTGACAACCTCCTTCCCTCAGCCAGGGCATTGAAAATGGGTCGTGGATGGGTATTCCAGCATGACAATGACCCACAACACACAGTCAAGGCAACAAAGGAGTGGCTTAAGAAGAAGCACATTAAGGTCCTGGAGTGGCCTAGCCAGTCTCCAGACCTTAATTCCATAGAAAATCTGTGGAGGGAGCTGAAGGTTCGAGTTGCCAAACGTCAGCCTCGAAACCTTAATGACTTGGAGAAGATCTGCAAAGAGGAGTGGGACAAAATCCCTCCTGAGATGTGTGCTAACCTGGTGGCCAACTACAAGAAACGTCTGACCTCTGTGATTGCCAACAAGGGGTTTGCCACCAAGTACTAAGTCATGTTTTGCAGAGGGGTCAAATACTTGTTTCCCTCATTAAAATGCAATTCCATTTATAACATTTTTCACATGCGTTTTTCTGGATTTTTTTGTTGTTATTCTGTCTCGCACTGTTCAAATAAACCTACCACTACAATTAAAGATTGATAATTTCTTGGTCAGTGGGCAAACGTACAAAGTCATCAGGGGATCAAATACTTTTTTCCTTCACTGTATATTGTCTGTAGAACTACCTGGGTATAGTCTCTGTAGACCTACCTGAGTGTAGTCTCAGAGGAAGTACCTGAGTATAGCCTCTGTAGAACTGAATTGTGATAATATGCAACACAGGTCAGGAAACGGACTATAGGAGACTAGAATGTAGGTGTGGAATCTCCAGACACATAGACACAGGTGAGTTAACTAGCACAGCTAATTAGTATGGTTAGTCAAGCTACAATGATGTCGTTGTCCTCCTGCTGCGGTTAAGAACGGACTTCACCCATGTTCCCTAAGTTAGCGTCTGTCACAGTGGCAGCACAAGGAGGGGGGAACTTGGAGAAAGCCTGCACACACACACGCACACAAACAATAGACAGATACATGTATGCAACATGCTCGCGCAAACACAGACCCACAGACACACACACGACCACACACACAAGGGATTCCCCCAGTATGACGTTGGCACCACACCAGGTCCCCTACCTACATCATCATCGGCCTTATCTGTTTAAAGACTCTCCCTGAAGACACTTCAGCCGAAGTGGGCCACCTCACAAGGAGGCCTGGGGTATGATGAGCACTGGGGCTATATTCATGCTTCCGATTGTCCTCTGTCTCTACTCTATCCAGTACGTCAGTCTTTGTGTGACTCACAGGGCTATAGGGACTATGAATGTCTACGCCATCATGATCTAGTTCTTCCATTACATTGAAAAGTGTAACAGTGACTTCTCCTGTGTCTTGCTTCGTATCCATGTCACAAGTGTTCTGTCTCAGTGGTTTTCATTTGTACAACCTACTTCTCATAGTTAAGAATGTTTTACCAAATCTTTATGAGTGCCGACAACTTTAGGCACGTACTGTCCAAAAGTACAGTAACCCTGTCTAAAAGTGATCAATGAGTACAAGTGTCAATCTCAGTTATAGAAATCTATATTGCTTACATGCACATAGTCAATGTCCTGTAAATCCACCTTCATGATAATAATAATGGTGTCAGTGAGGAACTACAGTCCTCTTCATTAGAAACAGACATCTTCAGGACATCTTCATGATAATAATAATGGTGTCAGTGAGGAACTACAGTCCTTTTCATTAGAAACAGACATCTTCAGGACATCTACATGATAATAATGGTGTCAGTGAGGAACTACAGTCCTCTTCATTAGAAACAGACATCTTCAGGACATCTACATGATAATAATAATGGTGTCAGTGAGGAACTACAGGCCTTTTCATTATAAACAGACATCTTCAGGACATCTACATGATAATAATAATGGTGTCAGTGAGGAACTACAGTCCTTTTCATTATAAACAGACATCTTCAGGACATCTACATGATAATAATAATGGTGTCAGTGAGGAACTACAGTCCTCTTCATTAGAAACAGACATCTTCAGGACATCTTCATGATAATAATAATGGTGTCAGTGAGGAACTACAGGCCTCCTCATTAGAAACAGACATCTTCAGGACATCTTCATGATAATAATAATGGTGTCAGTGAGGAACTACAGTCCTCTTCATTAGAAACAGACATCTTCAGGACATCTACATGATAATAATAATGGTGTCAGTGAGGAACTACAGTCCTCTTCATTAGAAACAGACATCTTCAGGACATCTTCATGATAATAATAATGGTGTCAGTGAGGAACTACAGGCCTCTTCATTAGAAACAGAAATCTTCAGGACATCTACATGATAATAATAATGGTGTCAGTGAGGAACTACAGTCCTCTTCATTAGAAACAGACATCTTCAGGACATCTTCATGATAATAATAATGGTGTCAGTGAGGAACTACAGTCCTCTTAATTCGAAACAGACATCTTCAGGACATCTACATGATAATAATAATGGTGTCAGTGAGGAACTACAGTCCTCTTCATTAGAAACAGAAATCTTCAGGACATCTACATGATAATAATAATGGTGTCAGTGAGGAACTACAGGCCTCTTCATTAGAAACAGACATCTTCAGGACATCTTCATTATAATAATAATGGTGTCAGTGAGGAACTACAGGCCTCTTCATTAGAAACAGACATCTTCAGGACATCTACATGATAATAATAATGGTGTCAGTGAGGAACTACAGTCCTCTTCATTAGAAAAAGAAATCTTCAGGACATCTACATGATAATAATAATGGTGTCAGTGAGGAACTACAGGCCTCTTCATTAGAAACAGACATCTTCAGGACATCTTCATTATAATAATAATGGTGTCAGTGAGGAACTACAGGCCTCTTCATTAGAAACAGAAATCTTCAGGACATCTACATGATAATAATGGTGTCAGTGAGGAACTACAGTCCTCTTCATTAGAAACAGACATCTTCAGGACATCTTCACGATAATAATAATGGTGTCAGTGAGGAACTACAGGCCTCTTCATTAGAAACAGACATCTTCAGGAAATCTACATGATAATAATAATGGTGTCAGTGAGGAACTACAGTCCTCCTCATTAGAAACAGAAATCTTCAGGACATCTACATGATAATAATAATGGTGTCAGTGAGGAACTACAGTCCTCTTCATTAGAAACAGACATCTTCAGGACATCTACATGATAATAATAATGGTGTCAGTGAGGAACTACAGTCCTTTTCATTAGAAACAGACATCTTCAGGACATCTACATGATAATAATAATGGTGTCAGTGAGGAACTACAGTCCTTTTCATTAGAAACAGACATCTTCAGGACATCTTCATGATAATAATAATGGTGTCAGTGAGGAACTACAGGCCTCTTCATTAGAAACAGACATCTTCAGGACATCTTCATGATAATAATAATGGTGTCAGTGAGGAACTACAGGCCTCCTCATTAGAAACAGACATCTTCAGGACATCTTCATGATAATAATAATGGTGTCAGTGAGGAACTACAGGCCTCTTCATTAGAAACAGACATCTTCAGGACATCTACATGATAATAATAATGGTGTCAGTGAGGAACTACAGGCCTCCTCATTAGAAACAGACATCTTCAGGACATCTTCATGATAATAATAATGGTGTCAGTGAGGAACTACAGTCCTCTTCATTAGAAACAGAAATCTTCAGGACATCTACATGATAATAATAATGGTGTCAGTGAGGAACTACAGGCCTCCTCATTAGAAACAGACATCTTCAGGACATCTTCATGATAATAATAATAATGGTGTCAGTGAGGAACTACAGTCCTCTTCATTAGAAACAGAAATCTTCAGGACATCTACATGATAATAATAATGGTGTCAGTGAGGAACTACAGGCCTCTTCATTAGAAACAGACATCTTCAGGACATCTTCATGATAATAATAATGGTGTCAGTGAGGAACTACAGGCCTCTTCATTAGAAACAGAAATCTTCAGGACATCTACATGATACTAATAATGGTGTCAGTGAGGAACTACAGTCCTCTTCATTAGAAACAGAAATCTTCAGGACATCTACATGATAATAATAATGGTGTCAGTGAGGAACTACAGTCCTCTTCATTAGAAACAGACATCTTCAGGAAATCTACATGATAATAATAATGGTGTCAGTGAGGAACTACAGTCCTTTTCATTATAAACAGACATCTTCAGGATATCTACATGATAATAATAATGGTGTCAGTGAGGAACTACAGGCCTCCTCATTAGAAACAGACATCTTCAGGAAATCTACATGATAATAATAATGGTGTCAGTGAGGAACTACAGACCTTTTCATTAGAAACAGACATCTTCAGGACATCACAAAGGGAGGATGCCATAAGAAAAAGGCCATGGAAAGAATCATGGTTTAAGTTCACCGTGTTCTCTGGAAGCAGATAATGACAAATTCTTTTTTGATTCCTCTCCTAAAAAGGAGAAGAGGAGCCGGTCCTTGTGACAAAATAAGAACACCTTGACAAGAGAACACCATCATTCAAAGTGTATTTATCTTTTACTTCTCTTTTCAACTTGTGGAGCCTTGTGTTTTGGCTCCGGGAGTGAGAAATGTGTCAGTACTGCAACCATCTCTCTGAGGCCAAGGATATAATTCTGAACTCTCATTTCTCACTTTGTTTTTGTGGTTCAGTACTTTTCCTTGTTTTAAATGCATTTTATTTTAAAGAGGCTATCCAGAACTTTTTTCTATAGTGGTGCTCAAGCCAAAAGGGGTCATCTGAATGGACAGAAATAGTGTCAATAAATTACCTAATTGGGCAGAAAAGGACACATCTCACCATAGTATATTTCTAGCCAAAGAAATGCAGAGTAAGTACTGATGTCCTGACACTAGTCAAAACTACCCTACTCATTCCTACCCCGGCTGTACAGATGCAGGATCTTAATTTGATCACACTGTTGCAGGAGAACTTTCCTGCAATGCAGGACATTTAAAACGTGTAGTGTTTTTGAGGGTTAAAAAGGCTTCTGAAGTTTGTAATTGTATTTTTCTGCTGTAGCAAACTGGCTCAAATGAAGATCCAACATCTGTGCATGCCCTTGGACCTTTCAGTCAGCGAGACAAAGAGACCTTTTCCCCACATACTCTACTGCTGACTGAAGCAAGTCCATCCTTTGTGTGTGTGAGAAACCTATTCAGTGGGACTCTAAGACCTTTCCCTAATAACACACACACACACACACACACACACGCACGCACGCACGCACGCATGCACGATTATAGAATTACAGTAGCGCCGACCTGCTCTCTGCTCAAAGGGCAGCCAGGTAGCAAATGATCCGTCATCTCCTGAACTCCATGTGACACCCCACTATGCCCAATACTCAGCACAGACACCTCTCCACACACCACACAGACTCCCAATACTCAGCACATACACCTTTACCAATGCTCTCTCAATACTCAGTCCTTTCCCAATACCCAGTCCAGACACCTCTCCCAATACTCAGCCCAGACACCTCTCCCAATACTCAGCCCAGACACCTCTCCCAATACTCAGCCCAGTCACCTCTCCCAATACTCAGCCCAGTCACCTTTCCCAATACTCAGCCCAGACACCTCTCCCAATACTCAGCCCAGTCACCTCTCCCAATACTCAGCCCAGTCACCTTTCCCAATACTCAGCCCAGACACCTCTCCCAATACTCAGCCCAGTCACCTCTCCCAATACTCAGCCCAGTCACCTCTCCCAATACCCAGCCCAGTCACCTTTCCCAATACTCAGCCCAGACACCTCTCCCAATACTCAGCCCAGTCACCTTTCCCAATACTCAGCCCAGACACCTCTCCCAATACTCAGCCCAGTCACCTCTCCCAATACTCAGCCCAGACACCTCTCCCAATACTCAGCCCAGACACCTCTCCCAATACTCAGCCCAGTCACCTCTCCCAATACTCAGCCCAGTCACCTCTCCCAATACTCAGCCCAGTCACCTTTCCCAATACTCAGCCCAGACACCTCTCCTAATACCCAGCCCAGACACCTCTCCCAATACCCAGTCCAGACACCTCTCCCAATACCCAGCCCAGTCACCTCTCCCAATACTCAGCCCAGTCACCTCTCCCAATACTCAGCCCAGTCACCTCTCCCAATACTCAGCCCAGTCACCTTTCCCAATACTCAGCCCAGACACCTCTCCCAATACCCAGCCCAGACACCTCTCCCAATACCCAGTCCAGACACCTCTCCCAATACCCAGCCCAGTCACCTCTCCCAATACTCAGCCCAGTCACCTCTCCCAATACTCAGCCCAGTCACCTCTCCCAATACTCAGCCCAGTCACCTCTCCCAATACCCAGCCCAGACACCTCTCCCAATACCCAGCCCAGACACCTCTCCCAATACCCAGTCCAGACACCTCTCCCAATACTCAGCCCAGACATCTCAGCCTAGACATCTGACTAGAACAGAACCCTGAAACCTACGGTTGAACACTGACCAGAACCCAACAAATGATTCCCCTTCATTTGGCGCCAATAACCTGAAAACCAGTCCCAGTCTAAACAACCTCAGTCCAGAGGTTTAGCAGAGGGTATTGTGATACGTCCCTGGGGGAAGCATGAGCTAGAGAAAGAGCTAAAAGTGCACTGTCTCAGTGTCTATGTGTGTGTGTGTGTGTGTGTGTGTGTGTGTGTGTGTGTGTGTGTGTGTGTGTGTGTGTGTGTGTGTGTGTGTGTGTGTGTGTGTGTGTGTGTGTGTGTGTGTGTGTGTGTGTGTCTGTCTCAGTGTCTATGTGAGTGTGTGTGTGTGTCTGTGTGTGTGTGCACCCTTGCTTGAGTTTTCTAGGAGAAGATTTGTATGTTTTTAAAGCGGTAATCCTACAAGCTTTTAATGTCTCAGTCTTGCAGTCATATCACACATGCTTCTCCCACAGGACGGCCGGCGAGGAAACAATAGGAAAGGTGAACCAGTTTGACCGGTTGTAATATGCCCATTTAGAGCAGTGGTCACCAACCGGCCGATTGACTGGTCTATCTTCATTCATAGTGGATCACCAAGCATTTCAGTAGAAATGCCAATGATAAAGGCTTTCATTTTTTTGCACTTGATAAACAAAGTGTTGCCATTTTGAACCATTTCATTTGTCTGAAAATACCGGGGAGATCTGTGGCTAAATTAAGTGTGCCTACTGCGCTGGCCAATCGGATAGCTAAAATCACCGTAGCTATAGCTTCCACGACCCCGGCCACAGGAAAGTTTGATACTAGCCATCGTGAGATTTCAAAACTTCTAAAACCATGACCAGAGAGAGACTGCCAAAGAATAGAGCAAAGAGCTGCAGTTTGTATGAGGGAGTTCATGTCTACGTTTTTAATTCAGCACTGTCAAACACTGTTATTATTCAACACTATTACGAAACATAAATTGCGCTTCTCCCTACTTCCACTCGCGCGGCAGCTGCAGTGAATGAGTAGCCAAGTGTATCGACAGCCCTGCATTTGTATTATTATTAGCAGCTCGTTCTAATATAGAGGAAAACTTCACTTTCTCTGGTCATAGGAACAACATGAATTTGTGCACGAGGCAGATGCGGTGCGTGTTGAGTTTCGCAATCAGCTGGAAGACGGTGTCCCCTCTCTCTGGTCAGTCTCACCAGAGGAAAGGAAGGAGAGAACAGGGACCATCAACTGGAAGACGGTGTCCCCTCTCTCTGGTCAGTCTCACCAGAGGAAAGGAAGGAGAGAGCAGGGACCATCAGGTGGAAGACGGTGTCCCCTCTCTCTGGTCAGTCTCACCAGAGGAAAGGAAGGAGAGAGCAGGGACCATCAGCTGGAAGACGGTGTCCCCTCTCTCTGGTCAGTCTCACCAGAGGAAAGGAAGGAGAGAGCAGGGACCATCAGCTGGAAGACGGTGTCCCCTCTCTCTGGTCAGTCTCACCAGAGGAAAGGAAGGAGAGAGCAGGGACCATCAGGTGGAAGACGGTGTCCCCTCTCTCTGGTCAGTCTCACCAGAGGAAAGGAAGGAGAGAGCAGGGACCATCAGCTGGAAGACGGTGTCCCCTCTCTCTGGTCAGTCTCACCGGAGGAAAGGAAGGAGAGAGAAGGGACCATCAGCTGGAAGACGGTGTCCCCTCTCTCTGGTCAGTCTCACCAGAGGAAAGGAAGGAGAGAGCAGGGACCATCAGCTGGAAGACGGTGTCCCCTCTCTCTGGTCAGTCTCACCGGAGGAAAGGAAGGAGAAAGCAGGGACCATGAGAGGCGGACCCTCTGTTGCTCTCTCCCTCCGTTGAGACTAATGCCGTGTTCAAAACAACTGGGAAATCTGACATTTCTGACTTCCGACTTCAGTGCGTTCAAGACAACTGTGATTTTTGAATGGTCACCCAACTCGCAATTCCAAGTCGGAAACTCTGGCATCTTTCTAGAGCTCAGACTTTCCAACCTGAGGATCACTGACGCCATGATTTGCCGCTGTTTTTTCCCCCGAGTTCCCAGTTGTTTTGAAAGCACCATGACCATCCCATGCAGGTAGCCTACCATCAGTCCAGTAAAATTACATTTAAAATGATTTGTAAATTATTTGAACTTATGCTCAGCTGTACCTCACAAGTGCTACGCCAACTGATGTATTTGTTATCAAGCTCGAGTTTTGAAATATAATATGGTCTGAGTAGAACAATATTGTCAGGCCAGGCATATAGCCAATATGCTGTAATAATGTATTAGGCCTACTGCACTAGCCTCCTGGTTGCAAAAATTTAAATAGTTAGCCTAATTTCAATTTATGTGAAATAACAAGCAAGTATAGTGTAGAGAATCATTGTACCCCAAAAATATTGCATTTTTTGCTGTTTGAAGCTGGTGTACAAAACCGAAAGTAAAAGACGCAAACTTAAAAACAGGACGCATAGAAAAAGCACACATAGAATAGATCTACCGGTTCTTATACTTGCTTTCAATGAGAATGACCGATCTATAACTCACATTTCTATG
This sequence comes from Brachymystax lenok tsinlingensis, assembly GCA_030435695.1. Classification (NCBI taxonomy): domain Eukaryota; kingdom Metazoa; phylum Chordata; class Actinopteri; order Salmoniformes; family Salmonidae; genus Brachymystax; species Brachymystax lenok. The sequence continues at coordinate 36,927,896 of CM059815.1, forward strand.
TCAATTTGGTCAGTTTGCACAAAAAGTGACATTTTGCAGATTTAAGTCATGTAAAATAATGATCTGAGCGGTAGATCTCCGCTTACTTTGTCCACTGATTTGGAGCAATACAATGGCTTTCCTTGTAATACTATGGATGTCAGAGCCGTCTTTAACCTTCATCTGAGGCAAGATGATATGACGATGCAAGTGTGTGTGCACATGCGTATGTCCGTGTTGTTCTGTGCCTGTGGTCCCATGGGGCCCTGTCCCTTGTGTGTCTGTGTTAGTGTGGCAGGTGCTGACGCACGGCTGCAACCCGGGGCCCTCAGGGGACACAGAGATAACAGAGGATGGCCAAACCATTCAGCTTGAGCAGCAACGTGATGTCGATGTGACACAGAAGGAGTTATTCATGAAAGGGATGGAGACACACTGAGGTAGTGGAGAGAGAGAGAGAAAGGGACAGAAAAAAAGTGAGGATAAGAAAGGGAAGAGGAGATTGGGAGAGGAAATGAGAAACAGAGTGGGAGAAGGAAAAACGGAGGGAGAGAGGGAAATATTAGGGAGAGGGACAAGGACAGAAAGAAGGAGGGAGTGGAAGAGGGAGGAAGGGGGAGAAGGGGTGGACTGAGAGTGAGATAGAGAAGGAGAAAGAAGACAGAGAGAGAATGAGAGTGAAGACATGGAGGGAGAGACAGAGAGAGACAGGGAGAGAATGAGAGAGAGACAGGGAGAGGGAGGGAGAGAACGAGAGAGAAGACAGGGAGAGAATGAGAGAGAAGACATGGAGATGTAGAGAGAGAGAGAGACAGGGAGAGAATGAGACAGAATTAGAGAGAAGACAGGGAGAGAATTAGAGAGAATGAGAGATAAGATATGGAGAGGAAGGGAGAGAATGAGAGAGAGACAGGGAGAGGAGACAGGGAGGGGAAGGGGGAGAATGAGAGAGAGGTAGGGAGAGGGAGGGAGAGATTGAGAGAGAGACAGAGAGGGAGGGAGAGAATGAGAGAGACAGGGAGAGGGAGGGAGAGAATGAGAGAAAAACAGGGAGAGGGAGGGAGAGAATGAGTGAGAGAGAGAGAGAGTGTGAGAGAGAGAGAGAGAGAGAGAGAGTGTGAGAGAGAGAGAGAGAGAGAGAGAGAGAGAGAGAGAGAGAGAGAGAGAGAGAGAGAGAGAGAGAGAGAGAGAGAGAGAGAGAGAGGGGGGGAGAATGAGAGGCTGACAGGGAGAGGGAGGGAGAGAATGAGAGAGAGACAGGGAGAGAATGAGAGAGAAGACATGGAGATGTAGAGAGAGAGAGACAGGGAGAGAATGAGACAGAATTAGAGAGAAGACAGGGAGAGAATTAGAGAGAATGAGAGATAAGATATGGAGAGGAAGGGAGAGAATGAGAGAGACAGGGAGAGGAGACAGGGAGGGGAAGGGGGAGAATGAGAGAGAGGTAGGGAGAAGGAGGGGGAGAATGAGAGGCTGACAGGGAGAGGGAGGGAGAGAATGAGAGAGAGACAGGGAGAGGGAGGTTGAGAATGAGCGAGAGACATGGAGAGGAAGGGAAAGAATGAGAGAAGACAGGGAATGAGAGAGAATGAGAGAGAAGAAAGGGTGAGGAAGGGAGTAAAGAGAGAGAATGAGAGAGAGACAGGGAGAGGGAGGGAGAGAATGAGAGAGAGGTAGGGAGAGGGAGGGAGAGAATGAGAGAGAGACAGAGAGGGAGGGAGAGAATGAGAGAGTTACAGGGAGTGGGAGCGAGAGAATGAGAGAGAGACATGGAGAGGGAGGGAGAGAATGAGAGAAAAACAGGGAGGGAGAGAATGAGAGAGAGACAGGGAGAGGGAGGGAGAGAATGAGAGAGAGAGAGGGAGAGGGAGGGAGAGAGAGAGAGAGAGGGAGAGGGAGAGGAGAGAGAGAGTGAGAGTGAGACAGGGAGAGGGAGGGAGAGAATGAGAGAGAGACGGAGAGGGAGGGAGAGAATGAGAGAAAGACAGGGAGAGGGAGGGAGAGAATGAAAGAGAGACAGGGAGAGGGAGAGGGAGGGAGAGAATAAGAGAGAGACTGGGAGAGGGAGGGAGAGAATGAGAGAGAGACAGGGAGAGGGAGGAGAGAATGAGAGAGAGACAGGGAGAGGGAGGGAGAGAATGAGAGAGAGACAGGGAGAGGGAGGGAGAGAATGAGAGAGAGACAGGGAGAGGGAAGGAGGGAATGAAAGAGAGACAGGGAGAGGGAGGGAGAGAATAAGAGAGACAGGGAGAGGGAGGAGAGAATGAGAGAGAGACAGGGAGAGAATGAGAGAGAGACAGGGAGAGGGAGGGAGAGAATGAGAGAGAGACAGGGAGAGGGAGGCAGAGAATGAGAGAGAGATAGGGAGAGGGAGGGAGAGAATGAGAGAGACAGGGAGAGGAGGGGGGTGCCACCCTTGTCCCACTTTTTCAGAGATCATCTCTAGCTAGAGCACCAATGAGAAGAGAGCTCTTCAAACACACAAGCAAGCAAGCATGCACGTACACACACACACACACACACAGCCTGAAGTGGCGCCTGCCCTGTTTCAAAGGACTTTGGAGAAACCAGTGCAGGGTATTCTATATCGGTGGTCACATTGCAGTTGCTTGACCCCACTACCATATTTATCACACATATGTCATATGTAATGTTTACTACTGCATATATGGTTGCTCTAACTGTAACTGTATAGTTTCTCTCAGTTTTGAGAGCCATGTCTATAACAGTCTATAGAGGCTGAGGGTGTCCAACAATATATACCGTACTAAAGGACAGGACATGACAGGACAGGGGAAAAACAGTCTGTTAGACAGGACAGGAGGGCAGCTGTCTGTTAGGCAGGACAGGACAGTGGAGCAGCTGTCCGTTAGACAGGACAGGGCAGGAGAGCAGCTGTCTGTTAGACAGGACAGAAAAACAGCTGTCTGTTAGACAGGACAGGAAAACAGCTATCTGTTAGACAGGACAGGAAAGGAGAGCAGCTGTCTGTTAGGCAGGACAGGACAGGAGAGGAGAGCAGCTGTCTGTTAGACAGGACAGAAAAACAGCTGTCTGTTAGACAGGACAGGATAGGGGAGCAGCTGTCTGTTAGACAGAACAGGAGAGCAGCTGTCTGTTAGACAGGACAGGACAGGAGAGCAGCTGTCTGTTAGGCAGGACAGGACAGGACAGACGAGAGCAGCTGTCTGTTAGACAGGACAGGGGAGCAGCTGTCTGTTAGGCAGGACAGGAGAGCAGCTGTCTGTTAGACAGGACAGGGGAGCAGCTGTCTGTTAGGCAGGACAGGAGAGCAGCTGTCTGTTAGACAGGACAGGGGAGCAGCTGTCAGTTAGACAGGACAGGAGAGCAGCTGTCTGTTAGACAGGACAGGAAAGGAGAGCAGCTGTCTGTTAGGCAGGACAGGACAGGAGAGGAGAGCAGCTGTCTGTTAGACAGGACAGAAAAACAGCTGTCTGTTAGACAGGACAGGATAGGGGAGCAGCTGTCTGTTAGACAGAACAGGAGAGCAGCTGTCTGTTAGACAGGACAGGACAGGAGAGCAGCTGTCTGTTAGGCAGGACAGGACAGGACAGGAGAGCAGCTGTCTGTTAGACAGGACAGGAGAGCAGCTGTCTGTTAGACAGGACAGGGGAGCAGCTGTCTGTTAGGCAGGACAGGAGAGCAGCTGTCTGTTAGACAGGACAGGGGAGCAGCTGTCAGTTAGACAGGACAGGAGAGCAGCTGTCTGTTAGACAGGACAGGAAAGGAGAGCAGCTGTCTGTTAGGCAGGACAGGACAGGAGAGCAGCTGTCTGTTAGACAGGACAGGAAAGGAGAGCAGCTGTCTGTTAGACAGGACAGGAAAGGAGAGCAGCTGTCTGTTAGGCAGGACAGGAAAGGAGAGCAGCTGTCTGTTAGGTAGGCCAGGACAAGAGAGCAGCTGTCTGTTAGACAGGACAGGAGAGCAGCTGTCTGTTAGACAGGACAGGACAGGAGAGCAGTTGTCTGTTAGGCAGGACAGGACAGGAGAGCAGCTGTCTGTTAGACAGGACAGGAGAGCAGCTGTCTGTTAGACAGGACAGGACAGGAGAGCAGCTGTCTGTTAGACAGGACAGGACAGGAGAGCAGCTGTCTGTTAGGCAGGAGAGGACAGGAGAGCAGCTGTCTGTTAGACAGGACAGGAGAGCAGCTGTCTGTTAGACAGGACAGGGGAGCAGCTGTCTGTTAGACAGGACAGGGCAGGAGAGCAGCTGTATGTTAGGCAGGACAGGACAGGAGAGCAGCTGTCTGTTAGACAGGACAGGAGAGCAGCTGTCTGTTAGACAGGACAGGGGAGCAGCTGTCTGTTAGACAGGACAGGACAGGAGAGCAGCTGTCTGTTAGGCAGGACAGGACAGGAGAGCAGCTGTCTGTTAGACAGGACATGAGAGCAGCTGTCTGTTAGACAGGACAGGGGAGCAGCTGTCTGTTAGACAGGACAGGAGAGCAGCTGTCTGTTAGACAGGACAGGAGAGCAGCTGTCTGTTAGACAGGACAGGAGAGCAGCTGTCTGTTAGACAGGACAGGAGAGCAGCTGTCTGTTAGGCAGGAGAGGACAGGAGAGCAGCTGTCTGTTAGACAGGACAGGAGAGCAGCTGTCTGTTAGACAGGACAGGGGAGCAGCTGTCTGTTAGACAGGACAGGGCAGGAGAGCAGCTGTATGTTAGGCAGGACAGGACAGGAGAGCAGCTGTCTGTTAGACAGGACAGGAGAGCAGCTGTCTGTTAGACAGGACAGGGGAGCAGCTGTCTGTTAGACAGGACAGGACAGGAGAGCAGCTGTCTGTTAGACAGGACAGGAGAGCAGCTGTCTGTGGACCACACACACAGTGCTTGACTAAGGCAGGAGCAGTGTAACGGCACCTCAAATGTTCTACTCCTTGAGCTCCTGATTCTCTTCTAGAATATTAGCTCAAAAGTATTGTGCAGCACCTAAAATGAGTACCGGCACCTATTGCAGTCCAAGTGAAGCACCACACATACAGTGTATACATACATACATACATACACACACACACACACACACACACACACACACACACACACACACACACACACACACACACACACACACACACACACACACACACACACACACACACACACACACACACACACACACACACACACAGCTTTAAAATAGCCACTGTCTGTCAGACTGGCTCAACAATGTGTGGGGACGAAGCACAGACTAAGTGGGTATAGGAAATGGACACAAGATCATTTTAAACACATTATAGGCCGCCATGCATTTCTACAGTCTCTTTTCACTGGCAGTATGTAATTCTCTACGAACGTATCCTTTGGGCTTTGGTGGCTGTTGGCGGTGCCCCGCCTGGAAAACAACCAAGCTATGGGAAACACTGCTACATTCTAAGGTAACGTGTCTATGTAAAGTGGGTTGAGGATCACTGTGCTTTGGGGACGACTGCATGGCGCTTGCTCTTTTCCAACTAGGAGGATCCTTGATCACATGTGCTTTTTCCCCACTGTTCTCCTGTCACGTATGAAATCTGACTCGAGAGCCACTGTGGAGCAACTGACGTTTCTAACACGCACGTAGATGCATGCGCGCACAAGTACACACACGTGAGCGCATACACAAACGCACACACACACTCTTGATAGGTAAACAGTGGTGATAAGCGTAGAGAGTTTGACATTTAAAACGTCTTAGGTAGTTATCACCATAAATCTGAGTTAGGACCACTACCATGCCATACTACTAGAAGCCAGAAAAGACGAGGAAAGAAGAGGAGAAGAGGCCAGAAGATAATGAGAGAAAGAGGAGAAGAAAGACAAACTTTACCAGATTGAGATACCATCTATATTCCGCAGAGAGCTCGTAGAGCGCGAGCGTGGCTTCATCACAATACTCATGGTCATATGTTGACCTCCTCCCTCCCGCCTTCTGACTGCCCTGTACGATCCCTCGTTCTTTCTAGTCCTCCACTGGACCCAGGTCTGTGTTAATCCCTCCTTGGGCTATAGGGTCGGCATGACATAGCCTGGGAACTGTGGGCTTTAGCTCAGCGGGTTAATGCCCTCCAGGCGAAAGCCCACATCATTCTCAAACTGTAGGACTGGCTAGGTGCTCAAACTAGCTCTACTTTGGTCACTGAATCTCTCCGTCTCTCGTGCACTGTCTCTCTCACTCTACTTCTCTTCTGACTCTCATACACACCCCCTCCCTCTATTGGTCTCTCCCTCCTCCCTTTCTTACAATCTCTCCCTCGCTAACTATGTAACTATTATTCTGCTACTAACTATGTCACTATTATTCTGCTACTAACTATGTAACTATTGGTCTGCTACTAACTATGTAACTATTGGTCTGCTACTAACTATGTAACTACTGGTCTGCTACTAACTATGTAACTATTGGTCTGCTACTAACTATGTCACTATTGGTATGCTACTAACTATGTAACTATTGGTATGCTACTAACTATGTCACTATTGGTCTGCTACTAACTATGTCACTATTGGTATGCTACTAACTATGTCACTATTGGTCTGCTACTAACTATGTCACTATTGGTATGCTACTAACTATGTCACTATTGGTCTGCTACTAACTATGTAACTATTGGTCTGCTACTAACTATGTAACTATTGGTCTGCTACTAACTATGTAACTATTGGTCTGCTACTAACTATGTCACTATTGGTCTGCTACTAACTATGTCACTATTGGTCTGCTACTAACTATGTCACTATTGGTATGCTACTAACTATGTCACTATTGGTCTGCTACTAACTATGTCACTATTGGTATGCTACTAACTATGTAACTATTGGTCTGCTACTAACTATGTAACTATTGGTCTGCTACTAACTATGTCCCTATTGGTCTGCTACTAACTATGTAACTATTGGTCTGCTACTAACTATGTAACTATTGGTCTGCTACTAACTATGTAACTATTGGTCTGCTACTAACTATGTAACTATTGGTCTGCTACTAACTATGTCACTATTGGTCTGCTACTAACTATGTAACTATTGGTCTGCTACTAACTATGTCACTGTTGGTCTGCTAACTAACTGTATGACTAACTATGTCACTATTGGTCTGCTACTAACTATGTCACTATTGGTCTGCTACTAACTGGCTATGTAACTATTGGTATGCTGCTAACTATGTAACTATTGGTCTGCTACTAACTATATAACTATTGGTCTGCTACCAACTGGCGTAACGGCTATTGGTCTGCTACCAACTATGTAACTATTGGTCTGCTGCTAACTATGTAACTATTGGTCTGCTACTAACTATGTCACTATTGGTCTGCTACTAACTATGTCACTATTGGTCTGCTACTAACTATGTAACGGCTGTTGGTATGCTGCTAACTATGTAACTATTGGTATGCTACTAACTATGTAACTATTGGTCTGCTACTAACTATGTCACTATTGGTCTGCTACTAACTATGTAACTATTGGTCTGCTACTAACTATGTCACTATTGGTCTGCTACTAACTATGTAACTATTGGTCTGCTACTAACTATGTAACTATTGGTCTGCTACTAACTATGTCAATATTGGTCTGCTTACTAACTATGTAACTATTGGTCTGCTACTAACTATGTCATTATTGGTCTGCTACTAACTATGTAACTATTGGTCTGCTACTAACTATGTAACTATTGGTCTGCTACTAACTATGTCAATATTGGTCTGCTGCTAACTATGTAACTATTGGTCTGCTACTAACTATGTCACTATTGGTCTGCTAACAACTATGTAACTATTGGTATGCTGCTAACTATGTCACTATTGGTCTGCTGCTAACTATGTCACTATTGGTCTGCTGCTAACTATGTAACTATTGGTATGCTACTAACTATGTAACTATTGGTCTGCTGCTAACTATGTAACTGTTGGTCTGCTACCAACTATGTCACTATTGGTCTGCTGCCAACTATGTAACTGTTGGTCTGCTGCTAACTATGTAACTATTGGTCTGCTGCTAACTATGTCACTGTTGGTCTGCTAACTATGTAACTATTGGTCTGCTGCTAACTATGCCACTATTGGTCTGCTACTAACTATGTCACTGTTGGTCTGCTACTAACTATGCCACTATTGGTCTGCTGCTACTATGTCACTGTTGGTATGCTGCTAACTATGTAACTGTTGGTCTGCTACTAACTATGTAACTATTGGTCTGCTACTAACTATGTAACTATTGGTCTGCTACTAACTATGTAACTATTGGTCTGCTACTAACTATGTAACTAACTATGTAACTATTGGTCTGCTACTAACTATGTAACTATTGGTCTGCTACTAACTATGTAACTAACTATGTAACTATTGGTCTGCTACTAACTATGTAACTATTGGTCTGCTACTGGCTATGTAACTATTGGTCTGCTGCAACTGGCTGTAACTATTGGTCTGCTACTAACTATGTCACTATTGGTCTGCTACTGGCTATGTAACTGTTGGTATGCTACTAACTATGTAACTATTGGTCTGCTACTAACTATATAACTATTGGTCTGCTACTAACTATGTAACTATTGGTCTGCTACTAACTAGCTGTGTAACTATTGGTCTGCTACTAACTATGTAACTATTGGTCTGCTACTAACTATGTCATTGTTGGTCTGCTGCTAACTGTGTAACTATTGGTATGCTACTAACTATGTAACTATTGGTCTGCTGCTAACTATGTAACTGTTGGTCTGCTACTAACTATGTAACTGTTGGTCTGCTACTAACTATGTCACTATTGGTCTGCTACTAACTATGTAACTGTTGGTATGCTACTAACTATGTAACTATTGGTCTGCTACTAACTATATAACTATTGGTCTGCTACTAACTATGTAACTATTGGTCTGCTACTACTGGCTATGTAACTATTGGTCTGCTACTAACTATGTCATTATTGGTCTGCTACTAACTGTGTAACTATTGGTATGCTACTAACTATGTAACTATTGGTCTGCTACTAACTATGTAACTATTGGTCTGCTACTAACTATGTCACTATTGGTCTGCTACTAACTATATAACTATTGGTCTGCTACTAACTATGTAACTATTGGTCTGCTACTAACTATGTCACTATTGGTCTGCTACTAACTATGTAACTATTGGTATGCTACTAACTATGTAACTATTGGTCTGCTACTAACTATATAACTATTGGTCTGCTACTAACTATGTAACTATTGGTCTGCTACTAACTATGTAACTATTGGTCTGCTACTAACTATGTCATTATTGGTCTGCTACTAACTGTGTAACTATTGGTATGCTACTAACTATGTAACTATTGGTCTGCTACTAACTATGTAACTATTGGTCTGCTACTAACTATGTAACTATTGGTCTGCTACTAACTATGTAACTATTGGTCTGCTACTAACTATGTCATTATTGGTCTGCTACTAACTGTGTAACTATTGGTATGCTACTAACTATGTAACTATTGGTCTGCTACTAACTATGTAACTATTGGTCTGCTACTAACTATGTAACTATTGGTCTGCTACTAACTATGTAACTATTGGTCTGCTACTAACTATGTCACTATTGGTCTGCTACTAACTATGTAACTATTGGTCTGCTACTAACTATGTAACTATTGGTCTGCTTCTATCTGCCTGGCTGGTCATTCTCTCTCTACTTGTTTCTGCTCCTCTCTGCTCCCCTGGCTGGCTGTGTGGAGAGTAGGAGATCCCTAAGGGCCCTGTCTGTCTCTGTGTGTGGCCTAAGGTGTGTGTGTGCACGCGCTCATGCAAGCTGGTGTCACAAAGTGAACACAAACACCACATTCACACACACATCAACTCTACCAGTCTGGTTGCTCTACATGCCATTTAACACTCTGCGTCTAAGTGTCAAATGGCACCCTATTCCATAGATGTGGCCAAAAAACATAGTGCACTAATTTTAAACAGGGCCTCTATGTAAGGAAAAGCCTACGTGCCATGTTACCACTACAGTTAATACAGCACCACCTGCCAAATACCTCTGGGTTGTTTTGGATTCAAGCACCCTGTTGACAGATTTGTAGTGGGGTTAATAATAAGAAGAAAAAGAGAGAGAAACAAAAGAGAGAGAAAGAGAGAGAGAGAGTGAAAGAGAGAAAGAGAGAGAGTGAAAGAGAGAATGAGAGAGAGCGAGAGAGAAAGAGAGATAGCGAACGAGAGAGAGAGAGCGAAAGAGAGAGAGAAAAAGAGAGAGGGAGCGAAAAAGAGAAAAAGAGAGAGAAAAAAGAGCGAGAAAGAGAGTGAGAGAGAGAGAACAAAGAGAGAGAAAAAAGAGAGAGAGAAAAAAGAGAGAGAAAAGAGAGATAATAACATCTGCATAGTAAATAGTAACTTACACCTTTATTAGAGAGAAAGAGAGAGGAAGTGAGAGAGAGAGAGAGAGAGAGAGAGAGAGAGAGAGAGAGAGAGAGAGAGAGAGAGAGAAGAGAGAGAGAAAGTGTGAGAGAGAGAAAGAAGGGAGAGAGAACAAGAGATAGAGAGGAAGAAAGAAAAAGAGAGAGAAAGAAAGAGAGAGAAAGAGAGAGAGAGAGAGAGAGAGAACCAATGCGGTAACCAGCACAAACCATAAATAGAGAATATTTTACAAAGGGATGTCAGGTCGGTTGGACAGATCTGCCTTGTGGGTTTGTTGTGAAGCGTAAAGTCTGTTTCCATCCTTTACTATGAGCAGGGGGATGGGTGACTGCATGGGTAACTGTACTGTGTGTCCTTCTGTGACGTGGCACCGTAGAAAGGGTGGCTTTTGTCTGTGGGTCTCGATTAGAGTGCACACAGTACGTGACATTGCTTCAGGGTATAAGATGACGCACTCAATCTACTAATATGCAGTTACTACAAGCAGTCATTGTATTATATGATATGATTTTAAATATATTTAAAATAAAATATGTAATGTTTCATTAATATCAGGTGGGAATTGTATAATGTACTCCCAGCACAACATGGAATATGCATAATACTCCCAGCACAACAACAAATTATTTCAGAAATTACAAAATAATTGATAGAAATGTCTAATTCCCTCAAATGTCATACACTCAGAGTGAAGGGATACACTACATCCTGATCTATTCTGTTGTGAAATGCACAAAACATGAAAATGAGGCCCTCTTGTGGTAAAATAAGGAAATATATAACTACTTGAAACAGAATTATGGCATTCTCCCAAAGAAGCCATTAAGACTACAACAGCACAGAATTTAAGCCTCACTCCTAACATTAATCTCAATGTGACCCTAACATTCTCCTGCTCTAGGTCGGCCTAAATGCAGCTCTTGCCTATACTAGCTTCATTGTTGGTGCTTGGACATGCTCGGAGTCTTTTTAGTTTTAGGCTATATCACAAAAAAATAATGAGATGTAAAATGAACATTGCATCGTCATATCATCTTGCCTCAGCGGAAGGTAAAAGACGGCTCTGACGTCCATAGTATTACAAGGAAAGCCATTGTATTACTCTAAATCAGTGGACACCAACCTTTTTATGAGTCAAGATCACTTTCGCAGTCAAAAAGTAAGCTAAGATCTACCGCTCAGATCATTATTTTACATGACTTAAAGCAGCAATATGTCACTTTTTGTGGGAACTGAACGAATTCACATAGAAATGTGAGTTATAGATCTGTCATTCTCATTGAAAGCAAGTTTAAGAAGTGGTAGATATGTTCTATGTGCGCTATTTTTATGCTTCCCGTTCTTAAGTTTATTTAAGTTTACACCAGCTTCAAACAGCTGAAAATACAATGTTTTTGGTTATTGAACATTTATTTCACAGCGGTTAAGATGGTACAATGATTCTCTACACTATGTATTGCCTGTTTTGTCATATAAAGTGAAATTAGGCAAACTACTATAATTTTTGCAACTAAGAAATGGCGGAGCGATTTCTGCCTATTTAAGACATTGTTGTGAGGTTTGAGAAGGGTGCAATTGCGGCCCACAATTTGGGGCGTTCCTGCAAGTGGGCGTTCCTATATGTGGGCGTTCCTGCATGTGGGCGTTACTGCATCTGACTCTTTATACTTCTATTGGTCCATTTTAAGTTAGGACAGGTGGGAGGTGGTGGCGCTCCAATACAGTAGGTGGCGTTAATGCACAATAACGTTGGATGCCAGCCGCCAATAAACCCCACAGAAGAAGGTGCAGGGACGATGGTAGCTAGCTAAGAGTACACCGGTAGACAGTGTCCTTCAACCCCGCCTGTTGGGAACTGTTTTCCCGCAGTTCTGTTAACAACGGCGAGGGCAGGTGTTCGGCAGGTGGGACTGAAGGACAGGCAGGGGATGGGGGTGACACTGTGTGCTAGCTAACTAGCAGGCTTGCTAGCACACAATGTCGTTAACTATAAAGCTAGCTAGTACACTATTGTCGTTAACTATAAAGCTGGCTAGTACACAGTGTCGTTAACTATAAAGCTAGCTAGTACACAGTGTCATTAACCCCCCACAACAACACATTTTCTGCACAACACCCCAATGCTCACATGCAGGAATGCCCTGAATTGCAGCTTACAGCTTGCAGTTGCACACTATTGGTTTTGGTAAATCATTATGAAACCAGTTCCTCAAATAGTTTCTTACCACAAAATAAAGGAAGTTCCACTGATGAACACTCAATGAGTAAAAACAGCACACTAAAGACGTCCTCTTTTTGGCAATATCAGACGTTTTATTCAACTTGAAAATATGGCTTACGCCATAAACATGTTTTCTGGTGGTTTAGTCTGGGTTCTTCGTTTTGCACATACTGCAACAATTTACATCATGCTAAGCAAATGCTGAATTGAAATGTTTCAGGACTTTACGAAGGATGTGCAGTTTATGCTCTCATGATCCTGTGAGCTCTGTTATTCAAACCCAGCATCAATGAAATGATGGTGGGAGGGATGAACAGAAAGATGGGTCAGACAATCTTCTCTTTCCCACCATCACGCCACCACATTTTAACACACTTCTGCTTTTCTCACTCTCCAAATGAGAACATGTGCTCTTAGCCTCTTACAGTAACTAGATGATGTTGATGTTGTGCCATTTTCAGACAGCTTGCAACAGCTCCGGATTGGTTAAAGTTTCCAGTTTGAAACAAGCCTAATCTTTCTCTGGAAGTATGACCAATGCCATCACACTACAATTGAAATCTTTATCACGCAATGCTATCACAAACCATGTAGCCACAACTGAGCGCAATACTAATACAGTGCATTCGGAAGTACTCAGACAATTTTTTCAACAATTTGTTACGTTACAGCCTTATTCTAAAATGTATTTAAAAAACAAAAATCCTCATCAATCTACACACAATACTCCATGATGACAAAGCGAAAACAGTTTTTATAACATTTTGCAAATGAATAAAAAATTAATAAATGAAATACCTTATTTACGTAAGAATTCAGATCCTTTGCTATGAGACTCGAAATTGAGCTCAGGTGCATCCTGTTTCCATTGATCATCCTCAAGATGTTTCTACAACTTGATTGGAGTCCATCTGTGGTAAATTCAATTGATTGGACATGATTTGGAAAGGCACACACCTATTTATATAAGGTCCCACAGTTGACAGTGCATGTCAGAGCAAAAATCAAGCCATGTAGTCGAAGGAATTGTCCGCAGAGCTCCGAGACAGGATTGTGTCGAGGCACAGATCTGGGAAAGGGTACACAAAAATGTCTACAGCATTGAAGGTCCCCAAGAACACAGTGGCCTCCATCATTCTTAAATAGAAGACGTTTGGAACCAATCAGGTCTTTATGGTAAAGTGGCCAGAAGGAAGCCACTCCTCAGTTAAAGGCACTTGACAGCCCGCTTGGAGTTTGCCAAAAGGCACCTAAAGAATTCTCAGACCATGAGAAACAAGATTCTCTAGTCTGATGAAACCAAGATTGAACTCTTTGGCCTGAATGCCAAGCATCACATCTGGAGGAAACCAGGCACCACTCATCACCTGGCCAATACCATACCTACAGTTAAGCATGGTGGTGGCAGCATCATGCTGTGGGGATGTTTTTCAGCGTCAGGAACTGCGAGACTAGTCAGAATCGAGGGAAAGATGAACAGAGCAAAGTACAGTAAGATCCTTGATGAAATCCTGCTCCAGAGCACTCAGGACCTCAGACTGGGGCTAAGGTTCACCTTCCAACAGGACAACAACCCTAAGCACACAGCCAAGACAACACAGCAGTGGCTTCGGGACAAGTCTCTGAATGTCCTTGAGTGGCCCAGCCAGAGCCCGGACTTGAACCCGATCGAACATCTCATGGAGAGACCTGAAAATACATGTGCAGCGACGCTCCCCATCCAACCTGACTGAGCTTGAGAGGATCTGCAGAGAAGAATTGGAGAACCTCCCCAAAAACAGGTGTGCTAAGCTTGTAGCGTTATACCCACAAAGACTTGAGGCTGTAATCGCTGCCAAAGGTGATTCAACAAAGCACTGAGTAAAGGGTCTGAATACTTATGTAAATGTATTATTTCAGTTTTTTATTTTTAAGAAATCGGGAAAAAAAATCAAAAAACCTGCTTTTGCTTGGTCATTATGGTGTATTGTGATGACATTATGGGGTATTGCGATGACATTATGGGGTATTGTGTGTAGATTGATGAGGAAAAAATACAATTTAATACATTTTAGAATTAAGCTGTAATGTAACAAAATGTGGAAAAAGGGGTCTGAATACTTCCCGAATGCACTGTATATCTGCATGCACAATCAGTATTTACAAGCTCAGTTCTCCCACAATGCATCATCAAACACGCTTTGCCCTGTTTGCTCAGTTGGTTGCAGGATGATGCCAACAATGCCATAGAGTTGAGACTGCAATCGCTATCCAGTAGGTACTAGGTAGCACAGCACTACTCCCTATCTGCAAGACAATCTGATCTGATTGCATCACACAGTCTACAGTATGGTCATTTAGTAGACACTTTAATGCTTAGCAGCTTGGACCGTTTCGTTGGTGGAAAAAGTACTCAATTGTCATACTTGAGTAAAAGTAAAAATGCCTTAATAGAAAATGACTCAAGTAAAAGTGAAAGTCACCCAGTAAAATACTACTCGACTAAAAGTCTAAAAGTATTTGGTTTAAAATAAACTTATGTATCAAAAGTATAAATAAATTCAAGCAAACTGGATGGCACAATTATTCTATATATTTTTTTACAGATAGTGGATTTCTTTGTAGTTCTTTCAGAAGTGCATTTGATACTGTATATACAGCAGCATGTCCCACATTAACGGAGTTGACACTTCATTGAGAAATCATCTGTCTGGTTGCGTGCACTGCATGGACTTCTCAGCCAGATTTGTTATCAGTACTGAATGGGTCACCCCCATGGGACTTCCAGTTTATGCCAGGTTAACCCCCAACATCAAGGGACACCCTGTTGGTAAGACCCTCCATTGGGGGACACCCTGTTGGTAAGCCCCTCCATCGGGGGACACTCTGTAGGTAAGCCCCTCCATTGGGGGACACCCTGTCGGCAAGCCACTCCATCGGGGGACACCTTGTTGTTAAGCCCCTTCATCTGGGGACACCCTGTTGTTAAGCCCCTCCATCGGAGGACACTCTGTTGTCAAGCCCCTCCATCGGGGGACACCCTGTTGTTAAGCTCCCTCATCTGGGGACACCCTGTTGGTAAGCCACTCCATTGGGGGACACCCTGTTGTTAAGTTCCTCCATTGCTCCATACAGCACAAACAGATCTGGGACCAGGTCCAACCCACTAAACCAGTGTTTCCCAATCCTGGTCGCGGGGCTCCAAATGGGTACACATTCGTTTTTGCCCTCTAGCACTAACACACCCGATTCAACTAATTCAACTAGTCTCATCATCAAGCCTTTGATTATTTGAATCAGGTGTGTTAGTGGTTGTGCTAGGGGGCAAATCTGTACACACCCCTTTGGGTCTCCAGGACCAGAACCAGGATTAGAAAACACAGTACTAAGGCATTGAACAATCACTGTTAGATATGATCTGCCGATAAACACACTGTAACATCATGTACCATAACCCTCTGTATGGTTTACCTGAATGTCATGAAGTGCTGTAGTAAGCGGTTGTTAGGACAGCGTGTGACCTAAGAGCTCACCTCACTAAGCTGTACAATACCAGAGCTTAGGAAGTGGAGAAGCTGAGAACAGCATTTGGCAACAACATGAGGTATATAATCAGAGAAGCTAGGACTGTGTTCTGCCAATGCAAGCTATCGCTTAAACCCCTGTCCCCATCACAACAGCAGTGCTATAGGGACTTTCACAAGCTATTTCCACTGTTATGAGAAAAAACACCAGTTTAAGATAAACCACCAAACGTATTGTATTAAAACAAAGAGCACCAAGGAGAGGCACAGCAACACAATTACACCTGTACGACTTCAGAAGCCTCCCTACTTCTTTACTTGACTCTATTGGACAATGCACAGGAATCAATAATCCTAAATGTGCACCCCCAAAAAACATATTGTTTTCCTCTGCAGCCTATAACTGACTAGATCGAGAGTGGAGCACTGTGCGCTTCACAACAAAAACAACCTGGTAACCCCCGGCAACAAGGGGTCCTACCTGTAAGATTTGAGAAAGCGTTTTCGCTTGGTGCCTCGGCCTGAGACCTGGTCAGGGGGCACAGGATTCCAGGGGCACAGTCCAGAGGTCCAGAACGTGTGGTCCAGGGGTTCCATGACAGACCTCAGGGAGGGGACTGGAAGCAACACTGCAGGGGGAGGCTGGGTGTGTGTCAGAATACAAGGCTGCTGAATGACTAATTCTGTTGCATTTCCTGGACAGGCTCGAAAAACGCCTAAAGCTCTCTCTCGCTTTTTTTCTCTCTCTCTGTCCCTCTCTCACTCTACATCTCTCTCTGTCCCTCTCTCACTCTACATCTCTCTCTCCCTCTCTCACTCTACATCTCTCTCTCTGTCCCTCTCTCACTCTACATCTCTCTCTCTCTCTGCAACCAGACTCTCCTTTTGCCTGTGGTGCAAAGGCCCTAGTGCCCTACTTCCTTCATAAGCTCATTAGTGAATGAGCTCACTGCAGGGCTTGCCTTGGCCTCACTGCCGTGTAATGTGGTAGCAGGCAGCAGAGTATACAGCATTAAACTAGGCCTGGCAGTAGAGTATATGAGAGATCACCATGATGTGGGGCAGTAGGTAGCCTAGTGGTTAGTAAAAATCTGTCGTTCTGCCCCTGAACAAGGCAGTTAACCCACTGTTCCTAGGCCGTCATTGAAAATAAGAATTTGTTCTTAACTGACTTGCCTAGTTAAATAAAGGTACAATTAACAACAACAAAAAAACACAATAGCGAGCAAGTTTAGCTACGGGTGGCAAAAGTTCTGTGCATGGTTGTGCTCAGTATTTACAAATGAGGTAATAGCATATTGTAGTTGACAGTACGGTAAGGAGCCGGCAAAATCTGCTTTTCAATAACATGAACCATTGTAAATGGCGCAGTGCTATTTCAGGGTATAACTCGAAATTATCCAGCAGATGACAGTAGTGAGCCACTACCTTAATTACCTGCCTATGTGAGGTTAGTGTGCCACGTCCATAACTATTTGTTTGCAATAAACAACAAGTAATAATATGATACCCCGTGTGAAGTACATCACAGTCAATAAATATAGTATTTTAAACAGAGATTGTTATTTTCTGTGTATAACATTGCGATGATTACATGTCGACATGTAGGCTACGGCTTATGCCAGACACTTTCTGATAACCTCGTAGCCCCAACTCAACAACTCATCTATGGCAAGCTATAGAACCATATTTGTGTGCTGTTGTAGCTTGCAAGCCAGCTTATTCATTGAAAATTAGAGTTGTCTTTGCTTGCTAACGTTATATGACTTACATCTGCATTCATCCATGCGTACTGGCAAGATAGTCAAAGCAATGCCACTAGCTGAGGCAGGAATATCTAGCTAGCTAGCGCTCCCACTGGCAGGCAGCTTGTGGTCATTCGGTGTTCAAACAACGAGACTAGAACTGGAACTCCGCTAGCTAACGTTAGCTTTGTAGCTAGTTAGCATTACCTCCATGAATGAAGCAAACTAACTATCATTACCTCCATAAATGAAGCAAACTAACTATCATTACCTCCATAAATGAAGCAAACTAACTATCATTACCTTCATAAATGAAGCAAACTAACTATCATTACCTCCATGAATGAAGCAAACGAACTATCATTACCTCCATAAATGAAGCAAACTAACTATCATTACCTCCATTAATGAAGCAAACTAACTATCATTACCTCCATTAATGAAGCAAACGAACTATCATTACCTCCATAAATGAAGCAAACTAACTATCATTACCTCCATAAATGAAGCAAACTAACTATCATTACCTCCATTAATGAAGCAAACTAACTATCATTACCTCCATTAATGAAGCAAACTAACTATCTACCAACCTAGACAAATGGATGCTTGTCAACAAGAGAGTAGTGTTGATAATGTATATAAATGTTGTATATTAATTATTCATTAAATAATCTAGCTAGTACGGCAGTGGTCTGCATATGGTTTTCTATGCGTTCTCGAGTCCAGCTTTCAAATCAAATTGTATTAGTCACATGTGCCGAGTAC
This sequence comes from Brachymystax lenok tsinlingensis, assembly GCA_030435695.1. NCBI lineage: Eukaryota > Metazoa > Chordata > Actinopteri > Salmoniformes > Salmonidae > Brachymystax > Brachymystax lenok. Next base: position 36,946,500 of record CM059815.1, read on the forward strand.
AACAGGTGTAGACCTTACAGTGAAATGCTTAAATGCCCCTAACCAACAATGCAGTTAAAATAATACGGATAAGAACAAGAAATAAAAGTAACAAGTATTTAAAGAGCAGCAGTAAAATAACAATAGCGAGACTATATACAGGGGGTACCGGTACAGAGTCAATGTGCGGAGGCACCGGTTAGTTGAGGTAATATGTACATGTTGGTAGAGTTATTAAAGTGATAGATGCATAGATGATAACAACAGAGAGTAGCAGCGGTGTAAAGGGGGGGCAATGCAAATAGTCTGGGTAGCCATTTGATTAGGTGTTCAGGAGTCTTATGGCTTGAGGGTAGAAGCTATTTAGAAGCCTCTAGGTCCTAGACTTTCCAACACTCGCAACCCGGAACTACCAGAACGGCTTTGTTAACAAACATTATGATTTGGTTTCTACAATAGTAAACTAGGCCTAACTGTAATGTGGTAGCAGCAGAGTATACAGCATAAAACTAGGCCAACTGTAATGTGGTAGCAGGCAGCAGAGCATACAGTACAGTATTAAACTAAGCCTAACTGATAGTGCTGTGGTACAGGTCCTCTCCTTTCACATGCTCCCGCTGTAAATGAACAGAGACCCATGCATGCTTAAGTGTCAATCCCTTCATTTTTTTATGTCTCTTATCTTTTGCATGCCAAACAAACCGGCATCCAGGCAACTACACAAATTGAATTAGTTAGAAGAAATTAAGTCTTCTGTTATGGACACTCAAATTAGAGGAGTTCCGTTTGCAGTCATTCACTGTGTGTTCAAGATGTGTGTTGAAAGTTCATACACAGTATTTATGTACTTGAACTGAGAAGTATTCTTGAACTGAGAAAGGCCAGGAGGTGATTGTTCCCTTCTGTCTCGTTCCCTCTCTCTCACACCATTCAGAAATATGTAGCTTTCCTGAGGGTGGCTTAAGTTACGCTATTGCTCTTTGTGGAACTTTGTTTTTACAAGCTGTAAAACAGAAAGAATATACATATTTAACCCCAACCTTACATGAGAAGATGCGTGTGGAAAGGACAACCGCTTCCCCCTGATCACCTCCAGCCCAGCCCATACCGAGAATAGAACTCAGTCCCTTTGCCTCGCAAACATACGTAACCGCCCTCCTGATTGGATCCAGCCCATACCGAGACTCGAACTCAGTCCCTCTGCCTTGCAAACACACGTAACCGCCATCCTGATTGGATCCAGCCCATACCGAGACTGAACTCAGTCCCTCTGCCTTGCAAACACACGTAACCGCCCTCCTGATTGGATCCAGCCCATACCGAGACTCGAACTCAGTCCCTCTGCCTTGCAAACACACGTAACCGCCCTCCTGATTGGATCCAGCCCATACCGAGACTCGAACTCAGTCCCTCTGCCTTGCAAACACACGTAACCGCCCTCCTGATTGGATCCAGCCCATACCGAGACTCGAACTCAGTCCCTCTGCCTTGCAAACACACGTAACCGCCCTCCTGAAGCATTCAAACTCATCCAGCTTCAATAGTGCAAGGGGCGGCATTTAGGCTGAGGACTGAGTTTCATGAGCATCCCCAAAAAGCCTCCAACTGGTCCTGAAGAGTTATTGTTCCATCCCCGCAATAACACACCTAAGGGGATGTGTTAGGGGAGGGTCGATGTGCCTTTGAGCAAGGCACTTAACCCTAACTGCTCCAGGTGTCGCCGTCAAAAATGGATGATCCCTGGCCGTGACCCCACTGTCTAAGGGTATCTCAGGGGGAGTGGAATATGCAAAAAACAAATGTCCAATTCACACATGCGTATAATAAGCACGTGTACATGTGTGAAATGTAAGCACCGACCTTATTAAAAACCTGACTTCTCATCAACACCTTGTTTAATGAGATTTGTCAGAGCTAAAGCCTACCAACCCTGTAGATGTTCAGGACTGGGGCCCAGGGATCACTGATGTAGGCTATATAGCCACACAGGCACATTGGTCAGTTGGTCAGTAGTATCCTTTTGGTCAAGGGTTCTCTCAAGTCCCCATCAGTCCTCTTCAGTCTATTTAATGTCTTGTTACAGCCAAGGCTTCCTTCCTCTTAGCCAGGCTAGAGTATTTGGCTGAAAGCAGCTGACACTGCACAACTCTTGTGGTGCTAAGCCTTTTAGGACACAGCAGAACTGAAGCGTGAGATTACACTTGGCATTTGAGAGGTAGTTAAGAGAGATTTTTCTAACAGGCAACTAAGTCGGGGAGAAAGACGGGAAATATGGGAATCCTGAAAGGGTTATGTCAAGGTTAGATGATGTCATATAAGTCTAAAATAATGTGATCAACGCATGGTACGTTGCAGCGGATGACACACAGAACACACCACAAGGAAAAATATGTATGCCGATTATTATGTGCCATGGAAGAATAAGGGTCCACAATGGGAGATGAGAATATTGTGTCTAACATAGGTTACTGTGGGTGACTACAGATGTAGGATCTTAATTGTAACATCCTGTTACAGGATAACATTCCTGCAATGGAGGAAATGTAAAACTTGTAGTATATGTGAGGTTTAAAAAGGCTTCTGACGTTTGTAATTTCAGACTTGATTTTCCCTTAGCAAAAAAGTAACAACCCCTACAAAAATGTCCATAAATTATAATCCACATAATACTGTACTTCACAGTAGGCCTACATAGGGCCTACAAAGCCAGAAACACTTTCAGTAGGAATAACCTATGTAAAGACCTTGTAAGCTAGCTAATAAGCTAGCTAATAAGTACATGTAGTTAAGGAGTACTCATTGTTGTACTAATATTTTGGTTGTTCTCTCAACAACAACATAAATGAATTTACAGAGATAAATACTACATGAGTACTAGGTAGTACATATACATAATATTCCCTTATACAGTAATTCCCCCAAAATACTGTATATAGCTGTAAAGGTTTGCTACCACTCCTATCTCAAACTCTTTTAGAACAACAAACAAACAGGCGCTCAGAGGGCATACCATCTCTTCTTTGGCTTAATGTCAATTGGCTTGTTGGTAGCGAATGGCGAGCCGTTGGACGGTGAGCCATTGGTGGGAGGGTGTGTGTGGCGCTGTCTGGATGTCCTCTCCAGAGACCGGAGCTCACAGCTAGCTGGCAGACTCATCTTCAGAGAGATCTCGTAATGCTCAAGTCTTTCAATACACCAGAGCTCTCAATACACCAGACCTCGAAATACTCAACTAGCACCTTGATAACTCGCTATATAGGTTAACTCTCGGATTGAGTCATTTAGCATTTCGCTAATACCTCACTAACGCTACTCATTATCTAGGCTAACTTAAATGCACAGACTTGACAAGCAGGTGGTTGTCATCTTCACTCAATATGCTCCTACTGCTGAAGGGTAGGCTGCTAGCACCTTGTTAGCGCCACAGCTCCACTCAATATTTACCAACAAGTGCAGGGGCGTGGGCTAATGTCCGATAGTTGTTATCCAATAAAGGTGGGACGCCCAGGTAAGGTGACACCAACCCCGAGTGGCCTCATCCATACAGATCAGGGATCCTGGTGCTGCTGTCTACGGATCTCATCCTGCCCATGGAGAGAAGCCTCTGGAAACTTCTGGGGACAATCTGGCAACCTTGACAGAACCCTTACCTCTCCCCAACCAGATGGAGAGGTAATACTGATGTGACCTTATTCAATAGCACAAACAAGAAACAGCAATCTGTGGGTAGCATTGTCATGATCTTGTATGACAGCTAGTGATAAACCAGGTAAGCACTAAAAGGCACAATCAAGCACCACTGTAAAACACAAGACCAAGTCTATCAATCCAAACATGCAACCTACAGGAAAATGTGTGTCTGTGTCTGTGTGTAACAGCAGAAAAGGTCTAGCCCCTTGGATACACTGGACTCTAGGAAACACATCCAGTCGTGGCCGGCTCACTCAAATGCTTTAATAACTGACTCTGCCTGCTCTTATCAGTGCCATTGAAAACCACAGGCCCATGCAATATGACTAATGTTTACTTCAGCCACGAGACAGGCAGACTGGCCTCCATTGTGTGGACTACTGTACCTAAACAGAGTCAACGTGTACTTGTACAGCAACATAACATTTACATAATGTGGGTTATTGTGATATTGAGGACACATTCAGTATTATCCATGGATGGCTATATAGCGCCATAGTAACCCACCATGTGTACCATAGTACTTGAAGGCAACCTCCTATGGTCAAAATATATGATTCCGGTCAAATCAATCAAAGTGCATACCACTTTTTACATTTGTCACAAAGTGCTTAATGGCAAAGTACTTATGCCCCCAAAAGCCAGCCAAGGCAACATTTGAAGAAGAAACTCACTGCCATGGGAAGTCGTATTGAGAGGAGCCCAACCTCAGCTGGCAGTATGTGAGGATTTTGCACATCAACCAATGTGAGTCGAGGTGCAGACAAAAATCATAGGAACATCAAGAAAAATAGGTGCAACACTCCCCCAATAGCAAAAATCTATATAGTTCTGGTTCAAAACATGACATTTTAGCCCAAAAGGCTTGACGTATTTCCAATGTTTGTTATCGAGTCAGAGCTGTGCACCTATCTTTTAATTGATATGACATGTGTCCTGATTTGCACGACAGACAGATGTCCTCAAAGGCATTGTGAGTGCTGGTGGGTGGTTTGGGTGTTGTGTGACATGCTGGTAGATGTCACAGAGGTCTCTCTCTGACTATTCATCTGTCATGTAACAGAGACCTATGAGTCATTCACCTGGCTGACTGGAAAGCCAGTACACCAGTTTACTGACCCCATCCACCAGTCCACTGACCCCATTCACTGACCCCATCCACCTCAGGTTAAACTCAGATCCTTCGTTTTTAACTCATGGGTTGCATTTTCGTAGTAGTGCAAAATAATTGTGCAAAAAATACTGTAAACCTTAGGGATGTAACGATTCACCGATACGCATTGGTCGATTCAAATGTTTAAGATACAAGTGCATCGGTCTGCAGACCCCAAATGGATCCAAATGTACAGTAGCGTGCATCGGTCAGAAAATCAATTCAAACGTTACGAATAGCCAGTTCACAAAAAAATGTTGCTCATATTATAGGCTGTCTGGGTGAAAACGCACATTGATGATGAAATTTCACTTCCTTAAGTTATAAAATACATTTTACCAAGACAAATATCTAGTTTAGTGGGGTCTTTCTCTAAAATATCATTAGCTAATTTCTACCAGCAGGATTTATCCGATGGCATTGAGGAGTATACCACATCAGTCACCGGCTCCATCAATAAGTGCATCGACAACATCGTCCCCACATTGACCGTACGTACATGACTTGCCTAGTTAAATAAAGATATTTTATTTTTACAAAAATAAAAAACATATTGCAACCAAAAGCATGGATTACAGGCAACATCCGCACTGATCTAAATGCTAGAGCTGTCGCATTAAAAGAGCGGGACACTAACCCGAACGCTTATAAGAAATCCCACTATGCCCTCCAACGAACTATCAAACAGGCAAAGCATCAATACAGGACTAAGATTGAATCCTAACACACCGGCTCTGACGCTTGTCAGATGTGGCAGGGCTTGCAAACTATTACGGATTACAAAGGGAAACCCAGTCACGAGCTGCCCAGTGATGCGAGCCTACCAGACAAGTTAAATTACTTCTATGCTCGCTTCGAGGCAAGCAACACTGAACCATGAATGAGAGCACCAGCTGATCCAGACGACTGTGTGATCACGCTCTCTGTAACTGATGTGAGTAAGCCCTTTAAACAGGTCAACAAGGCCAGACAGATTACCAGGACGTGTAATCAGAGCATGCGCTGACCAACTGGCAAGTGTCTTCACTGATATTTTCAACCTCTCCCTGACCGAGTCTGTAAATTGAACCCTGTGGAACCCCCATAGAGACTGAGAATTGAACCCTGCGGAACCCCCATAGAGACTGCCATAGGTCCGGACAACAGGCCCTCCGATTTAACACACTGAACACTGAGTCTGTAATACCTACATGTTTCAAGCAGACCACCTGTGCCCAAGAATGCCAAAGTAACCTGCCTAAATGACTTCCTCCCCATAGCACTCATGTCTGTAGCCATGAAGTGCTTTGAAAGGCTGGTCATGGTTCACATCAACATCATCATCCCAGAAACCCTAGACCAACTACAATTCGCATACCGCCCAACAGATCCACAGATGATGCAATCTCCATTTTTTTATTTTATTTTTTATTTCACCTTTATTTAACCAGGTAGGCAGGTTGAGAACAAGTTCTCATTTACAACTGCGACCTGGCCAAGATAAAGCAAAGCAGTTCGACACATACAACAACACAGAGTTACACATGTAGTAAAACAAACATACAGTAGAAAACAAATGTATATACAATGTGTGCAAATGAGGTAAGATAAGGAACGTAAGGCAATAAATAGGCCATGGTGGCGAAATAATTACAATATAGCAATTTAACACTGGAATGGTAGATGTGCAGTAGATGAATGTGCAAAGTAGAAATACTGGGGTGCAAAGGAGCAAGATAAATAAATGAATACGGTAGGGGATGAGGTAGTTAGTTGGGCTATTAACAGATGGGCTATGTACAAGTGCAGTGATCTGTGAGCTGCTCTGACAGCTGGTGCTTAAAGCTAATGAGGGAGAAGTGTCTCCAGTTTCAGTGATTTTTGTAGTTCGTTCCAGTCATTGGCAGCAGAGAACTGGAAGGAAAGGCGGCCAAAGGAGGAATTGGCTTTGGGGGTGACCAGTGAGATATACCTGAGTGCTACGGGTGGGTGCTGCTATGGTTACCAGCGAGCTGAGATAAGGCAGGGTTTTACTTAGCAGGGACTTGTAGATGACCTGGAGCCAGTGGGTCTGGCGACGAGTATGTAGCGAGGGCCAGCCGACTAGAGTATACAGGTCACAGTGGTGGGTGGTATAAGGGGCTTTGGTGACAAAGCGGATGGCACTGTGATAGACTGCATCCAGTTTGCTGAGTAGAGTATTGAAATCTGTTTTGTAGATGACATCGCCGAAGTCGAGGATCGGTAGGATAGTCAGTTTTACTAGGGCAAGTTTGGCGGCGTGAGTGAAGGTGGCTTTGTTGCGAAATAGAAAGCCGATTTCTAGATTTGATTTTTGGACTGGAGATGTTTACAGTCTAGCCAGACACCTAGGTATTTGGAGTTGTCCACATATTCTAGGTCAGAGCCGTCCAGGGTAGTGATGCTAGTCGGGCGGGCGGGTGCAGGCAGCGAACGGTTGAAAAGCATGCATTTGGTTTTACTAGCGTTTAAGAGCAGTTGGAGGCCACGGAAGGAGTGTTGTATGGCATTGAAGCTCGTTTGGAGGTTAGTTAACACAGTGTCCAAAGAAGGGCCAGAAGTATACAGAATGGTGTCGTCTGCATAGAGGTGGATCAGGGAATCACCCGCAGCAAGAGCGACATCATTGATATATACAGAGAAAAGAGTCAGCCTGAGAATTGAACCCTGTGGAACCCCCATAGAGACTGCCATAGGTACGGACAACAGGCCCTCCGATTTAACACACTGAATTCTGTCTGCAAAGTAGTTGGTGAACCAGGTGAGGCAGTCATCTGAGAAACTAAGGCTATTGAGTCTGCCGATAAGAATACGGTGAATGACTGAGTCGAAAGCCTTGGCCAAGTTGATGAAGACGGCTGCACAGTACTGCCTTTTAGACGGCTGCACAGCAACAGCCGCCTGGGGCGGTAGGTAGCCTAGTGGTTAGAGAGTTGGGCCAGTAACCCCGAGCTGACATGGTAAAAATCTGTCGTTCTGCCCCTGAACAAGGCAGTTAAACCCACTGCTCCCCGGTAGGCCCTCATTGTAGTTAAGAATGTGTTCTTAACTGACTTGCCTAGTTAAATAAATAAAAATACAAAAATAATTATATCCCTAAGTCCATAAGACTGCTAAACAGTTAGTCAAATGGCTACCTGGACTATTTGCGTTGACCCTCTTTTTTGAGCTGCTAATACTCGCTGTTTATTATCTATGCATAGTCACTTTACCCATGCCTACATGTACATATTACCTCAACTACCACAACTAGCCTGTACCCCCGCACATAGCCTCGTTGTTATTTCATTGTTACTTCTTTTTCTTACTTTAGGTAATTTTTTTATAGTTTTTTTTTCTTATATACTTTTTACAAAATTCTGCATTATTGGTTAAGGGCTTGTAAGTAAGCATTTCACGGTAAGCTTGTGCTACGCTCAGTGCTCCGTTGACATTTTATAGTGATACGCTTGTTTTTCGGAGAAATCTTTGATCAATATAAATATGAAAATACTACATGTCATGTCTCAAAATCGATATCAGGCTCTACTGTATATTGTTTTATGTAGAAAGATGGCGAGTTCAACGTTGAGCCTGTCAGTTCGCCTTCATTCTCACACAGCATCCAGCCTAGCTGACACAATATTTTTCAGATTAAGAAAAACAGAATAATCCTCTGGCCTCCATTGATTTAGTCACACTAATGCTGGCCATCCTACAAAAGGTAAAAACTCCAATAACCTTTTAACAGATTATGATAGAGACATGAGGTTTGGACCATTGGTTTTCTTAGAGTAGTATATAAACAATTAACATATTTTACTCATTAGTCAAAGTATGTGTTTTGATTGGACACCTTACATATTACATCCTTTCTACCTTCTGAAAATACTCTCATCTTCGTGACAACTGATGCGTCCTCCAATGTCGAACTGCATGTAACTGTTGTTCGGCATGCAAAATGACTTACAGCTCAATGACTATCAACCCCAGGCAATATCAGTTGCCTAGTCAAACTGCGGCATTGTGCTAAGCTTCGGCGCACTGACAAACGCGAGGTAGGCGGCCTCTTCCAGATCTTTCACATCTGCATGGCACCTTCAGCATTCAAATGCTAAAACGGCATGTGTGAAATTAGGCTTTATTAGTTGAGTGAAACCAATGTCATTTGCTAGTTTATTATTGTTATCTATGCGTGTGGAAATGGTGTTTTACCATAATAAAAGTATGCTACCGGAGACAACTCTCATCTGGCTGTATAGGCTACCTGCTGAACGGGCTTCCAGTAGATTTTATTTAGATTGTTCACCATCAGCAATAGTTTTGGTAGTTTTGCTGAACAATCAGTGTATATGGTTATTTTTAGATATACAAGGTAAAGTTAATCATTTCATAACGAGGACAGCAATCAATTTTGAGAGGTGCACTGCATGGTCGAAGCGAGAGGAGAAGAGAAGATCCCTCCATATAAACTTACAAACTGTCAAAACCATTCGATTTTAATATGGAGGTGAAATCCAAAGTTATATATTCATTGGTTATGTCACACCTCACTTGTAAACAATAAATATTAATACATAATTTCATTACTAGCTCAAATACTTAATCCCCCCCTCTAATCTGATATTGGTTGTGGCGTGGTAGATGTCCCGTGTCCCTTATGGCGCAGCTGCCTACATAGGACATCAGTGGGGGCTGCTGACGGGAGGATGGCTCATAATAATAGCTGCAATGGAGCAAATGGAATGGCATCATACATATGGAAACCATGTGTTTGATGTATTTGATACCATTCCACCTATTCTGCTCCAGCCATAACCACTAGCCCGTTCTCCCCAATTAAGGTGCCACCAACCTCCTGTGTAATACATACACCATAGACATACATAATTTACACACACATGAGTCAGCTCAGACAGGTCCAGCTCAGACAGGTCCAGCTCAGACAGATCCAGCTCAGAGGCATCTCCATCAGCAGCAGATTTAATTTAGAATGTAAAATTATGCGTTTATGCAACAAATGTTAGTAAATCGAATTGTGCCGTATCAAACCGAATCGCATCGATTCGTTCTCTAATCCAACCAAATTGTTTCAAACTATTACGCATGGTCTCTGTATCGCATCTCATTATAATCTTGCAGTGTGATTTAATTACAATGTGCGTTATAAGGAGGTGATTATTGAACTACAGTTTAGAAAACTGAGCAATACATAAATGGTAGCCTCTATATAACGCACATAGATTTTTTTATTAAATTCAAATTAAATCACGCTGCCAGATTAAAATTAGGTTTATGTTTTACACTTTGCACAAGTCTTTTACAATATGTAAATGCCACCCTACAGTGCATTTGGGAAGTATTCAGACCCATTTCCCCCTCATCAATCTAGCCACAATAGCCCATAATGACAAAGCAAAAACAGTCTTTTATAATTTTTTGCAAATTTATATAAAGAAAAAATTGAAATGTCACATTTACATAAGTATTCAGACCTTTTACTCAGTACTTGTTAAAGCACCTTAGGCAGCGATTACAGCCTTGACTCTTCTTGGCGTTTGATGCTACAAGCTTGGCACACCTGTATTTGTGGAGTTTCTCCCATTCTTCTCTGCAGATCCTCTCAAGCTCAGTCAGGTTGGATGGGGAGCGTTGCTGCACAGCTATTTTCAGGTCTCTCCTGAGATGTTCAATCGAATTCAAGTCCGGGCTCTGGCTGAGGACATTCAGAGACTTGTCCCGAAGCCACTCTTGTGTTGTCTTGGCTGTGTGCTTAGGGTCGTTGTCCTGTTGGAAGGTGAACCTTCACCCCAGTCTGAGGTCCTGAGCGCTCTGGAGCAGGTTTTCATCAAGGATCTCTCTATACTTTGCTTCGTTCATATTTCTCGTGATCCTGACTAGACTCCCAGTCCCTGCCGCTGAAAAACATCTCCACAGCATGATGCTGCCACCACCATGCTTCACCGTAGGGATGGTGCCAGGTTTGCTCCAGACGTGACACTTTGCATTCATGCCAAAGAGTTCAATCTTGGTTTCATCAGACCAGATAATCTTGTTTCTCATGGTTTGAGAATCCTTTAGGTGCCTTTTGGCAAACTCCTAGTGGGCTGTCATGGGCCTTTTACTGAGGAGTGGCTTCTGTCTGGCAACTACCATAAAGGCCTGATTGGTGGAGTGCTGCAGAGATGGTTGTCCTTCTGGAAGATTCTCCCATCTCCACAGAGGAACTCTGGAGCTCTGTCAGAGTGACCATTGCATTCTTGGTTACCTCCCTGATCAAGGCTCTTCTCCCCCGATTGCTTAGTTTGGCTGGGCGGCCAGCTCCAGGAAGAGACTTGGTGGTTCCAAACTTCTTCATTTAAGAATGATGGAGGCCACTGTGATCTTTGGGACCTTCAATGCTGCAAAAAAATGTTGGTACCCTTCCCCAGATCTGTGCCTATAGAAACATCTCAAGGATGATCAATGGAAACAGGATGCAACTGAGCTCAATTTCAAGTCTCATTGCCAACTCCATTTTAGGGTCTGAATATTTATTTAAATAAGGTATTTCATTTTATGTTTTTATTTTTTATCTGTAATACATTTTCTATATACCTGTTTTCGTTTTGCCATTATGGGGTATTGTGTGTATATTGATGAGGATTTTATATTTTGTTTACTCCATTTTAGAATAAGGCTGTAACGTAACAAAATGTGGAAAAGGGAAGGGGTCTGAATACTTTCCGAATGCACTGTATGTCTACAAACCTGAGTTGTGGTGGCTCTGGGGTGATTATGAGGACACCGGAAGGTCCTTTGATGAGGCTGTGGACCAGCTAAGTCTGTGCAAATATTGAGTCCTAACCAGCATAGAACAATGGTTCAGTACAACCAAGGTGATCGATACAACAAAGAAAGCTATTTTTTAAAACAGTTTGCAATTGACACAGAAGGTAAAGGAGCAGGGAGATACCACTCTGTATTTATCTGATGTTCAATATTGCAAGCCAGCTTTTCATTCCACATGACTTCCTATTGTTGCCCTCCGCCTGCAGAAGAGACAGTAACGTGATAGGCCCAACCTGCCTTCAGCAGCAGCCAATGGGGGGAGAGTGTGGGTCACATGCGCTCTGTGTTGTCTCCCTCCCTAGCACGTCAGAGAAACTATCCTTTTCATTAACATCCAAACACATAGGCAGAGATTGTTGCCAAGGATACAGTTACTAGATGGCTGTCATTTTACGTCATTATGGCCCATGCACTATTCAAAATTTCCCGGCAAAACAGCAAGACCAGGAGTAATATCGCTGAGCATTAATACAACACCACTCATCTCAATTTCTTAATGAATAAATCAATCAAATATTCAAATATTCAAATATAACAGTTGTCACAAAGTTAAAACATTTAATCTGGCATTATAAGATATTAGAAGTTCAAGAAATGCCTGTGGTTGACTATAAACCAGAGTTTCAAATATTATCTCAGGCCACAAATCCAAAACAATTATTCTGTAAAGATAGGTGCAGTATATACTGTATTTTATCCTATTCTACTGTATTTTAGTCAATGCCGCTCTGACATTGCTTGCCCAAATATTGATATATTCTTAATTCCATTCCTTTACTTTAGATTTGTGTGTATTGTTTTGAAATTGTTAGATATTACTGCAATGTTGGAGCTAGAAACACAAGCATTTCGCTACACCCTCAATAACATCTGCTAAACACGTGTATGTGACAAATAAAATGTGATTTTATTTGAGGTTCAATGAGTGAGCCTACCTTAGATGTTAATAATAGACTGGCGCCACCAACATTTAAGGCTAACACAAATTGACCCAACATCAAATCATAAAATAGCTGGAGGCAGCATCAATATTGGAGGTCCGGTATTCAGAGACAAAGCATTCCAACCTGCTGTGGCTTTTGTACGGTTTTATGGGAACTGGGGCGATGGACAATATTTCCATCTCTTCCCCAGAAGAGGGCAGCACTCTCACATCTGTAGCACTTAACTGAAGGTTAATGATAGCTGAAAGACTGAATGAAGGTTTATGATAGCTGAAAGACTGAATGAAGGTTGATGATGGCTGAAAGACTGTAGGTTTATGATAGCTGAAAGACTGAATGAAGGTTGATGATAACTGAAAGACTGAAAGTTGGCCAAAAAGCCTCTGTATGCTTTCTTTTGTGTAACGCGGAGTTAAAGGACAATACACAATGTCAAATAAGGTTATTTTGGGCAGACATGACATTGGAAACCAGTGTCATATCTGAAGGACTATGAGTTCCACTTCTTAATTTCCTTTACCAGATCCCATGCTTCTGATATCATTATGCAGTTTTAAAATGTTAAATGCTTTTCAAATGTATGAACTTTTCACATCTCTAATTAATTTTTTTTTTTTTTACTAGGCAAGTCAGTTAAGAACAAATTCTTATTTTCAATGACGGCCTAGGAACACTGGCACTGCCTGTTCAGGGGCAGAACGACAGATTTGTACCTTGTCAGCTTGGGGATTTGAACTTGCAACCTTTCAGTTACTAGTCCAACGCTCTAACCACTAGGCTACCCTGCCGCCCCACAGGGAATCAATCAACTTCTGGTTAGTAGGCTACAGAACATTTCCAGGAATAGCACAAGTCTGTAGAGTTCATCCCCAAAAAAACGATTTGTTTGATGTAACTTAGCTTGGAAAACAAATCATGCCACATGACAATATGACATGTAGACCTATCTTCAGTTAGTAAAAGAGCCGTGCAAAAAACCTAGAATTGAACAAAATTCTATAATATGAGGAAAAAAAAACTGAGTTTTTGTTTGTCGCACCACAAAGACAGTATGATAAGGTGTGTGTTATTTTAGACTTTTTAATGAACTCTCTATCCGACCTCTATAGCCCTGCAATGAGCCAAACCACCTGAGGCCCATTCCAGTTACCAGAACCACTGGCATTCTGACACCCGGTTGCTGCTCGCTCACTCACTAGCTCAGGACTTGATTGAAAATTCCCATAGGCTTCTATTAGCAGTTGCTTTTGCTGTGGTGGGGTAGCTGAAAAGGTGCCTGTCTGCCAGAGTATCTCTGGATGTTACTAATTCCCTAAACCAATCTGATAAAAGGGGAGAGACACCATCAGCATCTAGCCAGAGAAACGTCATTATACACCCTATTGCCCAAATTGTGGTTCAAATTCAAAAGGATTTACATGCAAGGTATATTTTGGTTGGACAGGTCATAGAGAACCTGACAAGCTTCTTAAGCCACAACTTAACCTATGTTCTACCAAGGCTGACACTGTATTGATTGACACATTGAATAATTGTGTACCTACAGTATGGTTATCTATAGTGCCTTGTAAAAGAATTCAGACCCCTTGAATTTTATTGTGTTACAAATTGTCAACAATATGCACAAAATACTCTAATGTCAAAGTGGAAGAAAAATTAACTTAATAAATATATTAATAATAGTTTTTGCGTAAATATTTTTTCCCTTTGTTTAGGCAAGCCTAAATTAGTTCAGGAGTAAAATTTGGTTGAACAAATCACATAAAAAGTGACATTGATTCACTCTGTGTGAAATAAAATATATTATTTAAATGACTAGCCCTTCCTTTCTCCCCCATGCATACAACATCTGTAAGGCCCTCAGTCATGTATTGAATTTCAAGCACAGATTAAAATACAAAGACCAGAGAGCTTTTCGAAAGCCTCATAAATGGCAGTGATTATTCCAAAACATGCATCTTATATGGAACAAGGCACTAAAGTAATACTGCATAAAACTGCAAAATAATACACTTTTTGCCAAAATGCAGCCTTATGTTTGGGACAAATTTAACACAACACATCCCTGAGTAACTATCTCCTTATTTTAAAGTATGCTGGTGGCTGTTATGGGTATGCTTGACATCGGCAAATACTGGGAGGTTCTTCAGTATAAAAATAAATGGGATAAAGCTAAGCACAGGCAAAATCCTAGAGAAAAACCTGCTTCAGTCTGCTTTACACAATACACTGGGAGAGGAATTCACCTTTCAGAAGGACAATAACCTGAAACACAAGGCCAAATCTACACTGAGTTGCTTACCAAGACGTCAGTGAATGTTTACATGGCCAAGTTACAGTTTTGGTTTAAGTATGCTTGAAATCCTATGGCAAGTCTTGAACATTGCTGTCTAGCCATGATCACCAACATCTTGACAGGGAGTGAAAAGAATAATAGGCAAATATTGCACAAATCATGTGTGGAAAGCTCTTAGAGACTTACCCAAGAAGACTCACAGCTGTAATCGCTGCCACAGGTGTTACGAACATGTATGGACTCAGGGAGCTGAATACTTATGCAACAGCCATATTTTATTTATTGCATTTTTATTCATCTTTTAAAAACTTATACTAATCTTCCACTTTGACATTAGAGTATTTTGTGTAAAAAAAAAATATACAATTAAATCTATTTTAGTCCCACTTTGTAACACAATAAAATGTGAAAAAAATCAAAGGGGTCAATGAAACGATGAAACGATGAACAATATAAATAGGATAGGATACTGTAAGAGTTTTGTCTTTGTTTTGTTCATTTCCATTTTAGCAGCGCTGAATCAATCAAATGAACGGAAAGAATAATTTAGCAAATTAGCCAGACATACTGTATCTCATTAGAGATATGTCAGAATGTTAACATATAACCATAGTAGTTCTATGTCACCCAAAGTCACTTAAGGTCACAATCATTTAATGTCACTGTAATTATATATTTTGGCTCTAACACAGAAGAAGTTGCCTCTGATCGAACTGATCCCCGGAATGCAGACCTTACTGGTAGATAACAGAGGGGAGTTTAGATGCTAGGTTTTATGACACTGGTAAAGGTGGTGATAAATTGTGGACGAGGAACACAAAAGACTATTAGAGTCCTTCTTCATGGACTGATTGATTAGTGAGACAGTTTATTTACACTTTTTCCATCACATTAGCTGTTGACGTTAAACTACCGCTCTCATAAGAATGAGCCAAGATGAATCTGTATGCTGTGGGGTAGAATGGTATACTGGCGTGTTTACATACTATATGTATATTAGATTGGGTTTGATTGAATCAAAAAGGAATTGGAGAGGATGATGAGGCAGTGAAGGAACACAACAAAAGTCAGTTGTCTATTTCTCTGTGCTGTCACGCTGTGCAGAGAAGGATTTCACTCATTGAAATGCCATCATGACGTAAAAGCGATGCATGGGTCCGTACATCTACAGAATGCTACACACTGAATAAGATGGGTCTATACGGCACACTGAATAAGATGGGTCTATACGGCACACTGAATAAGATGGGTCTATACGGCACACTGAAAAATATCACATTATACTGTACACACAGTATCAGTGGTTCCCAAATATACTTAAAGCCTGAAGCCTGTCCAATATTTACTGTGACCAAACAAATATACAAATTCACATGAAAATTTAACCCTGGTTTCTAACCACATACAATGACCCAAAACCAGAATCAACCAATGGGGTCCTGTTTGCCATAACTGGCCCAAACAGTCTAATCCTGGCTCGTCTTAAATGAATATCCCTCTGGAGAAGAAAGGGTGTACATCCCAAATAGCACCCTATTCCCTTTTTGGAACACAGACCGAGTCCTGACTTTGTCCCTCCGACAGGAGAGAAGATTATTGCGGTGGGTCCAGATGTGGCTGATAGCCCTTGACTGGTTATATAATAAACCAATAGAAAGGAATTCAATCAAGGCGGCAGCAGGGGGACATCTGTCTGGTGGTCCTGTCAACACACACATGCGTGCACGCAGGCAAGCGTGCATGCACACACACCAACACATAAGGACACACACCAACACACACACACCCTTCCGCACACCAGACAGAATCCAGCCAGACACTGCTAAACAGCCCTGGCAGAGTACAAATTCGTCCCAAAATAACCGCAACATTAGAAAGAAACGGGACAGCACTCTATCACATAAAACGTATGTGCATCTTGTGATACCATCGATGTATCACATTGTCTCACTGTTTGATTTAGTTGCATAAATACTTGTTTCTCTGGGACATGGTAAAAAGGGACGTTTTGAATACAGGCTAATCCCTCTGCAGTACTAGTCTCTTTTACTTCAGATCTGTTTAGCCGACAGAAAATGGAGTCTATGATGCTATAAATAAGTATTAGTATAAATACTGGTGTCATTGACATACCTGCTGTGTTGATCAGAGAACACACACAATAATATCCCTACGGAGATGACAGATGGACAGCAGAATATCGATACACTGTTAATAGATCATTATAGAACTGATCAAAAAATTATAATATTTATCAACCTCAAGACCGTAATCATTGTATCCTGTGGTGGAACATTAGCCACAAAAATGTCACTTTCTTGGCAAGGCAAAACGGGGTAACACAAAATAAATGTAATATAGTAGAGTCAATAAAAGCCGTAAGGCAATATTTCAGTGGTTAGACTTCCAAAAATACCCCTGTTTTCCCCTCAGAAGGAGAGAGCACTTCTAAACAAAATAAATAACTCTTTCCCCCTCAGACGGAGAAAGCACTTGAGTCTGTTGATCAAAAAGTCTTCAGGAAACACGAGCAGAATATTTTGCCAGGCTCATATTTTGTGTAAATGGCCACAATCACTCTCCCATTTGCTTTGCTACACACTTTTTCCAAAAAGAGTGGCATTTCAAATCACTAAATCAACCCGAGCTAGTTATTCTCTTCCCGAAAGTCTCTCTCTGATATTTCTCAGGCTATAAAAATAATCTAATGCAAGCCTTGATATCTAGGAGATATAAAACTTCTCTGATTAAATACAGTAGTAGGCTATGCTGGGAAGATAGGCAAGTAAGGGCCCTATTCAATCCCAAACTTTCAGGTCAAAGAAAAACACAAAAACATTCTTGCACTGCAAGAGAAACTATGTTTGATGTATCATTGATGTCCACATGTGCACTGTTGCGGTTCAACAACTCTAACGGACAAAAACGGCATGTAAGCCACAGGATGCGGTTAAAATAACACCAGCATAAAAAATATTAATGACTGATCTGTTGCATTTTAAGTGAAGAGGGGAAAAAATATAAAGGGAAAGACTGAAGCAAAAAACTGTCCTGTGGGTAGAGTACAGTATTACAACAGTCCTGAGGGTAGAGTACAGTATTACAACAGTCCTGAGGGTAGAGTACAGTATTACAACAGTCCTGAGGGTGGAGTACAGTATTACAACAGTCCTGAGGGTAGAGTACAGTATTACAACAGTCCTGAGGGTGGAGTACAGTATTACAACAGTCCTGAGGGTAGAGCACAGTATTACAACAGTCCTGAGGGTGGAGTACAGTATTACAACAGTCCTGAGGGTAGAGCACAGTATTACAACAGTCCTGAGGGTGGAGTACAGTATTACAACAGTCCTGAGGGTAGAGTACAGTATTACAACAGTCCTGAGGGTAGAGCACAGTATTACAACAGTCCTGAGGGTAGAGCACAGTATTACAACAGTCCTGAGGGTGGAGTACAGTATTACAACAGTCCTGAGGGTAGAGTACAGTATTACAACAGTCCTGAGGGTGGAGTACAGTATTACAACTGTCCTGAGGGTAGAGTACAGTATTACAACAGTCCTGAGGGTAGAGTGCAGTATTACAACAGTCCTGAGGGTAGAGCACAGTATTACAACAGTCCTGAGGGTAGAGCACAGTATTACAACAGTCCTGAGGGTAGAGTACAGTATTACAACAGTCCTGAGGGTAGAGCACAGTATTACAACAGTCCTGAGGGTGGAGTACAGTATTACAACAGTCCTGAGGGTAGAGTACAGTATTACAACAGTCCTGAGGGTGGAGTACAGTATTACAACTGTCCTGAGGGTAGAGTACAGTATTACAACAGTCCTGAGGGTAGAGTGCAGTATTACAACAGTCCTGAGGGTAGAGCACAGTATTACAACAGTCCTGAGGGTAGAGCACAGTATTACAACAGTCCTGAGGGTAGAGTACAGTATTACAGCAGTCCTGAGGGTAGAGCACAGTATTACAACAGTCCTGAGGGTGGAGTACAGTATTACAACAGTCCTGAGGGTAGAGTACAGTATTACAACAGTCCTGAGGGTAGAGCACAGTATTACAACAGTCCTGAGGGTAGAGCACAGTATTACAACAGTCCTGAGGGTGGAGTACAGTATTACAACAGTCCTGAGGGTAGAGTACAGTATTACAACAGTCCTGAGGGTAGAGCACAGTATTACAACAGTCCTGAGGGTAGAGTACAGTATTACAACAGTCCTGAGGGTAGAGTACAGTATTACAACAGTCCTGAGGGTAGAGCACAGTATTACAACAGTCCTGAGGGTAGAGTACAGTATTACAACAGTCCTGAGGGTAGAGTACAGTATTACAACAGTCCTGAGGGTAGAGTACAGTATTACAACAGTCCTGAGGGTAGAGTACAGTATTACAACAGTCCTGAGGGTAGAGTACAGTATTACAACAGTCCTGAGGGTAGAGTACAGTATTACAACAGTCCTGAGGGTAGAGCACAGTATTACAACAGTCCTGAGGGTGGAGTACAGTATTACAACAGTCCTGCTGGTAGAGCACAGTATTACAACAGTCCTGAGGGTAGAGTACAGTATTACAACAGTCCTGAGGGTAGAGTACAGTATTACAACAGTCCTGAGGGTAGAGTACAGTATTACAACAGTCCTGAGGGTAGAGCACAGTATTACAACAGTCCTGAGGGTGGAGTACAGTATTACAACAGTCCTGAGGGTAGAGTACAGTATTACAACAGTCCTGAGGGTAGAGCACAGTATTACAACAGTCCTGAGGGTGGAGTACAGTATTACAACAGTCCTGCTGGTAGAGCACAGTATTACAACAGTCCTGAGGGTAGAGTACAGTATTACAACAGTCCTGCTGGTAGAGCACAGTATTACAACAGTCCTGAGGGTAGAGTACAGTATTACAACAGTCCTGAGGGTAGAGTACAGTATTACAACAGTCCTGCTGGTAGAGCACAGTATTACAACAGTCCTGAGGGTAGAGTACAGTATTACAACAGTCCTGAGGGTAGAGTACAGTATTACAACAGTCCTGAGGGTAGAGTACAGTATTACAACAGTCCTGAGGGTAGAGTACAGTATTACAACAGTCCTGCTGGTAGAGCACAGTATTACAACAGTCCTGAGGGTAGAGCACAGTATTACAACAGTCCTGAGGGTAGAGTACAGTATTACAACAGTCCTGAGGGTAGAGTACAGTATTACAACAGTCCTGAGGGTAGAGTACAGTATTACAACAGTCCTGCTGGTAGAGCACAGTATTACAACAGTCCTGAGGGTAGAGCACAGTATTACAACAGTCCTGCTGGTAGAGTACAGTATTACAACAGTCCTGAGGGTATAGTACAGTATTACAACAGTCCTGAGGGTAGAGTACAGTATTACAACAGTCCTGAGGGTAGAGTACAGTATTACAACAGTCCTGAGGGTGGAGTACAGTATTACAACAGTCCTGAGGGTAGAGTACAGTATTACAACAGTCCTGAGGGTAGAGTACAGTATTACAACAGTCCTGAGGGTAGAGTACAGTATTACAACAGTCCTGCTGGTAGAGCACAGTATTACAACAGTCCTGAGGGTAGAGCACAGTATTACAACAGTCCTGCTGGTAGAGTACAGTATTACAACAGTCCTGAGGGTATAGTACAGTATTACAACAGTCCTGAGGGTAGAGTACAGTATTACAACAGTCCTGAGGGTAGAGTACAGTATTACAACAGTCCTGAGGGTGGAGTACAGTATTACAACAGTCCTGAGGGTAGAGTACAGTATTACAACAGTCCTGAGGGTAGAGCACAGTATTACAACAGTCCTGAGGGTGGAGTACAGTATTACAACAGTCCTGAGGGTGGAGTACAGTATTACAACAGTCCTGAGGGTAGAGTACAGTATTACAACAGTCCTGAAGGTGGACTACAGTATTACAACAGTCCTGCTGGTAGAGTACAGTATTACAACAGTCCTGAGGGTAGAGTATAGTATTACAACAGTCCTGAGGGTAGAGTACAGTATTACAACAGTCCTGAGGGTAGAGTACAGTATTACAACAGTCCTGAGGGTGGAGTACAGTATTACAACAGTCCTGAGGGTGGAGTACAGTATTACAACAGTCCTGAGGGTAGAGTACAGTATTACAACAGTCCTGAGGGTGGAGTACAGTATTACAACAGTCCTGAGGGTAGAGTACAGTATTACAACAGTCCTGAGGGTAGAGTACAGTATTACAACAGTCCTGAGGGTAGAGCACAGTATTACAACAGTCCTGAGGGTGGAGTACAGTATTACAACAGTCCTGAGGGTAGAGTACAGTATTACAACAGTCCTGAGGGTAGAGCACAGTATTACAACAGTCCTGAGGGTGGACTACTGTATTACAACAGTCAAGGCTCATATTTTTTCTGCTCTTTTCCTATTGATGTAATTTTGTGTCAGGGAAGTTTAGTTGTTGGATACAGGGCAGCCATTAAAACAGACTGGGCCTGCATCTCAAATGGCACCCTATTATTCCCTTTACAGTGCACTACTTTAGACTAGGACCCATAGGGCTGCAGTGCACTATACAGTGAATAGGGTGCCATTTGGCACACACCCTTGGAATCTCATAATGAGAAGTTACATAGGCTGGGTTACAGGCTAATGACACACACATGAACTCTTGTGACAGGTATGACTGGTGGAAACTTGAAATGATGAGTGAACTTGCCCTGGATCAGACGTGTGTACTGTGTATGCCCAATAGTACAGGTAAAACCGGAGACTGAAGCTGGAGTTTGAAATGACAGGTACTGCAGCTAACTTTTCATTTTTAAAATGGCAGGGTTGTTAATTATGTAAGAGCTTAAGTCTATAATACAGTATATACAGACTTAAGTAATGCTGTGTTTTGGAGATGGGGGGGGATGGTGATGTCCTCGGAGTGAGAGGCCAGGGGGAGAGAAGGGGACAATTAAAGGATATATGCAACTGGATTTCCTCAATAGCGAACATTAAACGTCTGTTGACATTACTCACGATCATCAGTTTGAATCAGGATCATGGACGCCGCAACATTCTCCTCACATCATCAAAGCATGACGTGAATGACCCACAACCTTTTGACATTAGCGGCGTCACAAAATGATCCAACTAAATAGTTTCTATACCCTGGGGATATCACATGTGGAACTACACCATGTGGGACATATTATTGAGGGGAGATGCTGAGAAATGGTCCAGAGTCATTCTGTGTCACTGCCAGGATCGACCAATGATGTCCAGCCCTGGCAACACCCCTGCTGCCACTTCCACTTCCTGTTGCCCCTTTTGGATCTGGGAACAGATTCCCTTATAGCAACATTCCCAGACCAAAAATTCTGCGTGGCTCCCCTAGGGCTTGCCGGCATTCCTCTGGTGTCTGTTCATGGATTTGACCTCAGACTGCAAACTTTTTTATAACAAGGTCCTTTGTACTTTAGAAAAAAATAGGTCATAATATGTATAATATTGTGTAGTGTGATTATGAATGGCTCATTTCAATCAATACATGGATCAAGATGTGTGCAAGGTAAGAAAACAATGAAAATATATTACTGTCATGCTGTGACGATGTAGGCATTCAATTCATTGAACAGATGAAGAAAAAATTACATATAGATATGGAGATTATAGATATGGAGATTATGATATGGAGATATAGATATGTATATTATGGATATGTTGGTTATAGATATGTAGATTATAGATATGTAGATTCAAAGATACAGAAGATAGTTTACAGGTAACTCAAAGCTGGCATACTAAGCTTCTGCTAAACTGTCAGTCTCTACTTCTCTTTCTAGCACTTTCTGTCCCTCTGCCCGCATTTCTGCCCTTCTCTGTGCCTGGCACTCTTGGTCTCTCTCTGTGCCTGGCTCTCTTGGCCTCTCTTTGTGCCTGGCTCTCTTGGTCTCTCTCTGTGCCTGGCTCTCTCTCTGTGCATGGCTCTCTTGGTCTCTCTCTGTGCCTGGCTCTCTTGGTCTCTCTCTGTGGCCATCCAATAAGAAAGGGCATATGCTGGATCTTGGGCACTAGTACCCTTTTCACAGTACTGAACCAAATCGTGCCGACCAGAACCAAACCATGCAGAGAAGAACCTAACAGTGCCAACCAGAACCAAACCGTACTGGCTCATTTACAGCTTGGTTCGGCTCGGTTGGGCTCAGTAGTGTGAAAAGCCCTTCCATGTCTCTCTGTGAAAGGGTAGTAGCTGGGTCGTGGGCTCCTTTGGGAGTGAGAAAAACAACATAATCAAGGACCTCAAACACCACCTCCCTGAAAGAACATGGCATAATAACTCTGTCCAAGGGCCTGGCAACCTTTTCCTAGCCACTGATCTTTGCCTGTGTGCCATTCTAACATTTCATTAAGTCAGATAAGAGCCTCTTATTAGAGGCAGGTAGAAGTCATTGTGTAACATTTACATAATGTGCCAGAGACCTAGCAGTCAGAGAGAGGGAGTTTCATCTACCCAGCCCAGTGAACAGCCACAAAAGTGCCAGCACTGCTCGGATTAACATACACACACATACTGTACACAGATCACACAGCGCACTTACACACAACTTCTCACAGCCTACAGCTAAGTGTCACTTAATGGCTTGTACACCCACACAACACTGAACACTGAATGAAGACTGCTCTAATAGCCATGTTTCAACAAGATGATTTGGCTGTCTGAAACTTCCTACAAACCCAAATGTGGTCAGATCATAGCTGAAACTGAACTAAATCTCTCAACTCTAAGTCTCCCAATGATTTATCCAAAAGTCTGATGTCAACTTTGAATCAGACCATACTGTATATGTGGTCCATTGCAGGAATGAAACCCACATTTTTGTTGTTACAAACAGCACTCCAACCAACCAACTGAGCCATTGAAACAGACATACCCATGTAATGATGTAATTGATCATGTAATTCGCCCTCTGACCCAGAACGCCTGACTGTGGATCTGTGGAAACTTCCTGTCGTCACACAATAGAGAGATTAATACAGAATGGTACCGTTTTTTACCGTGTTTTCCCCTGCCACTCGGTCCGGCAACGGCCTTATTCCGGGTGACTGAGTGCCTGTGGAACAGGGTGACAGCACAGCAGCCATGTATCACACCACTGGCACATTTTAAACTAAGGAGGTCAAATACAGGGCAGCATCCCAGTGATAATGAATCATGCATGTATAGGGCCCTAGATTCCAAGATGGCGTAGCAGTCGGACGTGTATTTTGTCTTGTCCTGTCCCGTGTAAATATAGTTTTTATAATCTTTATATATTTTCTTCACATATCTTTTTATATATGCTTTCTAAAATTCAACTTCAAAACACTCTCCTGCAACCTGCCTCACCCAATGTGGTGCGGATCTGTGTTTATTTTTAATTTTTTTTCAACTACGGAGTCGCCCAACAAATGCTAGCTAACTTCACTAGCTAACGGTAGTATTTAGCTTACCATTGCTAACGGACATCAACTAACCTTTAGCTCGGAAAAGCTCTCGCCGTTCGTATAACGCGACTCAAACCAGAGCTTACCGGACCGGACCAGATTTTTTTTCTCTCCATATCCCCGGATTCCTACCTCAAGTTGGACATTTTTCACCTGGATCCTGCAGCTATCTAGCTGCTACCCGAGTGCCTATTGGCTAACGTCGGTCCCGGAGCAATGCACCAATTTGCCTGAAGCTAGCCTGTGCTTGACCCATCTCCCGGCTGGCTGAAGAATCCCATCAGCCACTCCTGGGCTACAACACCTATCTGGACCCTTTTATACTGCCGGTGTGGAGCCCCACCGGGCCTTCACGACTGGGCTACCGACGTTATCTGCCCGAGGGGGTTAGTCAACCGGCCCTCCGTCGCAACGTCACCTGAACGCCCATCAGCTAACTGCGGCTTGCTAATGTTTGCTGTCTAGAGCATATCGGCTGCTAGCTAAACAGGTCCATCGGACAATTTCTTGGGTCACTATTATCTATTTTTGCCAATTGGCCTGGTCCCCTTCACCACACGGAACCCCACTAACCCATCACGACTGGTCTACCAACGGAAACGCACGAGGAAGCTATAAACAGACTTCCTCCGTCTTTGTTAGTCGGCCTGCTATCCTTTGCTAGCTTGTTGTCCCCGGCTAACTGTCTGAATTGCCGTGTCCCCAACCAGCCTCACTACTAACTTGAACTCTCATGATCACTCGGCTAAGCATGCCTCACCTCAATGTCAGTATGCCTTGTCCATTGCTGTTCTGGTTAGTGTTTAATGTCTTATTTCACTGTAGAGCCTCTAGCCCTGCTCAATATGCCTTATCCAACCCTTTAGTTCCACCTCCCACACATGCGATGACATCACCTGGTATAAATGTTTCTAGAGACAATATCTCTTTCATCACCACCCAATGCCTAGGTTTACCTCCACTGTATTTACGTCCTACCATACCTTTGTCTGTACATTATGCCTTTAATCTATTTTATCGCCCCCTGAAACCTGTTCTTTTTACTCTCTGTTCAGGACGTCCTAGACGACCAGTCATTATAGCCTTTAGCCGTACCCTTATCCTACTACTCCTCTGTTCGTCTGGTGATATAGAGGTTAATCCAGGCCCTGCAGTGCCTAGCTCCACTCCTATTCCCCAGGCGCTATCATTTGTTGACTTCTGCAAACGTAAAAGCCTTGGTTTCATGCATGTTAACATTAGAAGCCTCCTCCCCAAGTTTGTTTTATTCACTGCTTTAACACACTCTGCCAACCCGGATGTCCTAGCCGTGTCTGAATCCTGGCTTAGAAAGACCACCAATAACGCTGAAATTTCCATCCCTAACTACAACATTTTCAGACAAGATAGAACGGCCAAAGGGGGCGGTGTTGCTATCTACTGCAGAGATAGCCTGCAGAGTTCTGTCTTACTATCCAGGTCTGTACCCAAACAATTTGAACTTTTACTTTTAAAAATCTGCCTTTCTAGAAACAAGTCTCTCACTGTTGCCGCTTGCTATAGACCACCCTCTGCCCCCAGCTGTGCTCTGGACACCATATGTGAACTGATTGCCCCCCATCTATCTTCAGAGTTCGTGCTGCTAGGTGACCTAAACTGGGACATGCTTAACACCCCGGCCATCCTACAATCTAAGCTTGATGCCTTAAACCTCACACAAATCATAATTGAACCTACTAGGTACAATCACAAAGCCGTAAACACGGGCACCCTCACAGATGTCATCTTAACTAACTTGCCCTCCAAATACATCCCTGCTGTTTTCAACCAAGATCTCAGCGATCACTGCCTCATTGCCTGCATCCGTAATGGGTTTGCGGTCAAACAACCACCCCTCATCACTGTCAAACGCTCCCTAAAACACTTCAGCGAGCAGGCCTTTCTAATCGACCTGGCCCAGGTATCCTGGAAGGATTTTGACCTCATCCCATCAGTAGAGGATGCCTGGTTGTTCTTTAAAAGTGCCTTCCTCACCATCTTAAATAAGCATGCCCCATTCAAGAAATTTAGAACCAGGAACAGATATATCCCTTGGTTCTCTCCAGACCTGACTGCCCTTGACCAGCACAAAAACATCATGTGGCGTTCTGCATTAGCATCGAACAGCCCCCGTGATATGCAACTTTTCAGGGAAGTCAGGAACCAATATACACTGGCAGTTAGGAAAGCCAAGGCTAGCTTTTTCAAACAGAAATTTGCATCCTGTAACACAAACTCAAAAAAGTTCTGGGACACTGTAAAGTCTATGGAGAATAAGAGCACCTCCTCCCAGCTGCCCACTGCACTGAGGATAGGAAACGCTGTCACCACCGATAAACCCACAATAATTGAGAATTTCAATAAGCATTTTTCTACGGCTGGCCATGCTTTCCACCTGGCTACCCCTACCCCGGTCAACAGCCCTGCACCCCCCTCAGTAACTCGCCAAAGCCTCCCCCATTTCTCCTTCTCCCAAATCCAGTTAGCTGATGTTCTGAAAGAGCTTCGAAATCTGGACCCCTACAAATCAGCCGGGCTAGACAATCTGGACCCTTGAAAGCCAAGTTAACCTGTTAGGGGTAGGGTCCCATTTTCCGAATTTTTGCCTGTCTGACGTGCCCAAAGTTAAATGCCTGCCACTCAGGGCCAGAAACTAGGATATGCACATAATTAGTACTATTGGATAGGAATCACTCTGAAGTTTCTAAAACCATTACGATATAGTCTGTGGGTATAACAGAACAGATATAGCAGGCAAAAACCTGAGAACTTTCTGTCCAGAAATCCTTTTTCTTTTGTCCTCCACTCACTTTGAAGGCCTGGTAATAGAAGGCAATGGGGAATAGGACACAGGTTGCAGTACCTATGGCTTCCACTGGATGTCAACAGTCTCTGGAAAGTGTCTGGAGGAAATAGCCCTGAGGAGATCCTTATAGAAGAAGAAAGACTACAGGAAGGGAAAAAAGGTAAACAACCGTGCACGTTCATGAGAACATGAACGCGCCCAGCTTTCTTTTCCTCTTATAACATTTCCGTTACCATCCGTGTAAAATATGATCGCTATTATTCATAAAAGGATACATAAGGATGCATTATTAATGATATTTGATTTGTTTGTGAAAAGATGAGAGGTATAACTTGAACGCGTTTTCTTCACTGTACAACGGGCGAGTAGACTGACAATGCTTGGTGGAGTAGCTGAACATAACGTGCCAACCAAACTGAGATTTATGGATATAATGAATTACTTTTTCTAACAAAAGAACCATGAATTCTCTTGTTTTGACACTTGGGAAGCCCTCAGCAGAAGTTATTTGAAAGGTAAGCGATTTATATTAGCTGTGATATGGAAATTTTGAGAACCGAGCTGGATATGAATTTATGCTAATGTGGAAAATATGTGAGGTACTAGCCTCAAACAATCAAATGTGGTGCTTTCGCCATCAAGCCTTTTTGAAAGCTGACAACGCAGTGATATTGCCAAGAAGCAGAGCTTTTGATGGCTATGCAACACTTGTATATCAAAGAATGTTAAATATTACAAATTTTCATTTAGAATTTGCCGCGTTATGTTTGCTCTGAAAACGATCCCGCTAGTGGGATCCGTGCGCAAAGAAGTTAAACAAATTACCGACCATTTCGAATCCCACCGCACCTTCCCCCGCTATGCAATCTGGTTTCAGGGCTGGTCATGGGTGCACCTCAGCCATACTCAAGGTCCTAAATGACATCATAACCACCATCGATGAGACATTACTGTGCAGCCGTTTTCATTGATCTGGCCAAGGCTTTCGACTCTGTCAATCACCACATCCTTATCGGCAGACTCGACAGCCTTGGTTTCTCAAATGATTGCCTCGCATGGTTCACCAACTACTTCTCCGATAGAGTTCAGTGTGTCAAATCAGAGGGCCTGTTGTCCGGGCCTCTGGCAGTCTCTATGGGAGTGCCACAGGGTTCAATTCTTGGGCCAACTCTCTTCTCTGTATACATCAATGATGTCGCTCTTGCTGCAGGTGAGTCTCTGATTCACCTCTACGCAGACGACACCATTCTGTATACTTCTGGCCCCTCTTTGGACACTGTGTTAACTACCCTCCAGATGAGCTATAATGCCATACAACTCGCTTTCCGTGGCCTACAACTGCACCTGTCCCCCCGTCCAGCATCACTACTCTGGACGGTTCTGTCTTAGATTATGTGGACAACTACAAATATCTAGGTGTCTGGTTAGACTGTAAACTCTCCTTCCAGACTCACATCAAACATCTCCAATCTAAAATTAAATCTAGAATTGGCTTCCTATTTCGCAACAAAGCATCCTTCACTCATGCTGCCAAACATACCCTCGTAAAACTGACCATCCTACTGATCCTCGACTTCGGTGATGTCATTTACAAAATAGCCTCCAATACTCTACTCAACAAATTGGATGCAGTCTATCACAGTGCCATGCGTTTTGTTACCAAAGCCCCATATACCACCCACCACTGCGACCTGTATGCTCTCGTTGGCTGGCCCTAGCTTTACACTCGTCGCCATACGCACTGGCTCCAGGTCATCTACAAGTCCCTGCTAGGTAAAGCCCCGCCTTATCTCAGCTCGCTGGTCACCTTAGCAGTACCAACCCGTAGCACGCGCTCTAGCAGGTATATCTCACTGGTCACACCCAAAGCCAATTCCTCCTTTGGCCGACTCTCCTTCCAGTTCTCTGCTGCCAATGACTGGAACGAACTACAAAAATCTCTGAAACTGGAGACACTTATCTCCCTCACCAGCTTTAAGCACCAGCTGTCAGAGCAGTTCACAGACCCCTGCACCTGTTTATAGCCCATCTGTAAATAGCCCAACCAACTACCTCATCCCCTACCGTATTTATTTATTTATCTTGTTCCTTTGCACCCCAGTTTTTCTACATTGCACGTTCATCTACTGCACATCTACCATTCCAGTGTTTAAATGCTATATTGCAATTACTTTGCCACCATGGCCTATTTATTGCCTTATACCTTCCTTATCCTACCTCATTTGCACTCTTTGTATATAGATTTGTTTTTTTCTACTGTATTATTGACTGTATGTTTGTTTTACTCCATGTATAACTCTGTGTTGTTGTATGTGTCGAACTGCTTTGCTTTATCTTGGCCAGGTCGCAGTTGTAAATGGGAACTTGTTCTCAACTTGCCTACCTGGTTAAATAAAGGTGAAATAAAAATAATAAAAATAGAAAATCTGTTGTATTCGTTTGCCTAATTCGTTTTTCTCCATTTTGTTTTTCCTGGATTAGGAATGTTTCCCTGTTTTTTCAGGTTTTCACTCTCAAAAAATATAAATTTTATAGAAAAACCAACAAAATTGGATGTTCTAAGTCCACAACAATGCTTAAACCAGATCAGGAGACCACTTTTGAGGTCTGTGAAAAAATAAGAAATATATCTGTCATTTTTGGGTGTTGATACCCTTTAATTCAAGTGCTCACAAGCAAATCAAACCTTTGGTTAGCGGTGCTTCTGTAGCGCACATATGATTGCAGAGTTTGATAAACAAATACCACTATACCAATCTAGTAAACATCTGTTAGTAAACCCTGTACTATACCATACTGTTCAACATACTGTATGTTAGTAAACCCTGTACTATACCATACTGTTAAACATACTGTATGTTAGTAAACCCTGTACTATACCATACTGTTAAACATACTGTATGTTAGTAAACCCTGTACTATACCATACTGTTAAACATACTGTATGTTAGTAAACCCTGTACTATACCATACTGTGTTAGTAAGCCCTGTACTATATAATCTGTTAGTACGCCCTGTACTTTTAAAAACAAAACAAAAATACATTTTAAGAGGGAAGTAGGCATTGGTCTGAAGCCCAAAAAATTAAAGAAATTCACATGAGCACCACAATGCCTACTCCACCCATGCTCTAACAAGATTTTCCAGCACACAGCTTTGACCTACTACAGTACAGTAGCTATGTTTGTCTATTGCACTTCAAACAATATGTATACAGGTTGCTTAGGATTCAAAACTTCTCAAACATCCTAATTCAAACTCTTAGAATAGATGCTCCCACAATAATGTGATTTGTACCGCAGTATACTCCCACAATAATGTGATTTGTACCGCAGTATGCTCCCATCATAATATGTGATTTGTACCTCAGTATGCTCCCACAATAATGTGATTTGTACCTCAGAATGCTCCCATCATATGTGATTTGTACCGCAGTATGCTCCCACAATGTGATTTGTACTGCAGAATGCTCCCCTCATAATATGTGATTTGTACCGCAGTATGCTCCCACAATGTGATTTGTACTGCAGAATGCTCCCCTCATAATATGTGATTTGTACCGCAGTATGCTCCCACAATGTGATTTGTACTGCAGTATGGTCCCCTCATAATATGTGATTTGTACCGCAGTATGCTCCCACAATGTGATTTGTACTGCAGTATGCTCCCCTCATAATATGTGATTTGTACCGCAGTATGCTCCCACAATGTGATTTGTACTGCAGTATGCTCCCCTCATAATATGTGATTTGTACCGCAGTATGCTCCCACAATGTGATTTGTACTGCAGTATGCTCCCCTCATAATATGTGATTTGTACCGCAGTATGCTCCCACAATGTGATTTGTACTGCAGTATGCTCCCCTCATAATATGTGATTTGTACCGCAGTATTAGATTCTTTACACACTACACTAATCCGATTCCACTACCTTTTCCACGCTTTTTTTTTTATTATATGAAAACAAGAGTTGCTTTTATACTTACAAGAACCTCATGATTGATTGAGCTGTTTTGTCTTGTAGTAATGTAGTGCCTGCCTGTATTTCCTTAAACCTTTTTATTTATATACTTAATACAATACTTATTTTGTCAGTAGGTGTTCAACATAATACCAGGTGGTAGTGTGTTGGACACAGTCACTGATATATAGAGGGCTATAGAGCGTTCCTGATTTATGTAACCGTTAGCTTACCTGTGGAATATTGACAAAAGTTCAGAAACACTTGTTTTGCAAACACTTGTTTTATCAATTGCTGTGCTGATCAATAGACAGTTTATTACCTTTGTCAAATGAATATATAGCTTATTTGTATTAGTATTTATTTTTGCAATAAAGATGCAACTCAATATTAAGAAGGTGTTCTTAAGGTTTTGTACACTCTGTATATGCCATTTAGCAGTGTGTCCCTGGGATGTACCGTAGGGGTGGAGATGGATGAGGGCAATGACGTATTCCTTGAGAGTTGGTTTCACTAGTCTCCACCATTCCCTCCTCCGTAGTAGCAAGACTGAGAAGGCATTCCTAAGGTAAACAGGCGGGAGTGCTCCAGTACAGTAGGTGGCGTTAATGCACCATAACATTAGATGCCCACTGCCAATAAACCCCACAGAAGAAGAGGCAGGGACGACAATGCCGGTAGCTAGCTAGCTAGGACAATGGTAGACAGTGTCCTTCGCCACTGCCGGTCGGGCACTGTTTTCCCACAGTTCCGTTATCAACGGCGAGGGCAAGTGTTCGGTAGGCATTAACAAAGGACACTGGGTGTTAACTAGCTGGTTAACTAGGACTCCAGTACACAGCAGGCGGGATAGGTAGCTAGCTAGATAACGATAGTTAGGACACCGGTAGACGGTGTCCTTTGCCCCTGCCGGTCAGGCACTGTTTTGCCACAGTTCTGTTAACAACGGCGAGGGCAGGTGTTTGGCAAGCGTTAGTGAAAGACACTGGGTGCTGGTAAACAGCAGGCGCGATAGGTAGCTAGCTTGCAGACCGGTAGACAGTGTACTTCGTACTCGCCTGTCGGGCACTGTTTTCCCACAGTTCACAGCAGGTGGGAAAGGTAGCTAGCTAGATGCAGGAACGCCCCGAATTGCGGGCCACGCACTATTGGCAAGACGCGCACAATGGTACACACACCACAGTCCCTGTCCATTACCACTCAACGATTTTCTTTTAAGAGCCACCTAATAATTGAAAATAAGCACACACCGTGTGTGTGTCGGAACTGTTTATTTCTCTTGTTTGGTAAAAAAAACTCAATCAGTTGATGTGTTCACATGGTGCTTTATTTTGACTGCGCAATTGTTGCACAAGCAAGCAATGATATTGGTGGTTTAATCTGGGTACACCCACACCCCCCTGGCTACTTTTTACTTGGATGGCAACTTCAGGTTTTTGGGAATACATTGAAAAGTAATTTAATAACTTGAATATTTCAGTTTAAATCACCATAGAAATGGCCCCTTTCAAAGTTGATTGGCTGGAATTGGAGGACTAGAAAGCCACGGATCTGATGATGAAAATGACGAGGGTATCAAGTTGATTTTGATTGGTGCAAACCGCAGAAACGCCTCAACATTTTACCACCTCCCAATGCCTTGGAGGAGATACAACCAAGAGCTGGGCTGGTCTAAACTAGCAACGGTCACAACAAACTAACGTTCTTATTTAATCAACACTGTTAAGTACAAGCATATTAAAGTTATAATAATTTAGAGAACAATCTAATGATTAGTTGAATGTGATTCATAAGGCAAAGAAAACTAGGTTTAGACATTCATTTAGTTGCACCCTCTTTAATTTACCTGTATTTCCCTACATTCCAGAGCAGTGAGTGAATGCCCTACATAATGTATGCTAGTAAGCCCTGGTGTGCTGTTATGACCTGGAGGCCTGTGAAGCATGAATGGTGTGCTTTGTGGAGCGTGGTTCCCTCATGCAAAAACATGCACACACACACAGACCAATGTGAGTAAGGACACACAAACACACACAATTTCTCTGGCTTTAATGAGCCCCTCTGCAGCTGTTAACCCCTGCCTTTGCCTGTATTACTCATGTGACCTGCTGAGGGACCTGAGGGTCTGCTGGCATGATGCTCGCTGCTGTTCCCATAGTTGGTCACTCCCCAAGACTGGAGGAGAGCTCCATCACTATTCCCTAGGACACCATCTTGATTTGGACGTAAAATCCCATTGGAGATTTTAATATGATGATGATGAATATGGATGATGAATATGGATATGTCAACATACTGTAAATGGTTGACATACTGTAAATTGAGAAATTGTGTGACTAAACTTAAGAAAAATAAGAAGAAATTATAATACCAAACAAAGATAAATTCTATAAAACACAATGGAATAAATACCTTCAATTATTACATGGGCAGAAAACCCAATTCACCTCCATCATTCATTGAAGTTTATGGGTCATTTATAACAAAACCTTTCGACATTGCCAATCATTTTAATTACTATTTTACTAGTAAAGTGGAAAAACTCAGAAGTGAAATTACAAAATTAAACAGTGAACCATCATATTTTTTGCATAAAATATCTAATAATGAAAGAGAAGGATTGCTGTTTTGAGTGTGGGAGAAGTGGAAAAACTATTACTAAAAAAAAAGAAAAAAACTATTACTAAGCCACCGGGTACACACAACCTTAATGGGAAACTATTTTGAATGATACCAGACAGTATTTCCACCCTTATTTGCTATATCTTTAACTAAATCCTAAAGAAGTGTGTGTGTCCACAGGCGTGGAAGGAGGCTAAAGTAATTTCACTGTCTAAAAATAGTAAAGCACCCTTTACTGGCTCTAACAGCCGCCCAATCAATTTGCTGCCTGTTCTTAATAAACTGATGAATATAATTGTGATTGACCAAATACAATGCTATTTTTCAAAGAGCAAGTTAACTATAGACTTTCAGCATGCGTATAGAGAAGGGTACTCAACTTGTTCTGCATTGACTCAGATGACTGATGATTGGTTAAAATAAATAGATAACTAGATGGTTGTTGGAGCGCTGTTAGATTTCAGTTCAGCCTTTGATATTATTGATCATAAATTGTTATTGAAGAAACTCACTTGCTATGGCTTAACATCACCTACCATCACATCGTTGGAGAGTTATTTATGCAATAGAACCCAGAGAGTGTTATTCAATGAAAGCTTCTCTCACATCAGGGCAGTTGACTTGGGCCGTTTCTCTATTTTTAATGATTCGCCACTGGTCTTACACAAATATAAGGACAACTAAAACAAGCAAAAGGACAATATAGGACTACGGTGTGATCATATTGCACAGGCTCCGCCACCCACTATTTGTGGCAGGGGCTACAGTCCATTACAGATTACAAAGGAAGACCCAGCCATGATCTGCCCAACGATGCCGCTCTACCAGACGAACTCAATGCATTTTATGAACACTTTGACAATAACAACATCATGTCTTGCGTGAGGGCCACCACCAATTAAGAGGACTGGGTGATCTCGCTCTCCGAGGCCGACGTGAGGTCTTTAATCAGGTCAGCACGGGGCCGACAGTATTCCAGGGCCAGTTCTCAGAGCATGCGCAGAACAGCTAGCAGGCATATTCATGGTAATTTTCAACCTCTCCTTGTTCCAGTCTGTAATCCCCACGTGTTTTAAGATGACCACCATCATTCCTGTTCCCAAGAACTCAAAGGCTTTACGCTATAATGACTACCGCCCTGTAACACTCACATATGTAATCTTGAAATGCTTGAGAACTTCATCATCCAAGACACCCTAGACCCACTCTAATTTGCATACGGCCCCAACAGATCCATGCACGACACAATCTCAATTGCACTCCACACTGCTCTCACCCAGCTAGATAAGAGGAATACCTCTGTGAGAATGCTGTTTATTGACTACAGCTCAGCATTCAACACCATTGTCCCCTTCAAGCTCGTCACCAAGTTTAGGACCCTGGGACTGAACACCTCCCTCTGCACCTGGATCCTGGACTAGTGAGGGTAGGCAAGATCCCCTCCGCCACGCTGACCCTCAACAAGAGCACCCCACAGGGGTGAGTGCTTAGTCCCCTCCTGTACTCCCTGTTCACCCACGACTGCGTGGCCACGCACGACTACAACACCATCATCAAGTTTGCTGAAGACAAGACGGTGCTAGGAAGGCCTGGTCACCAGCGATGATAAGACAGCCTACAGGGAGGAGGTCAGTGGCCTGGCAGTGTGGTGCCGGAACAACATCCTCTCTCTCAATGTCAATAAGACCAAGGAGCTGATCGTGGACTATAGGAAACAGGGGGGCGAGCACGCCACTCATCCACATTAATGGAGCTGTAGTGTCCATATCACCAAGGACTTAACACACACACGCACAGTCGTGAAGAAGACGTGAAAGCACCACTTCCACTTCAGGAGGTTGAAAAGGTTTGCCATGGGTCCTCAAATCCTCAAAAAGTTCTACAGCTGTACCATTGAGAGCATCTTGACTGGCTGCATCACCACTTGGTATAGCAATAGCACCGTCACCGACCGCATGGCGCTACAGAGGGTGGTGCGGTCAGCCCAGTACATTACTGGGGCCGAGCCCCCTGCCACCCAGGACCTCTATATCAGCCGGTATGAAAAGCCTGGAAAATCATTAAAGACTCCAGCCGCCCAAGCCATAGACTGTTCTCTCTGCTTCCGCACGGAAAGCGGTACCGGTGCATAAATTCTGACAATAACAGGCTCCTGAACATCTTCTATCCCTAAACCATAAGACTGCTAAACAGCAAGCTAAATAGCTAACAAAATGGCTACACGGACCTTCTGAGTTGACCCTTGTATTGTATTTATTCTCTATGCACATTCACAGGGCCCTACACAAACACACACACACATAATACACACATACATTTAGACTGACTCTACACACCCACTCACATACAATCACCATATATACTGCTGTTACTCTCTTTATCATATATCCTGATGCCTAGTCATACATAACTACCTCTATCACTCAAGTATCCCTGCACATTGTAAATATGGTACTGGAACTGACTGACCCTTTATATAGTATGCTTACTTACTATGTCATGTTCTTATTATTTCTTATTTTAATTTTTCGTGTTGACCTACACATATTGACTAGCTGATGTTATAGACAGAAGCGTGCTACATGGCAGACCAATCCAAACTCATCTCTCGGCATTTCCAGCCCACTTATTATCTCAGCCAATCATGGCTATCTGGAAGGTTGCTCACTTTTTCCATGGCTAAACCAACTGGGCTCGTAATTTAACAATTGTATTCATATTTACAGATGGCATACACGTTTTTTATTAAGGCACATGAAAGTTCACCTTCGAGAAGGCATTACTACCAAAAAAAAACGCATTTTGATAACAAAAAAGAGTTTCAGTTCTAATGGATCTCCTGTGAAGTAGTGATGCGCGACATACGAGTAGTTCCCTGAAACGAGTCACATATGGTCAGGTGCAGCAAAGTAAGACCTAGCAAAGCTGCAGCTGGCGCAACACAGAGCAGCACGCCTTGCTCTTAACTGCACACACATAACAACATCAACAGCATGCATGTCTTTCCTGGTTGAGAGTTGATGACTGATTAAGTTGAATTTAGAAATATTACTGTGATGAAAATTCCAGATTGTCTACATAATCAAATAACATTCAGCTCAGACACCCATACATACCCCACAAGACATGCCACCAGGGGTCTCTTCGCAGTCCCAAAGTCCAAAACGAATTCACGGCAACGCACATTATTTTATGATCGCATGAACTCCCGTCCATCTCCAATTACTCAGGCAAACAGCAAAATTACCTTTAAAAAAATGTATTAAACAAAATCTCATGGAACAGCTGGGACTGTGAGATGACACACACACACACACACTCTAACACACAATGTTTTGTTGTTGGGGAAGTAAATGAAGGACCTCAAAATCCAGAAGTATCCCTTTAATTCTCTGAAACTACGAAGATGTTCTTCATATAAAGGCCTCGTGTAACAACACATTAGAAGAAGGTACAGCTAAGAGGAAATTGAGGGGATTTCTTTTTACATAGGCATTGCAAAATGAAAACCTTTCTACAGTTACCTCTGTTTCTTTTTCAATAAATAATTGACTCATTTCCCACTTAGACCCCTGGGGCGGGTTGAGAGGATGCCAAGCTAGTTCCTCTTGACAGAGCCCTTGTTTATGTGACATTAACAAATTCACACAATGAAACAATCTCTGTCACATACCATGATACAACTGGGAAGCCTTGAGCTTGTAGTACGTCATTGGAAAGAATCCCAGAGCGCTGATTCATGGCCTTTTTTACTTTTATCCTCAGAATATTTTAGGTAAGAATTGGAGTGGGGGTAAGTTGATCTTCCTGGAGATCTGCCTCAAGCGATAGTCAACCTGTATGACCAGAGCCTATATACTGTAGATTCACATCTGCTGAATCTTGTCATGTCTGTGAAGGAAATTAAATACTGGCTATGAAGCTGCCTGTGAACCCATACCAGAAGGGTTAGGTGAGTAATGGCTATTGGACAGGATTTAAAGGGTCTGGTGGTGCATATACTTTGCAGTTATACTAGAGAACACATCTCAGCACCCTTATTATGCTCTCATGGTCAAGCTATCAATCCATTCATTTCCTACTTGGAAGACAACCATTTATGCCTTGTGTTCAGCCCACCTATCAAAGTCAAAGTCACAGTCACCATTATTAGTCAGTTGTACAACCGAATGCCTTCAACCGAAACCCCTCTGAATCAGAGAGGTGCGGGGGGCTGCCTTAATCGACTTCCACGTCTTCGGCGCCCGGGGAACAGTGGGTTAACTGCCTTGTTCAGGGGCAGAACGACAGATTTTTTTTTCCTTGTCAGCTCGGCGATTTGAACTTGCAACCCTCCGGTTACAAGTCCAACGCTCTAACCACTAGGCTACCTGCCGCTATGGTGTAAACTGACTGTCAAACTGAATGGGAGCAACTATTTGCTTATGCCTGCGTCCATATCAAGTCAAAACTGGTAGCCATATTTCCAGGGAGATGTCTTTGACCACATCCCAGGCAAACCAGCGACCCAGGGAACCCTATCATACGTTAGCTAAAAAATATATATATTCACGTCTGGTCTTATCATCAGGTGAATGATAATGGCAAAGAGAAGTAATCAACATGTTAAAATGAATATATTTGGTAGATTGTTCTTCATTATTTTGACCACCCCACATAAAAAAAGCAAATTTTTTTGTCCATTAAAATAACATACATTTGATCAGTGTAGACATTGTTAATGTTGTAAATGACTATTTTAGTTGGAAACGGAATATCTACATAGGCGTACAGAAGCCCAATATCAGCAACCACCACTCCTGTATTCTAATGGCATGTTGTGTTAGATAATCCAAGTATATCATTTTAAAAGGCTAATTGATCATTCGAAAACCATTCTGCAATTATGTTAGCACAGCTGAAAACTGTTGTCCTGATTAAAGAAGCAATAAAACTGGCCTTCTTTAGACTAGTTGAGTATCTGGAGCATCAGCATTTGTGGGTTTGATTACAGGCTCAAAATGTCTAGAAACAAAAACCTTTCTTCTGAAACTCGTCAGTCTATTCTTGTTCTGAGAAATGAAGGCTATTCCATGCGAGAAATTGCCAAGAAACTGAAGATCTCGTACAACGCTGTGTTCTACTCCCTTCACAGAACAGAACAAACTGTCTCTAACCAGATTAGAAAGAGTGGGAGGCCCCGGTGCACAACTGAGCATAAGGACAAGTACATTAGAGTGCCTAGTTTGAGAAACAGATGCCTCAACTAGCAACTTCATTAAATAGTGTCCGCAAAACACCAGTCTCAACATCAACAGTGAAGCGGCGACTCAACAATTGGCCCAGTGTCATCTTGGTTAGAGTTTGACTACTTCAATAAAGGTAAAAAAAAAAAAAATACTCCAATGAGTGTAATTGGTTCAATATTAGGAGTTGAGAAATAAAGTTGACATCATTAGAAAAAATATATTCTCCTCCTTTCTTCTGCAAGTATGTAATTCAAAATTAGTTTATTCTGTATTTCAGCAATATTCATAAAAACATACTTTATATATTTCGCGGACTCTCTGTTGAATACCCCTGAGTTAGGAACCAACACCAATTAATGTTGCATCGTCTGGCACTGGAGGATGTTTTGCAAAAAGCACAGACGTATTTTGATTTTTTTCCCCGCTTGGGACCTTTCCACAACGCTGGTTGATGCATGTCACACTATTGCCTGTTGCCTACAGCCCCGGGCCAGCATACACAGAGAGTTGCAGGGATTCATTGGTGTTTGTCACGAACACCTACACCATACCATTTGAAGGTAGCGAGTCAAACAGGTAATATGTGCCATAGTTAAATAAGAAAAAAACTAAACAAGGTCATTTGAGTTCAAAACTCAGCGTAATACAACAAACCTAGGGTTCAAACAAGATCCAGGCTCAACAAAAAAATGAGGAACACAACAAAATGAAGGTTCAAAGAAATGCCATAATCAACATGAGACAACAAGAGGAAGGATCAAACTCAGCAAAACAAAAAGGTCAGGGTTCATTCAGGAAGAAATACTGGAGAAGACACCAGGGTTAGTAATGACTCCATTGCTTTCATTTGCAGCTGTATCTATTCTGTTTGGACTGAAAGTGTTGTAGTGTTTCACCTGCGACTATCTTTCCCATGAAAAATAGAAGACATGAAATGATGATCATATTTCATCACTTTTTGTAACAAATACTGTAGCCAGGACCCATTTCTTATGCTTTTAATCTCCAATCCATTAAATTGTGATATCGGCGAGGATCCGAGCCAGGCAGATTGCTGTAGTTACTTCAGATGTGATGTACTCCTCATCCTAAGCCAAGGGAGAGGTCATTGAGTTGTCTGCGCTTATTCATTTGTCTGCTCATCTTTTCATTTACATCTCTGTATA
This sequence comes from Brachymystax lenok tsinlingensis, assembly GCA_030435695.1. NCBI lineage: Eukaryota > Metazoa > Chordata > Actinopteri > Salmoniformes > Salmonidae > Brachymystax > Brachymystax lenok. The sequence goes on from CM059815.1 coordinate 36,986,631, forward strand.
ATAATTTCCCGCTGCAGTCCCTGGGAGGCTAAACATTTACACTGAGTGTACAAAACATGAAGTACTCCTTCCTAATATTGAGTCGTCCCCCCTTGTGCCCCAGAGCAATTCGTCGGGCATGGACTCTACAAGGTGTAGAAAACTTTCCACAGGGATGCTGGCCCATGTTGACTTCAATGCTTCCCACAGTTGTGTCAAGTTGGCTGGATGTCCTTTGGGTGATGGACCATTCTTGATACAAACTGGTCTGCCTGGCACCTACTACCATACCCCGTTCAAAGGCTCTTCAATCTTTTGTCTTGCCCATTCACCCTCTGAATGGCACACATACACAATCTATGTCTCAGTTGTCTCAAGGCTTAAAAATCCTTCTTTAACCTGTCTCCCTCCCCTTCATCTACACGGATTGAAGTGGATTTAACAAGTGACATCAATAAGGGATCATGGCTATCACCTGGATTCACCTGATCAGTCTATGTCGTGGAAAGAGCTGGTATTCATAACGTTTTGTACACTCAGTGTACATAATTGGGACAATGAGACAATCAATCACCAAGTCCAGCAATTTCTCTAATCTAACATAAATGTGGCTAAATATAAGCGCATGATTCTCCCAAGTTGGTGCTGTAAAGAACATTTCTGTCTACAATGCTCAGACTTTACTGAGTATGCCCCAAAAGGACAATATCAATATGAAGAGTGTCTGTGAAGTAAATCACACAGGGTTCTTTCTCACAGTTTAATCATTACCACCATCAGCCATGTGCTTTCAATCAGTGACTGGTAAAGGATACTCACACTGAAACCCTTACCTCCATTATAATTACAATTCAATTAATCATTCATTAAGAGCACATGATGGCCTTACTCCATTATGGGGCCATAAGTCCCCAACCACATGACAAGAGGCCACGTCATAATGACAGACCTGACTGAGACCTGATTTGATTGGTAAGCGATGAGTGCATACAGAAAACCTTCAAGAATGTTAAAAAGTAACATAAAAACAATGGCCGATTGTTTGAGGGAATCTGTCGCATTCAGCTTTACTTCCATCGTATCATTTTCAACTCATGATATTACCCCCAATTATTATCCATTGCAAAGTTTGCTTAAAAGAAGATTTACGAAAATAGCGAAAACAGAACATTAACCTTCTGGTGTGTCAACAGAGATTTTGACACAGCACGACCAACCTAACACAAATCAGCCTTAATCTGTCTGATGTAATTATGCCTGGTTCAGAATGTCATTACATTCGCTGAGTGCTAGTGGCCTTGTTGTCTGAGGCGAAGAGGCAAGTTTGGGAGTCTCATGATAAACATATGAGTCTTTGAAGTGGTAATCTTATTGTCTAAGGTCTATTACCATGACAGGTATATGGGAGGCCTATGTCTGTCTGTCTGTCTGTCACAAGCCACAACAGAAACTAGGGCTGGGAATTACCAGGGACCTCACAATACAATATTATTAGGATACTTAGGTGCCAATTCGATATGTAATGTGATTCTCGCGATTCTATATGTATTTGCAATTCGATACTGCTCACCATATATCTGCTGCAGAGGGACCAGAGAGAGCCATGAGAAAACGAGTTTTGATCAGTCATGGAAATAAAAGTGATGAAAACAAATACCCTATTCAGTCTATCTATTTAAAAAGAAGATGGAGAACAAGCTAAGGAAAAATACTGGAGTTTTGGTGCAGGTACAGCCAACTAGCGCATAAATAATATTGTGATATTGTCGATACAATATGATATATATCGTCCAAAATAATATCAAGACATGTAACTATATTGTATTAAACATAATGTTTTCCCCCCATCACTAACAGAAACCCACATAGTAACCTCTTCAGTGTCACTACAGCTACAATGGCTGCGTGTACCAATTTAGTGCATAATAACAGTGCATAATATATGTTCAATAATCGTGCGTATGTGTACGTTTGTGTCTGTGTGTACAATGTGACTGACGTCAAAGAGCTCAGTGACAGATGAGGATGGGCGTTGTGCTGTGCAGCGTGTCTCCACTTGCCAAATCCTTTTTATACAGTCATCAGTGTTCGCTCTGAAAAGGTTAGCTATATTTTCAGTGTGGTGAGAGAGGGTAGGAGAACCTGGTGCTGAGAAAGGATAACTCTTTCCTCTCGTCGCTGCTCTTTGTTAGGGGGTGGAGCTGGGGGTTGTAGAGTGGAGGGGGGGTCCATCAACTAGGATGGGAAAGCTAAAAACACTCTAGAACCATGTTGGGACGAGGAGAGTGAGATGGGTGAGGAGAGTGAGATGAATGGGGAGAGTGAGGAGAATGGGGAGAGTGAGATGGGTGAGGAGAGTGGGAAGAGTGATATGGGTGGGGAGAGTGAGATGGGTGAGGAGAGTGGGGAGAGTGAGATGGGTGAGGAGAGTGGGGAGAGTGATATGGGTGAGAGAAGGGAGAGTGAGATGGGTGAGGAGAGTGGGGAGAGTGAGATGGGTGAGGAGAGTGGGGAGAGTGATATGGGTGAGAGAAGGGAGAGTGAGATGGGTGAGGAGAGTGGGGAGAGTGATATGGGTGAGGAGAGTAGGGAGAGTGAGATGGGTGAGGAGATTGGGGAGAGTGAGATGGGTGAGGAGAGTGAGATGGGTGAGGACAGTGGGTAGAGAGGAGAATGGTGAGAGTGAGGAGAGTGAGTTGGGTGAGTAGAGTGAGATGGGTGAGGAGAGTGGGGAGAGTGATATGGGTGAGGAGAGTAGGGAGAGTGAGATGGGTGGGGAGAGAGGAGAGTGGAGAGATGAGTGGGGAGAGTGATATGGGTGAGGAGAGTGAGGAGAATGGGGAGAGTGAGATGGGTGAGGAGAGTGAGATGGGTGAGGAGAGTGGGGAGAGTGAGATGGGTGAGGAGAGTGGGGAGAGAGGAGAGTGGAGAGATGAGTGAGGAGAGTGGGGAGAGTGAGATGGGTGAGGAGAGTGGGGAGAGTGATATGGGTGAGGAGAGTAGGGAGAGTGAGATGGGTGAGGAGAGTGAGGAGAATGGGGAGAGTGAGATGGGTGAGGAGAGTGAGGAGAATGGGGAGAGTGAGATGGGTGAGGAGAGTAAGATGGGTGAGGAGAGTAGGGAGAGTAAAATGGGTGAGGAGAGTGGAGAGAGAGGAGAGTGGAGAGTTGGGGAGAGTGATATGGGTGAGGAGAGAAGGGAGAGTGAGATGAGTGAGGAGAGTGGGGAGAGAGGAGAGTGGAGAGATGAGGAGAGTGGGGACAGTGAGATGGGTGAGGAGAGTGAGATGGGTGAGGAGAGTGAGATGGGTGAGGGGAGTGGGGAGAGTGATATGGGTGAGGAGAGTAGGGAGAGTGAGATGGGTGAGGAGAGTGGGGAGAGTGAGATGGGTGAGGAGAGTGAGGAGAGTGAGGAGAGTGGGGAGAGTGAGATGGGTGAGGAGAGTGATATGGGTGAGGAGAGTGGGGAGGGTGAGTAAAGTGAGATGGGTGAGGAGGGTGAGGATTGTGAGGAGAGCTGTATTCTAGCAGGTGAATTGTCTCTGGTACAAAAACCAAAACCAACACATAATTGAACTACTATTTGAAAAAGATAGCTAATAACTTACCGTAGCATGCTTTTCAATACAGTGGCCATGTCCGAATAACCATACTAGCGTACTACATACAAATACTGCATACTCATTTTGGCGTTTGGTCTAGTAGAATTCACTCGTCTTTTCAGCTGATAATCAGATAAATATTAGAGTAAAAAATATTTTTACCACATACTAAAGAAATATTTTTCTGCATACTATTTAGTACACTAGTACTGTACACTGTGAGACTGTTTTGAATGCTGCATCTCTGCTGGCCTTAATTATCGGGCAAACTTAAGCCTAATGTGTAAATAGCCCACCCAATCTAACTACCTCATCCCCATATTGTTTTTATTTACTTTTCTGCTCTTTTGCACACCAGTACTTCTACTTGCACATCATCATGTGCTCATCTATCACTCCAGTGTTAATCTGCTAAATTGTAATTACTTCGCGACTATGGCCTATTTACTGCCTTACCTCCTCACGCCATATGCACACACAGTATATAGACTTTTTCTATTGTGTTATTGACTGTACGTTTGTTTATTCCATGTTTAACTCTGTTTTTGTTGGTGTCGCACTGCTTTGCTTTATCTTGGCATGGTCGCAGTTGTGAATGAGAACTTGTTCTCAACTAGCCTACCTGGTTAAATAAATAAGGGTGACATTTTTTTAAAATTTGGGAAAAAATGTGCATTGGACATAATAGGTCCAATGCAGCTGTTTTTTTTTTATCTCAATATGAAATAATTTCTGGGTAACAATTAAGTACCTTATTGTGATTGTTTTCTATTAAAATGATTAAAATAAACTTAAAAAAATTGCAAAGAGCAATTTCTCAAGCAATAATTTTGCTAGGACTGTCTGGGAGTGGTCTGAGTGGGGAGAGGAAAACTGAAAACGTGCTGTTATTGGCAGAGAGGTTTTAACACTATTTCTTATTGGTCTATAATTTACTCATTCACCGCCTGGTGATGTCACCAGGCAGGCCAAAACTCCATTCCACCGCAACAAGCTGAAATTTTTCCAAACAGTTCTTACACTAAAACAGCATTATAATTTTCACAATATTATTCCAACCTCATAGTGTGGAAATATATATAAAACACAGGAAAATCACGTTATTGACTGCACTGGGCCTTTATCTTTGAGCACTTTAAAATAGCATATTGGTTCAAATGCGTTTACAACAGTCAAAATAAACTATCCTGAATCCTTTCCAGAGATACTAATTTCTGAATGTTCAGTTAAAACACACCACTGACAAAACAACACATGCTGCTCTCAGAACAGTCCAAGACATGTTGACTTCCTGAAGTCGTTCACTTAGCCCCTCAAGACGATAAGGCGCAGGATATGTCTGTCTGACGGCCACCTCGGGGGAACATACTATTCTAATCTCTTCTGTCCACGCGGCAAAAACAAAACGGGTCACACACAGGACCCAGAACACAGCGGAGAAAACAGTGCCAATACGCTACAGCAATCTCATTATCTCATTCGTGCACATTATATCAGCCTGCTTTGCTCACACATGTTCAGCCAGAACACAGATGATTAGCAACGACGACACTACTCATTAGGAGGGTTGGAACATGTTGCCGGTTGATGGGGGGAAAAGTGTGGTTCACATAAGGTGACAGTGTTGTTCATGAGCAATGCCAAGTAGGTCTGGAAATCTCACCAGCTATTCTGGATAGTGTAAGAGTATTTTTCTTGGTTCTTTCTGTTTCTTATATACAAGAGTAACTTTAAAAGTAATTCACATTTTAGAGCTTGGTACTGTGGCAAAGCAGTGGTTCAGTTTTCACATGCTGTGAAAAGCATCATTTTGATCGACATATTGTGAATGTCAGATATTCTAAATTAGGCACTTTGGTGCTACTGTAGACAGAGAAATAAACTCCAGTATACTCCACTATGCTTCAGAAACCCAAAGGTCACCGTCTATGAGGTGTTTTCCATTTCTATCACAAAGCTATTCACACTCAAAAGAAACCCCTGTGCATCTCTGTTTTGGTGAATCTCTTTTTTTGTGTGCTATGAAGTAACAGAACAACTGTGAAAAGCCTCCTCTCAGGAGACAACAGCAATGTCTTTTCCTGACAGATGGAAAAAAAGTAGACAGGCTCACCAAACCTATGATTTTTGAGCGGGCCGAGTTAGCTGCTAAATACACGCCTGTGGTCTCTACGCAGATCTTACATTTAAGATTGACTCAGTGAGTGTATGAAAATAACAACAAGCTCTCACAGTCTCACTGCAGAACTAGACGTTCATCCACATTCTCCGAACGTCAGATTTTGAAGTTACGGGTTCAGTTTAGTCACTCATTCTGAATGGTTAAGGTAAGGGTTAAGGGTTGGAATAGGGTTTAAACATGAAGTTGAGACACTCATTCTGAATGGTTAAGGTAAGGGTTAAGGGTTGGAATAGGGTTAAAACATGAAGTTGAGACACTCATTCTGAATGGTTAGGGTAAGGGTTAAGGGTTGGAATTAGGGTTAAAACCCCACGACTGGGATCGAACACGCAACCTTCTGATCCAGAATCATGTGATTACGCTCATCCACCACCCACGTCTACAACCCAAGCCTACTTGAAGGTAATAGATCTCACTGTTGCCCCTAGTGGCCGGTTTTGAAGCGGCCACTAGGGTCTAGCCATGCCCTCAGGACATGGCTAGACTTCCATTTTTGAAGTCAATCTTGAATGACCTGGCTGGAAAATTAGCAGGGCCAATTGCCTGGAAGGAGGAGGTATTTATTGTCATTGGAGCTGGCAAAAACATGAACTGTCTCTCTCTGTGCCTCTCCCTTCGATGACATGTCTGTTTGTTTAGCTGCTTTAGGAGATTAGCTATACATTCTTTCTTTGACTTTAAAGTGGTACAAGACTACGTGTTTGTGACATTGCTGTCATATGATAATTGCATCTGATGTGAAAAGATCTGATGTGATTGGTAAAAAGACCAAAAAATATCAGAATTGGGCTGCCTGTGTGAACACAGCCTTAGAGTAACTTCTACATCTTGGCCACTCGCGGCTGTCATGTTATAATGTGATTGGCTAATAACCAATAGGAGACACTTCCACCAGCAGCTCCCATTGGTCAAATTCAATACACAGGCCTTTTAGTCCCCTTAGATGACATCACTGTCTTGAGTTGTCTGCATGTTCCATAGCTACTTATTTCCATGATAAATACCCTGTAGCCTTTATAGTACTGTATGTCTGTATCCAGTGTTGTGCAGGGTATGTAATTGTTGCACGGGAAACACCCTTTTAATTGCCCTAGAAGGGATTAATGAAGTGATATTGAATTAAATACAACAGCACAGTCTCCCTCACATCTCGACTACCAGTGTATGGCCGTGGGCCCACAGGTAGTCATGTTTACACTACAAATAATATAATCTCCCAAGACTGGCTAAAGACTGACCTGTAAACTCCTCATTCACACCTCCACAAGCAGACTTACCAAAACAAAGTGCACTTGTCAAGGCATTAAGTGGCCAAACACAGATAGGCAGACACACACAAACACACACACAATAGCTTACTCAGAAGGTCAGACTCGCACACAAACCACAGAAACCTAAACCAAATGCCAGCCTCTCTGGGTTTTCCAGTTATTCCATGGCGTAATACCCTACAGACGTTCCAGCATGAACTGAGGCCTACTCACCAGATCCAGGAATGCCTCCTGAAGGGGAAGTTGTTCACGTGCATCATTTTCTTCTCCCGTCCCGCCTGAGAGCGACCTGCCTTCATTTAAGCTAACGTGTGTGCTCGTTTTGCTACAGTATTTGTCACTCACAGGTTAAAATAAAATACTAGAATCCCACAAACATAGTCTCTCACCGTTTGGTTCTCTCCCCTCTTTTTCATGTTTTTTAAAGTCAAATTCGATGGCTTCTCAAAGTGAAGCAGAGTTTCGGTTTGGCTGGGGAAGGTGACATTTGTCCAAATGATATTTGGTGAACTGGTTTATTCCGGGGGTTAGAACTACCCCACTGGGCAACAACTGGTTGAATCAATGTTGTTTCCACATAATTTCAACCCCAAAAATCTATGTGATGACGTTGAATTAACATGGAAAACTCATTGGATTTGCAAAAAGAAATCAACGTAAAGGCATTTCGTATTTTTTTCACTTAACTTTTAACCTTAATCCAATGACATGGTGATATTTTTTGTTGATTTCATGTTGAATTTACAATAATTGACAACTACACGAACTGACGTCTGTGCCCAGTGGGACAACACCATGGTAAATATTTGTCCAGGGTTCAGTAGTTAAGGCGAATGTGTCAATACTCAGGTATGTAAGGATCTCTCAATACACTCCTGAAAAACAAACTCCACAGAAAAGTCTACCAGAAACCAGTCAAGTCAGGAAATCCCCTGACTCTATCTTTTACTGTTAGAGGGATATTCTACAATAGTATAACAAAAAGAGAAAATCTGTCTCTCCCTCCTTTTCCTGGGAAGACTTCCAACTAGGACATCAAACTCATTCCGGCACATTGTCATGGTCTTCATCGTGAACGTCTCATCGCTGGATTCCCCCAGAGAATTCTACCTCTCCTCTCTCTCTGTCGCTATCTCTTCCTCAATCACTTCATCCCTCTCTCATTCACCCAAGGAAATTAACACTTTTTGAGGCTTCATCTGAGTGGAGGAACAACGTTCCTTTTCCTCCAAGTGAAAGGTGAGGATTCCGCTCTAACCTTAAATCCATGGGTCATTTTCCACGTTGGTGCCATGTCAAGAAAACTGCAGGTCAGCTTTTCTCTTCCTGGTTGATCACCACCTCCTGTGATGTCAATGATCCGTGGAGGCCCAGGGATGGTAGCTAACCGCTCACGTTCAGCCAGGGGTCGTAGCTAACCGCTCACGTTCAGCCAGGGGTCGTAGCTAACCGCTCATGTTATTGATCCTCTTAGCGTCAACAGCTTGATTAATGTTCTCTCGCTCCCTGACGGATGAGTGGACCGAACGGGTGGAGAGGAAAACCCGACCAGTCAGACGGATAGAGTTGCTAGGGAGAGCTGCGCTTCTCTCTAAAAATGTCTAAACCACATTTTTCCTGCAATGGATATTTTCAATGTGTATAGTAAAGCTGTCAGGCAAGTTAATGTACACCCAATCCCGGTTCAAGCCACAAAGGCAGTATGAACATACAAAAACAACTAGCAAATGGCAAGTGATCAGGTGTGAACTTTCAGTATCTTCGTTTTTGTATTGCAGCCTGGCTGGTGGTGGTAGAGGTATATAATGTCTAGGTAAGATACCTCCATGGTGGTGGTGGTAGAGGTATGCCAGGTGTCATCTGAGGAAACTGTCCCTGGTCTGTGATGTCCTGTTGGTTCTCTGGACTGGCTTTCCTTCCCTGGTCATACCCCCAGACCTAGAACCAGCCCGGGGGAGTTGAATGTCTAGCAACACCCAGGAGGAGAGCCCACGCGGGGGGACACAGAGCAAGAGAGACCCACTCTATGCCTGGTAGTATGTGCAAGATAAACACACACACAGGGACTGATGCACACACTGACTCTCACACAGATGCAGCACACACTCAGACACATATACAGACACAGCACATGTTGTCTCAACACCCCACACAAAACACACACCTCTCCCGCACAAAACAACTCTCTCTCTCTCTCTGTAAGACTCCACAATCCAGCTGTATGTCAGGTCCTCTTAATCCATAGCAGGATGCCTGTCTGTCTTTGTCTGGGCCCAGAGAATCCCCTCTCTCTCTCTCCCTCTCTCGATCTCTCGCTGCGCTGCAGTGCCGGCTCCCGTCTGCAGCAGAGTGGCTGTGAGTGTGAGACTGAGGGAGTGTGTGTCTGAATGTCGGTGGAATCGTCAGTCAGAGGGGGCCTCTTTAGGGGAGATCCCTACAGGCAGCATTTCAGGTATCTGAGAGAGGCTATTTGGAATGACAGCTGTTTAGACAGGCTGCTGTTGGTGTGTTTCAACTGACTAGTTTTACCTGTTTAAATATCTATACATGTTAGTTAGTCTTGTATATAATACATAGTTGAATATCACTTATCTGATGAAATTGTCAGCTAAGTGGTATTCAACCAGGTATTAAGTATAAATCTAACTAACAGGTACACTCTTTAAAAGAAAGTTGCTATCTAGAACCTTAACGGGTTCTTTGGCTGTCCCCATAGGAGAACCCTTTGAAGAACCATTTTTGGTTGGAGGTAGAACCCTTTTGGTTCCATGTAAAACCTTTCTACATGGAACCCAAAAGGGTTCTACCTGGAACAAAAAAGGGTTCTACCTGGAACAAAAAAGGGTTCTCCTATAGGGACAGCCAAAGAACCCTTTTGGACCCTTTTTTTCTAAGAGTGTATACATATTCAACTGAGCTTTAGGACTGATAAATAAACCACAAATAACGGAGATGTATAAACCTATTTAAAACAACCAAAGGACATGAAAACTAGAGGAATTGAAATTGACACGATTGATATAAAACCGATTATTAATATAAGACCGTCCGTTTAAAAATGTTGAAATGTTCAATAGAGGTCCACTACTACACTACAATTCCAGCCCCTCTTCCAAAACAAATGAGCATTCCTCCATCAAGATAACATCTCTTCACATTCCAATCTCTTATCATCCATTACGAATTTCCATTATTCAATTTGCCTCTCCCTCCATCATCTCCTTTACTTTCAGGAATGCACCTCTAGCTACATCTCTCTATCTCTCTATTTACTATAGTCTGAACTGAACCTCGCTTGGTCCTTTTGCAGCGACACCCCAGGATGACCCTGGTGGTGCCCCAACCAGGCTTTGTTCATGCCATTTTAGGACAGGGAGGAAATAGTAAACAGGCAACTTTGCAGTGATGCCTGTCTTAAGGAATTACCCATGATGCAGACATGATGCAGACAAGTTAGAGCATGTTTCAAGGTAAAGCCTTAAATGCATCATGAATAGTTATCCAGTCTCAATGTGGATGGATAAATATCTGTCTGAATATGGTCTATGAAGGCTTCTTTCAGAACGGCCATATGTTCACAATGTCAGTGAGAGTGGATTGGGTTAAACAATCTAGTAGTGTGCTTTTTCCATAGAACAACAACAGACTTTCATCATAGCAGTGTGTGATTTATAAATTGTTGTATGATATAAAAGCCTAGGTCATAAAAGCTGCCCCCCTTCACACAGGGCAGTTTCGGTTTATGGGGGAAAATATGAGAGGGGCACTGACACACAAATTCTTTGGCCACAGAGAGCAGACATTTTGGCGATGGCACAAGATACTGTATGCCCAGGCCCGAATTGCGTCGGGCAAAGCACTGAGATCGAAATTGCAACCGCAGCAACAGCTGCGTCTTATGGTGTTTTTGAATTGCTACAGTACGTGGTCTTTTTATACGGAATGACTCATTTTATGTCCCACAGAGCGCCTTTAACTATGGACCCTGGACCATCAAAAGTACAGCATAGTGTAGCCATGATTATTTAGGCATCTTCAGAGGATTGCAGCACAAGCTATAGGGTTTCAACACATTGATTAGACATGGCAATCCACTTCCTTTCAAGATTTTACGCGTCATTAACATTTCACTCTAACAGATATTCACAGCGGAACACAAAGATGGTTTTGCCTCAATGCTGTTGTTTTTTTTCCGTGGCTGTGGAGATGTGGTGATGTCACATGCTCGTTTAATTTCCCCTCTGTCTCCTCTAGGGCTACGGATCGAGAGGGACGTCACTTGGCTTTGCTGCGCTCCAGCCCTGACCTAACGTCCATAGTCACTTCAGATGACGTGTGCCCTAGCTGTGTTAAAACACCAACGCTCAATGTCTGTTAGTGGACTGTCTTTACAGCGATAGAGCAATCATGTTGTTAAACCATCGAGAATATTCTGATAACATTCGGATGGGTGTGGTTCCTTAGCCATCTGTTCAACAGGCCAGGATAATAAACGGATAGATTTGTGTGTAAGCAAATGCTTCTTAATGCTTGGTTTAATTTGTTAATAATGGGAGTGTCAAAGCTGATGATAAAATGAAGGTGGACAGCTTTCAGTGTGTGTGTGTGTTTGTGTTCATTTAAATAGGTGTATCTGTGTGCGTACGTGTTCGGTTTGAATGTGCGTGCAAGTGAATGTGTCAGTGTGTGTGTTGGCATGTGTGTGTGTGTGTCTATGCGGTCTTGTGACATCATCAATCATCAGAACTAGGGCTGGGGATATTCTCTGTCTCCTCCTGTGCTTTGTGCATTAGCCTGCATGCCTAACATAACAGCTCCTGTCTGGACAGAGGGGAAGAACACTGAGCACTGAGTAGCCAAGCCAGAGCAGGAACCGGTTTTAACCAAACCTACCCCATCAGTCCCCAGGCAACACCAAACATACACACACACACACACACACCATCCGACTCTCACCCTGATCCCACACTCTCGCGTGGGGCCACATGTATTTCAGAACCTCTTTATGATTCCATTAGTTTGATTTCAGAATGTTCGCAATGCTTCCCTGAATCTCAGTCAGCAACCCAAATGGCACCCTATTCCCTATATAGTGCACTACTTTTGACCAGTCTATATAGGGAACAGGGTTCCATTTTGGATGCAACCAGAGTCCCTGGAGACGAGACTGGCAGCTAGGTCTCTACAGGGAGAGGTGGTCTTTGCCAACACAGTAGCAGCAGTTGGTTTTGCTGAAAGAGGCATATAGACGCCTGGTGTAACAAAGTAGGTCTTGTCCCTGTCCCGCCTGGTGTAACAGAGTAGGTCCTGTCCGTCCCGCCTGGTGTAACAGAGGTTGTCCTGTCCCTGTCCCGCCTGGCGTAACAGAGTGTGTCCTGTCCCTGTCCCGCCTGGTGTAACAGAGTGTGTCCTGTCCCGCCTGGTGTAACAGGGTAGGTCCTGTCCCTGTCCCGCCCGGTGTAACAGAATAGGTCCTGTCCCTGTCCCGCCTGGTGTAACAGAAACCATTTGAAGAACCATGTTTGGTTGCAGGTAGAACCCTTTTGGTTCCATGTAAAACCCTTCTACATGGAACCCAAAAGGGTTCTACCTGGAACAAAAAAGGGTTCTACCTGGAACCAAAAAGGGTTCTCCTATAGGGACAGCCAAAGAACCCTTTTGGACCCTTTTTTTTCTAAGAGTGTATACATATTCAACTGAGCTTTAGGACAGATAAATAAACCACAAATAACGGAGATGTATAAACCTATTTATTTACATCCTCTCCCTGTCCCGCCTGGTGTAACAGAGTAGGTCCCTTCCCTGTCCCGCTTGGTGTAACAGAGTAGGTCCTAGTCCCTGTCCCGCCTGGTGTAACAGAGTAGGTCTCTGTCCCGCCTGCTGTAACAGAGTAGGTCCTGTCCCTGTCCTGCTTGGTGTAACAGAGTAGGTCCTGTCCCTGTCCCGCCTGGTGTAACAGAGTAGGTCTCTGTCCCGCCTGCTGTAACAGAGTAGGTCCTGTCCCTGTCCCGCTTGGTGTAACAGAGTAGGTCCTGTCCCTGTCCCGCTTGGTGTAACAGAGTAGGTCCTAGTCCTGTCCCACCTGGTGTAACAGAGTAGGTCCCTTCCCTGTCCCGCCTGGTGTAACAGCGTAGGTCCTGTCCCTGTCCCACCTGGTGTGACAGAGTAGGTCCTGGTCCCTCCTGGTGTAACAGAGTAGGTCTCTGTCCCGCCTGCTGTAACAGAATAGGTCCCTGTCCCGCCTGCTGTAACAGAGTAGGTCCTGTCCCTGTCCCGCTTGGTGTAACAGAGTAGGTCCTGTCCCTGTCCCGCTTGGTGTAACAGAGTAGGTCCTAGTCCTGTCCCACCTGGTGTAACAGAGTAGGTCCTGGTCCTGTCCCTCCTGGTGTAACAGAGTAGGTCCTTGTCCCGCCTGGTGTAAGAGTCGGTCACATCTGGTGTACACTCTTCGAAAAAAAAAGGTGCTATCTAGAACCTTAAAGGATTATTCAGCTATCCCCATATGAGAACCCTTTGAGCAACCCTTTTGGGTTCCAGGTAAAACCCTTTCCACAGATGGTTCTTCCTGGAACAAAAAAGGGTTATACCATGAACCAAAAAGGGTTCTCCTATAGGGTTAGCCGAAGAACCCTTTTGGAACCTTTTTTTTTTATAAGAGTGTATACATATTAAACAGTGATTAGGACAGATAAATAAAGCAAAAATAATGGAGATGCATACACTTATTAAAAACAACCAAAAGGACCTAGAGAAATTGAAATTGACATGATTGATATAAAACCATATAAACCATATAAATATAAACTTGATTGATAGATATACATCCTTATCAAAGTGAAACGTCTTATGATTACGTTTTATTCAGCAATTACATTTTACATCATGATGTACAATTGAGACTTCTGTGTTTCCTCAGACGTTACACAATGTGTGTGTGTATGTACGCAAGAGTGTATGCACACATCTGTGTTAGCATCGCTCCTTGGCCATTGACTCCTTGGCCAATGACTCCTTGGCCATTTCTCATTTTGGGAACCATCCAGCCTAGTCAAAGACACTGAACGTAGACAAGCCTTCTTAAGTTGCTGGATCGAATCCCCGAGCTGACAAGGTAAAAATCTGTCATTCTGCCCCTGTGCAAGGCAGTTAACCCACTGTTCCCCCGGGCGCTGAAGACGTGGATGTTGATTAAGGCTTCCCCCCACAACTCTCTGATTCAGAGGGGTTGGGTTAATTGTGGAAGACACATTTCAGTTGAATACATTGTTGGACAACTGACTAGGTATCCCCCCTTTCCCCTTCCTTTCCCCCTCTGATGCAGTGGACCATGGTTTATCCCGATTCCCCCTTCAGTCTCCACTTCCCTCCCTCATCTTCCCTCTATCTTCCCCTGCTCTAAGGTCTCCCAGACATGGTCGTGTGTATAAATAGCCATGCTCTGTGCTTATGTAATGGTGCCGGGTCCTGTGGAAAGGCCAAGGGTGTCTGCAGAGGGGAGCTTGTCAGATACACTTCGGGGACTGCAGGGTGAAATGGGAAGATTAAATGTCACATGAGGCTGACTGGCATGAGAGGCTGCAGTACCCACAATGCAAATAATGATATGACTGTATCAGGATGCTTTAGAATGTGGTCATTATCTACAGTGCCTTCGGAAAGTATTCAGACCCCTTTACATTTTCCACATTTTGTTTGGTTACAGCCTTATTCTAAAATTGATTATATAGTTTTTTTCCCTCATAAATCTAAACACAATACCCCCTAATGACAAAGCAAAACAGTTTTTTAGAATCTTTGCTAATTAAAATATATATATATATATATATATATATATATTATATCACATTTACATAAGTATTCAGACACTTTACTCAGTACTTTGTTGAAGCACCTTTGGCAGCAATTACAGCCTCAAGTCTTCTTGAGTATGACGCTACAAGCTTGGCACACCTGTATTTGGTTAGTTTCTCCTATTCTTCTCTGCAGGAAAACAACCTCTCACTCAACGTCAACAAAATAAAAAGGAGATGATCGTGGACTTCAGGAAACAGCAGAGGGAGCACCCACCTATCCACATCGAAGGGACAGCAGTGGAGAAGGTGGAAAGTTTTAAGTTCCTCTGCGTACACATCACAGACAAACTGAAATGGTCCACCCACACAGACAGTGTGGTGAAGAAGGCGCTGTCTCTTCAACCTCAGGAGGCTGATGAAATTTGGCTTGTCACCCAAAACCCTGACAAACCTTTATAGATGCACAATCAAGAGCATCCTGTCGGGCTGTATCACAGCCTGGTACGGCATCTGCACCACCCTCAACCGCAAGGCTCTCCAGAGGGTGGTGAGGTCTGCACAACACATCACCGGGGGCAAACTACCTGCCCTCCATGACACCTACAGCACCCAATGTCACAAAAGGCCAAAAAGATTATCAAGGACAACAACCACCCGAGCCATTGCCTGTTCACACCGCTACAATCCAGAAGACGAGGTCAGTACAGGTGCATCAAAGCTGGGACCGAGAGACTGAAAAACAGCTTCTATCTCAAAGCCATCAGACTGCTAAACAGCAAACACTAACTCAGAGAGGCCGCTGCCTACATTGAGACCCAATCACTGGCCACTTTAATAAATGGATCACTAGTCACTTTAATTAAACAATGCCACTTTAATAATGCCGCTTTGATAATGTTTACTGTATATATCTTACATTACTCATATCACATGTACATACTGTACTTTATACCATCTATTGCACCTTGCCTATGCCGCTCAGCCATATACTTATATGTACATATTCTCAATCACCCCTTTAGATTTGTGTGTATTAGGTAGTTGTTGGGGAATTGTTAGATTACTTGTTAGATATTAATGCACTGTAGGAACTAGAAGCACAAGCATTTCGCTACACTCGCATTAACATCTGCTAACTATGTGTGTGTGACCAATAAAATTTGATTTGATATCCTTTCAAGCTCTGTCAGGTTGGATGGGGAGAGTTGCTGCACAGCTATTTTCAGATCTCTCCAGAGATGTTTGATCAGGTTAAAGTCCGGGCTCTGGCTGGGCCACTCAAAGACATTCAGAGACTTGTCCCGAAGCCACTCCTGCGTTGTCTTGGCTGTGGGTCGTTTTCCTGTTGGAAGGTGAACCTTTGCCCCAGTCGGAGGTCCTGAGCGCTCTGGAGCAGGTTTTCATCAAGGATCTTTCTGTACTTTGCTCCGTTCCTCTTTGCCTCGATCCTGACTAGTCTCCCAGTCCCTGCCGCTGAAAAACACCCCCACAGCATGATGCTGCCACCACCATGCTTAACTGTAGTTCAATATTGGTTTCTTAAGACCAGAGAATCTTGCTTCTCATGGTCTGAGAGTCTTTAGGTGTCTTTTGGCAAACTACAACCAGGCTGTCATGTGCCTTTTACTGAGGAGTGGCTTCTGTCTGGCCACTCTACCATGAAGGCCTGATTGGTGGAGTGCTGCAGAGATGGTTGTCCTTCTGGAAGGTTCTCCCATCTCACATAGGAACTCTAGAGCACTTTCAGAGTGACCATCAGCTTCTTGGTTACCTTCCTGACCAAGGCCCTTCCCGATTGCTAATTTTGGCCGGGCGGCCAGCACTAGGAAGAGTCTTGGTGGTTCCAAACTTCTTCCATTTAAGAATGATGGAGGCCACTGTGTTCTTGGGGGCCTTCAATGCTGCAGAAATATTTTGGTACCCTTCCCCAGATCTGTGCCTTCGACCTCATGGCTTGGTTTTTGCTCTGACTTGCACTGTCAACTGTGGGACCTTATATAGACAGGTGTGTGCCTTTCCAAATCATGCCCCATCAATTGAATCTACCACAGGTGGAATCAAATCAAGTTGTAGAAACATCTAAAAGATGATCAATTGAAACAAGATGCACCTGAGCTCAATTTCGAGTCTCATAGCAAAGGGTCTGAATACTTATGTATATGTGATATTACATATTTTCATTTTTTATAAATTAGCAAAAGTTTCTAAAAAGCTATTTTCACTTTTTCATTATCTGGTATTGAGTGCAAATTGCTGAGGATTGTTTTTATTTAATCCATTTTAGAATAAGGCTGTAACGTATCAAAATGTGGAAAATGTGGAATACTTTCCAAAGGCACTGTAGATAAAAACTTTAAACAGGGCTGACTATTACAAACTCTGCATGACATATGTTCTAGAAACAATATACATTTCTATCTAAATGTTGGGTAATGTAGCATGGTCCTGAATAAACTGATAAACTGTTCTATGCCCAATAACCTGTCACACGTCTTCATATCAACTTGAGGGCCACCATTGGCCAACAGACAGTCGCTGATAATGTGTTAGTTGACAGTCGTCTTGAGTTCTACCACTGCGCACCACTGACATTCATCCAACATATAGGTACATGTAAATGCTGTGTATACAGTGCTTCACCACATGCTCAAATGGCCAGTGGAATCATTAATAATGGAGTTGGCTACCACACATTAGCAGCGCCACATCAATCCCTCTGAGGGCATAGGCCCTTAATCAATAGTTAACGCTAAGGAGGAATAGTGACTTGCTAGCGACCCACGCTACATGTATTATGAATGGGTGAGGACAAGGTCCAGACCCTAGTGACATTTGACTTGCCTCTGTGGCTACCGGTGGCTATGGCTACCAGTGGCTATGGGTGACAGTGGCTATGGCTACCGGTGGATATGGGTGACAGTGGCTATGGCTACCGGTGACTGTGGCTATGACTACTGGTGGCTATGGGTGACTGTGGCTACGGCTACCGGTGGATATGGGTGACAGTGACTATGGCTACCGGTGACTGTGGCTATGACTACTGGTGGCTATGGGTGACTGTGGTTATGGCTACGGTGACTATGGGTGACTGTGGCTATGGCTACGGTGACTGTGGCTATGACTACTGGTGGCTACCGGTGGCTGTGGCTATGACTACTGGTGGCTATGGGTGACTGTGGCTATGGCTACCGGTGGCTATGGGTGACTGTGGCTATGACTACTGGTGGCTATGGGTGACTGTGGTTATGGCTACGGTGACTATGGGTGACTGTGGCTATGGCTACCGGTGACTGTGGCTATGACTACTGGTGGCTACCGGTGTCTGTGGCTATGACTACTGGTGGCTATGGGTGACTGTGGCTATGGCTACCGGTGGCTATGGGTGACTGTGGCTATGACTACTGGTGGCTATGGGTGACTGTGGTTATGGCTACGGTGACTATGGGTGACTGTGGCTACGGCTACCAGTGACTATGGGTGACTGTGGCTATGGGTGACTGTGGTTATGGCTACGGTGACTATGGGTGACTGTGTCTATGGCTACCGTGACTGTGCTACGACTACTGGTGGCTATGGGTGACTGTGGCTATGACTACCGGTGGCTATGGTGACTGTGGCTATGACTACCGGTGGCTATGGGTGACTGCGGCTATGGCTTCTGGTGGCTATGGCTATGACTACTGGTGGCTATGGGTGACTGTGGCTATGGCTACATGTAACTATGGCTATGGCTACCGGTGACTGTGGCTATGGCTAGGGGTGACAGTGGCTATGGGTGGCTGTGGCTATGGGTGACTGGCTATGGCTACCGATGACTGTGGCTATGACTACTGGTGACTGTGGCTATGACTAGCGGTGGCTATGGGTGACTGTGGCTATGGCTACCGGTGACTGTGGCTATGACTACCAGTGGCTATGGGTGACTGTGGCTATGGGTGACTGTGGCTATGGCTACCGGTGGCTGTTAGTATGACTACTGGTGGCTATGGGTGACTGTGGCTATGGCTACCGGTGGCTGTGGCTATGGATGACGGTGGCTATGGCTACCGGTGACTGTGGCTATGACTATGGGTGACTGTGGCTATGGCTACCGGTGACAGTGGCTATGACTAGTGGTGGCTATGGGTGGCTATGGCTACTGGTGACTGTGGCTATTACTACTGGTGGCTATGGGTGACTATGGCAATGGCTACCTGTGGTTATGTCTAGTGGTGGCTATGGGTGACTGTGGCAATGGCTACCGGTGGCTGTGGCTATGGGTGACTGTGGCTATGGCAACCGGTGGCTATGACTACTGGTGGCTATGGGTGACTTCGCCACGACTACCGGTGACTGTGGCTATTACTACTGGTGGCTATGGGTGACTGTGGCTATGACTACTGGTGGCTATGGGTGACTGTGGCTATGACTACTGGTGGCTATTGGTGACTGTGGCTATGACTACCGTTGGCTATGGTTGACTGTGGCTATGGTTGACTGTGGGTGACGCTGTTGCATCCAGAAACGTATCCTGTGGTATGTTGTGTGTGCCCTAGACACGGTGTCACAGTCTCTCATAGTCTCTCAATCATGCCCCATCAATTGAATCTACCACAGGTGGACTCAAATCAAGTTGTAGAAACATCTAAAAGATGATCAATTGAAACAAGATGCACCTGAGCTCAATTTCGAGTCTCATAGCAAAGGGTCTGAATACTTATGTAAATGTGATATTACATATTTTCATTTTTTATAAATTAGCAAAAGTTTCTAAAAAGCTATTTTCACTTTTTCATTATCTGGTATTGAGTGCAAATTGCTGAGGATTGTTTTTATTTAATCCATTTTAGAATAAGGCTGTAACGTATCAAAATGTGGAAAATGTGGAATACTTTCCAAAGGCACTGTAGATAAAAACTTTAAACAGGGCTGACTATTACAAACTCTGCATGACATATGTTCTAGAAACAATATACATTTCTATCTAAATGTTGGGTAATGTAGCATGGTCCTGAATAAACTGATAAACTGTTCTATGCCCAATAACCTGTCACACGTCTTCATATCAACTTGAGGGCCACCATTGGCCAACAGACAGTCGCGGTAATGTGTTAGTTGACAGTCGTCTTGAGTTCTACCACTGCGCACCACTGACATTCATCCAACATATAGGTACATGTAAATGCTGTGTATACAGTGCTTCACCACATGCTCAAATGGCCAGTGGAATCATTAATAATGGAGTTGGCTACCACACATTAGCAGCGCCACATCAATCCCTCTGAGGGCATAGGCCCTTAATCAATAGTTAACGCTAAGGAGGAATAGTGACTTGCTAGCGACCCACGCTACATGTATTATGAATGGGTGAGGACAAGGTCCAGACCCTAGTGACATTTGACTTGCCTCTGTGGCTACCGGTGGCTATGGCTACCAGTGGCTATGGGTGACAGTGGCTATGGCTACCGGTGGATATGGGTGACAGTGGCTATGGCTACCGGTGACTGTGGCTATGACTACTGGTGGCTATGGGTGACTGTGGCTACGGCTACCGGTGGATATGGGTGACAGTGACTATGGCTACCGGTGACTGTGGCTATGACTACTGGTGGCTATGGGTGACTGTGGTTATGGCTACGGTGACTATGGGTGACTGTGGCTATGGCTACCGGTGACTGTGGCTATGACTACTGGTGGCTACCGGTGGCTGTGGCTATGACTACTGGTGGCTATGGGTGACTGTGGCTATGGCTACCGGTGGCTATGGGTGACTGTGGCTATGACTACTGGTGGCTATGGGTGACTGTGGTTATGGCTACGGTGACTATGGGTGACTGTGGCTATGGCTACCGGTGACTGTGGCTATGACTACTGGTGGCTACCGGTGTCTGTGGCTATGACTACTGGTGGCTATGGGTGACTGTGGCTATGGCTACCGGTGGCTATGGGTGACTGTGGCTATGACTACTGGTGGCTATGGGTGACTGTGGTTATGGCTACGGTGACTATGGGTGACTGTGGCTACGGCTACCAGTGACTATGGGTGACTGTGGCTATGGGTGACTGTGGTTATGGCTCACGGTGACTATGGGTGACTGTGTCTATGGCTACCGGTGACTGTGCTACGACTACTGGTGGCTATGGGTGACTGTGGCTATGACTACCGGTGGCTATGGTGACTGTGGCTATGACTACCGGTGGCTATGGGTGACTGCGGCTATGGCTTCTGGTGGCTATGGCTATGACTACTGGTGGCTATGGGTGACTGTGGCTATGGCTACATGTAACTATGGCTATGGCTACCGTGACTGTGGCTATGGCTAGGGGTGACAGTGGCTATGGGTGGCTGTGGCTATGGGTGACTGGCTATGGCTACCGATGACTGTGGCTATGACTACTGGTGACTGTGGCTATGACTAGCGGTGGCTATGGGTGACTGTGGCTATGGCTACCGGTGACTGTGGCTATGACTACCAGTGGCTATGGGTGACTGTGGCTATGGGTGACTGTGGCTATGGCTACCGGTGGCTGTTAGTATGACTACTGGTGGCTATGGGTGACTGTGGCTATGGCTACCGGTGGCTGTGGCTATGGATGACGGTGGCTATGGCTACCGGTGACTGTGGCTATGACTATGGGTGACTGTGGCTATGGCTACCGGTGACAGTGGCTATGACTAGTGGTGGCTATGGGTGGCTATGGCTACTGGTGACTGTGGCTATTACTACTGGTGGCTATGGGTGACTATGGCAATGGCTACCTGTGGTTATGTCTAGTGGTGGCTATGGGTGACTGTGGCAATGGCTACCGGTGGCTGTGGCTATGGGTGACTGTGGCTATGGCAACCGGTGGCTATGACTACTGGTGGCTATGGGTGACTTCGGCTACGACTACCGGTGACTGTGGCTATTACTACTGGTGGCTATGGGTGACTGTGGCTATGACTACTGGTGGCTATGGGTGACTGTGGCTATGACTACTGGTGGCTATTGGTGACTGTGGCTATGACTACCGTTGGCTATGGTTGACTGTGGCTATGGTTGACTGTGGGTGACGCTGTTGCATCCAGAAACGTATCCTGTGGTATGTTGTGTGTGCCCTAGACACGGTGTCACAGTCTCTCATAGTCTCTCAATCATGCCCCATCAATTGAATCTACCACAGGTGGACTCAAATCAAGTTGTAGAAACATCTAAAAGATGATCAATTGAAACAAGATGCACCTGAGCTCAATTTCGAGTCTCATAGCAAAGGGTCTGAATACTTATGTAAATGTGATATTACATATTTTCATTTTTTATAAATTAGCAAAAGTTTCTAAAAAGCTATTTTCACTTTTTCATTATCTGGTATTGAGTGCAAATTGCTGAGGATTGTTTTTATTTAATCCATTTTAGAATAAGGCTGTAACGTATCAAAATGTGGAAAATGTGGAATACTTTCCAAAGGCACTGTAGATAAAAACTTTAAACAGGGCTGACTATTACAAACTCTGCATGACATATGTTCTAGAAACAATATACATTTCTATCTAAATGTTGGGTAATGTAGCATGGTCCTGAATAAACTGATAAACTGTTCTATGCCCAATAACCTGTCACACGTCTTCATATCAACTTGAGGGCCACCATTGGCCAACAGACAGTCGCGGTAATGTGTTAGTTGACAGTCGTCTTGAGTTCTACCACTGCGCACCACTGACATTCATCCAACATATAGGTACATGTAAATGCTGTGTATACAGTGCTTCACCACATGCTCAAATGGCCAGTGGAATCATTAATAATGGAGTTGGCTACCACACATTAGCAGCGCCACATCAATCCCTCTGAGGGCATAGGCCCTTAATCAATAGTTAACGCTAAGGAGGAATAGTGACTTGCTAGCGACCCACGCTACATGTATTATGAATGGGTGAGGACAAGGTCCAGACCCTAGTGACATTTGACTTGCCTCTGTGGCTACCGGTGGCTATGGCTACCAGTGGCTATGGGTGACAGTGGCTATGGCTACCGGTGGATATGGGTGACAGTGGCTATGGCTACCGGTGACTGTGGCTATGACTACTGGTGGCTATGGGTGACTGTGGCTACGGCTACCGGTGGATATGGGTGACAGTGACTATGGCTACCGGTGACTGTGGCTATGACTACTGGTGGCTATGGGTGACTGTGGTTATGGCTACGGTGACTATGGGTGACTGTGGCTATGGCTACCGGTGACTGTGGCTATGACTACTGGTGGCTACCGGTGGCTGTGGCTATGACTACTGGTGGCTATGGGTGACTGTGGCTATGGCTACCGGTGGCTATGGGTGACTGTGGCTATGACTACTGGTGGCTATGGGTGACTGTGGTTATGGCTACGGTGACTATGGGTGACTGTGGCTATGGCTACCGGTGACTGTGGCTATGACTACTGGTGGCTACCGGTGTCTGTGGCTATGACTACTGGTGGCTATGGGTGACTGTGGCTATGGCTACCGGTGGCTATGGGTGACTGTGGCTATGACTACTGGTGGCTATGGGTGACTGTGGTTATGGCTACGGTGACTATGGGTGACTGTGGCTACGGCTACCAGTGACTATGGGTGACTGTGGCTATGGGTGACTGTGGTTATGGCTACGGTGACTATGGGTGACTGTGTCTATGGCTACCGTGACTGTGCTACGACTACTGGTGGCTATGGGTGACTGTGGCTATGACTACCGGTGGCTATGGTGACTGTGGCTATGACTACCGGTGGCTATGGGTGACTGCGGCTATGGCTTCTGGTGGCTATGGCTATGACTACTGGTGGCTATGGGTGACTGTGGCTATGGCTACATGTAACTATGGCTATGGCTACCGGTGACTGTGGCTATGGCTAGGGGTGACAGTGGCTATGGGTGGCTGTGGCTATGGGTGACTGGCTATGGCTACCGATGACTGTGGCTATGACTACTGGTGACTGTGGCTATGACTAGCGGTGGCTATGGGTGACTGTGGCTATGGCTACCGGTGACTGTGGCTATGACTACCAGTGGCTATGGGTGACTGTGGCTATGGGTGACTGTGGCTATGGCTACCGGTGGCTGTTAGTATGACTACTGGTGGCTATGGGTGACTGTGGCTATGGCTACCGGTGGCTGTGGCTATGGATGACGGTGGCTATGGCTACCGGTGACTGTGGCTATGACTATGGGTGACTGTGGCTATGGCTACCGGTGACAGTGGCTATGACTAGTGGTGGCTATGGGTGGCTATGGCTACTGGTGACTGTGGCTATTACTACTGGTGGCTATGGGTGACTATGGCAATGGCTACCTGTGGTTATGTCTAGTGGTGGCTATGGGTGACTGTGGCAATGGCTACCGGTGGCTGTGGCTATGGGTGACTGTGGCTATGGCAACCGGTGGCTATGACTACTGGTGGCTATGGGTGACTTCGGCTACGACTACCGGTGACTGTGGCTATTACTACTGGTGGCTATGGGTGACTGTGGCTATGACTACTGGTGGCTATGGGTGACTGTGGCTATGACTACTGGTGGCTATTGGTGACTGTGGCTATGACTACCGCTGGCTATGGTTGACTGTGGCTATGGTTGACTGTGGGTGACGCTGTTGCATCCAGAAACGTATCCTGTGGTATGTTGTGTGTGCCCTAGACACGGTGTCACAGTCTCTCATAGTCTCTCAATCATGCCCCATCAATTGAATCTACCACAGGTGGACTCAAATCAAGTTGTAGAAACATCTAAAAGATGATCAATTGAAACAAGATGCACCTGAGCTCAATTTCGAGTCTCATAGCAAAGGGTCTGAATACTTATGTAAATGTGATATTACATATTTTCATTTTTTATAAATTAGCAAAAGTTTCTAAAAAGCTATTTTCACTTTTTCATTATCTGGTATTGAGTGCAAATTGCTGAGGATTGTTTTTATTTAATCCATTTTAGAATAAGGCTGTAACGTATCAAAATGTGGAAAATGTGGAATACTTTCCAAAGGCACTGTAGATAAAAACTTTAAACAGGGCTGACTATTACAAACTCTGCATGACATATGTTCTAGAAACAATATACATTTCTATCTAAATGTTGGGTAATGTAGCATGGTCCTGAATAAACTGATAAACTGTTCTATGCCCAATAACCTGTCACACGTCTTCATATCAACTTGAGGGCCACCATTGGCCAACAGACAGTCGCGGATAATGTGTTAGTTGACAGTCGTCTTGAGTTCTACCACTGCGCACCACTGACATTCATCCAACATATAGGTACATGTAAATGCTGTGTATACAGTGCTTCACCACATGCTCAAATGGCCAGTGGAATCATTAATAATGGAGTTGGCTACCACACATTAGCAGCGCCACATCAATCCCTCTGAGGGCATAGGCCCTTAATCAATAGTTAACGCTAAGGAGGAATAGTGACTTGCTAGCGACCCACGCTACATGTATTATGAATGGGTGAGGACAAGGTCCAGACCCTAGTGACATTTGACTTGCCTCTGTGGCTACCGGTGGCTATGGCTACCAGTGGCTATGGGTGACAGTGGCTATGGCTACCGGTGGATATGGGTGACAGTGGCTATGGCTACCGGTGACTGTGGCTATGACTACTGGTGGCTATGGGTGACTGTGGCTACGGCTACCGGTGGATATGGGTGACAGTGACTATGGCTACGGTGACTGTGGCTATGACTACTGGTGGCTATGGGTGACTGTGGTTATGGCTACGGTGACTATGGGTGACTGTGGCTATGGCTACCGGTGACTGTGGCTATGACTACTGGTGGCTACCGGTGGCTGTGGCTATGACTACTGGTGGCTATGGGTGACTGTGGCTATGGCTACCGGTGGCTATGGGTGACTGTGGCTATGACTACTGGTGGCTATGGGTGACTGTGGTTATGGCTACGGTGACTATGGGTGACTGTGGCTATGGCTACCGGTGACTGTGGCTATGACTACTGGTGGCTACCGGTGTCTGTGGCTATGACTACTGGTGGCTATGGGTGACTGTGGCTATGGCTACCGGTGGCTATGGGTGACTGTGGCTATGACTACTGGTGGCTATGGGTGACTGTGGTTATGGCTACGGTGACTATGGGTGACTGTGGCTACGGCTACCAGTGACTATGGGTGACTGTGGCTATGGGTGACTGTGGTTATGGCTACGGTGACTATGGGTGACTGTGTCTATGGCTACCGGTGACTGTGCTACGACTACTGGTGGCTATGGGTGACTGTGGCTATGACTACCGGTGGCTATGGTGACTGTGGCTATGACTACCGGTGGCTATGGGTGACTGCGGCTATGGCTTCTGGTGGCTATGGCTATGACTACTGGTGGCTATGGGTGACTGTGGCTATGGCTACATGTAACTATGGCTATGGCTACCGGTGACTGTGGCTATGGCTAGGGGTGACAGTGGCTATGGGTGGCTGTGGCTATGGGTGACTGGCTATGGCTACCGATGACTGTGGCTATGACTACTGGTGACTGTGGCTATGACTAGCGGTGGCTATGGGTGACTGTGGCTATGGCTACCGGTGACTGTGGCTATGACTACCAGTGGCTATGGGTGACTGTGGCTATGGGTGACTGTGGCTATGGCTACCGGTGGCTGTTAGTATGACTACTGGTGGCTATGGGTGACTGTGGCTATGGCTACCGGTGGCTGTGGCTATGGATGACGGTGGCTATGGCTACCGGTGACTGTGGCTATGACTATGGGTGACTGTGGCTATGGCTACCGGTGACAGTGGCTATGACTAGTGGTGGCTATGGGTGGCTATGGCTACTGGTGACTGTGGCTATTACTACTGGTGGCTATGGGTGACTATGGCAATGGCTACCTGTGGTTATGTCTAGTGGTGGCTATGGGTGACTGTGGCAATGGCTACCGGTGGCTGTGGCTATGGGTGACTGTGGCTATGGCAACCGGTGGCTATGACTACTGGTGGCTATGGGTGACTTCGGCTACGACTACCGGTGACTGTGGCTATTACTACTGGTGGCTATGGGTGACTGTGGCTATGACTACTGGTGGCTATGGGTGACTGTGGCTATGACTACTGGTGGCTATTGGTGACTGTGGCTATGACTACCGTTGGCTATGGTTGACTGTGGCTATGGTTGACTGTGGGTGACGCTGTTGCATCCAGAAACGTATCCTGTGGTATGTTGTGTGTGCCCTAGACACGGTGTCACAGTCTCTGGTCTTTGGCTGTAAGGTAATGCTGTGGCTAGCGTCACACACACAGTGAAGGGAGGACTAGTGAACAATACGCCAACTCTTAGACCATGGGATAAGATGATGTAGTGTTGGAGGACATACATTGGGAAAAGTAGGTGAAGTAGGTGTTCAGACATGCATGAGGTATACAATTTGAACCGAGAGGCAGAGCAGTCTTGCAATGTACAGTACGTATGTACTCTAAAGAGCTCAGTCTTGCAACGTACAGTACAGTACGTATGTACTCTAAAGAGCTCAGTCTTGTAACGTACAGTACAGTACGTATGTACTCTAAAGAGCTCAGTCTTGCAACGCACAGTACAGTACGTATGTACTCTAAAGAGCTCAGTCTTGCAACGTACAGTACAGTACGTATGTACTCTAAAGAGCTCAGTCTTGCAACGTACAGTACAATGCGTATGTACTCTAAAGAGCTCAGTCTTGTAACGTACAGTACAGTACGTATGTACTCTAAAGAGCTCAGTCTTGCAACGTACAGTACAGTACGTATGTACTCTAAAGAGCTCAGTCTTGTAATGTACAGTACAGTACGTATGTACTCTAAAGAGCTCAGTCTTGCAACGTACAGTACAGTAAGTATGTACTCTAAAGAGCTCAGTCTTGTAACGTACAGTACAGTAAGTATGTACTCTAAAGAGCTCAGTCTTGTAACGTACAGTACAGTACGTATGTATTCTAAAGAGCTCAGTCTTGCAACGTACAGTACAGTACGTACTCTAAAGAGCTCAAAAGCATCAAAGAAAATACAGGACTTCAAATCAAATCACATTTTATTGGTCACATACACGTGTTTAGCAGATGTTATTGCGGGTGTAGCGAAATGCTTGTGTCTTCAACACTGCAGTAATGTCTAACAATTTCACAACATTGCACACAATACACAAAACTAATTCTGGGCTAATAATGTTAGAAATAACACATAAAAAAACAAAATACTGCAAGTTGCTTAGGAGCTAGAAGCACGGCTGCCCTATCTGTCGGCGTCATTTTCCTCTACTTGGATCACTATGACAGACATTAATACATACTTGACTATTATCCTTGTTAATTTCCTATCATATCACGTCTTACTAGTTAGGTGTTACTGACCAATGCAACATGCTTATTGGAGACATTTGTAGACCATCTCTACCATTCTCCCCCTAAAATCATCTGATTATCTTCACTCAATCATCTCAGTCCCTCTTGCCCTCAGTGAACCATAACACATCAGGAAGACGTCGTGGATGACAGTTTCAGTGGACTTTTGACGTCATCAGTGCCCGTCTTGCGTGCAAGCACTGCAGGGGTGATATTGACTCACCAGTCGTTACTCTACATGTGAGTGACCTACATTAGGGTCACTTCACTTTGGGTCTCTACTGACACTCCAAGGGGACATTGCCCATTTGATTTATTTACCCTTATTTTACCAGGTAAGAGGACTGAGAACATATTTTTTTTACAGCAACTACCCGGGGAAGAGTTAAAGGGGGGAAGAGAGGGGATGAGTGGGCCAATTGGAAGCTGGGGATGAAGCTGGGGATGATGGTGGCCATGATGGTATAAGGGCCAGATTGGGAATATAGCCAGGACACCAGGGTTAACACAACTACTCTTAGAATAAGTGCCATGGGCGCTTTAGTGACCGCAGAGAGTAAGGACACCTGTTTTCACATCCCATCCGAAAGACGGCACCCTACATAGGGCAATATCCCCTTAGACCAGAGAGATCTCCTTAGACCAGAGAGAAGAGTGCTCCCTACTGGCTCACCAACACAAATTCCAGCAGCATCTGGTCTCCCATTCAGGGACCGACCAGGACCAACCCTACACAGCTTCAGAGGGAAGCCAGCAGTGGGATGCAAGGTGGTTGGCTGCTGGCTATTTTAGGACACACTCAGCCTCACAGCCCGATCGTTTCCTTAACTGTGTGGGCAATTGCATCAGAATTATCCAGTCAATTGTTATGGTAGAAGGATTGGTTGGAGGCTGGAGCGTCTGTAGTAGACAAGACACATTAAAAGATACATCATCGTGACCAAGGGCAGTCTAGTGGTCTTAGCCGCTGCTTCCGGAACACATTCATCCTGCCCACTGTTATTTTAGCAACTCATTTTTCTTTCCTCTATCTATCCTACCCAATAAACAACACATTATAAACTGGGTGGTTCCAGCCCTGAATGCTGATTGGCTGAAAGCTGGGTAAATCCGACTGTATACCATGGGTATGACAAAAC
Organism: Brachymystax lenok tsinlingensis; assembly: GCA_030435695.1. Lineage (NCBI taxonomy): Eukaryota > Metazoa > Chordata > Actinopteri > Salmoniformes > Salmonidae > Brachymystax > Brachymystax lenok. The sequence continues at coordinate 37,015,909 of CM059815.1, forward strand.
ATTTATTTTTACTACTCTAATTACGTTGGTAACCAGTTTATAATAGCAATAAGGCACTTCAGGGGTTGGTTATGTATGGCCAATACACGACGGCTAAGGACTGTGTCCTAAAAACAGCCTTAGCTGTGGTATATTAGCCATATACCACACCCCCTCGAGCCTTATTGCTTAATTAGAGGATTGGGACTGTAGTAAGAAAATAGGAAACATCAACAAAAAACAGATACACTTTCAGTTTAGTTGCAGTGTTTACTCAATGCGGTATCCATTCAATTTGGACTGACAAGCTTTTAGGGCAATATCATAATAACTAGCCAAAAACAAACATAATCTGTGAGAACAGTAAGAATGTCTTGGCCTGAGAGCTACACTATGAAAACAACGTTGTTTGTTAGCGTCAACAGAGACTGGTTTAGAACCCGACAGACAGAACCGTTTCAGCCTTAGACAGCTATCAGAGTTCCCCAATGGCACACTATGGCAGACATATTTCTTATGCTACAAAAGTTCCCCCTAAACGCCGACTCCCAGAATCCTCATGGGAGGAGCCAGAGCCGTGCCAAGTATCCAATCAACCAAGCCGTCTGGATTCTACACTGCATGGCGTCAGTGGGAAAGAGACAGATGGCCAGAGCAACACTGGGAGCTGAGGCCCAATTCTCTTCAACATCTTCCTTTCCTCATTACTTGTTCATCTATTCCCACTCATCTGCAGTAGATAAATATGTTAAAGTAATACAGTAGAGACCCATCCATTCATCTCATCTATCAGTGGGTATGGGGATACAGGTTGAGGTAAAAGGAGATAAGGCCATGTTAGAGAATTGGACCACAACACAAGTGAGTCGTCCATTTCAAGCCAGTACTTATCGACTGCCAAAACTATACACAGTGATCTTTTGAGAGGAATCAGTTGCCGTAATCATATAGTTAAAGAGTGGAACAATATCAGTATGTTGATTAACAGTTTTAATCTCAAGAGGAGCTGATATGAACTATCACAATCGAACTGGAAAAAAATATTAGGTACAAAGCTTAGAATGACTACAACGTTGGTAGCTTCCAAGAAGCTATAATATCTAATTTCAGAATTTTACCCGTAAGCAATCTAGCCCGAAATTGTAATGATCTCCAATGACGGAAATGTTACAATGAGCAGGTTTGGTACAGTAGATTGCAAATCAATAGCTCCCGTGGATGCATTTCATGACCAGATGATGATGTTGCTGAAACTCAATAGCCTTAAGTCATTTATTCCATTATTTTAGTTTGTTCCTCTGTAAGACCCTGTGACCAACTGGAAGAGGTTAGGGTTTGGCTAAACATTACACCTCCAACGCCAAACTAACGTACAAAACCCCCTAAGAAAACATGCGCGCACACACACACACACACAATAAAACAACAATAAAAACATGGCTAAAAACAATAAAACAATAAAAACAATAAAAACATGGCTAAAAAATGTTAAGCTTTTTCTTCCCATTTTACATCACTATACTCTCTAATGCTCAGACTAAAATAAATCAGGGTTAACTGTTTTACAATGCATTTCAAATAAATCATCCGTTGCATTACAATGCATTTCAAATAATTCAGCCTTCACTGCATTACAAAGCTTCTAAAATAACGTTCAGTGCTTTACAATGCTACTAAAATAAATCAACCTTCGCTGTTTTACTACGCTAATAAAAATGAATCAACCTTCACTGCTTTACAATGTAACCTTTTCCAGCTTGTGCTTCCTCAGAGCAGTGTTTCCCAAGCATGGTCCTCCAGTATCCCCAACAGTACACCAACCCTGGTCCTCCAGTATCCCCAACAGTACACCAACCCTGGTCCTCCAGTACCCCAACAGTACACCAACCCTGGTCCTCCAGTACCCCCAACAGTACACCAACCCTGGTCCTCCAGTACCCCAACAGTACACCAACCCTGGTCCTCCAGTACCCCAACAGTACACCAACCCTGGTCCTCCAGTACCCCCAACAGTACACCAACCCTGGTCCTCCAGTACCCCAACAGTACACCAACCCTGGTCCTCCAGTACCCCAACAGTACACCAACCCTGGTCCTCCAGTACCCCAACAGTACACCAACCCTGGTCCTCCAGTACCCCCAACAGTACACCAACCCTGGTCCTCCAGTACCCCAACAGTACACCAACCCTGGTCCTCCAGTACCCCCAACAGTACACCAACCCTGGTCCTCCAGTACCCCCAACAGTACACCAACCCTGGTCCTCCAGTACCCCCAACAGTACACCAACCCTGGTCCTCCAGTATCCCCAACAGTACACCAACCCTGGTCCTCCAGTACCCCAACAGTACACCAACCCTGGTCCTCCAGTACCCCAACAGTACACCAACCCTGGTCCTCCAGTACCCCCAACAGTACACCAACCCTGGTCCTCCAGTACCCCCAACAGTACACCGTTTCATTATAGCCCTGGACAAACACACCTCATTCAGCTCATTGAGGGCTTGATGATTAGTTGACAAGTTAAATCAGGTATGCTTGTCCAGGGTTACAATAAAAATGTGTACTGTTGGGGGTACTGGAGGACCAGGGTTGGGAAACACTGACTTGGAGTTTAGAGCAGGAGTTATTTTTCTTAAGGCCAAAAGAGGTGACAGCACATCTGGCAGTATTGATATGGATTGGAGAGTGACGTTACATAGAGCTAGGCCCCTATGGTATATGGTGCAGTAGTGCATGCCGGCTTCCTCTATCTACCATCTCTGGTGTGGAAGTTTAGCGTTGCATCATTTATACACAGAGAAGATAATTAAGCTGACACACACACATACGGGCAGACACACGCACACAAGCGCAAGTACACTGACAATAATACACAAATACACATGAGCACACACACACAAATACACACACAGGAAGTCCCTGCTCAGCCCACATGAATCATTCAGCTCTGCTCTCTGTCCCACTGTCCAGTCACTGAAAACACACGGGACCATTCCAGTGTTATTTAGTGCTCTTACAGCGCTGGTTTAGAAAATGAGACATCTACTCTCCCACAGAGGGGCTTTATCAGGGCCATTCACTTCCTGTCCCTCTGGTTAGAGCCAACTCCCACTGAGGGGCTTTATCAGGGCCATTCACTTCCTGCCCCTCTGGTTAGAGCCATCTCCCACTGAGGGGCTTCATCAGGGCCATTCAAGAAGAAGAAGAAGAAGAAGTTTTATTTATATAGCGCCTTTCCATAGCTCAAGGTCGCTTTACATTGCACATTACAATACATTCAGAACACACACACATACATCGCAGTCACATAGGATACACACTACCCAAAATGCATGTCAAACAGATATGTTTTCAACTGGATCTTGAATGCACTCACGGATGAGGTATTGCGTAGTGTAAGAGGTAGTGAATTCCATAATTTAGGAGTATTAACACCAAATGACCTCCCACCTACAGTGGACAACCGGAAACGAGGGACGGTCAACAAACCAAGTTCAGCTGATCTAAGGGACCGAGCAGGGCGGTAAGGATAGAGTAAGTCAGAGAGATATTGGGGAGCAAGACCATTTAATGCTTTAAAAGTTAGAAGCAATACCTTAAAGTGGATACGTGATGCCACAGGTAGCCAGTGAAGGTCATGAAGCAGAGGAGTGATGTGAGCAGAGCGCCTAGTGGAGGTGAGAACTCTTGCTGCTGAGTTTTGAACATACTGTAATGTTGCAATAAGTTTTTGGGAAGACCAAGAAGTAAGGCATTGCAATAGTCCAAGCGTGAAGTGATTAATGCATGAATTAGAGTTTCAGCATCAGCTAAAGTGAGAGAAGATCGGAGACGAGCAATATTACGAAGATGGAAAAAGAGTTTTTAACAAGAGAAGAAATGTGAGAGCCAAAAGATAGAGTTGAATCGAATAAGACACCAAGGTTACGAATCAATGACGAAGGCTTAACGTGGATTCCATCAACATCAAAGGACTGATCAATCCTTTTGGCTGAGGCAGCAGGACCAATCAATAATATCTCAGTTTTATTATCATTCAGTTTAAGGAAATTCAGGGACATCCATTTCTTGATGTCCCTGATACATTCAGTGAGTGAGTCAGGCAAAGATAACCTATCAGAGCTGGTGGTGAGGTAGATTTGAATATCATCAGCATAGCAATGGAACTGAAGTCCGTGCCTGCGTATGATATCACCGAGTGGATATATGTAGATGATGAATAATAGTGGGCCAAGAACCGAACCTTGAGGGACACCCTGTGTAAGTGAAGCAGTGGCAGATCTAAACCCTTGTATAGTGATATAATACTTTCTGTCGCTAATGTAGGAGATGAGCCAAGAAAGAGCAGAGCCAGTGATACCAATGTCAGAAAGCCTAGAGATAAGTATTTCATGGCAGACTGTGTCAAAAGCAGCGCTTAAATCAAGAAGCATCAGGATGTTTATCAGCCCTGCATCCATGGACAAAAGAATGTCGTTAACCACCCGGAGAAGAGCAGTTTCAGTGCTATGAGCTGGGCGAAATCCAGACTGAAAAGGTTCAAAAAGACCGTTTATATCCAAATGTGATCGCAATTGCGAAGCAACAACCCTTTCAAGGACTTTGCTTAAGAATGGTAAGTTGGATATTGGTCTGTAATTTTCCATGTTTAGGTGGTCTAGGCCTGATTTTTTAAGAATGGGCGTCACCGCAGCCATTTTTAAATCTGCTGGAACCACGCCGGACGCCAAACTACAGTTAATCATATGTGTTATGAAGGGTGCAACCTCAGGGACACACAACTTAAGCAGAACAGTAGGTGTAGGATCATTCACTTCCTGTCCCTCTGGTTAGAGCTATCTCCCACTTTCTAGACAGGGCCAACATGTTTCTAGACAGGGCCAACATGTTTCTGGACAGGGCCAACATGTTTCTGGACGGGGCCAACATGTTTCTGGACGGGGCCAACATGTTTCTGGACAGGGCCAACATGTTTTTAGACAGGGCCAACACGTTTCTAGACAGGGCCAACACGTTTCTAGACAGGGCCAACACGTTTCTGGACAGAGCCAAACATGTTTCTAGACAGGGCCAACACGTTTCTAGACAGGGCCAACACGTTTCTAGACAGGGCCAACACATTTCTAGACAGGGCCAACACGTTTCTAGACAGATTCAAACACGTTTCTGGACAGGGCCAACACGTTTTTAGACAGGGCCAACATGTTTCTAGACAGGGCCAACATGTTTTTAGACAAGGCCAACATGTTTCTGGACAGGGCCAACATGTTTTTAGACAGGGCCAACACGTTTCTAGACAGGGCCAACACGTTTCTAGACAGGGCCAACACGTTTCTGGACAGAGCCAAACATGTTTCTAGACAGGGCCAACACGTTTCTAGACAGGGCCAACACGTTTCTAGACAGGGCCAACACATTTCTAGACAGGGCCAACACGTTTCTAGACAGATTCAAACACGTTTCTGGACAGGGCCAAAACGTTTTTAGACAGGGCCAACATGTTTCTAGACAGGGCCAACATGTTTTTAGACAAGGCCAACATGTTTCTAGACAGGGCCAACATGTTTCTAGACAGGGCCAACACGTTTATAGACAGGGCCAACACGTTTCTAGACAGGGCCAACACGTTTCTAGACAGATTCAAACATGTTTCTGGACAGGGCCAACATGTTTCTGGACAGGGCCAACATGTTTTTAGACAGGGCCAACATGTTTTTAGACAAGGCCAACATGTTTCTAGACAGGGCCAACATGTTTCTAGACAGGGCCAACACGTTTCTAGACAGGGCCAACACGTTTCTAGACAGGGCCAACACGTTTCTAGACAGGGCCAACACGTTTGTAAACAGGGCCAACACGTTTATAGACAGGGCCAACACGTTTCTAGACAGGGCCAACATGTTTCTAGACAGGGCCAACATGTTTCTAGACAGGGCCAACAAGTTTCTGGACAGGGCCAACATGTTTCTGGACAGGGCCAACATGTTTCTAGACAGGGCCAACACGTTTCTAGACAGGGCCAACACGTTTCTAGACAGGGCCAACACATTTCTAGACAGGGCCAACACGTTTCAAGACAGATTCAAACACGTTTCTGGACAGGGCCAACACGTTTTTAGACAGGGCCAACATGTTTTTAGACAGGGCCAACATGTTTTTAGACAAGGCCAACATGTTTCTAGACAGGGCCAACATGTTTCTAGACAGGGCCAACACGTTTCTAGACAGGGCCAACACGTTTCTAGACAGATTAAAACATGTTTCTGGACAGGGCCAACATGTTTCTGGACAGGGCCAACATGTTTCTGGACAGGGCCAACATGTTTTTAGACAGGGCCAACATGTTTTTAGACAAGGCCAACATGTTTCTAGACAGGGCCAACACGTTTCTAGACAGGGCCAACACGTTTCTAGACAGGGCCAACACGTTTCTAGACAGGGCCAACACGTTTGTAAACAGGGCCAACACGTTTATAGACAGGGCCAACACGTTTATAGACAGGGCCAACATGTTTCTAGACAGGGCCAACATGTTTCTAGACAGGGCCAACAAGTTTCTGGACAGGGCCAACATGTTTCTGGACAGGGCCAACATGTTTCTAGACAGGGCCAACACGTTTCTAGACAGGGCCAACACGTTTCTAGACAGGGCCAACACATTTCTAGACAGGGCCAACACGTTTCTAGACAGATTCAAACACGTTTCTGGACAGGGCCAACACGTTTTTAGACAGGGCCAACATGTTTTTAGACAAGGCCAACATGTTTTTAGACAAGGCCAACATGTTTCTAGACAGGGCCAACACGTTTCTAGACAGGGCCAACACGTTTCTAGACAGATTCAAACATGTTTCTGGACAGGGCCAACATGTTTCTAGACAGGGCCAACATGTTTTTAGACAAGGCCAACATGTTTCTAGACAGGGCCAACATGTTTCTAGACAGGGCCAACACGTTTCTAGACAGGGCCAACACGTTTCTAGACAGGGCCAACACGTTTCTAGACAGATTCAAACATGTTTCTGGACAGGGCCAACATGTTTCTGGACAGGGCCAACATGTTTTTAGACAGGGCCAACATGTTTTTAGACAAGGCCAACATGTTTCTAGACAGGGCCAACATGTTTCTAGACAGGGCCAACACGTTTCTAGACAGGGCCAACACGTTTCTAGACAGGGCCAACACGTTTCTAGACAGGGCCAACACGTTTGTAAACAGGGCCAACACGTTTATAGACAGGGCCAACATGTTTCTAGACAGGGCCAACATGTTTCTAGACAGGGCCAACATGTTTCTAGACAGGGCCAACAAGTTTCTGGACAGGGCCAACATGTTTCTGGACAGGGCCAACATGTTTCTAGACAGGGCCAACACGTTTCTAGACAGGGCCAACACGTTTCTAGACAGGGCCAACACATTTCTAGACAGGGCCAACACGTTTCTAGACAGATTCAAACACGTTTCTGGACAGGGCCAACACGTTTTTAGACAGGGCCAACATGTTTTTAGACAGGGCCAACATGTTTTTAGACAAGGCCAACATGTTTCTAGACAGGGCCAACATGTTTCTAGACAGGGCCAACACGTTTCTAGACAGGGCCAACACGTTTCTAGACAGATTCAAACATGTTTCTGGACAGGGCCAACATGTTTCTGGACAGGGCCAACATGTTTCTGGACAGGGCCAACATGTTTCTGGACAGGGCCAACATGTTTTTAGACAGGGCCAACATGTTTTTAGACAAGGCCAACATGTTTCTAGACAGGGCCAACACGTTTCTAGACAGGGCCAACACGTTTCTAGACAGGGCCAACACGTTTCTAGACAGGGCCAACACGTTTCTAGACAGGGCCAACACGTTTGTAAACAGGGCCAACACGTTTATAGACAGGGCCAACACGTTTATAGACAGGGCCAACATGTTTCTAGACAGGGCCAACATGTTTCTAGACAGGGCCAACAAGTTTCTGGACAGGGCCAACATGTTTCTGGACAGGGCCAACATGTTTCTAGACAGGGCCAACACGTTTCTAGACAGGGCCAACACGTTTCTAGACAGGGCCAACACATTTCTAGACAGGGCCAACACGTTTCTAGACAGATTCAAACACGTTTCTGGACAGGGCCAACACGTTTTTAGACAGGGCCAACATGTTTTTAGACAAGGCCAACATGTTTTTAGACAAGGCCAACATGTTTCTAGACAGGGCCAACACGTTTCTAGACAGGGCCAACACGTTTCTAGACAGATTCAAACATGTTTCTGGACAGGGCCAACATGTTTCTGGACAGGGCCAACATGTTTCTGGACAGGGCCAACATGTTTTTATACAGGGCCAACATGTTTTTAGACAAGGCCAACATGTTTCTAGACAGGGCCAACATGTTTCTAGACAGGGCCAACACGTTTCTAGACAGGGCCAACACGTTTCTAGACAGGGCCAACACGTTTCTGGACAGGGCCAACACGTTTGTAAACAGGGCCAACACGTTTATAGACAGGGCCAACACGTTTCTAGACAGGGCCAACATGTTTCTAGACAGGGCCAACATGTTTCTAGACAGGGCCAACAAGTTTCTGGACAGGGCCAACATGTTTCTGGACAGGGCCAACATGTTTCTAGACAGGGCCAACACGTTTCTAGACAGGGCCAACACGTTTCTAGACAGGGCCAACACATTTCTAGACAGGGCCAACACGTTTCTAGACAGATTCAAACATGTTTCTGGACAGGGCCAACACGTTTTTAGACAGGGCCAACATGTTTTTAGACAGGGCCAACATGTTTTTAGACAAGGCCAACATGTTTCTAGACAGGGCCAACATGTTTCTAGACAGGGCCAACACGTTTCTAGACAGGGCCAACACGTTTCTAGACAGATTCAAACATGTTTCTGGACAGGGCCAACATGTTTCTGGACAGGGCCAACATGTTTCTGGACAGGGCCAACATGTTTTTAGACAGGGCCAACATGTTTTTAGACAAGGCCAACATGTTTCTAGACAGGGCCAACATGTTTCTAGACAGGGCCAACATGTTTCTAGACAGGGCCAACATGTTTCTAGACAGGCCCAACACGTTTCTAGACAGGGCCAACACGTTTCTAGACAGGGCCAACACGTTTGTAAACAGGGCCAACACGTTTATAGACAGGGCCAACACGTTTATAGACAGGGCCAACATGTTTCTAGACAGGGCCAACATGTTTCTAGACATGGCCAACAAGTTTCTGGACAGGGCCAACATGTTTCTGGACAGGGCCAACATGTTTCTGAACAGAGGCCAACATGTTTTTAGATAGGGCCAACACGTTTCTAGACAGGGCCAACATGTTTTTAGACAGGGCCCACATTTTTTTTGACAGGGCCAACATGTTTCTAGACAGGGCCAACATGTTTCTAGACAGGGCCAACATGTTTCTAGACAGGACCAACATGTTTCTAGACAGGACCAACATGTTTCTAGACAGGGCCAACATGTTTCTAGACAGGGCCAACATGAAAAACAGTGCCCAATGTTTTAGGACAGGGACACAGACTAGTTATCTGAAAAGAGCTTGGGAGCACGTGCAAATTGACAAAACATCTCATGAGTTCTATGAGCTCAACAGCTCCCAAGTTTGAATCCTCCCCCACCTAATCCAAACTGCTTTGATATATTTTGCTAGGTTGGCGGTTTTGCAAATGTTGTTTTTCTGCTGGCGAGAGGGGAAAATCCTCCGCTGGACCATCATGCAGTTGGGTTTATTTATGAACCGGCACGCCAGGCTCTGGGTTATGAACGGAGGGTGGAGCAATCGCCGTCTATCTGAGATCTGGGGCGGTTCATGGGAACAGGAAAATACACACGTCACCTACAATTATATGTGAGCGCTCAAACAGATATGTACTCTAGACACACACACACACGCACGCACACTTGCTCTCTCTCACTCTCTCACAAACACCCACACCCACACACACACACACACACACACACAAGCAAAACAGAATCCCATCCAAATCAAAGTTGAACGGAGGAAAGGAGTTCTGTTAGAAACACCATTCATAAATCATCCACTTTAACAGCTTCATCCAAGCCTCAGCCTCAGGGCATCTCTTTACAAATCAATATGTCTCCGTCTCCATGAGGAATTGGTTATGCTGAAGAACAATAATACTGAACATTTTTATTATATTTTAATTTGTATATTAATATCAATATTTAAAACAACCGATTTCTACTAAGCTTGACTAATGATGAATATTAACCGTGTTATATGAATATGTTTAGAGGTTAGATACAGAAGCTTTGTTGATTCGGTGGTGGGCAAAAAAAAAAACACACCCATGGCAAAATGTGAAGCATTCTGAGCACTTATTCTGACTGCCAGAGAGGGATGCTGCAGCTCCTATACACCAGGGAGACACGTTGGAATAAGTGAATTACGTAACCCAGCATCTAGGAGCCTGGCAGGGAGCTCCTTCATCTCTCTCTGTGCTCAGCTCAGCGAGCAAGAGAGAGAGAGAGAGAGAGAGAGAGAGAGAGAGAGAGAGAAAAAAAGAGAGAAAGAGAGAAAGAAAAGAAAGAGTACAATATATATATATTTTTTTACATTTAACCTTTATTTAACTAGGCAAGTCAGTTAAGAACAAATTCTTATTTATAATGACGGCCTACCCCGGACAAACGTGGACGACGCTGGGCCAATTGTGCACTGCTCTATGGGACTCCAAATCACAGCCGGATGTGATACGTCCTGGATATATACACACAACACCGTATATACCTATAATTTCACATTTGAAATGTCTCTATTCCTTTAGAACTTTTGTGAGTGTAATGTTTACTGTTAATTTTATATTGTTTATTACACTTTTGCTTATTATCTATTTCACTTGCTTTGGCAATGTAAACATATGTTTCCCATGCCAATAAATCCCTTTGAATGACATTGAGTAGCCAGGGGGAGCAGCCCTACAGTCATGAAGGAAATCCCAGAGACAGAGGGCTAAAAATAGCAATATCAGGATTGGGAATTACACAGCCAAGGTGTCTTACACCTGTGTTGGGGAGTAGTGAACTATATGTAGTTCAACTAGTATTTAGCAGTAACCTAGTGGTAGTTGAACTCAATTCAAATCGTGTAGCGGAGTAGCTAACTACTGAAACTGCACACTACTATACGGGTGAAGTACGCAATCAGTTCCAGTAACATATTTTTCAGTCAGTTCCAGTAACATATTTACAATGTGCAGGGATACTTGAGTGATTGAGGTAGATATGTATAGGGGTAAGGGGACTAGGCATCAGGATATTTGATAAACAGAGTAGCAGTAGCGTATATAATGATCATATGTGAGTGTGTTGAGTCAGTATACAGTCGTGGCCAAAAGTTTTGAGAATGACACAAATATGAATTTTTACAAAGTCTGCTGCCTCAGTTTGTATGATGGCAATTTGCAATTTCCAGAATGTCATGAAGAGTGATCAGATGAATTGCAATTAATTGCAAAGTCCCTCTTTGCCATGCAAATGAACTGAATCCCCCAAAAACATTTCCACTGCATTTCAGCCCTGCCACAAAAGGACCAGCTGACATCATGTCAGTGATTCTCTGGAGATCACTCTGTCATGCTGATTGAGTTCGAATAACAGACTGGAAGCTTCAAAAGGAGGGTGGTGCTTGGAATCATTGTTCTTCCTCTGTCAACCATGGTTACCTGCAAGGAAACACGTGCCGTCATCATTGCTTTGCACAAAAAGGGCTTCACAGGCAAGGATATTGCTGCCAGTAAGATTGCACCTAAATCAAACATTTTTCGGATCATCAAGAACTTCAAGGAGAGCCGTTCAATTGTTGTGAAGAAGGCTTCAGGGCGCCCAAGAAAGTCCAGCAAGCGCCAGGGCCGTCTCCTAAAGGTGATTCAGCTGCGGGATCAGGGCACCACCAGTACAGAGCTTGCTCAGGAATGGCAGCAGGCAGGTGTGAGTGCATCTGCAAGCACAGTGAGGTGAAGACTTATGGAGGATGGCCGGGTGTCAAGAAGGGCAGCAAAGAAGCCACTTCTCTCCAGGAAGAATATCAAGGGCAGACTTATATTCTGCAAAAGGTATAGGGATTGGACTCCTGGGGTAAAGTCATTTTCTCTAATGAATCCCCTTTCCGATTGTTTGGGGCATCCGGATCAAAGCTAAGGTGAGCTCTACCATCGGTCCTGTGTCATGCCAACAGTAAAGACACTGAAGCAGCAAACTTTGTGGAAATTAATATTTGTGTCATTCTCAAAACTTTTGGCCACGACTGTACATGTGTGTGCATGTTATGTGTGTGTGAGCAAATAAAGTGTGTGTGTGCATAGAGAAAAAATTAAAATACAAGGGTCTGTGTAGCCATTTAGTTTGCTTTTTAGCAGTCTTATGGTTTAGGGATAGAAGCTGTTCAGGAGCCTGTTGGTGTCAGACTTGGTGCACCGGTACCGCTTGCCATGCGGAAGCAGAGAGAACAGTCTATGGCTTGGGTGGCTGGAGTCTTTAATGATTTTCCAGGCCTTTCATACCGCCTGAAATAGAGGTCCTGGGTGGCAGGGAGCTCGGCCCCAGTGATTCCTGGGCTGTCCGTACCAACCTCTGCAGTGCCATGCGGTTGAGAGCGGTGCTGTTTCCACACCAAGCGGTGATGCAGCCAGTCAAGATGCTCTAAATGTTGCAGCTGTAGAATTTTAGGGCCCATGCCAAACCTTTTCAACCTCCTGATGGGGAAGAGGCGCTTTTGTGACTTCTTCACGACACTGCGCGTGTGTTGCCTACCCTCACCACCTGGGGTCGGCCCATCAGGAAGTCCTGGATCCAGTTGCAGAGAGAGATGTTCAGTCCCAGGGTTTAAAGCTTGGTGACGAGCTTAGCGGGAACAATGGTGTTGAACGCTGAGCTGTAGTCAATGAGCAGCATTCTCACATAGGTATTCCTCTTATCTAGGTGGGTGAGGGCAATGTGGAGTGCATTTCAGATTGCGTAGTCTATGGATCTTTTGGGCCGGTATGCAAATTCGAGTGGGTCTAGGGCGTCTGAGATGTAGTTGATGTGTGTCATAACCAGCCTTTCAAAGCACTTCATGATCATAAATGTGAGTGCTACAGGGCGGTAGTCATTGTGGCGTGAAACCTTAGAGTTCTTGGGAATAGTAATGATGGTGGTCAGTTTAAGACATATGGGGATTACAGACTGGGACAGGTAGAGGTTGAAAATGACCGTGAATATGCCTGCCAGACTTTCTGTGCATGCTCTGGGAATGCGCCCTGGAATCCCGTTCGACCCCGCAGCCTTGCGAGTGTTGACCTGATTAAAAACCTTACTCATGGAAACCTCGGCGAGCGAAATCACCCAGTCCTCTGGGTCAGTGGGGCCCTCACGCAAGGCACGGTGTTGTTATTGTCGAAGCGTATGTAAAATGCATTCATTTCGTATGGTAGAGAGGCATCGTTGGACAGATCACGGCTATCTCTTCCTTTTGTAATCTGTAAAGGACTGTAGCCCCTGCCACATGTCGTGGGCATCGGAGCCTGTGAAAATATGATTACATCTTAGTCCTACATTGTACTTTTAAATCGTGAGATGATTTTGCGGAGATCATAGGGGGACTTTTTGTACTTGTTCCTGTCCTCAGCCATAGCCTCGGTTGTCTGTGATTGCCCTGTGTGCTGTAGCCCTGTCCTTTAGCTTAGTGCCAAACTCTGTGTTAATCCAGGGCTTTTGATTGGGGATGCAGCGAACAATGTCGCCGATGCATTTCCTAATGAAGCCGGTGATGGAGGTGGTTACCTCGACGATGTTATTGCCAGCGTCTCTGTAAACAGGAAGCAAGAGTACGACATCATGATCTGATTTGCAGAATGAGGGACGAGGGATGGCCTTGTATGCTTGCTTGTGGGTAAAGTAACAGTGGTCTAGGACTATATCGCCCCCTAGTGGCGAAGGAGACGTCTTGAAGGAAGTTTGGCGTCACCTCTCTTAACTACTTAGGGAGTAGTGGCGTGCTAGCGGTGAAATGTAAGGCACCAAATTCAAAATCCAAAAGTTGAATTATTAAACATTCATCAATATACAAGTGTTGCATAGTCATCAAAAGCTCTGCTTCTTGGCAATATCACAGCGTTGTCAGATTTCAAAAAGGCTTTACGGCGAAAGCACAACATTTGATTGGCTGAGGATAGCACCTCATATATTTTCAACATTAGCATAAATTCATATCCAGCGCGGGTCACACAAAACCCATATAAGAGCTAAATAATATCACTTACCTTTCAAAGAACTTCTGCTAAGGGCTTTCCAAGTGTCCAACGAAGACATCCAATGGTTATTTTGTTAGAAAAAGTCATTTATTATATCCATAAATCTCTGTTTGGTTGGCGCGTTATGATCAGAAAATCCACCGTTGAGTTGCCCATTGAACCGTGAAGAGAACACGTTCAAATTATACCTATAAACTTTCTATATTTACTGTAATATTTCATCCGGACGATGACGTGAACAATAGGAAAGAAAAATAAAGTGGGGCGCGCTCACAATCTCACGCCCGTCAAACGTTGTTGACAAAAGGGGTTCCCTTCACTACTTCCTCTTCCTATCTGTTCTGCTCAGTGCTAGAGCCTCCAGACACTGTATAAAGACTGTTGACATCTAGTGGAAGCCATAGGTACTGCAGTCTCAGTCCTAGTTAACATAGAAATCAATAGGGAGCCTGGACAAAAAGGTAATGTACAAAAAAAACTATATCAGTTCTGTCATACTCACATACATTATTTTAACAATTTTAGAAACTTCAGAGTGTTTCCTATCCAATAGTACTAATTATGTGCATATCCTTTTTTCTGGGCCTGAGTGGCAGGCATTTTACTTTGGGCACGCCAGACTCTCCAAAACCATCACCTCTGCTGCCGCTCCCTAAGAAGTTCATGACGCAGAATTAAAATTGCCGGCAACTGTACAAGGCTTGTTTATAGCCTCAAACAGCCATAGGGGCTGTCTTGTCCGAAAGCCATGTTTCAGAAAAACAGAGAATATTGCAGTTACGAGAGTCCCGTTGGTAGTAAATCCATGATCGGAAGTCATCCATTTTATTATCAAGAAACTGTATATTGACCAATAGAATGGAGGGAAGAGGTGGCCAGTTTTCCCTTCACCTTAATCTTGTCAAGAGAGAAGGAGTCCTGCCTCTGTAACTACGGTGTTTCGTCTTTGATACCCCGAAAATTGGGTCAGAATTACAGAAAGGGCCCAGTGCGGATGCCCGAGTGGCGCAGCGGTCTAAGGCACTGCATCTTAGTGCTAGAGGCGTCACTACAGACACCCTGGTTCGATTCCAGGCTGTATCACAACCGGCTGTGATTGGGAGTCCCATAGGGCGGCGCACAATTGGCCCAGCGTTGTCTGGGTTTGGCTGGTGTAGGCCATCATTGTAAATAAGAATTTGTTCATAACTGACTTCCCTAGTTATATAAAATAAATAAATAAATAAAAAACTGCTGATCTGATGTTCAAAATGTATTGTCTGTTAAAATAAATGATAGCAGATACATAAAATAAAAATAAATGCCAAAGGAATCACAAAATAACAAAGTTGGGTTGGAGCTCGCAAAACAGTGGCCATACAGAACTGCGTCATCTTGTACAATTTTTATTATAATAATAAAGTACAGTTCAGCATTAAACAGGTAGGCAATTTGAGATGCTATTAATGTTTGCTATTCATTCAGTAATGTGTATGACAACTGAACCTAATCAAACAGATGTCATAATCAAATTACATTGGCCATTTTCAAGGGATTAGAAATGTTACCTTACAACGCACATAACCAACGGCATCGACACCCCTTCTCTTCCAGCACAGTTTTACTTACCTAAAAGGGGAGAAAGAGAAATAAATGACTGACAGATATCTACAGAAGTAATGTGTGAGAACAGCAGAACAAAATGTGTGCCTGTCTGCACCTGTATCATATCATTGAGCAAATCCTGTTTTTCTATGCTTTTGTTTTTATGCACTTGGATAAACAACTGAGCAAACCATGGAAAATGTGGAGAAAAGTGTCCATAAACTTGCAAAACAAGTTGCATGTGTCTTGTTGATACATTGCACTTTCTGGGACTCCTTTACCAGCCATCAAAGTAGTCTCAAAGACATTTACTGTGTTTAGTAACATTTACTGTGTTTAATAACATTTACTGGATCTAGTAACATTTACTGGATCTAGTAACATTCACTGTGTGTAGTAACATGCATTTAGTAACATTTACTGTATCTAGTAACATTTACTGTGTTTAATAACATTTACGTTATTTAGTAACATTCACTGTGTGTAGTAACATGTATTTAGTAACATTGACTCTATTTAGTAACATTTACTGTACCTAGTAACATTTACTGTATTTAATAACATTCGTCAGGCGGATCGCTCTACGGCTCCAGAGAAATGGCATTCACAGGGAGACCCTTCTGGAGTAACACTCATAAAAGATCTCCCTCAGACGAGAAACCACTTAAGTAGGAACACTCCAATTTGTAAGGATGTGTTGTGATAATATAAGACAATTTTAGAAATGAAATGATAAATGTTCAGTGTCATTTTAATATTCGACACATCCCTTCAACCATCTTCTATTGAGTTGTGTTAGTGTGTGTCTTGTTTGTAACGTTTTGGATATCATGTAGCCTTTTCTCACAAAGTGTTTTGTTGTACTGTATTGAATATATTCATATACTATACATGTATATCATTTCAAAATATTGCATATTGTTTTCTCTCTACTGTTACCCACTACAGCCTGGTGATGTTGTATAAATAGTCAGCCTCCTTCCAGCTCCCTTTCCTTCTGTAATGAGCTTTTCTCTACATCCCTTCCTCTTCTCCTCTTCCTCTCCTCTCTCTCTCCTGTTCCAACAGCTGTATTGTTTATGTGTAACTATCAGCAGCTCTCCATTCACACCAATCGAAATACATGTTGCAGTAGATATGGGATGGAATGTGATGGAATGGAACTGTACACACTTAGAAAAAAGGGTTCCAAATGGGTTATTTGGCTCTCCCATAGGATATGGGACAGCCATATTCAAGGTAGAACCCTTTTGGGTTCCAGGAAGAACCCTTTTGGATTCCATGTATAACACTATGTGGAAAGGGTTTTACATGGAACCCAAAAGGGTTCTACCTAGAACCAAAAGTGTTCTAACTGGACCCAAAATGTTTTTTTCAAAGGGTTCTATTGGGACAGCAGAATAACCCTTTTAGGTTCTAGATAGCACCTTTGTTTCCAAGAGTGTACAGAATTGAATATCTCTTGTACCATAATATAATACGCATATCGAAATAATCATTCAGCGGAGGGGACAGCTGAGAGGACAGGGGAGAGTTCCTCCACCACAAGCAGTCATATTCCTATCAGACAGGTATTGTTCTAGTATCAGGTACGTCCCCTAACACTTGGTCCCTTTTGAATCTTTTTCTAGGATGGGTTGTAAGTTCACATGTCATTTCTTTGGGTCATAGCCTTAGAATTTTTTACAAACACACACACACACACAAACACACAAACACACACTCAGTGTGACCGCATACCCCCCCTTCTCCCCCTCTGTGTGTGTTTGCGTGTGTGCGGCACATACGCACACTTGCACATACGTGTGTGTTTGCCTTCTATTGTGAGAGAGAGGAGTATCAGCAATGTGTGTCAAGGCTCCCACAAGACCAATGATTATTCAATAAGCTAATACATCTCCCGTCACCTATTGCCTAGTCCGTGACTAAATTGGAATAAGATTATGCGGTTTGCAATGTGACCCAAAAGGCTCTGTGGCCTTTCGACATGAGACAGGTCGTGGTGTAATATCCATAGGCCCTAGACAGTATGTAATGCAATAAGACCTGATTCACCTCCATCTGATCTGAACGGTAAGGCTGCGTCCCAAACACCATTATTTAAATGTGCTGACTTCGCCTGCTTCCCAAACGGCATTAATTAAATGTGTTGACTTCGGCGGCGTCCCAAACGCCATTAATTAAATGTGTTGACTTCGGGAAAGCGTCCCAAACGCCATTAATTAAATGTGTTGACTTCCGTTGCGCCCCAAATGCGATTATTTAAATGAGCTGACTTTTCCCTAAATAGTGCACTACTTTTGACCAGAACTCTATGGGCCCTGGCCTACAGTAGTGCATTACATAGGGAATAGGCCGCCATTTGGGAGGCAGCTGATGTCAACACATTTAATTAATGGCGTCATAGTGAGGCTGTGGCGAGGCCACTGGTGGTGACGCTTTCTAGACTCTGCACGAATTATAGCCCCTCTTTCCAGACTCCCTCCATGTCTTATAGCCCCTCGTTCTAGACTCTCTGCACGAATTATAGCCCCTCTTTCCAGACTCCCTCCATGTCTTATAGCCCCTCGTTCTAGACTCTCTGCACGAATTATAGCCACTCTTTCCAGACTCCCTCCATGAATTATAGCCCCTCTTTCCAGACTGTCTATGAATTATAGCCCCTCTTTCCAGACTGTCTATGAATTATAGCCCCTCTGTCCAGACTCTCTCGATGAATTATAGCCCCTCTTTCTAGACTCTCTTCCTGCCTTCAGGCCCTCTTTCTAGAGTCTCTCCCTGACTTATAGCCCCTTTTTCTAGACTCTCCATGAATTATAGCCCCTCTTTCTAGACTCTCTCCCTGACTTATAGCCCCTCTTTCTAGACTCTCTCCCTGACTTATAGCCCCTCTTTCTAGACTCTCTCCCTGACTTATAGCCCCTCTTTCTAGACTCTCTCCCTGACTTATAGCCCCTCTTTCTAGACTCTCTCCCTGACTTATAGCCCCTCTTTCCAGGCTCTCTCCCTGACTTATAGCCCCTCTTTCTAGACCCTCTCCATGACTTATAGCCCTTTCTAGGAAGAGAATAACTCACATAATGAGATTAACCTTATCCTTGCCACAGCTCCATTGGATTTGTACTGGATTGTACTGTGTGTGTGTGTGTGTGTGTGTGTGTGTCCGTGATGATCCATATCGTTTTGGACCTCTCAATGGACACATATTCTAGGATTGGATGACATTGAAAATAAACACTTTATTTTGTCTTTTGGCATGCTCCTGTGATTTTCCTGTGACCCCTCGACCCTTGTCTGTTGCAACATTGTCTACGCACCCATTTCCAAAAACGAATGTCCTTCACTCAGCTAGACAGACGGGCTGTTTCTGCTTAGTGTGACTGCAACATTAGGATGAGCAGAGGTTCTCGCTTATGGACGGTTCTCATCTTTCTGGGCAAAGAGAAAGAAAGCCATCACTTACATTCTTTGAATGATTCATTGCCAACTCTCCTGCAGCCAACTTCGCAACTATATTCAAAGTGTGGGACAAAATTGAGGCTATGATTAAGAAGTTGGAGCTCTTCTCTGTCTGCATTAACAAGGACAACACACAGAAGCCTTTTTGTCCTAGACTTGGAACTCCGGTACCGCTTGCCATGCGGTAGTAGAGAGAACAGTCTATGACTGGGGTGGCTGGGGTCTTTGACAATTTTTAGGGCCTTCCTCTGACACCGCCTGGTGTAGAGGTCCTGGATGGCAGGCAGCTTAGCCCCAGTGATGTACTGGGCCGTACGCACTACGGCCTCCGCTTTGTGGTTGGAGACCGAGCAATTGCCGTACCAGGCAGTGATGCAACCGGTCAGGATGCTCTCGATGTTGCAGCTGTAGAACCTTTTGAGGATCTCAGGACCCATGCCAAATCTTTTTAGTTTCCTGAGGGGGAATAGGCTTTGTTGTGCCCTCTTTACGACTGTCTTGGTGTGTTTTGACCATTCTAGTTTGTTCTTGATGTGGACACCAAGGAACTTGAAGCTCTCAACCTGCTCCACTACAGCCCCGTCGATGAGAATGGGGGCGTGCTCGGTGCTCCTTTTCCTGTAGTCCACAATCATCTCCTTAGTCTTGGTTACGTTGAGAGAGAGGTTGTTATTCTGGCACCACCCGGGCCAGTTCTCTGACCTCCTCCCTATAGGCTGTCTCATCGTTGTCGGTGATCAGGCCTACCACTGTTGTGTTGTCTGCAAACTTAATGATGGTGTTGGAGCCGTGCCTGGCCATGCAGTCGTGGGTGAACAGGGAGTACAGGAGAGGACTGAGCACGCACCCTTGGGGAGCTCCAGTGTTGAGGATCAACGTGGCAGATGTGTTGCTACCTACCCTCACCACCTGGGGGCGGCCCGTCAGGAAGTCCAGGACAGTGTGGAGTGCAATACAGATTGCATCATCTCAAAGTCAAAGTCACCATTATTAGTCAGTTGTACAACCGAATGCCTTCAACCGAAATGTGTCTTCCGCATTTAACCCAACCCCTCTGAATCAGAGAGGTGCGGGGGGCTGCCTTTTTAATCGACATCCACGTCTTCGGCGCCCGGGGAACAGTGGGTTAACTGCCTTGTAATGTGGATCTGTTTGGGCGGTATGCAAATTGGAGTGGGTCTAGGGTTTCTGGGATAATGGTGTTAATGTGAGCCATTACCAGCCTTTCAAAGCACTTCATGGGTACGGACGTGAGTGCTACGGGTCTGTAGTCATTTAGGCAGGTTGCCTTTGTGTTCTTGGGCACAGGGACTATGGTGGTCTGCTTGAAACATGTTGGTATTACAGACTCAATCAGGGACATGTTAAGATACCTTCCAGTGGGTCAGCACATGCCCGTAGCACGTGTCCTGGTAATCCAAAAGTTGAATTATTAAACATGCACCCATATACAAGTGTTTCATACTCATCAAAAGCTCTGTTTCTTGGCAATATCACAGCGTTGTCAGATTTCAAAAAGGCTTTATGGCGAAAGCAGCACATTTGATTGTTTGAGGGTAGCACCTGACATATTTTCCATAACCATGAAATCTTTAGCCAGCTCGGTCGATAGAAAATGCATTTCACAGGGAAAACCTGTGGGGACACTTCCTGTTTTCTCTTCTTCTCTGCTCTAAAGCATCCAAAACAAAACTGAACACTGTCTCGAGACTGTTGACATCCAGAGGAAGCGATAGGTATTGCATTCATATGCCCTTATATGGGCATTTTCATAAGGGAGGGGTTCCAAATGAGGCACTCTGTCAAAACCACTTTTTCCAGGACAGAAATTCCTTGGGGTTTCGCCTGCCATATCCGTTCTGTTTTACTCACAGACAAATGGTAAACACTTTTAGAAAATTCAGAGTGTTTCCTATCCAATGGTACTAAATATGTGCTTAAAGGTCTTACTCATGTCGGCTACAGAGAGCGTGATCACACAGTTGTCCGGAACAGCTGATGCTCTCATGCATGTCTCAGTGTTGCTTGCCTCGAAGCGAACATAGAAGTGATTTAGCTCGTCTGGTAGGCTCGTGTCACTGGGCAGCTCGCGGCTGTGCTTCCCTTTGTAGTCTGTAATAGTTTGCAAGCCCTGCCACATCCGACGAGCATCGGAGCCGGTGTAGTATGATTCAATCTTAGCCCTGTATTGACGCTTTGCCTGTTTGATGGTTTGTCGCAGGGCATAGTGGGATTTCTTGTAAGCTTCCGGGTTAGAGTCCCGCACCTTGAAAGCGACAGCTCTACCCTTTAGCTCAGTGTGAATGTTGCATGTAATCCATATCTTCTGGTTGGGGTTTTTACGTACAGTCACTGTGGGGACGGCGTCCTTGATGCGCTTATTGATAAAGCCAGTGACTGATGTGGTGTATTCCTCAATGTCATCGGAAGAATCCCGGAACATGTTCCAGTCTGTGATAGCAAAACAGTCCTGTAGTTTAGCATCTGCTTTATCTGACCACTTTTTTATAGACCGAGTCACTGGTGCTTCCTGCTTAAATTTTCCCTTGTAAGCAGGAATCAGGAGGATAGAGTTGTGGTCGGATTTACCAAATGGAGGGTGAGGGAGAGCTCTGTGTGTGGAGTAAAGGTGGTCTCGAGTTGTTTTCCCTCTGGTTGCACATTTAACATGTTGATAGAAATTAGGTAAACTGATTTGAGTTTCCCTGCATTAAAGTCCCCGGCCACTAGGAGAGCCGCCTCTGGATGAGCATTTTCCTGTTTACTTATGGCCGTATACAGCTCATTGAGTGCGGTCTTAGTGCCAGCATCGTTCTGCGGTGGTATTTAGACAGCTACGAAAAATGTAGATGTAAACTCTCTTGGTAAATATTGTGGTCTATAGCTTATCATGAGATACTCTACCTCAGGTGAGCAAAACCTCGAGACATCCTTAGTGTTCGTGCATCAGCTGTTGTTTAAAAATATGCATAGGCCACCGCCCCTTCTATCCTGCCGAAAAAGCTTAAAAGCCGCCAGCTGTATGTTAATCATGTCGCCATTCAGCCACGACTCGGTGAAACATAAGATATTACAGTTTTTAATGTTCTGTTGGTTGGATATACATGCTCGTAGTTCATCTATTTTATTATTGATTGATTGTACATTGGCTAATAGGACTGATGGTAAAGGTAGATTTCCCTCTCGGTGATGGATCCTTACAAGGCACCCGGACCGTCGTCCACGATTCCTCCGTCTTTTCTTCTTGCGAATTATGGGGATGAGGGCCCTGTCGGGCGTCTGAAGTAAATCTTTCCCGTCCGACTCGTTGAAGAAGAAGAATTCCTCCAGTACGGGGTGAGTAATCACTGCCCTGATATCAAGAAGCTCTTTTCGGTCAGCCCGACAGAAAAGACAGTGATCATTCTGCTCAAGTATTTTTGTCTTGTTTACCTTTCAAAAGACTGTTATTTTACCTGAAAATCACAGGAGAATACACTGCCAGGGTTAGTTCCCAAGGAAACACATTGTTAGTTAGGCTTATGGGTCTTTGTCTTTCAAAGACAGGATGGGAAACAAGACACCTGGTAATAACACAGTATGCTACCCACAGTATGCTACCCACAGTATGTTACCCACAGTATGTTACCCACAGTATGTTACCCACAGTATGTTACCCACGGTATGCTACCCACAGTATGTTACCCACAGTATGCTACCCACAGTAGCCTACCCACAGTATGTTACCCACAGTACCTACCCACAGTATGCTACCCACAGTATGCTACCCACAGTGTGTTACCCACAGTATTCTACCCACAGTATGCTACCCACCCGGATAGAGATATGTATCGGGCATAGGGCACAAGCCAGTGCCAATGTGGCTTGTGAAAGTGCAAACACATGCACACGCGCAAAGAGAGAGAGATAGAGAGACTAACACTGCCTCTCACCACCCCAGCTACAGACTAACACTGCCTCTCACCACCCCAGCTACAGACTAACACTGCCTCTCACCACCCCAGCTACAGACTAACACTGCCTCTCACCACCCCAGCTACAGACTTAACACTGCCTCTCACCACCCCAGCTACAGACTAACACTGCCTCTCACCACCCCAGCTACACACTAACACTGCCTCTCACCACCCCAGCTACACACTAACACTGCCTCTCACCACCCCAGCTACAGACTAACACTGTCTCTCACCACCCCAGCTACAGACTAACACTGCCTCTCACCACCCCAGCTACAGACTAACACTGCCTCTCACCACCCCAGCTACACACTAACACTGCCTCTCACCACCCCAGCTACACACTAACACTGCCTCTCACCACCCCAGCTACAGACTAACACTGTCTCTCACCACCCCAGCTACAGACTAACACTGCCTCTCACCACCCCAGCTACAGACTAACACTGCCTCTCACCACCCCAGCTACACACTAACACTGCCTCTCACCACCCCAGCTACACACTAACACTGCCTCTCACCACCCCAGCTACAGACTAACACTGCCTCTCACCACCCCAGCTACAGACTAACACTGCCTCTCACCACCCCAGCTACAGACTAACACTGCCTCTCACCACCCCAGCTACACACTAACACTGCCTCTCACCACCCCAGCTACAGATTGATTGTAGTTGTTTATTTGTTGAAATTGTGGTTTTGAGGTTGTGCCTTGTGATTATTTTTATTCTTCTTGTTTTATTTATAATGTAAATTAAAAAAATGTCTTCCTGTTTGTGAAAAATAAACAATTGTTCTCAGGGCACCATAGGGATTGAGATTCTGGTCTCTATTGGGTTACGCTGAATAAATTAAGAAAATTAAAATATTAAAGAAATAACACTGCCTCTCACCACTACAGATACAGACTAAGACTGTCTCTCACCACTACAGCTACAGACAAACACTTTGAAGACCCCAGTCTCTTGTGTGTCCCAAATGGCAGGCTTATTTCTACATAGTGCACTAATTTTGATCAGGCCCTTTTCAAAAGAATTGAACTTTGTAGGAAATAGGGTGCATTTTGGGACGCAGATTCAGTTACTGAGAATGGGAAGTGCGATTAAAAACTGGCTGTGAGTGAAAGCAGATGCTCCACATGTTTCCTTCCTGGTGTTGTCGAACGTAGCCCTGCGGACTAGCTGAGTGTTCACACCCCACAGGGCCTGCGTCACGACAGAGCTCTGCCTGCGTCAATCCCTTCCCCCCTTTCCCCCCGAGGAGAGGAGAAACACTCCCTAGAGGAGAAACACTCCCTACTGGAAGAGAAACACTCGAATATCCTTATCGTCTACCCTTGTTTCTTTGTGTTTAATACTTTTAGATTTAGGATTAAAATGTTTTGAATCAATTAAGGTAGCCATATGTGTCAAAGCAAATTATTGCAAGATTTCTTGGGCCCAGCATCCTGATCAAATTATAAAATGCGTTTAAGACATTTAATCGACAGTATTCACAATATGTGGATGAGAAAAATACTGAGTTGATAATAAATACACAATACTGAGTTGATGAAACTTAACCAAGTTAGGTTTGCCACACCAATCTAGAGCTGTGTAATTTAATGTAATATAATAATGTAATGTAGGCCTGCACGATCTACCAGCCTGTCCTACTACGCTTTTATCATGTGCTGAATAAATGAGAATGTAGCCGTAATGCTGTGTCTTAACTATTCCTATGAACCCATTTAGACCTGAGCCCTGATGTCTTGACGCATGTACAGCATCTTTCATCAGGGCCGAGGTACAGTCCCAGGGGGCGCTAAATTTACACCCTCATTCATCATGGTTAGCCGTATTCTCCTGCTACATAGTGAGACGCAAATTACATCCCCTTTTCATGAGGAGTAATGGGTTTTGTCATATGTATAAACATTCCTCGGATTGCTGCTAACATTGAAGTTGTGTTGCATAATCGAATGCTTACTTCCTGGTTACCATATCCTCAACAGGCTTATCAAAGACATATGTTCGATGATTTAACATGTTGGTTTTATGTACTACATCTAATGTATTTGTAACATCTCAAAGCATATGAACACAATTCATACAATTTTATCTGTTTCAGGTTTTTACTTTGTGTTCCTGATCGCGTAATTGATGCATCTAATCAAAACCTTTAAAATATAATGATCAAAGACAATGTGCCACTTACTGGCTGTTACATCAGTTTGTAGTGAGCATGTTCAATTTGGCCAGCACCCATGTGTCATAAACCTTAAAAGGTTTCCAGGTCATTAAACGTACGGTACGATATTAGCCCAACCCTAGCTAGCTAGATCATGTCTGATGTAGTCAGGAAGTGTCATAGAGACCTTGTCATAGAGCCAACAGTACAGTCCATCTCTATCTGTGTAGCTATCGCTCAAAGCTCGCTTCAGAAATGACCGACTGAGATCTCTTTACTCTCTACATTATGTATACTTTTTCAGTCCTCATCTTCAAAAATATTAAGAGCTGAGTTTCTAGGAAAGTAATAAAATATGTATGTATAATATTATAAGTCATATTTAAATCGTATGGATTTACATTACATTTTCTTCTCCAATGTAGACATTAAAAAGAGGTTAGAATATTATTCTGAAAGTAGATTGAAAGCCACGAAAACAAAATCATAAAGTCCATGGCATGAAGTCCATGGTATAAAGTCCATGGTATAAAGTGCATGTTGAAAATGGTGTTGTTGTTGGTGCTATGATGCATTTAAAATCCATTCTCTGCTCGTCTTCACCTCTACAGTCTGGCAACCCTCTCACCGTCATTACCGCGTCATTTTACAGCCAAGAGGCAAACAGGCCACTGTCTCTCAGCAACAGTCATCACTAAAACACTAGCTCAATGCCAGCCACGAGAGCACAAACACTCAACACACAATTGACCCCATGGCAACCCATCTAGAATGAAGCTTCAGACCTGTGCTAAATGTCATTCAGCTTGGCAGAAGTTGCAGAAGTGTAAACAATACAATTACATTACTATCCCCACAACCCTATACCTCAAATAGCTGCATTATGAATTCAATTCCAAAGCCAAGATCACATTTTTGGGAAAACTGACACATTGAATAGGGTTAAGCTGAGGTCATTTATGTGTTGAGCTTTGCTCTGAGGATACAACGTGTTATTTCTAAGCATAAATTGAGCTGAGTAATGTGTAAACATTAAGTGAAATGAATGTACCACTGAGTGAAATTAAATCAAACACTTAGCTCGCTGCCGTTTCCGGAAGTGTACAGGTGTGCCAAGCTTGTAGCGTCATACCCAAGAAGAAACGATGCTGTAATCGTTGCCAAAGGTGCTTCAACAAAGTACGGAGTAAAGGGTCTCAATACTTATGTAAATGTGACATTTCTGTTTTTTTTTTTTTATATAAATGAGCAAAAATGTCATTATGGTGTATTGTGAGTAGATTGATGAGGGAAAAAAGGATTTAATAAATGTTAGCATGAAGCTGTAAAGTAATAAAATGTGAACAAAGTAAAGAATACTTTCCGAAGTGATAGGCCTATCTGGCTTATATGATTATGATGGTTATATAATGGTTATCTTAGTCCAAGTAAAGTGACACAGCATAGTCATAACGCTTCATGACAGTTTTCATAAAGTTATTTAAAATATGATGAAAAAAACATGACTGTAGAGAATTCATTAGAACAACAACAAAGGATTTAAGAAACAAACTTTAAAACAAAAAGAAACTTCTTGGCAGGGAAAAAACTCATTTGGGTTTTGACACTCTTAGGTAGGTGTCATAACCAGCCATAAAATAACACAAAATATGTCACAACAGGTGTAAATATATTGGTCATGACAGTGGTATGACCATATTATAACATGTTATGACAAGTTATGTCAGCTTTTATGACATATTATGACATGGTTATGACCGTGTCATAACATGTTATGACACTGGGTGTAAAGTAGTGTTATCAAAGATGTAAGTGCCTTTGAACGGAGTATGGTAGTAGGTGCCAGGCGCACTGGTTTGTGTCAAGAACTGCAACGCTGCTGAGTTTCACGCTCAACAGTTTCCCGTGTATCAAGAATGGTCCACCACCCAAAGGCCATCCAGCCAACTTGACACGACTGTGGGAAGCATTGGGGTCAACATGGGCCAGCATCCCTGTGGAATGCATACGAAACCTTGTAGAGTCCATGCCCTGATGAATTGAGGCTGTTCTGAGGACAAAAGGGGGTGGGTGCAACTCAATATTAGGACGATGTTCCTAATGTTTGGTGAACTCAATGTATATGCATACAATAAGTAGGAACCAGAGCAGGTACACTGTACATAGACATGATCATATGTTCTCCCTAGTGTGGCCTACGATAGGTTAGTGTTACACTGAAATTCACATCCATCCATCCATCAGAAATAGACTACCTAGAATGTGCACGTGTTCGGCAGCAACACAGGATTGATTGGACTCATCCAGTGCCAACATGGCTGAGTAAATGAACTGATGCTCTGTTGCCAAGAGAACAGAGAGTAGTTAGCAATAATGGATTATACCTGGCTGCCTGTCATCATGTTACAGTACAAACTACATTCAAGGTGACATGAAATTGGGATTTTTGAAGTGTCTTCTTTCACTCTACGGCCCAGCAGCTCCAGTCTCACACCAAGTCAAACCTCAATTTTCACCTTGAGTCTAACCTTGAATCTCCCAAGCACCTCCCCAAAGACAAATTATTTTTCAATTGTAGCCTAGTGCCCAACCTGGCTTTCCTATGCCTCTTTCAGCCAGAGAGGGGAGCCACGCACGACTTCATGCCTGCTGATGCATACAAATTCCCTTTCATGTCCTAATAACTCCTCTGCCTCCGAAGGTAACGACAGAGCGGGACGGAACAAAATTGGCAAGCACACTGAAGGCACCTTGTGTCCAAATTCACTTATGGACAATTGACAATTTGAAAACGTCATCACAAGAACGATTCGGAATCAGCTGTACTTGTAAATACTGAC
Source organism: Brachymystax lenok tsinlingensis (assembly GCA_030435695.1). Classification (NCBI taxonomy): domain Eukaryota; kingdom Metazoa; phylum Chordata; class Actinopteri; order Salmoniformes; family Salmonidae; genus Brachymystax; species Brachymystax lenok. Next base: position 37,044,173 of record CM059815.1, read on the forward strand.
TGTTAAAAAAAATATATAAACAACTAAATGTAAGGCATATAGGACAGACAAGTCATACAATTCTGACTTTCTATTTTACAGAGACAATACTAAGGCCTTTGAATATTTTCCCCAAAGACTGTAAACAATCTATAGAACACACACTAGACCAGGCACCACAAGCAAAAAACGTACAAAATAATTGACTTTACTAATTTTGAGTTATGGTATTTTGGGGCATTCATATTCGTTTTCTTTTTTACCATGCTAACATCATCAAAATGTCATGAATTTGAACCACTTTTAAATGGACATTCATCCACAACTTCAACCCTCACTACATTGAATCACACATAATTGAAAAGCCCACTTCACAGCAGCGGCATAGGCACGGGGAGCCAGGCCCACCCAATCAGATTCAGCAACAAAAATCTTTAAAAAAAGTATGCTCTCTATTTGTCAGTGTTCCAAATGGGACATTGTCTTTTTACCTAAGCATGCAAAAACAAACAGATAGAATTCATAGCAAGCAGTGCACTGGAATGACATTCACTCTTATGGGATGGATTGCCAAAAATAACTAATTGAAAGCCACACCCCAGATAAGCCATGAATATGACTGCATTGAGGCATTCAGTATGTCACTGTGATTCTATGGCTATATGCACCATGCCACTGCCTACTTCAGTTGTTCATTTATCAAACAAGACAGCTCATAATCCAGTGCCTTTATCACAAGCAACACACAACACATTTTAGCAGTAATGTTCTCTCAGTCTCATGGCAAAATGTGTAGAATAGCATGAGATTAGCTATAAAACTGCAACATGTTCTCTTCGCCTCGAGGCAGAATGTGTAGAATGGCAGGCAGTTATCTGTCCCCCTCACAGACAAACTGAACTATATGTAGTAATTTACTTTTAAGAGATGGTGATTGGGTCTAAATAGACGTTAGATGTTTGGTAGTCAAACAATTCATCAGTTTCAGAAGCGTTCACCAACTTTTGTGTGGTTATCCTTAGATATTTTCTTCAGACTTATATTCAGAAAATACTTAGACTGGGTTCATCCAGTGTCCAGAAACATGGATTTGCAACTATGTGCATATGTTATGAGATAGTGCCTCATTTGCATATTTTAGTACAATATTTCGGAGAAATTCTAACACAAAAAAGTTGTATATTTGTGTCTACATTCAACCGGTTAAAGTTGATTGTGATATGATCAAGGGGAAAAAGGAATACCTTAAATTACACAATATGTCTACATAATCCTGTACTTGGGGATAATACAGTTCACCCATTAGGAGACGTGATTAAAAACCAACCAATGAGGCCCCCTGCTGGGTAGAAATTATACAACAGCTACACACAGAACAACTAGATCACCAATCATAACATTACTGATTAAAGATCTACAGCAGTAAAGACTGAAAAATACCTATAGTGATTGTTCTCGTGTTTAGGTTTTTCTTTATGTAGTGTTGTGGTGTCTCTTGTCGTTATGTGTGTTTTGTCCTATACTTGTATTTTATTTTTAATCGCAGTCCCATCCCCGCAGGAGGCCTTTTGCCTTTTGGTAGGCCGTCATTGTAAATAAGAATTTGTTCTTAACTTACTTGCATTGTTAAATAAAGGCTAAATAAAACAAATAAAAAATGTGCAAGTCATACACTGTATTGACGTATCTAAGGAATTGCTGTGCAGTCACAACTCAGCAAAAAGTGGGTTGATTCTGGTTATATGCTAACAATTTCTGCATCCCTGATCTTTAACCACAAATGAGATACAACGAGCTAGAGATTGTTGCACTATGTCTCAATTTACCATAAAATATATGGTTATGATTAGAGGTCAATATCTAGCCTATACCGTACATGCTATCTCTATCTGCTGGAGAGCCTATACCGTACATGCTATCTCTATCTGCTGGAGAGCCTATACCGTACATGCTATCTCTATCTGCTGGAGAGCCTATACCGTACATGCTATCTCTATCTGTGGGAGAGCCTATACCGTACATGCTATCTCTATCTGTGGGAGAGCCTATACTGTACATGCTATCTCTATCTGTGGGAGAGCCTACACCGTACATGCTATCTATATCTGTGGGAGAGCCTATACCGTACATGCTCTCTATCTGTGGGAGAGCCTATACCGTACATCAAATCAAATAAAATGTTATTTGTCACATACACATGGTTAGCAGATGTTAATGCGAGTGTAGCGAAATGCTTGTGCTTCTAGTTCTGACCATGCAGTAGTATCTAACAAGTAATCTAACAAATTCACAACAACTACCTTATACACACAAGAGTAAAGGAATGAATACGAGTATGTACATATAAATATATGGATGAGCTATGGCTGACCGGCATAGGCAAGATGCAGTAGATGGTATGGAGTACAGTATATACACATATATATATATATATATGAGATGAGTAATGTAGGATATGTAAACATTATATAAATGGCATTGTTTAAAGTGGCTAGTGATACATTATTTCATCCAATTATAATTATTAAAGTGGCTAGAGATTTGGGTCGATGGCCGAACGGCATAGGCAAGATTCAGTAGATGGTATATATGAGATGAGTAATGTCGGATACGTAAACATTATATACAAAATTGTTTAAAGTGGCTAGTGATACATTGTTACATCCAATTCCTATGTTTAAAGTGGCTAGAGATTTAAGTCAGTATGTTGGCAGCAGCCACTCAATGTTAGTGATGGCTGTTTAACAGTCTGATGGCCTTGAGGTAGAAGCTGTTTTTCAGTCTCTCGGTCCCAGCTTTGATGCACCTGTACTGACCTCGCCTTCTGGATGATAGCGGGGTGAACAGGCAGTGGCTCGGGTGGTTGTTGTCCTTGATGATCTTTTGGCCTTCCTGTGACATCGGGTGGTGTAGGTGTCCTGAAGGGCAGGTAGTTTACCCTGGTGATGCGTTGTGCAGTCCTCACTACCCTCTGGAGAGCCTTACGGTTGTGGGCGTAGCAGTTGCCGTACCAGGCGGTGATACAGCCCGACAGGATGCTCTCGATTGTGCATCTGTAGAAGTTTGTGAGTGATTTTGGTGACAAGACGAATTTCTTCAGCCTCCTGAGGTTGAAGAGGCGCTGTTGCGCCTTCTTCACCACGCTGTCTGTGTGGGTGGACCAATTCAGTTTGTCCGTGATGTGTACGCCGAGGAACTTAAAACTTTCCACCTTCTCCACTACTGTCCCTCGATGTGGATAGGGGGGTGTTCCCTCTCCTGTTTCCTGAAGTCCACGATCATCTCCTTTGTTTTGTTGACATTGAGTGAGAGGTTATTTTCCTGACACCACACTCCGAGGGCCCTCACCTCCTCCCTGTAGGCCGTCTCGTCGTTGTTGGTAATCAAGCCTACCACTGTAGTGTCGTCAGCAAACTTGATGATTGAGTTGGATGCGTGCTTGGGTAAACAGGGAGTACAGGAGAGGGCAGAGAATGCACCCTTGTGGGGCCCCAGTGTTGAGGATCAGCAGGGTGGAGATGTTGTTTCCTACCCTCACCACCTGGGTCCGGCCCGTCAGGAAGTCCAGGACCCAGTTGCACAGGGCTGGGTCGAGAACTAGGGTCTCGAGCTTAATGACGAGCTTGGAGGGAACTATGGTGTTAAATGCTGAACTGCTCTCTATCTGTGCTCTACATGCTCTCTATCTGTGGGAAAGCCTATACCGTACATGCTATCTCTATCTGTGGGAGAGCCTATACCGTACATGCTCTCTATCTGTGGGTGAGCCTATACCGCACATGCTCTCTATCTGTAGAGGAGCCTATACCGTACATGCTCTCTATCTGTAGAGGAGCCTATACCGTACATGCTCTCTATCTGTAGGAGAGCCTATACCGTACATGCTCTCTATCTGTTTGAGAGCCTAGAACAGATATTAAGGAAGAGATACAAAATCAATCAGTTCTAAAATGATAAAAAACCAAACACAAAAATCACAGCCGTAAAAACCAGTAACGGACATTTCTAATAAAACTAAATTAAGTGAAAGACAATGGAGTAGTTGCAATAAGTTCAACAGCGCTGAGTGGAGAGCTGATAGCGCAAAGCAGTTTTTCCACTGATAAAAGCAATTGGTTATGAATTGGAGGTGTTTATTGCACATATCATTGTTTTCCATCCTGCGTATTTACTTTGGCAGGAGCTGTTGCCAGGTCTTACCTACCGTGTGTTTATCTAATATACACACGCAATTAGTGTGTGTTGACACTGAAAGTCTAAATGGTGCAATACCTATATATACACAGAGATTTTTCTTGCAGCCTCCCTCATGCAAACACGCATGGCCTTTTATGAACCACTGAGTGAAGCATCATTTTATTGGTGAAGATTCAACTACACGTGACATGATGATTTCCTGTGAGGATATAACACAATTGTAGTGATGCTTTCCTATGTAATAGTCTATCAACTTAAATCGCACAACCAAGCGATCTGAGAAATGCTCATATTCTCTAAGTCGCATAACAGCGTAAATACAGTGCCTTCGGAAAGTATTCAGACCCCTTGATTTTTTCCACATTTTGTTACATTACATACATATTCAAAAATGGATTAATTAATCTACACACTATACCCCCTAATCAGCAATCTACACACTATACCCCATCATGACAACGCGAAAACAGGGTTTTAGAATTTTTTGCAAATGTATTACAAGTGAAAAACAGAAATACCTTATTGATAAAGGTATTCAGACCCTTTGCTATGAGACTCGAAATTGAGCTCAGATGAATCCTGTTTCCACTGATCATACTTGAGATGTTTCTACAACTTGATTGGAGTTCACCTGTGCTAAATTAAATTGATTGGACATGATTTGGAAAGGAATACACCTGTCTATATAAGGTGCCACAGTTGACAGTGGATGTCAGAGCAAAAACCAAGCCATAAGGTCAAAGGAATTGTCCATAGTGCTCTGAGACTGGACTGTGTCGAGGCACAGATTCTCTATTATTCTCAGAATCACATAATGTCTGGTATTTATATGTGGGTGTGATCGACAAAGGGTAGGCATGCTAGTGAGTGGTTAAGGTAAGGTTAAACTTAGTACAGTCTCTGTAGAAAGTATTCACACCCCTTGACTCTTTCCACATATTGTTGTGTTACGGAGTGGGACTAAAATGGATTTAATTGAGGTGAAATTTGTAAAAGATCTACACAAAATACTCGGTAATGTCAAAGTGTAAGAAAAATTCGAAACAATTGAAAAAACAAAATTGTAAAACGTTCATATACAGTATCTTGATTAGATAAATATTCAACACCCAAAGTCAATACATGTTAGAATCGTCTTTGGCAGCGATTACAGCTGTAAGTCTTTCTGGGTAGGTCTCTTAAGAGCTTTCCACACCTGGACTGCAAAATTTGCCCATTGTTCTTTTCCAAATTCTTTAAGCTCTGTCAAATTGGTTGTTGATCAGTGCTAGACAACCATTTTCAGGTCTTGCCATCGATTTTCAAGCAGATTTAAGTCAAAACTGTAACTCGGCCACTCAGGAATATTCCCATCTTCTTGGAAAGCAACTCCAGTGTAGATTTGGCCTAGTGTTTTAGGTTATTTTCGTACTGAAAGGTGAATTAATCATCCAGTGTCTGGTGGAAAGCAGACAAAACCAGGTTTCCCTCTAGGAAGTTCCTTGTGCTTAGCTCCATTCCGTAAATGTTTTATCCTGAAAAACTTGTCCTTAACGATTACAAGCATACCCATAACATGATACTACAGTCACCACTATGCTTGACAATATGGAGAGTGAAACTCAGTAATGTCTTGTTTTGGATTTCCCCAAACATAACACTTTGTATTCAGGACAAAAAGTTAATTGATTTGCCACATTTGTTTGCAGTATTACTTTAGTGCCTTGATGCAAACAGGATGCATGTTTTGGAATATTTTTATTCTGTACAGGTTTCCTTCTTTTCACTCTGTCAATTAGGTTAGTATTGTGGAGTAACTACAATGTTGTTGATCCATCCTCAGTTTTCTCCTATCACAGCCATGAAACTCTGTAACTATTTTAAAGTCACCATTGGCCTCATGGTGAAATCCCTGAGCTGTTTCCTTCCTCTTCGGCAACTGAGTTAGGAAGGACGCCTGTATCTTTGTAGCAACTGGGTGTATTGATACACCATCCAAAGGGTGGTATTCAATGTCAGCTTTTTTTTACCAATAGGTGCCATCCTTTGCGAGGCATTGGAAATCCTCCCTGGTCTTTGTGGTATAATCTGTGTTTGAAATTCACTGATCAACGGAGGGACTTTACAGATAATTGTATGTGTGGGGTACAGAGATTAGGTAGTCATTCAAACTCATGTTAAACACCATTAGTGAGTCCATGTTATGCAAGTTTTTACTCCTGAAATTATACAGGCATGCCATAACAAAGGGTTGAAAATGTATTGACCGAAGAAACTTCAGCTTTTCATTTTTAATGAATTTGTCAAAAACATAATTCCAGTTTTACATTATGGGGTATGGTGTGTAGGCCAGTGACCAATAAAATCTAAATGTAGTCGTTTTAAATTCAGTCAAGGGGTGTGAATACTTTCTGAAGGCACTGTAAGTGGTTAAGGTTACCAAAGCCGATTCCCCTTAGGGTTAGGGTAAGGTTATGTTAATGCTAGTGAGTGGTTAAGGTAAGGGTTAGGAGTTTAGACAACATGCCAAAACAATACATATTGTGACATATATACTGAGCAATATTTTAGCAAATCGCAATAAAATTGCAGTATTGAATCACAATACATATAGAATCAGCTCCTAAGTATGGTGATAATATCGTATCGTGAGGTCTCTGGCAATTCCCAGCCGTAGATAACAGTCTGGAATAATTCTCCATTATTTTAGGACATGTTACAAAACAAATGACATAATTACCTTAACCATAACACACTTTTGTCTTCCCACATCAAGATTAAATAAGGTGTCAACATCTACGTCAACTTCTCAATACATCAGACCTGGATTCAAATAGATGTGTATTTGGGTATTTGTTATTTAACACTTATTTTCTGTGTATTTCAGAATTTTCAACTAATGAGGCCCGAATCAACTACTTCTATTGGAAGTATTTGAAAGTATAAACATGTTCTATAAATACTATTTGAAAGTATCTTCAAATACTTATTTCAAATACTATTTTCAAATACCTGGCTTAAATGCATGGGACTGTATTCAAGTCAGTGTATTTGAGTATTTTCAAATACTTCCCAAGTGTATTTCCAAATAAATTCCAATATTCAACTGCTTGTCTCCCCCAATTTTTTTATCTAAATACTAACTTCCAAATGCCTTTGAAAGTATTTGAAATACCCTAAATAGTTTTTGAACACATTAATTCTTGTTTATAGTATTTCTTAGAAACAGCAAACTGAAGGCGACATCGCTGGCCCATGAAGTTGAGTGTCTGCTTTACAGTCATCCTCCTCCAGTGGGCTCTAACTGTTTAAGAATGAGAATGTGTGGAAAAAGCTATTAGGGCCAAACCACCTCAAAGGCAACGCCGGTCACAGCAAGCATTCCAAATGGCACCCTATTCCCTATTTAGTGTACTGCTTTTGACCAGGGCCCATAGGAATCTGGTCAAAAGTAGTGCACTATGTAGGGAATAGGGTGCCATTTGGGACCATTCCTATTAGGGTTTGCAGGAAAACCTTGTTGCCATGGGAAATAAAAACATTACAAGAGCATCTCTCGTCGCTCCAATAAAACACGAGACAGAACCAGACCCTGCTTGTCCTTAATTTCATTTTCCTTGTGCTAAATGGCAGGATACACAGCAGAGACTGAACTGCCAGGTAGGGTGTTATAAGGTCACCTACATTTGTAGCTCTCAGTCCTGGTGGAGAACCCCTGTGTAACCAGGTTTTTATTCTGAGCGCCATGTTAATCATGATCAATTAATGTGTAAATAACAAACTAATCTGATAATATTACATTAATTGAGCATGATTAAGCTAATGCTGGAGTAATTGCAAATTCTGTAAATAGACTATTCAATTTTATCTGTCTAGACTCTAGACTAGACAGATGGGTTCCCTTCCACAATGCTACCAATGTTCCAGTATACACATCTGTACAAAGACCAGCATCAGTTGGGCAGAGAGGAAGAGGCGGTAATGGGACGAGTGCAAGAAATCTGTCTAGACCCTTATCCGTTAATGTCTTGCCATAAACATTCCCAACGGACAAAAAATTGTTAGCTAGCTAGATGGAGCTTGGAGAGGATATTTTCAATGAGTGTATTTGACAGTGAGTAGTTTGCATGCGCCATGATGTTAGCGTAACGCATTTACAACCATTAACTTGTCTGTGGCTGAAAATAGCCAAGCTATCTGCCTCTGCATTGTCTCCGCTTCATGTTTCAGAGGAGATTATTCTTCATGAGTAGGGGATTATTTTTCATAAAAAATACAATTCCCGCCCACATTTTAAGCCCCACCTACCCAAACTTGTGATTTGTTGGGAGAGTTGTCTGTCTGAAGAGCACACCCCCAATGTTTTCCCCCTACACTGTCGAAGTGGCCAAGAAAATTCTACATAATCCCCAGACCTAATGCTGCTGCCCTACGTCTGGGATTTCCGAGGGTAAATTTAGAATGTCTGCTGAATTTCTCATCTCATAAAGACTAACATATGAATGAATCTGCTGTAAGTGGATGAGGATGAGAGAGCTTTGCCTCAGAGCGGCATCATACGTTCACAAAGAGTTCACTGAATGAACATCTGAGCAATGGGTTGGATGAATGCACCGACGCAACGCTCACAGCAGCCGGGACTTTCATATTGAAATGAAGCAATGCTGTTGAGTGCAAAGCTACAAAAGCCCTTTGGACTCGTTCATCTCTTATTCTGTGTTTGAAATGAATAGAGAAAGAGAGAATCTCTCAGCTTGTATTCACACCAGCACATCCCTGACGTGCACTAGACTTGGGAATATATTGTAAAATATGGAGAATAGTAGTCATTTTCCAAATGGGAATTATGTAATGGCAAATGTGAATTCAGAAATGACGGCACTATACGTAGTTTTTATTCCACCGCACGTGACATGGTTCATCGCGTCCAAAAAATCAGCACAATCTACTTTTCGTTTAAGAAAATTGGCGGCGTCTTGGAGCAAAAATTGGGGTCATGTGTATGTTGTCCTAATGACGATACAAACAAAGAATAACAGAGAGCAATGTACAATATCGCAAACTTAGCAAACAACACATTTATGGTAAGTGCATGGGGGCCACCATTTTTAAGGACTTCCGCTATTGGATTCAATCATTTTCATTCAGGCTTACACTGTATATTACAGCAGAAATCTATTATGACATACAATTCTAAAAAGGTTCCAGTCTAGCCCAGGTTGTAGTCTATAGTATTGTTTTAGAAAATATTCAACATACACATTTTCTTGTACTAAGACATTAGACACAAAGGCTATAACTCAAGCCCTGACCTTTCCATCACTGATACTATTGACACAACATTTACGTCAGCTTGATCCAGAAATACACCTAACCTTGATTTGGAGTGGCACATTGGCCGATGTCAATTTGACGACATCAAGAGCAGTCCATATTTATTCACCATCAATCAATGTAATTTAATGGATCGTTTAATACACACATTAATTTGAAAACTCAAAGAGTTAGCTATTGCAAACAAGGTTTGGTACAAATGCTGAGGGAGAAAACATGGGGCCTGGTGGGAGTGTTCAAGAGCATTCTAAAATTGTTCAAGATTCTCCCTGAACGCATGAAATAGAAAATAGACATGATGATGAATTATTGCTGAAAAGGAAAACATCCGTTTATGCCCCTGATCAGATCAGGTGCTGTATCTATCAAACATCTCAAGAAGTGCCGATCTAGGATCAGGTCCCTACCTGTTTACATAATCTTATTTTACATGATCTAACTGATCTTAGATCCTCACTCCTTCTCTGAGATGCTCTGACAGCTGTGCTTAAAGAGAAAGCAACATTTAGGGCTGCTATTTAACACACACAATCCATTGATAATTATAAATAAAAGTTGCAATACAAAGTTCTCTCTCGCTTTCATATTTTAGATGTCATTTAAAAAGAAAATGGTGATCAACCTTTTGAAGAATGCCATAGAATTAGAGCCTGTATTGTGATGTCCTCAACAATCTATTTCATTACCACAAGCAATGATTTTTCTAATGTATTACCTTTCAAAGCCAGCCCTTTAGGTCAGCTATTCTACTGAGATTTGACCACCGATTCGACTGCTGTTCTCAAAGACGTCATTGCAGAAATTCCCAAACTAAAGTCAGTTTTCATATTTATGTTGTCATATGCTGACTATATGCCTATTAGGTGGAATAATACAACACTATGTTGTTAGTTTTGGATATAAAATAACATGCTCCTTACACTTTAAGGCGTACGTGTCAAGTACGAAGACACTTGATCAAAAATCTAAGTGTATGATTACTTATTGATGGGCATTCCTCCTTTGGGTGTTCTCTATTTTCATGACAGATCAGGCGAATCACATCAGATCATTTTAAATGATCAGATCAGACTAATCAGATTATCTTAATGATCAGATGAGCAGAATGTAACCAGTACCAGCTCTCAGAGAATGATTACACACTATTTTACACTCTGTTCAGTTGGTGCAGCATGTGTGTGTGTGTGTGTGTGTGTGTGTGTGTCAGAGAACATACCACTTGTGCCACAGATGCTCAAAGCACTCTCTAGAGTATCTTCTCTCTCAAATGCTTCTTGACATTTCCAAATACACAAGTCGCACAGTCAAACATCACTTTCCATCGACGTGCATTTGTGCATTCATAGTAAATATCCAGGTCATGGGGTGATGTCATCGAGCTGAGTTCCTGCCGCGATCGGGGAGGTTTATTTTAAACCTCCACGTTGCCACACTAAGAGTTCATGGTGGGAATGTACCATTGACTTGTGGTGGGAAATTAGGCTTTTAGGAAACATTATCATGAGGACTTCAGTGACCCTAATCTCATGTGCGCAAAGGGAAACTCAGAATGTAGACTTGTGACTCACGGCACTAACCACAATGTCACGCCAGGCTAACCGAAACATTCTGTGGGTTTCACTCTCTTTCGGTCTCTATTTTTCTCTCTCCGTCTTACTTTCTCTTCAGTCTTTCTCTCACCCTCTATCACTTTGTTCTCTCTGCCTTTACACTAAGCACTATACCTCCAATAACAGGATTAACAGAAAACCTGTGAATTTTGGGAAAGTTACCAGAAATGTGCAACCCTTATCCCAGTAGTTTAACATAGACATTCATATGGGGGGGCAACATCGTGGCGAGACAGAATACCAGCCCCTCCCTGGATCAAAGGGCTCAGCTGCACCAGATACAGACATCCAGCCCCTCCCTGGATCAAAGGGCTCAGCTGCAGGAGAGACAGACTTCCAGCCCCTCCCTGGTTCAAAGGGCTCAGCTGCAGGAGAGACAGACTTCCAGCCCCTTCCTGGTTCAAAGGGCTCAGCTGCAGGAGAGACATACTTCCAGCCCCTTCCTGGTTCAAAGGGCTCAGCTGCAGGAGAGACAGACTTCCAGCCCCTTCCTGGTTCAAAGGGCTCAGCTGCAGGAGAGAGACTTCCAGCCCCTCCCTGGTTCAAAGGGCTCAGCTACAGGAGAGAGACTTCCAGCCCCTTCCTGGTTCAAAGGGCTCAGCTGCAGGAGAGAGACTTCCAGCCCCTTCCTGGTTCAAAGGGCTCAGCTGCAGGAGAGAGACTTCCAGCCCCTTCCTGGTTCAAAGGGCTCAGCTGCAGGAGAGACAGACTTCCAGCCCCTCCCTGGTTCAAAGGGCTCAGCTGCAGGAGAGACAGACTTCCAGCCCCTCCCTGGTTCAAAGGGCTCAGCTGCAGGAGAGACAGACTTCCAGCCCCTCCCTGGTTCAAAGGGCTCAGCTGCAGGAGAGACAGACTTCCAGCCCCTTCCTGGTTCAAAGGGCTCAGCTGCAGGAGAGAGACTTCCAGCCCCTTCCTGGTTCAAAGGGCTCAGCTGCAGGAGAGAGACTTCCAGCCCCTTCCTGGTTCAAAGGGCTCAGCTGCAGGAGAGAGACTTCCAGCCCATTCCTGGTTCAAAGGGCTCAGCTGCAGCCGAGGGGAAAGACGGGATTAATTCTGTTATATGTTGTCAGCTCGAGCATGAACAGATGCACCGTGTCACAGAGAACAAAGTCACTCCCTCTGTCTTCCGTCACTTTCTCGCTCTCTCTCTCTGCCCTCTGAATCCAATCTGGAACTTCATAGGGTGTCCCTTTGACTTGAATTCAGATCCTCTTACTGTGTATAATGTACTTAATATTTCTGGTTTAAATTACTTTGTTTGCCCTAAAATCTCCAACTTACTTGCACCCTTCGTGTGATGATTGATGATGAAGTGATGGCAATTAAACACATTCACCATTGCTGGTGAACACAATCAATGCAATAAAGTACAACACAATAGCCTACAACGCATTGAAGAGTCCTAACGATTATCCGATCTCATTCATCTTTGCTGCTCTGGGACACTGCAGGGATATGTTGATGAATGCACTGTTTGCAGAAAAGCCCAAATGTGAATTACAGTGGAGGCGAGATCAGAGAGTAGTGCTTTATGAATATGCAGGAGTGAATAATGCTCTCGGAAGGAAGTTCTCTCCCTTGGGGGAATACAGGGGTGTCCAGGAATTTATTTTAGCACAGCTATAAGATAAAAGTAGGAACCGACTCTGTGGCTGGGCTGATGGAACAGTACTTTCTATCTATTCAACTTCTGTGAGTGTACAGTCAGGTCCAAAATTATTTGCACCCTTGATAAAGATAAGCGAAAAAATTCAATAAATAATACAAATACTGAGCTATATTGTATGCAAAAAGTGGCTTGGAGGACAGAGGAGCCTCTTAAAGAAGAAGTTACAGGTCTGTGAGAGCCAGAAATCTTGCTTGTTTGTATGTGACCAAATACTTATTTTCCACCATAATTTGCAAATAAATTCATTAAAAATCCTACAATGTGATTTTCTGGATTTCTTTTTCTCATTTCGTCTGTCATAGTTGAAGTGTACCTATGATGAAAATTACAGGCCTCTCTCATCTTTTTAAGTTGGAGAACTTGCACAATTGGTGGCTGACTAAATACTTTTTTGCCCCACTGTATATTATTTTATACTAATACAATTGCTCAGAGAAAGAGATTCTGCTTAACAAGTATTAAAAACTCTAAAAGATAGGTGTCAAAATGTCAATACTCAGGCACCCTCACCTTGCAACGATAACGGCACTGAGCCTTTTTCTCAAGAACATTATGAGATTGAGAGGACACATTGGGAGGGATTTTAGACCATTCCCCCATACAGAATCTTTCCAGACCCTTGATATCCTTCGTCTGCTCTTATGGACTGCCCTCATCAATTCAAACCACAGGTTTTCAATGGGGTGCAGAGATTGAAATGGCCATTGAAAATGTTTGTTTTTGCTGTCATTTTTTTTTACCTCAATGTGTGATTGAGGTTATTGTCTTGTTGGAAGATCCACTTACGGCCAAGTTTCAGCTTCCTGGCAGAGGCAACCATGTCCTGGTACATGCTAGAGTTCAAGATGCTTGACCTTAAAAAGGGCCCTAGGACCAGCAAAGATTCACCACCATATTTTAGAGTACCTTATTTAAATAGGTAAGTCAGTTAAGAACAAATTCTTATTTTCAATGATGGCCTAGGAAAAGTGGGTTAACTGCCTTGTTCAGGAGCAGAACAACCAATTTTTACCTTGTTATCTCAGGGATTTGATCTTGCAACCTTTCGGTTACTAGTCCAATGCTCTAACCACTAGGCTACCTGCCACCCCAGTATGAGGGTATTTTCTGCATGTGTATTCTTCTTTCAACACTAAACCTACCACTGGTGTGCATGGCCAAAGATCTCTATTTTCGTGTCATCGGACCATAGCCCCGGCTCCAATCCAAGTGCTAATGCTGTTTAGCAAGCTCCAGGCGTTTACACTTGTTGGTTGCTCACAATAAAGGCTTTTTTTCTGGCAATCCTTACAAAGAGCCTATTGGCATGGATATTTTGAGTCTTGGTGATGGCCCTTTTTGTGACTCCCGAACCACCTTCCTCACTGTGTGGGGACAAGATACACTTGTTTCTCATACCAGGCAAGTTTACCAGTGTTCCAGTGGTTTAAAACTTCTTCATTTTTGCCCTAATAGTGGTAAGTGGTATGTCACATTTTTTTCATGTTTGGTACCCATTGCCTGATTTATGAAGGTCAACAACCATTTGTCTCTTTTCGTTTGTGAGCTCTCTGACAAAGGGATTTTACATGTGTGTTACGTCATTTTTATTCCCTAGTGAAACAGGAAGCCTTTGAACTGAGATTAACTTAAAAAAGTAGAATGGTAATGCAGATGTTGTCATTTTGTTTGGTTTTATTTACAAGAATCTTTAGGGGTGACAATAATTCTGACACCTATCTTTTTGAGAAAAAAACATTACTTGTTAAACAAAATCTCTTTCTCTGAGCAATTGACCAATATGTTTTTTTAAACATACAACACAGCTCAGTATTTTAATTATATTGAACAAAAATAAAAACACAACATGTAAAGTGTTGGTCCCATGTTTCATGAGCTGCAATAAAAGATCCCAGAAATGTTCCATAGGCACAAAAAGCTTATTTATCTCAAATGTTGTGCACAAATTTGGTTACATCCCTGTTAGTGAGCATTTCTCCTTTGCTAAAATAATCCATCCACCTGACAGGTGTGGCATCTCAAGAAGTTGATTAAACTAATAAAAATATATTTTATATTTGAGATTCTTCAAAGTAGCCACCCTTTGCCTTGATGACAGCTTCAGGTAGTCACCTGGAACGCATTTCAATTAACTACTTAGGGAGTGGTGGGGCGCTAGCTCCCGACACTACCTGGTGAAATGCAAGGCACCAAATTCAAAATCCAAAAGTTGAATTATTAAACATTCATCAATATACAAGTGTTGCATAGTCATCAAAAGCTCTGCTTCTTGGCAATATCACAGCGTTGTCAGATTTCAAAAAGGCTTTACGGCGAAAGCACAACATTTGATTGTTTGAGGGTAGTACCTCCAATATTCTGCATTAGCATAAATTCATAAACCATCGCGGTTCACACAAAACACATTTCACAGCGAAAACAAATCCATTACCTTTTGATGAACTTCTGCTGAGGGCTTCCCAAGTGTCCAACGAAGACAATCCATGCTTCTTTTGTTAGAAAAAGTCATTTATTATATCCATAAATCTCCGTTTGGTTGGCGCGTTATGTTCAGAAAATCCAACGTCAAATCACCCATTGAAACGTGAAGAGAACGCTTTCAAATATACCTATAAACTTTTCCTAAACAAATCAAATACCAGTTAAAATGCATCCTTAGCTATCCTTTTATGAATATTAGCGATAATATTTCACTCGGATGGTCACCTATACCTTATATGAGTAAAATAAAGTGGGGCGCGCCAGCCAGACTCACGCCTGATAAAACTTGTTGACATTTCAGGTCCCCATGCCATTTCCTGTACCTATTCGTTTAGCTTACTCCAATCTCCCTGAATCTTTGTATATAGACTGCTGACATCTAGTGGAAGCCATAGGTACTGCAGTCTCAGTCCTGGTAACAAATGGATTCAATAGGGAGTGTGTCTAACAGAGCCAAAGGTCACCAGAAACTGATTTCCGGATGTTTTTTTCTCGGGTATTTGCCTGCTAAATGAGTTCTGTTATACTCACAGACATTATGTTAACACTTTTAGAAACTTCAACTATGTGCATATCCTATTTTCTGAGCCTGAGTGGCAGGCATTTTGCTTTGGGCACGCCAGACTCTCCAAAACCGTCACCTCACCTGCCGCTCCCTAAGAAGTTAACAGGTGTGCATTCATTTGTGGAATTTCTTTCCTTCTTAATGCGTTTGAGCCAATCAGTTGTGTTGTGACAAGGTAGGGGTGGTATACAGAAGATAAAAGACCAAGTCCATATTATGGCAAGAAGAGCTAAAATAAGCAAAGAGAAACGACATTACGTTAAGACATGAATGTCAGTCAATCCAGAAAATGTCAAGTGCAGTCGCAAAAACCATCAAGCGCTATGATGAAACTCTCTCATGAGGACCGCCAGAGGAAAGGAAGACGGTGGAAATCTGTCCTTTGGTCTGATGAGTCCATATTTGAGATTTTTGGTTCCAACCGCCGTGTCTTTATGAGACACAAGAGTAGGTGAACGGATGATCTCCGCATGTGTGGTTCCCACTGTGAAGCATGGAGGAGGTGGTGTGATGGTGCCTTGCTGCTTACACTGTCAGTGATTTATTTAAAATTCAAGGCACACTTAACCAGCATGGCTTCCACAGCATTCTGCAGCGATATGCCAACCCATCTGGTTTGCGCTTAGTGGGACTATCATTTGTTTTCAACAGGACAAGACCCAAAACACACCTCCAGGCTGTGTAAGGGCTATTTGATCAAGAAGGAGAATGATGGAGTGTTGCATCAGATGTCCTGGCTTCCACAATCACCCAACCTCAACCCAATTGAGATGGTTTGGGATGAGTTGGGCCGCGGAGTGAAGGAAGAGCAGCCAACAAGTGCTCAGCATATGTGGGAACTCCTTCAAGACTGTTGGAAAAGCATTCCAGGTTAAACCTGTTGTGAGAATGCCAAGAGTGTGCAAAACTGTCATCTGTCAACATCATATGTTTTATTTCAAAGTTTTGATGTCTTCACTATTATTCTACAATGTAGAAAATAGTAAAAATAAAGAAAAACTCTTGAATGAGTAGGTGTGTCCAAACTTTTGAATGGTACTCTTAAGTATTCAAACCCTAAAAAGGATCAGACCCTTTTTTTCAATTTTCGCCTAAAATTACATACCCAAATCTAACTGCCTGTAGCTCAGGACATGAAACAAGGATATGCATATTTTTGATACCATTTGAAAGGAAACACTTTGAAGTTTGTGGAAATGTAAAATTATTGTAAGAGAATATAACACATTAGATCTGATAAAATATAATTTTTTCAGCATCTTTGAAATGCAAGAGAAAGGCCACAATGTATTATTCAAGTTTAGGCGCAATTTATATTTCAGCCAGTAGAAGGAAGCAGTGTATGTGCAAATTTTTAGACTGATTCAATGAACCATTGCATTTCTGTTCAAAATGTTGTATCAAGTCTGCCCAAAAGTACCTAATTGGTCAGTATATACATTTTCAAGTACAAAACTATGCACTCTCTTCAAACAATAGCATGGTATATTTTCACTGATATAGCTACTGTACATTTGACAGTGCAGTTAGATTAACAAGAATGTAAGCTTTCTGCCCATATAAGACATGTCTATGTCCTGGGAAATGTTCTTGTTATTCACAACCTCATGCTAATCACATTAGCGCACGTTAGTTCAAACATCCCATGGGGGGGGACACCGAAACATCCGCACCCCACAGCATTATGCTGCCACCACCATCCTTCACCATAGGGATGGTGCCAGGTTTCCTCCAGATGTGACGCTTGGCATTCAGCCCAAAGAGTTCAATCTTGGTTTCAACAGACCAGAGAATTTTGTTTCTCATGGTCTGAGAGTCTTTAGGTGCCTTTCGGCAAACTCCAAGCGGGCTGTCATGTGCCTTTTACTGAGGCGTGGCTTCCATCTGGTCACTCTACCATAAAGGCCTAATAGTTGGAGTGCTGCTGAGATGGTTGTCCTTCTGGAAGGTGCTCCCATCTCTACAGAGGAACTCTAGAGCTCTGTCAGAGTGACCATCGGGTTCTTGGTCACCTCCCTGACCAAGGCGCTTTTCCCCTGATTGATAAGTTTGGCCAGACGGCCAGCTCTAGGAAGAGTCTTGGTGGTTCCAAACTTCTTCCATTTAAGAATGATGGAGGCTACGGTGTTCTTCTGGACCTTCAATGCTGCAGAAATGTTTTGGTACCCTTCCCCAGATCTGTGCCTCGACACAATCCTGTCTCGGAGCTCTACGGACAATTCCTTTGACCTCATGGCTTGGTTTTTGCTCTGACATGCACTGTCAACTGTGGGACCTTATATAGACAGGTTGCGCCTTTCCAAATCATGTCCAATCAATTGAATTTACCAAAAGTGGACTCCAATCAAGTTGTAGAAACATCTCAAGGATGATCAACGGAAACACAATGGACCTAAGCTCAATTTCAAGTCTCATAGCAAAGGGTCTGAATACTTATGTAAATAAGGTATTTTTTTATTATAAATTTTTTATACATTTGCAAACATTTCTACATACCTGTTTCTGCTTTGTCATTATGGGGTATTGTGTGTAAATTGCTGAAGATTTTTATTTATTTAATCCATTTTAGAATAAGGCTGTAACGTAACAAAATGTGGAAAAAGTCAAGGGATCTGAATACTTTCCCAAGGCACTGTATATCCTCAAAAATGAAGTCAACTCACCCCTCTGTGAGTTCAGGCTGACATAGCTAACCTAATAGATATTTGACCTTTATAAATCATCAAATATCTCCTCAGTCTGACAAAACCAGAGTTCCCAGAAAAACAGTCTTAACATTTTGCAATTCCCCTATTCATGCGGACACAGCTATGGAGAAGAAGAACAACTGAATGTTGTTGATATTAGACAATGTATTCACATACACTCCCCGGACAGTTTATTAGGTACACCATCACTAGGTACATTTAACACTGGGTCGAACTCCCCTTTGCCTCCAGAACAGCCTGAATTATTCGGGGCATTCTACAAGGTGTCCACAGGGATGGTTCCACAGGGATGGTGGTCTATGCTGACGCGATGGCATTATGTCGTTGATTTCATGTGTGAAAAGCCCAGGAGGGATGCAGTTTCTGAGATACTCCGTGACATGATCGTCCGGCACCGACGATCATATCACGCTCAAAGTCGCTTAGGTCACTTGTTTTGCCCATTCTAATGTTCAATCTAACAGTAACTGAATGCCTTGATGTCTGTCAGCCTGCTTTATATAACAAGCCAGGGCCACATGACTCACTGTCTGTAGGAGCGATCTATTTTCGTGAACGGGATGGTGTACCTAATAAACTGTCCAGTGAGCTTATATGACGGATGTTTTTCACATAGACTAACTATAACACCTGTTCAAAGAAGCTTTGCATGTCATTTTCCCCAGAAGTTAGACCAGCAATAGAATATTGTATTATCTCACTGTCAGTGACCTAAATTGTATTTTTCACCATATTCTAAGTTGAACTACATTAGACCTAAATGAGCAAATTATTCATCATGAAAATCAATCATAATGCGAAGGCACTCCTGGCCGGCTGAAAAAGAGTGGCTCCTGACAGATGTACCTATTCATGTGTGGCAAGCATAGCACAATGCAACAGGAACAAGTTAGAGCGGTGTTATAGAATAAATGCTATGGAGTAAAACTCAGTTGGCAGCCAAATAATCCTTTGGTTACAGTTCTATTGCAACTGCTATCCACTGAGGGAAAAAGGTTAGCAATTACCAACACAAACAAATGCAAGTAATTTGACAGAATTACCACACTAAGACCAAAAGATACTTTTTGAAGTTGCTGTCAATACGACACACACGCATACACGCAAGCACACACAAACGCACACACACACACAATTCCCTCAATTCAGAAGATTAATTGAAATTCAATTCATACATTTAAAGTTTTCAGCACTGTTTTCAATACGGGTTGAGGGTTTTTTAATTTTCCAATCAAATTTCATTCGCCTGAATTTA
This sequence comes from Brachymystax lenok tsinlingensis, assembly GCA_030435695.1. Classification (NCBI taxonomy): domain Eukaryota; kingdom Metazoa; phylum Chordata; class Actinopteri; order Salmoniformes; family Salmonidae; genus Brachymystax; species Brachymystax lenok. The sequence continues at coordinate 37,063,950 of CM059815.1, forward strand.
ACAAAATTTAGCAGGTGAATTTCATAAACATTTTGTCAACTGTCAAATGCATTTAAATTCAATTCACAAATTCACACATTTCAGTGCCATTTCCAATGTGATGATTTCAATGACAGGAATTGCCTTAAAAGCCTGTTCCCCTTGCCTCACAGGCCTGGCTCAAGTCCGGTCGCTCTCCTTACCAGGTGTGAGCCACGGTGAACCTCCTCTGCTTGTGCAGGTTGTTGTTGAGTAGCATGCGACGCAGCAGGCAGGGCGAGTTGCGGGGGGACAGGGTGGTGGGGGACAGCCGGGCGGACACTGAGGAGGGCGATTGAGGGCCCAGGCAGGTGTGAGAGGGGCACTCCTGCTGCAGCAGGTTCTGCCGGAGGATCCTCACTAGGTCCTTATTGAGCCCCGCGCCTCCCCCAGAGAGGTGTGCCTTGGCTGGGACTGCCAGAATGTCCTGGGCCCCTCCTGGAGATGCTGGGGCTGGAGCAGGGGCAGCCATACCCTCTTCCTCAGGGTGCAAGAAGTGGTAACACTGTTTACTGGGTTATCATTCTAGATGAACCCTTTCACTGCTGTGTCACCCCCACAAAAAAGGTTAAATGATGGAGGATAAATAGAAGAGGAAAAAAATCCCAGAATGTGCTCCTTGGTAGTCAATTCCCGGATCTTCAATGTTAGTTAGATGCTCAGATACTCTCCCCCTTGTACAGCTGGTCTCAAGTTGTCTCGTCAAGGAAAAGCAGGTGTATTGAGCTTGTTTTTAATCATTCTTTCGTTTGTCTCCAGATCTTCTGTTTGTCTTCAGATCGATCAGTTGGCTTCCAGTGATGTAGGGAGAGACTTGTAGCTCTGCCTACCACACAGCCCAGTATGCCACGCCTGCCTGGCTGACTGCTGCTGACACAGTCTGGGAGTGTATGGAGCTCTCCTTTCCTCATTGCGAGCGTACGCACACACACAGCCCCACTCACGACACGATGTACCGCTCTGCTGTACCACTCCTCTCCTCAGGCAGCTCAGAACTGGAAGGGTGTGTGTGTGTGTGTGTACGTGCGCAATGTGTATTATATCTGTAGAAAAAGGAATTATGATGAGGGAGAAAACTGTTAGCGTGTGAGTGCACTTTCGAGCATGTGTGCTGAACGCTAGTGGGAATCACTAGTCAGCTGTGCCAACAGCAGAGAGACACATTATACTGGTTATTAAATCAACTGTCACTTTAGTTGGAACATGGAGGATCCACTCCTACACAGTGCATTGCTTTTGATCAGGACCCATACAGATGTAGGATTTCTCTTTAAATGTAAACTTTATTTAACTAGGCAAGTCAGGTAAGAACAAATTCTTATTTACAATGACTGCCTACCAGTGGGTTAACTGCCTTGTTCAGGGGCAGAACAACAGATTTCTACCTTATCAGCTCGGGGATTCAATCCAGCAACCTTTCGGTTACTGGCCCAATGCTCTAACCACTAGGCTACCTGCCACCCAGATGGGTAGTTTGAGCCAGTTTGCTACAGGAGGAAAATAATCTGTAGGATCCTATAAATGTAAGTATGTACACAACTAATGTAAGTAGCCTACTGTAATAAATAAAAAAAATAGTAGCTTAGACAATGTTTCAGAATTTGCAGGCGGTCCAGCATATTTAGGTTGAGGGGAAAGTCAATGCAAAACATTGTTGAATTGAAACGTTCTGCTGACAGGTCCAATTAGCCAATGTTTTTTCTTTCAGAAACGGTCACAGTACTTTGCCAAATATAGCATAAGTTACTGCAAAAGTTTTAGAACAGGTCTGATTTATAAAAGGGAAACATGCGTATCTATGGCAAGTTTATAATCTCAATATTTTTACATGTACATTTTCTTTTCAGAAATGGCACACACAGATATTTTGTGTGAAATGTATGCAATGGTTATAAATGAAGCCCCAGATGCCTAAAATCAAGTGAGACCAAGGATGTGTTTTGGCACAAAGTTAACACAGGGCTGCTATTCAGATAGCTATGAGGTCTGTATGTACAAAATCTACTTGTGGACTGACAAGAAATACAAATATATTTGAGTAAATTGTCCCTTTCTATTGAGACCATCCCCCAACATCATGGTGGTGGCACACATTCACCCAGGTCCCGTGTGGCTGAGTTGGTAAAGCATGGCTCTTGCATACGAAACTGTATATACACAGCCAACATTCATCACCTTCACAACCACTAGTATTTGTATCCTTTCAACAAGCCTCTGTATGGATTGTTGTATTCAGCAACCTGCCCCTCGAGATAGTGAAAATGACTCATAATCATATACTCTACTACGTACACCAGTTGGACATGATGCATGATAAACCATGAACTAAAAGCAGAGCTGAAAAATCATATTTGAAAATCGTAGCTACTGTACAGTATGGAAGTAGTGTACTGATATTACTTGGCCATTTCTCTGTGAATATATATACTGTATATATTTTTTTATGAAGTTATATGACCTTTAACTTTGAAACTGGTCTACTGTAACGTACCTCACACAATTATGACAGTATTTATGAGCGATTCCTGAATTTCAGGTCCCAATAAGGAGTTGCCTTTAACTGGTGATAGATTTTCTTATAGACCTTTTCAACTGACAAAACAATAACATGTTAAATATACACGCGCAACAGAGAGGTTCCCCAGTGAACTAGTTGTTGTCTAGCTAACACAAAATTACAAGTTCGTATTTCTTAACCCAACCAAAAAACTAAACAAATGAGTCGTATACACACATTGACTTGTTGCTACCAGATCCACTAAACAAAATCCTCAAACAACGTCTATTCCCGTTTATTATCTGTTTGCTCTGAGAGTTTTAAATGTGTCTAGCACAGCCAATAACCACAGAGCTAGCGTGAAGATAGAGAACGATCCGCTTACCTTGTTAGCCAGCTAGATGTTCATTTATTTCACAACAGCTAACATTAACTAAACTAAATGTAGCTAGCAAATGAGTCCAATGTTTGACGGCCAAATTGTTTACATCAAAAGTTAGCTAGCAACAGTAATTACCACTATCAACGTCTCTCCTAGCTTCATCCGCTCCCTCCAAAACGCAACTATATTTTACCAAGGTGTATTGCCCACTTAGTTTCAATTAAGAAACATACTGTAGTTTTAATGTACCTAGCTTGTGCTAGGCATGTATTATCGACTTCACGTTACGGGACCTAGCTAGTGGTTTGCTTACATATAGTAAAGACAGACTATAATAGTCCCTTGTGGCTCATTTGATAGAGCATGGTGCTTGCAATGCCATGGTTGTGGGTTCAATTCCCAAGGGGAACCAGTATGAAAATGTGTATCTTATCCAGAGCAACTGGATAAGAGTGTTTGTTAAATTACTAGAATGTCAAATGCTAGTGCATACACCTTGTGGTGATAATGCTGAACTACATATTAATTCCAACAGGATGACATATAAAATAAAGCAAACAAATTGGAACTTTATTATTTATAAATCAAATTAACCTCAAAATAATATTTTCTGCACATCCTCATGATAGTGATATGTGCTAATAATGTCTCTCTCCTGTGTATGTCATCTTTAAGGCCTGCCTTCATTACAAGGGTAGGGCTTGCACTAATCCATTTCATGACAGTAGCTGGAGATGTCTAATCTGGTATCCTCATTAACTGTCTATCATCTATCAACCTTTTATTTTCTTTCAAGTTATTAGCAAATTCCCACAAAATCTCTAATGTGTGAGTGCTTTTTCTAATAGTATCATTTCAAAATGGAGAAAACATCTCAACAAAATATAAACAATGTGTGAGAATTTGCTAATCTGGTTTCAGTATAGAAATGTCAAGCCACATGTACAAGTTGCATTGGACACGCCCACGATGCCAATACTAATCCCATCATATGTCCGCATTGGGCATGCGTGCCATAATCTCACATTCACTGTAACCAAAAGGGTAGAGCACGGATAGTGAAGCCAAGAGAAAAATACCCTGGAGAGTGACCACAGTGAAGGATCACTGTTACATGGCCTGCAAAGTAATGTATGAATTCCATCCCTGTATGGCTGAGCGGGCCGGGACGCTAACCCTAATCAAATGACGCTTATGGCATTAAAATACAGATCCATTCATGATAGACCGGAGGAGACAATTCTTCAAGTCTCAGGGGGATGACATCATATCACAGTGGCAACTAGAACTCCCCTGCAGCTCACCTCTGCTACAATCACACCCCTTTCACCTCCTCCTACGCCACTGACAGTATAACTCAGCCGCCAACTGTGTGGTCTGAGTCAATGTAGCAGAATTAAATTAATAAAAAAATAATTCTGTGGGTGCTAGATTGACTCAGTTCACAGTCTGCTCTGCTGGCTGCGTAGGTTGATGAGAAGAAGGTCAGCGAGTGTAGCAGAGGGGTGAGTGTATGGTCGTCATACAGTATGTGAGCTAGTTTACAGGTGAGTATTACACTCTTTCTCAATTCATCCTTTTCGATTCCTTTCCTAGCCTCCTCCTAAAAACCCATTGGAGAAGAAGGTCAGAGGGGAGGGACTCTTGTACATTCTCCTCCAATACAGTTGTGATACAATACAGGAAATACTGTATGATGTGAGTAATCAAATACAATTTTATTTGTCACATGTGCAACAGGTGTAGACCTTACGACTGTCTTGGTGTGTTTGGACCATGATAGTTTGTCGATGATGTGGACACCAAGGAACTTGAAACTCTCAAACCGCTCCACTACAGCCCCGTCGATGTGAATGGGGGTGTGTTCGGCCGCCTTTTCCCGTAATCCACAATCAGCTCCTTTGTCTTGATCACGTTGAGGGAGAGGTTGTTGTCCTGGCACCACACTGCCAGGTCTCTGACCTCCTCCCTATTGGCTGTCTCATCATTGTCGGTGATCAGGCCCACCAGTGTTGTGTCGTCAGCAAATTTAATGATGGTGTTGGACCCGTGCTTGGCCACGCAGTCGTGGGTGAACAGGGAGTACAGGAGGGGACTTAGCACGCACCCCTGAAGTGCCCCTTGTTGAGGATCACGTGTTGCCTACACTTACCACCTGTTGACGGTCCGTCAGGAAATCCAGGATCCAGTTGCAGAGGAAGGTGATTAGTCCCAGGGTCCTTAGCTTAGTGATGAGCTTTGAGGGCACTATGGTGTTGAACACTGAGCTGTAGTCAATGAACAGCATTCTCACATAGGTGTTCCTTTTGTCCAGGTGGGAAAGGACAGTGTGGAGTGCTATTGAGATTGCGTCATCTGTGGATCTGTTAGGGCAGTATGCGAAATGGAGTGGGTCTAGAGTTTCTAGGATGATGGTGTTGACGTGAGCCATGACCAGCCTTTTAAAGCACTTCATGACTACAGACGTGAGTGCTACAGGGCAGTAGTCATTTAGGCAGGTTACCTTCGCTTTCTTGGGCGCAGGGACTATTGTGGCCTGCTTGAAACATGTAGGTATTACAGACTCGGTCAGGGAGGTTGAAAATGTCAGTGAAGACACTTGCCAGTTGGTCCGCGCATGCTCTGAGTACACGTCCTGGTGATCCGTCTGGCGCCGTGGCCTTGTGAATGTTGAGCTGTTTATAGGTCTTGCGCACATCGGCTATGGAGTGTGTGATCACAGTTATTCGGAACAGCAGGTGCTCTCATGCATGCATCAGTGTGGCTTGCCTCGAAGCCAGCATAAAAGGCAAGGAAAGACAAAGTGAGACAAAGCCCTAGTCGCCATGGTGATGTCACTCGCCGTGAGACCTAAATTACTGTCAAGATCATGGTTATGGTAGGATAACAGTAAGTGCTAACAGTCAGTATCTGGTCATATGTGTAAAATGCTTGATAATGTATGTGATATCAACAGAGAAGTATATTTTCTGGGTGATTTTAAATATTGACTGGATATCATCAAGCTGACCACTCAAGAAAAAACTTCAAACTGTAACCAGGGCCTGCAACCTGGTTCAGGTTTTCAGTCAACCTACCAGGGTAGTTACAAACAGTGCAGGAATTAAATCGTCAACATGTATTGATCACATCTTTACTAATGCTGCAGAAATTTGCTTTAAAGCAGTATCCAGATCCATAGGATGTAGTGATCACAATATAATAGCCATATCTAGGAACAGCAAAGTTCCAAAGGCTGGACCTAATATAGTGTATAAGAGGTCATACAAGACGTTTTGTAGTGATTTATATGTTGATGATGTAAAGAATATTTTCTGGTCTGTGGTGTGTAATGAGGAGCAACCAGAAGCTGCACTTGTTCCAGCACGGACCAATTAAAAAAATGACTGTAAAAACTGTTCAATCCCCTTGGATTGATGAGGAATTGAAAAATGTTATGGTTTAGAGGGATTAGGCAAAAGGTATGGCAAATAAGTCTGGCAGCCAAATGTCCTGCAAATATAGAAATCATGTGACTAAACTAAATAAAACATTTTTTTAAATATACTATGAAACAAAGATAAATTATATAAAGAATGATAGTAAAAAGCTTTGGGGCACCTTACATGACATTTTTGGGAAAAAAGCCAACTCGGCTACATCATTCATTGAATCAGATGGCTCATTCATCACAAAGCCCACTAATATTGCCAACTACTTTAATGACTTTTCATTGGCAAGATAAGCAAACTTAGGGATGACATGCCAGCAACAAACGCTGACACTACACATCCAAGTATATCGGACCAAATTATGAAATACAAGAATTGTACTTTTGAAGTCAATGTGGAAGAGGTGAAAAAAGCATTGTTGTCTATTAACAATGACAAGCATCCGGGGTCTGGCAATCGGGATGGAAAATTACTGAGGATAATAGCAGACGATATCGCCACTCCTATTTGCCACATCTTCAATTTAAGCATACTAGAAAGTGTGTGCCCTCAGCCCTGGAGGGAAGCTAAAGTCATTCCGCTACCTAAGGATAGTAAAGCCCCATTTACTGGTTCAAATAGCAGACCAATCAGTTACCAACCCTTAGTAAACTTCTGGATTTTTTTTTGGACAAGATACAATGCTATTTCATAGTAAACAAATTGACAACAGACTTTCAGCATGCTTATAGGGAAGGACACTCAACAAGCACAGCACTTACACAAATGACTGATGATTGGCTGAGAGAAATTGATGATAAAACTATTGTTGGGTCTGTCTTGTTAGACTTCAGTGCAGCTTTTGATATTATCGATTATAGTCTTCTGCTCTAAAAACTTGTGTTATGGCTTTACACCCCCTGCTATAATGTGGATAAAGAGTTACTTGTTTAACAGAACACAGAGGGTGTTCTTTAATGGAAGCCTCTCAAACATAATCCAGGTAGAATCAGGAATTCCCCAGGGTAGGGAGGAGGTCAGAGACCTGACCTTGTGGTGCAAGGACAACAACCTCTCCCTCAACATGATCAAGACAATGGAGATGATTGTTGACTACAGGAAAAGTTGGACCGAGTACTCCCCCATTCTCATCGACGGGGCTGTAGTGGAGCAGGTTGAGAGCTTCAAGTTCCTTAGCGTCCACATCACCAACAAACTAACATGGTCCAAGCACACCAAGACAGTCGTGAAGATGGAACGACAAAACCTATTCCCCCTCAGGAGACTTAAAATATTTGGCATGGGTCCTCAGATCCTCAAAAGGTTTTACAGCTGTACCATCGAGGGCATCCTGACGGGTTGCATCACTGCCTGGTATGGCTACTGCTCAGCCTCCGACTGCAAGGCATTACAGAGGGTAGTGCGTACGGCCCAGTACATCACTGGGGCCAAGCTTCCTGCCATCCACAACCTCAATATCAGGCGGCGTCAGAGGAAGGCTCTAAAAATTGTCAAAGACTCCATCCACCCTAGTCATAGACTGTTCTCTCTGCTACCGCATGGCAAGCGGTACCGGAGCGCCAAGTCTAGGTCCAAGAGGCTTCTCAACAGCTTCTACCCCCAAGCCATAAGTCTCCTGAACAACTAATCAAATGGCTACCCAAACTATTGACAAAAACTAAAAGTTTAGCTGACGTCTGTGCCCAGTGGGGAGCCACCTGGAGTAGGACACGGTTGCCACTGGATAAGGTAGGTTTTACGTTTTGTCCCCCTACGGTCGTTAAACATGGGAGAGGGTATAAGCTGATCCTAGAACTGTGCCTACAGGAAAATGTCTACCCACAGCATTTACTTTCGATAATCATGGGTTGCATCTACGTCACCCAGTCACGTCATTGTTATCAACGATCTCAAGACGTCTCAGTGACTCCCGAAAGGAGAGTGGTTCCCCCGTCATTCTTAACGGGAGCTAATGACTGTTTTGTCTAAATTACACTTTAGTGGCTTGGAAAGATGATGACATTGCTACAGTAGACAAATAATTAGTAGGAAACAACTGTCATCATTATGATGTTGTCAAATTTACTATATACAGATGTCAATGTTGTCATTAACTAGAAAAGTTTATAAAAAATAAAGAGAACCTCAAGAGAACCTTCTTAACAATATTGTGACACAACATGCAATCCATGAATAGACTAACATTAGCACATGAGAGAGAACCGTTGCAGCATCACCCTTCGAATGTGATCACAACTGATGCCAACCGCCCCATTGTGGAGCTTTGATCCCATCTGGCAACCTCCTGCCATTATCAACACAAAGCTGGAGATCAGAGGCTGGACTCTTAATATCACTGCTCATTTGATCTCGTCATTTGATACAGTTGCGGCCAAATACATTGGCACCCTTGCACCTTTCTTAAATAATTCCCTATTTCTTCTCAAATAAATACACTTTAGGTCTCCACACCTTCTTATTGGATTTTCAACATTCCAGAGCCAATTATATTTTTGCAAACTTAAGTTTACAATTTTAATTAGGAAAATGAAGACAAATGGCATGGACAAAATGATTGGCTCTCCAGGGCTATTACACAGCCTTTGGCCAAGACAACTGCCAATACATGCTTCTTGTAGCCATTGCTGCACCTTTCTACTGGCAATTTGGCCCACTCTTCAGCAGCAAACTGCTCTAATTCTTCAACGTTTGAGGTGTGCATCCACCAACTTCTGTTTACAGCTCTTGCCATGCATAGCTTATGGATGTGATTAAGATCTGCACTCTTCGCTGGCCACTCCAGAACACTCAATTTCTTCTTAAATCATTCCAAGATGCTTTTGATGTGTGTTGGGGGTTGTTGTCCTGCTAGAAGACCCATAACCTTCAACAGAGACACCGTTTTTGGACACTGGATTGAACATTGCACTACACAGTATTATCAAACCTCTGATTGTAGGGAGGGTGATCTTTTCTTTGAATGCTTCATTTGGTTGTTGGTAAACATAGGAAGATGCCACTGCTGTAGGAGACAAGAAAGCTCACCGAAACAAGCCTAAATCCTGGGAAAATTGTTCTGTGGACCATTTAAAAATAAAAAAATTATCTTTAGCAGTACAGATCAGTGCTGTGTTTACTGATGACCAAATGAAACAATCAATGAAAAGAACACCTTCCCTACAATCTAAGATGGAGGAGATTTGATAATGTTGCTTTGCTGCCTCTGGTACTGGGGGCCTTGAATGTGTGCAGTATGAAATCAACTGATTATCAGGGTTCTTGGAGACCAATGTGTCCAGTGTCCAAAAACTGGCTCTCCATTGAAGGTTGTGGGTCTTCCAGCAGGACAATGACACCAAACATATCACAACGCACCCAGGAATGGCTCAAGAAGAGATGCTGGACTGTTCTGGAGTGGCCAGCAATGAGTCCAGATCTGAATCACATCCAAAATCTATGGCGAGAGCTGAAAACTGCAGTTGGTGATGGAGGGCATCCAACAAACATTAAAGAATTAGAGCAGTTTTCTACTGAAAAGTGGGCTAAACTTCCAGTAGAAAGATACAGCAAGCTCATTGATGGCTACATTTTAAATGTTTGTCATTTAGCAGACACTCTGGACGTCTTACAGGAGCAATTGGGGTTAAGTGCCTTGATCAAGGGCACATTGGCAGATTTTTCACCTAGTCGGCTCATGGATTCAAACCAGCAACCTTTTAGTTACTTGCCCAGCGCTCTTAACCGCTAGGCTAACATCCGCTACAGGAAGAGCTTGTTTGCAGTTATCTTGGCAAAAGCCTGTGCAAACAAGCACTAGCTCCAGGTCCAGTACTGCCAAGAATTTTGTCCATGTCATTTGTCTTAGGTTTTTTTTTTATTTTAAGTTAAGGAAAATGTATTTGGTTCTGCAATGTTTAAAATCCAATAACAAGGTGTGGTAACCAATTTTATTTAAACATTTTTTACTTCTTTTAGAATAAATAGGGAATTATTTAAGAAAATATATAAAAAAGATGCCCTTCCACTACAACTGGTAAGGGCATTTCATTCTGCATACATCAAACAGAGTATTTTGATTTGTGTTAGTAAAAGTATTTTTTGGGGGCAGCTGGTGGGGGGTGGGGGTCTATGCAAATGTAGTAATTAATGTGCTTATTTGATATGCAAATAGATTAATCAGGCCGTGTTCCTGCCACCATGCTGTTCCTTCCTGCTGGAGATTTCTCAGGAAGTCTGGGAAGGCTAATTAATAGCAGGGTTCTGGGGGAGGCAAGATTACACGTCACGCACCTACCATCTCTCTATTCCTCTCACTCTTTTTCTATCGTTCTTTTTCTTCCTCTCTCACTTCCTTCATTTCTCGCTCTCTCTTCCTGTCTCTCTCTCTCTCCCCCAATCTCTCACTCCTCTTTTTCTATCGTTCTTTTTCTTCCTCTCTCACTCCCTTCCTTTCTCGCTCTCTCTTCCTGTCTCTCTCTCGCTCTCCCCCCATCACTCTCTCCCCTCTATCTCTCTTTCCCTTTCTCTCAATTCAATGGGCTTTAGTGGCATGGGAAACATGTTTACATTGCCAAAGCAAGTGAAATAGATAAACAAAAGTGTAATAAACAATAGAAAATGTACAGTAAACATTACACTCACAAAAGTTCCAAAGGAATAGAGACATTTCAAATATCAAGTTATGGCTATATAAAGTATTGTAACGATGTGAAATGTACAAAATGGAAAATAAATACGCATAAATATGGGTTGTATTTACAATGGTGTTTGTTCTTCACTGGTTGCCCTTTTCTTGTGGCAACAGGTCACAAATATTGCTGCTGTGATGGCACACTGTGGTATTTCACCCAATAGATATGGGAGTTCATCAAAATTGGATTTGTTTTCAAATTCTTTGTGGGTCTGTGTAATCTGAGGGAAATATGTGTCTCTAATATGGTCATACATTTGCAGGAGGTTAAGTGCAGCTCAGTTCCCATCTCATTTTGTGGGCAGTGTGCCTACGGCAACCTTTCTGCACCATTTTGTGGGCAGTGTGCCTACGGCAACCTTTCTCAATAGCAAGGCTATGCTCTCTGTACATAGTCAAAGCTTTCCTTAATTTTGGCTCAGTCACAGTGGTCATGTATTCTACCACTGTGTACTCTCTGTTTAGGGCCAAATAGCATTCTAGTTTGTTCAGTTTTTTTGTAAATTCTTTCCAATTTGTCAAGTATCTTTTTATTTTCTCATTTGGTTGGTTCTAATTGTGTTGCTGTCCTGGGGCTCTGTGGGGTCTGTTAGTGTTTCTCGCAATCTCTCCAAATATTTACCTTTTACTCTCTACCTCTCTACCTCTCTCTCTCTCTCCACCCCTCTCTCCCCCTCTACATCTCTCTCTCTCCACCCCTCTCCCTACATCTATCTCTCTCTCTCCACCCCTCTCTCCACATCTCTCTTACATCTCTCTTACATCTCTCCCTCTCTCCACATCTCTCTCTCTTTCTCTCCACATCTATCCCTCTCTCCACATCTCTCTCTCCACCCCTCTCTCCACATCTCTCTCTCTCTACATCTCTCCCTCTCTCCACATCTCTCTCTCCACCCCTCTCTCCCTCTCACTCTCTCTTTAAAGTGTCACATCACTGGTGTACTCTGAGACAATAAACTGATCTAAGACCTGTGCCTAGTGCCTACAGGCAACTACTACCAACAGCACATGTCTCCCTCTGCTGTACTGCATCCATATTACATCCATCTAGAGGAAAAGCCAACCAAGCTTCTGCATTCTACACATGAAATTCACCAAATGAACTTCATATCCATGTATGTCTATGTAAACAATTCTGTCTACAATCAAAATGTCAATCTAAATAGGGTCTTGGTGATTTTTTTTTTTTTTTTTACAAATTGCAATGCCACAATACCTGCAAGGATCATATTTGTTGCACTTGCAATATTATTTGTGACCAATAGAGTGCAGAGTGTATTCATAAATGGGTTTTAAAAACGCATCCAAATATAACTGGTCAAAGGTGGCACTCAGGGTGGACAACATGGATATATTAGACTGATCAGTTAAAGTATTTGTTCTGGAACAACCTGTTAATACAATGTTGTTGCTAAAATAATTGCAGTTTAAAGCTACAATGTGTAACCTTTTGGCAGACCCGTCCAAATTCCCATAGAAATGTGAGTTCTAGATTTTTCATTCTCATTAAAAGCAAGTCTAGGAAGCGGTATATCTGTTCTGTGTGCACTATTTCTATGCTCCCTGTTCTGAAGTTTAGTTTTTGCATCTTTTGCTTTCGGTTTTGTACACCAGCTTCAAACAGCTGAAAATACAATATTTTTTATTATGGAAAATATATTTCACAGCAGTTTAAATGGAACAATGATTCTCTACTCAATGATTGCTCGCTTTGGCACATAAACTGAAATTAGGCAAACTATTAAAACTTTAGCAACCTGGAAATGGCGGAGTGATTTCTGCATAGTGTAACTTCAACTACACAGGTATAGGTATAATAGGTATAAAAGCAACCAATGTAGACCCTTGCATGCATATTGAGATAACGCAAACCCGGAATACATTAGCTGACTAACCAATCTAAACAGAGATTGAAAATACAAATCCCTCCCCCAGCCAATTCATTTATGAGGGAATGTTTCTTTGCAGCACTCCTACTTTTACAGTTCTTTTATTTTAATCTGGCCCCTGCGCATTGAAAAACATACAAATAAATGAGGTCCTGAGGAAAGTGACATTTTGAGGATTCTTAGTCGGAATAGACAATTTGCACATTAATCACCCCCACAGTATGCACTTGTGTACCGGACACCCCCACAGTATGCACTGGTGTACCGGACACCCCCCAGTATGCACTGGTGTACCGGACACCCCCACAGTATGCACTGGCGTACCGGACACCCCCACAGTATGCACTGGCGCATGCGGACACCCCCAGTATGCACTGGTGTACCGGACACCCCACAGTATGCACTGGCGTGCGGACACCCCCACAGTATGCACTGGCGCATGCGGACACCCCACAGTATGCACTGGCGTGCGGACACCCCCAGTATGCACTGGCGTGCGGACACCCCCAGTATGCACTGGCGCATGCGGACACCCCACAGTATGCACTGGCGCATCGGACACCCCCACAGTATGCACTGGCGCATGCGGACACTCCCACAGTATGCACTGGCGTGCGGACACCCCCAGTATGCACTGGTGTACCGGACACCCCACAGTATGCACTGGTGTGCGGACACCCCCACAGTATGCACTGGCGCATGCGGACACCCCACAGTATGCACTGGCGCATGCGGACACCCCCACAGTATGCACTGGCGTACCGGACACCCCCACAGTATGCACTGGTGTACCGGACACCCCACAGTATGCACTGGTGTACCGGACACCCCCCCAGTATGCACTGGTGTACCGGACACCCCCACAGTATGCACTGGCGTACCGGACACCCCCACAGTATGCACTGGTGTGCCGGACACCCCACAGTATGCACTGGTGTACCGGACACCCCACAGTATGCACTGGTGTACCGGACACCCCACAGTATGCACTGGCGCATGCGGACACCCCCACAGTATGCACTGGTGTGCGGACACCCCACAGCCCACGCAATGTGTGTGGGAGAGCACTAGCTCTGGGGGCCCATGCGCCTGTAATCAATATCTATTTATTTTTACATTTAATAAATCATGTTGACAGCAACCCTCTAAAAAGTCATTAATACACTTTTTTAATTTCCATATGTACTAGGAAGCTAAGTGTTTGTTTCTTGGGCTTCAGGAATGTGACTGAAAAAGTGTCTCTAACAAATTGAATTGGATTGAAAGTATGGGGATATCGGTGAACAAATGCCGTGGTCAAGGCTACGACGGTGCCAGTTCAATGAGTGAAGCTTCGTCAGGTGTTCAAACATTTAAATCAGACCGAGAGCCTAATGCTACTATAGTTCTTTATGAGTTTTAGATTGGAAAATGTTCTCTCCACAGAATCGACAGTTACATGGATGGTAAAAACAACTTGACTGCCATAGCAACTTCAGAGAAACGGAGTGAAGGGAATGGTGCTTCAAATACAGCAGTTTTGGAACATCTTTAATTGAGCCTCTCATTGTCCTTAATTGTCGGCCTCAACACGTTATGGAAAGAGATGAACTGTATAGGAAGCTCTGGGAACAGGTTGTCTGGATACTGGACAGTCAATAAATTGGCATATGCAAACAGATTACATAATCTTTAGCAGTTTTTGTGGGCTTGAACAAAAAAAAAGCAGTTCGCAATTTCATTCATACTGGGGAACCGGCGTTTGAGCTGTGTGGTTGCAGTATTAACAGTCCCTTATCTCTGGTATGTCTTGGCGCAATGGACATACAGTATAATGCACAATGTCTCAGGAAAGACTGTCTGTCTGCAATACTCAGTAGAGAAAACTGCCGGGCCGCAACCCGGATCTACAGGCCGTGGTGAAAACATTTGCACACAAAAATGCAAAGCAACGCAGTCGCATATGGAAGCTACTGTATTATTTGGCATTAATAGACTGGTTTCATGCACAACAACTTCTTCTCCAAGCTGTGAGAGAGCGCGAGGACGGCTCATGTCATGCAGGTTCAGGTAGGCTATACAAGACAGTTGTATATTTTAAAAATAAATTGGTAGCTGATTAGTATTCTGTTTCATTGAACATTTATTTTACAACAATTGGCAATGTTTGAATTTCCGACTTTAATTACTGAACAAGTAATTACATTATTGCCAACAGCCAGCCAGCAGAGACACATTATTGGCACCAGCCAGCAGACACTGTGTATAGCTTCGTGAAATGTTGAGAAAATGTTGAGAAAATGACCATCAAACAGGCCTACCAATAAACATTTATCCATTAGGTCCAGAGAAACTGCGTTACGCCAGTGACTGTATGCTTAGAACATATTCAAAGCAACTGCAAACAGCCTGCTGTGTGAGGATCATTACCGAAGGCAGAACTCATCTCAATTCTGTTCAAATCAGTAACTGGGCTTCCAGGACAAGGACAAAATATAATTCTACTCACACTGACAGAATGTTTGAAGTAATGCTGTAGGGTTTGTTGACTGATTGTTCTTTGGTTGCATCACTTCAATCGTGCATTCTCTCAGGGCAGAAGGAATGTTCATCTTGCCCCCAAACACAGTCATTGGTTTTGATTAAATACTTGTGAATAACTGAAAATAAAGTATTTCACAAATGCATCTGGCAGCTCACTGCAATACTGACTATACCAGTCTTATCACACTGTAACACAGGTGTAACAATAGGTGGATTCATTGTTTGTTCCGTAACCTGAATGCTTGCAATAGCATGCATAAACCTAACTTTACCCTAAACCTAACTTTACCCTAAACCTAACTACTTACTAGCATGCCTAAACCTAACTTTACCCTAAACCTAACTACTTACTAGCATGCCTAAACCTAACTTTACCCTAAACCTAACTACTTACTAGCATGCCTAACCCTAACCCTAAACCTAACTTTACCCTAAACCTAACTTTACCCTAAACCTGTTGTTTTGTGAATATATTAAGGAAAATATTAAGGTTTCTCAGACTTCGAATTCTGAAAACGTTGTTGTGTGATCAAGCTGGACAATACCCACCTCACTGACATACACTGAGAGTACAAAACATTAGGAACATTATCTTTTCATGAATATAGACTGACCAGGTAATTCCAGGTGAAAGATAAGATCCTGTATTGATGTCACTTGTTAAATCCACTTCAATCAGTGTAGATGAAGGGGAGAAGACAGGTTAAAGAAGGATTTTTAAGCCTTGAGACAAATGAGACATGGATTGTTGATGTGTGCCATTCAAAGTGTGAATGGGCAAGACCAAAGATTTAGGTGCCTTTGAACAGGATTTTGTTTCCCGTGTGTATCAAGGAAGGTGTTCCTAATGTTTTGAACACTCAATGTATATTATACATATTATGTATGTAGTATTATGTGACATATTATGTATGATCCACATATACATAATATGCAAAATAATTAAACAAGTTAATGTGACCAAGTTGCATTTAAAGTATCCTGTCCTGTATCAACATCGGGAGAATAGAAAGAGAAATGGACTGTGTGTGTTGCCTCCAACTCAACATTGATTGCAATGTACATTTCACCTAAAATACATAAAACAATCCAATTCCTCCGACATATAGAAATCAATCGATGCCCCTAACCAAAGGCGGCTAGGGCAAACGGTCATTGTGAGAGGCAACTCCTCCACTTTGATTCTCTCTAACGCTGTAATGATGTCAGCCTGGATTAATCCTGTGCCAGAGTATAGGCTGAAATTGCAGTACATGTGCATTTGAAAAAGCACAGGCCAGTCCTCCATGTGAAAAGCAAGTGATTAAACGTAAAGACATAAAGGCCACGGCAGATCTTGGAAATTACAGAGCGACACATAATGAGGCGCTTTTAAGCAGGCGTCTATGGAAATCAATTAAATATGAAATGCGCTCGGGGGAAAAGATCAACAAAGTGATTACTGATGAAAACACTCCATTTGAAGGCTTGGAGAAGGAAAACATTCCATCAAGGGTTGAATGCTCCTAAAAGAACTTGATAAAGCCACGGAAAACAATAAATATTGTTGGTGTTGTTGCAATAAGAGCATTCCTCCACTCATCTCTCTCTCTCTCTCTCTCTCTCTCTCTCTCTCTCTCTCTCTCTCTCTCTCTCTCTCTCTCTCTCTCTCTCTCTCTCTCTCTCTCTCTCTCTCTCTCTCTCTCTCTCTCTCTCTCTCTCTCTCTCTCTCTCTCTCTCTCTCTCTCTCTCTCTCTCTCTCTCTCTCTCTCTCTCTCTCTCTCTCTCTCTCTCTCTCTCTCTCTCTCTCTCTCTCTCTCTCTCTCTCTCTCTCTCTCTCTCTCTCTCTCTCTCTCTCTCTCTCTCTCTCTCTCTCTCTCTCTCCATCCATCTCTCTCTCAATCTATCCATATATCTCTCTCCATCTCTCTCACTCTATCCATCTCTCTCTCTCTCACTCCATCCATCCATCCATCCATCTCTCTCTCTCTCTCTCAATCTATCCATATATCTCTCTCCATCTCTCTCACTCTATCCATCTCTCGCTCTCACAATCTATCTATCTCTCTCTCTCTCTCTCAATCTATCCATCTATCTCTCTCCATCTCTCTCTCTCTCTGTCTTGCAGTGAATGCTGGGAGTTTTTTGGAGTTTGAGTGTTTGGTTTGAGTGTCCACAGTTTTTATCAAAGTTAGGTTGGAAGAGGACAGAGTTAATTTCCTGGGGTTTGTAAGGTGTGGTGTGCGCGATGGCTTCTCAGCCTAGCGCGGAGGAGATGCTGTCGATACGGCATGGATTCAGGTGTGTTCCAGAGAATGGAGTTAAAGTGGAGGAGGTTCTGCTCGCAGTCGGTGAATAGGTAGGAGCAGAATTTATACATTCCGCTTCCAGAATGAACAAAGCTGTGGTTGAGAGCAAATTTGGTTGGTAGGCTAATTGCTAGTGGAATATTTGTAAGGGGTGTGTTGGTTTCAATTTTTCAACAAGGGTGGTAGATGATTAAATCAGGAAAGAGCTTAGTCGTTTTGGTAAGTTTGCTAGCGCTTTTCGTGTACTGTCGGCAGGTTGGGGAGGGGCTCTACGCAGGGTTTGCCAGCACAGATAGTCTACGGTGTTTTGAGTGTGGGGGCTTGGGGCAATCTCTAGTCATGCCAGAGATTGTGGTGTAGATGAGGCTGGGCCTAGTCATGGCAAGGATGGTGGTGTAGATGAGGCTGGGCCTAGTCATGCCAGAGATTGTGGTGTAGATGAGGCTGGGCCTAGTCAGGCTAGAGATGGTGGGGTAGATGAGGCTGGGCCTAGTCAGGCTAGAGATGGTGGGGTAGATGAGGCTGGGCCTAGTCAGGCTAGAGATGGTGGGGTAGATGAGGCTGGGCCTAGTCAGGCTAGAGATGGTGGGGTAGCTGAGGCTGGGCCTAGTCAGGTTATGCTAGTGGATGAGGAGAGTATAGTGGGGAAGTGTAAGAGACTAGGGGGGGAGGAGGAGGGTGTCAAGCGGAAAAAGAAAAAGGGGGAGAAGAAAGGTGGGAGTGTAGAGGCTGGTGTGGTCAAAGGCACTATGGGACCTATGCCTGGTGCTGGGGGGGAGGCCCTAACCAGAGAAGAAGGGCAGGTGGTCAGGATGGGAGATGGAAATGAGGAAAGTGAGTATGAGGAAGAGGATGATGAGTTTTTCTTTTCAGACTCCTCTTCAATGGGTCCGGAGCTGACAGCCAGTCAAGCAGAGGGGCCAAAGTACACGTTGAGGGAACTGACAAGGTTCCTGAATGAGACCTGCCACCCCAGTATGAGGGTATTTTCTGCATGTGTATTCTTCTTTCAACACTAAACCTACCACTGGTGTGCATGGCCAAAGATCTCTATTTTCGTGTCATCGGACCATAGCCCCGGCTCCAATCCAAGTGCTAATGCTGTTTAGCA
The DNA here is from genome assembly GCA_030435695.1 of Brachymystax lenok tsinlingensis. Lineage (NCBI taxonomy): Eukaryota > Metazoa > Chordata > Actinopteri > Salmoniformes > Salmonidae > Brachymystax > Brachymystax lenok. The sequence continues at coordinate 37,082,758 of CM059815.1, forward strand.
AGCTCCAGGCGTTTACACTTGTTGGTTGCTCACAATAAAGGCATGGATATTTGGAGTCTTGGTGATGGCCCTTTTTGTGACTCCCGAACCACCTTCCTCACTGTGTGGGGACAAGATACACTTGTTTCTCATACCAGGCAAGTTTACCAGTGTTCCAGTGGTTTAAAACTTCTTCATTTTTGCCCTAATAGTGGTAAGTGGTATGTCAATTTTTTTTCATGTTTGGTACCCATTGCCTGATGTATGAAGGTCAACAACCATTTGTCTCTTTTCGTTTGTGAGCTCTCTGACAAAGGGAATTTACATGTGTGTTACATCATTTTTATTCCCTAGTGAAACAGGAAGCATTTGAACTGAGATTAACTTAAAAAAGTAGAATGGTAATGCAGATGTTGTCATTTTGTTTGGTTTTATTTACAAGAATCTTTAGGGGTGACAATAATTCTGACAACTATCTTTTTGAGAAAAAAACATTACTTGTTAAACAAAATCTTTTTCTCTGAGCAATTGAGCAATATGTTTTTTTTTAACATACAACACAGCTCAGTATTTGAATTATATTGAACAAAAATAAAAACACAACATGTAAAGTGTTGGTCCCATGTTTCATGAGCTGCAATAAAAGATCCCAGAAATGTTCCATAGGCACAAAAAGTTTATTTATCTCAAATGTTGTGCACAAATTTGGTTACATCCCTGTTAGTGAGCATTTCTCCTTTGCTAAGATAATCCATCCACCTGACAGGTGTGGCATCTCAAGAAGTTGATTAAACAGCAAAAAGTGTTAAACTAATCAAAATATATTTTATATTTGAGATTCTTCAAAGTAGCCACCCTTTGCCTTGATGACAGCTTCAGGTAGTCACCTGGAATGCATTTCAATTAACTTCTTACGGAGTGGTGGGGCGCTAGCTCCCGACACTACCCGGTGAAATGCAAGGCACCAAATTCAAAATCCAAAAGTTGAATTATTAAACATTCATCAATATACAAGTGTTGCATAGTCATCAAAAGCTCTGCTTCTTGGCAATATCACAGCGTTGTCAGATTTCAAAAAAGGCTTTACGGTGAAAGCACAACATGATTGTTTGAGGGTAGCACCTCCAATATTCTGCATTAGCATAAATTCATAAACCAGTGCGGTTCACACAAACCACATTTCACAGCGAAAACAAATCCATTACCTTTTGAAGAACTTCTGCTGAGGGCTTCCCAAGTGTCCAACGAAGACAATCCATGCTTCTTTTGTTAGAAAAAGTAATTTATTATATCCATAAATCTCCGTTTGGTTGGCGCGTTATGATCATAAAATCCACCGTTGAGTCGCCCATTGAACCGTAAAGAGAACGCGTTCACATTATACCTATACACTTGTCCAAGAACAATCAAACATCATGGATAATGTATCCTTAGGAACACTTTTATGTATATTTACTATAATATTTCAACCGGATTATAAACTGGACGATAGAAAAGGAAAAAACCACAACGCGCGCGAGCCCCGTGAACGTGCTTCCTCTTCTGTTTACATCCGATGACTAGTTCGAAATTCTTCTTCTATTACCATCCAGACAGAGCAACCTAACATCACCAAACACTGTCTAGAGACTGTTGACATCCAGTGGAAGCAATAGGTACTGCAATCTTACTCCCATATATGACTGTTTTCAATAGGGAGGGGTTCAAAATGAGGCAATGTGTCAAAAACACTTTTTCCAGGACAGAAATTCCTCGGGTTTTCGCCTGCTATATCAGTTCTGTTATACTCACAGACAATATTTTAACACTCTTAGAAACTTCAGAGTGTTTCCTATCCAATAGTACTAATTATGTGCATATCCTAGTTTCTGGGCCTGAGTGGCAGGCCTTTTACTTTGGGCACACCAGACTCTCCAAAACCGACACCTCAGCTGCAGCTCCCTAAGAAGTTAAAGTGTTGGGGGTGTACCTGGGCTCGGAGAGGTGGGTCAGGAAGAACTGGGAGGGGCTGTCACAGGCAGTGGTGTCAAGACTGGCCAGGTGGAGGTGGCTCCTGTCCCAAGTGTCATATAGAGGGAAGGTGCTGATAATCAACAACCTGGTGGCATCTTCCCTGTGGCATAAACTGGCTGTCCTCAACCCCACCGCTGGTCTGCTCCCAGACCTGCAACGCAAGCTGGTGGACTTTTTCTGGTCGGGCCATCACTGGCTGAGGGCGGCAGTGTTGTACATGACCGTCCACGAAGGAGGACAAGGCCTGGTGGAACTGGAGAGCAGGGTGGCTGCATTCCGACTAAAGGCGGTGCAGAGACTGCTGTACCATACTGATGTTGGCTGGAGGGAACCAGCATGCGTGCTGCTGAGGAGAGCCGGTGGATTAGGGTTGGACCGGCAGCTGTTCCTCATGAAGCTGGAGAGGATGAGTACAGCAGGTCTCTCAGACTTTTACACCGCAGTGCTGAGGGCCTGGAAGCTGCTGAGGCCCACACGTGAAGGGGGTGTAGAGCCTGGACTGTGGGTGTGGGAGGAGCCTGTGGGAGGAGCCTATCTTCCACAACCCAGTCATCCCTTTGAGATCGGTTCAGTCGGCCACCCTGCAGAGGCGACTGATGGCAGCGGGTTTACTAAGGCTGGGTGACCTGCGACTGCTGGGAGAGGAAGGGTGGAAAACCCTGCAAGTCCTGGCACAACAAACAGGAATAACGTCTCTTAGGCTGCTGGAGAGATTCCTGGAGGAGGTCCAGGAGGCACTGTTGGAGCCGGTTAGGGGGGTGTTTGAGAGGCCAAAGGGGAGGGGCCACCAATGTTTCCGCCACTGCAGGTGACGGCAGAGACTGGGGACTGGCAAGGGGGTCTGGAGGACTTGTTGGACTTTAACACTCCGAGCCTGGGGGAGTTTGAAGGGGTGGGAGGTAAAGCCCTCTACAACCTCTGCGTTAAGGTAAGGAACATTAGGAGCCTAACAGGGGTGAAAGCACATCAGTGGCAGGGGGTATGTGGGGCGGAGACTATGGTAGGTTTTAGATGGAGGGGGCTCTACAAACCACCAGTACCAAAGAGGTCAGGGGACCTCCAGTGGAGGGTTCTTCATGGAGCCTTGGCCACTAACAGCTGGTTGGTACGGGTTGAACCAGGAATCGGGCAGGGGTGTCCTTTCTTTGTTATGAATGAAACTGTGATTCATGTGTTTTCTGTGTGCGCCAGGTTAATGCCAATAATGTCTCTGTTGGGGGTGGTTTTTACTGTTGGGATGTTTATAATGGGGTACAGGTATTCGAAAAATGAGAAGGAAAAATGTGTTTTGTTGAATTTTCTGTTTGCTCAGGCGAAGTTGGCTATTTGGCTAACAAGGAGGAACAGGGTCAAAGGTGGGGGGATAACAGACCCTTTACTAGTATTTAATGGGATGGTCTCTGCGCGCCTTAGGGTAGAATTTTAGTTTTATTGAATGATAAAAAGTGTGGAGATGTTTCAGGAGATATGGTGTATTGGGGAGGCTGTCTGTATAGTTGGGGAATATGTTTTGGAAATACGGTTGTAGAAGTGGTAAGGTTTTTTGGTTATTGTGATGTGTGGGTTTGTTTTGTATTGTGTGGTATAGGGAAAGGTGACTATGGTGCATGTATGCAGTACAGGAAGTCTCTCTCTCTCTCTCTCTCTCTCTCTCTCTCAAGCCCTCAAATCCAGGGGTGCCGCTTCTGCATGTGCTTACAGAAGAATAGGGAACTTCTGAGAGCCTCAGTCTTCTTTGGAGATTCGATGCTATGTTCATGTCTGACAATGAAGACATGAAAAGGGCCACCTGACAGAGCCTAGTCTTGGACCTAACCCGAACCCTAACAGAGGGCCTAGTCTTGGCACTAACCCGAACCCTAACAGAGGGCATATCTTCTCCAGTAGTCCACTTTCTCTGGTCAGCTCATATTTTCTCCAGTAGTTCGCTTCCTCTGGTGAGCTCATATCTTCTCCAGTAGTCCACTTCCTCTGGGGCACATAAAGTACAGGCACACCGCAAGAGCATCCATCCGTGCACAGAGAGGAAGTGTACAAAGCACACACATATATTACACACATTACACACACAGACACATTCATCTCTCAGGTTTCTCTCTCTCTATTTTCCTCTTAAACACGTAATGGGGTGCTTTTAAGAGGATGTCAACAGGAATCAATTATATATGAAATGCGAAGACATTACACACACTCACTCATGCACAAACACACACACACACACAGAGAATAACAAACAAACCCACACTTGCACATGGTATTATCACTAGATGAGCTAAATGTAGTGCCTGGGGGTACAGTACAGGAGAGGCTAAGGCCTAATCCTTAAGGAGAGTCAGAGTGAACAAGCTGTCTGCTCTAATGAGAGTCTATGGCCACACTGCCACAGGGTCGATGATGGCTTTTCTGGAGCAAGGCCTCAGGAAGGCTACCTCAACTCCTTGGCAAAGCATTCCTTTTCAAGCTTCATCACTATTTATATTCACAACTTCTGCACTGTCGTGAGGAATTACCAGGGGCCAAAAGGTATTTCTGTATTTTGGTCAGGTGAAATTAAGTCACACAGCAAGAAAGCACCAAGAGCAATGGGACTGTGGACTGGTGTTGTCCAATAGGGTATACATGTGAGAATGCCATTATTTCTTAAGCTATAGTTCTACATAAAAACCCTTTGTATGTGGTTCTGTAAATATAACGCATTCACCTGATTTCCAATGAAGACTACACAACCTTAGGCTAAGGGATAGGCAAGTAGAATGGTGACTGACCAGCGTTACAGTATTACAGTCCAAACACACACAACTATACATTACACCCAACAAACCTGCTCAGGGGAAAGAAAACACTAAAGTGGCACAATTTACACAGCTAAAACCCCAACATCTTCTGTGTTGATAAAGACAAGCATTGGAGTAACAAAGACAAGTGGCATTTTTATATTTTCAACACAAGTCGTCTTAATGTAATCTGCATTGGAAATCAGGCCTGAACAAAAAAATGAACTGCTCAAATGTTCCGTTTTCCCTGATTCGTTTTATTACTGGTTTTAATAGGTATGATAGGTGTATTACTGTAAGTCACTAGATGAATGCATGGCCAGAGCATTGGCCAGAGCCAAGGCATTCTGCTCTAGATGAAAGCATGGCCAGAGCCAAGGCATTCTGCTCGAGATGAATGCATGGCCAGAGCATGGCCAGAGGCAAGGCATTCTGCTCTAGATTAATGCATGGCCAGAGCCAAGGCATTCTGCTCTAGATGAATGCATGGCCAGAGCATTGGCCAGAGGCAAGGCATTCTGCTCTAGATGAATGCATGGCCAGAGCATTGGCCAGAGCCAAGGCATTCTGCTCTAGATGAATGCATGGCCAGAGCATTGGCCAGAGCCAAGGCATTCTGCTCTAGATGAATGCATGACCAGAGCATGGCCAGATGCAAGGCATTCTGTTCTCTGGGAGTCTGATTGCACAGCAGATACACAACCCAGTTTAGTGGAAGCCTGTACAGAAGCCATTCGTTTCCTGAGACGGTCCATGGGTGTTACCATATCACAACCTCGTCCTGTCTCTCTCCTTTACTGGTGGTGTGGGATTGACCTTTAATGTAGAGGGGTTGAGGACGCACAGAGAGAGGGGGGAAAAGATAGAGACCCAGAGGGGTTTAGGGAAGGGAAGCCACAAAAAAATTAACAGCTGGATAGGGAAGGAATAGAAAGATAATGAGAGAAAGGTAGAGAGGTAGACTCACTGTCTGTTCAACTGAAAGGTAGAGAGGTAGACTCATTGTCTGTTCAACTGAAAGGTAGAGAGGTAGACTCACTGCATGTTAAACTGTGAGCGAGGGCCTCCCAACGTCAATAAAAGTGCAAGCAGGGCACAGAATATATAAGGGAGGGAGAGACAGAGAGTGATGTTGGTAAGTCAAAGAGACAAACCAACACAAAGAGAGAGCACTGCAAAAAATGTCCATCTTTTTAATATTGTATTGTTTGAGTCGATTTCGCTTTGTTTTGAGTTGCCCAGCAAATGCATCAAGACCATTTGTCTTGTATCAAGATATTTTGACTTGTATCAGGCCTTTTTAAAGGTGCACTACGCAGAAATTGCTGCGCCATTTCCAGGTTGATAAAATGAGTTTGCCTAATTTCAGTTTATATGACAAAACAAGCAGGTATAGTGTAGAGAATCATTGTACCATTTAAACCTCTGTGAAATATAGTTCCCATAACCCACAATATTGTATTTTCTGCTGTTTGAAGCTGGTGTACAAAACCGAAAGTAAAAGAAAACGAAACTTACAAGCATTGAAATAGCGCACATATAACAGAGCTGCCTCATCTTAGACTTGCTTTCAATGAAATGAGAATGACAGATGTATACTTCACATTTTTATGTGAATTTGGTCAAGTCGCCCAGAAAGTTACATATTGAAGCTTTAAGGATAAAATAAGCAAAATGATCTGCCAGTGCAGTATCTTGGTAAGACGTCTTATTAAGATAAAGATTATTATTTCAAGGTTGCATTTTTGGTTAAGTGAACTCAACTTAAAAAAAGTTATTTTGACTTCATTATCTCAAAACAAGATTACACATATTTTTTTGCAGTGAAAGACGAGACCTGAGAGACGGAGAGAGAGAAAGGACCTGAGAGACAGAGAGAGAGAAAGGACCTGAGAGACAGAGAGAGAGAAAGGACCTGAGAGACAGAGAGAGAGAAAGGACCTGAGAGACAGAGAGAGAGAAAGGACCTGAGAGACAGAGAGAGAGAAAGGACCTGAGAGACAGAGAGAGAGAAAGGACCTGAGAGACAGAGAGAGAGAAAGGACCTGAGAGACAGAGAGAGAAAGGACCTGAGAGACAGAGAAAGGACCTGAGACAGAGAGAGAAAGGACCTGAGAGACAGAGAGAGAGAAAGGACCTGAGAGACAGAGAGAGAGAAAGGACCTGAGAGACAGAGAGAGAGAAAGGACCTGAGAGACAGAGAGAGAAAGGACCTGAGAGACAGAGAGAGAAAGGACCCGAGAGACAGAGAGAGAAAGGACCCGAGAGACAGAGAGAGAGAAAGGACCTGAGAGACAGAGAGAGAAAGGACCTGAGAGACAGAGAGAGAAAGGACCTGAGAGACAGAGAGAGAAAGGACCTGAGAGACAGAGAGCGAAAGGACCTGAGAGACAGAGAGCGAAAGGACCTGAGAGACAGAGAGAGAGAAAGGACCTGAGAGACGGAGAGAGAGAAAGGACCTGAGAGACAGAGAAAGGACCTGAGAGAAGGTGAGAGAGAAAGGACCCGAGAAAGGACCTGAGAGACAGAGAAAGGACCTGAGAAAAGGAGAGAGAGAAAGGACCCGAGAGACCGAGAGAGAGAAAGGACAAGAGAAAAGGAGAGAGAAAGGACCTGAGAGACAGAGAGAGAGAAAGGACCTGAGAGAAGGAGAGAGAGAAAGATTTCAAACCAGTATGCTTTATAGCATTACATTTGCAATTAACTAGAGGCCATGTCACATGTACATAGCTTGCAGGGAAACATGAGCCCTGCATATTGATTTATTCTCAGTTTGAAACTCACAATAAAGATAAAAAACGATTCACAATTAGTGTAAAAAGATTTCCAGATACCAACAGTAGAAATTGAGGAGGTGGCATGGAATATCGAAGACCACGCCCACATCTACAATAACAACCAATAGAACATGATTCATGTTGACACTTTCCTCGTGTTATATGACACTTACCTAACTCCTAATGACTCATTGTTTACCATTGTCAGATAGGCTGCAGCAATAATACTGCATATTACTGCCAAAATAAAGACAGCAGATGAGCTCAGACATAATAGCCTCAGAATACAGTGAGGGGGGGTGTATGTGTCAGGATAGTCTGTGGGTGTATGTGTCAGAATAGTCTGTGGGTGTATGTGTCAGGATAGTCTGTGGGTGTATGTGTCAGGATAGTCTGTGGGTGTATGTGTCAGGATAGTCTGTGGGTGTATGTGTCAGGATAGTCTGTGGGTGTATGTGTCAGGATAGTCTGTGGGTGTATGTGTCAGGATAGTCTGTGGGTGTATGTGTCAGGATAGTCTGTGGGTGTATGTGTCAGGATAGTCTGTGGGTGTATGTGTCAGGATAGTCTGTGGGTGTATGTGTCAGGATAGTCTGTGGGTGTGAGATATTCTTCATCAGTCGAAGCTTTCCAACACAATGTAGACGTGTTAAATCTGTCACTCTCTCTTTCCCATCTCCAAAATAGGCTGTTGCAAGAAAAACAACTTCCATGTCTATTTTGGGGTCCAAATAAATAGTCAGAGTTGACGTCAATCTGTCATTCTGTATGTGCCATTACTGTATATCAAAACAAGGTCCTCCACAAGGCAAAAAACTAAATTGCTCTTGACATTTCGCTCTTAGCCTTCTCCACTTCCGACAAAATGTCAGCCTCTATCCACTAGCTGCAGTCCAAAAAGACAAACAGAGAACAGAACTCATTTACCAAACACAATTGTTTGGATGAACAGTACTTGGAGCTGAAATTAAGCACGTTTGTAAACATTTTCATAATCAGGATTTACTTTTGTTAATCAAATGCTATTCTAGTGCTAATGTTAATTGTGGCTTTCATAAGTCATTCACTGCTCATGCACATTGTCGTTTAATCACTATTCTAATCATGATACAGTTATGTTCTACTCAGGTGCGTATGGATAAAACGTCTGTTTTCTTCTATAGACAGTATTGATTATGTTTCATTCACATTTATGATGCTGAATGACACCTTTCCCAAAAGAGAATTACAAAGTACTCTACCTAATCTCTAAAACTAATCTACCTAATCTCTAAAACTACTCTACCTAATCTCTAAAACTATTCTACCTAATCTCTAAAACTATTCTACCTAATCTCTAAAACCACTCTACCTAATCTCTAAAACTACTCTACCTACTCTATAAAACTACTCTACCTAATCTATAAAACTACTCTACCTAATCTATAAAACTACTCTACCTAATCTCTAAAACGACCTAATATCTAAAATGTCAAACAGGTAGAGTAAGTGTGCTTGTGCTGACAGTATTCTTTCTTTGCGCCAATTGCATCTCTTTATCTTTAGTCATATTTATACAGTGGGTCAAATAAGTTTCCAAATACAAATTACAAGATCGATCTTTCTCCCAAACACAAAGTTTATGGCAGTACAATTAATGAAGTTATGGCAGCGTAGCCAGCTTTCACTGCTCCCACTGTCACGAAAAATAATGACACACCAGAGACTGTCTGCCACGTATTCTTAATGGGTAGGGAGGAAGTCATCGCTTCCAGGAGCTTCAAATCCCCAACGGTATGATATTTCAGCCAACGACACCAGGCAGTATAGCGGCGTGGCCACTATCCGCGCCATCGATTGGTTGAGGGAACAGATATGTAGGAAGTGAGATTCCTCCAACAAGGGAACTTTGTAACTCTCCAGATGGAACATTCTGTTTTAAATATTCTGTATCTCCCACCATGCAGAACAGGGGGTCTAAAACTAACCAGACAAAAACAGACATCCTTCATCTACAGGATGATCAAGTCAATGTTGTTTGAAGGATGGCAAAAAATATTTCATTTGTATTAAAGCATTTACTACCTTGGCATTTCAAGCATCCTGTCTAGCGTGTGTACTTGTACATCAAGCTGCCTCACGCTGCAGAAAAAGGAGATTGGCTTCTGCTCTATGGTCCATTCTGACTCGGACAAGGCTTACTTACTTAAAGGGAAATTATTAAAATGTAGCGAAATGATCAGAACACCAATGCATTGCAACACAGGGCCTTCATCAGCACAGCAGAAAGACCTTTACGTGTAAGCAATCTTTATTATTTTCTTCTTGGTGTCCAAAAAATACATTACAAACATACTACTCTCTCTCCTATAATAACCCTCATTATTTCAACATTAAATTCCACTTATTCCACACCACAAGGTCATAGGCCTCTCCTGCAGACCCTTAAGGGCTGGACCTCTGTCCTGTGTTATTATGATGGAGTGAAAACACTGAGTACATACTAATTTAATAAACGAGAGACATCGGAGGAGAATGCATCCCTTAGCACAAAAGCATTACCATAATGTGAGTGCTTAATGAGTGAGACACTCTATTGTTCCAGACCTTATGGTTGTGGGGGTGTGATGACGGGAAAAGCATGACAATAAACAATCTTAACAGCAAAAAATCACTAATTGCAGTAAAGTGCTCGGATAGAAGTGAGGCATCTTAGAATTAAGACAATTATGACTTGTGGAGGGCTCTAAAGCATGCTCTCGTCACAAAAAGCAACTAGGCTTTTATGGACTTATCTGTGGGAGTAAGAATGATGCTGTGTGTATCACTATGACAGGCAGAAAGAGACAGAAAGAGGGAGAGAGAGAGAGAGAGAGAGAGAGAGAGAGAGAGAGAGGAGAGAGAGAGAGAGCGAGCGCAAGAGAGAGCGAGCGCAAGAGAGAGGGGAGGAGAGTGAGAGTGAGAGAGAGAGAGAGAGAGAGAGAGAGAGAGATAAATAAGGTGGGTGGCAGATTGGGAGTCCTAAAGGACGAAAGGCTGGAGAAGAGAGAAAGATGGACAGAGACGATGATAAAGACTGAGTACAGACAAGGGCAGAAAGAGGAGGACAGAAATATAGAGTGGAAGAGAGAAAGAGAGGAAAAGAGTGGGGAAAGGTTGCCGGAGAGATGAACGTTTACAACATGAAAAGAAAAGGAGAGAGAGAAAAATGACATCAAAGATATATGCTGAAAGCAGAGAGAAACAGAGATAGAAGGGAAGGAGGGAGAACCATCCAAAGAACAGATCCTGCCAATAGATAGACAAGCCGTACTTCTTTACCTCAGGCTTTTACAGAGTAAGCATTCCCACCAAAATGTGATATTTCATTTTTGCTTATGTGCATCTTCCTATTACACTGCACCTGTACAGCTGAGAAAATCTAAGATTATCACTTCTCTACATTCCTCCTGTAATGGTGTGAGGGAGGAAGTGTGGTGTGTGTGTGTGTGTGTGGGTGGGGGTATGGTATGGTGATTGGGTGCATTGCTGACAATGCACCCATTGATTCTACAGCCATTATTTCCATAGCTGCTCAAGCTGTAATATACTGTCAGAATCTGAGAGTAAGCCTATTTCTTGGTGAGGAGATCTCTGACATTGAAATAACCTTATTTTGATTGTGATTGTCACATTTGGTTTTCATAGCTTAGCATTGACCCAGTACTTTACTCACTCACTCAGAAATTGCTCAGTAATATCAAATGTATCAACCCCACCCCCTCCCCTCCCCCCCACACACACACACACACACATACACACATTACAAAAAAAAAAAAAAAAAATTATCCAAAGACAAACAATCATCTTCAATCGCTTTCATGAACATTCGTGGTCAGTGAAGCTAAGGCAGCCGTCAGAACATTGTGATACAATCTGCTTGGAAACTGTCTTCCCACTGGGCACAGACGTCAATTCAACGTCTATTCCACGTTGGTTCAACATACTTTAATTGACATGACTTGGAAACAAGGTTGATCCAACCAGTGTGTGGCCAGTGGGTTATAGTTGTTTTCAGGGATGAAATGAACTCATTCATTTGGTTGGACTGAGGCATGGCAGGGGTTAATCACCTTGGCATTTCTAAGGAATCTGTGAGCGATCTGTGTGGAGCTGGTATTAGGAGTCAGGCGCAGGACAGCAGAATATAGTGAACAACATATTTTAATCCGAAAATATGCGAAAACAGGAATAATATACATGAGCACCTAGCCCAACACAACAGACCGAACTCTACAAACAATCACAAAGACATGGGGGGGAACAGCGGGTTAAATAAGGAACATGTAATTAAGTGATTGGAAACCAGGTGTGTGTGATGAAGACAAAACAAACGGAAAAATGAAAAGTGGATCGGTGGTTGCTAGAAGACAGGTGACGTCAACCGCTGAAACCCTCCCGAACAAGGAGAGGGACCAACTTCGGCTGAAGTCGTGACAGAATCGTTACGGAGCAATTCAATCAACTAATGTAATGTGCGCCATTTTGGACAAAATATAAAACACAATTGTACAGTAAGAAGGGTTGTTAGGCACATCCTCCTTCAACTGAAACAAATGAATGACAACCAAGGTACTGTATGAGAGAAATCTATGGTGTGGCTTTATAAACGCTCCTTCCACAATGCATGTCCAGTATTTCAGTAATTTGTCTTTGTCCAATTCAGAAACCGCAGCTAATGCAAGATTCAAGCTATAATTTTCCGGGATGGCATTACTGTAACTGAGCTCTTACAAACAAATCCATGCGCCTGAAGGATAGCCCTGAAATTGTTAAGGAATATAATGCCTACAAATGGATGATATGCCTGCCAAATACTTTTGAAATTATTTATCCAGGCAAAACCAAGCTCTAGGTCCATCTTACTGGCTACATCTTTCAGCTTCCCACACAAACCGTATTGAGGGTATAGTTGCTAGAACACCATTTAAGGCATCTACAATGGACAATAGTTACATATGCCTGGTAAGCCAGAAAAACCGGTCTCAAGACACTAACCTGCATAACCAATCGCCAGAGAGTTCACTGTCCATAACACTATACAGTAATTGCCAACTCCCCAAAATTTTAAGGAGGCTTTGAAAATCAAAGGGCCCTTCGACAAATGCTTCCAATGTCAGCATAAACAAACACATCCTTAAAACCTTTAATTGCAGTGGGATAAATCATGGTCACACAGTGTTTCTTGGAAGTCTTAAACAAATCTACTTTGAAATAAAAGTATTCCCCTCTATCACGTGGTTAAGGGCTTAAAAAAAGAAACACCTGTACCATATCAGATATGGAGTTGAAATGTATTCCATTTTGAGTTGGCATGCCAATATTACACTTTATATACATATCAAAACCGTTTGACATAGAAACACCGGATTCTCTGCAGGGTTTTTGAAAGTATGTTTATTCATTATGAAAAGTATGAATAATTATGAATAACATTCCACCACTAGGTCATTTGACTGCAGGAAAGGGCTACAACGTTTTTCCTCGCACACATTAACCGACTCCATGTGGCGTTGCAACACACCATCACAGATTATCGTGAAATAGGCAAATGAATTATTCAAAATTCGTGACAGACACACGAAAAAGAAAATGTTTCGTGTCCACCACACGATTATCTTCATAACGCATTAGTGTCCAATACACGATTTTCATCATAACGAATTACAATTTGTTGTGGCTAACGTTACCTAGGTTAGATGGTGGCTAACGTTAGCTTGGCTAGGGGTTAAGGTTAGGGGTTATGGTTAGGGTTAGGTTACATGCTAGCTAAGAAGTTTAACTGCCCCTAAAAACCAAAGTTTAATTTAGAAAAGAGCCTATGTGGCATCGATATGAGTCAGAAACTTTTATTCTACTGTCAAAATGACTACAAAGTGTGATTATGATAATTTAAGTCAAAGTCAGTCTCGTCCAAAACTGAGTTTTGTGAGACTTGTGGTCTTGACTGTGTCACAATGTAAGTGAAGGTTGGGTTTGTTTCAATCCTACCCACACTTAAAAACCTCAAACCAACTACAAATTGTTGAAATTCATAAACAAATACTGAAAGCATTTAATGAGAAAAACTAAAAGATGTGCAACATAAAAATATTGTCTTATTTACATTGTGTAATTTATTGACGGTCCTTAACTAGACCCGGAGGCTATCCAAAGTCAAACCAACTTTGCCAAGGTCGCACACCATCCTAAGCTAATTGGCTAAATCATTTTGGCTAACTCTTGTCACCTGCGAACATACACACGAGACACCAACATCAAACCACACTCCTCACGTTTGTATACTGTCATAGCTGCTAGCATTTCTTAATGAACCAAATATAAAACGAGGTCAAATCAGGAAGTGCTGTCGCCCTTTAAAGGGGTTCAGGTTAGCTAATATTCTAGTTGAGTAGTTAGAAAGTAGTAAGTAGTTGGAAAGGTGCTAATTAGCTAAAATTATAAAGTTGTTCATCATATGATTCGAACGTTTGGGTTGCTAGACCCATCCTCCCCAAACAAACTCCCTCCTATCGTTTCTGTCTTAAGTAACCTACTGCCTTCATCTGTGATTGCAAAGCACTGTATACAAAATCGTGTGGTGTCTGTCATGAATTTCGCACAAGTAATTTGTGTCTATTTCGCGATCATTTGTGAAAGTGGGTTGGGACATGACAGAACTGGAAACACTCTATGCTAAATCAATGCAAAACACTCTAAGACAAATTGGCTCTACAGTTCGTCTTAAATAATGTTCCAATGTAAGAGGAGTAATGTTGGCCTGCGAGTGTGAATTCATCCACGGGATGCAATTTATTACCGACACCAAGAGCTAGCAGAATAATTTAGTCTGTAGGGGAATAGTGAGGGTGCAAAACCCTGTCCCCTTCAAAGAGTGGAATGCAGTCAGTGCAAGTTTCCTCTATCAAGAAACTGCTACGGAAAGCACATGCAGCACAGCGGCAATACAACAAAGGAACTGCTGCATTAGTTAGGCTCTGAGAGTGAACTTCCTCCAAGCTGCCTAATCAAATGCATTACACACAACATGGCATCTGTTCTGCTGCAGCCCTACCCTAGTGGATTCACATTTAGAGAGCCAAACCAAAATAAATATGCCTAAGTGATGCAGAGAGGATGATGCTTAATTATTCAGCCAACTTGTAGGCTACCTTTTAAGATCCTGAAGCAAAGGAAGATCTTTTAGTACAGTTCTCAAAGCTTCATTGCATCTGCAATGTTCAACCAGGAGTGTAAACATGTTTCAAATATCAAATATCAAGCTTGGAAAGTGGATTACGTCACAATCTGTAAAATGTAACTACTGGAAACACCTCGTCATTTGGAGACTAAAAAGTGTAATGGTAGCTAGAAAATGAATGTAGAATTAGTTGCTAACTTGGCCAACTGTGGGGCAAAACAAATAACATATTAAAAGGAAGTTAGCTACCACAAAGCTATTGGCTAGCAAACATAACACTGCCTCCAAAACTGATAAGATTGCCAGTTCCTGTTTACTTTTTCACATTTGAGACATCTCCAGTTTCAAAGCGCATTGAAGTCCCAATTACTGAATCTTCTGTCACATAGCATGTGGGCAACAAACTCAAAAGCTTCAGCTCTCAAGGTTAACACACTACAAGCTGTACCAAAAGCTCTGGTACCGAGTCAGTGTGCAGGGGTACAGGCTAGTTGAGGTAATCTGTACATGTAGGTAGGGACGAAGTGACTATGCATAGGTAACAAACAAACAGCAAGAAGCAGCAGTGTACAAGAGGGGGGGTGGGTCAATGTAAATTGTCAGATGGCGATTTTTATGAATTGTTCAGCAGTCTTATTGTCTTGGGGTAGAAGCTGTTGAGGAGCCTTTTGGTCCTAGACTTGGCGCTCCGGTACCGCTTGCCGTGCGGTAGCAGAGAAAACAGTCTATAACTTGGGAACTGGGCTTTCCTCTGACACCGCCTATTATATAGGTCCTGGATGGCAGGAAGCTTAGCCCCAGTGATGTACTGGGCCGTTCGCACTACCCTCTGTAGCAGCTTACGGTCAGATGACGAGCAGTTGCCATACCAGGCGGTGATGCAACCGGTCAGGATGCTCTCGCTGGTGCAGCTGTAGAACCTTTTGAGGATCTGGGGACCCATGCCAAATCTTTTCAGTCTCCCGAGGGGGAAAAGGTTTTTTCGTGCCCTCTTCACGACTATCTTGGTATGTTTGGACCATGATAGTTTGTTGGTGATGTGGACTCCAAGGAACTTGAAACCTGCTCCACTATAGCCCTTACCACCTGGGGGCAGTCCGTCAGGAAGTCCAGGATCCAGTTGCAGAGGGAGGTGTTAAGTCCCCAGAGTCCTTAGCTTAGCCTTACCTCTTCCAAGAGTCCAATGGTTGCTTAGCTGTACCTCTTCCTCCCGCTTTAGCTCACACCAAGACTAGAACCCGGGACCTCTGCCTCACAAACACACATGACGCCCTCCTGAAACAAATGTTCTAACCAGTTGTGCTAGTGAAAAAGGCCCAATTCGGCAGTGCAAGTGGCAACATTTTTACAAATCCCCATCTGCTACAGTAGCGCCATCCAACGTCTGACACCAATACAGCTAATTTGGAGGTTTGCGACTGCAAAAGATCACAGCTCGTAAGGCTAGGACACTATAATCTGTACCATAAATCAAGACCGTAAAGTGCTTTAGTAAATCTTTTTGAACGGGTCACAAGGACAAACAAGTATTCAGACCCCTTTACTTTTTCCACATTTTGTTACGTTACAGCCTTATCCTAAAATGTATTAAATAGTTTTTTCCCCACATCAATCTACACACAATACCCCATAATAATGGGTGTCCTGACTCTCTGAGGTCATTAAAGATCCCATGGCACTTATCGTAAGAGTAGGGGTGTTAACCCCGGTGTCCTGGCTAAATTTCCAAGCTGTCCCTCATACCATCACGGTCACCTAATCATCCCCACCTTACAATTGGCTCATTCATCCCCCTCCTCTCCCCTGTAACTATTCCCCAGGTCGTTGCTGTAAATGAGAACATGTTCTCAGTCAACTTTCCTGGTAAAATAAAGGTAAAATAAATGAATAAAGAAAAATGACAAAGCAAAAACAGGATTAGACATTTTTGCAAATGTATAAAAAAAAAAAATGAAATAATACATTTACATAAGTATTCAGACCCTTTACTCAGTACTTTGTTGAAGCACCTTTGGCAGTGATTGTATATTTGGGGAGTTTCTTCCATTATTCTCTGCAGATCCTCTCAAACTGTCAGGTTAGATAGGGAGCGTTGCTGCACAGCTATTTTGAGGTCTCTCCAGAGATGTTCGATCGGGTTCAAGTCCGGGCTCTGGCTGGACGACTCAAGGACATTCGGAGACTTGTCCCAAAGCCACTCCTGTGTTGTCTTGGCTTCGTGCTTAGGGTCGTTGTCCTGTTGGAAGTTGACCCTTCGACCCAGTCTGAGGTCCTGAGCGCTCTGGAGCAGGTTTTCATCAAGGATCTCTCTGGCACTTTGTTCTGTTCATCTTTGCCTTGATCCTGACTAGTTTCCCAGTCCCTGCCGCTGAAAAACATCCCCACAGCATGATGCTGCCACCCCCATGCTTCACCGAAGGGATGGTGTCAGGTTTCCGCCAGACATAACGCTTGGCATTCATGCCAAAGAGTTTAATCTTGGATTCATCAGACCAGATAATCTTGTTTGTCATGGTCTAAGAGTCCTTTAGGTGCCTTTTGGCAAACTCCAAGCAGACTGTCATGTGCCTTTTTCTGAGGAGTGACGTCCGTCTGGCTACATTACCATAAAGGTCTGATTGGTGGAGTGCTGCAGAGATGGTTGTCCTTCTGTAATTTTCTCCCATCTCCACAGAGGAACTCTGGAGCTCTGTCAGAGTAACAATTGGGTTCTTGGTCACCTCCCCGACCAAGGCCTTTCTCCTCCGATTGCTCAGTTTGGCCTGGCGGCCAACTCTAGGAAGAGTCTTGGTGATTCCAAACTTCTTCCATTTAAGGATAATGGAGGCCACTGTGTTCTTGGGGACCTTCAATGCTGTAGAAATGTTTTGGTACCCTTCCCCAGATCTGTGTCTCGACACAATCCTCTATGGACAATTCCTTTGACCTCATGGCTTTCGCTTTTGCAACTGTAGGACCTTATGTAGACAGGTATGTGCCTTTCCAAATCATGTCCAATCAATTGAATTTCCCACAGTTCGACTCCAATCAAGTTGTAGAAACATCTCAATGATGATCAATGGAAACAGGATGCACCTGAGCTTAATTTCAAGTCTCATAGCAAAGAGAGTCTGAAATACGTACATTTTTACATTTGCTAAAATTTCTAAAAACCTGTTTTTGTTATGTTATTATGGGGTATTGTGTAGATTGATGAGGAATATATTTTATTTAATACATTTTAGAATAAGGCTGTAATGTAACAAAATGTAGAAAAAGGGAAGGGGTCTGAATACTTTCCGAATGCTCTGTGTATATATATACCCGCATGATTATTTGCATCAAGGGACTTCTCTCCTACAGTGACTGGGCACATCCTTATTCCAGATTCAGAGTGTAGAGCTACTTACACTCCAGGTAAACATTTGGAATGACCCCAAACTGTTGAGGACCAACGCCACAGATGGCTGCAGAGAAGGGCTAGCTATAATGTTTACATCAGTTAGCAGTTGTCCCTAGATTCCCCCCTATCCTCCGACACCACACTTTGTCCTTTTAGGTTCTCAGTTGATCTGAAGGTGAGACTTTGAATCACTTTAAAGGGATATCCATCAACCCTCTGGCAGGCAATCCAATTTCACAGAGAAGCACTCTTTTTTTTTTTACATGCTCAGATTATCCCTCTGTGTGAAAAGCTCTGATACCAGATGAACAAATCAGAAGACACAAATCACAGCCCTTATCTGGGTCTTGAAATGAATACACAAATCAAATAAATAAAATAAAGATGTTGATTCCTCATCAAAAACGGGCATTGGAATGAAACCCTCCGTCTTTCTGGAGTGAAACTATCAGTCTCCCCTCATCTTGATATGCTAACTCAATCTCCAGTCCTCCGTTTATTACATAATTTGCTTTGGGACCATTCAACCACATATTCAGTGAATATGGTAGAAAATACTAATGAATTAGACTTTCATTAAAGGACTAGGCAGGGATGAGTTGGTCCTTCTCATGGTGTATCGTAATGAGTTAGACGTGAGCTTTGACAAGTTTCTGAGACAGTCAAGTAGACGTGAGCTTTGAGAAGTTTCTGAGACAGTCAAGTAGACGTGAGCTTTGAGAAGGTTCTGAGGCAGTCAGGTAGATGTGAGTTTTGAGAAGGTTCTGAGACGGTCAGTGACCAGTGTCGGGTCTAGTCAGCTTCACAGATGACTCATTTTTAACATATTCAATGTCTGTGATCCCATAGTCAAATCATCCAATAACCAGAGTCAACATCTCCCATAACTCATAATACAATGACTGCCATTGTAACAAATATTATCTGAGTGGGCGATACAGTAATGGGGAGCGAGGTCACTCTCTTTTTACTTAAGAACTCAGGTTCTTTTCACTTATTCCAGTGATAGAATATATGGGTGATCTGAATAATTTAGCAAAGAGCCTCGATGTCAAATTAAAAACATGATTAATTAAGGTGGTGACCTTATAAGACATTTAACAGATGCCAGGGTGAATTTAAAAGGTCAATTCTGTGTTGGTTTCTGAGAAACTGATTTTGCCCAGGACGCAGTCGCATCCCGTAATCGACATGGAGCAGGCGTGGAGATAAAGGACGCAGGATATCAGTAATTTCTGGGAAAAGGGGCTAATTATACACATTATAACATACATTTGAATATTGAGGCATTTAAATTTTTTCCAGTTTGTTGAGGGGAAGGCCGTTAACTAACCTCTCCTACCAAAAGTGATTGACAGTTACAGTATAGCCATTGAATAACTTGGATAGTGTGTAGAATTTCCATTAGACCCCCATAATCAGTAGAAATATTAACATGGGCTCTCCCATTAGTCGTAAATATATCAACATTGGTCCGGCCCACAACCATGGTTGTAATAACTTCAGGTGAGTCTTGAAATATAGTGGGCCGGACTCTTTTATGAAAAAGTTGGGACTCAAGATCCCAAGTGCTTCCTAGCGGTCAAAAACCTATATTCCTGGGTTACATCAGGATAATCTACAGTAGTAGAATACATCATTAGCACGAGCACTGCATCCTGTGGAGGAAGATGACATCAAATACACCTGTGGAGTCACTGGCAAAGCCAACGGAATCCTCTCCTATCCCTTGGGAACATTAACTCTGGAGCGAGCACGTCCCCACTTCAACCATAACAATGAAAACAGAATCAGAAAACCCCACATGAAAAAAAAATACAGTATTCACTGTAGTGTATTTGAGGACAGCACTACAGTGAATACAGTAGTATTCGCTTTAGCATTTACTAGAGCCCGACCGATATGTCAGTTCACCGATATTAAATCGGCCGATATTGGCCTTCTAACTCAATATATCGGGGGGCCAGGACCAAGTTTGGGAAACCCTGTTCTACAGTATACTACAGTTTACTATAGAATTCTATAGTGAGTACCATAGCATTCTATTGTAGTATTTTTTCAGGTGGGATTATATCACTTTTTCTATGCCAGGGGGACTGCAAGGTAATAAAATATTGATGCCAATTCCAGAGCTAAGAGAGAGGATAGAATTAATTCCACAATTGAGTTTGACGTTTTGCTAGACTGAAATCAGGTGTAGCCAACATAGTAAGGATATCAAGATTCCATTTCCATTTGATTTAAGTGTCGTATTTCTGTTGATTGGCAAACTGAGATATATATAAGTGATGTTGATGCCATGACAAAGCTATCTTGTAACTCTTTGAAAGGTGTTGGTTTAGTGATAATTTGTCATGATATGACAGTAGAAACATGTACACATACAGTATCAACAAATCTGCAGTAAACACCAAATCAGATCCAGTACAGTGAGCGTGTGATCAGACTTTCAGAACTGAAGATTACAGGTTCTGCTGTGTCCTTGAGTAATACTTTATTAGGTAAGCACACCACCATAGAGAGACATGAGCAAGGCCCCACACACACAAAATATAAGCCTTGTGTGGATTTTGGTTTGTCCCAGAGGGGAACCCTTTTTGGCGCTGGGTAGAACCCTTACAGAGGGTTCTATCTAGAACCCTCTATGTAGGATTCTTCAAAGAACCCCCTGTAGATGGTTCTACCTTGAACCCTCTATGAAGGGTTCTACCAAGAACCATTTTATAATCTAAAAGGTTCTTCCTAGAATCGTCTATAAATGGTTTTACAGAGAACCTGTTTATCTTTAGAGGCTTCTTCCTAGAACCCTCTATGAACGGTTCCACCAGCCTTATTAGCCTTCAACCTTTTATTATGTATGACAATACATTACATATATCATAAGGCCTTTCTTTGAGGGTCTCTTTATACCTTAACACAGTTGTGTTAGGAAACTCATGGTTTACAGGTCACATCCGGCCTGCAAGTCACATTATGCTGGCATACAAAGTGATGTGGAATTCTTATTGGATTCCAGATAGCGCTATGATATCCAACAAGTGGAATTGTTGTTGTTGTCACCCTCAACCTGCATTCAGAATGACTGCCAGGGTAGGGACGATTGAACACTGAGACTACCTCAATAATCTAAAACTGGAACAACCATCTTAGTAATGGGTCCAATAAATCCAATTACTAACAGATTGGATTAGTTTAGAAAACTGTATTTTATTTATTTCCCTGTAGCATAAAATTAATCAACCGATCAAAAACAAATATTACAGTAAAACGAACAATTCTGAAAACCTCCCTGCAATAGAGCATGCTGGGAAATAGTATATATGGTTCTGTAGAACCCTTCTTGCCTTCCAAAAGATCTAAGAACCCTTTCTTCGAAAAATGGTTCTCATGTTGTTAAAGGTTTAGGTAGAACGCCTTCGCCTTACAAAGAACCCTTGTCTTCCAAAAAGGGTTCTTCAGATCAAAATGATTATTGGTAGAACCCTAGCCCTCCGTAAAGAAACCTTTAGGAACCCTTTTTTTACAGAGTGTACTCAGCAACCTTGATGGCTAATAACCAACGAAAATACATTCCAATAAATTCCTTGAAATGACAGAAGAGCAAAAGGGAGTTAAATATCTGCCGACTTCAACAGGCTTCTTTGTGTGGGTTAATTAAAAAAAGGGGAAGAGGAGGCATGCCTCGGCAGCGTAATGGCCTTATTTTCCCCGGCGGCAGAGGGAGGTGGTGTTGTTTTGGTAGGATGATAAAGAGGGTTCTCTCGGTTTAATATAAGGCCAAATGAAAAGTAATTCTGAGCTTTTCAGTCTCACCACCCAAATACCTGACAGGAGCTATAGCTTCCCGAGTGGTAATCCCACTTCACACACACCTAGATTAGGGCCTCAGAAATTAGGATGTTAGTGTCTTTGGTGGTAGCCTGGATCAGAGAAATGTTCTGTGCTGTCTTGATATAAGAAATCGTAGAAGCCGTTTGTCAAGGTGTCGTTAATGGGGTCGTTCTGGCCCAGTTTATGTCAGAGTAAATGAGATGACTGTTGAAATGATGTGCCTCGGTCTCTGCCTCACTGAAGATATCCGCAAACCTGACAAAAGCTGGGCATCTCAGGAGTGGGCGCATGATTAATCCCACTCCCCACGTACAGAGATTAGGAGATTAAGATTTGAACATTTAGGTTTTTATCACAGGCCAGTTTTAATGGACTTCTTAGACTAATAGAGGCACTCTGAACCCTGGTGCCTTAAAAAACGCTGGCTGTGCATTGTCACAATAGCTCATTAAAATGCTGAGAAACGCCCTTCTAACCCCGTGGTTGGTTTGTAAGCTTGCAATACTTGGCTGTAATTAGTTTTCAAGATTTATTGATGTGAATGTTTAAGGCGGGTAAGTACTGAATGCCAACAGTGAATTGTAAAGGATAGGTTAACAGGCGATTGTCATAAATTCTGGAATAATAGGTACCACATTACAAAATACCAGTGGCATAAAGTACTGTGGGGTATTTTTTACAACTTTTACTTTACTACATTCCTAAAAAAAAATTATGTACTTTTTACCCCCTACATTTGACACCCAAAAGTACTCGTTACATTTTCAATGCCTAGCAGGACAGGAAAATGGTCCAATTCAGGCACTTATCAAGAGAACATCCCTGGTCATCCCTACCGCTTCTGATCTGGTGGACTCATTAAACACACATGCTTCATTTGTAAATTATGTTGGAGTGTGCCACTGGCTATCCATAAATAAAAAATTAAAAAATATATAGCAAATGCAGCTGTCTGGTTTGTTTAATAAGGATTTAGAAATGTATATGTTTCCTTTTGATAGTATATTTAAAACAAAATACTTTGAGACTTTTACTCAAGTAGTATTTTACATGGTGACTTTCACTTTTACTTGAGTCATTTTCTATCAAGGTATCTTTACTTTTACTCAAGTATGACAATTGAGTACTTTCTCCACCACTGAAAAATACATTATTTAACATATTAACAACATTGCAATACAGATTCACGTGGTATATGGACAAATGTACAAGGAATATAGACAAATAATCTGAATGTTATCCAAGAAACTCATATTTTACTAAATATGTGCAATTAGCAAAGGGAATACCATTAAACCTATAGTGGGAAGAGTTGAGGTAAGGGCTGTGAGTGAAGAACCATCCTTTCTCCAACTCTGAGCTGGGTCCCAGAGGACAAGTGGTTTGAGGCATCCTCCTCCCGGGCACTGACAGAGCCAACAGAATCGAATCACCAATTAGTCAATCTAGGGCATCCACCACCCGCTAACACCTCTAGCTGAGAGAGTATACTCCCTTTGTGATAGTGGAGAGCCGGAAGGGCATCTGTTTCTGTGAGACAGACATTTCTCAAGCTGTTTCTCCCAACTTTTGTTAAAACTTTTAACAAGTCTAATTTACAAGTGTGTGTGTGGGCAGACCGGAAGGTTTCCATGGGTAACACAACAACCCAGCGGGCAAAACTGGTTGGAATGACATCATGATGAAGTCTTTTGTTTTGTGACATCATGGTCAGGTTGTATACAAGTTGTAAAAATATGTTTTCTAAGCGATAAATACAACTATCTGGTTGTAATCTGTAATCTGAGATAACTAATGATCTTGATCATTAGATCTTTACATCTTTACCAGGAAGTAACAGGTACATTTGGTGTCATTTATTATAATCTGCTCGTATGACATCTACTGAACAAAAACTACTTTTTATAGCTAGAAAACTATGAAGTCATGCTAAATTTTGACACTACTAACATTTTATATGTTATGCTATTATAAACGGCTGGATATGAAAGCCCCCTTGTAAATATAAAAAAACAAACTAATTTATTCTTCCGAGTGTGATGTCATAATCACATCATGTTATTAAAGTGATTCTACTGCCCTCTCAACTGTCAGTCTAATTTCATTACATGGCGACAAGGGAGCAACATTCCAATGTGTCATTGTCATAATAAGAACGTGTGTGCTTGTGTCTCTTTTTCTGTTTATGTGGTTGGGTGTATGACGAGTTCAGGTTTGAAGGCATTGGGTTCAAGGCAATCATAAAAGCTCTCTGCATACCAGATAATGTATGTTTGTAAGCATAACAACATGTCACATACAGTACTGTATATCAACATAACTTGTAAAGCCCATCTGGCATTTAAGCAAAAGTACACAACTCATCTAATTTCTACGCCACGCTACACTCCTCTCCTCCCATCTTCTCCATCTACTGCAATGCTCAGCCCTCTCCAAATGAAAGCAGACAGCCTGTCCCTCTTAAATGTTTGATGAGCAGTGAGCCACATGGGCTGTGTGGCAGGCCACTCAATCTGCTTTGACAACTCTCTAAAATACGTCTCCCAAGGGACTGGGGTGGAATCCCACCAAGTCTTTGGATGGCAGGCGCCACGTCATTGGTCAACACTGTGCTATTCCACTGACTTCACGCTCCCAGCTGTTGCCAAAGTGAATGCCATAGAATGGCAATTAGAGAAGCTGGCATTTCCATAGTTTTTTTTTTTTTTTTTAATAAGGTGCAGAGGCTGCCTCAGGCTAAAAAACAACCGCAATGGCTACTGACGTCAAAGTTTTCAGTTTTTCAAATGAATGAGAAAACATTTAGGCAGAGTTCAGGGAAGGCAGTAGTCTTAAGGATACATTCCTCCTCAGGAAGGGCATGTATTCCACGAGAAATAAGATAACAAAGCCCCTGAAGACAACAATAGTAAATGGAAATAATTTACAGGTTTCACCTCTAAGAGTTTGGAATAGAAGGACCCTTTGCCAAACGTAACATGACAGAGAGTCTTGTGCATTGGTCCTTAGATAGATACAGGTACAGCAGTAAACCTCTAGTCGTTCTCTAAGATGATAACAACAACGTATTTTATTACCACTTGAACTTGTACAACTGCGTATGTTTATATACAAAAGTATGTGGACACACCTTCACGTTAGTGGATTTGGCTATTTCAGCCACACCTAACAGGTGTATAAAATCGAGCACACAGCCATGCAATCTCCATAGACAACCATTGGAGGTAGAATGGCCTTACTGAAGAGCTCAGTGACTTTCAATGTGGCACCATCATAGGATGCCACTTTTCCAACAAGTCAGTTAGTCAAATGTCTGCCCTGCTAGAGCTGCCCCAGGTCAACTGTAAGTGCTGTTATTGTGAAGTGGAAACGTCTAGGAGCAACAACGGCTCAGCTGTTGCTCACAGAACCGGACCGCCGAGTGCTTAGCTCGTAAAAATCATCAATCCTCGGTTGCAACACTCACTGCCGAGTTCCAAACTGCTTCTGGAAGCAACGTCAGCACAAGAACTTTGTCGGGAGCTTCAATGGCCGAGCAGCCACACACAATCCTAAGGTCACCATGCGCAATGCCAAGTGTCGGCTGGAGTGGTGTAAAGCTTGTGGCCATTGGACTCTGGAGCAGTGGAAACGTGTTCTCTGGAGTGATGAATCACGCTTCACCATCTGGCAGTCTGACAGACAAATCTGTGTTTGGCGGATTACCAGGAGAACGCTACTTGCCTGAATGCATATTGTCAACTGTAAAGGCGGAATAATGGTCTGGGGCTGTTTTTCATGGTTCGGGCTAGAACCCTTAGTTCCAGTGAAGGGAAATCGTAATGCTACAGCATACAATGGCATTATAGACAAGGCCCTTTCCTGTTTCAGCATGACAATGCCCCAGTGCACAAAGCAAGGTCCATACATTAATGGTTTATCGCGATCGGTGTGGAAGAACTTTACCGGCCTACACAGAGCCCTGACCTCAACCCCATCAAACACCTTTGGGATTAATTTGAACGCCGACTACGAGCCAGGCCTAATCGCCCAACATCAGTGCCTGACTTCACTAATGCTCTTGAGGCTGAATGGAAGCAAGTCCCCGCAGCAATGTTCCAACATCTAGTGGAAAGCCTTCCCAGAAGAGTGGAGGCTGTTATAGCAGCAAAGGGGGGACCAACTCCATATTAATGCCAATAATTTTGGAATGAGATGTTCGATGAGCAGGTGTCCACATACTTTTGGTCATGTATTGTATCTATAAAACATGACAACATCGTCACACAGAGATGGAAGTTAACCGGAGCATTTGCCTGAACAGAAGACGCTTTGTAGGAGCTGTATGGGGCTAAAAAGTGCTGTGAATCAAGTCAGTGTCTTCTCTTTTTGAGTCTAATTGAGCTCTCTCTTTGTGCTGGCTTGTCTTTTTCCATCCGGAGGTTAAACAATTACGTTTTTTTGCCTTGGTCTATTGTCAAGACATGGCTGGCTTTTTTTTGTTTTTGTCTGTAGAACACATCTGACATATTGTGCTACTAGGCCTGTTTCACTCTGGGAAAGGATGAGCTTTCTTCTCTGTCTGTTACGTTTAGTGTTTTGGGAGAGTGCACTGTGTTTAATGTGAGACCATCTCTTTTTTGTCTCCACATTGTTAGAAACAGTGGCAGTTGTCATCAGAATACTAGTCATGAGCAGTGGGGGGCAAAGCAGGGGCTGTATCAAATCCATTAAGCAGGATCTGTTCTCCTCTCTAGAGTGAGCTGTGAGCACAGAAATAGAAACCATATAATGGACAAGGTTCTGTGTCATTCAAACTAAAGCACCGACGCTACAATTGCTGTGCGCACAAAGTTCAGAGCCGTTGCAAAAGAGCTGAACAACTGCAATTCTCTTAAGATGGTTGTTCAGATTCTTTCAAATGGCCAAGAACAGTGGTATATGTTATATTCACTCTCTCAATATGATAGGGATACCCATAGCTAAACTCTAGCACCTTGCTGTTGTCTATCTCAAAATGATAGGGATACCCGGAGATAAACGCTAACACCTTGCTGTTGTCTATCTCAAAATGATAGGGATACCCGGAGCTAAACGCTAACAACATGCTGCTGTATTTCTAGTAATATCTCTGGCAGATGGAAGGATGCAGATGATCTCTACACAAGTGTGACATGAAGGGGGCACTCACTGCATTGGTCTCCAGCTCCTCTCCCTGTGACTGAGTGCTCTCGTCTCTCCTGTCTGAGAGAGCTCTCACTGACCCCCTCGACATAAAAAACAGCACACAGCACCAAGTCATTACACACCCATATTAAGACAGATTTCATAGACAAAATGGTAGTGCCTAGGAGTCGGTCACTATACCATGGCATGCTCAATACTTTTCTTTAGGGCGCAATCTTAGGCAGACTCCCCTGGAGGCAAACCTAAGTGTAACGTTACGTCAGGATGATTGATATTTTGTTTAGACTGATCAATATGAATTGTATGCATACTAAAGCTTAATGACAAGCAGCCAAATGATCGGTAGAGAAAGAACTGAATTGTGTTTAGTCTGATTACTTTTTAAACAAATCCAAATTAGCATTTTCTAGATAATCAAGTGTGGCAACATTGTTAATACGATTGACGAATGACAGGAAAACAATCTTAATTCGGCCTGTGGAAGCAGACTCAGTGCAGTGCTGGTGACTCCAGCAAATACAGTGATGTTTATCCCATTACTGTTCTTGAGGCGAATACCAATTCCAGTTAATGACAATGGGGACTTTGGAGGTAGGCTAGTGTTTGGGGACAATGGGACGTCTGTCCCATAACAATAAATGTTATTCCCTTCTGGTCGTTGCAGGCTAATCAACACAAATGACTCTAGTCTGCATTAGAGTGTGGTGAAGGGGGCTACACCACCCTTTTTCAGGTGGCTCTACTTTACCCATGAGCGGATAAATATTATAATTTTGTCTCACTTTTTTGGCATAACAGAAAAAAACTAAACACCATCCGTTAGTCGTTGATTAATATATAATTGGTATAATTGGCCTACATGGAATCAAACGTCAGATTGATTCCATGTTTAATTCTGAAAGTCATCACAGTACAGAAGGACAATGGAGTGGATGGTGCTTGAGTTGGCCCACTAATCAACTGAGTCATATGGTGCACTAAAACTGAAAGTCAAATTAAAAGGTGCAATATGCAGAAATCGCTCCTCCATTTCCTGGTTGCTAAAATTCTAATAGTTTGCCTAATTTCAGTTTATGTGACAAAACAAGAACTGTAGAGAAACATTGTACCATCTAAACCATCTGTGAAATATATTTTCAATAACCAAAAATATTGTATACTGAACAAAAATATAAACGCAACATGGAAATTGTTGGTCCCATGTTTCATGAGCTGAAATAAAATATCCCAGAATTTTTCCAAACGCCCAAAAAACATATTTCTCTCAAAATGTGTACACAAATTTTTTCACATCCTTGTTAGTCTGCCTTTCTCCTTTGCCAAGATAATCCATCCACCTGACAGGTGTGGCATATCAAGTTGTTTTAGGGAATTTGGTAGTATGTCCAACCCGCCTTACAGCCGCAGACCATGTGTAAACAGTCCAGGACCTCCATATCTGTCTTTTTCACCTGCTGGATCGTCTGAGACCAGCCACCCGGACAGCTCAGGAAACTGTGGGTTTGCAAGAACAAAGAATTTCCGCACAAACTGTCAGAAACCGTCTCAGGAAAGCTCATCTGCGTGCTCGTTGTCCTCACCAGGGTCTTGATATGACTGCAGTTCGATGTCGTAACCAACTTCAGTGGGCAAATGCTCACCTTTGATGGCCACTGGCACGCTGGAGAAGTGTGCTCTTCACAGATTAATCCCAGTTTCAACTGTACCAGGCAGATGGCAGACAGCGTGTGTGGAGTCGTGTGGGCGAGCGGTTTGCTGATGTCAATGTTATGAACAGAGTTTGGTATCTTGAGGCCCATTGTCATGCCATTCATCCGCCACCATCCCCTCATGTTTCAGCATGAAAATACAAGGCCCCATGTTGCAAGGTTCTGTACACAATTTCTGGAAACTGAAAATGCCCCAGTTCTTCCATGGCCTCCATACTCACCAGACGTGGCACCCATTGAGCATGTTGGGGATGCTCTGGATCGACGTGTACGACAGCGTGTTCCAGAAACGTAAATGCGCATCTACCGCTTCTTAGACTTGCTTCCAATGACAGCTCTATAAATAACATTTCTATTTGAATTTGGTCAGATCGCCCAAAAAGTTACATATTACAGCTTTAAGGGATTCCTATAACAGTTGATTATATGCAACCACATTCATCACAAAGAGGCTGAGGTAAGACACCAAATAGAGGCAACAAAAGAGTCCCTTCATTGTTTTTAGCGCTTAATCAATCTCACTAAAGACTTCACATGCTAATGACCTGCCAGTTGTGTATTGATTTCACGGGCCAGAGGTGTAACTAAATCCAAAACACACTCCTAATGCAATGCAAAAAGAAAACAAAGTTCCTCTAGGGTTGTTCTTAAGACATTTCATATCTCACAAGTTCCAACCATACTTTGGTTCAATTCTTGAAAATATACTCAGCAATAGCCAGTTGTACGTCAGAGCCAAACCTTAAGAAACCGCAATAACCACCCGAGTGACAAGGGCCTTTCTCAGACATAGTTTATTATCAAACAGAAATGGAGGCACACTTAAATTGAGCAAAGCAGCAGAGGCCTTGAAGCTCCATTTCATAGGCACCATAAAGCACATTATATTGAGAGCATTTATTGAGGAGTTTTATTCTGTTTCCTTTGATAATTGACTGGTGCTTTCAACAGCATTGACTCCCCCTATACGTGAAGCAGAATGGATTAACCCATAAAGTTGACATGTACTGTATTCCGAAAGCTTTGCATTTAGATTGGATGGCCCACAGAATCCCCAGAAAGTAGGCATAATTTCCCGCTGGGATATGTTCTGATTACTAACCTCCCTTATTGCCAACCTTTAAAAAATCTACAGAATTTCAGTGCACAAGTTCCCCTGCAAAAGACTGAATAGCATGTGCAGATTAGTCATGTGTTCATACCCAGTAGCCTGCGGGCCAATGATCCATGGAACACATAAGCTCTTATTTGGCACAAATCCAAAAGATGCCAATTAACCTAAATTTATTTCCTAGAGGTTAAGAGAACTGAGTATCCAACCTAAATGGATTTCCTAGAGGTTTAGAGAACCCGAGTATCCAACCTAAATGGATTTCCTAGAGGTTAAGAGAACCGAGTTTCCAACCAAAATGGATTTCCTAGAGGTTAAGAGAACCTAGTATCCAACCTAAATGGATTTCCTAGAGGTTAAGAGAACTGAGTATCCAACCTAAATGGATTTCCTAGAGGTTAAGAGAACTGAGTATCCAACCTAAATGGATTTCCTAGAGGTTAAGAGAACTGAGTATCCAACCTAAATGGATTTCCTAGAGGTTAAGAGAACTGAGCATATACAAAAACGCAGAATTTGAAAGACCTGAATCGATTCTTACTGTGCAGTTGCATGACTGGGCCGTCAGGTTTGAGTTTATCAACACTGACATGACATTGAGGATGCACTTACTTTTCATTATTAGATAATGTGCAGTTTTTCATAACATTCTACTCAGACTCATGATTATACTGTAGAATATCAATTTCAGTCAAGCTCAGTTGGATACACTTCAATATTTACAAAGCTCCCGTGTAACTGCACCACGCTCCCCCACGTCTTCCTTCAGCTACTTCCACAATCCCATTGTTGAAACATATCGCTTACTAATTTGTCTTTGGCTCCCAGGGGCGATTTGAATTCTGACTCTGCTGGTGGTAAAGCTGATATCATTAACATCAGATGATCAGCCCGGAGGTTGACCCACACTATGAATCAATCTGATTTCATTTGCAATCAATTCCATCCTCATTTCCCTGCAAAATAGGATTCATATTAACAAGGGAGGCAAAACTGAGCTCCACATAATCTCAACGAACTGCCTGAATTCCTGTACAAAAAACTAGCAGTCAATCTCACTTGCTTCAAAGATGATACTGCAGCACCTTCCCACTGGGCACAAAATAGTTAAATCAACGTTGTTTCAACGTAATTTGTCAACGTATTGTGAAGTTGAATCTACGTGCAAAATACATTGGATTTGAAAAAAGCCATCACTGTTGTTTTAAGGGAAACATTTATGTCACCACGGTAACCAATTTTCAACATAGACAAACCTTGAATAAAATAAACTCAGCAAAAAAAGAAACTCACTGTCAACTGCGTTTATTTTCAGCAAACTTAACATGTGTAAATATTTGTATGAACATAACAAGACTCAACAACAGACATAAACTGAACAAGTTCCACAGACATGTGACTAACAGAAATTGAATAATGTGTCCCTGAACAAAGGGGGGTCAAAATCAAAAGTAACAGTCAGTATGTGGTGTGGCCACCGGCTGCATTAAGTACTGCAGTGCATCTCCTACTCATGGCCGGCACCAGATTTGCCAGTTCTTGCTGTGAGATGTTACCCCACTCTTCCACCAAGGCACCTGCAAGTTCCCGGACGTTTTTGGGGGGGAATGGCCAAAGCCCTCACCCTCCGATCCAACAGGTCCCAGACGTGCTCAATGGGATTGAGATCCGGGCTCTTCGCTGGCCATGGCAGAACACTGACATTCCTGTCTTGCAGGAAATCACGCACAGAACGAGCAGTATGGCTGGTGGCATTGTCATGCTGGAGGGTCATTTCAGGATGAGCCTGCAGGAAGGGTACCACATGAGGAAGGAGGATGTCTTCCCTGTAAGGCACAGCGTTGATTGCCTGCAATGACAACAAGCTCAGTCCGATGATGCTGTGACACACTGCCCCAGACCATGATGGACGCTCCACCCCCAAATCGATCCCGCTCCAGAGTACAGGCCTCGGTGTAAACACGAATCTGACCATCACCCCTGGTGAGACAAAACCATGACTTGTCAGTGAAGAGCACTTTTTGCTAGCCCTGTCTGGTCCAGCGACAATGGATTTGTGCCCATGTCACCCGTTGTTGCCGGTGATGTCTGGTGAGGACCTGCCTTACAACAGGCCTACAAACCCTCAGTCAGCCTCTCTCAGCCTATTGCGGACAGTCTGAGCACTGATGGAGGGATTGTGCATTCCTGGTGTAACTCGGGCAGTTGTTGTTGCCATCCTGTACCTGTCCCGCAGGCGTGATGTTCGGATGTACCGATCCTGT
Source organism: Brachymystax lenok tsinlingensis (assembly GCA_030435695.1). Classification (NCBI taxonomy): domain Eukaryota; kingdom Metazoa; phylum Chordata; class Actinopteri; order Salmoniformes; family Salmonidae; genus Brachymystax; species Brachymystax lenok. The sequence goes on from CM059815.1 coordinate 37,114,962, forward strand.
GCAGGTGTTGTTACTGCGAGGACGATCAGCTGTCCGTAATGTCACCCTGTAGCGCTGTCTTAGGCGTCTCACAGTACGGACATTGCAATTTATCTGCGGTCATTATGCCTCCTTGCAGCATGCAGATGAGCAGGGACCCTGGGCATCTTTCTTTTGGTGTTTTTCTGAGTCAGTAGAAAGGCCTCTTTAGTGTCCTAAGTTTTCATAACTGTGACCTTAATTGCCTACCGTTTGTAAGCTGTTAGTGTCTTAACGACCGTTCCACTTTTTTAAATCCCTTATGTCTCCCATCTAGAATTTATCATATTAAGTCCAGCTATGATATTTGTCACTGACTATTACCAATGTGCTATCATGGGAATGATTGTTGAGAAATATCCACTTAATAGATTCACTGTTGCTATCAAATTCATTCCAAAGTGTAGGTTCAACAGAGCAAATACTTTATCAATCATATACAGTACATGGTCAAAAATATGTGGACACCTGCTAGTCAAACATCTCATTACAAAATCATGGACATTGATATGAAGTTGGTCCCCCCTTTGCTGCTATAAAAACCTCCACTAGATGTTGGAGGCTTTCCACTATATGTTGGAACATTCGTGCGTGGACTTGCTTCCATTCAGCCACAAGAGCATTAGTGAGGTCGGGCACTTATGTTGGGTGATTAGGCCTGGCTCGCAGTTGGTGTTCCAATTCATCCCAAAAGTGTTCGATGGGGTTGAGGTCAGGGCTCTGTTGAAGCCAGTCAAGTTCTTCCACACCAATCTCGATAAACCATTTATATATGGACTTCACTTTGTGCACAAAGTTGGAAGCACAGAATCATCTAGAACGTCATTGTATGCTGTAGCGTTGAGATTTCCCTTCACTGGACCTAAGGGGCCCGAACCATGAAAACAGCCAAAGACCATTATTTCTCCTCCACCAAACTTTACAGTTGGCACTATGCATTGGGGCAGGTAGTGTTCTCCTAGCATCCGCCAAACCCAGATTTGTCCGTCAGACTGCCAGATGGTGAAGCATGATTCATCACTCCAGAGAATGCATTTCCACTGCTCCAGAGTCAAATGGTGGCGAGCTTTACACCACTACAGCCGACGCTTGGCATTGTGCATGGTGATCTTAGGATTGTGTGCGGCTGCTCGGCCATGGATACCCAGTTATTTTGCTGACGTTGCTTCCAGAGGCAGTTTGGAACTCGGTAGTGACTGTGGCAACCGAGGACAGATGATTTTGTGCTTCAGCACTGTGAGCTTGTGTGACCTACCATTTCATGGCTGAGCCATTGTTTCTGCTAGACATTTCCACTTCATAATAACAGCACTTACAGTTGATCGGGGCAGCTCTAGCAGGGCAAAAATTTTAAGAAGATGCCATCCTATGATGGTGCCTTGTTGAAAGTCACTGAGCTCTTCAGTAAGGCCATTCTACTGTCAATGTTTGTCCATGGAGATTGCATGGCTGTGTGCTCGATTTTTTTTTACACCTGTCAGCAACGAATGTGGCCGAAATACACAAATTGAAAATAAGAATTTGTTCTTAATTGACTTCCTAGTTAAATAAAGGTAAAATAAAATAAATGTAAGAATGCGTAGAATTGTAGGAAAATAGCTTTAAAACTGAAGAAAAAAAATAACATCTCTGCACCATGCAAAATGTGTAGAATTGTGGGAAATTTGCTGCAACAATTTCTCTCCGCCAACAAGAACGGTGTAAACAGTTTGGGGTCGCATGGGTTGTGAGGTTGGAATTTGTCACTACGGTGATAAATTACAACCGGACCTTTGCCACCTAGAAAATGTGTGTGACTGTACCTTCTCAAATAGTACTTGAGTACCCATGGTCTATGCTATTGGATAGACAACAGACCAGCAGCTGTTCACCCCATGTTAGTGGGCAAATGGACATTGTCAAATCAAAACCCAACCTTGACACATAGGCTGTTTTCAAAGGGATTTGTTGCTTTTTAAAGGCAGTCGCTCTATAATAATAAATATATTGGTTTCCCATCTCCATCTCAACCAAAAATAACAGAATAGGATTCAATCAAATCAAACTGTATATATAGTGCATTTAAAAAGTTTGATTTAGTCCTATTCTTTAACTTAGATTTTTGTTTTTATCTGGAGAAGTAAATTAAACATATCCGTTTTTCATTTCTAGACAAACTGGAGTTAAAGCCAGACTCAGTGGCACAGACTAGCTATCTAACCAAAAGATACATTGCATTGACAACCAAACACAATTCAGTATCACTTTTCCAATACGGTAAATAGCCTATTAACTTGTCGATAAGTTAACAAATTATGTTGGATTCATATCTCAACCGAAACAATTGTTAAAGAATATAATTAAGCCAGTGGCTCCAATTGAACTATCCAAGCAGTCGATACATCTCCTTTAGACGTTGATATTTGGTTGCGTTGTCAACCAAACAGAATTCAATATTACTTTTGTAAGACAGAAAATAGCCTAATGTTAAGGATAATGAATGTAACAGTATTTATTCAACCTTAAAACGAGTAACACAAACATGGCCCCATTTTGAGGTTACTGTAACAATAAATGTCTTATGTAATCATAGAAAGCGCTCATGTTCAGGGCCGCAGGTCTGTGGAAATCTTCACAATTGCTAAAATAATCTGCACAGAATCTCAAACGGCATTGATCACTTGCACCATGTACTTAAATGTAATCTCAACTATCTGCAGTCCAGGTCATTTAGTTATGCTATTAGATCAAGCATAGTGATAACACATTAAGATGTTGTATAAATAAACCAAATATCTGACATTGTATTCCCATTTGAACTTTGGTGTGCTTTTAAATGGTTGAAAGCACAATGATAACACATTTAGGTGACGACTAAACCAAAAATCAGACATTGACTTTCCATTGGAATTTGGTTTTGCTCTTAGATATTGGGAATTCAACAAACTTGGCTGTCTTTTTGAGTGGGTGAAAATAGGTTGTAATCTCATTGATTAACATATCAACAAAATATGACCCAATTCTCCACGATTAAATAAATGTGGTGTGCCCAGTGGGTTGGCACCTGCAGAAACATTTCACATCTTAAATCATGAGACGGGTCACTAAAGCTGTGGTTAGATTCAGCACAGGCCAGTTATCCGTCTTCCTATTCCATTAAACATTGTAACAGTATTAGACTTGGCACCAATTAAAGAGTGCCCTCAATGTTTATTCAGCACCAGGTCAGTCAGTGTCACTGGCTTCCATGTACAACCAAGGCAGACCTAGCCCCAGGAGCTACTGTATCTAGTCTGTATCCCAAATGGCACCATATTCCCTATTTAGTGTGCTACTTTTGACCAGTGTCTGGAGGCTCTGATCAAAAGTAGTGCACTAAATAAAAAGTGCCATTTGGGACACATCCCTTAAAGCTGCAATATGTAACTTTTTAGACGCCCTGACCAAATTCACATAGAAATGGGTGTTATAGATCTGTCATCATTTCATGCAAGTCTAAGAAGCGATAGATCTGTTCTATGTGCGCTATTTCTATGCTTCCCGTTCTTAAGTCTTTCCCTTTCGGTTTTGCACACCAGCTTCAAACAGCTGAAAATACAATATTTTTGGTTATGAAAGATATATTTCACAGCAGTTTAGATGGTACAATGATTCTTGCTTGTTTTGTCACAAACTGAAATTAGGCAAACTATTACAATTTTAGCAACCAGGAAATGGCGAAGCGATTTCTGCATAGTGCATCTTTAACTAGAGCAGTCTCTGCTTTTAGTGTTGAACAATATGATATCAGATGCCACTGATGAGGCCGTGCCCTCCTGTCAGACTGGCTTTGGATAATGGCTGAGTTTTCACATCTCCTGAATGGATATATTTTTTTAGAGGTATTAGATTGGACACAGCTGTTTTATTAAGTTAATTTCACAGGTAGAAAGTAAGCTTACATAACATAGCATATGTAGATCTAACTTAGGAGCAGAGCTAAGCCTGGTGTAAGCCTGACAAAACCCCATAATTGTCAAAACGTTGTTACGTTATAATTCTGGGAGGATCTCTAAACAGTGTGTCTGTAACCTCCCTGAAGTTTGTTTATTCCCATGAAAATTCACAGATATTGTACAAGGTTTTGGTGAGCAATCTTCCAAAGATCCAAAACCACATTCCAAGATGGCCACTCGGCAACAACGAACAATCAAATGACTCTTGCAACAGTGACGTCCGATCTACATTCCATGTCAATGATGTTTCCTATTAGGAAAGCACTCTATGAGATTATTCCGGACATTTTCCATGAGTGGTCCGCCCTTTAATAGATGTTGGCCACTTCTGGTGTAGTATGAATGGATATATTGATCCAAAAGTCAGGAGGGAGGAAACAAGCTATCCTCTTGAGAAGACAGATGGATGTCTGGGCCTTTATGTCACATTAACCCTATCAGTTAATGATCTAGGCCTCTATGTGGCCAATATTAGAGAGGGAGAGAGATACACTCCCATTTTAAACCACAAGTAAAGTGGTGTAATTCAGCCAGAGGGCAACTCAAGGAGGAAAAACAACCACAATGATTTATGATCTGCAACATGAGGGAGCATGTATGTGTTGTCCCCCCCCCCAAACAGAAAATGGTCCCTTCAGTGATAATTATTGGTAATCGTCAAATATGTACCCTAACATCATATAAATCAATTGCAACATTCTCTGTATTAATATGTACAGTACCAGTAAAAAGCTTGGACACACCTACTCATTCAAGGGTTTTTCTTTATTTTTACTATTTTCTACATTGTAGAATAATAGTGAAAACAACAAAACTATGAAATAACACATATGAAATCATGTAGTAACCAAAAAAAGTGTTAAACAAATCTAAATAAATGTATATTCAGATTCTTCAAAGTAGCCACACTTTGCCTTGACAGTTTTGCACACTCTTGATATTCTCTCAAAGAGCTTCATGAGGTAGTCACCTGGAATGCATTTCAATGAACAGGTGTGCCTTGTTAAAAGTTAATTTGTGGAATTTCTTTCCTTCTTAATGCGTTTGAGCCAATCAGGTGTGTTGTGACAAGGCAGGGGTGGCATACAGAAGATAGCCTTATTTGGTAAAATACCAATTCCATACCATGGCAAGAACAGCTCAAATAAGCAAAGATAAACGACAGTCCATCATTACTTTAAGACATGAAGGTCAGTCAATCTGGAACAATTCAAGAACTATGAAAGTTTCTTCAAGTGCAGTCGCAAAAACCATTAAGCAGTATGATGAAACTGGCTCTCATGAGGACCACCACAGGAAAGGAAGACCCAGAGAGCAATTGACATTAGACTGTGGAAGTCTTTCCTTTGGTCTGATGAGTCAAAATGTGAGTGTTTTGGTTCCAACCGCCGTGTCTTTGTGAGACGCAGAGTAGGTGAATGGATCATCTCCGCATGTGTGGTTCCCACCGTGTAGCATGGAGGAGGAGGTGTGATGGTGCTTTGCTGGTGACACTGGAGGTGATTTATTTACAATTCAAGGCACACTTAACCAGCATGGCTACCACAGCATTCTGCAGCTGGTTTGCGCTTAGTGGGACTATCATTTGTTTTTTAACAGGACAATGACCTAACACTCCTCCAGGCAGTGTAAGGGCTATTTGACCAAGAAGGAGAGAGTGATGGAGTGATGCAAAAGATGACCTGGCCTCCACAATCACCCGGCCTCAACCCAATTGAGATGGTTTGGGATGTGTTGGACCGCAGAGTAAAGGAAAAGCAGCCAACAAGTGCTCAGCATATGTGGGACTGTTGGAAAAGCATTCCAAGTGAAGCTGGTTGAGTGAAGAGTGTGCAAAGGGTGTGCAAAGGGTGGCTACTTTGAAGAATCTAACATTTTGATTTAACACTTTTTGGGTTACTACATGATTCCATATGTGCTATTTCATAGTTTTGATGTCTTCACTATTATTCAACAATGTAGAAAATAGTCAAAATAAAGAACCTGTGGAATGTGTAGGTGTGTCCAAAATTGACTGGTACTGTACATGTATATATCTGTTGATTTCAGAATCATTATAATCAATGTGTGTAATCGGGAATATTTAAATAGGCTGATTAGTGAAAATGTCATTATGTTAACAAGTAATATTTTGTTATTTTAGATTGTTTTAATTACTTGCTAATTAGCAATTGTTTTAGTATAAAATAATAATTGTAAAAAGAATGTTGCATACACTATCGCTAATCTTTTTTGCTCATCTTTTTCAAGGGTGCCAATAATCTTAGGCTTGACTGTATAAAGGGCAGGTGCTCATATTGAAAACAGGAATGAAGCCAGAATCAAATACGATAACAGCCGTGTACAATATAATTTAGTTACTAAACTGGGAAAGGAGAAACGTTTTTTCCATTATTTTTCTCCAAAACCTTTCCAACTAACAGTCTAGTCGCCTACCTGAAACAATGGACGTCAGAAAAGTTCTAAAAAAATACTTCCTTTATTTTCCATCATCACATTTATTCATCTAATATCTGGAAAAGGTTGCATTGTTTTGATCGTTATTTCATATATGGTGAACGGATCTCGCACAACCACACACACCATAAAAAACTATTGTTCTGAAGCACAGTAGTAACTCTGCGCACTTACCGTCTAAATCCCACAAACGAAGATGGCCAGGACATCCTAGATTTTTTCAAGCACGGTCTGTGCCCGGTGTCCACGGCGTAGGTCCTATCCATCTTTGAAGATGTCAGGTTATTTTCGCTGCCTGTGTCGGAATATCCTCTCCTTTTTTTCGTGAAGCGCGTCTCAGCTCTCCGCAGCAGAGAAAGTGTGTGAGTGAGCGTTGAGAGTGGAGCGGCGGGTGGAACTGTAATAGTAATATTGCTGCTGCCCCCTCTTCTGTTTGAGCACACTCTAATCTCCACTGATGCTGCCTGGCTGCCAATGATGCTTTTGCGGTCACAGTGATGCTTTTGCGGTCACAGCGATGCTGGCAGCATCCATCTACGCTTGCCAAGAGTGGGACTAACAGAGCAACTCAGAGACGATAAGAACAGTGGTATTCAAACTTTTTTGGCCAAATACTTTTCTGGGACCCCACACCATTCCAAATCTAATGGCAGAACCTTCCAATCGTTCAAATTCGATTTTTACATCAACAAATAACCTTAAAATCATTGCAAATTGTATTTTTTCCAAATCATCTTTCTCAAAAATAACCTACAATAACCTGCAATAATAATATTTCACTGCTGCTCTATTTCACTACATATGTCCACTGATGTTATTAACCAATCATGTCTTTAAAATGTCGAATTTCCTCACTACATGCAAATACAAGCGTTTCTGCATCTTACTGTTAGAAAAAAGGCCAGCTACATTTTCTGGTTGTAAGAAAACCACAATATCCAGAATTCATAGCGATTTCAGGACATAGTACCACCATGTGGATCTGTATCCAACTAATGTGAGGAATATCAATGTCGGTGTTTGTAGCCAGCACTTTCAGCCAGTACACAGAGTTTCTAAACCCAGAGGCACAACATTGCAAGACTTCCGGGAACGCTTGCAAAGCAGACCAGGCCGGGGTTTGGGGTTCGAGAAGTCAATGAGAGAAGTGAACATTTCTTCCTTAGTTGTTAATTTTCTCGAAATCTAAAGGCAAAATCTAGGTTCGAACCATGTCTTAAGTAGTTCAAAATGTTATCATTCCAAACTTGTGAAAGTCACAAACTGACACGTTTTAATTTTTGTCAAAAACAACTTTATATTGAGTGCCTTAGATTTGACGGCGTAGTTCGGGCTAGCTAGCTTTCGTAATACACTGGCTAGAGATTCCAAAGCATATCAATCAAATCAAATGTTATTTGTCACATGCTTCGTACACAACAGGTGTAGACTAACAGTGAAATGCTTACCAATGGCTTAATTTCCAACAATGCAGAGTTAAACAATAAAAAATATAAAATGTGACACGAGGGAGGAATAAATACATAGCGAATAACAAAATTAACGAGTAAAAATAACATGGTTAACCCGCACACTGCTCTTGATAGTATCACTACTCTTTAATAAGCTTTACGTATTGGCCTCAAGACCTTCGTCAGAGTTTTTAACATTAGCACCCTTATGTAGACCTAGCCCCACCCACATCCGTTCCATGCATCGAATCGGGTTGGAGTTGAGGGAAAACAAATAAGTTGTACCAAATATAACAATATGCATTTAAAAAATATTAGAATAAAATGTGTACATAACTTATTAAACATGTCTGTAAAACCACAATGAGGACATTGACCAACCATGCAAGTTTTCATAAATCATTGTGTACAGTGCAAGAAAAACTTCAGAGTAATCTGAAATAGGGGCATAATTCATGTTCAAAATTACAACATAACATACACAGGCATTTCATCATTAAGACTTTTAGGAAATAATGTATGGAGGGTGAAAATCCCCAAACATTCTCTTTTGCTCATAGTATTATTTATATCACCTCCCCTGTCTGATATCTTAACTTTCTCTATGCCACAAAATCTAAAGGGTGCTAATTAAAAAAACTCACAAAAGCTCTGACAAGGGCCGTGAGGCCGATACGTAAAGTTTATTAAAGAGCAGTGATACTAGCAAGAGCAGTGTGCAGGTTCCTTCTTTTTTCTCATTTTATTCAACTGTTACTATGCACCTGCAAAAAAAGATAGCTCAGAGGTGCCTTTTGAATTTTATATACAGGGACCAGTACAAAGCCAATGTGCAGGGATACAAGGTAATTGAGGTAGCTATGTACTGTACATATAGGTAGGGGTAAAGTGACTAGGCAACAGGATAGATAATAGACAATAGACAAATGTGTGTGTGTGTGTGTGTGTTTGGGGGGCATTAGTATGCATGTGTGTGCAAGTTATGTGTGTGTTGGTGTCAGTGTGAGTTTGTCTGGCGATGTCATTTGTAACGTTGCAAGCTAATTTTAGCTTCGTTAACTAGCTAACCAACTAACTGCAGCAGAGGCTAACATGACTAACATTACGTATTCTATTTAGAATCTAATCCCATCTACATCTGCAGCAGCATCAACATCAAACTAGTGTAAGTCACCTTTACAGAAGTCTACTAAATCTTTACATGACTTCGTAATTAGCAAATACATAAACTGGAGCTAGGCATAAACATGGTCTGTGTCTTGTTGTTATAGCTGCTGTGTTTACAAGTAGGCTACAACGTCTACTGTATGGAGGCTTAGTTGATTGTTCATGCAATGTTTGAAGTCTAAATTGGAGACAAGGAGGTGTTAGTAAGGAGGGGATGGTGTGGGTGACTGACTGATGTCTGTTGAGGGTGGATATTGTTTGTGAAGGTTGATCTTTTGACATGAGGGGGGTGGGTGGATATAGAACTGTCACACCCTGATCGGTTTCACCTGTCTTTGTGCTTGTCGCCAACCCACTGCAGGTGTCTCCCATCTTCCCCATTATGCCCTGTGCACTTATACCTGTGTTCTCTGTTTGTCGGTTGCCAGTTTGTCTTGTCAGGTCTTACCAGCGTGCTTTCCCATCTTCCTGTTTTTTCAAGTTTCCGACCATTCTGCCTGCCCTGACCCAGAGCCTGACCTGCCGTTCTGTACCTGCCTCTGACCCGATTACAAACCTCTGCCGGCCCTGAACCCGAGCCTGCCTGCGATTCTGGTCAATAAACATTGGCTCGCTCGGACTGGCCGTTAGTTAGGGGGTAGAAACCAGAGGACAGGCTGGCCGACGACCCAATGATGGTGCAGAACGCCTTCCAGAACCGGGACGAGAACTGGGGATCACGATCTGAGACCATGTCGACCGGAAGTCCATGGATCCGGAAGACGTGCTGCACCATAACCTGAGCAGTCTCCTTGGTTGAGGGTAACTTGCAAAGGGAAATAAAATGAGCAGCTTTAGAAAACCTATCCACCACTGTCAGTATAGCAGTGTTGCCGTCTGACGGGGGAAAGCCCAGTAACAAAGTCTAGGGATATATGGGACCAGGGGCCGTGAGGAACAGGGAGTGGTTGAAGACCAGCCGGGGACTTGCCGCGGAGTCTTATTTTGTGCACACACTGTGCAGGCGGTGACGAATGCGGAGTCATCCTGCACCATGGAAGGCCACAAAAAGCAGCATCGGACAAAAGCCAGGTCAGTCCCATCCGGGTTCCGGCTGGGAACGCTGCGCCTTATGGACCAGGTCAGTCCCATCCGGGTTCCGGCTGGGAACGCTGCGCCTATACCCCAGACGACTGCAGCTGACAGGAGGTAGGGAGGATGGTCTCAGGGACAGATGGAGTATCAGCGGGGCAATTTAACCGTGAGAGTGCGTCTGGCTTCACGTTCTTGGACCCCCGGGTGGTAGGAGAGAGTGAAATTGAACCGGGTGAATAACAGGGCCCATCGAGCCTGCATAGAGTTAGGAAGTGTGGCGGTGTCGGAGATATTCCAGGTTACTATGGTCAGTCCACACTAAGAATGGGTGTTCCGCCCCTTCCAACCAGTGCTTCCACTCCTCCAACACCATCTTGATGGTGAGGAGTTCTCAATTTCCCACATCATAGTTCCTCTCAGCAGGGGTAAGACTATGGGAGAGGAAAGCACAGGGGTACAGCTTTGGTCCTTGGCAGAACGCTGGGACAGGACGGCCCCCACTCCGACATCCGAGGCATCGACCTCCACCACAGATTGACGGGACGGGTCCGGATGGACTAAGATGGGGGATGTAGTGAATCGACGTTTGAGGTTTGAGAACGCCTGGTCAGCCGCTGGAGACCGCGTAAAGGGAACCTTGGGAGAGGTGAGTGCTGAGAGGGGGGAAGCCAGGATGCTGTAACCCCGGATAAAGCGGTGGTATAAGTTAGCAAACCCCAGGAAATGTTGCAGCTGCACTCTGGATGTGAGTTGAGGCCAATCCACCAGTACTCTCACCTTGTCTGGATCCATCTCTATATGTCCTGCAGCGATGACGTATGCAAGGAAAGAGATGGTGGAGCAACGGAACTCACACTTCTCCGCTTTAACAAAAATCTGGTTCTCCAGGAGATGCTGAAGGACTTGTCTGACGTGTTCTTGAGCTGACCGGGAAAAGAACAGTATGTCGTCGAGGTAGACAAACACGAACCGCTTCAGAATGTCACGGAGCACATCGTTGACCAGGGCCTGGGACACAGCGGGAGCGCTGGTCAACCCGAATGGCATAACTAAGTACTTATAGTGCCCGAAGGAACTTAGAGAAGATGGTCGCTCCCTGAAGAGGTTCGAAAGCCGAGGAGAGGTCCAGGTACTCCGCTGGAATGGCTGAGAGATCCGAGGCTTCTCTCAAGCCTGCAGGAAGACGTCCCGGGGCAGGCTGGGCCGACTTGAGACAATGAGCATGGAAGAACGGGCTCCAACCCACAATAACACCAGTAGCCCCGTCGATCAGGTGATTGTGCTTCTGGAGATATGAATATCCCAAAACCATGGGGAGATTCGATGAGCAGGAACTGCATACACTCACTGTGATTTCCTGATACTCGTAGGTCGATAGGAATCGTATTGCGGAGTGACTCTGCCAATAGAGCGCCCATCCAGGACTCTGACGTCCATGGGAATGGAGTGGGGCTGAGTGGAGATACCAAGCTTCGACACCAAGGTAGCATCGATAAAGCTCTCATCGGCCCCAGAGTCAATGAGCACCCGGAATGATTTGGCCTTGTCACCCCATAATAGGGTGGCATGGAGAGAGGTGCGAGTAATGGGAGATTGGAAAATCCCCGTGGCTCACCAGAGTATTCGTAACTACTGCACTGATGAGCCTGGTCTTTTTAATGGACAGGTGGAAATATAATGTTCTGTAGTCACGCAATGCAGACAGCTCCTGGTGTTCAGTCTGTGTAAATGTTCATCCGGAGACAATCGAGTCCTTCCCAGTAGCTTGGGCACTGGAGAAGGCAAGTCGACCACCATCAGCGATTCCTGTGAGCACTCGGTTGACATCGGATTCTCTCGGAAATGCCTTCGGAGGTTTCCAGGATTCCTCTGAGGCAAGGTGGGAGGGCAACAGGAGCCAGATTTCATCTCCCTCCTATGTTCTTGTAGCTGCCCATCGATCCGGATGGTTAAGGCTATGAGGGAGTCGAGGTCCATTGGCAGCTCCCGGGCTGCAAGCTCATCTTTGATCACCTCTGATAATCTGTGAAGGAACATGTCAAACAATTCCTCCTGGGTTCCAGGCACTCTCAGCCGCCAACGTGCGAAAATCTACGCATAGTCTGCCACACTACGGGGAGTCTTGAGGTAGCTGGAGTAGTTTACGAGCAGCCTCTCTCCCGGACAACAGAGACCTTTCGTACTACCGCCACGGACTCCTCCAGACTGAGGCAGACGGTGGACTGTTTCTCCCACACCACCGTAGCCCAGGCGAGTGCCCTCCCGGACATCAGCGTTATGATGTACGCTATCCTCGAGCGGTCCGAGGGGAACAAAGAAGGCTGCAGCTCGAAGACGAGGGAGCACTGGGAGAGAAAGGCCTGGCAGGTTCCAGAATCGCGTAAAGCTCCGGAGGAGGTACGCGGGGTTCTCGGGACACTGGGGTAGGCTGGGAAGAAGTGGAGTTACTCAGAGTCTGGGGAATTACTGGTGTGGTTTGCTGCCTTGTAGGGAATCCGCGGAATTGCTCCAGCAACGTATCGAACGCCTGGTCATGGCGTTCCGCCAGGGTATGGAGTCCCTCCATAAGGCATTGCAGTAACGCCTTGTGTCTTCCAATGTTGGTTCCTTGCTGGGACACAGCATTGTGGAGCTGGTCTCAGTCTGCTGGGTCAGTCATGGCCAGTTCGTACTATCAGAACTCAGGATAAGACCCAGATGCAGACAGCTAGAATCACAGATGTTTATTGACCAAACAGGAGGCAGGCAAAATACAGGTCAAGGGCAGGCATAGGTCCGTAATCCAGGGCAGAGTCAGTAAGGTACAGAATGGCAGGCAGGCTCGGGGTCAGGGCAGGCAGAGGTTCGTAACCAGGTCAGAGTCAGGCAGGTACAGAACGGCAGGCAGGCTCTGGGTCAGGTCAGGCAGAATGGTCAGAACCGGGGAAACTAGGAAACATAAACTTGAGAAAACAGGAAGACGGGAAAACACGCTGGTAAGACCTGACAAGACGAACTGGCAACAGACAAACAGAGAACACAGGAATAAGTGCACAGGGGATAATGGGGAAGATGGGCGACACCTGGAGGGGGTGAAAGACAGGTGAAACTGATCAGGGTGTGACAAGTACCTTGTTTGAGTATTGATGGGGACAAAGTAGTAAAATGTTGGCTAATCACTGACTACTTTGTGTCCTACAGACTAATCCTGATGATGATGACCTTGACACCAGCTTTAGTAGTACAGAGCCTGTAGACTCATTGGATGAAAGCTTTCAGCCTGGAATAAGCTCAACATCATCCGACTTTGAAACAAGCCAGGCCAGCCAGGCCAGCGTATTTATGAAAGCTCAATACCCCGTTGAGAAAACTAAATCACCAATACTATTTACAAGACAAGTGCTCCTCAAACAGAACTAGCCTATTCACTCTATTGTTGGCAGTGCTTGTCTACTCTACAGCACAACTGTAGGTGCCCATACACAACAATATACAACTAGTATGTCTACAAGTCAAGCCCCCTCAAGCTTTTCACATCTTTGCTAAAAGCTAATCTTAATGCCCCATTATTGACTGAGTGGAACAAAACACATACCCGTCTACTGTACCCTTTTTTGTTTACCAGATGGACATGGTTTATTGTAGGGTTACACATCCTAATGATCAGTCGTCATGTCTTTCCAGGAGGCGTGCAGTACATACAAATCTTCTGCAAGACGTCAAAGCAGTGGGTGGTGAAGAACATTGCCACATCGCCAAAGCCTGCTAAACCAGCTGCCATTACCCAACATAAGAAGAGGTATACCAGCTGAAGAACATTCTGGAACCTGCCTGGAACATTCAACCAACCAACACAACTGACTGATGTTGTAGTATAATATAGAATGCGTAGTATGCTCAGAACTGCATTGTGGTATAGATATTGCTAGCTGTTGTACATATGTATATAATGGTGTTTTATATATTATTTTTTACAAGTGTACTGACAAGTGACTAAATGATTCCAGCTAAATTAGAAACCAATAAAGTGTTGAATTCAACTTGTGAATCAATTGATTGGGAGATACATTAAATGTATTTGTATAAACTAGCTTCAGTTTTACTGCTACAACAAATTATGCAGAGAGTTGGTGTATCACTTGAACTTTAATTTGTTGGCAAGTAAACATGTTTCAATAAAACAGTAGACGAGTCTGTCAATATAGCAAATACACTGAACAAAAATATAAAAGCAACATGTAAAGTGTAAGTCCCATGTTACATGAGCTGAAATAAAAGATCCCAGAAATATTCCATACTTACAAAAAGCTTATTTCTCTCAAATTTTGTGCACAAAATTTGTTTACATCGCTGTTAGGGAGCATTTATCCTTTTCCAAGATAATCCATCCACCTGACAGGGGTGGCATATCAACAAGCTGATTAAACAGCATGCTCATTACACAGGTGCACCTTGTGCTGGGGACAATAAAAGGCAGTGTTGTAAGACCACATATTGAGTGTCTCGGTGTCGGATACTCGGTTTTGACTCTGTCTGGGACAGTGAGGACTCCTAATTTCTTTCCGAGACCAGTGGAGGAAAAAACTGATAATTTAGCAGCTTCCATTTTGTCAGCGCATAAAACCATTTCGCCAGGTCAAATATATACACTCCTTTCTTGAAACATTAATATCTTAACAGCCTTAACAGACATGTTTGCGCAGTGGCGAACCTATAGGCCTTCAGTGTGTGACAGGTTCGTGATTCTGAAAGGACAGCAACCATAATACCAGTGCACTCATGCAGGAGAGTGCACTTTTTGTAAAACACAAAGGGCCAGTAGTGTAGTGGAGGGTATACGCAGGTATAAACCGTATACCCACTTTTTTTCAGTGGGCATTGCTAATACTCACTTCTTAAGCCCTATTGATGCGTATCAAAGTAGTTTAGTGGAGGTATACGACATATCAAGGATGTAGTACAATAGAGAAATCCTGCACAAAGTAGCCTACACAATCGCAAAGCACGTGAAATACTGTGTAGCATTCTGTTGGTGGCAAGAAAATTGTCTTTACAAAGCCAGGGAAAATGAGTCAACCTAGATATCCTGCAATGTCCTGACAATGTCCTGACTTAATTTATGAGATCAGACAGCAGTCTCAATCAACCAATGATGTCATTACTTGAACTCTCTCGGCGCAAACCAGACCCTCTCATCACTGGAAAAACACCACAAATAGTGTCTGGCAGTAAAGTTTCCCTTTAATTATTATTATATAGTTTTTATATTTTGGCAACCTCACTGCAGTTCCCTTGTAACCTCAACTTTGAATACCACTGGATTAGAGTAGCCAAACAGTTATGGAATGCAGGTTGACGTTTATTGTCATGAATCTTGCCCTGTTTGCAGAACTGAGCGATTTCCGCTTGGTGGGCTAGCTCCAAAGACAAAATGGGCTATATCATACAAATTAATGAAACGAAAGATAAACTTTATTTTTCCTTTTTTTAACTAGGCAAGTCAGTTAAGAACAAACTCTAATTTACAATGACGGCCTACACCAGCCAAACCCGGACAACACTGGGCCAATTGTGCACCGCCCTATGGGACTCCTAATCACAGCCAGTCTGTAGTGACATCTCAAGCACTGAGATGTAGTGCCTTAGACTGCTGCGCCACTCAGGAACCCGATGCTTAGCGGTGTGGTTAAGGTTAGGGTTAAGGTTAGTTGTATGAATTTGTGGCTGTGCCAGCTAGTTACCACTCTGCAGAGCTGCCTGCAGTACATGAGTCATCCCAATAAATACCAACCTGCTTATGGAATCCAATAAATGCTGAAAAGATGTTCAACCAGCAAAAACAATATCAAAGCCACTGAACGGTAAGTAAGCATTTCAGTTATAGTTCACACCTGTTGTTTACGAATCATGTGACACATATAATTTGATTTGAACTGACACTATTTAACTTGCCACACTAATTCGAAATGGATTATTATTATTATTATTATTATGTGCATGCACATTAATAGACTGGGCACCTAAAAAGGTGACACTAACAAAAATGAATCAATGTAATTCAGCACTTTGAACCTAAAATGATTAGTCCATGTGACTATTCATTTTAATCTGAGGGGGCTGTACCAAAACCTCACAGGGGGAATCAGCATTGGAGTAAAACAATCTTATATTTTGTGTTCTGATGGGGTACAACAGTTGAACTATGCTCATGAGTCATTTATATGTTATATTCTTCAAGAATCAATGGGCATATAAATCATTCATTTATAAGTCCAAAAATGTATGTAGCAACTGCAGTGCCCCTTTAAGTTGTGGTGAATCGCCCGTTTAACCTTATTAGGTCATGCATTCAGGGCATCAATGCAGTCTCATAGTCTCTTCTGTGTTGCTATAAGCCGGTGTTTCCCAAACTCGGCTCCAAACCATATTCATTATCTCCAGCACCAGTGTCTACATCCGGGCTTTCCAACCCTTTTCCTGGACAGCTACCGTGCTGTAGGTTTTCGCTACAACATAAAAACAATGATGGTCCTGAAGTCAAAAAGATAACAAAAAAAGGTCATAAAATTAGGGGGTAATTTCCAAAATGATGCAGAGAGCAACCACCTAATTTGCCTCTTTCTGACCACGTCTTAATCTACTAAACCCAACTAAAGAAACATGCGCTTTGAGGGGATCATGTTTTATGCAAAGAGTCCCTCTTCCTCAAAGAAATAGGACAGCCAGTCTTGCATTTTCACCCTCCTTTTTGTCCAGCACACTGAAACAAAGTTCCCAGAGGAAAAGCTCAACATTTAATTATGCAACACATTTGAATTCTCCAGCAAGGCAAACTGTACACAAAGAGCGTGACTCATCAAACAACTAATGATGTGTGAGGTGAAATAGACTGCATCTGGAAAGTGATATGGCTGGTAGTGCTGCTGAATAGGGCTAGAAGATTATTACTGCGGAAGAAAAAACAACCGTGAGCACAATAGAAATTAGAGGTAATACAAAATCTGTGTGTGTGTGTCTGTGTGTCTGTGTGTGTGTCTGTGTGTCTGTGTGTGTCTGTGTGTCTGCGTGTCTGTGTGTGTCTGGGGTTGTTCTCTGAACCATGCTTGCATCATTAGCAGCGTTGCCCGAGACCTAAAGAACTTGCCTTAGCCACCCCAGGCTTTAGCTCAATGTGCTGCTAACACAGTCTTGTGGAGCGCAGATGACCTGGGTCCAAGCCCAGCAGTCGGGTAAAGTCAGTCGGGAACATTAACAACCACCCTGAATGACTTCTCACCCGTGAACTGAGTTAGCCTACAGTGTATCCAGTCACTGTGGTAAAAGATCGTCATCATTGAGGCAGAGCAGATGTGTCATACTGTAGGAATTCTATAACATCATCTCCTTCCCCTGTTGGATATGAATTATATATGAGGTGTGCTTGAGGCCAGTGCTGTGACACATAGTTATGATCTATGTTGGGTAACCCATATGGGAACACGGCACACATATCTACCTCCACTCATTAAATGCAAGTCGAGAGTGAATACACACTCAATCACAGGGATCCAACGGGTTAATTCATAGGGAAGGTAAATATTAATGACCCAAGAGGGATTGTGTATGTGACCAATACAATTAAATTTTATTTGCTGGTAATATTCTATGGTAGGGTATATCTAACCGCTCAATCCCGAGGCGTGACATGGATTGTGTTGTGTTTACCACGTAAACTTCACTGTTTTCTGTCAAATATGCTATAAAGTGACAAGAAGACGAAAGTGGAAAAATAGAGCTGCTTTGTTTTCGTACTTCGACCAACTAGGAGTTTAACTACACAAAAATCACCCCCAAAAATGACATGAAATGCTCAATTTAATCAAACCAGCATTGCAGTAGTTATGCTGCAGCTAGTACATGAACACACATTTCCCCTGTAATCAAATCAAATTAAACATTTTTGGTGAAAAAGGTTTATCACAGCAGGTAAATGCCTACTTACAGTAATTCCATATTTCAATGTGTGTGGGCTATAATTGTGTAAAGAACAAATAAGCAATAAGGCACGAGGGGGTGTGGTATATGGCCAATATACCATGGCTAAGGGCTTTTCTTAGGCACGACGCATCACCCCCGAGTTGCCTTATTGCTATTATAAACTGTTCACCAACGTAATGAGAGCAGTAAAAATAAATGTTTTGTCATACCCGTGGTATACGGTCTGATATACCACATTTGTCAGCCAAATCAGCATGCAGGGCTCCCAGTTTATAATATTGCATAAACGTTGCTATGGAAAGACAGATTGAATACCGGCCAAATATATTACATCATCACTGGTATAGAACAATACGGTAAACAAACGTCATTTGAAAGGACAGTACATAGTCACTCCTATCAATTCAACTGTCACTTAAGACTTACTTTCAAGTAATCTTTCATCATTTTATCCATTTGGTATACAGCTCTGGAAAAAAATAAGAGACCACTGCAAAATTATCAGTTTCTCTGGTTTTATATGTAGGTGTTTGGGTAAAATTTACATTTTTGTTTTATTCTTTGTACTACTGACAACATTTCTTCCAAATTCCAAATAAAAATATTGTCATTTAGAGCATTTATTTGCAGTAAATGACAACTGGTCAAAATAACAAAAAAGATGCAGTGTTGTCAGACCTCGATTAATGCAAAGAAAATAAGTTCATATTCATTTTTAAACAACACAATACTAATGTCTTAACTTAGGAAGAGTTCAGAAATCAATATTTGGTGGAATAACACAGATTTTCAATCACAGCTTTCATGCGTCTTGGCATGCTCTCCACCAGTCTTTCACATTGATGTAGGGTGACCTTATGCCACTCCTGGCGCAACAATTCAAGCAGCTCGGCTTTGTTTGATGGCTTGTGACCATCCATCTTCCTCATGATCACATTCCTGGGGTTTTCAATGGGGTTTAGGTCTGGAGATTTGGCTGGCCATGACAGGGTCTTGATCTGGTGGTCCTCCATCCACACCTTGATTGACCTGGTTGTGTGGCATGGAGCATTGTCCTGTTGGAAAAACCAATCCTCCGAGTTGGGGAACATTGTTAGAGCAGAAGGATGCAAGTTTTCTTCCAGGACAACCTTGGCTTACGTGGCTTGATTCATGCGTCCTTCACAAAGACAAATCTGCCCGATTCCAGCCTTGCTGATGCACCCCCAGATCATCACCGATCCTCCACCAAATTTCACAGTGGGTGCGAGACACTGTGGCCGGTAGGCCTCTCCAGGTCTCGCACCCACTGTGAAATTTGGTGGAGGATCGGTGATGATTATGAACTTATTTTCTTTGCATTATTCGAGGTCTGATAACACTTTATTTTTGTTATTTTGACCAGTTGTAATTTTATGTTCTAAATGCTCTAAATTACAATATTTTAATTTGGAATTTGGGAGAAATGGTGTCAGTAGTTTATAGAATAAAACAAAAATGTTCATTTTACCCAAACACATTCATATAAATAGTAATAAATAGTTTGCAATGGTCTCTTAACTTTTTCCAGAACTGTATGTATAATAATCATTTTGATAGGGCTAACAATGCCCTGATTCATGGAGTAGGTTGATGGGCACATACTGTACAGTACAGTTTGCCAAGAGACAAGAACTGCGAATACTGCCAGGAAGCCTCGATCCTTACAGAATAAGCTTAAACATTTGCCCTATGTGATCATAGAGAGATTTCCACTTCCCATAAAGAGATGGACCTATTGTTACGACAGACAAAAAGGCTTAATCATAGCAACCCGGTCTGAAGTCAAATGTAAATTTGTGTCAGTGCCTACATTCAAAATGGCTGTAGCTCACTTTTCTTTGCTTAACCAGCTAGTGATTTTCTTCCTGAGCGTGGCCCAAATGTACAGCCCAGGAGGAGGGCATTGTGGGCTTTTCATGGAATGATAGCAGGGGGAAAGGGTGGACTTTTCATGGAATGACAGCAGGGGGACATTGATTGGGAACAACAGGAGTGCGGATAATTTTCCATCTTTCCTCTAAATGTAATCACAGTAACAAAAAGACCAAGACGGTGTGTGTGTGTGTGTGTCTGTCTACGTTAGGTTGTCTGTCTGTGGTTGCCTATACGTGTGTGAGGACTGTTCAACGTTGGTCTGACCAATCGGAATCTATGCTTCAAGATTGTTTTGATCATGCAGACTGGAAAATGTTCCGGGTTGCCCCTGAGAATAGTATTGACGTATACACTGACTTGGTGACGGAGTTCATCTGGAAGTGCATATAGGATGTTGTTGCCACGGTGACGTGGATAGATAAACGTGGATAGATGGCAGCATTCACGCAAAACTGAAAAGCAAACTACCGCATTTAACCACGGCAAGGTGACTGGGAACATGGATGTGTACAAACAGACCAGCAATGACCTCCGTAAAGCAATCAAAGAGGGAAAACGACAGTACGGGGACAAAGTGGAGTCGCAATTCAACGGTTCAAACACAAGACGTATGTGGCAAGGACTCCAGACAATCACAGACTATAAAGGGAAAGCCAGCCATGTCACAGACACCAACGCCTCGCTCCCGGACAAGCTAATCACCTTGAAAACACTGAGCCGCCGACATGGGCCACCGCAGCTCACGAGGACTCTGAGCTCTCGTTCTCCGTGGTCGACGTGAGTAAGACATTTAAGTGCATTAACCCTCGCAAGGCTGCCTGCCCAGACAGCATCCCAAACCGCATCCACAGAGCATGTGCAGACCAGCTGGCTGAAGTGTATACAGACATATTCAATCTCTCCCTATCCCAGTCTGTTGTCCCCACTTGCTTCAGGATGTCCACCATTGTTCCTGTACCCAAGAAAGTGAAGGTAACTGAACTAAATGACAATCGCCTGATTACACTCACTTCTGTCATCAGGAAATACTTTGAGAGGCTAATTAAGGATCATATCAACTCCAGCTTACCCGACACCCTAGACCCACTACGATTTGCATACCACCCCAACTTCCTGATGGGCCGACCCCAGGTGGTGAAGGTACGCAACAACACCTCCACCCCCCTGATCCTCAACACGGGGGCCCCGCAGGGGTGCGTGCTCAGCCCCCTCCTGTCCTCCCTGTTTACCCATGACTGCGTCCACACACGTGTCCAACTTAATCATCAAGTTTGTGAGACAACACGCCGGTAAACAAAAACAATACCAACTGGTGAGAAAACATAAGGGAGTGACATATAAAGGGGAGGAAATAATGAAGGTAATGAAGTCCAGGTGTGAATCATAATGATTAACAGGTGCACATAATGATGAGTGCCAGGTATGCGTAATGATGAATCCCAGGACCGGTGGTTAGTATTCTGGCGACGTCGTAAGCCGGAGGAGAGGAGTAGGAGAAGATGTGACATGCTAGCACGCAATGATTTGACTTGTGACTCTACAAACTTGTTGGATGCATTTGCTGTTTGTTTTGGTTGTGTTTCAGATTATTTTGTGCCCAATAGAAATTATTGGAGTCACTTTTATTGTAAGTAAGAATAGAACATGTTTCTAAACACTTTTACATTAATGTGGACGCTATCATGATTACGGATAGTCCTGAATGAAATGAATCGTGAATAATGATGAGTGAGAAAGTTACAGAAGTATGCTAACCTCTCACCATTACAATAGCAGGGGAGGTTAGCATTTTGGGGTGGGTATGATATTTGTGTCTAACTTTCTCACTCATCATTATTCATGATTCATTCAGGACTATCCGTAATCATGGTGGCATCCACATGAATGTAGACGTGTTTAGAAACATATTATATTCTTATTTACAATAAAAGTGACTCCAAAATGACTCATCTATATTGTTAGAGTTTAATGGCTGTGATAAGAGAAAACTGAGGATGGATCAACAACATTGTAGTAACTCTACAATACTAACCTAATTGACAGAGTGAAAAGAAGGAAGCCTGTACAGAATAAGAAATATTCCAAAACATGGATCCTGTTTGCAACAAGGCACTAAAGCAATAATGCAAAAAATGTGGCATAGCAATTCACTTTTTGTCCTGAATACAAAGTGTTATGTTTTGTGCAATGCCAATACAACACATTACTGAGTACAGTACTCAATATTTTCAAGCATAGCGGTGGCTGTATCATGTTATGGGTATGCTTGTAGTTTTTCAGGATAAAAAAATAAAATAATAATAATAATAAAAAAAATATATTATTTTTTATTTCACCTTTATTTAACCAGGTAGGCTAGTTGAGAACAGGTTCTCATTTACAACTGCGACCTGGCCAAGATAAAGCAAAGCAGTGCAACACAAACAACAACACAGTTACACATGGAATAAACAAGTGTACATTCAATAACACAATAGAAAAAAAAGAACGTTTATATACAGTGTGTGCAAAAGGCTTGAGGAGGTAGGGAATAAATAGGCCATAGTAGCGAAGTAATTACAATTTAGCAGATTAACACTGGAGTGATAAAAGAGCAGATGATGATGTGCAAGTAGAGATACTGGTGTGCAAAAGAGCAGAAAAGTAAATAAAAAACAGTATGGGGATGAGGTAGGTAGATTGGGTGGGTTATTTACAGATGGACTATGTACAGCTGCAGCGATCGGTTAGATGCTCACATAGCTGATGTTTAAAGTTAGTAAGGGAAATATAAGTCTCCAGCTTCAGCGATTTTTGCAATTCGTTCCAGTCACTAGCAGCAGAGAACTGGAAGGAAAGGCGGCCAAAGGAGGTGTTGGCTTTGGGGATGACCAGTGAGATATACCTGCTGGAGCGCGTGCTGCGGGTGGGTGTTGTTATCGTGACCAGTGAGCTGAGATAAGGCGGAGCTTTACCTAGCGTAGACGTATAGATGACCTGGAGCCAGTGGATCTGGCGATGAATATGTAGCGAGGGCCAGCCGACTAGAGCATACAGGTCGCAGTGGTGAGCGGTATATGGGGCTTTGGTAACAAAACGGAGGGCACTGTGATAGACTGCATCCAGTAGAGTGAGTAGAGTATTGGAAGCTGTTTTGTAGATGACATCGCCGAAGTCGAGGATCGGTAGGATAGTCAGTTTTACTAGGGCAAATTTGGCGGCGTGAGCGAAGGAGGCTTTGTTGCGAAATAGAAAGCTGATTCTAGATTTGATTTTGGATTGGAGATGTTTAATATGAGTCTGGAAGGAGAGTTTACAGTCTAGCCAGACACCTAGGTATTTGTAGTTGTCCACATATTCTAGGTCAGAGCCGTCCAGGGTAGTGATGCTAGTCGGGCCGGCGGGTGCAGGCAGCGAATGTTTGAAAAGCATGCATTTGGTTTTACTAGTGTTTAAGAGCAGTTGGAGGCCACGGAAGGAGTGTTGTATGGCATTGAAGCTCGTTTGGAGGTTAGTTAACACAGTGTCCAAAGAAGGGCCAGAAGTATACTGAATGGTGTTGTCTGCATAGAGGTGGGTCAGGGAATCACCCGCAGCAAGAGCGACATCATTGATATATACAGAGAAAAGAGTCGGCCCGAGAATTGAACCCTGTGGAACCCCCATAGAGACTGCCAGAGGTCCGGAAAACAGGCCCTCCGACTTAACACACTGAACTCTGTCTGCAAGGTGAACCAGGCGAGGCAGTCATCTGAGAAACCAAGGATATTGAGTCTGCCGATGAGAATACGGTGATTGACAGAGTCGAAAGTGATTGACAGAGTCGGATTGCACAGCGGAGAAGGGTCGGTGGGATTCGAAGTGGTCAGTGATCTGTTTATTAACTAGGCCTTCGAAGACTTTAGAGAGACAGGGCAGGATGGATATAGGTCTATAGCAATTTGCGTCTAGAGTGTCACCCCCTTTGAAGAGGGGGATGAACGTGACAGCTTTCCAATCTTTAGGGATCTCGGACGACACGAAAGAGAGGTTGAGCAGACTGGTAATAGGGGTTGCAGCAATGGCGGCGAATAGTTTTAGAAAGAGAGGGTCCAGATTGTCTAGCCCAGCTGTTTTGTACGGGTCCAGGTTTTGCAGCTCTTTCAGAACATCTGCTATCTGGATTTGGGTGAAGGAGAAGCTGGGGAGGCTCGGACAAGTAGCTGCGGGGGGGTGGAGCTGTTGGCATGGGTTGGAGTAGGCAGGAGGAAAGCATGGCCAGCCGTAGAGAAATGCTTGTTGAAATTTTAGATTATCATGGATTTATCGGTGGTGACCGTGTTACCTAGCCTCAGTGCAGTGGGCAGCTGGGATGATGTGCTATTGTTCTCCATGGACTTGACGGTGTCCCACAACTTTTTGGAGTTAGAGCTACGGGATGCAAATTTCTGTTTGAAAAAGCTAGCCTTTGCTTTCCTGACTGACTGCGTGTATTGGTTCCTGACTTCCCTGAAAAGTTGCATATCGCAGGGACTATTTGATGCTATAGCAGTCCGCCACAGGATGTTTTTGTGTTGGTCAAGGGCATTTTTTGAAATGTAGAACTAAGAACAGATACAGCCCTTGGTTCACTCCAGAGCTGACTGGAGTGAATGGAGCTAAGCACAGGCAAAGTCCTAGAGGAAAACCCCATTCAGTCTTCTTTCCACCAGACACTGGAAGATGAATTCACCTTTAAGCAGGACAATAATCCAAAAGACAAGGCCTCATCTACATTGAAGTTGCTTACCAAGAAGAGTGGACAAGTTACAGTTTTGACTGAAATCTACTTGAAAATCTATGGCAAGACCTGAAAATAGTTGTCTAGCGATGATCAACAACCAATTTGACAGAATTTTTTAACTAATAATTGGCAAATGTTGCACAATCCAGACTCACAGCTGTAATCGCTGCCAAAGGTGCTTCTGCAATGTATTGACTCAGGGGTGTGAATACTTAAATAAATGATTATTAAGTAAAGGAGCTATTTCTGTATTTAATTTTCAATACATTTGCAAATATTTATAAAAGCATGTTTTCACTTTGTCATTATGGGGTATTTAATCCATTTAGAATTCAGGCTGTAACACAACAAAATGTGGAATAAATCAAGGGGTATGAATACTTTCTGAAGGCACTGTATTTATATTCCAGACTCTGACATTGCTCGTTCTCATATGTCTTTATTTTTGTTTTATGAATGTGTTATTTTGTTATTCTAGGTATTACTGTTGGAGCTAGAAAACAAGCATTTCGCTGCACCTGCAAAAACAACTGCAAATATATGTATGCCGACCAATACAATTTGATTTGTACACTGACATCCTCCCACACCCCACAATCCATCAAAACCCATCCAACAACAAACTCCGGGGGCTGACCTTTTCAGATAAAACTGCCGTTGTCGGAGAGATACTAACAAAACACAGCGCTCCATCTTTTTTCTTTATGAGAAACCATGGAGTAATTGTTCATGAATGGGATTCATAGATCACTATTCCCATCTCATCTCCAGTTTCTCTCCAGAGGCTATCAATTCCTGAATATAAACCACGGCAAAGGTTTACACTCTCACAACTACAACGGGTTAGGAACGATGAAGTACACTAGAAATGGCACTTGTAGTTATCCAACCAGTGTCATTCAGTATTCTCATGTGTTCTCATGAATATGAATAACATGAGACTATGCTCACATCTACACGGCATCGTTTCTAGACCAACGGTATAATACAACCGAATCTAAATGAAGGACGAGTCACTGACCCAAAGAGAATTCGGCATGAGAGATCCTGATTGGCTTTGGATGTCTCTCAAATGGCACCCTATTCCCAGTATAGTGCACTACTTTGACCAGGGCCCACAGGGTTGTACACTATAAGTGGTACACTATGTAGGGAACACTGTTCCCTCTAAACTGGTCGATCTCCAAGGCATTCCTTGTCGATCGCCAAACATTTCTGTAAAAAAACAAACAATGATAAAGCCTATTTTTATGTTATTCGTCTCAGGCTGTTGGCGGTAAGTGCAGCCGATTCAGATGCCCTGCGCGCTGGGTAGGCGAACAACCTCTGCCTTCCCGGCGGGCCCAGAGAGCAAATCAAGTGCACTATAGGCCTACCGCTGGCCAAACGGATGGCTCAGATTACCATGTCTGCACTAATGTAGCATGCATTAAAGAAAGCTACAGCAAAGTTGATACTGTGAGATTTCAAAACGTTTAAAACCATGACTAGAGAGAGACTGTCAACGAATACAGCAAAGAGCTGGTGTTTTTATGAGTTCTTACTCAGCACAGTTAACACTTTGTATTCAGCACTTTTATAAAATGCACGTTCTTCCTATTTCCACTCAGTGCTACAACAAGCACTGCAGCAGTAATGAATGAGTAGGACAGTGTATCTAAAGGCTTGCGTTGTTGTTATTATTAGCGGCTTGGGTCTTTTTTAATATCAAGGAATATTTTACTTTCTCTGTTCATAGGAGTAACAACATGAATTTGTGCATGAGGCAGAAATAATGTGGTGTGACTTGAGTTTTGCCATTAGCTGGAAGACGGGGTCCCTTTTGGGTCAGTGTCAGCGGAGGAAAGGGAGAGAGGAGGGATGTTGAGGTGCTGCTCTCTCCCTTCGCTGAGACTGACAATCAGATGCAGGCACCATCAGCCAAGTAAAATAAAAATAAAAAGCAAATTATTTATATGTATGCTCACTCAGCTGTGCCTCACAAGTAATACAACAACGGATCTATTACCAGTGTGATCATATAGCTTACCTCAAAATGGCTCGAACAACAATGCATTGGCAGGGCAATTCAAGCAAAGATAACATACGGTCATAATTTATTGGGCCTATAGCTTACTGCACAAACCTTATTGCTACAGTATTGTTTTTAATTGGTTAATGTTGCATAGGCTTATATTTAGTCATGTTTAAAACAAATCTGAGTGGTAGATCTTGGTTTGCACTTTGACTCAGAAAGTGATCTTGACTCAGAAAAGGTTGGGGACCACTGTATCTAGAGTTTTCCCTGTTAACACTATCAACGTTTCCCTTTACTGTGGCAACTGTGATCGAATCAACGCAATATTAGCCACTTTCAATGAAACATACCAAAACTAAATGCAAGAGAATTTGTTAACATTTGAGCAGACACTCTTATCCAGAGTGACTTACAGGAGCAATTAGAGTTAAGTGCCTTGCTCAAGGGTACGTCAGCAGATTTTTCAACTAATTGGTTCAGGGATTCAAACCAGCAACCTTTCAGTTACTGGCCCAATGCTCTTAACCGCTAGGCTACCTGCCACCCCTGTTGTTGGCAGAACGCATCGGTGTAGGATTCTAATGCATTGACACGCACTACTCAGCCCGTATTCTACACAGACCTGTGCGACATAAACAATTAGAGCTGCAGTAGGCCTATATGCAAATAGACCATTGCCATATATGGATCTGTGCCATTTACTTTGAACCGGACTGTGTTTACAGCATAAGCGGTCATGAGTAGATGTGCTTGTTTAGAGATCAAAGCGAGAGCTGCATGTAGCCACGTGTGCACATTTTGTTCATATCCTTTGCTAGTTAGCCCAGTTATAGATCATTTGTAGTCAGTAATAGAGGAGTGATTGCTTCCTACAAGAGCACAAATGGTATACATTTCTAGACTGAAAAGAGGTAAAGAGATTTTTTATTTGTCTCTCACACACCCACAAAAATAAATGATGGGTGGATAAACAATAGCTGCAACTATAACTAAGAGGGAGAACGATTGCTGTGCCAAGGTGCACATAGCGATCTAGAAATAATAAAAAGGTATATTATCAGTTAGGACTATAACAAAGTTTACATCTACCTGTGGAACTCGATTCTGCAGAGAGGAAAACAAGGGCAAATCAATTTTGTGACACCTTTTGAAGCTGACACAGACACACAAAGTGTGTGGACATTGAAAGAGACGACCATGGCTTGAAGTAGAGAGGTTGCAGTTTGCTGGCTGAAGGACACTGTGTTCATAAAATCAAAACCCAGTAGTATACGTTTGCATTGATGAGTCACACGTAGACACATCACGCTCAAAGTAAAGCTGATCACATTTAACATGAGTCACCAAAATACTTATTGCCTACTGTATGTCATTCACAGGCTTTCAAGGGGCAACTACCATTGTAATTCAGACTAGAGTTTAATGGTCTTTGTGCTGTCTGAATGGAGAGCAGATTGAATCCACTCTAGCTTTAGTGTTCTATCATTGTAAATTACAAAGACTATATGCATTTATACTCACACATATACTAACACACATAGCCAGAAATTCTGAGGAGCACAGATACACACACACTCAATACTGAAAGGACCACCAAGCTTCCCTGAGTCTCCTTGTCTGACTCTTTCACTGTCTCTCTCCCTCTCTCACTCACCCACCTGTCTCGTTCTCCCTCTCTCACACACACATCAATCCACATCCCACGACCCTGCCACCAGACCTTTGTCTTCACATGCAGTCTCCTGTCTCTCCTACCTGCTGGTGTCCGCTGACGTGATGGCGATGAGCGGGGGGATCCTGAGGGCGAGGCTAGTGGGCCGAGGGATCTGCTCCGTCTCTGTCCTCGGGGCCCAGTCACGCTGCTCCGCCTGCCTAAAGGCCAACGGGGGAAGTTGCAGGTTCCGGCAGGAGAGCCTCCGCACCTGGAAAGTCTCCATCTCCACGCCCAGACCTGGCTCTGGAGAGTCATCGTCAGAAACCTGCAGGGGACGGGAGATAGCAGGACCTCCATGAATGATAAATGATCAGGGATCTTATTCAAGGCTATAAAAGAGAAGGTTTGAATCTGGGGATGTATAATAGGTATATGATATGAGGAAATGTGTTAATACAGACTATTCTATTGATTCATATCAATCGGAATGCTAAATAGAAGGCGAGATAGACAGCAAGGTTTATACAAATCTTCGCTATTGAAAACTAAATGTTAGTCTAAAAGAAATGTGAGATAATGTCAATATGCTTTTTATAAGTGGAGATCAAGTTTATAAATGCATTGGCTGGGCTGATGAGACAGTGGATTGGGCAGTCAGATGGAACAGAGTAAATAGGCATTTTAACGTCATAGATTTAGCACTGGCTGGAATGCGGTTTGAACCAATCAGAATTCAGAATTAAACCCACCCGTTGTATGATGATTAATATCAATCAGAATGCTAAACAGAAGATGAGGAAGGTTAATAAGTGAAGGTGTTATGTCTGGACTTGTGTACTCCAGTTATGTTTCCTATGAGAGTGGTTTTACCTCAGAATACAGATTCAGATTGTATTTTCTGTCAAGTTGTCAGTTTGTTTGGCAAAGTCCAGTAGGTTATCTAATTGTCAGTCAGGCAGGCACAGTATTCTAAATGCAAGATAGATGAAACTCATAATAGATGACTGTTCCTCCCTGCAGTTTACCGAAATAGATATTTGATGCAGTATCAAATTAGTATGGTGGCGCCATCCCAAGGCTGAATTTCAGTTTTGACCCTGAATTAATTTCCATCTAGGCCAAGAGCCCCACCAGGGATTAAATGTCATCTAAAGATGTGATCTTTGGTTCATATTGGATGTACGTGACTTTAATTAATGGGAAGGCTAAACTGAGATGATCCATAGAGGTGCATGCTTGTGCTTCGAATTGTAAAATAAGTGTACCCTGCATTTATACAGTCTACAGTACAAATTCAACTAGAAAATGTATTTTCTGGAAACCATTGGCACTACTAGGATGCAGACTGACTCATATTGTAAAGGTAGGCATTCTGGACAGAAAGTCAAGGCAGTATCGTATCAACCAGTCACAGCATCTTCCAGCAGTATAAACTCTGATGAAGCAATGATAATAAACTATTTTTAATGAATTTGACACATTTCTGATTGCACACACCAAGCACAAGCACACCACTTTACAGTCATGTTCAAATGCATATAACAAGCACAATGGATTTCGCTGTATTTCGCAATCCTCGAAAATAGACGGTTTCTTGTGGAGACATTTTGAGAATCAGGAAACAAAATGAGGTGAGCTCTAACAAGGCAATTTACAGTGCTGGCACAAACGTATACCTCTGGGCTTTAACTACACAACCATGTGGCCAAATGGTGAAGGCCCACACAGGTCTGAATGAAGACGTATTCACATTCCACACAAACAGTGTAATATTATGTGAAGGCTATCAATGGAATATCACCGGTAGGAATGTTCAGTCAACGTTCTACCGGTCCTAGACTACAGCGACATCATCTATTGCAGCTGCCAATACACTGAAACCATTGGATGCAGTTTATCACAGCACACTACGCTTTATTACGGATCAACAGGTTCAGTACACATCACCGCATTCTATATCAGAAGCAGGTTGGCCCTCTTTGAAGTCTCATAGATCGATGCATTGCTCTCTTTTTGTTTCTAAGATTATTTTACAAAAACTCCCGCTGCACCTAACATCATTAATCACTTTTAGAAGTACAAGTTACCATACACGTTCTCAGGGATGGCTAACTCTGGAAATTCCTTTGGTCTCTACAGAGTTAGGTAAATCAGCGTTTAGTTTTTTTTAACTCTCTCAAATGGAATGAATTGGTGCCTCTAGGGCATTTCAGACGGCTGATTGAGGACCTCTTTAATTAAGAATATGTTTGAAGAGTTTCATTCTAAAATGCTATACAGTATATCAATTTTCAGAAATGTTGGTAAATTAGCTTTCATTGTTTGAAGAATTTATGAAAGATATTGGTGTTTTTTTTATTATTTAGTCATGGCATCACTTGATGGTTTCATTTCAGAGACAAATAATCATGTTTTTTGTAAAATGCAGAAAAATGAGTAGTACTGGTTTTAAACAGTCAAATGTAACAAATAACTACATTTTTTAAATAAAGAACTGAACAAATGATACATTTGTGACATCAATATATATGTTTTTAAATATAAAAATATATATTTAATAGAGTAATATGATCTTTGTACGTAAAACATTAACATTTGCCATTTCAGTAATTTAGCAGATGGTCTTATCTAAAGCAATTTATAGTAAGTGTACTCATCTTAAGATAACTAGGTGAGACAACCACATATCACACTCAAATAGGATGCGGACAACCCAGTACATCACTGGGGCTGTGCTCCCTGCCATCCAGGATCTCTATACCAGGCAGTGTGAAAGGAAGGCCCGTAAAATTGTTAAAGACCCCAACCACCCAAGCCATAGAATATTTACTCTGTTTCCGCACGGCAAGCGGTACCGGTGCATCAACTCTGACATCAACAGGCTCCTGAACAGCTTATATCCCCATGCCATAAGACTGCTAAATAGCTAACTAAATAGCTAAAAAAGAATTGCTACACAGACTATTTGAGTTGACCTTTGTATTTTATTATTATTTTTGCACTGTCTCTATGCACACTCACAGGGCACTACACACTCATGCACACTGACACTCCAACACACACACAAACACTCACTACATCATTTTCTCACACACACATACATTTATACTGACTACACACACGCACACCCACTAACATACAATCATCATATACGCTGCTGTTCATCATACAAGTATATCCTGATGCCTAGTCACCTTAAACCTTTACATATCTATCTCTATTGATCCAGTATCCCAGGCAAATTGTAAATATGTTACTGTAACTGACTGACCCTGCATATAGTATACTTGCTTACTTACTTCATCGTGTTCTTCTCATTTTTATATCTTGTGTGTTTTTGTTCTACCTTGTTATTTTTTTGTATTACATTGTTATTGATTACTGCATTGTGGGGTTAGAGCTTGCAAGAATGGCATTTCAGTGTAATTGTGCATGTGTCACGAACGTCTTGTGGATAACTGGACCAAGGCGCAGCGTGCATGGAGTTCCACATATTAGTTTAATATGGAACATACAAAACAACAAAAGAAATGACTGATCATAACAATACGTGTAGCACACACAGGCACTAACAAAAACAATAACCCACAAAAACAGGTGGGAAAAAGAACAACTTAAGTATGATCCACAATTAGAGGCAACGACACTCAGCTGCCTCTAATTGGGAACCATACTAAAACCAAAACATAGAAATACAAATAATAGATCCAATAATCCCCCTAGTCACGTCCTGACCAAAACCACCATAAAGAGCCTATCTATGGCCAGGACGTGACAGCATGTGACATTAAAAACGTAAAACTTGAAACTTGATACGAACATTCCATTCCAGCTAGACAATGGATATTTAGCTTTTTGCAAAAAAATAACAAATCTCTTCATAATTGATAAGTACTGTATATGATATAGTCAGACATACATCATATGTCATGTGCTCATATTATGCAACAGTTCAAAATAACTTGGCGAGTAAAGGGTTATTAATGGGTATCAGAGATCATTAGTAAAGGGTTACTAATGAGAATCAGAGATCATTAGTAAAGGGTTATTAATTTGGATTGGTGTCCCATCCACGGGACGGTTGAGCTAATGTAGGCTAATGCGATTAGCATGAGGTTGTAAGTAACAAGAACATTTCCCAGGACATAGACACATCTGATATTGGAGGAAAGCTTAAATTCTTGTTAATCTAACTGCACTGTCCAATTTACAGTAGCTATTACAGTAAAATAATACCATGCTATTGTTTGAGGAGAGTGCACAATTTTGAACATGAAAAGTTATTAATAAACAAATTAGGCACATTTGGGCAGTCTTGATACCAAATTTTGAACAGAAATGCAATGGTTCATTGGATGAGTCTAAAACTTTGCACATACACTGCTGCCATCTAGTGGCCAAAATCAAAATTTCACCTGGGCTGGAATAATACATTATGGCTTTTCTCTTACATTTCAAACATGGTACAAAAAGAACGGTTGTCTTTTTCTTTGTATTATCTTTTACCAGACCTATTGTGTTGTATTCTCCTACATTTCTTTCACATTTCCACAAACTTCAAAGTGTTTCCTTTCAAATGGTATCAAGAATATGCATATCCTTGCTTCAGGGCCTGTTTGGGGTGAACTCCAGAAAAAACGAGATAGAAATAATTTTGTCTAATGAAATTAATGTTGAAAAACAGAAGCCATGCAGGGACATGGCAATTAGGAATAACAAGGCATACACAATACACACAGAAAATCCCACTTTACAAGCCCATTCTTCACCTTCATCCATTGACCTCCACGAACACATCCACAAAAGGCTTCCCACTGTGCAAAAACTAGTTGAATCAACGTTGTTTCCTCATCCTTTCAACCCCAAAAATCTATTTACACCTTAGTAGACGCTCTTATCCAGAGCGACTTACAGTAGTGAGTGCATACTTTGTCGTACTGGTCCCCCGTAGGAATCAAATCCACAACCCTGAAATTTCAAGCGCCATGCTCTTGAGCCACGGGACATATGTGATTGAATCAACGTGGAAAACTGATTTGATTTGCAAAAAGTCATCAATGTAAGGGCATTAAGTATTTTTGTCACCCATCTTTAAACCTAAATCCAATGTCGTGGTGACATTTTTGATTGATTTCACAATGAATTCACATTAGTTGACAACGCAACCAAATGTAAATCAAAACTAGACTGTTGAACTGTGCCCAGTGGGTTGCCTCTTGAAAACCACTGCACTCGGTAGGAATATCAGTGCGAGACAAATGAACAAAGTCCCTATTCCGTTCCGAAGGAGCACATTCATTGCCACTTATTGATCATCCTAAGTGCTCATTAGCTATCCTGCCGGGCTGTGGTCTGGCCTAATGCCTACACTTACAATGGCCTTGAGGGACGCCACGTGTAATGAAGAACAGGGCGATGCCTTTAGGAGTGACAGCACTGCCCTACCAACTACCCCCCCCCCTCCTCCACACAGAATCCTGGAGAGTACTCCCTTAGGACCAAACTGAGGGAATGATTCTCACACTGGAGCAACCATAATGGGAACCTGGAGCTTCTGGTTGTGTAACAAAGATATTATATTATTGATCATGTGTGATATAAGCCTTCAATATTATTGAAGACCTTGTCCTCTGCACTCTATTTCAGTACATCATAACATGCTTTTATACTGGAGGGTCATTAAAGGTCAGTGCTGGTACACCCTCTGTAATTGAACATTAGGGATTTGATAGCTTAACTGCTGGTGTTCTTTATTTATTTTTGCTGCCTCGAAAGTTATTGTTCTTGAGCAGTTGTAAAAGTGCCTATTTATTTATTAACTTTAAGTCCTGGGAGGGGAAATGTTTCATGCAACTCTGCTGCACACAAAAAATGTGATCGTATTGTAAGTTGGCACAGAAATGGCACAAAGATTCCCTCTGACAAAATGTCTGGCAGTTGAGCAGAACTTTTAATTCACATCTTAAACTGATGTTTCCTTGAAAACTTACTTGACACCCCACAATTGGGTTTGTGTCGACAATCAATAATGCTTTGGTTCGTTCTAAAGGGCAGACCCAGAGGGCTTTTTAGGAGTTTTGGGTCAACAGTGCAATTTGGGCTTGACAAGCAACAACTGAAATAAGCAACTAAATCAGTGGTATTCAAAGTCGGTGTCGCAACCTTACAGTGGGGTTGCCTAAATTAAATTCAAAAGGGAAAACAAAAATATGAGTACAGATTATTGTATGGGACAATATACAAACATTTTTGAGAAAGATCAGAAATAGAAATTTATTCAGTAAAGGATTTTTATTGGTTTCTTTTCATTTCGGAAATACAATGAATTAAAGGATATTTGTTGATGTAAACATTTTAATGTATTGAATTTAAGGTTGTCATTAGATTTGGGCTTGGGTGGGGTTGCAAGAAATTCTTGACCAAAAAATGGGTTCCCCAGAAATTCTCTCCAAAAAAATGGGTCCCTGCTGAAAAAGTTAGAACAGTTTTTATTAGTTGCATGTACCAGATACACATGGTATAAACTGATTCAACTACCACCACTGACTTCTATATGGTTAGCTATGTGAATGGAAGTTAGAATTTAGCATACATTTTCCTAAATATTATGCAGTGAAAACAGCCAAAAAAAAAAGAAAAGAAAAATAAATGTCCTCTCACTGTCAACTGCGTTTTTTTTTCAGCAAACTTAACATGTGTAAATATTTGTATGAACATAACAAGATACAACAACTGAGACATGGTGGCAGGCGGCAGGTAGCCTAGTGGTTAGAGCGTTGGACTTGTAACCGGAGGGTTGCAAGTTTGAATCCCCGAGCCGACAAGGAAAAAAATCTGTTGTTCTGCCCCTGAACAAGGCAGTTAACCCACTGTTCCCTGGGTGCTGAAGATGTGGATGTCGATTAAGGCAGCCCCCCGCACCTCTCTGATTCAGAGGGGTTGGGTTAAATGCGGAAGACACATTTCGGTTGAAGGCATTGGGTTGTACAACTGACTAATAATGGTGACTTTGACATAAACTGAGCAAGTTTCACATACATGTGACTAACAGAAATTGAATAATTTGCCCCTGAACAAAGGGGGGTCAAAATCAAAAGTAATGGTCAGTATCTGGTGTGGTCACCAGCTGCATTAAGTACTGCAGTGCATCTCCTCCTCATGTACTGCACCAGATTTGCCTGTTCTTGCTGTGAGATGTTACTCCACTCTTCCACCAAGGCAACTGCAAGTTCCTGGACATTTCTGGGGGGAATGGCCCTAGCCCTCACCCTCTGATCCAACAGGTCCCAGACATGCTCAATGGGATTGAGATCCGGGCTCATCGCTGGCAATGTCAGAACATTGTGGCATTGTCATGCTGGAGGGCCATGTCAGGATGAGCCTGCAGGAAGGGTACCACATGAGGGAGCGTTGTGATTGTGATTGCCTGCAATTGCCTGCAGTGTTGTGATTGCCTGCAATGACAACAAGCTCAGTCCGATGATGCTGTGACACACCGCCCCAGACCATGACGGACGTTCCACCTCCAATACGATCCCGCTCCAGAGTACAGGCCTCGGTGTAACGCTCATTCTTTCGATGATAAACGCAAATCCGACCATCACCCCTGGTGAGACAAAACTGCGACTTGTCAGTGAAGAGCACTTTTTACCAGTCCTGTCTGGTCAAACGGTGGGTTTGTGCCCATAGGCGACTTTGTTGCCGGTGATGTCTGGTGAGGACCTGCCTTACAACAAGCCCTCAGTCCAGCCTTTCTCAGCCTATTGCGGACAGTCTGAGCACTGATGGAGGGATTGTGCGTTCCTGGTGTAACTCGGGCAGTTGTAGTTGCCATCCTGTACCTGTTCCACAGGTGTGATGTTCGGATGTACCAATCCTGTGCAGGTGTTGTTACACGTGGTCTGCCACTGTGAGGACGATCAGCTGTCCGTCCTGTCTCCCTGTAGCGCTGTCTTAGGCGTCTCACAGTACGGACATTGCAATTTATTGCCCTGGCCACATCTGTAGTCCTCATGCCTCCTTGCAGCATGCCTAAGGCACGTTCACGCAGATGAGCAGGGACCCTGGGCGTCTTTCTTTTGGTGTTTTTCCGAGTCAGTAGAAAGGCCTCTTTAGTGTCCTAAGTTTTCATAACTGTGACCTTAATTGCCTACCGTCTGTAAGCTGTTAGTGTCTTAACAACCGTTCCACAGGTGCATGTTCATTAATTGTTTATGGTTCATTGAACAAGCATGGGAAACAGTGTTTAAAACCTTTACAATGAAGATCTGTGAAGCTATTTGGATTTTTATGAATTATCTTTGAAAGACAGTTTCCTTTTTTGCTTTTTTATATCCAAAATCGTATTTTGGTCACCACATTGTGGGCCTGTTGAAACTTAATTTGGGGGATGCATGTCTACAACTTCAATGTAATTTGAACAGGCTAAGCAAGCTTTTATGTCAGTAAAGGTAGAGATACCTAGTTAAAGGTAGGCTCAGCGATGTGACGTAGATGCACCTCGCTCATCTCAATATCTGCTGTGCTGCTCGTGGCAACTTAATTTCGCAGAGTCTACCTATAATTTGTCAGTAAGCTAGCTACAACAGTTAGCTAAGCAGCTATTCAAGTCACTGCATTGACGACTGACAAATCAAATCAAATTTTATTGGTCACATACACATGGTTAGCAGATGTTAATGCGAGTGTAGCGAAATGCTTGTGCTTCTAGTTCCGACAGATTACTTGCTAGATATTACTGCACTAACAAATTCACAACGACTACCTTATACGCACAAATGTAAAGGGATGAATAAGAATATGTACATATAAATATATGGATGAGCGATGGCCGTGCGGCATAGGCAAGATACAGTAGATGGTATAGGATACATTATATATATATTAGATGAGTAATGTAGGATATGTAGACATTATTCAAGAGGCGTGATTTAAAGTGGCTAGTGATACCTTAATTAAATCCATTTATTAAATATATTAAAGTGGCAAGAGATTTATGTCTGAATGTTGGCAGCAGCCACTCTATGTTAGTGATGGCTGTTTAACAGTCTGATGGCCTTGAGATAGAAGCTGTTTTTCAGTCTCTCTGTCCCAGCTTTGATGCACCTGTAATGTTGTGCAGACCGCACTACCCTCTGGAGAGTCTTGCGGTTGTGGGCAGAGCAGTTGCCGTACCAGGCGGTGATACAGCCCGACAGGATTCTCTTGATTGTGCATCTGTAAAAGTTTGTGAGTGTTTTAGGTGACAAGCCAAATTTCTTCAGCCTCCTTGAGTGAGAGGTTATTTTCCTAACAACACACTCCGAGGGCCCTCACCTCCTCCCTGTAGGCCGTCTCGTCGTTGTTGGTAATCACGCCTACCACTGTGGTGTCGTCTGCAAACTTGATGATTGAGTTGGAGGCGTGCTTGCCCACGCAGTCATGGGTGAACAGGGAGTACAGGAGAGGGTTGAGAATGCACCGTTGTGGGGCCCCAGTGTTGAGGATCAGCGGGGTGGAGAAAGTCCAGGACCCAGTTGCACAGAGTGTGGTCGAGACCCAGACGTTCTTGTATATCATTTTTGCAAGAGATAGCCACTGCTTTGTTTTATTTTCTCACCATTTGTTTTGTTGTATTCATTAGGATCCCCGCAGCTACTCTTCCTGGGGGTCCAAAAACTATTAAAACAATTACATCTCAACAAAACAATTGCAAACTATAAAATCACTGACAATAATTTTGTTAGTTATTCTTCCTATTTCAGTCATACAAGAGCGCAGTAATGTCATAAATTAGGAACTATGTTTTCATTTTTGCAGCGGGAGAGGGGACAAAAATTCTACATTGGGAACCGTTGCGGCAGTAAGGCAAATTGGTGCTGAGAGGTTGTCGCTGCAACTGCAAAACGTAATCTAGTGACAAATCAAGGAGACAATAGAGATTCTCACAGAAAAATGTGTTGCCAACAGTGCTAGTGCAGTTCAAGGAGGACAATTTCTGTTGAAACTGGTCTGGGTTCACTTAAAAATTGCATTTATTGACTAACAAACCATACATAAACCTATACTAGCCATAATGCCAATATGTATCTAATCAGTACCCGTTTGGCTAATGTCTCATTTATCAACCGCGACCACGGTTCGTGCAGTACTGGCAGCTGTGTGGACATGACAACCAGTTGACAGCTATTTCTCAGTGCGAATCACTATTGCCTGCTTGATTTTTCACTAGATGACATTTTGGCATTGTCATAACAATCTTTTTCATGTTTGCCAGTTGTCATGTTTAACTAACTAGCTACTAAAAAGAAGAGCCACTGTGGTATGAATGCTAACCGATTAGCAAGCTAATCAAACCCCATGTTACGTTATAGGGACACATGCTAAATTGGCTAGCTAGGTAGCCACGATGAAATGATAGCTAAATATAGATTGAGGTAGTTTTTTGCATGTTCAACTAGCTGGCTAGCTAGATTAATAATTTATATCTAGCCAGCTGATAATTATGAAGCTAAATGTTTGCTAAATATAGCTAGTTATCTTGTCTGGATTGCCATTGTTGGGCTGGAAGCAGGTTAAGTGTGTACAGGGCATTTTAGTACAGCTGTAGCACTCAACAGGCAATAGCAATATATAGGACATTAATTAAATTACATTTTAACCTATTATTCTGGAATTTGTATTTCAGCATAAACTTGCTCTTCGCCACAAGTGTTGCCATGTTCACGGTTTTCCGGACAAATTGGGATACTTTGAAAACGATGTTGTGGGTAAAAATGTATTGGTTGTTGGTGGCGAGTTTTTGGGCTTCTTCCAAATTGTACTGCAGCCGCCATGAAGTTTCTCTTATATATATATACAGTGCATTCGGAAAGTATTCAGACCCCTTGACTTTTTCCACATTTTGTTATGTTACAGTCTTAGTCTAAAATTGATTAAATTATTTTTTCTACCTTATAAATCAACACACAATAACCGATAATGACATTGCAAAAAAAAATATTTTTACACAGAGATGTTCGATCAGGTTCAAGTCCGGGCTCTGGCTGGCCCACTCAAGGACTTTCAGAGACTTGTCCCGAAGCCACTCCTGCATTGTCTTGGCTGTGTGCTTAGGGTTGTTGTCCTGTTGGAAGGTGAACCTTCGCCCCAGTCTGAGGTCCTGAGCGCTCTGGAGCACGTTTTCATCAAGGATCTCTCTGTACTTTGCTCCGTTCATCTTTCCCTCGATTCTGACTAGTCTCCCAGTCCCTGCCTGCTGAAAAACATCCCCAAAGTATGATGCTGCCACCACCATGCTTAACCATTTATCATCCTTGAGATGTTTCTACAACTTGATTGGAGTCCACCTGTGATAAATTAAATCGATTGGACATGATTTGGAAAGGCACACACCTGTCTATATAAGGTCCCACAGTTGACAGTGCATGTCAGAGCAAAAACCAAGCCATGAGGTTGAAGTAATTGTCTGTAGAGCTCTGAGACAGGACTGTGTCGAGGCACAGATCTGGGGAAGGGTACCAAAACATTTCTGCAGCATTGAAGGTCTCCAAGAACACATTGGCCTCCAGGATTCTTAAATGTAAGAAGTTTGGAACCACCAAGACTCTTCCTAGAGCTGGCTGCCCGGCCAAGCTGAGCAATCGGAGGAGAAGGGCCTTGGTCAGGGAGGTGACCAAGAACTCGATGGTAACTCTGACCTAACTCCAAATCAAATCAAATTGTATTGGTCACATACACGTGATTAGCAGATGTTATTGCAGGTGTAGCGAAATACTTGTGCTTCCAGAGTTCCTCTGTGGAGATGGGAGAACCTTCCAGAGCGACAACCATCTCTGCAGCACTCCACCAATCAGGCCTTTATGGTAAGTGGCCAGACGGAAGCCACTACTTAGTAAAAGGCACATGACAGCCCGCTTGGAGTTTGCCAAAAGGCATCTAAAGACTATCAGACCATGAGAAACAAGATCTCTGTCAGATGAAACCATGTTAATATGTTCTATGGAAAAGGGGTGTCTCCATAATGAACAATTTAAATAACCTACCTAAAACTGGTTAAAAAGTTATCACGGTGTACACGTGCTCTGTCTCCGTGACTCAGCTGCCTCTGCTGCAGCACTCTCAACCAGTGCTCTCAACACACACACACGCCTCCAGCCCTCCCCCTCTCCACTTCACTCACTCACAACCTGCTCGTTGCCTGATAGTCAGCAGCAGATTCTCACAGTGAAATATATATACAGTACTAGTCAAAAGTTTGGACATACCTACTCATTTAACGTTTTTTATTTATTTTAACTATTTTCTACATTGTAGAATAATAGTGAAGACATCAAATCTATGAAATAACGCATACGGAATCATGTAGTAACCAAAAAAGTGTAAAACAAATCAAAATATATTTTAGATTTTAGATTCTTCAAAGTAGCCACCCTTTGCCTTGATGACAGGTTTGCACCAACACACCTCTGGCAAAAACAGAAACATCTTATTTACAGAAGTATTCAGGCCCTTTGCTATGAGACTCGAAATTGAGCTCAGGTGCATCCTGTTTCCACAGATCATCCTTGAGATGTTTCTACAACTTGATTGGAATCCACCTATAGTAAATTAAATTGATTGGACATGATTTGGAAAGGCACACACCTGTCTCTATGGTCCCACAGTTGACCGTACATGTCAAAGCAAAAACCAAGCCATGAGGTCGAAGGAATTGTCAGTAGAGCTCTGAGATAGGATTGCGTCGAGGCATAGACCCTGGGGAAAGGTACCAATTTGTTTTTTGCAGCATTGAAGGTCCCCAAGAACACAGTGGCCTCCATTAGTCTTACATGTAAGACGTTTGGAACCAACAAGATTCTTCTTAGAGTTTGGCCTTGCCAAACTGAGCAATCGGGGGGAGAAGGGCCCTGGTCAGGGAGGTGGTCACTCTGACAGCTCCAGAGTTCCTCTGTGGAGATGGGAGAACCTTACAGAAGGGCAATCATCTCTGCAGCACTCCACCAATCAGGCCTTTATGGTAGAGTGGCCAGACGGAAGCCACTCCTCAGTAAAAGGCACATGACAGCCCGCTTAGAGTTTGCGAAAAGGCACCTAAAGAATTCTCAGACAATGAGAATCAAGATTCTCTGGTCTGATGAATCCAAGATTAAACTCTTTGGCCCAAATGCCAAGCGTCACGTCTGGAGGAAACGTGGCACCATCCCTACGATGAAGCATGGTGGTGGCAGCATCATGCTGTGGAGATGTTTTTCTAAATACTGAAATATCACATTTACATAAGTATTCAGACCCTTTAGTCAGTATTTTGTTGAAGCATCTTTGGCAGCAATTACAGCATCGAGTCTTCTTGAGTATGACGATACAAGCTTAGCACAGCTGTATTTGAGGACTTTTTCCCATTCTTCTCTGCAGATCCTCTCAAGCTCTTGACAGGTTGGATGGGTAGCGTTGAGTTGTCTTGGCTGGGCCACTCAAGGACATTCAGAGACTTGTCCCGAAGCCACTCCTGCGTTGTCTTGGCTGTGTGTTTAGGGTTGTTGTCCTGTTGGAAGGTGAACCTTCACCCCAATATGAGGTCCTGAGTGCTCTGGAGCAGGTTTTCATCAAGGATCTCTCTGTACTTTACTCTGTTCATCTTTCCCTCGATCCTGACTAGTCTCCCAGTCCCTGCCGCTGAAAAACATCCCCACAGCATGACGCTGCAATCACCATGCTTCACTGTAGGGACAGTGCCAGGTTTCCCCCAGATGTGACGCTTGGCATTCAGGCCAAAGAGTGCAATCTTGGTTTCATCACAC
This sequence comes from Brachymystax lenok tsinlingensis, assembly GCA_030435695.1. Classification (NCBI taxonomy): domain Eukaryota; kingdom Metazoa; phylum Chordata; class Actinopteri; order Salmoniformes; family Salmonidae; genus Brachymystax; species Brachymystax lenok. The sequence continues at coordinate 37,157,145 of CM059815.1, forward strand.
CATAGAATCTTCTTTCTCATGAGAGTCTTTAGGTGCCTTCTGGCAAACCCAAAGCGGGCTGTCGTGTGCCTTTTACTGAGAAGTGGCTTCTGTCTGGCCCCTCTACCATAAAGGCCTGATTGGTGGAGTGCTGCAGAGATGGTTGTCTTTCTGGAAGGTACTCCCATCTCTACAGAGGAACTCTAGAGCTCTGTCAGTGTGAGCTTTGGGTTCTTGGTCACCTACCTGACCTTGGCTCTTCTCCCCCGATTGCTCAGTTTTGCCGGCGGCCAGCTCTTGGAAGAGTTTTGGAGGTTCCAAACTTCTTCCATTTAAGAATGATGGAGGCCACTGTGTTCTTGGAGACCTTCAATGCTGCAGAAATATTTTGGTATAATTCCCCAGATCTGTGCCTCAACACAATTCTGTCTCAGCACTCTACGGACAATTCCTTCGACCTCATGGCTTGGTTTTTGCTCTGACATGCACTGTCAACTGTGGGACCTTATATAGACAAGTGTGTGTCTTTCCAAATCATATCCAATACATTTTATTTACCACAGGTGGACTACGATGAAGTTGTAGAAACATCAAGGATGATCAATGGAAACAGGATGCACCTGAGCTCAATTTGGAGTCTCATAACAAAGGGTCTAAATACTTATGTAAATAAGGTATTTTATATTTTTTATATTTAATACAATTAGAAATATTTCTAAAAAAACATTTTTCACTTTGTCATTATGGGGTATTGTGCTTAGAATGCTGAAGATGTTTTTTTTATTTAGTCAATTTTAGGCTGTAACTTAAGAAAATGTGGGAAAAGTTACGGGGTCTGAATACTTTCTGAAGGCACTGTATTGGTAGTTATGAAGTAATAAAATCCACTGTTGTATAGGCTACATCTCCCTGTTTTTATGTCTAGTTCACATTCGCAAAGTTGACAACATTAGAAAAACATTCATAACTTTTTCTCACGTTCTACAATATATTTCCTTACACAACCTCCTTTGTTGTGTGCTTATTTGTTTACCACTGCTTTAGGATATGTTGAGACTTTAATAAGCAGCAGATACTGCTGGAATATTTAACAATGGCGTGTCCTTTATTTTCTATATTTTTTTGAGCTATTTATAACTTGTCAGAAACTTCAGGATCAACTAGGCCATGTCAGCTAACATTTTTAGCTAGAGGCCTGAGAAGGCCTGAGAAGTCCAGGCCTGAGAAGACAGGCTGGTGTGTTTAGTTTTGGTTTTGGTGTAGGGTTTTTCATGTTCTAGGTGTTATATTTCTATGTTGGGGTAATGGTTCCCAATTAGAGGCAGCTGTGTGTCGTTGTCTCTAATTGGGAACCATATATATGTTTGGGGTTTTCATATAGGTTTTGTGGGTTATTGTTTGTGCATAGCTTGTAGTTTGTTTAGTTATGGCCAACATCACAATCTTCGTTACGGTCGTCATTAATAAAATGTATACTGGAAGCATCGCTGCGTCTTGGTCTGTCACTTCAGAGGATCGTGACACCCATAGAATTTGTAGTAATGTTTGAGTCTCTCAAATATCACATGAATACACATTAGACATGGCAAAATGTATAGAATTGCAAGAAAATGTGCTTTAAAACTGCATCACTTTTCTGTGCACCTGATGACAAAGTGTGTAGAATTGCAAAAATGTTCTCTCCCCTGTCAAGAGGGGTGTGAACAGTTTGTGTCTTGAACAGTGCTTGTACCCATAGAATTAGACGTGGGGCGTGTTCCCCCAATGCTGGAAGGGGGCCTTGAGTGAAAAAGTTCACAGGTTCACTATGCTGAATACATACTAGGCTACACCTCTGTACCTCTAATTTAATTACACATTGACATTTAGACCACTGAAGCATGAAATGGTGCTTTTTGTTTTACTGTGATACCGTGATGATATATATCCATCCAAGTAAAAATTCAACCCCCATTGTTGATTATTTGTGCTTTATTAATCTCGATTAACCCAGAACTAAAGTCTCACGTAATCAGTCAGCTGCTCAATTAAGTTTGTGTTTAGAGAAAAGATGAAGAGATGCTAGAATGAGGAGTGGAACTGGAACGAGGAGCTCCGCCCTCTCTCTTTGTAAGTTACGGGCCAAATGTCCCTTCCCCTTCTGAAATTCGACAGATGCTAACACCTCGAAATCGTGACCAAACACCGGAAATACTTTTGCTCGTTATCCCACACATCCCATTCCTTCCCGACAGATTCATCGTGACCAGTTATGTTTACATAGATCTGTCCACGAGAGATTAGTCCTATAATACACAACCTCTGACTACTTTAATTTCCGTTAATATATAACAAACGCATATAGTAGATATTTGTCTGAAGCATGAGCTTAGATCCTCTCCCATATAACAGAGAAAGTAGTCACAGCACAGCTACATCAAGGCATTTCAAATGGGATTTCTAGGGTACCTTGGAGGTGACAATTCTGATAACTATCGCTAATGAAATTAGTGTTTTTCTGCCAAATGACCAACCTTTTATTGTGAAAGGGTCGTGAGTATTGAGTGGAAGGCTGCTAAAATATTTTTTTTACTTTGGAATATGCACATCCAACAGCGAGCACCAGAATCAGTGTGACAATGTATTATATAAAATGTAACCAGGTGTGTGATTCATGGGAGTCCTAAATGGCACCCTACTCCCAATGTTGTGTCCTACGTCAAAAGGCATATGGTGCTGTTTTTGGATGCAGCCTGGTTGGTTTTAGCATGGCTTTGCTGTGGTCATAGGTATGAAGCGCTAACTGAGTCCTAGCCGAGTTGTATTGATACATTTTGCGAGTGAAAGTGATGATGTAGTAGTGATGTTATTTTTGTTTTAGCATGACTTAAATTAGACCAATCAAAGATGCATGACCAGAACTAACCATTTCATAAAAAGTATTTCAGCACACACTACTTCTTTTGAATGTATTTTATCGCCTGTAGGATGTTGATGTCTCTCTGAAGTTAGACCTCCGTGGCAGACATTTAAACACTACTGCTCCTGGGTCCAATACTGCCTAAAGATTTGTGGGTTCACTTGTCATGGATGATTTGGGAGATTTAGCTGTTCTAAACTGGGAGCTTCGCTTGAGCTCCTGGGTAAAATCTCATTGGAACAGGGTCCTTCTTCAATTAAGGTGGTAAATGGTGTCCCTTGACTTCTGTGATGTGTGGAGGTGTAGTGACATGTTTTGGGGATTTAGAGATATCCATCTAATATTTTGAAGGCTATACAGTGAACAAAGTATCTAATATATTGTATAGATCAATAGAAAACAAAGAAGGCTATTAAAATACTTTTTTTTTTTGTATAATATGTGTCCCTCAGTTTGTATGTCATTGGTGTTACCGCCTTGAAAATGACTGATTACAAAGATGTACAAGACCTTGAGCATTCTCTCCAGGGGGAGGGGTCTATAAAGACACTTATTAGCATAATCACACCCTTTTGGTATGTCATACGTTTGATGATTCCATTGATAACTTGATTAATCTAAATCCAAAGTGTCACTTGGTGTTAGTCAATTTTAGGGGAGGCAGGTAGCCTAGTGGTTAGAGCGTTGGACTAATGACCAAAATGTTACAAGATCAAATCCCTGAGTTGACAAGGTAAAAATCTATCATTCTGCTCCTGAACAAGGCAGTTAACCCATTGTTTCTAGTCTGTTATTGAAAATAAGAATTTGTTCTTAACTGACTTGCCTAGTTAAATAAAATTGAAAAGAAGGGAAATAACATTGTGAGCAAAATGATTAATCATATCACTTGATTGATGATGTTAGTGCACTCCATTTCAGAAGATCTATTTAAAATGTCTTATTGGTGTTACCATTATTTGGTGCTACCGTCATTTGGTGCTACCGTCATTTGGTGTTACCATCATTTGGTGCTACCATTATTTGGTGCTACCATTATTTGGTGTTACCATTATTTGGTGCTACCATTATTTGGTGCTACCGTCATTTGGTGTTACCATCATTTGGTGTTACCATTATTGGTGTTACTGCTTCTACTGATGGTACAATGTAATTATAATGGTAAAAAAAAAAATATCATTAAGGTACCATTTTAGTTGATTCAGAATGGGAGGACGTACCCAAATACATTTAAATTACATAAAAAATAGAAATATTTGATTAAAAAATGCAATGCTCAAATGCCACCGTAATTCAAGAATGACCCAACAGCATTGCTAAATTCCTGAATAAGGTTCACTCTTATAATTTAAAACATAGTGAGAGCTTGGGGGCATTTCAGTTTGAAGTAGGGAATTGTTGGGTCTCACTGTCAGCAAAGTGCTGCACTGGTTTCATTGCTGGATAAATATAGTAATGAACCCTGGGTCAAATACAATCGTGATGGAGCCAGGGCAAACACATTAGTCATGGTCACTGAAAAAGCGCCCTAATTAAAAACACTACTCAATCTCAAACTCCAAACCACAAGTAATATTACATAGTACAGAACTTTGGGGGGGCGGTTCATAATGGTAATTTGCAATGCAAGGCACAGTATCATGGAAACAAGTGGAAAGAAATGCAATTGTGCAAAAACAAGCCCATTACTGAAAGGGAAAGAGACTGAGAGACAGATAGATTTTGAAAGATGCAGGAAAATGTCCTCCGAGAAGCCATACTCATGTGAGTTAATCTCCTTCCCCTGGTAGGGGTGTGTGATGATGCACAACTCACCCAGACCCTCAGCAGATTGAAACTGAACAAAAACAATGGCCTTGTGTCTCAGCTGCAAATTAGATCATGTGCATGTGTGGGATGCAACACATTTCCCAATTACAGACGCTGCATGGAGGTCGTGAGAAACACACAAGGTACGTTCACTTGGAGCTCCTAATGTAAGCAGCATTGCTTGCAATACAAGGTCTGTGAGACTCATAGGGACAGATTCAATCAGACATGTACAGCAGGAAACCTGCACTATGGGAAAAATAGTTAAAATACCATCCCTGGGCTCCAAAAATACACCCTGTCATTTAATTCTGAAATGATTTGTTTATTTTCATATCTTTGACATAATTAATTTCCCTGCAAAACAGGTATCCTGTAGGTCAGAATAGATTTAGGTTGTTGTTGTATTTAGCCATATACTGTATGCATGCCCTGTATCATTAATTATGAATCAAAAGTCAAGTTGACTAAGAGGGGAACAAAGTCATTTCCAGCTCATTCATCAACCAATTCCCTGGATGATAACGCTTCAATTATCACTCTACATAAATGGCACACATAGTGAAAGGCCTCTCGCCCTCCATGCCAAATGTGCGACACCTCATATAACAATAACATTTTGAGAGATGTATTCTTTTAAATCACCCTACCCCTGATTGTACAGTGTACTTGTCACTTTGCAAAGAGGAGGAAAAGGCCGGCCTAACTGGTTTGTGTGATTCCACTGCTTCACCTCAAGGGCAAATGGTGGTGATACTTTAAGAAAGGAAGACGTGGTTCTTGTTGGGACATCCATTTTGTAATGACCCAGTGTTATTGCTTGGATCGTTATTGCGCTGTTTCCCAAACGTAATCTGTTGAGCGTACTCATTGTACAGCGTACTCATATTGATTTAACAACCAATTATTGGCTATAGAAACATCCTTTGCACTTTTACAGAACGAGCGATTGTGCTTGAATATAAATCAAATCAACAAAAAAATTGTCACAAGCGCCGAATACAAGAGGTGTAGAGCTTACGGTGAAATGCTTACTTACAAGCCCTTAACCAACAATGCAGTTCAAGAAATAGAGTTAAGAAAAGATTTACTAAATGGTTTGTTGTTAACATCCTTATCAGGATGCACTGTTTACACGTGGCATGCTTTTGAGAATGTGTTTGCACTGGCGTCCCTTGGCAATTAGTCTGGAGCCAGTGAATTCGTTATGGCTAGCCTGTTACACACTGAAAGATATTAAACAGCAGATTATCTACAGGCTGAAGGAAAAACAACATCTCTTGTGTAAGAAATACAATGATGTCACTCTGTTCTAAGCATCCTTGTTGTTCTCATAACAATACTTATTTTAAATGACAATATCGTGTTGGCAATTGTTTGATGATGAGGGAATAATCATGTCATTAATAACCAGTCAAATGCACCCTAGCCCATATAACCAAACGATGCACCTGCTCCACTATGTGTGTCTACCGTCAGTAAGAGCCAGCTAGCTCTCCCTAATTGTTGCTTCCAGCTAGGTGGTATTTATTGGAGCTTGGAAGTGGGTCATTGGTGGGTGCTTACTTATATGGCTGCATTTACACAGGCAGCCCAATTCTGATATTTTCTCAACTAATTGGCCTTTCGACCAAATCACATCAGATCTTTTCACATTAGATCTTTTTCAGAGCTGATCTGATTGGGCTGCCTGTTTAAACACAGCCTGTTCGTCTTATTTCACGTATGTACGTGAAGTTGTTAAGTTGTTTCTTACAGTTGGGGGTGAAATGTCAGAAAGTGTTGGAATATATTGGAGTGGATATTTATCAAATATAATTAGCACTGCTAATTGTGTGTGTGTGTGTGTGTGTGTGTATGTGTGTGTGTCGTCATTATCAACGATAATGGACAGCCAAGATGGGGTGTGTGTGCAAATGTGTAAACAGTATACTTCCTGCTTTGTGGCACTTCAGCAGATGTCTCCTGTGATTCGCTGGGTCTCGTCCAATTACACAGTCTGTACCGCCAGCCTTCCCAGACACTTCCCATTGAGCTGACTGTCACACCGACACTTCAAATCACCCCAGCAGTGACACATGACTCACACAGTGACACACACCATATTCTTATTCCATCCCTTTAGATTTGTGTGTATTAGGTAGTTGTTGTGGAATTATTAGATTACTTGTTAGATATTACTGCACTGTTGGAACTACAAGCATAAGCATTTCGCTACACTCCCATTAACATCTGCTAACCATGTGTATGTGACCAATAAAATTCAATTTGATTTGACCCATACACAGACTCACACACACATTGTTTCTCGCTCCAATAGTGACCCACATACATGCAGACAAACTCACTTCAACATTGACACACACAGGGCCTCCCGAGTGGCACAGCATCGCTTCGATCCCAGGCTGTGTAGCAGCCAACCGGGAGACCCATGAGGCGGCGCACAATTGGCCCAGGGTCGTCCGGGTGAGGGGAGGGTTTGGCTGGCCGGGATGTCCATGTCCCATCACGCTCTAGTGACTCCTTGTGGCGGGCTTGGCGCATGTACGCTGACTTCGGTCGCCAGTTGTACGTGTTTCCTCCGACACATTGGTGCGGCTGGCTTCCAGGTAAAGTGAGCATTGTGTCAACAAGCAGTGCGGCTTGGCAGAGTCGGGTTTCGGAGGACGGATGGCTCTCGTCCTTCGCCTCTCTAAAGTCCATACGGGAGTTGCACTGAGTTGCACTGAACAAAAATCACATGATAGACCATCATAGTGCATTTGACTGGTTATAGATTACATTACTTTTGTAAAAGCAACATGGTTAAAATTCACCCATAAGGAATGGGACATGCCATTAGACATACTATTTGCTGAGGGCCTTTCATTCATTGATGATTGACTATACTTACAGGGATTCAACACCCCCTTTCTTGTAAAGAATAAAGACTTTATAGAGCACATTGTTTGATATTTTGGGATATTCATCCAGTCCATCATTTATGAGCCGTCATCGAGGACATAAGAGAAAACAATAACATTTGTGAGTATTGAGACACAGCCATTTACAGTATAAAGAGAAGACGAACATTTGTAAGTACTGAGACACAGCCATTTACAGTATATAAATCCCACCACTAGACTCATGGGAAGGTAGTTAGGATGCTTTCTTTCATAAAGATGTTCATGAAGCCCTTTCGTCACCCTGTTCACCTTGCTTATTTCATCATAACCAATAGGGATATTCATGTCTAATCTGCAGTTCATTTCATTAGATTCTCCATCTCCTTGATCTGATCTAATCAAACAATGTAGCCTCGTCCCTCTATCCTACATTCCAGCATCACAGAGCACCTGGTGCGTGTGTGCATGTGAGTGTGTACTTGCCGTCCATCAGTGGCACAGGACACTGGGAGGCAGTGTGATATTGTTGTGAGGTCAGGTAATGTGAGGTGGGTGTGGGAGAGGAGGTATGGATATTATATTGACAGGGCAACATGCTCTCACAGTGTGAAAACTGTCAGAAGCATTACCCTTCGTCTTTATAAAAAATTTAAAAAAATACACTCAGTGCCCTTTTGATTTGAGCATGCAGCAATGTCTGGAAAGAGGTAATGGGCAGTAGCTTAGAGAACAGTACTAGTGAGGAAACGGCCTTCAGTATCCACAATATTCAATCAAAACTGGTATTGGCATTCCTAGAGCTTGGCTAAAACAGCACTATGCACAGTTACTAGAGTCTGGGTTAGAAATGAACACGTTAACATTGTGTAAATCAACTAATCAGAATACTATCAATGCAACCAGTCTAACAGCACCATATTAATCCTTGATACTGGTTTTGATTGAATAAAGCCGTTAAAGCACTGCAAAGCAATCAACTTTCCGATGCAATTACCAGCAAACGGGTCACCAAACATGACCCTGTAGTTTCCTAAGAATGCTTGACTTTGAGATTCGCCACAGAACTTGACAAGTTGAATGACATACCATTCTCTACCATCCCTGCTTTCCCCAGAACAGAAAGACATTTGTGGATCTCTTGATTGCTGAGCACTTTATGCGGTGGCATTTGGAAGTTTATGCATCGCCTTTGCTCTGGATGCCTTTTACCCTCCTTTAGTGGCATTCAAAATAAACACTGACGGGAGAGGGCACCGACGTCCTGAGTGATGCAGTTCTGGACTGACGGTGGATTGTACGGGAACGGACCTAGTAAGGGGACTATGGCTGCGTTAACACAGGCAGCCTGAATCTGATATTTTTTTATTTTGACCAATCAGATCAGCTCTGAAAAAGATCTGATGTGAAAGATCTGATGTGATTGGTCAAAAGACCAATTAGTGGAAAAAAAAATTGGGCTTCCTGTCTAAACGCAGCCTAGGAGTGTGACACTTGCGCCCCCTTATCACATGTTGGCTCTGGGGGAGTTTGAGAATCAGAGACAAACATGCTGGCGGGAGTATAGCAGACTGTTTACCTCTGACCTTCAATCCTCTGAGTCATACCTCAGCTATTTTCTCTCTCTCTCTCTCTCTCTCTCTCTCTCTCTCTCTCTCTCTCTCTCTCTCTCTCTCTCTCTCTCTCTCTCTCTCACTCTCTCAGTGCAATAAATAGCTCTTCCACTCATTAGATGAGGGGGTGACATAGCTTTGTATGGATTAATGAACAGGTAGTCTTACAGAACCGTGCTGTCTGCAACCTTTGAATAGATCCAGAACCTTTATGGTTGGATGGCTGAGCTTTTCTCTATCTGGTCATAAGGGTAGAATTAGATCAGTAAAGCAATAGAGTTCAGACATCTTTGTTTGAGTTTTACAATGTGAATTGGCACCAAAAGTTTAAGACAATTAGATTCTAGCAAGCCTTAAAATTCAAATGCTATTGTCATGGAATGTTTGGGGGACAACATCAGGAGGATTGTTGAAATGGATGAACTGAGGGGAAAACACACAACAGTATAGAGATACTAAAATGGACTTACACTCTCTCTTCTGTCCTCTCTGGTGTTCTCATTATTTATCATCCTGGGTACTGCTCCCACTCCCGCTGTCCAAAGTCGCCAGAGCCCTGGAGAAAGAGACGAGAGAGTGGAGGCAGATGAACACAAGAGCGTCGCTTCCTGGTGTTTATTTTTTTATTGTATTCATTAGCTAGCTAATTATTTATTTGAACATAACATAAAAGGAAAACAACAGATGTACAAACAACACAATTATTAAACATAATTGTGCTGGGAGAGGGGGGAAACCCAGAGAGGGTTCTCCTCACCCTTACAAAATAATAATTACAAGAATTCAATTAACACGATGACAAAAGGAGGCAAATAGAAAAAAACAATCTATTTGCTCTATTTTTATGTCTGAGTTGCTCCTGGCCCTTGAGCAGTAGCCTACACTGGTCTAGGATATGTTTTATGTAATTATCTCCAGCAATACTTCAAATTAAGACTAACAAAAAGGATACCTGAAAGGGCTTTGTCAACCTGTCCTTTGCCATCTGTTAAGGCTACTCCGTGGGCTTTATAAGTCACATGTTGGCTAGGGGTAGTTTAACTTGTCGCATACGTGGGCTGAATTTCTATGAACTGAATAGAGAATATTTCAGGCTAGTCATTTGGATTCCGGCCTGTCCTGATTTTATATTCTAATTGGTTTACACTGACTACACAAAACATTAGGCTCTTTCCATGACATAGACTGGCCAGGTGAATCCAGGTGAAAGCTATGATCCCTTTTTGAAGTCACTTGTTAAATCCACTTCAATCAGTGTAGATGAAGGAGAAGATATGGGTTAAAGAAGGATTTTAAGCCTTGAGATAATTGAGACATGGATTGTGTATGTGTGTCATTCAGTGAATTGTCAAGACAAAATATTTAAGTGAACGGGGTATGGTAGTAGGTGCCAGGCGCACCGGTTCGAGTGTGTCAAGAACTGCAACGCTGCTGGGTTTTTCATGCTCAACAGTTTCCCGTGTGTATTAAGAATGTTCCACCATCCAAAGGACATCCAGCCAACTTGACACACCCGTGGGAAGCATTGGAGACAACATGGGCCAGCATCCCTGTGGAATGTTTTAGACACCTTGTAGAGTCCATGACTCAACAAATTGAGGCTGTTCTGAGGTCAAAAGGGGGTGTAACTCAATATTAGGAAGATGTTCTTAACGTTTTGTTCACTCAGTGTTGGCCTGCCTTTTTCCTTCAGTTCATAGCCAATGGCCATGTGGCTTTGCCACTACGGGCACTTTTGGCATTTCTTACTTTTAAAAAATAATGTTTTTCTTGAAAACCTTTCTCTCTTTTTTCAGGAACAATAAACTGGTATTGGCTGTATACTTATTTTAATCTGTTTTCTACTTGGATTTTAATCAGTTTTCCACTTGGATTTTAATCCGTTTTCCGAAACACCTTCTGGAGATTACCATCATGTCATAAAACATTACATTTTAGTTTATAACTGAATGACAAACACAAAAGAGTTTGGCATTATTTGCCTTATCTGTCTATGGGATTTGGAACTTTGAACTAATAGATGTACAGTTGAAGTTGGAAGTTTACATACACTTTAGCCAAATGCATTTAATTCCTGACATTTAATCCTAGCACAAAATCCCTGTTTTAGGTCAGTTAGGATCACCACTTTATTTTAAGAATGTGAAATGTCAGAATAATAGTAGAGAGAATGATTTATTTCAGCTTTTATTTATTTCAACACATTCCCAGTGGGTCAGAAGATTACATACTCAATTAGTATTTGGTAGCATTGCCTTTAAATTGTTTAACTTGGGTCAAACATTTCGGGTAGCCTTCCACAAGCTTCCCACAATAAGTTGGGTGAATGTTGGCCCATTCCTCCTGACAGAACTGGTGTAACTGAATCAGGTTTGTAGGCCTCCTTGCTCGCACACACTTTTTCAGTTCTTCCCACAAATTTTATATAGGATTGAGGTCATGGCTTTGTGACGGCCACTCCAATACCTTGGTTTTGTTGTCCTTAAGTCATTTTGCCACAACTTTGGAAGTATGCTTGGGGTCATTGTCCATTTGGAAGACCCATTCGCGACCAATCTTTAACTTCCTGACTGATGTCTTGAGATGTTGCTTCAATTTATCCACACAATTTTCCTTCCACATGATGCCATCTATTTTGTGAAATGCACCAGCACCGCCTGCAGCAAAGCACCCCCACAATATGATGCTGCCACCCCCATGCTTCACGTTTGGGATGGTGATCTTCAGCTTGCAAGCCTCCCCCTTTTTCCTCCAAACATAACAATGGTCATCATAGCCAAACAGTTCTATTTTTGTTTCATCAGACCATAGGACATTTCTCCAAAAAGTACTATCTTTGTCCCCATGTGCAGTTGCAAACCGTAGTCTGGCTTTTTTTATGCCGGTTTTGGAGCAGTGGCTTCTTCCTTGCTGAGCGGCCTTTCAGGTTATGTCAATATAGGACTCGTTTTAATGTGGATATAGATACTTTTGTACCGGTTTCCTCCAGCATCTTCACTAGGTCCTTTGCTATTGTTCTGGGAATGATTTGCACTTTTCGCACCAAAGGAGACAGAACGCATCTCCTTCCTGAGCGGTATGACGGCTGCGTGGTCCCATGGTGTTTACACTTGCGTACTATTGTTTGTACAGATGAACATGGTACCTTCAGGTGCTTGGAAATTGCTCCCAAGGATGAACCAGACTTGTGGAGGTCTACAATTCTTTTTTCTGAGGTCTTGGCTGATTACTTTTGAATTTCCCATGATGTCAAGTAAAGAGGCACTGAGTTTGAAGGTAGGCCTTGAAATACATCCACAGGTACACCTCCAAGTGACTCAAATAATGTCAATTAGCCTATCAGAAGCTTCTAAAGCCATGACATAATTTTCTGGAATTTTCCAAGCTGTTTAAAGGCCCAATCAACTTAGTGTATGTAAACTTCTGACCCACTGGAATTGTGAAACAGTGAATTCTAAGTGAAATAATCTGTCCGTAAACAATTGTTGGAAAAAGTACTTGTGTCATGCACAAAGTAGATGTCCTAACCGATTTGCCAAAACTATAGTTTGTTAACAAGAAATGTGTGGAGTGGTTGAAAAACGAGCTTTAATGACTCCAACCTAATTGTATGCAAACTTCCGACTTTAACTGTATGCTTAGTGTTCGTTTTGCCAGCCAGTCATCTCTATCCTTGACAGGCTACATTATAAATTAAAACACACATTTTGGCTTGCTCTGAATACCGCAACCCCACACCATCCACTCTCTCACAAACTCCAAAGGTGCATTGCATGTCTAAATGTGCTGACGGACGTTGATTGCCAATGCCACCACCACCTCCACATATCCGCCTCCATCCAGAGCTGAGTCCCTGCCGCTATCTCCTCCTACCAAACTAGTGTGTCCTCAGCTGGGTAGCTCTCTAAGCCTTTCCCCCAGGCACTCTCCAGGATGGTACCTACCAGAGCATACAGAAAAGCCCATCATGGGCAGACACAGACCTATTAACTCCTGGGATGAGCTTCTGGAGCTTTCCTGCAGCTCTCTAGTCCTTATTTACTTCTGGAGCTTTCCTTCAGCTCTCTAGTTTTTATTTACTTCTGGAGCTTTCCTACAGCTCTCTAGTTCTTAATTACTTCTGGAGCTGTCCTACAGCTCTCTAGTTCTTATTTACTTCTGGAGCTTTCCTACAGCTCTCTAGTTCTTATTTACTTCTGGAGCTTTCCTACAGCTCTCTAGTCCTTATTTACTTCTGGAGCTTTCCTACAGCTCTCTAGTTCTTATTTACTCCCAGAATAATTGCCAATGAATGGATATTGTAATTTTTTTGGCTCCTAAAGCATATTTAGATTGAGTCTAGCCTCCTGATTAGCTAAAATAGAGATCTGTTTGATTGAACAATATACTTATTTAATCAGTGTTGCAGTCTGGCAATTTCATTGGATAGGACATACAGATTGTTATTCATTCCGATGCTGTCGACTTCCATAAAGGGGATTAATGTCCAATAATGTACGAGTATAATTCATATTTTATTGGATTATAGTCATTAACATTTGCATAGATAGATAGACAACGGTTAATTGGAGATGGTATAATATTTAGACATAGCTATGGAGTGCAATTTGTGTTAAAAAACAACAAGTCAGCAAGCAGAAGTAGAAAAAGAGGAAGAGCAGTCATGCAACATGAGACGTTGTTTCTCATGGTGAATCATACGCAAGATGAGACGTTGTTTCTCATGGTGAATCATACGCAAGATGAGACGTTGTTTCTCATGGTGAATCATACGCAAGATGAGACGTTGTTTCTCATGGTGAATCATACGCAAGATGAGACGTTGTTTCTCATTGTGAATCATACGCAAGATGAGACGTTGTTTCTCATGGTGAATCATGCGCAAGATGAGACGTTGTTTCTCATGGTGAATCATACGCAAGATGAGACGTTGTTTCTCATGGTGAATCATACGCAAGATGAGACGTTGTTTCTCATGGTGAATCATACGCAAGATGAGACGTTGTTTCTCATCGTGAATCATGCGCAAGATGAGACGTTGTTTCTCATGGTGAATCATACGCAAGATGAGACGTTGTTTCTCATGGTGAATCATACGCAAGATGAGACGTTGTTTCTCATCGTGAATCATGCGCAAGATGAGACGTTGTTTCTCATGGTGAATCATACGCAAGATGAGACGTTGTTTCTCATGGTGAATCATACGCAAGATGAGACGTTGTTTCTCATGGTGAATCATACGCAAGATGAGACGTTGCTTCTCATCGTGAATCATGCGCAAGATGAGACGTTGTTTCTCATGGTGAATCATACGCAAGATGAGACGTTGTTTCTCATGGTGAATCATACGCAAGATGAGACGTTGTTTCTCATGGTGAATCATGCGCAAGATGAGATGTTGTTTCTCATGGTGAATCATACGCAAGATGAGACGTTGTTTCTCATTGTGAATCATACGCAAGATGAGACGTTGTTTCTCATGGTGAATCATACGCAAGATGAGACGTTGTTTCTCATGGTGAATCATACGCAAGATGAGACGTTGTTTCTCATGGTGAATCATACGCAAGATGAGACGTTGTTTCTCATGGTGAATCATACGCAAGATGAGACGTTGTTTCTCATCGTGAATCATGCGCAAGATGAGACGTTGTTTCTCATGGTGAATCATACGCAAGATGAGACGTTGTTTCTCATGGTGAATCATACGCAAGATGAGACGTTGTTTCTCATCGTGAATCATGCGCAAGATGAGACGTTGTTTCTCATGGTGAATCATACGCAAGATGAGACGTTGTTTCTCATGGTGAATCATACGCCAAGATGAGACGTTGTTTCTCATGGTGAATCATACGCAAGATGAGACGTTGTTTCTCATCGTGAATCATGCGCAAGATGAGACGTTGTTTCTCATGGTGAATCATACGCCAAGATGAGACGTTGTTTCTCATGGTGAATCATACGCAAGATGAGACGTTGTTTCTCATGGTGAATCATGCGCAAGATGAGATGTTGTTTCTCATGGTGAATCATACGCAAGATGAGACGTTGTTTCTCATGGTGAATCATACGCAAGATGAGACGTTGTTTCTCATGGTGAATCATACGCAAGATGAGACATTGTTTCTCATCGTGAATCATGCGCAAGATGAGACGTTGTTTCTCATGGTGAATCATACGCAAGATGAGACGTTGTTTCTCATCGTGAATCATATGCAACATGAGACTTGTTTTTTTATTTTTCATTTCACCTTTATTTAACCAGGTAGGCCAGTTGAGAATAAGTTCTCATTTACAACTGCGACCTGGCCAAGATAAAGCAAAGCGACAAAAACAACAACATAGAATTACACATGGAATAAACAAACGTACAGTCAATAAAACAATAGAAAATCTGTATACAGTGTGTGCAAATGAAGTAAGGAGGTAAGGCAATAAATAGGCCAATAGTGGCGAAATAATTACAGTTTAGCAATTAACACTGGAGTGATAGATGTGCAGATGAGGATGTGCAAGTAGAAATACTGGTGTGCAAAAGAGCAGGGGAAAAAATAAAAAAATATATGGGGATGAGGTAGGTAGTTGGATGGGCTATTTACAGATGGGCTGTGTACAGCTGCAGCAATCGGTAAGCTGCTCTGACAGCCGATGCTGGAAGTTAGTGAGGGAGATATAAGTCTCCAACTTCAGTGATTTTTGCAATTCGTTCCAGTCATTGGCTGCTGAGAACTGGAAGGAAAGGTGGCCAAAGTAGGTGTTGGCTTTGGGGATGACCAGTGAAATATACCTGCTGGAGCGCATGCTATGGGTGGGTGTTGCTATGGTGACCAGTGAGCGGAGCTGAGATAAGGCGGAGCTTAACCTAGCAAAAACTTATAGATGACCTGGAGCCAGTGGGTTTGGCGATGAATATGTAGCGAGGACCAGCAGACAAGAGCATACAGGTCGTAATGGTGGGTAGTATATGGGGCTTTGGTGACAAAACAGATGGCACTGTGATAGATTGCATCCAATTTGCTAAGTAGAGTGTTGGAGGCTAATTTGTAAATGACATCGCCGAAGTCAAGGATCGACAGGATAGTCAGTTTTACGAGGGTATGTTTGGCAGCATGAGTGAAGGAGGCTTTGTTGCGAAATAGGAAGCCTATTCTAGATTTAATTTTGGATTGGAGATGCTTAATATGAGTCTGGAAGGAGAATTTACAGTCTAGCCAGACACCTAGGTATTTATAGTTGTCCACATATTCTAAGTCAGAACCGGCCAGAGTAGTGATGCTAGGCTGGGGGGCGGGTGCGGGCAGCGATCGGTTGAAGAGCATGCATTTAGTTTTACTAGCGTTTAAGAACAGTTGGAGGCCACGGAAGGAATGTTGTATGGCATTGAAGCTTGTTTGGAGGTTTATTAGAGACTGCCAGAGGTCCGGACAACAGGCCCTCCGATTTGACACCCTGAACTCTATCTGAGAAGTAGTTAGTGAACCAGGCGAGGCAGTCATTAGAGAAACCAAGGCTGTTGAGTCTGCCGATAAGAATACGGTGATTGACAGAGTCGAAAGCCTTGGCCAGGTCGATGAAGACGGCTGCACAGTACTGTCTTTTGTCGATGGTGGTTATGATATAATTTCAAAGTCAAAGTCAAAGTCACCATTATTAGTCAGTTGTACAACCGAATGCCTTCAACCGAAATGTGTCTTCCGCATTTAACCCAACCCCTCTGAATCAGAGAGGTGCGGGGGGCTGCCTTAATCGACATCCACGTCTTCGCCCGGGAACAGTGGGTTAACTGCCTTGTTCAGGGGCAGAACGACAGATTTTTTCCCTTGTCAGCTCGGGGATTCGAACTTGCAACCCTCCGGTTACAAGTCCAACGCTCTAACCACTAGGCTACCTGCCGCCCAAAGGCTACCTGCCGCCCACTAGGCTACCTGCCGCTCAATTTAGGACCTTGAGCGTGTTCACTTGGCTTTCGAAGACTTTAGAAAGGCAGGGCAGGATGGATATAGGTCTGTAACAGTTTGGGTCTAGAGTGTCTCCCCCTTTGAAGAGAGGGATGACTGCGGCCGCTTTCCAATCTTTAGGAATCTCAGACAAATCATATGCAAGATGAGACATTGTTTCTCATGGTGAATCTGGCTTGTCTAAACATCCATACGCTGAGTGAGAGAGAAGCTACTACTTCTCTGAGTGAGTGAGAGAGAAGCTACTACTTATCTGAGTGAGGGAGAGAGAAGCTACTACTTCTCTGAGAGACGGAGGGAGGGAGGGAGGGAGAGCCCACTGGGCAAAAACTGGTTGAATCAACGTTGTTTCCACATCATTTCAACAACCAAAATGTGATGACGTTGAATCAATGTGGAAAACTGATTGGATTTACAAAAAGCCATCAACCTAAGGAAATGTTGTATTTTTTCATGCAACTTTTAACTTAAATCCAATGACACTATGAATTTTTGTTGGTTGATTGTAGGATGAATTCACATTACGCAACCCAATGCAAATCAAAACTAGATGTTGAGCTGACGTCTGTGGGAGGCTACTACTTCACTGAGTGAGGGAGGTGCATTTATCACAACACAGTGGCTTGTTCCCTCCCAATTCATTTTCCGTTGATTCCCTCCTCACCTCCTTCTCAAAATACATTGGAAGACACGTTGCAAGGGGAGGGACCTTGGAGAGGATGTTGCAAGGAATCAAGAAAAGATGAATGAAGGTATAGCCAGCTATAGGATGTGACCTAGCTAAAGGTCATGACAAATAGCTGGTGACAAAGCCACTTAATGGGGTTTCAGCACACTACAGTTCAGTGTGCACACACAGAGGTCGTACCAGGACTTAGCTAGCTACTACAGCAACAGATTGACTTGTATTCTCAGAGGGCAATACGAGGGGGAGTTGTGCTGACGCTGTTGTTGCTGCCACAGGCCCATGCCCTTGAGAGCTCCAACCTTTTACTGCAGAGGGTTGAATCAGGGTCACACAGAGTTTATTGGTAGTCTTAAACAAATCTACTTTGAAACAAAAGTATCAGTGGTGTAAAAAGTACTCAATTGTCATACTTGAGTAAAAGTAAAGATACCTTAATAGAAAATGACTCAAGTAAAAGTGAAAGTCACCAAGTAAAATATTACTTGAGTAAAAGTTTTAAAGTATCTTGTTTTAAATGTACTTAAGTATCAGTAGTGGAAAAGTACTCAATTATCATACTAAATTAAAAGTAAATTATATACATCAAATTCCTTATATATTAAGCAAACCAGACGGCACAATTTTTTTTTATTTACGGACAGACAGGGGCGTACTCCAATACTCAGACATAATTTACAAACGCAGTATTTGTATTTAGTGAGTCCACCAGATCAGAGGCAATAGGGATGACAACACATTATATTGATACGTGCGTGAATTGGACCATATTGCTGTCCTGCCTGAGCATTCAAAATGTAACAAGTACTTTTGGGTGTCATGGAAAATGTATGGAGTAAAAAGTACATCATTTTGTTTAAGAATGTAGTGAAGTAAAAGTTGTCAAAAATAAAGTAAAGTAAAAGTAAAGTACAGATACCTAAAAAAAACTACTTAAGTAGTACTTAAAGTTTTTTTATTTAAGTACTTTACATCACTGAAAAGTATACACCTCACACACATGATTAGGTGCTTAAAAAAGAAAGAAGACACCTGTACCATGTCAGACATAGAGTTGAAATATATTTTTTAAGTTTGACATGGAAACACCAGATTTTTGGCAGTTTTCTTTTAATAATGTGTATTAATTATGAAAAAAATTTATAACATTCCACCCATGAGGCCATGGAAACAACAGATTTTTGGCAGCTTTCTTTTTATATTGTGAATTAATTATGAAAAAATATATATAACATTCCACCCATGAGGCCACTAGGTAATTTGACTACAGGAAATGGCTACTAATGGGCCTGGCTTGGTTTCTAGCTGATAGAGCTGGTGACACATAGGTTCTAAAGTATATAAAACATTATTGTGGAACTCAAAAGGCTAATATAGGTACCATTTCATTGCATTTGTGCCACAAATGTTAAAAAGTAAGCATTTGAAACAGTGGCCAGGTAAACAAAACCAAAGCATGGATTGCTGTCATACCATTAGTAAGGAAACTAATGCAGTATGTAATTTTGCAAATTGGGTGAACGATCCTTCTAAAGTACCACAGAATTGCTCACAATACATTTTCTCCCCAATTTCATGACATCCAATTGGTAGTTACAGTCTTGTCCCATCGCTGCAACTCCCGTACGGACTCAGGAGAGGCGAAGGTCAAGAGCTGTACGTCCTCCGAAACACGACTCGTTCAAGCCAAACTGCTTCTTGACACAATGCTTGCTTAACCCGGAAGCCAGCCGCACCAATGTGTCGGAGGAAACACCGTACAGCTAGCGACCACGTCAGCGTGCATGCGCCCGGCCCGCCACAGGAGTCACTAGAGCGCAATGGGACAAGGACATCCCGGCCAGCCAAACCTAACCCGGACGACATTGGGCCAATTGTGCGCCGCCTCATGGGTCTCCCGGTCACGGCTGGCTGCGACACAGCCTGGGATCAAACCATGATCTGTAGTGACATAGCTAGCACTGTGATGCAGTGCCTTAGACCGCTGTGCCGCTCGGGAGGCCCACAATAAATTATTTTTAACACCAATCTGTTTCTGTAAACATCCTGTAGCGCATCTGGGGCTGAAACAATGGATTTCACCCAGGATCACAATGAAATATATAGATGATACACAGTCTCACAGAGAGAGAACCAACAGGATAGCAGAGACTGCAGCCCCAATCCAATTCCAAGCTGTCAAGTAAGATTAGGATCAGAAGGGGTCCATCACTGGGTCACATCTCCAGGTATAAGAGTTCGCTTTCAATTATCATCTAGTTTAACTAAGTGTCTACCTGCTAATGGAAGTCCAGAAACATACCAGCCAGAAAATGCCAGAATGAAAACTGACGTTCATTGTTAACTATTTATTTATCTTGATACTTATTTTGTATTTTGCAACATCATGAATGTCAACTAAACAATGCAAAATATATGTTCTAGTAACCCAAGTAAAGCAAAAAAAAAATATGTATTGGAAGTGTCACAGTGCTAATGGTAGATAATCAGAAATACAAAAAGTGAGGAAATGAAACTGAAATCTTTTTTGGACAATGCAATTGCATTGCCAGTGCATTTAATCTAGACAAAGGTACAAGATTTTACCTAAAAATGTGACCATGCTATCTGGTCCTGGTTTCTATGGAAACAGATGCACCTTTGTCCTACTTTTTTACTCTGTGGGAGGAAGAATACAGTATGAACATTGATTGCCCTCTTTAGTTTGTTTTGATGGATGCTCTGCCTAAAAGTAATATAGTTTGCACGGAGTCCTGCCTCGTTGGTCAATAAAGAGTCTAGGATGCTGTGCGCGCGTTATTTTCTGGGGGTGGGATTCCAAATCAGAGGAACATTGAAATAGGGTATTTGAATTGTGTGAATTTGTGGTGATCCTATGCGGAAGATTATAGCGCGCTTGACATTTTAATGGTGATTTCCAATTGAGCCGACGTGTGTAAAATGGCGCCGGAGCAGAAGGCAGACGTTTTACGTTTGTTTGTTTATCTGCGTTATTTGTAACTTATTTTTTTACTATTTTTGTACATAATGTTGCTGCTACCGTCTCGTATGACCGAAAATAACTTCTAGACATCAGGACTGTCAGGATTACTCACCACGGACTAGCAGAATCCTTTTTTTTTCTATCACGACTCTGACGAACCCGAGGCGGAGGATATACGACTCCCTCGGGAACAGGCCCCGACCCCAGTGATCTGAGTGAAGAGGAGGCGGAGAAAGAGAGGCAGCGATCGAATAAACCCCCACTCCCCTCAATTCTGCTTGCAAACATGCAACTTTTGGACAATAAAATGGACAAGTTATTGGGAAGATTAAACTACCAAAAGGACATTAAAAACTGTAACATCTTATGCTTCACAGAGTCGTGGCTGAACGACGACAACATCAACATACAGCTGGCTGGTTATACGATGTACCGGCAGGATAGAACAACGGCTTCTGGTAAGACAAGAGGCGGCGGTCTATGTATTTTTGTAAACAACAGCTGGTGCACGATATCTAAGGAAGTCTCTAGCTATGCTCGCCTGAGGTAGAGTTTCTCATGACAAGCTGCAGACCACATTACCTACCGAGAGAGTTTTCATCTATATTCTTTGTAGCCGTTTACATACCACCAATGTCAGAGGCTGGCACTAAGATAGCATAGAATGAGCTGTATTCCGCCATAAGCAAAAAAGAAAATGTTCACCCAGAGGTGGTGCTCCTAGTAGCCGGGGACTTAAATGCAGGGAATCTCATTTCTATCAACATGTTAAATGTGTAACCAGAGGGAAAATAACTCTGGACCACCTATACTCCACACACAGAGATGCATTCAAAGCTATCCGCCCTCCATTTGGCAAATCTGACCATAATTCTATCCTCCTGATTCCTGCTTACAAGCTAAAATTAAGCAGGAAGCTCCAGTGACTAGATTGATATAGGAGTACACGACATCTGTCATTGGCTTCATCAATAAGTGCATCGATGATGTCGTCCCCACAGTGACCGTACGTACATACCCCAACCAGAAGCCATGGATTACAGGCAGCATCCACACTGAGCTAAAGGCTAGAGCTGCCGCTTTCAAGGAGCGGGACTCTAACCCGGAAGATTATAATAAATCCCGCTATGCACTCCAACAAACCATCAAATAGGCAAAGCGTCAATACAGGACTAAGATTGAGTCGTACTACACCGGCTCCGACGCTCGTCGGATGTGGCAGAGACTGCAAGCCATTACTAGACCCACTCCAATTTGCATACCGCACCAACAGATCCACAGGTGATGCAGTCTCTGTTCCACTCCGACACTGCCCTTTCCCACCTGGACAAAAGGAACACCTATGTGAGAATGCTATTCATTGACTACAGATCAGTGTTCAACACCATAGTGCCCTCAAAGCTCGTCAATAAGCTAAGGACCCTGGGACTAAACACCTCCCTCTGCAACTGGATCCTGGACTTCCTGATGGGCCGCCCCCAGGTGGTAAGGGTAGGTAACAACACTTCCGCCACGCTGATCCTCAACACAGGGGCCCCTCAGGGGTGCGTGCTCAGCTTCCTCCTGTACTCCCTGTTCACTCATGACTGCACGACCGGGCACGACTCAAACACCATCATTACATTTTCAGATGACACAACAGTGGTAGGCCTGATCACCGACAACAACGAGACAGCCTACAGTGAGGAGGTCAGAGACCTGGTCGTGTGGTGCCAGGACAACAACCTCTCCCTCAATGTGATCAAGACAAAGGAGATGATTGTGGACTATAAGAAAAAGAGGGCCGAGCACGCCCCCATTCTCATCAACGGGGCTGCAGTGGAGCAGGTTGAGAGCTTCAAGTTCCTTGGTGTCCACATCACCAACAAACTAACATGGTCCAAGCACACCATGACAATCATGAAGAGGGCACGACAAAACCAGACTGAAAAGATTTGGCATGGGTCCTCAGATCCTCAAAAGGTTTTACAGCTGCACCATCAAGAGCATCCTGACGGGTTGCATCACGGCCTGGTATGGCAACTGCTCGGAGTCCAACCACAAGGCACTACAGAGTGTGATTCGTAAGGCCCAGTACATCACCGGGGCAAAACTTCCTGCCATCCAGGACCTCTATACCAGGCGGGGTCAGAGGAAGGCCCTAAAAATTGTCAAAGACCCCAGCCACCCTAGTTATAGACTGTTCTCTCTGCTACCGCATGGCAAGCAGTACCGGAGCGCCAATTCTAGGTCCAAGAGTCTCCTAAATAGCTTCTACCCACAAGCCATAAGACTCCTGAACAGTTAATCAAATGGCTACCCAGACTACCCAGACAGTGCACGTAAAGAAGTGAGAAATTATAAGAATCTCCTTGTACTTGAAATGGCAAGAATTTATCTGCTTCAATGTTTGTCTCTCTCTCTCTATTATCAAACTGTCTGTGCAATGGACAGCGGCAGCTTTCTGGAAGAGTCCAAGAAGTAGGGCGGTCGACATGGTTAGAAATAGATTTGTTGTGATAAAATTAAGTAACATTGTTTCCATGGAAACAGACCTGTCTTTACTGTGTGTTGTTTACTCTTAAGACGTTGTTCAGTCCAAGGCTGACTGTTGACAACACCATCGTAGGTCAGTCCTCAACTAAACAGACAGCCATTAACATTGAACTATCCAGTGACCTTGCTGGTCTAGTGGTAATGCTGTCGCCTCTGACACATACTTTAGAATATTGAACTATCCATGGGCACATTTCACGTCTGAGGAGAAATATGACGCCAGCTTTAGGATCAACACCACCAAGTCCAAGGATAAACGGTTTTCTTATTGCTCTAAGCAAGAATGAGCCTTTAGAATATCTTATTATAAAGGCTATACTATGTCATGTTTTTCTAACACATCTTTATCAGACGTAGATAGCTGTTATTTAGTCAGGATCTTGACAGTATATGAAACCTTTTTAGAATTAATTTCTCTCCAATGCTTATATGCTTTAGCCTCAACATTTTCACTAATATACTGCAATATTTCAAAGAGAAATGTATACTGTTAATTCCTGATCCAAAATTCTGTACATATACATTAAAGTAGAGTTATGTTAAAGCTAGAGTCCGTAATTGAAATAATAACAAATCGGACACCTGCCTCTGCTTTGGTAAAAAGCTGAGTAACCATTTTCAAATTCATAGACAACTCTATGGATGCAAGGCCTCCCCATACATGACATAACAATTATAGTTTTAACCGTGTTTTGAGGCTATACAGTGTTTACTTACATTTACATTATTTGCAAACAATGGAGTAAAACAAACAAATATATTTTCAAAAGTCAATTTTTTTTTGAAGCAACTAAGGATTTTATCTTTAATGCAAAACGAATGTGCAAATACCATTCAACACAAGCCCACAAGCAAACATCTATGGTAAGAAAGAATTGTGAGGGAGTGCACACTGCTTTTGCTGCAGAGTGGAAACTATACAGCAGGTGTCATTGCAGCGCTCTTTTACGCAGTTTCCTCTGTAGAACCATCTCCTACTTTAGCCTTGCTCTGGACTGCTGTATGGTGGGCATAGTAGAAACAATGACAGGGTCATTTTATCACAAGGTAGATCCATAAAGAGCTGGGATACAAAGGAAGCAGAAGGGCACCAAAAGTCATACCTCTCTATGTGCTTTTTAGGTGAAGTTATTTGGGTACATATAAGTACTTCCATTTTGTTAAGACTGAGTACTGATTTTTAAACTGCAGAAATTCCGGTGTTTCTATGTCAAACGGTTTTGTTATATTTCAGTCTTCTGTGATGTATATAAAGTGTAGTGTTGGGATGCAAACTCAAAATTGAATATATTTAAACTCTATATCTGACATGGTACAGGCATCTTCTTCTTTTTTAATCCCATAACCATGTGTGTGAGGTGTATACTTTTGTTTCAAAGTGGATTTGTTTAAGACTACCAAGAATCACTCTGTGTGACCCTGATTTAGGTTAGTACATTTTAAGTTAGGGCAAATCAAGTTTGACATTTTAAAGAGGAAATTATAAACTTTAGAAACCTTTTTAATCCTTGAATACATTACAAGTTTGCATTTCCTGCACAGCAAATTAGGTAATCAAATGAAGATCCTACATCTGTATAAAGCATAAAGTCTGTTCCACACAGCTATGCCAAAGAGAACTGTGATCAGTGGGAAGGGTGTTGCAGTGCACTGTCGGCTGACACTGGACACTGTCACGGTAAAACTCAAGTGACAAGCTACAGTAGAATGATGCCAAAAAGTATGAAAAAGTACACAAATGTATGCACTCACTACTGGAAGTCGCTCTGGATAAGAGCTTCTTCTAAATGACTAAAATGTATATGTCACTCAGAGACTGGCCAGTGCCACAGTTGTCATGGCTAAACTGGTGCCAGTGTACCAGGGGAAACGTGTCATTTGTCTAAGTCAACAATGTCCATTCATAAGTTCCGCTATCTGTGGCTATTGATCACGGAACATGATATGGGGAATGCTTTTTCCCGTGATGGAAATTGTGCGGCATTCAAATTCAATGTGATGTTATGTCATAGTGTTGTGGCATAAGCTGAAGGTTGTACAAGTAACAAATTAGTATTTTTATGTCAATATCAAATTATTTCTGGTAACAATTAAGTACCTTACTGGGAATTTTTTTAATTAAAGTTTAAAAAAAAAAAAAAAATCGCCTCTATCAAGAGAAATTTCTCAAGCATTAATTTTGCTAGGACTGTCTGGGAGTGATCTTAGTGGGGAGGGGGAAAACTGAAAACTAGCTGCTATTGGCAGAGAGGTATGGAACTCTCTTTATTATTGGTCTATTAACTGATTTACTGCCTGGTGATGTCACCAGACAGGACAAAACTCCATCCCACCTAAACAGGCTGAAATTTCAGGCGGTCTTTTCAAACAGCTCTTACACTAAAAGGGCATTATCATCATAGTTTTATGCCTTTAATAAAACCGTAGACTCCAATTCCATCTATCCCTTCTCTCTCTCTTTCTCTCTCTCCATTTGTTCTTCCCTCCCATCTCGTTCTTTCCCATGTTTCTTTCTCTTTACTGTTTGTGTTTGGAAACACTATGTGCTTCTCTGTGACAAAGTCCTCCTGGAACATAGTGATGCAGCCTTTGTACTTTCTCTGAGTGGAGAGAGTGACCTAGGCAAGCAATGGCAGTTTCCTACAGTTTGTGCCCATACACACACACACACACACACTGCAGTGGTGTGTTTGCACAAGGCATGGGCAGAGCCAGAACAGCTGAGAGCGCACAACGTGCCTGCTGTCCTTTGTCATGTCTGATCAACATCAAAAAGGCCTCCGTTGCTGTAATAGGGGGAAGAAGGGCCTCAGTCACTGTAATGGGGAGGGGGAGAAGGGCCTCAGTCACTGTAATGGGGAGGGGGAGAAGGGCCTATGTCACTGTAATGGGGAGGGGAGAAGGGCCTATGTCACTGTAATGGGGAGGGGAGAAGGGCCTATGTCACTGTAATGGGGAGGGGGAGAAGGGCCTCAGTCACTGTAATGGGGAGGGGAGAAGGGCCTATGTCACTGTAATGGGGAGGGAGAAGGGCCTATGTCACTGTAATGGGGAGGGGAGAAGGGCCTATGTCACTGTAATGGGGAGGGGAGAAGGGCCTCTGTCACTGTAATGGGGAGGGGGAGAAGGGCCTATGTCACTGTAATGGGGAGGGGGAGAAGGGCCTATGTCACTGTAATGGGGAGGGGGAGAAGGGCCTATGTCACTGTAATGGGGAGGGGGAGAAGGGCCTATGTCACTGTAATGGGGAGGGAGAAGGGCCTCAGTCACTGTAATGGGGAGGGGAGAAGGGCCTATGTCACTGTAATGGGGAGGGGAGAAGGGCCTATGTCACTGTAATGGGGAGGGAGAAGGGCCTATGTCACTGTAATGGGGAGGGGGAGAAGGGCCTATGTCACTGTAATGGGGAGGGGAGAAGGGCCTATGTCACTGTAATGGGGAGGGGAGAAGGGCCTATGTCACTGTAATGGGGAGGGGGAGAAGGGCCTATGTCACTGTAATGGGTGGAGAAGGGCCTCCGTTACTTTAATTTGGGGAAGAAGGGCCTCTGTTACTGTAATTGGGGAGGAAAGGCTTCTGTTACTGCAATGGTGGGGGGAAGAAGGGCCTCCAGTACTGTAATGGGGGGAAGAAGGGCCTCCAGTACTGTAATGGGGGGAAGAAGGGCCTCCAGTACTGTAATGGGGTTGGGGGAGCCTCTGTTACTGTGATGGGGGGAAAAAGACTTCTGTTACTGTAATGGGGGGAAGAAGACTTCTGTTACTGTAATGGGGGGAAGAAGACTTCTGTTACTGAAATGGGGGAAGAAGACTTCTGTTACTGTAATGGGGAGAAGAAGACTTCTGTTACTGTAATGGGGGGAAAAAGACTTATGTTACTGTAATGGGGGGAAGAAGACTTCTGTTACTGAAATGGGGGAAGAAGACTTCTGTTACTGAAATGGGGGAAGAAGACTTCTGTTACTGTAATGGGGAGAAGAAGACTTCTGTTACTGTAATGGGGGGAAGAAGACTTCTGTTACTGAAATGGGGGGAAGAAGACTTCTGTTACTGAAATGGGGGAAGAAGACTTCTGTTACTGAAATGGGGGAAGAAGACTTCTGTTACTGTAATGGGGGGAAGAAGACTTATGTTACTGTAATGGGGGGAAGAAGACTTCTGTTACTGAAATGGGGGGAAGAAGACTTCTGTTACTGAAATGGGGGAAGAAGACTTCTGTTACTGTAATGGGGGAAGAAGACTTCTGTTACTGTAATGGGTGGAAGAAGACTTCTGTTACTGTAATGGGGGAAGAAGACTTCTGTTACTGAAATGGGGAGAAGAAGACTTCTGTTACTGTAATGGGGGAAGAAAACTTCTGTTACTGTAATGGGTGGAAGAAGACTTCTGTTACTGTAATGGGTGGAAGAAGACTTCTGTTACTGTAATGGGGGAAGAAGACTTTATTCATTTCTCTCTAAGAATATTGGCTAAACAAATGCATCAGTCACGGCGCTTTGCTCTGCAGGGGTTTGGCAAAAGTAATACAATATTTTCTTTTGACAATTTAGACAGTAGATTGAAATACATCCTTAACTGTTTGTTTGTGTGGAATAGATATACAATGTTAATCTAACATTTTGGTGTTCTGAGTGATTTGTATTATCCAGTAGTTCTGCTTTCTATGGGCCCTCAGCACTTTCATGTGCGAATTTCTGTTCATAATTACGTTTTAGTCCTTACCACTCATCCACTTCCCAAAACAATCCCATAATTGTGAATGGATCTTTGTTTGGAATGCGTCGGCCAACTCACACGTGTGCGTCACATGGACAAATGTTGGGTGTCATGATACATCTTACGACGTCTCATTCAAGGACCTGGGATTCTTTCTCTGTGTTACAAACCTACAGTATCAAAGACACATGGTTCTGTTAGTTGGAATCCCTGTTTATCTTGTAATGAATGAGAGTGCACTTGCGCGAACCGCAACGAGCTGCACAAAAGCGCTTTCACATTTCGTACAGTGGACTTTGGAACTAATTTAGGAATTGATACTATAGTTCGGAAGTCATTTGTCTTTCCGAGACAAGAAAATACAGAAAATACGGGTGAAGACAGGCTTATTACAGTGCTTAACAACCACCCTCACAAGTGTATCATTACACACAGGAATCACCAAGGGAAACAAGTGATGTTTTTGTGACCGCAAACAAATCGCTTCCATAGTCTGCGGAGAGTGAAGAAATGGAAAGATGGCTTGTATCCACCTACTTTGGGTATTCAGAAATACACACGTTCCCTGAGGACCACTGGTCCCTCTGTTTTCAGTTCAGAAAAAAAACACTCTCAAGCTAGTTGGTTATTTTGGGTCGTAATTGCAGCTTCCCAAACACGTGTACAAATAGCTTAGTCCATGTCTTTGGCAGGATAACTTGTAACATGTGGAAATGACTAAGAGCAACTCGAGAATTGTGGTTTAGTGTTGATTGACTTAAGCCTGAACGCACAGTATTCTAAGGTTAGAAGATGCTAGATGTTACTACAATTTCCAGGTTTTCTCCATCTTACAGTGCCTTATGAAGGTATTGAGACCCCTTGACTGTTTCCACATTTTGTTACATTACAGCCTTATTCTAAAATGTATTAATTACATTTTTTAAATCCTCAGCAATCTGCACACAATACCCTATAATGACAAAGCAAAAACAGATTTTTTAAAATTATTTTGTAAATGTATTAAACATTAAAGACAGAAATATCTTATTTACATAAGTATTCAGACCCTTTGCTTTGAGAGTTGAAATTGATTTCAGGTGCATCCTGTTTCCATTGATCATCCTTGAGATGTTTCTACAACTTGATTACCTGTAGTAAATTCAATTGATTGGACAGGATTTTGAAAGGCACACACCTGTATATATAAGGTCCCACAGCTGACAGTGCATGTCAGAGCAAAAACCAAGCCCTGAGGTCAAAGGAATTGTATGTAGAGCGCAGAGACAGGATTGTGTAGAGGCACAGATCTGGGGAAGGGTACCAAAAAATGTCTGCAGCATTGAAGGTCCCCAAGAACACAGTGGATTCCATCATTCCTAAATGGAAGAAGTTTGGAACCACCAAGACTCTTCCTAGAGCTGGCCGCCTGGCCAAACTAAGCAATCGGGGGAGAAGGGCCTTGGTCAGGGAAGTGACCAAGAACCCAAGATGGGAGAACCTTCCAGAAGAACAACCATCTCTGCAGAATTCCACCAATCAGGCCTTTACGGTAGAGTGGCCAGACGGAAGCCACTCCTCAGTAAAAGGCACATGACACAAGATTCTCTGGTCTGATGAAACCAAGATTTAACTCTTTGGCCTGAATGCCAAACGTCACGTCTGGAGGAAACCTTGCACCAGGTTTTTCAGCGGTAGGGACTGGGAGACTAGTCAGGATCGAGGCAAAGATGAACTCAGCAAAGTACAGAGTGAAAACCTGCTCCAGAGCTCTCAGGACCTCAGACTGGGGTGAAGGTTCACCTTCTAACAGGACAACAGGACAAGCACACAGCCAAGACAACGCAGGAGTGGCTTCAGGACAAGTCTCTGAATATCCTTAAGTGGCCCAGCCAGAGCCCGGACTTGAACCTGATCGAACATCTCTGGCGAGACCTGAAAATAGCTGTGCAGCAACGCTCCCCATCCAACCTGACAGAGCTTGAGAGGATCTGCAGAGAATAATTGGAGAAACTCCCTAAATACAGGTGTGCCAAGCTTGTAGCGTCATACCCAAGAAGACTTGAGGCTGTAATCGCTGCCAAACGTGCTTCAACAAAGTACTGAGTAAAGTGTCTGAATACTTATGTAAATGTGATATTTCAGTTTTTTTATTTTCTATAAATTAGCAAAAATGTCTAAACCTGTTTTTGGTTTTTCATTATGGGGTATTGTGTCTAAATTGATGAGGGGGGGAAAAAACATTTATATTATTTTTAGAATAACGCTGTAATGTAACAAAAAGTGAAAAAAGTCAAGGGGTCTGAATACTTTCCGAAGGCACTGTATATCACCAATATCTCTACTAGAACTGCTCATCTTTTCCTGAAAGAGAGCAGTGAATGCTGTCCTCCCTGTTTTACATGCCTAGTGTTTGTCCCTGGAGCAGATATTCTCTCCATTTGGATTGACCTCTCACCCCTTTGTGACAACATAATCAACATTACCTGTCAGAGCTGTAGGTAGCCTACAGCTTCCCTCGTCACTTTCCCTATCTTTCCCTCTCTGCCTGCCTCCTCCCCCTCTGGTACACAACAGCTTTCTCAACCATCAAATAGCGACAGAGAATATTGGAAAGCTTCAACAGATCTGCCTTGGCACTCCTTCAGACCCCCTGTTAGATTTCCAGTGAAATTGTATAGCTACAAGGTGTGTACGTGTGTGTATGTGTGTGTGTGTGAGAGTTAGAGAGAGAGAGAGAGAGAGAGACAGAGAGAGAGACAGAGAGAGAGACAGAGATAGCAAAGTGGGGGTGTGGAGCATTTGACATCAGGAGACAGAGTGAGGCTTGAGGCACAATAGGCACTATAGCACATGACAGGCACTGACAGGAATATCAAATGCCAACATTGCCCTGTAAACTGTCTCATCTGGATGTATAGCGATGGACATGGCAGTTGCAGGCACAAAACATGACTGGCAATTAGGAATGAATTGGCAACCACAAAAATGCTAGGTATGGCAGGGAAAGTAAATATCTGAATATCTAAATATCTGTGTCTAATTGCTATGCTTTATCTTGGCCAGGTCGCAGATGAAAATGAGAACTTGTTCTCAACTAGCCTACCTGGTTAAATAAAGGTGAAATAAAATTTAAAAAATAAAATTTAAGTGTCACTACAGTCCCTGGTTCAAATCCAGGCTGTATCACTTCCGGCCGTGATTGGGAGTCCCGAAGGGTGGCGCACTATTGGCCCTGTGTCGTCCTGGTTTGGCCAGGGTAGGGCGTCATTGTAAATAATAATTTGTTCTTAACTGACTTGCCTAGTTAAATAAAGATTAAATAATAAAAATAACATTGAGGCCCTTGATCCTGTTGAGACTCAGCCCCCAGGGCATAAAATGGTTAGTTTCAATGTAATCTGTCAAAGTATTGTGACTCGTAATCTATTTGGAAAATACATTGAATTTGAAAAACGTTATCAACTATTGCACTGAGGGTAAAATTTCAACCACAGGATTATTTCATCATGGTAGTGGCGACACCTCATTCACTTTTTGTTGTTGTGTGTGCCTGTTATTTTGGCATTAATTTTGGCATTAATACGTGTCACATATAAGTTTGCAAACAATGTAAAAATAAATAATTTAGTTAATAAAGAAGCACACAAACAGGGTCTCTTTTTGGCTTTCTTGAGCTCCAAAATGCAGATGTTTCAGCCTAGCTCAGTGCTTTCTGTGGAGGTGGGGCACCCAGTAGGAAAATACGGAGCGTAGGGGTTGGTAATGTTCTCTAGTTGCACTGTGATTGGCTCAGTGTTCTGTCACTCATGGGGACACTACGTCACCCCAAAAACTTTACGGGGAGAACTCGAAAATTCAAGCCCCTTGGCTTGAGTTACATTAGAAGTGCCCATCCAAGAAGGCTCAAGGTCACAGATAAAATGATGTCAAATGACGTTATATCTATCATATCAACATCACACTTTCAAAATCTTAGCTAGCAGTCATCATCATGAATCATGTCGATAATCTACTGGTAAATCCTTTTCAATCCATATGAACAGAAATTATGAAGAGAAATTATAGATAAAACGTATCGGTGCTCATCGGCCTTTGGACATAAACATTACACAAGTTGGAAATCACAAATTCAACAGTGAGTGGTTTGGAAGGAATGAGTTGCTAACATTGCAAAGCAATTACTAGCCTGCCATTCAGTGGAGTGGATGTGTGGTCCAAGTCTGGGTTTATGGGTCTCTTTTCCAAGCTTAAAAGGATAAACATTCAACATCCGCCATGCTGTCAATCCAGCATGACTTGACACTATCAAAACAACTGGAAACTCGGAACTGGGAAATCTCAGACTTCAGTGAATTTAAGACAACTGGGAACTCTGAAAAAACAATGAGCTCCGACTGGGAAAACGGTCATCCAACTTGGAATTCTAGGCCCGGGAACTCTGACCTCTTTCTAGAGCTCCGACCTGAAGATCACTTGTGTCATGATTCAACCTGTTTTTTTCAGAGTTCCCAGTTGTCCTAAAAGTACAATAAATCCAGAGAATGCCAGACTTTGATGAGAAAGTTTGATGAAACATTTTTCCCACAAAGGACTTCCACGCAACCTTCCTGTTCAAGTGAGCACAGCACAACAAGGTGAGTCCAAAAATGTCTTGTATGTTGCTGCATAAATTATGTAATATGCCAGGGAGATGTGTATACTATAGCTAAGAAAGTAATGCTAAGTGTATGTTGTATAGTAAGCTGTTAGTAGCCCAAATAATTTGATCCCTTTTCCCCTCATCATTTCGGCTACTGTTCTGACTTGGTGGTGCACATGTAGCCTATAGCCTGTTTTATAGAAATGTCATCATTGAATATTGTAAGAGCTTTCATTGTCTGCTTATATGCCCCCTTTATGCTGCAGTAGTTTATGCTGCAGTAGTTTATGTGTCGGGGGGCTAGGGTCAGTTTGTTATATCTGGAGTATTTCTCTTCTCTTATCCGGTGTCCTGTGTGAATTTAAGTATGCTCTCTCTCTAATTATCTCTTTCTTTCTTTCTCTAACTCTCTCTCTCTCTCTCTCTCGGAGGACCTGAGCATTAGGACCATTCCTCAAGGCCTACCTGGCCTGATGACTCCTTGATGTCCCCAGTCCACCTGGCCGTGCTGCTTCTCCAGTTTCAACTGTTCTGCCTGTTTTATGAATATTTAAAAATCTTGTCCATGTTCTGTTATCATCTGCACCCGGCACAGCCAGAAGAGGACTGGCCATCCCTCACAGCCTGGTTGCTCTCTAGATTTCTTCATAGGTTTGGCCTTTCTAGGGAGTTTTTCCTAACCACCGTGCTTTTACACCTGCATTTCTTGCTATTTGTGGTTTTAGGCTGGGTTTCCGTACAGCACTCTGTGACATCAGCTGGTGTAAGAAGGGCTTTATAAATACATTTGATTTTTGATTTTGATTTATTTATCCTACGGTTCTGACTTGGTGTACAGGGAGAGTACTGTAAGAATGGTCTGAACTCTGTCGGTTTACATTTCAAAAGTGCTGAACAAATAGTTATATTGACTACGTCCATCCTTCCACACTCATTAATGTCTTAACCGAAATTACAGATTTCCTCTTATCTGCTCGTCGTCCCTAATGCCATAGTTTGTACATCTCAATTGTCAGTAGAAACCCCATTTGTTTAAGCAGGTAAGCCATATCAGCTATGTTTTTTAAAAGGCAGTAAATTAAGCTGAATTAACTGTTTCGCTGCAAGACAAGGCTCTGCTGATAGCCAGGTGTAGCAGAGGTAAGGTGTTGGGACTGCTGTTGGGACTGCTGTAGGGACTCTGCAGTTGGGACAGCTTTATGTAGGCCCTAACAGTTTGTGGGCCCTGTTTGTCACCGTTATAGTCCAATTAATGTATTGTTTAGTGTTGTGTTCTGTTGTGTAGTGCCTTTGCTGGCATGCGTCAACAAAAAAATTGGGGGGGGTTTGCCCCACCAAGATTTACATTCTAAAATTGCCACTGCATCATGGTAACCAATTTTCAACATAAGTAAACCTTGTTTAAAATAGGCAGAATTTGTACTTTTGAAACAATGTCAGATCTTCAATGTTATATCCACTATAAGACAAACAATAGGCTGGGCAGCACCTCCTACTGGAGAGTTGATCTATCTACAGCTATACATTTGTTCTCCCATCCAGGGTTTTAACCAAGCCCAGAGCTGCTTAGCTTTGTCACCGATCACTACCACTGTGCTATCGTGAGAATGACTGTTGAGAAATCTCCACTTAATAGATTCACTGTTGCTATCAAAGTCATTCCATGTCATGAAAAGAGCAGGTGTTCTTAATGTTTTGTATACTCAGTGTTCATCGTCAATGATGCCATGACCTATACAACATTTGGGATGTCATCAACAGCTATTGTTTAAATTCAGCCCAGGAAACAACTAACAATAGATTATGCACATATAAGCCTAGAGTTTTAAGCTTTGGTTGATTTCAAATGGAATCTACAAGTTAAAAATAAATAAACAGTTCCATCTGAAGCACTGATTATTCCAGTGCCTCAGATGGTACTATCCAACCAGTAAACATATCTCCTTTAAATGTGGATATTTGGTTGAGTTTTGTAAGACAGGAAGTAGCCTAATGTTAAGGATAATGAATGTAACAGTATTTATTCAACCTTAAAACGATTAACACAAACATGGCCCCATTTTGAGGTTACTGTAACTGTCACGTTTCTCTTCCGAGGGGACAGACCAAGACGCAGCGATGTAGCCAGAATACATATTTAATTATACACGGGACCACGACGGAACAAAAACAATACACGGAGAACGTAACGATGAACATAACTGAACAAACAAACACAGCTATGAACATACAATAACCCACCAACCCAGAGTGAAACCTAGTAACCTAAATATGGTTCCCAATTAGAGACAACGACACACAGCTGCCTCTAATTGGGAACCATTACCCAACATAGAAATACGACACCTAGAACAAACAAAACCCTACACCAAGACAAAACCAAAACGCTCCAGCCTGTAAACTCGGGCCTGGGCGTTACAGTAACAATAAATGTCTTATGTAATCATAGAAAGCGCTCATGTTCAGGGCTGCAGGTCTGTGGAAATCTTCACAATTGCTAAAATAATCTGCACAGAATCTCAAACGGCATTGATCACTTGCACCATGTACTTAAATGTAATCGCAACTATCTGCAGTCCAGGTCATTTAGTTATGCTATTAGATCAAACATAGTGATAACACATTAAGCTGTTGTATAAATAAACCAAATATCTGACATTGTATTCCCATTTGAACTTTGGTGTGCTTTTAAATGGTTGAAAGCGCAGTGATAACACATTTAGGTGACAACTAAACCAAAAATCAGACATTGATTTTCCACTGGAATTTGGATTTGCTTTTAGATGTTTGAAAGGATAGTGATAACACATTGGGAATTGAACAAACTTTTGTCTGTGTTTTGAGTGAAAATAGGTTGTAATCTCATTGATCAACGTAATCACCAAATATTACCCAATTCTCCACGTTGAAATAACGTGGTGTGCCCAGTGGGAGGGGGAGGAACCATGGAAATTGTTGATCAGCCTTGATGGTAGAGCCCACTGCACCCTGGGAAAGAGCAGCTCTATGTGTCAATACGTTTCCCACATCATCCAGGTCACGTCCCAAATGACAACCTACAGTGCCTTCGGAAAGTATTCAGACCCCTTGACTTTTTCCAAATTTTGTTATGTTACAGCCTTATTCTAAAATTTATTAAATTGTTTTCCCCCACATCAATCTACACACAAAAGCCCATAATAACAAAGAAAAAACAGGTTTTTAGAAATGTTTGTTGATTTATAAAAAAATATATTTATATATCACATTTACATACCGTAAGTATTCAGACCCCTTACTCAGTACTTTGTTGAAACACGTTTGGCAGCGATTACAGCCTCGAGTCTTCTTGGGTATGACGCTACAAGCTTGGCACAACTGTATTTGGGGATTTATCCCATTCTTCTCTGCAGATCCTCTCAAGCTCTGTCAGGTTGGATAGGGAGCGTTGCTGCACAGCTATTTTCAGGTCTCTCCAGAGATGTTAGATTGGGTTCAAGTCTGGGCTCTGCTTAGGGTCATTGTCCTGTTGGAAGGTGAACCTTCGCCCCAGTCTGAGGTCCTGATCAATATGGAGCAGGTTTTCATCAAGGATCTCTCTGTACTTTGCTCTGTTCATCTGTGCCTCGATCCTGACTAGTCTCACAGTCCCTGCCGCTGAAAAACATCCCCAATGCATAATGCTGCAACCACCATGCTTCACCGTAGGGATGGTGCCAGGTTTCCTCCAGAAGTGACGCTTGGCATTCAGGCCAAAGAGTTCAATCTTGGATTCATCAGACCAGAGAATCATGTTTCTCATGGTCTGAGAGTCTTTAGGTGCCTTTTGGCAAACTCCAAGCGGGCTGTCATGTGCCTTTTACTGAGGAGTGACTTCCATCTGGCCACTCTTCCATGAAGGCCTGATTGGTGGAGTGCTGGAGAGATGGTTGTCCTTCTGGAAGATTCTCCCATCTCCACAGAGGAACTTTAGAGCTCTGTCAGAGTGACCATCGGGTTCTTGGTTACCTCCCTGACCAAGGCCCTTCTCCCCCGATTGCTCAATTTGGCCAGCTATAGGAAGAGTCTTGGTGGTTTCAAACATTTTCCATAAAAAAATCCTTCAATTGTCTATCAACAATGACAAGCTGGGTCTGACAATCTGGATGGAAAGTTACTGAGGATAATAGCAGACGATATTGCCACTCCTATTTGCTACATGTTCAATTTAAGCCTACTAAAGAGCGGGTCTGACAATTTGGATGGAAAGTTACTGAGGATAATAGCAGACGATATTGCCACTCCTATTTGCCACATGTTCAATTTAAGCCTACTAAAGAGCGTGTGCCCTTAGGCCTGGAGGGAAGCTAAAGTTATTCCGCTACCTAAGAATAGTAAAGCCTCATTTACTGTCTCAAATAGCCGACCAATCAGCCTGTTACCAACCCTTCGTAAACTTCTAGAAAAAATTGTGTTTGACCAGATACAATGCTATTTCACAGTGAACAAATTGACAACAGGATTTCAGCATGCTTATAGGGAAGGGCACTCAACCAGCACAGCACTTACACAAATGACTGATGATTGGCTGAGAGAAACTGATGATAAAATGATTGTGGGGGCTGTCTTGTTAGACTTCAGTGCAGCTTTCGACATTATCGATCATAGTCTGCTGCTGGAAAAACGTATGTGTTATTGCTTCACAGCCCCTGCTATAATGTGGATAAAGAGTTACTTGTCTAACAGAACACAGAGTGTGTTCTTTAATGGAAGCCTTTCAAACATAATCCAGTTAGAATCAGGAATTCCCCAGGGTAGATGTTTAGGCCCCTTGCTTTTTTCAATTTTTACTAACGACATGCCACTGACTTTGAGTAAAGCCAGAGTGTCTATGTATGCGGATGACTCAACACTATACACGTCAGCTACTACAGCGACTGAAATGACTGCAACACTCAACAAAGAGCTGCAGTTAGTTTCAGAGTGGGTGACAAGGAATAAGTTTGTCCTAAATATTTCTAAAATTAAAAACATTGTATTTGGAACAAATCAATTACTAAACCCTAAACCTCAACTAAATCTTGTAATAAATCATGTTGAAATTGAGCAAGTTGAGATGACTAAACTGCTTGGAGTAACCCTAGATTGTAAACTGTCATGGTCAAAACATATTGATGCAGTAGTAGCTAAGATGGGGAGAAGTCTGTCTATAATAAAGCGATGCTCTGCCTTCTTAACAACACTATCAACAAGGCAAGTCCTACAGGCCCTAGTTTTGTCGTGCCTTGACTACTGTTCAGTCGTGTGCTCAAGTGCCACAAAAAAAGACTAAGGAAAATTGCAATTGGCTCAGAACAGGGCAGCACGTCTGGCCCTTGGATGTACACAGAGAGCTAATATTAATAATATGCATGGCAATCTCTCCTGGCTCAAAGTGGAGGAGAGATTGACTTCAACACTACTTGTATTCATGAGAGATATTGACATGTTGAATGCACTGAGCTGTCTGTCTAAACTACTGGCACACAGCTCGGACACCCATGTCTACCCCACAAGACATGCCACAAGAGGT
This sequence comes from Brachymystax lenok tsinlingensis, assembly GCA_030435695.1. Lineage (NCBI taxonomy): Eukaryota > Metazoa > Chordata > Actinopteri > Salmoniformes > Salmonidae > Brachymystax > Brachymystax lenok. The sequence goes on from CM059815.1 coordinate 37,195,354, forward strand.
CTCTTCACAGTCCCCAAGTCCAGAACAGACTATGGGAGGCACACAGTACTACATTCAGTGAGGGAAAAAAGTATTTGATCCCCTGCTGATTTTGTACGTTTGCCCACTGACAAAGAAATGATCAGTCTATAATTTTAATGGTAGGTTTATTTGAACAGTGAGAGACAGAATAGCACCAACAAAATCCAGAAAAACGCATGTGAAGAATGTTATAAATTGATTTGCATTTTAATGAGGGAAATAAGTATTTGACCCCCTCTCAATCAGAAAGATTTCTGGCTCCCATGTGTCTTTTATACAGGTGACGAGCTGAGATTAGGAGCACACTCTTAAAGGGAGTGCTCCTAATCTCAGCTTGTTACCTGTATAAAATACACCTGTCCACAGAAGCAATCAATCAATCAGATTCCAAACTCTCCACCATGGCCAAGACCAAAGAGCTCTCCAAGGATGCCAGGGACAAGATTGTAGACCTACACAAGGCTGGAATGGGCTACAAGACCATCGCCAAGCAGCTTGGTGAGAAGGTGACAACAGTTGGTGCGATTATTCGCAATTAAAATTGTATAAACTGCCTTTGGCAGCTTCTAATGGGGATCCATAATAAATGCAAATACAAATGCTGCAGAAATGTTTTGGTACCCTTCCCCAGATCTGTGCCTCGTCACAATCCTGTCTCGGCGCTCTACGGACAATTCCTTCGATGGCTTGGTTCTTGCTCTGACATGCACTGTGGGACCTTATATAGACAAGTGTGTGCCTTTCCAAATAATGTCCAATCAATTGAATTTACCACAGGGGAACTCAAATGAAGTTGTAGAAACATCTCAAGGATGATCAATGGAAATAGGATACACCTGAGCTCAATTTTGAGTCTCATAGCAATGGGTCTGATTACTTATGTAAATAAGATATTTCTGTTTTATATTTTTTCTTTAAATTTGCATAAAAAATTTAAAAACCTGTTTTCGCTTTGTCATTAAAGGGTATTGTGTGTAGATTGTTGAGGAAAATGTTTTATTTAATCAATTTGAGAAAATAAGGCTGTAACTCAACAAAATATGGAAAAAGTTAAGGGGTCACAATACTTTCTGAAGGCACTGTATACACTACATAGTGCAATACTTTAATTCACTTCACAAAAGTAGTGCACTATAGGTAATATTGTGCCATTTGGGACACAAACCCAGTACATGTGACATGTACGTTAACCATGCTGTTTTTCGTACATTCCTGTATTTTTAACAGTCTGATGCAATTTCATTACTCCAACTATAATATCTGTAGCAGTTTCATCAGTGTATTGGTTGAGCAATAGATCAGAAGACATCTTACAAAATGCCATTAAAATAGAAACGCTTACTTTCTGCTTTACTGCTATGGGTACACTCAAAATGGCCGCCAGTCCACCCATTATGGCGTAAATGACCTGAATGGGTACGCCTGTTCTGCTCATTCTAGTACAATTTTGGGGTGGGGATATGTTCTGTTCAAACTGCACCATATGCATGCATACATTCTGAACTGGCCTATCGGCATGTGAGTCCACTTGTAAAAAGTGGCAAGCAAATCGAAGCCAAATGCTGAATTCCTGTCACATCAGAATATGGCCAAGCTTACCTTATCACACTCTCTTGGCAATGGCTTTTAGCCTCTTTTGATGCTAATTGGGTAAGAGCTTGCGTGTAATCAACAATGTTTGAATCAATTAAATCAATGTAACGTCAGCGCAGCAAACGATTGAACGTGATGATTTCACATTGGTAACGTTTTCCATGAGGTCAGTGTGGACAGTCGTGAAGCCAAATCAGTGATTTCGGCATAATTGTCACACACGTCACACTCTGGGCAAGTGAGATATCACTTCATATTTCAACCATCACACACAACACAGTGTAAACACACTGAGTGGACAAAACATTAAGAACACCTGCTCTTTCCATTACATAGACTGACCAGGTGAATCCAGGTGAATGCTATGATCCCTTATTGATTTCAATCAGTGTAGATGAAGGGGCGGATACAGGTTAACCCCTACAAAAAATGTAATTCATTGTAATCCACATAATAATTCACATTTCCAGTTGCTGCAGGACTATTTTCCTGCTGTAGCAAACTGGCTCAATTTAAGATCCCACATTTGTAACTAGTACCTCCATTGTTTATAAGCTTTAGTGCAGTCATTCTCCCCGACCACTGTACCTAACCTCATCTCAATATCCACCCTATAGCACCTCATATTCAAACCATACTGTATTCAGGTGAATCCTATTTACTGTATGAACATTATTGCAACGACTGTTAAAGACAAATGTGTCCTTATTTGTGTCTCAACAAGTCTGAGTTCATAAAGGCACCTCTGCAAGAAGCAAATAGAGCACTATTATTAATATACAGTACCAGTCAAACGTTTGGACACAGCTACTCATTTATTTTTAACTATTTTCTACATTGTGGAATAAAAGTGATGACATCGAAACTATGAAATAACATAAATAGAATCATGTAGTAACCAACAAAATGAATAAAAAAATATTTTATATCAAATCAAATAACATTTTATTTGTCACATACACATGGTTAGCAGATGTTAAAGCGAGTGTAGCGAAATGCTTGTGCTTCTAGTTCCGACCATGCAGTAGGATCTAACAAGTAATCTAACAATTTCACAACAACTACCTTATACACACAGTGTAAAGGAATGAATACGAGTATGTACATACGAATATATGGATGAGCGATGGCTGACCGGCATAGGCAAGATGCAGTAGATGGTATATAGTACAGTATATACATGTGAGATGAGTAGTGTAGGATATGTAAACATTATATAAATAGCATCGTTTAAATTGGCTAGTGATACATTTATTACATCCACTTTTTAATTATTAAAGTGGCTAGAGATTTGAGTTGATGGCCGAACGGCATAGGCAAGATTCAGTAGATGGTAGAGTACAGTGTATACATTTGATATGAGTAATGTCGGATATGTAAACATTATATACAAAATTGTTTAAAGTGGCTAGTGATACATTTGTTACATTCAATTTCTATTATTTAAAGTGGCTAGAGATTTAAGTCAGTATGTTGGCAGCAGCCACTCAATGTTAGTGGTGGCTGTTTAACAGTCTGATGGCCTTGAGATAGAAGCTGTTTTTCAGTCTCTCGGTCCCAGCTTTGATGCACCTGTACTGACCTCGCCTTCTGGATGATAGCGGGGTGAACAGGCAGTGGCTCGGGTGGTTGTTGTCCTTGATGATCTTTTTGGCCTTCCTGTGACATCGGGTGGTGTAGGTGTCCTGGAGGGTAGGTAGTTTACCCCCGGTGATGCGTTGTGCAGTCCTCACTACCCTCTGGAGAGCCTTACGGTTGTGGGCGGAGCAGTTGCCGTACCAGGCGGTGATACAGCCCGACAAGATGCTCTCGATTGTGCATCTGTAGAAGTTCGTGAGTGTTTTTGGTGACAAGCCAAATTTCTTCACCACGCTGTCTGTGTGGGTGGACCATTTCAGTTTGTCCATGATGTGTACGCCGAGGAACTTAAAACTTTCCACCTTCTCCACTACTGTCCCGTCGATGTGGATAGGGGGGGTGCTCCCTCTGCTGTTTCCTGAAGTCCACGATCATCTCCTTAGTTTTGTTGACGTTGAGTGAGAGGTTATTTTCCTGACACCACACTCCGAGGGCCCTAACCTCCTCCCTGTAGGCCGACTCGTCGTTGTTGGTAATCAAGCCTACCACTGTAGTGTCGTCAGCAAACTTGATGATTGAGTTGGAGGCGTGTGGCTATTTTGAGCCACCCTTTTGCCTTTTGGCCCAAAAACACGGGCTGTGTTATATTCACATAGATACCTGTAGATTTGTGTAGGGTACTAACGTTATGAGTTGGGATTGTTGTTCATTGTTTAGCTAACTAGATACATATCGAAACAAAAGACTCCACTACGCAAGTAACCATTTCACTGTACCTTTTAAACCTTCTGTATCCTGTGCATGTGTATCCTGTGCATTTACCAGAGACGGTAATGTGAAGAACAACATGACCTGACCATAGTCAAATTAGGATATAATGTTAGGCCAACAAGACATTGTCCAAGTTCTTAAATTCTCTGATAGAATGCCCTGCTTTTATGTCGTCACACTCACAACCGTAAACTATTTTCTGTAATTAGCTCGACATTAACTTGTAAATAATGATATTGTTGTGAGTTTATTTTCCTATAATAATGAATGCAAATTAGCTGAAGGCATTTGTCAGCTATATGATATGGTCATTATTTGAACTGGCTAGCCAGCTAACTTAACAATAACCAGCTAACAAGCTAGAAACGAACCAAAACATGGTTTAGAAAGTAGCTTTTAGTTGCCTGGTTTGTTAGATTGACATGTACTAAATACATTTTTAAACGGATGGGTTTATTGGTGTTAAAATACACCAGTTATGCTCTTTTGGACCACCAGGTCGCTGATGTCATACAGCCTGTCATTTTTGTGTTCATTCTTTTTCATAACAACAACGACAAATTTGATGTCAGATCAAAAATAAAATGTTCATGATGTCACTGTGACAACTGTATACAGACTTGTCGATAGACGTAGTATAAACCAGACTTTAGTCTTGAAATCTTTGGTTGTTTACTACACTACTCACTCTGTTTAGCACATGGCCTCACATGTGAATCTTTAAAGAGATGGGTGGGGCTTAGGCTTAAGAGGGTGTGAACTATACTGAATGGGTGTAGACAAAGAGGAGCTCTCCAGTAGGTGTACCAAAACATTCAAAGGCCATTTTCTCAAAAGTGGGGTTACAAGTTTATAAACTTTCAAAGCAGAATTACTTTCCCATTGTCTCTCAACTGTAGTGTATGATATACCATTTTATAGCTCTGAGTCTCTGCTTTAATCCAATGTAAAAAAACACACTTACAAATTTTGCTACATAAGAACTATATCTAATAAATGTGACCAACCCATCTACCAACAGATGTCCTTCTTTGCGAAGCATTGGAAAACCTCCCTGGTCCTTGTCTGTTGAATCTGTGTTTGAAATTCCCTGCTCGACTAAGGGACCTTACAAATCAAATCAAATTGTCTTTTATTGGTCACATACACATGGTTAGCAGATGTTAATGTGAGTGTAGCGAAATGCTTGTGCTTCTAATTCAGACTATGCAGTAATATCTAACAAGTAATCTAACAAATTCACAACTGCCTTATACACACAAATACACACAAATGTAAAGGGATGAATAGAATATGTACATATAAATATATGGATAAGCGATGGTGTGCGGCATAGGCAAGATGCAGTAGATGGTATAGAATACAGTAAATACATATGAGATGAGTAATGTAGGATATGTAAACATTATTAAAGTGGCGTTATTTAAAGGGACTAGTGATACCTTTATTAAGTTCATTTATTTAAGTGGGCAGAGATTTGAGTCTGTATGTTGGAAGCAGCCTCTCTATGTTAGTGATGGCTGTTTAACACTCTGATGGCCTTGAGGTGGAAGCTGTTTTTCAGTCTCTCAGTCCCAGCTTTTATGCACCTGTACTGACCTCGCCTTCTGGATGATAGCCACTGCCCGGGGTGAACTGGCAGTGACTCGGGTTGTTCTTCTTGATGATCTTTTTGGCCTTCTGGCCAAAAAGATTGGTTGCTGTAGGTGACCTAGAGGGCAGGTAGTTTGCTCCTGGTGATGCGTTGTGCAGACCGCACTACCCTCTGGAGAGCCTTGTGGTTGTGGGTGGAGCAGTTGCTGTACCAGCCACCCCAGTCATAGACTGTTCTCTCTACTACCGCATGGCAAGCGGTACCGGAGTGCCAAGTCTAGGACAAAAAGGCTTCTCAACAGTTTTTACCCCCAAGCCATAAGACTCCTGAACAGGTAATCAAATGGCTACCCGGACTATGCATTGTGTGCCCCCCCAACCCCTCTTTGAAGCTGCTGCTACTCTCTGTTCATCATATATGCATAGTCACTTTTACTATGCATTCATGTACATACTACCTCAATTGGCCCGAGCAACCAGTGCCCCCGCACACTGGCTAACCGGGCTATTTGCATTGTGTGCCCCCCACCAACCCCTCTTTGAAGCTGCTGCTACTCTCTGTTCATCATATATGCATAGTCACTTTTACTATGCATTCATGTACATACTACCTCAATTGGCCCGAGCAACCAGTGCCCCCGCACACTGGCTAACCGGGCTATCTGCATTGTGTCCCTCCACCCACCACCCGCCAACCCCTCTTTTACGCTACTGCCACTCTCTGTTCATCATATATGCATAGTCACTTTAACCATAACTACATGTACATACTACCTCAATCAGCCCGATTAACCGGTGCCTGTATGCAGCCTCGCTACTGTTATAGCCTCGCTACTGTTATAGCCTCGCTACTGTATATAGCCTCGCTACTGTTATAGCCTCGCTACTGTTATAGCCTCGCTACTGTATATAGCCTCGCTACTGTTATAGCCTCGCTACTGTATATAGCCTCGCTACTGTTATAGCCTCGCTACTGTATATAGCCTCGCTACTGTTATAGCCCTGCTACTGTATATAGCCTCACTACTGTATATAGCCTCGCTACTGTTATAGCCTCGCTACTGTATATAGCCTCGCTACTGTTATAGCCTCGCTACTGTATATAGCCTCGCTACTGTTATAGCCTCGCTACTGTATATAGCCTCGCTACTGTTATAGCCTCGCTACTGTTATAGCCCCGCTACTGTTATTTTTTCACTGCCTTTTTACTGTGGTTTTTATTTCTTTACTTACCTATTGTTCACATAATACCTTTTTGGCACCGTTGGTTAGAGCCTGTAAGTAAGCATTTCACTGTTGTATTCGGTGCACGTGACAAATAAACTTTGATTTGATTTGACCAGGCGGTGATACAGCCCGACAGGATGCTCTCGATTGTGCATCTGTAAAAGTTTGTGAGTGTTTTAGGTGACAAGCCAAATTTCTTCAGACTCTTCACCACACTGCGCTTCTTCACCACACTGTCTGTGTGGGTGGACCATTTCAGTTTGTCCGTGATGTGTACCCCGAGGAACTTAAAACTGTCCACCTTCTCCACTACTGTCCGTCGATGTGGATGGAGGGATGCACTCTCTGCTGTTTCCTGAGGTCCACGATCGTCCTCTTTTGATTTGTTGACGTTGAGTGAGAGGTTATTTTCCTAACACCACAGTCGGAGGGCCCTCACCTCCTCCCTGTAGGCCGTCTCGTCGTTGTTGGTAATCAAGCCTACCACTGTAGTGTCGTCTGCAAACTTGATGATTGAGTTGGAGGCGTGCATGGCCACGCAGTCATGGGTGAACAGGGAGTACAGGAGAGGGCTGAGAACGCACCCTTGTGTGGCCCCAGTGTTGAGGATCAGCAGGGTGGAGATGTTGTTTCCTACCTTCACCACCTGGGGGCGGCCCGTCAGAAAGTCCAGGACCCAGTTGCACAGGGCGGTGTCGAGACCCAGGGTCTCGAGCTTAATGACGAGTTTGGAGGGTACTATTGTGTTAAAAGCTGAGGTGTAGTCAATGAACAGCATTCTTACATAGGTATTCCTCTTGTCCAGATGGGATAGGGCAGTGTGCAGTGTGATGGCGATTGCATCGTCATTGGACCTATTGGGGCGGTAACCAAATTGGAGTGGGTCTAGGGTATCGCAATTATACAATTACACACATACACACATACAATTACAGATAATTGCATGTGTGGGGTACAGAGATGAGGTAGTCATTAAAAAAATCATGTTCAACCCTATTATTGCACACAGAGTGAGAGTCCATGCAACTTATTATGTGACTTGTTAAGCACATTTTTACTCCTGAACCTATTTAGGCTTGCCATGACAAAGGGGTTGAATACTTATTGACTCAATACATTTCAGCTTTTCATTTTTAATTCATTTGTAAAAACGTCTAAAAACATAATACCACTTTGACATCATGGGGTATTGTGTGTGAGCCAGTGATACAAAATCTCAACGTACTCCATTTTAAATTCAGGCTGTAATACAACACAATGTGGGAAAAGTCAAGGGGTGAGAATGCTTTCTAAAGGGACCGTACTGTATTGAATAGAGAAACAAATGTCAAATATTGAATAAATACATGACATGTCTCTATCCAATGCAATAAATGTCATATATTGAATACATGGGCTGGCTCTACAGTATGCCAAACCCATTTACACTAAAGCTGGTATACTTTAGCCCGGGCACTTTGCTTAGGCTTAGCCTGCTGTCATTGTCTCCCCTGAAAAGTCATTTGAATGTGATCGGATAATGTTGAGGGTCATTTGCATTTAAGAGATGAGGCTTCACTTGTGTTTCGGAATGGAAAGGCAGCGGAAATAACAATAGCATGCTTGCCAATTATTATCTATTGAGTGGCAATGGCATTCTGTAGTATAAGCTGCAAGTAGAAAAGTAAGTAGGCCACATATAGTAAATCAACTATTAAATTACTTGGTAAGGCACTCAGGACTTCCAAAAGCACCAATAAGCTTTGACGGTGGAGGGTGCTTTCAAGACATCACACATGCACAGAAGAATGGGATAACTGTTCGTCATTTTAATAATGATGACATGACATCATTAATATACTTTGCTATCCACAAATCCGTTCACAAAGTATTCATACTGCCCTATACTTCTTAGTATATGAAATGTTTCTTTCTAGACAGACTACCTGAATAAAAAAAATGAATAAAGAGAAAAACAACCATTTATGAATGGTTTGCTCTCCTCAAACCCATTTAGAGAAAGCAACAGCCAGGAAAAGTGACGCCTCACTCGACAGACACCACATGGTCAGACAGGTCAGTCTCCCAGCAGACTTCCCCACTATGCCTCTTTAAGAAAGGAGGTTTGGATAAACCACACTTGACTTGACGAGTAACCTTGTCTGATATTCGAAGACTTGGAAATTACAAACTTTAGAAGCCTTTTTAAACCTTGAATACACTACAAGTATGCATTTCCTGCTGTGCAGGAAAATTCTCATCAACAAAAGAGTAATCAAATTAAGATCCTACATCTGGAAAGAGACAGCAGAGACATATGGTTATACCTTGCCATGTATTCAAGGTTGAGAGCTCTCAAAGCTTTTGTGCAAACATTAACGCTTTTTTAGAAGTTTCACAGTTTCACTTTCCTGGAACTTTTCACTAAAAACATTTCACTACCGCCAAGTAGACTCCTCAAACAGGTAGCTGGTTTTCAGAATAAGAATTAGTAGTTCTTAGCAGTTGTTTATAAACTGCGTAAACAGTTCTCTGACTGGTTCAATTGGATATCGGTTTAAGTTTACATTTTCTGTGTTGCATAAACAAATAGATTGTAATTACATTTTCTGATCTGTTATAATATTAAAGTACATTTATGATTTGTTTTACATTCAAGACAACTGTCCCTTGTTCAAAGAATACGTTTCGAGTTTTAATTTCACATGCACAAGTACAGTGAAATGCCTTTCTTGCAAATAAGATGATTAAGAGTCTGTTTAGTTTCACAGCTAAATTCTGAGTGCAGCATTCTTTTAGACAGCCCTTGAGAATGTTGTTTCAGAACATATAGGTTCACGAAGCTTAACATCACCCTCAATACCTTCAGCACAAATACACCTGATCTCAAAACAACTGAAGAGTGCATGGCATGTGTTGACACGATACAGTTTCAGACATCACACCATCTCATTCAGACAGCAGCACTAGTACTGCAAAAAGAATCTGCACTTTAATAACTTGCCATATGACAATGTTAATGAATGCAAATGTGAAAACTCAATAAATAAACTTTCCCAAAAGTATCTACACATGTTGTTGTAAATAAGCCGAAGATTAACAAGCGGAGGCAGAGAGAAATTAGTAGGCAAACTTACCTTCCGTCTCCCAAAGATGACCCTCAGCTGTAACGCAGCCACGAATCCCCCAAATGACATAAATCAACAAATAACTAAGTATCTTTATAAATACAAACATCCACTCTCTGCACAATTTAGCCTAATAGTCCGAAAGGGAATACCAAAACAAGGTTAATACTCCGAAAGGGAATACCAAAACAGGCTAATGCTCCGAAAGTGAATACCAAAACAGGCTAATGCTCCGAAAGGGAATACCAAAACAGTAACAAATTCTGGATGGTGCTCATGCTCACACACGCTGGCTTACAAATTATGAGGCTGTGCTTCAGAAGGGCTCAGCCAATGGTTTGACTCCACTCACACACGATTTCCCCCACCCCACACACATACACTCCACTCCCCCTGAAATAAGCCAAGCTGGCTCTGACTAGCTGTGGCAGAGGCGAGGCCGACGCTCTCACACACACACACACACACACACACACACACACACACACACACACACACACACACACACACACACACACTAATACACACATTGGCAGGGCTTACTCTCCCTATAATAATTCTAAGCCCCTCACTGCTTATTCTTTATCCCCATTGCTTATTTAGTCAGAGTGGCAACACACCTTGAAGGGTGAGATCTGGCACCACACCTTGCAGGAGTGAGATCTGGCACCACACCTTGCAGGAGTGAGATCTGGCACCACACCTTGAAGGTGTGAGATCTGGCACCACACCTTGCAGGAGTGAGATCTGGCACCACACCTTGAAGGGTGAGATCTGGCACCACACCTTGAAGGTGTGAGATCTGGCACCACACCTTGAAGGGTGAGATCTGGCACCACACCTTGAAGGTGTGAGATCTGGCACCACACCTTGCAGGAGTGAGATCTGGCACCACACCTTGAAGGTTGATACCTGGCACCACACCTTGAAGGGTGAGATCTGGCAACACCTTGAAGGGGTGAGATCTGGCACCACACCTTGCAGGAGTGAGATCTGGCACCACACCTTGAAGGGTGATATCTGGCACCACACCTTGCAGGAGTGAGATCTGGCACCACACCTTTAAGGAGTGATATCTGGCACCACACCTTGAAGGGTGAGATCTGGCACCACACCTTGAAGGAGTGATATCTGGCACCACACCTTGCAGGAGTGAGATCTGGCACCACACCTTGAAGGAGTGAGATCTGGCACCACACCTTGAAGGAGTGAGATCTGGCACCACACCTTGAAGGAGTGATATCTGGCGCCACACCTTGAAGGAGTGATATCTGGCACCACACCTTGAAGGAGTGATATCTGGCACCACACCTTGAAGGAGGGATATCTGGCACCACACCTTGAAGGAGTGAGATCTGGCACCACACCTTGAAGGAGTGATATCTGGCACCACACCTTGAAGGAGTGAGATCTGGCACCACACCTTGAAGGAGTGAGATCTGGCACCACACCTTGAAGGAGTGAGATCTGGCACCACACCTTGAAGGAGTGAGATCTGGCACCACACCTTGAAGGAGTGAGATCTGGCGCCACACCTTGAAGGGTGAGATCTGGCACCACACCTTGAAGGAGGGATATCTGGCACCACACCTTGAAGGAGTGAGATCTGGCACCACACCTTGAAAGACTGAGATCTGGCACCACAGTTTGAAGGAGTTAGTTCTGTCACCACACCTTGAAGGAGTGAGATCTAGCACCACACCTTGAAGGGTGAGATCTGGCACCACACCTTGAAGGAGTGAGATCTGGCACCACATCTTGAAGGAGTGATATCTGGCACCACACCTTGAAGGACTGAGATCTGGCACCACACCCTGAAGGGTGAGATCTGGCAGTATGGCAAGTAATTGTTTCTAATAATTTAATTTAAAAGGGAAAATAGCACTTTGATATTTTCTTTTCTTATTTACACTAAAGCATTTTGTATGTTGATTATTGTCAAATTACATATATGTTTATATATACAGAACCAGTCAAAAGTTTGGACACCCCAACTCATTCAAGGGTTTTTCTTTATTTTTACTATTTTCTACAATGTAGAATAATAGTGAATACATCGAAACTATGAAATAACACATAAGGAATCATGTAGTAACCAAAAAAAGTGTTAAACAAATCTAAATATATTTTATATGTGAGATTCTTCAAAGTAGCCACCCTTTGCCTTGACGACAGTTTTGCACACTCTTGACATTCTCTCAACCAGCTTCATGAGGTAGTCACCTGGAATGCATTTCAATTAACAGGTGTGCCTTGTTAAAAGTTAATTAGTTTAATTTCTTTCCTTCTTAATGCGTTTGAGCCGATCAGTAGTGTTTTGATAAGGTAGGGGTTTTATATAGAAGATAGCACTATTTGGTAAAAGACCAAGTCCTTATTATGGCAAGAACAGCTCAAATAAGCAAAGAGAAACGACAGTCCATCATTACTTTAAGACATGAAGGTCAGTCAATACGGAACATTTGAAGAACTTTGAACGTTTCTTCAAGTGCAGTCCCAAAAACCATCAAGCTCTATGATGAAACTGACTCTCATGAGGACCGCCACAGGAAAGACCCAGAGTTACCTCTGCTGCAGAGGATAAGTTCATTAGAGGTACCAGCTTCAGAACTTGCAGCCCAAATAAATGCTACACAGTTCAAGTAACAGACATCTCAACATCAACTGTTCAGAGGAGACTGCGTGAATCAGGCCTTCGTGGTCAAATTGCTGCAAAGAAACCACTACTAAAGGACACCAATAAGAAGAAGAGACTTGCTTGGGCCAAGAAACATGAGCAATAGACATAAGACCGGTGGAAATCTGTCCTTTGGTCTGATGAGTCCACATATGAGATTTTTGGGTCCAACCACCATGACTTTGTGAGACGCAGAGTAGGTGAACGGATGATCTCCACATGCGTGATTCCCACCATGAAGCATGGAGGAGGAGGTGTGGTGTGGGGGTGCTTTGCTGGTGACACTGCCAGGGATTTATTTAGTATTCAAGGCACATGCCATCCAATCTGGTTTGCACTTAGTGGGACTATCATTTGTTTTTCAACAGGACAATGACCCAAAACACACCTCCAGGCTGTGTAAGGGCTATTTGACCAAGAAGGAGAATGATGGAGCTGCATCAGATGACCTGGCCTCCACAATCAATTGAAATGGTTTTGGATGAGTTGGACCGCAGAGTGAAGGAAAAGCAGCCAACAAGTGCTCAGCATATGTGGGAACTCCTTCAAGACTGTTGGAAAAGCATTCTTCGTTAAGCTGGTTGAGAGAATGCCAAGAGAGTGCCAAGCTGCCATCAAGGCAAAGGATGGCTACTTTGAAGGATCTAAAATAGAAAATAGATTTTGATTTGTTTAACACTTTTTTGGTTACGACATGATTCCATATGTGTTATTTCATAGTTTTGATGTCTTCACTATTATTCTACATTGTAGAAAATAGTAAAAATAAAGAAAAATTATTGAACAAGTACGTGTGTCGAAACCTTTAACTGGTACTGTATATACACTACATGACCAAAAGTATGTGGACACCTTCTCGTTGAACATCTCATTCCAAAATCATGGGCATTAATATGGGATTGGTCCCCCCTTTGCTGCTATAACAGCCTCCACTCTTCAAGGAAGGCTTTCCACTAGATGTTGGAACATTGCTACGGAGACTTGTTTCCATTCAGCCATTCCATTTAGTGAGGTCGGGCACTGATGTTGGGCGATTAGGCTGGGCTCGCAGTCTGCATACCAATTCATCCCAAAGGTGTTCGATGTGGTTGAGGTCAGGGCTGTGCAGGCCAGTCAAGTTCTTCTACACCACTCCAGCCGACGCTTGGCATTGCGCATGGTGATCTTAGCCTTGTGTGCGGCTTATCGTCCATGGAAACCCATTTCATTAAGCTCCTGATTAACAGTTCTTGTGCTTACGTTGCTTCCAGAGGCAGTTTGGAGCTCAAGGACCTGAGGACAGACAATTTTTATGCTCTAAGCGCTTCAGAACTTGGCGGTCCCATTCTGTGAGCTTGGGTGAACTACCACCTCGCAGCTGAGCCGTTGTTGCTCCTAGAAAGTTTTACTTCACAATATCAGCGCTTACAGTTGACCAGGTAAGCTCTAGCAGAACAGAAATTTGACGAACTCACTTGTTGGAAAGGTGGCATCCTAAGATGGTGCACGTTGAAAGTCACAGAGCTCTTCAGTAAGGCCATGCTACTGCCAATGTTTGTCTATGGAGATTGCATGGCTGTGTGCTTGATTTGATATACCTGTCAGCAAAGGGTGTGGCTGAAATAGCAGAATCCACTCATTTGAAGCAGTGTCCACATACTTTTGTATATACAATTTATTCGGAAAGTATTCAGACCCCTTGACTTTGATGGTCACTCTGACCGAGCTCCAAAGTTCCTCTGTGGAGATGGGAGAACCTTCCAGAAGGAAGCACACTTGCAGCACTCCACCAATCATGCCTTTGTGGTAGAGTGGCCAGACAGAAGCCACTCCTCAGTAAAAGGCACATGACAGCCTGCTTAGTGTTTGCCAAAAGGCACCTAAAGGACTCAAAGACCATGAGAAACAAGATTCTCTGGTCTGATCAAACCAAGATTGTACTCTTTGGCCTAAATGCCAAGTGTCACATTTGGAGGAAACCTGGCACCATCGTGGTGGCAGCATCATGTTGTCGGGATGTTTTCAGTGGCAGGACCTGGGAGACTAGTCAGGATTGAGGGAAAGATGAACTCAGTAAAGTACAGAGAGATCCTTGATGAAAACCTGCTTCAGAGCGCTCAAGACCTCAGACTGGGGCGAAGGTTCACCTTCCAACAGGACAACGACCCTAAGCACACAGCCAAGACAATGCAGGAGTGGCTTCGGGACAAGTCTCTGAATGTCCTTGTGTGGCCAAGCCAGAGCCGGGTCTTGAACCCGATCGAACATCTCTGGAGAGACATGAAAATAGCTGTGCAGCAACGCTCCGCATCCAACCTGACAGAGCTTGAGAGGATCTGCACAGAAGAATGGGAGAAACTCCCCAAATGCAGGTGTGCAAAGCTTGTAGCGTCATACCCAAGAAGACTCAACGCTGTAATCGCTGCCAAAGGCACTGAGGCGTGTAGATTGTGTAGACTGATGAGTGTGTTAATTGATGAGATAAACATTTGTTCATATATTAATTTTAGAATAACGCTGTAACGTAACAAAAAGTGGAAAAAGTAAAGGGGTCTGAATACTTTCTGTATATATATATATACACACACAGTTGAAGTCGGAAGTTTACATACACTTTAGCCAAATACATTTAAACTCAGTTTTTCACAATTCCTGACATTTAATCATAGTAAAAATTCCCTGTCTTAGGTCAGTTAGGATCACCACTTTATTTTAAGAATGTGAAATGTCAGAATAATAGTAGAGAGAATGATTTCTTTCAGCTTTTATTTCTTTCATCACATTCCCAGTGGGTCAGAAGTTTACACACATTCAATTAGTATTTGGTAGCATTGCCTTTAAATTGTTGAACTTGGGTCAAACGTTTCGGGTAGCCTTCCACAAGCTTCCCTCAATAAGTTGGGTGAATGTTGGCCCATTCCTCCTGACAGAGCTGGTGTAACTGAGTCCGGTTTGTAGGCCTCCTTGCTCGCACACGCTTTTTCAGTTCTGCCTACAAATTTTCTATAGGATTGAGGTCAGGGCTTTGTGATGGCCACTCCAATACCTTGACTTTGTTGTCCTTAAGCCATTTTGCCACAACTTTGGAAGTATGCTTGGGGTCATTGTCCATTTGGAAGACCCATTTGCGACCAAGCTTTAACTTCCTGACTGATGTCTTGAGATGTTGCTTCAACATATCCACATAATTTTCCTGCCTCATGATGCCATCTATTTTGTGAAGTGCACCAGTCCCTCCTGCAGCAAAGCACCCCCACAACATGATGCTGCCACCCCCATGCTTCACGGTTGGGATGGTGTTCTTCGGCTTGCAAGCCTCCCCCTTTCTCCTCCAAACATAACAATGGTCATTATGGCCAAACAGTTCTATTTTTGTTTCATCAGACCATAGGACATTTTTTTAATAACTACGATCTTTGTCCCCATGTGCAGTTGCAAACCGTAGTCTGGCTTTTTCATGGCGGTTTGGAGCAGTGGCTTCTTAATTGTTGAGCGGCCTTTCAGGTTATGTCGATATAGGACTTGTTTTACTGTGGATATAGATACTTTTGTACCTGTTTCCTCCAGCATCTCCACAAGGTCCTTTGCTGTTGTTCTGGGATTGATTTGCACTTTTCGCACCAAAGTAAGTTAATCTCTAGGAGACAGAACATGTCTCCTTCCTGAGCGGTATGATGGCTGCGTGGTCCCATGGTGTTTATACTTGCGTACTATTGTTTGTACAGATAAACGTAGTACCTTCAGGCGTTTGGAAAATGCTCCCAAGGATGAACCAGACTTGTGGAGGTCCACATTTCTTTTGATTTTCCCATGATGTCAAGCAAAGAGGCACTGAGTTGGAAGGTAGGCCTTGAAATGCATCCACAGGTACACCTCCAATTTACTCAAATGATGTCAGTTAGCCTATCAGAAGCTTCTAAAGCCATGACATAATTTTCTGGAATTTTCCAAGCTGTTTAAAGGCACAGTCAACGTAGTGTATGTAAACTTCTGACCCACTGGAATTGTGATACAATGAATGATAAGTGAAATAATCTGTCCGTAAACAATTGTTGGAAAAATTACTTGTGTCATGCACAAAGTAGATGTCCTAACCAACTTGCCAAAACTATAGTTTGTTAACAAGAAATTTGTGGAGTGGTTGAAAAACGAGTTTTAATGACTCCAACCTGTGTATGTATGTAAACTTACGACTTCAACTGTATATATTTAACATTTAAAAAAAAAAAGTTAACCTTTAATTATAACAATGAACGTTTTCTAGCATACTTTGTGTGTGTGTGCTTGTTTTTATAATACTATGCTGAACAACATTATGCCTGCTAATTGAGATACATTTCACCTGTGAGCCTTGTCTGTGGGTTCCAAAGGCATTGTTACACAATCATCCCTTGTGTTCTATGAGTGAAGTTAATGTAGTGTCCTCATGCATTCAGCGTTTGTTTTCAGACGTCTTAGTCTGTCTTTGTTTAGATGTGTGTCTTTATATACTACAGTCACGTCTTAGCTCGTTGAGCTGAAAGCAGACATGCATGACAACATCATATCTTTTCACACGGGTATTATTGACTTCCGACCAGTTGACGTCAAATGTTTATGGTCTGAGTAGTTTGAATAACTATCTCTGCACATTCAAAACCATGAGAATTTCCTGGAGGCAAAATACAAGGTTACAGGTCATCAGAAACACATGCTCTCTATACACATCTTTTGTGACAGAGAGCATATTGGAAATACTGTAAAGGAATTAGATAGTTATTAGATATTTCCATGGAATATAGAAACAACCTCATCACTGTTGTCCATGAAAACAAACACTTTATAGCCTGAAAACATGGTTAAAAATATAATTTTGCATCATTGCTCTGTCTATGAATTTGACAGTGGTTACATTTCTCCAGGCCCATCCTTTAGCTTTTTACCAAAACAGTAGCAGATAATACGCTTTGTTATTGTTTTAACTGCTGATTGGCCCCATTAAAGCATGATAATAGTAACAGTTGTGAGTTTGATTGCATGGGCTGCACATATTCAATATCAATATTAGGTGTCACTGTTAAATTGACAATTCTGTAAACCGGCTTAGAATAAAAGTGTGTACTAATAATGACAAAATTGTAAGGGCAGTCTCAAATGTATTAAAGGGGCAGTCTGCTGCAGTCTCAAATGTATTAAAGGGGCAGTCTGCTGCCCCACCATTTGTTTTGCAGACTGCAGCTTAAATATGCACAACCTACCGTTATCATTTCGACTGACCTTTAAGGTTGTTCTGTATACTGTAGCAGTGGCTTAAGCCTACAGTCATAGACGTCAAGGAACAAGCTCATCCATTTATTCATTATTTTATAAACAACTTACACATCGTATATATAGACTCTATATCACACTGCAATGCCTTTTGTCACTTTAATTGAATTACATCCAAATGGGGTCAATCTAAGAAGTATCACCTAATAACAACAGTGGCCAAGACATTTCACTTGCATGTCATGAGCTCTGTTCTATGGAAGGCAGATTTGCTTAATGTGGCTACGGCATCACTATTGCCCGTCCGCTGACTTCAGTGTCTTTGTTCTGCTGGGAGGAACTGTGCCGTAAGGGCAAACTGTATAATTTCCTGCAAGCAGTCACGTCATAAGTGAATGGAGGCTAATAGGGCGGGAGTGTGTCGGAATGTTGGAGGAGGGGAGGGGTTTGTAGTTTGGAACTGTTACTTTAATGGTATTGTTATTGCACCTAGATGAAGATCAATGCAAAGTCTTTAAACTCAGAGCAAGGTTTCAATCGCAGAGGGACATCAGGGAATGCTGTGTCTTTGTTTTTACAGATACCTGGCTTACCTGGTTCACCCAATTCTGCTATTCAACCAGATGGCTTTTCCATTTTCCCGAATGGATCTGATCGTACCACGGCTTCTGGTAACAGTAGGGGGAGGTGTATGCTTCCTCATCAATAATTCCTGGTGTACTGAAGACGAAAACATCTCGAGCTCCTGTTCACCTGACCTGGAGTTTCTGACGCTAAAATGCCGACCCCAATACAGTGAGGGAAAAAAGAATTTGATCCCCTGCTGATTTTGTACGTTTGCCCACTGACAAAGAAATGATCAGTCTATAATTTTAATGGTAGGTTTATTTGAACAGTGAGAGACAGAATAACAACAAAAAAATCCAGAAAAACGCATGTGAACATTTTTATAAATTGAATTGTATTTTAATGAGGGAAATAAGTATTTGACCCCTCTGCAAAACATGACTTAGTACTTGGTGGCAAAACCCTTGTTGGCAATCACAGAGGTCAGACGTTTTTTGTAGTTGGCCACCAGGTTTGCACACATCTCAGGAGGGATTTTGTTCCACTCCTCTTTGCAGATCTTCTCCAAGTCATTAAGGTTTCGAGGCTTACGTATGGCAACTCGAACCTTCAGCTCCCTCCACAGATTTTCTATGGGATTAAGGTCTGGAGACTGGCTAGGCCACTCCAGGACCTTAATGTGCTTCTTCTTGAGCCACTCCTTTGTTGCCTTGGCCGTGTGTTTTGGGTCATTGTCATGCTGGAATACCCATCCACAACCCATTTTCAATGCCCTGGCTGAGGGAAGGAGGTTCTCACCCAAGATTTGATGGTACATGGCCCCGTCCATCGTCCCTTTGATGCGGTGAAGTTGTCCTGTCCCCTTAGCAGAAAAACACCCCCAAAGCATAATGTTTCCACCTCCATGTTTGACGGTGGGGATGGTGTTCTAGGGGTCATAGGCAGCATTCCTCCTCCTCCAAACACGGCGAGTTGAGTTGATGCCAAAGAGCTCCATTTTGGTCTCATCTGACCACAATACTTTCACTCAGTTGTCCTCTGAATCATTCAGATGTTCATTGGCAAACTTCAGACGGGCATGTATATGTGCTTTCTTGAGCAGGGGGACCTTGCGGGCGCTGCAGGATTTCTGTCCTTCACGGCGTAGTGTGTTACCAATTGTTTTCTTGGTGACTATGGTCCCAGCTGCCTTGAGATCATTGACTAGATCCTCCCATGTAGTTCTGGGCTGATTCCTCACCGTTCTTATGATCATTGTAACTCCACGAGGTGAGATCTTGCATGGAGCCCCAGGCCGAGGGAGATTGACAGTTCTTTTGTGTTTCTTCCATTTGCGAATAATCGCACCAACTGTTGTCACCTTCTCACCAAGCTGCTTGGCGATGGTCTTGTAGCCCATTCCAGCCTTGTGTAGGTCTACAATTTTGTCCCTGGCATCCTTGGAGAGCTCTTTGGTCTTGGCCATGGTGGAGAGTTTGGAATCTGATTGATTGATTGCTTCTGTGGACAGGTGTCTTTTATACAGGTAACAAACTGAGATTAGGATCACTCCCTTTAAGAGTGTGCTCCTAATCTCAGCTCGTTACCTGTATAAAAGACACATGGGAGCCAGAAATCTTTCTGATTGAGAGGGGGTCAAATACTTATTTCCCTCATTAAAATGCAAATCAATTTATACAATTTTTCACATGCGTTTTTCTGGATTTTGTTGGTGCTATTCTGTCTCTCACTCTTCAAATAAACATACCATTAAAATTATAGACTGATCATTTCTTTGTCAGTGGGCAAACGTACAAAATCAGCAGGGGATCAAATACTTTTTTCCCTCACTATATGCCGAGGGAAATAATTTGTGTTTATTATCACAGCTGTGTACATACCGCCACAAGCAAACATCAAGGCGACCCTCAGCGACCTGTACAAGAACATTAGCCAGCAAGAATCTTCTCACCCAGAAACAGTCTTTATTGTCGCGGGAGATTTTAACCAAGCAAATCTTTTTTTTATTATTCCAAAGTATCACCAACATGTATCCTGCCCCACGAGAGGAAACAACATGCTGGACCCTGTGTACACAAACATCCGTGACGCGAACAAAGCCATCCCCGGCCCCCACTTTAGCCAATCAGATTACGTCTCCCTGTTCCTACTCCCTGCCTACAAGCAGCAACTCAAGAGAGAGCCACCAACACAGAGAATAGTGAGGAGCTGGACAGAGGAGGAGACTCAATGATGCAGGACTGTTTTGAGAATACTGCCCAGAACTCATCCAACCAGGACTCATCCATCAACATTGAAGAATATACACTGAGTGTTTAAAACCTTCCTAAGATTGAGTAGCACAGTGACCGTACGTACAGTACATACCACAACCAGAAGTCATGGACAACATCCGACTGAGCTATAGGTTAGAGCTGCCGCTTTCAATGAGCGGGACACTAATCCGGACGCTTATAAGAAATCCCGTTACAACATCCGATGAACCATCAAACAGACAGTGTCAATACAGGAATAAGATCGAATTGTACTATACCGGCTCTAACACTCAACAGATGTGGCAGGGTTTGCAAACCATCACGTATTACAAAGAGAAACCCAGCCGCGAGCTGCCTAGCAACGAGATGAGCTAACTGCCTTCTATGCTCTCTTCGAGGCAAGCAACACTGAACCGTGCGTTAGAGCACCAGCTCTACCTGATGACTGTGTGATCTCGCTCTCCGTAGCTGATAAGACCTTTAAATAGGTTAGCATTCGCAAGGCCGTGGGACCAGACGGCCAGACGGAATAACAGGATGCGTACTCTTGCAGCTGGCATGTGTCTTCACTGATATTTTGAACTTATCCCTGACCTGGTCTGTAATACCAACTTGTTTCAAGTAGACCACCATAGTCCCCGTGCCCATGAACGGAAAGGTAACCTTCCTAAATGACTATTGTCCTGTAGCACTCACATCTGTAGCCGTGAAATGCTTTGAAAGGCTGGTCATGGCTCACATCAACACTATTATCCCAGAACACCCTGGACCCACTCCAAATTGCATACCGCCCAAACAGATCCATAGATGACGCAATCTCTATTGCGCTCTACAATGCCCTCACCCACCTGGACAAAAGGAATACATACTGTATGTAAGAATGCTGTTCATTGACTACACTTCTCTACTCCTTGTTCACCCAATACTGAGTGGCTGAGCGCGACTCCAACTCCATCATCAAGTTTGCTGACGACACGAAGGTGGTAGGCCTGATCACCGGCGACAATGAGGCAGCCTATACGGAGGAGGTCAGAGACCTGGCAGTATGATGCCAGGACAACAATCTCTCCCTCAACATCAGCAAGACAAAATAGCTGATTGTGGACTACAGGAAATGGAGGGTTCAGCATGCCTCCATCCACATCGATGGGGCTGTAGTGGAGCGGGTCGAGCGCTTCAAGTTCCACATCACTAAGGAATTAACATGTTCCACACACACCCACACAGTTGTGAAGAGGGCACGACAGCCCCGCTTCCCTCTCATAAGGCTTTTAAAGATTTGGCATAGGCCCTCAGATCTTCAAAACGTTCTACAGCTGCATCATTGAGAGCATTTTGCCTGGCTGCCTCACCGCTTGGTACGGCTACTGTAAGGCACACGACCGCAAGGCGGTACAGAGGGTGGTGAGTACGGCCCAGTACATCACTAAGGCCTAGCTCCCTGCCATCCAGGACCTCTTTACCAGGCAGTGTCAGAGGAAGCCCCCCACAATTGACTCCAGCCACCCAAGCCATAGACTGTTCTCTCTGTTACTGCACGGCAAGCGGTACCAGTGCACCAAGTCTAGAACCAACAGGACCCTGAACAGCTTCTGCCCCCAAGCCATAAGACTGCTAAACAAGACTGCTAAATAGCTATTCAAATTGCTTACCTGCATTGACCCTTTTTGTACTAACTCTCTTGCACTGACTCTATGCACACACACTGGACTCTACCCACACGGACACCTCAACACACACATACACACACACTACATACGTCCACACACACGTAACACACGCACACATGCATAGTGATGCCACACACACACTCTATCTATCCTGCTGCCTAGTCATTTTATCCCTACCTACTTGTATATGTACTGTGGCAGACCAGGGGTTTTGGTCAATACGTTTACCCAGATCAGACACAGACAGAGAAGGATTAGCTCGGCTTCAAGGGTGTTAATTTATAAATAACAGTTCAAAAGAAAATAATAGGTCTCTCCCATGATACCCTCTCCGGGATACCGTCTTCTGGGCTCCGGGTCTTGCTGTATCCTATGGGGATCAAAAACTTAACTCACTCCTGTAACCTCTGTAACCGTCCCCAACCACACAGGAGTCCTTTCTTCCCCCAGTCTTCTCCCATGTGCTGCCCTTCTGGCAGCTTTATGGGACTTGCACAGCTGGTGAGCAATCAGCCCTTGATTACTCATTAACTCCCAATCAGCCCCAATTAGTCCTGGCCAGAGAGCCCGTCGAGACCTGGCACGTCCAGCAGATGGAGCCATCGCCTCGAGATGTATACTGCGTCTGTCACCAGGCCTCGACGAGTCTCCCGCTGGTGGTTGATCTGCTGTATGTCCCCCCCCCCCTCTAGCTCTGTCCGGGAGGGGACTGTCATCAGTGTGACGTATGTCTCCCTTCTCGATAGGGCATCCGCGTTTCCATGCTTTGCCCCTGATCTGTGCACAACAGAAAAAGAGAAGCGTTGAAGGGACAAAGACCACCTGGTGACCCGATCGTTTGTGTCCTTTCCCCTGGCCATCCAGACCAGGGGAGCATGGTCCGTAAACAGGGTGAAGTGGGTACCTAACAGGTAATACTTGAGAGTGTCTAGCGCCCACTTCACCACTAGACACTCTTTCTCAACAATAGAGTACGTTTTTCTCTAGGTATCAGAATGGCCCCTAGTCCCGTATCACATTCATCCGTCTGGACTCCTATCGGCACCTGGTAATCGGGCGTTACGAGAATCAGATGGGAGCACAGCGCTTCCTTCAGACGGCTGAATGCCGCTTCTGTCTCGTCTGTCGATTTCATTGTTTTCGGGAGGCGGGCCCTGGTTAGATTGGTGAGGGGGGAAGCTATAGCCGCCTAAGTTGGGGATAAACCGGCTATGGTATCCTGCCAGTCCCAGGAAGGACTTGACCTGTGTCTTGGTGCGTGGAACAGGCCAGTCACGTACCGCGTGAACCTTCCTCTCCTAGGGCTTGACGTTCCCCCGTCCGATCAAATACCCCAGGTACTCCACCTCCTCGAACCCTAATTTGCATTTCTTGGGGTTTGGGGTCAACCCGGCTTCTCTGAGTGCGTCCAGCACCGCCTGGAGGCGCGTCAGGTGCTCTTCCAAACCTTGGCTGTGGATGATGATATCATCCAGATAGGCCGCTGCGTACTGCTGGTAGGGTCGAAGCACTCTGTTCATCAGTCGCTGGAATGTGGGCGGGGCTCCGTGGAGACCGAAAGGGAGCCCCCGGTACTGATACAGACCGTCTGGTGTCGAGAACGCCGTCTTCTCCCGGGAGGAGGCTGCCAGCGGTACCTGCCTATAATATCCTTTGGTCAGGTCCAGGGTGCTGATGTACTGGGCCTGTCCCAATCGGTCGATGAGCTCGTCCACCCTCGGCATGGGGTAGGCGTCGATTAAGCTTATGTCGTTCACACCCCGGAAATCATTACAGAAGCGGAGGCTACCGTCTGGTTTGGGCACCAACACGATGGGGCTGTACCATGCACTGTGGGACTCTTCAATGACCCCCATCCTCAGCATAGCCTCCACTTCCTGTTTCACGGCCTTCCTTCGGGACTCCGGAATCCGATATGGCCTCTTTCGTACCGTTTCCCCGGGTCGGGTACGGATGTGATGTTCAATGAGGGTCGTTCGGCCTGGCTTCTCAGAGAACACTGCCGTGTTCCGATTGACGAGCTCCCTGAGCTCTTGCTTCTGGGCCGGGTCAAGGTCCTCATTGCTCGGGACCACCACTGGTACCGTTGGCGTCCTGGGTCCCGACCATAACACGGCCAAGGCTGTCCTCTCGTGCCACTTCTTCAACAGGTTCACGTGATAAATCTGTTTGGGTTTCCGTCTCCCCGGTTGCCGTACACGGTAATTGACAGGTCCCAAATTCTCAATCACCTCGTATGGCCCGTGCCCTGTTGCCAGGAACTTACTTTCGGCCATGGGGATTAAGACCAACACCCTGTCCCACCTGGAATTCTCTGGGCTGGGCTCCCCGATTGTAGACCTGGGCTTGGGCACGTTGGGCCTTCTCCACATGTTCCCTCATGACTGGCCATATGGCTGTCATCCGCTCCCTCATCGTCTCCACGTGCTCTACCACGCTGCGTAATGGGGTCAGTTGGGCTTCCCACACCTCCATGGCGAGGTCCAGTAGGCCGTGGGGCCTCCTCCCGTAGAGGAGTTCGAAATGGGAAAACCTAGTGGAGGACTGGGGTACTTCTCAGATTGAGAACATTAGGTGGGGTAGTAGCTGGTCCCAGTTCTTCCCGTCCTGCTCAATGACCTTCCAAAGCATTTGCTTGAGCGTTTTATTGAAGCGCTCGACGAGTCCATCCGTCTGCGGGTGAAAAACGGAGGTCCGGATCTGCTTGATCTGCAGGAGGGCACACAACTCTTTCATTAAGCAGGACATAAACTCCGTACCTTGGTCTGTCAGGATCTCGTTCGGGATGCCCACTCGGCTAAAGAGGTGGAACAGCTCCCGGGTGGTTCCCTTGGATATCGCTGCCCGTAGGGGAATGGCCTCTGGATACCTGGTGGCATAGTCTACTATTACCAGGATGTACCTGTGTCCTCGTGCTGTTTTTACCTGGGGTCCCACTATGTCCATGGCGATGCGTTCAAAGGGCACCCCGATGATCGGCAGGGGGACCAGTGGGTTTCGGAAGTGTGCTTTCGGGGCAGTGAGTTGACACTCCGGGCAGCTGCGACAGTAGTCTTCCACGGCCCTCCTCATCCCGGACCAGTGGAACCCGTTCGGTCTCCTGGTTCAGCAGACTTGTGGTTACGAGCGTAACCATGCTTCCAGAGTCTAATAGCGCTTCAGTGTCGTGTCCGTCAACCTTCACCGGGACCATGGGTGCAGTTAATTCATGGTGCGCCCAACAGGACGTGACATAGTTCACGATGTGACCCACCTCGCCTCCGGGGCTAGCTGATGGCATCGACTCCTCTCGAGCCGGGCAATTCTAGGCAATGTGACCCCGGGCGCCACACTCAAAACACCTCCTTTGGTCTCCATCTACCTGGGGTCGTCGGTGGCGGGTCGGCCCTAACCCAGCCGTCTCTCCACTGGTTTGCGGTCCTTTGGTCCTGCCGACTGTCGGTTCAGGTACACCGCGGTGGGGCTGTTCTTCCTACGCCTCGGGCGGGTCGCCAACTCGTCCCGGCTCCCACTCAGCAGGGCCTGAGTGTTCTGATGCGTCTCCACTGCTTCAAGGAGGCCCTCCAAGGTCTGGGGCGCGCATAGACTTGCTGACCTCTTCATGTCGTGGGGTAGCGCCCGTAAGAAGCCATCCAGGACCACTTTGTCGAGGAGGGAGAGGGTGGATACGTCGGTTGTGAGCCATGCCCTGGTGACATGCAGTAGGTCGCTCATCTGGGCTCGGGTGGATGCGTCGGGTACGAACCTCCAGTCGTGGAACCATTGAGCCCGATGGGCCAGGCTGTACACGTAGCGGCTGAGTATCTCCCGTTTGAGTCCGTCATAGTTAGCCGCCTGTTCGTCGTTCAGGTCCCAATACGCCTCTTGGGCATTCCCAGAGAGGAATGGGGCCAGCAGACTTGCCCACTTCGGCCTTGGCCATCCTTCCTGTAGCGCTGTCCATTCAAACGTACAAAGGTAGGTTTCAATGTCATCGTCTTCCGTTAGCTTGATTAAAAACTGGTTGGGATGTGATTCATGATACACTCCTCCATTGCAGCTTTCTGACTTCCTCAACAAAGCGGACATTTTGTAGTCACTGTTCCTCCAGCGTTCGTTCCTGAACCGCCTGTTGTGCTTGTTTGGCCCGGACGAACTGAGCTATCAACTCGTCCATGCTGATGCTGTGTAAACATCAACCCTGATCGGACCACATTATCAGCATGCCCGCATTCTCCACCACTTGTGGCAGACCAGGGGTTTTGGTCAAGACGTTTACCCAGATCAGACACAGACAGAGAAGGATTAGCTCGGTTTCAAGGGTGTTTATTTATAAATAACAGTTCAAAAATAAAATAATAGGTCTCTCCCATGATACCCTCTCTGGGATACCGTCTTCTGGGCTCCGGGTCTTGCTGTATCCTATGGGGATCAAAAACTTAACTCACTCCTGTAACCTCTGTAACCGTCCCCAACCACACAGGAGTCCTTTCTTCCCCCAGTCTTCTCCCATGTGCTGCCCTTCTGGCAGCTTTATGGGACTTGCACAGCTGGTGAGCAATCAGCACTTGATTACTCACCAACTCCCAATCAGCCCCAATTAGTCCTGGCCAGAGAGACCGTCGAGACCTGGCACGTCCAGCAGATGGAGCCATCGCCTCGTGATGTATACTCCGTCTGTCACCAGGTCTCGACGAGTCTCCCCCTGGTGGTTGACCTGCTGTATGCCACAGTACATAGCTACCTCAATGACCTCGTACCCCTGCACATCGACTTGTTGCTAGTACTCATTGTGTATAGCCATGTAACTTTTACTTGTTATTGTTATTTTATTATTCACTGTGTATCTTTTCCTCTTGTCACTATTTCAAAAATGTTTCATTGTTTAACTCTGCATTGTTGGAAAAGGACTCATGCGTAAGCAGTTCACTGTTAGTTTACAGCTGTTGTTTACAAAGCATGTGACAAATAACATTTGATTTCATTTGTTACGAGCTCCACAAATTAATTAAAGACAAAAAAAGTCAAATACAAACTCAAATTAGAATTGAAGTTTGACAACTCAGACTCGCAACGCATGTGGCAAGGACTACAAGCTTTCACACACTACAAAGGCAAATCCAGCTGTGTGGTGCCAAAGCATCCCTCACAGACGGGCTTAACACATTCTATGCTCGGTTTAAGGCAGACAATACCGAGCCATCTAGGAAGGCTACGGATGATCAGGTGCTTTTGCTCTCCAAGGCTGACATGAGGGAAACTCTCAAAAGAGAGTCAATAGTCACAAAAGTGAATAGTCCCAGATAGCATCCCTGGCCGCGTCCTCAGAATGTCCGCTGACCAGCTGCTGGGAGTCTTCTCTGACATCTTCAACCTGTCCCTGTCCCAGGCTCACCCCTGTCATCATGAAGGGTTTCGAGAGTCTGGTCATGGTCCACATTAAGGCCAGCATGCCAGGCACACTGGGCCCACTCCAATTTGCCTACCACTCCAACAGATCCAGGGAAAAAATGCAATTTCCATCACTATTCACACAGTATTGCTTCTGTCCCTCTCCTCACCCCAACCTGGGCTTGAACCAGGGACCTTCTGAACACATCAACAACTGCCTCCAACAAAGTATCATTACAGAGCATGGGAAACAACTACTTCAAGGTCTCAGAGCGAGTGACATCTCCGATTGAAAAGCTACTAGTGCGCACCGCTAACTAGCTAGCAATTTCACACTGGTTACACTAACACATCTGGATAAGAGGAACACCTTAGTGAGAATGCTGTTCATTGACCCGCAAAACACCAGTCTCAACGTCAATAGTGAAGAGGCGACTCCGGGATGCTGGCCTTCTAGGCAGAGTTGCAAAGAAAAAATATATATCTCAGACTGGCCAATAAAAATAAAAGATTAAGATTGGCAAAAGAACACAGACACTGGACAGAGGAACTCTGCCTAGAAGGCCAGCATCCTGGAGTCGCCTCTTCACAGTTGACGTTGAGACTGGTGTTTTGCGGGTACTATTTAATGAAGCTGCTGTTTGAGAACTTGTGAGGCGTCTGTTTCTCAAACTAGACACTCTAATGTTCTCTTACTCAGTTGTGCACCGGGGCCTCCCACTCCTCTTTCTATTCTGGTTAGAGACAGTTTGTGCTGTTTTGTGAAGGGAGTAGTACACAGCGCTGTACAAGATCTTCAATTTTGTGGCAATTTCTCGCATGGAATAGCCTTCATTTCTCAGAACAATAATAGACTGATGAGTTTCAGAAGAAAGTTCTTTGTTTCGGGCTATTTTGAGCCTGTAATCGAACTCACAAATGCTGATGCTCCAGATACTCAAATAGTCTAAAGAAGCCCAGTTTTATTGCTTATTTAATCAGAACAACAGTTTTCAACTGTGCTAACATAATTGCGAAAGGGTTTTCTAATGATCAATTAGCCTTTTAAAATTATAAACTTGGATTAGCTAACACAATGTGCATTGGAACACAGGAGTGATGGTTGCTGATAATGGGCCTCTGTACACCTATGTAGATATTCCATTAAAACAATCTGCCGTTTACAGCTACAATAGTCATTTACAACATTAGCAATGTCTACACTGTATTTCTGATCAATTTGATGTTATTTTAATGGACAAAAAAAATTGCTTTTCTTTCAAAAACAAGGACATTTCTAAGTGACCCCAAACTTTTGAACGGTAGTGTATATATATACATATACAGTATATACATTCATGCTACACACACATCACAACTGCTGCTACCAGATTCTTATTTACTATTGCTAACACTGCAGAATTTAAACAGTTGTCCCCCAATCACCCCTTCCCCAATACACATGTAAATATTGGACCATAAATTGTGCCTTCCTGTATTACACTTATGCTAAAATGTCTATTCTATTCTACTGAGCCATTTATTTTTGTTCATATTCTTATATTGTATTATTACTTATTGTTGTTGCATTGTCGAGAAGGAACCTGCAAGTAAGCATTTTGTTGGACAATACACTCTGTACCGGGTCGAACCCCCCTTTGCCTCCAGAATTGCCTGAAATCTTTGTGGAATGGAATGGTTGCTCAATTGGTATCAAGGGACCTAACGAGTGCCAGGAAAACATTCCCCACACCATTACACCAGCGCCACCAGCCTATGCCGTTGACCCCAGGCAGGATAGGGCCATGGACTCATGCTGCTTACACCAAATCCTGACTCTGCCATCAGCATGACACAACAGGAACCGGGATTCGTCGGACCAGGCAATTCTTTCCCACTCCTCAATTGTCCAGTGTTTGTGATCGTGTGCCCACTGGAGCCGCTTCTTCTTGTTTTTAGCTGATAGGAGTGGAGCCCGGTGTGGTCGTCTGCTGCAATAGCCCATCCATGACAAGGACCGACGAGTTGTATGTTCCAAGATTCCATTCTGCACACCACTGTTGTACTGCGCCGTTATTTGATTTTTGTGGCCGGCCTGTTAGCTTGAAAAATTCTTGCCATTCTCCTTTGACCTCTCAACAACAAGCTGTTTTCGCCCACTGGGCAGCCGCTGACTGAATGTTTTTTGTTTGTAAACCCTAGACACTGTCGTGCGTGAAAAGCCCAGGAGGCCAACCGTTTCTGAGATACTGGAACCGGCGCACCTGTCACCGACGATCATACCAAGCTCAAAGTCGCTTAGCTCACTCGTTTTACCCATTATTTGTTACTTCTTTTTTTTACCCCATTTTCTCCCCAATTTCAATGTATCCAATTGGTAGTTACAGTCTTGTCTCATCGCTGCAGCTCCCGTACGGACTTGGGAGAGGCGAAGGTCGAGAGCCGTGCATCCCCCAAAACACAACCCAACCAAGCCGCACTGCTTCTTGATACAATGCCCACTTGAAGTTAAGTTAAAGCCAGCCACCCCGGAAGCCAGCCACCCCGATGTGTCAGAGGAAACACAGTGCACCTGGCAACCGTGTCAGCGTGCACTGCGCCCGGCCCGCCACAGGAGTCGCTAGTGAACGATGGGACAAGGACATCACTGCTGGCCAAACCCTCCCCTAACCCGGACAACGCTGGGCCAATTGTGCACCGCCCCATGGGTCTCCCGGTCGAGGCCGGCTGCGACAGAGCCTGGACTCGAACACAGAATTTCTAGTGGCACAGCTAGCAGTGCCTTAAACCACTGTGCCACTCTGGAGGCCCCATTTTACTCATTCTAACATTCAATGTAACAGTAACTAGATGCCTGTCTGCCTGCTTTATATAGCAAGCCACGGCCACATGATTCACTATCCGTGGGAGTGAACCACTTTCGTGAACGGGGTGGTGCACCTAATAAACTGGCCACTGAGTGTATATCCTGTACATATGACTAATGAAACAAAACAACCATAAAACAACCATAATGGATGAATGGACCCACAGTCTCTGAATGTCTTCACAGGCCCCAGCCCAAAGACAACATGGTGACTGGCTGTCCTTTCTGCCTCCTACGGCTGCTGTTCTATGCCTTTGTATGGCTCACAAAGAACCGTGGAGGAGCCAAAGCAAATACATGCCATGCACCACCACTGCATATTTCCACTCTGCACTCTCTCTGTGAGTCCTGGAGTTTCTTGCATCAGGTAAACCACAAGGTTGGCATAAGTGGGTGTAGAGATTATACTAAATCTTTGATAAACTCTCAAAACCATTTAATCCTGTTCTAATCTCTGCACCTCTCAAGATTAGTGCTGTTTACCCTTCTGTTTGGAATTGACTTCAAACAAGATCCAGGGTCTTAAAGCTATCCTTTTACTTCTCAGCAAGGGTGCCAGCTGATCTGATGGAGCACAGTTTGAATGAATATTGCAAAAGGATATGGGATATGGGATTTAGGACATGGCAGTAATATTACATAATCTCAAAAATAAGTAGGAAGAGTGGAGGCTGGTGGGAGGAGCTATAGGAGGACGGGCTCATTGTAATGGCTGGAATGGAATTAATGAAACAGTCAAAAACATTGTTTCCATGTGTTTGATGTGTTTGGTACCATTCCATTGATTTCATTCCAGCCATTGCAATGAGCCCGTCCTCCTATAGCTACTCCCACCAGTTTCCTCGAGTAGGAAACGTTCCAGGGAAGTGTCAGTAATTCAGGATATGGCAAGACTACAATATTAGCACAATTGGTAGGAAGTTACAGACAGTTAGGAAGCGAAATGGCTCCAACAATTCACTGTGTATAATAGATAACAGGCCAGTCATGTAATACAGTACCTTTCACCTCACATTAGGCTAAAATACCATTCACCTTACATTAGGCTAAAATACCTTTCACCTCACATTAGGCTAAAATACCTTTTCACTCCTCACATTAGGCAATAATACAAACCAGAAGCCATGAATTACAGGCAACATCCGCATTGAGCTAAAGGCTAGAGCTGCCGCTTTCAAAGAGCTAGACACTAACCCGGACGCTTACAAGAAATCCCGCTATGCACTCCGACAAACCATGAAACAGGCAAAGCATCAATACAGGACTAAGATCGAATCATACTACACCGGCTCTGACGCTTGTCAGATGTGGCCAGGCACAAGCTGCCCAGAGCCTACCTGCCTTCTATGCTAAATGCCTTCAATGCTCGCTTTGAGGCAAGCAACACTGAACCATGCGTGAGAGCACCAGCTCTTCCCGGACGACTGTGTGATCACGCTCTCCATAGCCAATCAATTAAAACAATAAAAACATAAAAAAGGACATTCAGAGACTTGTCCCAAAGCAACTCCTGCGTTGTCTTGGCTGTGTGCTTAGGGTCATTGTCCTGTTGGAAGGTGAACCTTCGCCCCAGTCTGAGGTCTTGAGCACTCTGGAGCAGGTTTTCATCAAGGATCTCGCTGTACTTAGCTCAGTTCATCTTTCCCTTAATCCTGACTAGTCTCCCAGTTCCTGCCGCTGAAAATTACCCTCACAGCATGATGCTGTCACCACAATGCTTCACCGTAGGAATGGTGCCAGGTTTCCTCCAGATGTGACGTTTGGCATTCAGGCCAAAGAGTGCAATCTTGGTTTCATCAGACCAGAGTATCTGGTTTCTCATGGTCTGAGAGTCCTTTAACTCCAAGCAGGCTGTTATGTCCCTTTTACTGAGGAGAAAGCCACTCTGGCCACTCTAACATAAAGGCCTGATTGGTGGAGTTCTGCAGAGATGGTTGTCCTTCTGGAAGGTTCTTCCATCTCCACAGAGGAACTCTGGAGCTCTGTCAGAGTGACCATTGGGTTCTTGGTCACCTCCCTGACCAAGGCCCTTCTCCCCCGATTGCTCAGTTTGGCTGGAAGGCCAGCTCTAGGAAGATTCTTGGTGGTTCCAAAGTTCTTCCATTTAAGGATGATGGAGGCCACTGTGTACCCTTCCACAGATTTGTACCTTGACACAATCCTGTCTCTTAGCTCTATGGACAATTCCTTCGACCTCATGGCTTGGTTTTTTCTCTGACCTGCACTGTCAACTGTGGGACCTTATATAGACAGGGGTGTGCCTTTCCAAATCATGTCCAACCAATTGAATTTACCATAGATGGACTACAATCAAGTCTCAAGGATGATCAATGGAAACAGGATGCACCTGAGCTCAATTTCGAGTCTCATAGCAAAGGGTCTGAATACTTACGTAAATAAGGTATTTCTGTTTTACATTTTTTATACATTTGCAAAAATGTCTAAAAACATGTTTTCACTCTGTCATTATAGGGTATTGTGTGTAGATTGATGAGGAAAAGCATTTATTTAACCCAATTTAGAATAAGGCCGTAACAAAATGTGGGAAAAGTCAAGGGGTCTGAATACTTTCCGATTATACTGTATGTTTACTCGTTGTGTATCTATCATTACTTTTATTATTACGTGTTTTGCTTTGCTATTATTTCTCTATCTTCTTTCTCTCTGCATTGTTGGGAAGGGCCCGTAAGTAAGCATTTCACTGTTAGTTCACACCTGTTGTTTAAGAAGCACGTGACGAATAAAAAAATAATAATGATTTGAAAGACCACACAACCATGGTGTTAACCTACCGCAGACTTTCTTTGTGACATTGACACGTTTGCCAATGAACGCTCTTGGAATAGGTAGGTCACAAGATCTCAACCGCACAAGCATTTTGGCCGGAGCCCATTTACTTACAGCCAACAAGCAAACATGGGGTCGGCAGCCAACACAACCAGTTGTAATTACCCGATAGAGTAGCCTACATTACATGGGTTTCAAATTCAATTATTTTACTTCTGCACACATAGGAAAGTGTGGAAATGTTGCTTGGAGAGTAATGACTGTTCAAATGACTGTTCAAATGACTGTTCAAAGTCTCGTGTGCTCAAATAAAATAATAGGTGTGTCTTGTGATGCTGTAGACTTGGAACAATCCAACTATAACAAATAGAGACGGACAGCCTTTACTTGCGTATAAAAAGGAGAATAATGGCAGACCATTTGTCAGTTACTAGATCCACGTCATGACTTGGGTGGAGCTGCATTCATTCTATTGACTTTTTGACCACAATCCAAGTCTAAGTCATTTGTTTTATTTGCACATACAATATGTGTCAACATATCTGGCGCCTTCTGATATTTAGCATATCAGCTTGCCACTTTAAAGTACAGACAGAGGGTGCTTCCCAAAAGGCACACTATACCCTTTATAGTGCACTACTGTTCACCAGGGCCTTCAGGGCTATGGTCAAAAGAAGTGTACTATATAGGGAATAGGGTCCCATTTGGGACAAACACAGTAAGTCCTGTGCAGGCATGACATAATAACACCAGGTGTTGACAGTGGAGACAGCCATTTACGTCTTATACGAGGGCGTGGAAGCAGAATCGCTCTTTTGTCAACAATAGTTACTTCAAACTTACTGTCACTGACGTCTTTTCACCAAGGTGATTGTATACCCACCTGCCTGCCAGAGGAAGCATTGCCCATCTCTAAGCACCTCCACGGCAGACTGTCAGTGACTGAGCAATGTCAACATCTGGAGCAAGAAGTAATGTGATGTACACAGTGCATGATATAACATTGATCAAGTTTCATCTTCCAAATCTCAATAGCTCTGCTGTTTGAGTATTCACTTACCTGTTATCATTCATCCATTCACTTACCTGTTATCTCTCAGCCATTCACATGAGGTGCGTTTGTACAGGAAATATTAGTGAAGGTCTAGTGAAGTATGTCCATGTGAGGTTATAGCTCATCAATCAAAGGTTTCAAAATGGTAGATTTTGTTTCCATTCCAACATTCGCTCACAGATGTGAAATCAGTGGAGGCTGCTGAGAGGAGGACAACTCATAATAATGTCTGGAAAGGAGCGAATGGAATGGCATCAAACACATAGAAACCATGTATTTGATACCATTCCACTCATTCCACTTCAGCCATTACCAACTGCCCGTCCTCCCCAATTAAGTTGCCTCCAACCTCCTGCGTATGAAATGCTGGCATGTCTATTCTGCGCTACCTCTGGGGGCCGCATGGAAATGTGATTTTCCCAATGTGGTTGAAAGGCAGTTTTTCCAATTTAGGCCGTGAAAAAGCATTTGCCTTTCACTGGAACCTGCTTTGGAAAGCATAATGAATAAATTAACCCTTGGATTCAAAGTAGATTCAACTATGTGTCTCTCAACACAAAGTTGAATTCCTTTTAAAAGTGTTTCTACGACAAACCTTAGTTAAAAATACACTTTCACCCCATACATAGTTGTATTTTTTGTTTTGACAACCAAAGTTATTTGGTTTTATTTTTGTAATAACTGAAGTCACTGCCTGTACATACACAGCTATTTGGAGCATCAAGAAATGTCCATGTATGGACGAGAACAAATTGATATTGGGCACACGTCTTTTCCACAGGCATATTCAGCATGGTGCATGTATAAATGTATCAAAAAGAATCTGGCATATGAACATTCTGCCCTTATCATTACATTAAACAACGTCTCTCATTGAGAGAAAAAACTACATTGGTGACCTTGACCTCATTGTTTGGGAGTTAAGCGAGCGGCTTGTCCTACTAGGAGCAGATAGTTATTATATGCTTGGAACAGCATGTCCATCACTCATTAATTCCTGCTGGAGGCAAATAAAACTGTGTACCACATAGCTATGGAAAGACTGACCATTGATCACTTGACGTGGAAGATTAAACATGTGATGTACATTATACTGGGCATTAAACTTTGAGCAGATTCAAGCTGTTGTTATAGCTTTGTAATAGTTACACATGCTGTTTGGCTGTGGAAAGTGTAGTGGGATAGTGGAGTACAGACATTATGCCTCTGGTAAGCTGCCATTGATTTGGAGTGGGCTGGGAGGACGGTTCACCAGCTTTTGTTTGGAGTGTCAGCCAGATCCTATAAACATGGGATGATGAATCGTTGCCTGGTCTACAGCCAAAGTGAATGGCTAAATAAACCAGCAGGTTCTGTAGGACAGCCAAGTCCAAAAACATCCCCAAAGTGAATGCAGAGCACCCTGTAAGGAAATAAATGATGATTAGATCTCGTAGAAATACTGAACCTGTAAGTGGCAGTATAAGTGCAACTGATCAGATGTGATCTGTTTGACAAAACACTACACCTCAAAATGAACAAAAGCTCATGCCAGAGGAAAACTAGAACTTTAATTGGTCATTCAGGTGCATTAGCCGCCACTCGAATTGAGTCACAGTACAGTTCAAATTAGACCTCTCTTTTCTCTTTGGATAATGCAGCACTTGTCTGCCTTCCTTTCAGGTATAACTCCATGAGAATATGCTACTAGAACAATTAAAAGGCTTCAGTGGTAGGTTTTGTGTTTGAAGGGTACACTAAAGCTTCAATCCATTTTAAAACAGGATTTGTACAATGAGTGTAGGGCATTATAACATATACAAATTATTTTGCAGAAATACTACATATTTCATGCCTATATGTAAAAGCCACATTTATTTTCAACAAAGGCTCCTTATCACCGGCAAGAAGGTTGGTATTTGATAAGAAATTTAGGATTTGAAGGTATTGAAATGTTCATCAATCAATTATTATTGAAGACAATGTGTACATTTCCAAGACACATTGTCATTAAAATCTTTATCCTCATACATCAACACTACCCTCTTGTGGAAAGGAGAATACATGGCACTAACACAACACACCAATATACAATTATGGCGACTAAACATGGGGGGAAGTTCGATAATGATGTGGGGTTGCTTTGCTGTGTTTGGTACTGGGGGCCTTGAACGTGTGCAAGACAAACAAGGTGTTTTGGAGTGCAATGTTCGACCCAGTGTCCAAAAACTGGGTCTCCGTTGAAAATGGTGGGTCTTCAAGCAGAACAATGGCACCCAGGAACGGTTCAAGAAGAAACGCTAGAGGGTTTTCTTGAATTATTTGGGCATGGCATTTTCAAAAAGATGTACTACATTTTTCTAGATTTGAATCTATTTCAATATATTTGGGTAAATCTTTCCATTCTAAATCAAATAATATTTTAGCTTAATGACTTTAAATAATTTGAACCATTATGATAACATTGTGCCACCAGTAGAAGTAGTAACACCAATAATGGTAACACCAATGAGACATTTTAGGTAAATGAGGATTTTCTGAAATGGAGGGCACAAACAAACACTCAAATCTAAGGTCATAAAACCTTTTAAAAATAATTTACAAAAAGTGATAAGCCACCAGCATACCACCCTGCATCCCACTGCTGTACTGCTTCTGAAGATAAGCAGGGTTGGTCCCTGGATGGGAGACCAGATGCTGCTGGAAGTGGTGTTGGAGGGCCAGTAGGAAGCACTCTTTTCTCAGGTCAAAAAAAAATATCCCAATGCCCCAGGGCAGTGATTGGGGACAGTGCCCTGTGTAGGGTGCTGTCTTTCGGATGGGACATTAAAACGGGTGTCCTGACTCACTGAGGTCATTAAAGATCCCATGGCACTTATTGTAAGAGTAGAGGTGTTAACCCTGGTGTCCTGGCTAAATTCCCAAGCTGTCACCTAATCATCCCCAGCTTACAATTGGCTCATTCATCCCCCTCCTCTCCCCTGTAACTATTCCCCAGGTCGTTGCTGTAAATGAGAATGTGTTCTCAGTCAACTTACTTGGTAAAATAAATATGATTAATCATTTAGCTCGTAATGTTATTTCCATTTATTTAAATTGATTAACACCAAGTGACACTGGATTTAGATTAATCAAATTAGGTGTGATTAGCTAATAATTGTCTTTAATATAGACCCCTCCCCCGATTAGAGTTTACCACTCCAGAGAGAATGCTCAAGATCCTTGCATATCTTTGCAATCAGTAATTTTCAAGATGGTAACATAATTTTAATAGCCTTCTTTGTTTTTATTTAAATATACAGTTGAAGTCGGGAGTTTACATACACCTTAACCAAATACATTTAAACTCAGTTTTTCACAATTCCTGACATTTAATCATAGTAAAAATTCCGTCGTAGCTCAGTTAGGATCACCACTTTATTTTAAGAATATGAAATGTCAGAATAATAGTAGAGAGAATTATTTATTTCAGCTTTTATTTATTTCATCACATTCCCAGTGGGTCAAAAGTTTACATACACTCAATTAGTATTTGGTAGCATTGCCTTTAAATTGTTGAATTTGGGTCAAATGTTTCGGGTAGCCTTTCCACAAGCTTCCCACAATAAGTTGAGTGAATTTTGGCCCGTTCCTCCTGACAGAACTGGTGTAACTGAATCAGGTTTGTAGGCCTCCTTGCTCGCACATGCTTTTTCAGTTCTGCCCACGCATTTTCTATAGGATTGAGGTCAGGGCTTTGTGATGGCCACTCCAATACCTTGACTTTGTTGTCCTTGAGCCATTTTGCCACAACTTTGGAAGTATGCTTGGGATCATTGTCCATTTGGGAGACCCATATGCGACAAAACTTTAACTTCCTGACTGATGTCTTGAGATGTTGCATCAATATATCCACATAATTTTTCTGTCTCATGATGCCATCTACTTTGTGAAGTGCACCAGTCCCTCCTGCAGCAAAGCACCCCCACAACATGATGCTGCCACCCCTGTGCTTCACGGTTGGGATGGTGTTCTTCGGCTTGCAAACCTCCCCCTTTTTCCTCCAAAAATAAGGATGGTCATTATGGCCAAACAGTTCTATTTTTGTTTCATCAGACCAGAGGACATTTCTCCAAAAAGTACGATCTTTGTCCCCATGTGCAGTTGCAAACCGTAGTCTGGCTTTTTTATGGCGGTGTTGGAGCAGTAGCTTCTTCCTTGCTGAGCGGCCTTTTCAGGTTATGTCGATATAGGACTTGTTTTACTGTGGATATAGATACTTTTGTACCTGTTTCATCCAGCATCTTCACAAGGTCTTTTACTGTTGTTCTGGGATTGATTTGCATTTTTCGCACCAAAGTACGTTCATCTCTAGGAGACAGAACATGTCTCCTTCCTGAGCGGTATGATGGCTGTGTGGTCCCATGGCGTTTACACTTGCGTACTATTGTTTGTACAGATGAATGTGGTACCTTTAGGCGTTTGGAAAATGCTCCCAAGGATGAATCAGACTTGCAGAGGTCTAAAAAAAAAAATCTGAGGTCTTGGCTGATTTCTTTTGATTTTCCCATGATGTCAAGTAAAGAGGCACTGAGTTTGAAGGTAGGCCTTGAAATATATCCACAGGTACACCTCCAATTGACTCAAATGATGTCAATTGGCCTATCAGAAGCTTCTAAAGCCATGACATAATTTTCTGGAAGTTTCCAAGCTGTTTAAAGGCCCAGTCAACTTAGTGTATGTAAACTTCTGACCCACTGGAAATGTGACACAGTGAATTATAAGTGAAATAATCTGTCCGTAAAGAATTGTTGGAAAAATTACTTGTGTCATGCACAAAGTAGATGTCCTAACCGACTTGCCAAAACTATAGTTTGTTAACAAGAAATGTATGGAGTGGTTGAAAAACGAGTTTTAATGACTCCAACCTAAGTGTATGTAAACTTCTGACTTTACCTGTATAATATATGAAATATTTTTGTTCACTCTCCAGCATTCAAAATAATATATATGTAGATATCTCTAAATCCCCAAAACATGTCACTACAACTAACCAGTGGGACAAGACAATTTGCTTGCCGCCAGTAGTTTAAAATGTTTTGTAGTATAAAGAGCTTACATGTTTTTTCTGAATCCTATCGAAAACCTATGGCCAGATCTAAAAATCAGTTGATGGAAGGCACCCACTCAAACATTGAAGAATTTGAGTAGTTTCCAGCTGAAGGGTGGGCCAAATCGCCAGTAGATCATTAATGATGGCTACAAGCATGGGTGTCATGCACCCCAAAAATCAGAGGGGGCACAAAGCAGGTGAAGATGGCTTTTGCCTGCAAGCTAGAGCCATAAAATATATGCTTAATTCTATGTCAAAAGTACAGTGAGCTCCAAAGGTTTTGGGACAGTGACACATTTCTTGTTGTTTTCGTTCTGTACTCCAGCACTTTTGATTCAAAATGATACAATAAATATTAGGTTCAAGTGCTGACTTTATGATATAGGAAGGTACTCATGAATCCTACCTACTTCATTGAAAACCAGGCTTGGAGAGCCTTTAGCCACAGTCCAATAAAAATGTGCTTTGATTCCATCTGAAAATGTGTCCTGTCCTCAACTGAATGTTATTTGTTGAATGGACCACTCCACACTAAAAGTTTACATTCCGTACACACAAGAATGAGTCGACGAGACACCTTCTTTTACATTTCTTAAATTCATCAGTTTTCCTTATTCCAGCAAAAATGCAAGAGCAGCCACTTACTACCGCAGTAAGTGCGTAACAGTCAAGATTCCAGCATTCTTTCATCTATCCACTAACATTATCAGCCAAAAATACTTGTAGTAATATCATCTGTATAAAATTATCCAGTGCTAAATGTTAGTTATTTTATGATTAAACATCTCTGAAAAGGAAAAAAAATAAAAAGAGGATGAAAGCTAAGGTGATGTCATTAGAGATCGTAGGTACAGTAGTAAGACAAAGTGACAGGAAATAAAACAAAATGGAAAAACATCAAAACATGCTTGTTTTAGTAAAGGACATACTGTGTGACCGTGTGAAAAATAACTAGATACAAATTACTAACAACATTCCAAAACATATACAATATTTCAACTGGCACTTCAGCAACACTCCTAATGACAGTTTCTAGTTCTCCACTTCAGCAACACTCCTAATGACAGTTTCTAGTTCTCCAGTGTGATCAGAAAAACAGATGTAAAGACAATGCCGATGAACATAGTTTAGAGTTATCAAAAATATATTAAACTTGAAATAACATTTTCCATTACTGAAATACAGTACCATGACTATTCAATTGAAAAACAACACATTTGTCTCATGAAATGACTCGATCCACACCAAAGCAAACTGGGGTGTGTCTCCAGAAGGCCTAGTAGTAAACAAGATGATTATGAAATGA
The DNA here is from genome assembly GCA_030435695.1 of Brachymystax lenok tsinlingensis. Classification (NCBI taxonomy): domain Eukaryota; kingdom Metazoa; phylum Chordata; class Actinopteri; order Salmoniformes; family Salmonidae; genus Brachymystax; species Brachymystax lenok. The sequence continues at coordinate 37,236,072 of CM059815.1, forward strand.
TCAAATCAAATTAAGTGAAGGATCAGAGATGACTGACAATTCCATAGACCAGTGCTATATTGAAAAAAATGGCTCTTCCAGCCCTTCAGTACCTGTGTTCTGAGAAAGACCACTCACCAAATAATATTAACAGGGACATATAGTGAGCTCCAGAAATATTGGGACAGTGACACGTGTTGTTGTTTTGGCTCTTTACTCCAGAACTTTGGCTTTGAAATTATACAATGACTATGAGTTTCAAGTGCAGACAACTGTCGATCTTTCATTTGATTTGAGGGTGCTTTTACACCTGCATTGCTTGCTGTTTGGGGTTTTAGGCTGGGTTTCTGTACAGCACTCTGTGACATCAGCTGATGTAAGGGGGGCTTTATAAATAAATTTGATTTGATTTGATTTGATATTTCCATCCATATCGGGTGAACCCTTTAGAAATAACAGCACTTTTTGTACATAGCAGCCTCCATTTTAGTGGACCAAAAGTTTTGTTATGAATTCACTTGTGTATTAAAGTAGTTTAAAGTTTAGTATTTGGTCCCATATTCATAGTATGCAATGATTACATCACACTTGTGACTCTACAATCTTGTTGTATGGAATTTGCTGTTTGTTTTGGTTGTGTTTCAGCTTATTTTGTGCCATATTGAAATGCATGGTAAATAATGTATTGTGTCATTTGAGTCACTGTTATTGTAAATAAGAATAGAATGTGTCTAAACATTTCTAGATTCATGTGGATGCCACCGTGATTACAGATAATCCTGAATGAATCATGCATAATGAGGAGTTAGAAACTTAAAATCACAAATGACATTCCTGAAAACATGTTAACCTCTCAACATTAGAATAATAGGGGAGGATAGCATTTCTGGGGGTATGATATATGTGCAACTAACTTCCATCATTATTCACGATTTCATTCAGAACTATCAATAATCATGGTGGCATCCACATTAATGTAGAAGTGTTTTTGAAACATTCTATTCTTAATATTTACAGTAAAAGTGAGTCCAAAATGACAATACATTATTTACCATTAATTTCTAATTGGGCACAAAATATTCTGAAACACAACCAAAACAAACAGCAAATGCATTCAACAAATGTGTATTCACTAGTTTGATGTAGTCATTGCGTGCTTTGAATATGGAAACAAATACAAAACTTTTGACTACTTTAATACACGTGAATTTGTCCCAATACTTTTGGTTCCCTAAAATGGCATGAAAATACCTTCAAATAAAAGCCGACAGTCTGCACTTTAACCCCATAGTCATTGTATCAAATCCAAAGTGCTGCAGTACAGAGGCAAAACAACAACAACAAATTGTCACTGTCCCAATACTTTTGGAGCTCACTGTAAATGGCCAATCGAAATGCATTTGACTTAAAAAATTCAGTGTTCACTTGGTGGAAAAAAACATGGGCCACCCGAGTGGGGCAGCGGTCTAAGACACTGCATCGCAGTGCTAGAGGCGTCACTACAGACCCAGGTTTGATCCCGGGCTGTATCACAATCAGCCGTGATTGGGAGCCCCATAAAGCGCCACACAATTGGCCCAGCGTCGTCCGGGTTAGGGGAGGGTTTGGCCGAAATTGGGGAGAAAAAGGGGGTAATTTTTGTTACATTTTTAAAACCAATTTAAACATGGCACACAAATTTCTAATTCTACCTGTAGTGACCAATTCTATGGGCCTGTTATGCATGATAATTTCCATTCACTGTTTAATGTTGGCTAACACAAGCTGCCCTTTATGGATTCCTAGCATCCTTCTCTTCTTAGTTTAACAGTAGTTTCTACTATTCTTCTCTTCTTAGTTTAACAGTGGTTTCTTGAATAGTAAGTCAAATTGGCAACACTATTCCATCTATTGCCACTTCACCCTTGTGAACTCTATTCTCATTGACCTGCTGTGGAATAAGCTCCAAACACTCCAACATCCATAATCCTCCCTGTCTCCTGGCCACACTGTAGAGGTCAGACGTGCAGAGTCAAAGGTGAGAGTTAGGCCCTAAAGCTCCAGCTCCTTTGGAAAGGCTGGAAGGGTTTCTTCAGGGTTAGGAGCATGAGCTGGGGTTTTAGCCGTGGACCTTTCTCTGGTAAGACGGCAGCCTTGCTCTCCGCTGTGGGGAACCGCCTGCGGTAGATCTCCGGATAGGACTTCTGGAACTGAACAATGGTAAGATGATTAGTTTACAGAGCACCAGTAGGCTGGAGTTTGATCAAACCTGCCCTAGCAAAGTTAATATAGGGAAAGAGCTCTTCTTCGAGTACCTGCTTGAGTCTCTTCCTCTTGTCCTTGGCTGAGAGCTCAGTGTCGGCGATGAGGCCCTCCAGCAGCTCCTGCATGGGCTCCTGTGAGTTGGAGACTCTCTGCTCCTCAAACTCTGCCCTGCTAATCTTCCTGCAGTACGACGGAGACACCAGGGAGGCGTCTGTATCCGCACCGGCATACTTTATCTGGGGATAGAGAAAGTGAGAGATTAAAAATACTTATTGGTCTGGGGTTGACAGAAACCTGCATGTTCAATGAAAATCCATAGATTGAGTTGATGCAACTGCAACGTAAATATATAAAAGTGATCATAGTATAGTAAGTTATGACATTATATAGTGGTTATTAAATTATCAGTCGCACTTGAACCCAGTATTGTGACAAAGCTTGAGAAACAAACAATCGCTACCTCACCAAGGGTGAAACGAAAGCACACCCTTCCACATATCAACATACACCATTTGACCAGGGTCGTGTTCATTAGGCACCAAATTGAAGAAAACGGGACTAAAATAGAGAGGAATTATCTGGATTTGTCGCATGAGAAACACTCATTTTCCATTGCGTGCCCTAACGAACACGACCCAAGATAAGCTGTCAGTGTACTTTCTCTGGGTTTGTAAACAATATGCTATGACCGCATCAGGCTGACCTGTACCCTCCTGAGGTGTGAGAGGTGATCTTCCACATGTCTGTGCAGGTTAGAGGGCACTCTGAGGACACTGTCGTGGTGCTCCATCATGAAGGTGACCAGCTTGGTGGCCAGAAGCTCGTCCAGGTCCACCTCCTCGGCAGAGCCCAGGATGCAGCGCGAAAATGTCTGCACCATCTGACCAAGTGAAAACAGAAAAATACAGTCACTTACTATGAAGTGCTTTCAAACCTAGTGGGGAAATCCATATAACTGCAAGCCCTCCATAACAACAGTTACAATGGAAAGTAGTTTGTACCAGGGTGCGTGTTGCTATGGCGTCGTTAAGCGGGGGAAGGGCGGGGTTCTGGCAGACCCTGGCCATGAGGCGGAGGAGCAGCTGGAGTCTGCGGCGGTTGGCTGGTGGCAGGAGGAGGCTGCACACCTGGAGGGCCTCCGCTGCCACCTCTTTCTGCTGCAGCAGACCTGGGGTGAAGAGATGGCTTGAGGTACACAGGGCCTTCCCTGGCATTGCATCTGTCCGTCGCTCATGTGGTTTTGATAACATTTTGTTGAGGCTGTTTATTACAAACCAAATGGTCCACGATTGTTTGCCCAATTTAAATATGGTCAGGCAATGCTACAGTAAAAGTTCTGTGTGGCCCTGAACTGTTCAGTTTACATTTAGCCACATAACAGCCACAGCGCTTCCTCTTCTACCTCACAAAGTGGCCATAGATCAGATTTTTTTTATATTTAACTGATAACAGAAATAATGCAGTGCTTCCTCTTCAGGAGTAGTGGTGTTTTCTAGTATCGTTGTTGTTAACTGACACATTACTCACTGAGAATGTTGACAAAGACTTCATAGAGCTGGAAGGTCAAGAGGGGCTCTTTGAGTCTCTGGAAGTACTCAGCCACCGTCCGCAGCACATCACGCTCAAAGCCTGGGTACATGGGCTGCTTGGTCTCCCTACCGTTGGGCCCTAAAGAAGAGAGAGATTCAAGCCTAACTTTATATACAAAACAAGAATACCCAAAGCAAACATGAGCAGATGTTAGGTCTTGCTGTATTGGTAAGAGCACAAAACCTTACATACGACAGCTAATTAGTAAGAAGGGTGAACCCAAAGCAGAGGTTTAAAATGATAAGAGGACAGCTTTATCATTAGTATAGCTTTACTCACAGTTGGCTAGGCACTTCATTGCTGATAAAACCCAATAGGGCATGTCCTCTGGTAATGCAAAACATGAGAAAATATTTTTTAAGTTAGGCTAAATTCTAAAATATAGTTTTAGTTATTAATGTTAATCTTATATAGTAATGGTCATATGAGCAATGTTACAGAATGACTGCAAAAGTTGCATACCCGCTTTGTTCTTCAGAACGACTATTCCTGTTTTGTTGACACTGAATACGTTATGAGTGATATGCTTCGCATTCACGTGTTTGGGATCCAACACCCCATCCATTGTCTTCAGACACAGCACTCTCTGCAAACTAGAACAGAATGGAGTATTCAACAGTTGTGTGACCTACAAGCCCAAGTCCATTCATGGTGTGTGGTGGATAGCTACGTACTGTGTGATTGTCATTGACTTCCAGATTTGGTCGACTTGCTTGGGGGTGATGTCACTCCTGCGTATGATTTTGCACTCGTGCACCTCTCCAATGGCTATGCTGTGTCTCTTGTTCCACGTCTCGGAGTTCTGAGGAAAATCCAAAACATAGAAATCTATGACACCAATGGAACCCTAAAATACTGTATATTAGTCCCGCTGAGGCCACCAATACGAAAGATATGCACACAACTTAAGTCACGTTGGATACAAGTGTCTGCTAAATGGCATATATTATTACTATTAGTACATTTTAACACAATTCCCAGTTTCTGAGTGTGTATAATAATTATTATTACATATTGTTGTGCCACCTCTAAAATGAAATAACAATTAAAAAGGTCAGTGAAAACAGTGTAAAGATAAACAGCTGTACTAGCCCCTGGTCTCTCTCACCAGGATCAGAGACTTCATGGGGATCTTCTCTGGCTGCGGCAGTTCCTCGTAGTCGTCCCAGCGGATGAGCCGGGGCAGGTCGCAGTTCTCTGACACTGGGGGCCGCTGGGGCAGGGGCTTCAGGGGGGACGTAGGAGGGAACCTAGGGTCACAGAGAAGGGAAGTCAGGGGTATGAACAGATGAGGACAGACAACTCTGACCGGCAGCCCTTCCACACATTCATGCACATTTAAGGACCACAGGCGTTCAGATGTCTTTATCTAGAAAGCTCAATATCTCCTTAGACCACATAAAAACAGACAGGGTCATTTTATGTCATGTGTGCATTGGCCTTTTTTGACATTACTTTGCCTGCCTACTTCTCTCATAGAGCGGCAGGTAGCCTAGCGGTTTGGAGCGTTGGGCCAGTAAGCAGACTGGGAGAAAAACAAATTGTATCTGTTGATGTGGCCTTGAGCACGGCACCTAATTTCTCCTGTAAGTCGCTCTGGATAAGAGCGTCTGGTAAATTACCAAAATTTAAAATTTAAATATTTAGCAAAGTAGTCAGCCATGACACCTTAGTACCATGAAAGGCAATGACATTGAAAACACACATCCAAATAACAGGACATCATCATCACCTGTAGACATGACCACTGTCCTCAAAGTCTTCTTTGCCATAGCGGCCCTTGACATCCTCAACGACATGGTTCTTCATGAATTTCCTGAGCAGTTGCAGGGTCTGGTACCGGGTCACCTCCGGCCCAAAGTTATGGTTTCGCTTCAGCAGCTCATGTAGCCAATCAACGGCTTCGGATCCAGTGAAGCTGTTGTCATAGCTACGGAAGTATGCCCAGTGTCTTTTCAGAGGCATGCCTCCCCGGAAGAGCTTGATAGTTTCATTCCACTGCAGGACAGAGATCCATTCAAGAGTCTTATTTAACACCTATTTAGTGTTAATAAGGTGCTATGATGAGGAGTTACTGCCTATCTGTTTTTAACAAATAGCCTAGCCAGTAACACCACAATCTCTACTTTCACATGGGGCATGTCAATATAGGCCTAAATAACTAAATGCATACGTAAATACATGCAGGGGTATCATTGGCTTACAATTGGCTCATTCACCCCCCCCCTGTAACTATTCCCCAGGTCGTTGCTGTAAATGAGAATGTGTTCTCAGTCAACTTACCTGGTAAAATAAAAAATATATATAAATCATGCTTAGGGAGCACATACTCCTCAGTTTGATACCTGAAGCAGCAGCTAGAGCAGTAGATCTCTCTATATTCACACAGTACCAGTCAAAAGTTTGGACACACCTTCTCATTCAAGGATTTTTCTTTATTTTAACTATTTTATACATCGTAGAATAATAGTGAAGACATCAAAACTATGAAATAACACATATGGAATCAATGTTGTAACCAATAAAGTGTTAAACAAATCAAAATATATTTTAGATTCTTGAAAGTAGCCACCCATTGCCTTGATGACAGCTTTGCACACGCTTGGCATTCTCTCAACCTGCTTCACCTGGAATGCTTTTCGAACAGTCTTTAAAGGAGTTCCCACATATGCTGAGCACTTGTTGGCTGCTTTTCCTTCACTCTGCAGTCCAACTCATCCCAAACCATCTCATTTGGGTTGAGGTCGGGTAATTGTGGAGTCCAGGTCATCTGATGCTGCACTCCATCATTCTCCTTCTTGGTCAAACAGCCTTTACACAGCCTGGAGTTGTGTTGGGTCTTTGTCCTGTTGAAAAACAAATGATTGACACATTTTTGTCCCTCTAAGTGCAAACCAGATGGGATGGCGTATCGCTGCAGAGTGCGGTGGTAGCCATGCTGGTTAAGTGTGCCTTGAATTCTAAATTAATCAACGACAGTGTCACCAGCAAAGCATACCCACACCTCCATGCTTCACGGTGGGAACCACACATGCGGAGATCATCCGTTCACCTACTCTGTGTCTCACAAAGACACAGCGGTTGCAACTAAAAATCTCCAATTTGGACTCCAGACCAAAGGACAGATTTCCACCGGTCTAATGTCCATTGCTCCATGTTTCTTGGCCCAAGCAAGTCTTCTTATTGGTGTAAGGGTTTCTTCCGGATTGACTGACCATGTCTTAAAGTAATGATGGACTGTCGTTTTTTCTTTGCTAATTTGAGCTGTTCTTGCCATAATATGGACTTGGTCAGGACCTGAAGCAAGGTTATGCATATTCTTGATACCATTTAAAAGGTAACACTTTGAAGTTTGTGGAAATGTGAAATGAATGTAGGAGAATAACACACATTAGATCTGGTAAAACGCAAAGAAAAAAAACCATGCGTTTTTTGTACCATCATCTTTGAAAAGCAAGAGATAGGCCATAATGTATTATTCCAGTCCATGCGCAATTTAGATTTTGGCCACTAGATGGCAGCAGTGTAAGTGCAAAGTTTTAGACTGATTGTTTTATTAATACATTTTCAAGTTCATAACTGTGCAATCTCCTCAAACAACAGCATGATATTATTTTACTGTAATAGCTACTGTAAATTGGACAGTGAAGTTAGATTAACAAGAATTTAAGCTTTCTGCCAATATCAGATATGTCTATGTCCTGGGAAATGTTCTTGTTACTTACAACCTCATGCTAATCGCATTAGCCTACGCTAGCTCAACCGTCCCGCGGGGGACCCACCGATCTTGTAGAGGATTTATTAACTGAAATGCATTCCAGGTGACTGCCTTGATGACAGCCTTGCACACTTGGCATTCTCTCAAGCAGCTTCATGAGGTAAAGGGTAGCTACTTTGAAGAATTTGTTTAACACTTTTTTGCTTACTACATGATTCCATATGTGTTATTTCATAGTTTTGATGTCTTCACTATTATTCTACAATGTAGAAAATAGTAAAAATAAAGAAAAACCCTTAAATGAGTAGGTGTATCCAAACTTTTGACTGGTACTGTAGCTAGATCAGGGATGGGCAACAGGCGGAGCGCCCGCTTTTGTAGGCCCGCGGACCAATGAAAAAAATATATATAATAGTAAATAAATACATTTTTTAGGAACCCAGTCGGGGTCTCAACTTACTGTTGAAAGTTAGAATAATAGAATACACAAGATGCAATTTCAAAATGTGGTTGTGCATCAGCAGTCACTCAATTAGCCCATGTTGGCAAAACATTTTTAGATTTGTAAGTTAGTGTAGCGGCCAGTTATCTAAACTAGTAGTGAGCATGGTTGAATTAAGAACCGGGGTTTTGCCCATTGTTCACCAGTTATCATATTAAAAACTGCAAACAGTTGCTTCCACCCTATGGCAAAATGTGTAGAATTGCAGGACATTAGTTATAAAATTGCAACCTTTTCTCTACTCCCCATTGCAAAATGTGTAGATTTGCAAGAAATTAACTTTAAAATGTAATTTTTTGGTATGTGGGTACTCAGACCCCATGCGGCCCCTCATAATGATTTAAGTTTTTTTGTAGGCCCCATCCCATCAAAGTTGCCCATCCCTAGATCATGGTAATATACTGTAGCTAGCTAAATGGCTCCCCATCAAAAGAAAGCTACATAGTAACTCTGCCAAGATGGAGGGCTCTCACGTCTATGGCTAGTTTCCCGGACACAGATTAAGCCTAGTTCTGGACTAAAAATCAATTTCAATGAGATTCTCCATTGAGCACTAGGACTAGGTTTAATCTTTGTCCGGAAAACATCCCATAATGTACCAGGATTTAGACAAGAGATTTATACTCATGATGGCACATCTTCAAGACAATGTGTAAAAACTATACAAATGGTAGATGAAATTAGACAAACAAGTCAAAGAAATGCTGTATTCCAATGGAAATGCATATTTTAGGTACTTTATCTATGAGGCTTTTATATGGGCATTAGGCTACAACTTAAATCAATCTGTGACCATGTTCATTCCCACTACTAGTTAAAAGCAAAAACCATTGGTTATAGTGTTTATTTCCTGTCCTCTTGGTTATTAGACTGGCAGCAATTAAAGTAATCTCCACAAAACGGTTCATTGCCTTCTGTAAATTAGGGTTAGAGATACAATTGCGTTGTTCCATTAAATTCTGTAGTTAGACATGTCAATGCAAATATGACAGTCTGCAGTTAATGGCTGTTGGCCAGAGGGTATCTTACCGTGGTAAAGTTGGTTGGAGATTTGCCAGACATTCGGACCTTTAAACTTCAATAGCTCACAAACGATTTGAGCTGCATAGCTCAGGTTAGGCTCTTTATAAAAAATATAAAAAGGTGTACAACATTGCACAGGTCTTATTTTTCCGATTCTGACCAGAGTTTCATAATCACATGACAAAGGACAATGCAACTGATTGGGGACCGTCAACAAAGTGCATGATCACAATATTACAATTTCAATAGCTCTTCAACCACGTGACTTACCAATCTTATTTCCACTTTGTATTATTCCTTATATAGAGAGGCATGTTGCGCACCCTTTAGTTCCCATAAAACGATTCCTAGATTAAACATATATTTATTTTTAAAAACCACTTAAAATTCATCAGTTCCTTTAATATGTGATGTAGACACCTCAAACCAACTTTGGAATGTTCAAAGGGTAGGGACAATTGTTGAATTTCTATTACCTTAATTTATTAGTTACATTGTGGCTTTTGAATTTCAATAGCTCCTTGATCACATGACCTAGGCACTTCAAATCAACTTTAGAATGTTTGTATCATTCACTGGGTAGGGACACACATTGCATGTTTGCCATGAGTTTCACACAAAAGTAAGACTTTCTGCTCTGCAAAGTTGGACCACCAGGTTTTGGGCATTCTGAATAGTATTGTGTTGAACAGTTTACTGTATACCATACCTGACGTTATGGTATACAGTAAGGCTGCAGACTGAAGCGTTGGATAGGTTTGCAGGCAGGCTGTATGCAACTTCTTACCATTGTGCACATTATCTGAATGCTTAAAAGACAGTTGTTCACTCTATCCTTGGATCATTTATTGCACACCACTGGGACCCAAAAATTCCCTAATCCACACCAAAACCTGGGAAAACATCCACTCTCCACCAACTCCCCTGCTCACCTACAAACCTCTCCATGCCCTGGCTCTTTCTTACCTCTGACATGCTGCACACCTATATCCCTTCCTTTTCACCCCAACACCAGACTCCTGGCCACTGGGGACCTTGTCTTCAGTGCCTTCAGCTCAGCTGCAGTCCTCTGAAACATCCAACAGTCCATTTGCATATTTAAAACCAGATTCCCAAACCATGTCTTCAGACAACACCTATGTTACACTCCAATGATTACCCAGTCTCCCATTTCCTTGTTAGATGTTTTGACTAGAACCAAAACGTGATCATTTTACTCCAGTGCTAGTCTGCTGGCTTCCTGTTAAGGCTAGGGCTCAATGTTTTACTGTTAACATAGAAAGCATTGCATGGACTTGCTTGTACTTCTCTGATTTGGTTCCACCGTACATACCTACATGTGTTCTACAGTCATAAGATGAAGGCCTCCTTATTGTCCCTAGAATTTCCAGGGAAACAGCCGGAGGCAGGGCTTTCTCCTATAGAGCTCCTTTATGGGATGGTCTTCCGATCCATGTGAGAGACTCATCTGTTCAGTAGGTCCTATGAATGAGTGTAGTCTGGCTCAGGGGTGCGAAAGTGAACGGGAAGTCACAGGCGAGAGGAACCACCCTTGCGGTCTCTGCCTGGCCGGCTCCCCACTCTCTCTTGGGATTTTCTGACTCTGCACCTATTACGGAGGCTGTGTCACTGGCTTGTTCATGCTGTCCTATGCTTCCTTATAAGGACGCATCACGTCATGCCAGGCTTTGCTCGTTACACTCGACTCCCTTAGGTGGGTTGAGTCACGGACGTGATCTTCCTGTCTGGTTTTGCGCACCCTAGGGCTAGTGCAGTAGGGGAGATCTTCCCAGGCTATACTCGGCCTTGACTCAGGGTAGTTAGTGGTCTGTTTATTTCCCCTGAGTGGTGTGGGAGCTGCGCTTTGATGTTTATCCTGCTTGATTGGCCCTGTCTAGGAGTAATTTTGGACGGGCCAGTGTTGCCCAACCCCCACCCGTCTCAGTCTTAAGTATCTATGCTGCAATAGCCTATATGCCGGGGGTCTAGGGTCAGTCTGTCCTATCTCGTGTACTGTGTGATCTTAGGATAGGAGAATTTGAGAGCATGCCTATCTGGTGTACTGTGCGAAGGCTGATTTCGTTACCTCAGCTGACCCTCAATTGAGACCAGGTAGAGAGGTTCAGCATTTTCAATTACTTAGGGGCTATTACAGACAGAAGCCTCAACTTCACTGAAAACAAAGTACATTTGACACTTACCTGCTATGGAGACGGAGGCGCCTCAACGTAGTTCCCACAATCCTGCAGAGCTATTACACCTGCCACCTGTTACATCAAGCTGAGGAAGTCAGTCTCGGGTCTGCTGTCTGAGGGCAGCAGTGCTCAGGCCTTAAGAGGCTGTATGACACACAGGCAAGGAAAAAAGCAACACAAATAGCATCGGACTCCATTCACAATCAGTGTGGCTTCTTCCAGAGCCTGCCCTTTGGTCCAAGATACGCTAAGTACACCAACATTCATGACCAACTGAGGCAGGGGCAGCTTCATTCCCATTGCAAACTGGCTGCTCAATTATAATTTCCGATAGGTCCTTGGTCTAAAGTAAAAAATGTAACTAAGAAATTGTGAAATATAATACATTTTTCAGAAAACCAAAGGGTGTGCAACATGCCTCTTTGTAAGGAATAACAGACAGTGAGGTTGCTAAATCACATGGTTTCAAATATTTATATAAAATTGTCTAAGTCAGTGTTCCCCAAACTCGGCCCTCAGGACCCCAAAGGGTGCACGGCTAGTTTTTTTTTGCCCTAGCACTACACAGCTCATTCAAATAATTAAAGCTTGATGATTCGTTTATTATTTGAATCAGCTGTGTAGTGCTAGGGCAAAAACCAAAACATGCACCCCTTGGGGTCCCGAGGACCAATTTTGGGAAACACTGGTTGGTCTAAGTGCATTTTGGGAAAACCAAAGGGTGTGCAGTGTGTCCCTCCCATTTGAACAATACAAAGTTGGTTTGAGGTGCCTATGCGATCGAAGAGCTATGGATTTTAAAGTGATATACAGTGCCTTCAGAAAGTATTCACATCCTAAATTTAAAATTGTTTAAATTGAGATTCAAGCAGTGAATTTCAAACCGATTCAACCACAAGGACCAGGGAGGTTTTCAAATGCCTCGCAAAGAAGGACATCCATAAAAAAAAGCAGACATTGAACATCTCTTTGAGCATGGTGAAGTTATTCATTACACTGGGGATGGTATAGCAATACACCCAGTCACTACAAAGATACAGGTGTCCTTCCTAACTCAGTTGCCGGAGAGGAAGGAAACCGCTCAGGAATTTCACATCTATGGCAAGACTTGAAAAGGGCTGTCTAACAATGATCAACCAACTTGAAGAATTTTTAAAAGAATAATGTGCAAATATTGTACAATCCAGGTGTGTAAAGCTCTTAGAAAGTTACAGAGAGATTCACAGCTGTAATCAATGCCAAAAGGTGATAACATGTATTGACTCAGGAGTATCATTACTTATATAAATTAGATTTTTCTGTATTTCATTTAATATATTTTCAAAAATTGCTAAAAACATGTTTTCACTGTCATTATGGGGTAATGTGTGTAGATGGGCGAGATTTTTTTTTTTCCAACAATTTTGAATTACTGATGTCACAAAACATGGAATAAGTCAAGGGGTATGAATACTTTCTAAAGGCACTGAATATTTTTTTAAATATAGGAATCATTTGAGATCTTAAGGGTGTGCAACATGCCTCTATATAAGGAATACTACAACGTTGAAATGAGGTTGCTAAGTCACATTGAAGAGATATTGTCATTTTTAAGTTTCAATTATTTATATAAAATCATGAAAGCGCTTTTTGGGAAAACCAAAGGGTGAACAATGTATTTCCCTACATGTGAACATTCCAAAGTTGGGTTGAGGTGTCTAGGTCACATGGTCAAGGAGCTATTGAATGTTTATAAATATACATTTAAACAGATAATTTTTGGAGAGAACTAAAGGATCGATCAAATGTATTTATAAAGCCCTTTTTACATCAGCCGATGTCACAAAGTGCTGCACAGATACCCAGCCTAAAACCCCAAACAGCAAGCAAAGCAGATGTAGAAGCACATGCCTCTATAGATGTGCAACATGCCTCTATAGAAGGTATAATACAAAGGGTGAGTTCATAAATTCACTCAGGCTATGTACTCAGATTTCAGAGCACTCATCTGAGTGTGCCAGAGCGCAGAACTACTGATTCATTTACGAGCGCTCAACACCCGTTGAATATGGCAAAGTAAACTTCAGCAAAAAATAATAAATTGTTGCCAGCAGCACAGTTAGTCACCAACCCTCTGGATAACCAGCTCTGCTAGGGCAAGTAAAATGGTCAGAGTGAAGTGTTCTCTCCTTTATGTCTGGAAGTAGCTAGCAAGCTAGCTAACTTTAGCCATTTTGCTTGGGTGGTTGACTTCCGTTGGGAGGTCAGAACACTCAGATCAACCCTACTCCTCAGCCAGAGCATCCATTGCGCTCTAAAATCCCAGAGAGCAAAATGCTCTCAACTTTAGAATGGACAATCTGACAACACTCTGAATTTATGAATGCCTAGAGCGCACTCTAGCACTCCAGAGTGAATTTACTAACGCACCCAACGTTGAAATGAGATTACTAAGTCACGTGGTTAGAGATATTGAAATTTGAATATTGTGATCATGCACTTCGTTGATGGTCCCTAACTAGTTGCATTGACGGTGCCACAGGCTGCCTACACCTTTGCCGTGTGATTATTAAACTTCGGTCGGGGAATCGGGAAAGTAAGACCTGTGCAAAGTTACACACATTTTTTCCTTCACAAAGAGCCTAACCTGAAGTTCTGTCTGGCAAAGATACCAACTTGACCACGGTGAGAAACCTTGCCAGTGTGCACTGGACAGCGCCGGAACGTTCCTTCAACGATAGCCAGCCGAAAGAAATATCAATACCTAGTTAGTATTAGCCAAAAAAAACGGTGTTTTATCCGATTAGACAAGTTTACAACATAACCAACAAGCCATTTGGCAAATTACCACAAAACTAGCTAGCAAACACATTGGACATAAAATACTCACCAACTTTGTTGCCCTGTATGGACCCGGTCCGATCATTTTACCTTCCATTCTGGTCCAATAACACACACACACAAAAATTACACAGCTTTAATAAACGAGAGGTTCTACCAAATATTATTGCAGCCTATCGTTACTGCCGAAAACATAACATGCCATTGGGAAGCTACGCCTCGCTGACCAACTTTGAATCTGGAGCGTCACATCTGAGCAATGCGATTGGAGCAGAGACAAGAGAACCCGGTCACATGATACAATGTCCATATATGGACATATTGTAGCTATGCAATGCATTTGTAAAAAGGTAACAATTTAGGGACAAGTCAACTTGCCCGAGATAAGAGAACATTGTGTAGTCTAGTATTGTTCCCGATAAAAACGTAAAGATTAAAATTAACGTTCATAAACAAAATGACGTGGCCAATATATGTAGGTGAAAATAATTTATTTTAACATAAAAGCGGATTGTTCTTTAGAACAATATTGTAGCGACCTCGTCAAGCGGTTTGGACCTCCCGGCGTCATGGTGTTGGCTTGACAGTCGCGGGAGCCGGATTCTAGTCCCGGTCGGGGCCACCCACTCGAATTCGCTACAATATTGAGCGAGTAGCTTAAAAAAAATACACAGTATTTGTTATTGACTGCAGTAGTAAAATAATCGCTTTTGTTCTATTGTTTTGTTCTCATTCACCATGGGCACAAACAAAGGAAATGTCAATTTTTGGTCAGCTCCTTCAATAACACTAAAAGCCCAGACAACCTTCACATAGCCTGCTGTACATTTTACCTTGAAACGGCAACATAAAAAAGGCGAATGTATATACATTGTGAAAATTAAATTAACACAAAAGACATCAAGTACGATCCCTTGGCATACTATAAGCAATAAAGCATTTCAGGAAGTGCATTTTGCCTACTACAAACTGACTGTCATATGAAAAGACTAAAGCTCAAATCAGTGAAATGTAATGCCACTAATTCCAGGGCTTCATGCTCTTCCAGAGCAGCTCTAAGACCATTCATATGCTCTGTTTGGGCCAGACATTTCAAGCATCATCGCCTTGTTTAAAACAATACTCAAAAGCCTGTTACATTTGTAACAACTGAAAAAAAAAATGGTATGTGCAGTGGTCCCCAACTACATTTATGAACAAAAGTAATGTCCACATTACAGCACTAACTCAACCACCTATAGCCAAACAGAACATATAATTCTATTCAATAACAGTGATAAGACAAAAGTTGTAAGCAACCACACACAAACAACAAAAAAAACTGTTGGAACCAATTAAAACAGGGAATACGCTCTGAAATGGTGGAAGTGTAACAAAAAGGAGACTTGGATGTAAAACACAGCCCGGGAACTTGATAGTTGAGCTCGTCAACTAAAACCTGAGGCTGCATTGTTTACTTTTCCTTCTTGTGAAACCCATTGCCACGGTGACAGCCGTTTGCGACCCTGTTGGAATGGTGAACCCCATTGCCATGGTGACAGCCGTTTGAGACCCTGTTGGTTGTGCCATAGAAGATGCCGTTGGTTGCCGCCTTGGCGACCCCATTGGAATGGTGAACCCCATTGGCATGGTGAGTACAGTTGCCATTCTGGAGAGCTTTGCTGTTCTGCTCAACCTTGGGCAGCCTCTTTCCCTTTGTGTATGCATGGTACCAGAAGTTGAGGAAGAGAACCAGGAAGATCAGCCCATAGAGACCAACAATGTAGAGAAGAACCGGGAACTTGTAGGGGCAGTCCTTCATGAAGGCGAACTGGCCAATGTGGACAGTCACCATCACAAACTGAACCTAGGAGAAATAGGAAACATGATTAAGATATTATATGGCGACTAAACCACTACAATGCAGATGTACAGGTCTTAAAGGGGGCAGCATTGAGGAAACCATTTTAATTCAGGTAAAAATGTGGATGCTTCATCCAGCTTTGCTTCTTAAATTGTTTATCCTCAGTGCTTGAGCTCTCCACAGCAGAGTACTAGCACTTCAAATGTTCTACTGCTTGAGCTCCTGTTCCTCTTCTAGAATATTAGCTCATACATTAGCTCCTGCATTTGACTATAAAACAGTACCGGCACCCTAAATGAGTGCCGGCACCTATTTCAGTCTAAGTCATGCACTTGTCCTCAATACAATTAATGAACACGGCACACACTATACAAGTATTAGCATACCAACTGGATGGTGGTCATGTATTTCTTCCACCACAGGTACTTCTGATAGGCAGGCCCCATAGCACACACAGCATAGTAGGAGTACATGAGGACGTGGACACAACAGTTCAACATGGCATGGAAGGTTCCCATACCACCTGGTTAAAAAAAAAAAAACATTGTATGATTTAAAAAATGGCAACAGATGACATTGCATAATGTTGGGTCATTACCAACTAAAATTCACAAGTTCCATTTCAAGTCTCTTACTCTACCTGCTGAAAACTTGACTCCAAACCACCAAGTGAAGGGCATGATGGAGTGATGAAAGACATGAAGGAATGTCACCTGGCTGGTCTTTTTGCGGAGAACGAAGAAGATCTGAGAAAAAAATAACAATGTCTTTCATAAAGTTGTGTAGTAACAGCCGGTTTAATACATAAAAAAATTCTACTTGACTACAGTTGTACAACTAAACAGGATAGAATAGTACTTACTGTGTCCAACATTTCAATAAACTTTGAGAAGTAGTAGAGCCAGCAGGTCCATGCCATCTGAGGGGGCAACAGTCAAACATTAACCTCCGGGGGTAACAGTGAAACATTGCCACCGAATTCAGAGATACAGGAGTATTAATATTCAAAGAGTATTTTGATAGTGCAATGTGAAAGTAGCTTACCCGGACAGCCAGAGGATTGCTGGAGTAGTCAACAAGGTCACAACGGTAGGAGTAACCATTGGCCCAACCAGACATCAGATACTAACAAACAAGTTAAGGTTAGTCAAAATTCAAAACACCACGAGAGAAAAAAAAAAACCCAGACATCCCACTTTACAAAGCACCTAATGTAAAAGTCACACCTGTGTTATTGCAAGTAACCACCAGCAGATGGAAGCATAGTAGTAAAAATAAACCTATTATATTTCTCATGAGTGAAGACAACATGTGTAACAAACGGCAGAAATAGCAGACATTTTATTAAGGGTGACAACACTTATCCGTTCAACAGGGGTGGGTTTTTCTACTGTCTAACTATTGAAACAAGTGATGAAAGGGAGTTTTTCAAATAAATGATGATTGCCAAATCATTTAAGGTACGCGGGGCACGTGATCTCATAGTTATAAGCTCCACATTTAATTCTAAATGCCTACTGCTGGTAAAATCTATTTTTTTCTTCACTACAACACATATGTTTCTTTGCAGGACAAAAATGAGTACGTGACACGAGAATAATTATGAAAAGTAAAATAGTCCATTAATGCATTCTATCCATGCAGTCTTTCACAGGTTTCCCAAAGAATTAGATAGTTGGGAGGGCATACAGGCTGACGACAATTTATTAGCAGGTAGCCTAGTGGTTAGAGCGTTGGACTAGTAAGCGTTCTGCCCCTGAAAAGGGCAGTTAACCCACTGTTCCTAGGACGTCATTGAAAATAAGAATTTGTTCTAAACTGACTTGCCTAGTTAAATAAAGGTAAAATTAATGCAAAATTTGCCTAAATCGTAATGGAAACACTTCAACCACTACATTTTTACTCAACACTTGATTTTATGTGACGTCAATAAATCAAGCAGTTTTTAAAAGACAAGATAGTTAAAATGGAAATGCACCCTAGCAGGCAATTGTCACCCACCCACTTGGGAGCCAGGCCCAGCCAATAATGGGTTTTTCCCCACAAAAGGGCTTTATTACAGACAGAAATATTCCTCAGTTTCATCAGCTGTCAGGTCTCAGATGATCCCACAGGTGAAGAAGCCGGATGTGGAGGTCCTGGGCTGGCGTGATTGTCAGGCCAGTTGGAAGTACTGACAAATTTTCTAAAACGACTTCAGGCGGCTTATGAACATTAAATTCTCTGGCAACAGCTCTGGTAGACATTCCTGCAGTCAGCATGCCAATTGCATGCTGTGGCATTGTGTTGTGCGACAAAACTGCACATTTTAGAGCAGCCTTTCATCGTCTCCAGCACAAAGTGCACCTGTGTAATGATAATGCAATTTAATCAGCTTCTTGATATGTCACACCTGTCAGGTGGATGATTATCTTGGCAAAGGAGAAATGTTCACTAAGAGGGAAGTAAACAAATTTGTGCGTATTCAATTCGGGTTTCTTTTAGAGCTCCCGAATGGCGCAGCGGTCCAGGACACTGCATCTCAGTGTAAGAGGCGTTACTACAGTCCCTGGTTCGAATCCAGGCGGTATCCGGCTGTGATTGGGAGAGCCCATAGGGCGGCGCACAATTGGCCCAGCGTCAGCCGGGGTAGGCATTGTAAATAAGAATTTGTTGTTAACTGACTTGCCTAGTTAAATAAAGTTTAAATAAAAGTATTTAAAATTAAATTCAGCACATGACACCAACACTACCTGTTGCATTTATATTTTTGTTTAGTTTAGTTAATAGACCATTAAGAAAGAGCCAATAACAGTTCAGTTTCAAGCTCTATTCAGAATTCTAGAGAAATTGCTCTTTGCTAAGCTGTTTGCTTTAAATAGAAATAACAAATACATCACAGTAAGGTACTTAATTGTTACCCAGAAAATGATTTGGTTTTGAAATAAAAACAGCTGCATTGGACTTAAGTGTAAAGTTATGGTGGCCAGTCGATTTCTGAAGTGTACCCACCTCATAGATCATGTAGATGGAGAATCCCACTATGCTGAAATTGTAGACGATCATGGCATTTTTGAGGTCAAAGGGTTTGCGGTTCTCCATCAGCCGAGGGCCCAGCGTCGTGACAAAGTAGATGTAGGCGATTACGATGAGAGTCTGGGGCATCGGCGATGCCATTAAGGGCCAGTCCTCTGTCCTGGGATCTGAGTGGACAAAATAAAACGTTATTCCTGAGTGTAACGTGACAAGCCAGGGATCCTGTTCAAATACTTCAAGTAATCACTAATCTGACATAACAGGACAGGTGTAATGTAATAAGCCCTTGTGGACACCCATCCAATTGTGTTAGATCACCTCCAGGAAGGGCAGAAAATAGTAAAAAAAATTAAACTACATTTCCACAGTCTTGGGTATCTTTAATAAACACTAGACAGAAATTAAGACCTGAACTGATAATTGAATCAACTTTCTACATCAATAAATATTTGCTTAACGCCGTTCTGAAATTACAACAATTTATGTAGACTTACCAGCCAGTTTAAGCCATTCATCATAGAGCAAGACTACTCTGGAGGGCAGCAAGTCGAAAACCATTACTGTTCTTGTTGCACCTCCTATAAAAGAAATGGGCTACAATTCAGAACTGCAATCCCAAAAGTCAGAGCCCCATATCAGTTCACAGAATAGGATTTTACAGCAAAGTAACATGCACAATTGAAATACAATACAAGCTTTAAAGATGGAATCTGCAGTAGGGAAAACTGTGCCACTGTCCACCCCACAGCTGTTATTGTTTTGTTGACGAAGCGAGGTTTGGAGTGTCGCTCAACGACAAATAAAAAAAGGCAGTACAAATTGCTGTTCTATCGCACATCCAATAATGTCCGAGAGGGTGTTTGCATTCAAGCTTTTTAATTTTTTTCCCAGTAAAAAGTTAGATTACCCTTGCCTGTGGTAATTTGAGTGCATCAATTGCATAATAGCATCAGTGTACTGCTGTTTTGTTTTTTAAATTTAACCTAATTTTAACCAAGTCAGTTTTGAACAAATTCTTATTTACACTGACAATTGTGCCCCACCCTATGGGACTCAATCACGGCCAGAAGTGATGAAGCCTGGATTTGAACCAGGTACTGCAGTAACACCTCCTGCACTGAGATGCAGTGTCTTCAACCACTGACCCACTCGGGAGCCCAAAATACTTAAGTTAAATCTTTGAAACAATGTGGATGGGTCAAATTCCAACCCTAGACATTCTCCTATGGCCCTCGAACTCAACCAGCTCCACTGCGTTGTCATTGTTGCCCCTCTGATCAGTGACTGATTTAGATCTGGGACACCAGGTGGGTGCAATTAATTATCAAGTAGAACAGAAAGCCGTCAGGATTCGGACCTTGTAGGGTAAGCGTTGAATACCCCTGCCCTATGGTTTACCCAATTAGGCTAAAAGTCAAGTCAGTTGTATTGAGCTTTACAAGTGGGACAATAGATGTGATCATGTAAATGTGATCATAAAGAATAATAGCTACAAAGGTTATCCGTGAAGCATATACTGTTAATCAGCATTGCCATTACACACTCCAAATAACATTGAAGTTTACCTTTAAAATTACTCTACACATCCACCCAGACAACCAAAGAATACAATCTATGCCTGGGACAAACTCAGAATGCCCATAATGTTTACACAAGGTTGGTCCATCATCATAACCCAGCCTGGTCTCACAGCATTTTGTATTATTCTGTACGTATATCCATAACACTCCATTTAGTATGATATGTTACATTTGGTATGCTCACATAGATGTTACTTAAGGCACAAAGAAATGGAGGGTGGATGGTTGGGCATCAGTTGAGGCTGCTTAGGGGAGGACGGCTCATGTCTGGAATGGAGTCAATGGAATGGTATCAAATACATGGTTTCCATGTGGCTTTGCTCACGCCAGCCGGCCACAGAGCTAGAATTCGTACATAATGCAAAAGGCACTAGGGGGGTGTGGTATATGGGCAATATACCACAGCTAAGGGCTGTTCTTAAGCACAACGCAATGCGGTGTGCCTGGATACAGACATTAGCCGTGGTATATTGGCCAAACACCACAAATTTCAAGGTGCCTTATAGCTATTATATACTGGTTACCAACGTAACTAAAAATAAAAAATAATTTGTCATACACGTGATATATGGTCTGCTATACCATGGCTTTTAGCCTATCAGCACGCAAACCACCCAGTTTATAATTAGTAACATATCATACAAAATGGATGACTGACATCCACAAATTATAACATACCATATATAACGTATAACGTAACATACGAAACGTAACATATCTTCCTAAATAAGGTTTCTCAGATTTACGTACAGAATAATACGAAATGCTCTGAGACCAGGTTGCATAACCACCACAATGCAATACTCCAGTCTGGGAATGTCTTTGTTTAAAGAGGGTTCTCCAATACAAGCAGGTTGTTTACTAAGAACACGAAATACCACGCCGTCGGGGCAAATCTCAGAACCACACCGGCTCTCCATTATTAGGCTAATCAAAATATATACGTTTGGATTAATTACTTCGAATGTCAAAAAGTTAGTGTAAAACACAAAAGTTTTTCTGGAGAAGTGGAAGAATTAAGGTTAAATGAGTCTAGTATTTCAGTAGCCTAAACTTTAACGCGCAGGTCGCCTAGTAGAGTTGGGCCAGTAACTGAAAGGTTGCTAGATAGAATCCCCGAGTTGACAAGTTAAAAAACGGTCGTTCTGCCCCTGAACAAGGCAGTTAAGCCACTGTTCCTAGGCAGTCATTTAATAAGAATTTGTTCTTAACTTACTTGCCTAGTTAAAATAAATATTTAGGCCTACCTCATTGTAGTGGAACTTTAAAAAGTTAAGAAATTAAAAGTGAATCGCCTAAAATGAGGCAAAACTGGTAAAACTCAACGATGAAGAGAAATGAGTGAGACCCAATAACCTGTTTGACGACGATGGCGTTTCCCCTTTCCTCTTGTACCTGGTACACACCTGTGGCTGCCCGGCCTGGCTCGAATGACTCGCCTGTTGGTGATGCACGGTACTTATCCACCCGCTGCAGATGTCTCCTCCCATATGTTGGCAGAACATGGCTCCGGACGAAACTTCTCCAACAATGCCCGAAACTATGCCACTTCGCTGATTGGTGCTTTCTGTTTTGACGAAGTTCCAAGACAATCCCATAGTGAGCAATTGAGAATTAATTCAACATGATATGCAGTGTGTAAATACAAAACATTTTGTCACATGCACAAAATACAAACAGGTGTAGACTTTCCAGTAAAATGCTTACTTACGATCTATTTTCTAACAATCGTACATAGTAAAACAAAATAACGATGCTATATACAGGAATAGCGGTACTACTTTACCGACTTTATTGTCCTCATGGGGAAAATGTTGTTGCAGTGTCATGTACACGTTTAAATACAAAACAAATTGACAATACAACTTTCATAACAGTTACATACCAATAAAAAGAGACTAGCCTGCTGGCCTTACTGGGTGGATAGGAACATTAGCCTGCTGGCCCTACTGAGTCGATAGGAACATCAGCCTGCTGGCCTTACTGGGTGGATAGGAACATCAGCCTGCTGGCCCTACTGAGTCGATAGGAACATTAGCCTGCTGGCCATACTGAGTCGATAGGAACATTAGCCTGCCTGCCATACTGAGTTGATAGGAACATTAGCCCGAGCTATTTAGGAGGGATATCACACCTGGCACAAATGGTCTAATTCGTTTTTTCCTGCCGATGGGTGCCCTATACCTGCGCCCAGAAGGGAGTAGTTCAAATTCCGGGTACAGGGGGTTGCTTGGGTCTAAAATGATTTTGTGAGCCTTGCGGAGGGCCCTGACCTTAAAGATCTCATCCAGGCCTGTCTGTTTGACTCCAAGTACCTTGCTTGCTGTGGTGATAATCCTTCTCAGCATATTTCTCTGACTGACAGTGGCATTGACAAACCAACAAACAATACAAAAAGGTAAAATACTCTCAATGAAAGATTTGTAAAACAGAGTCAGTATAGTACAATTAACATTAAAAGATCCCAGCTTTTTGAGAAAGTACAGTCTCTTTTTGTAGATCAGGTCTGTACATTTACTCCACTGAAGCTTATTGTCCAAGAGGACACCCAGATATTTGTATTCCTCTACAATCTATGGAGTCAATGTGCACGGGTACGAGGTAGTTGAGATAATTGAGGGATTACGTAGATCTAGGTATGGGTAAAAGGTAACAATCAGGATACATAATAAACACTGTGTGTGGGGGTAGAGTTGTAAACAGAAGGTCTTTAGGGACATCAAAATTATTAGGAAGATATAAGCATCAACAATATCAATGCATCATCAATAGCCTGTCATTTGACTTAGAAAATGATTTACACAATGATTTATTTTACCATCATCCTCAATTTATTTAGAGAACGATCCTGTAAGTTAGCGTATCAGCATCATCGATGTCAATATGATAACCAAATAGCGATAGATAAAAAAAAAGAAATATTTAACCAGGTAGCCTACGCAAGTCAGTTAAGAACAAATTCTTATTTACAATGACGGCCTAGGAACAGTGGGTTAACTGCCTTGTTCAGGGGTAGAACAACAGATTTTTACCTTGTCAGCTCAGGGATTCGATCCAGCATGTTCAGTTACTGGCCCAACGCTCTAACCACTAGGCTACCTGCTGCCCCAATAAACACAATAGCTCCATGCATAACTACTTCAAAATGAAGTAAATAAAGAAAAAAATACTATTCTGTGAATCGGTAGTTATCAAGTCATAGTTTTTTATTCTCTGTAGTAAGGGAATCCAGTTCTTTACATTAAGTAGGCTAAAGGTTCAATACCATGCTTTGCACAAATACTAAAATAACAAGTACATGTTTGGGGGAATGTTGTCGAACTTGAGCTGTAAAGTTGTTGCAGGAATGTCAAACAAAGATCTCATAGTAGCCTAAACTAATACTTCAAAACATACTTAGAGCAAAATTGAGAAGGGATACATGCATTCTATGCAGCACAATGCCCTCAATGCTGTAGGACATTTCACTCCAAAACCAAAGTTTGTCAGATGTTTTCAGGGAGTACACATACACAATCATTCATGGAAGTACACACAGTCAAATGTAAAATAACACACGGCATATAGAGAGAAGACATTCAATCACGTGTAATTTACTTCCAAAGTATCAAGTCCTAACACAGACTGGGGTAATGCATACATACTGTACAGTCAACCTCATGAGAAAGTCAACCTCATTATGAGAAATTAAGGGAATGTTAAGAAAATGTAGACCAAATATACATACACCGATTATATTTTTTTAACCATAATTATACTAAAACGAATTCATCATTTATGTTTCAATATACCTTGAATCAGAAACATTCACAATGGAAATAAACAACAGTATCCTCATAGCAAAGTTATGCATGTTTAGTGTGTCAAGCAGAGGAATAGTAACAAGTAACCTGACAGGTATCTTATCTCACAACTCGTGCACAACTTCCTTCTTCATTCTTTACCTCAGACTGCATCATTCCTCGGTTCACGTCTGGGAGTGTCAACATTACAACAAAGAATTGCATAAGGCATTAGCCAAGTAACCAGCAACTATCAATCATTGTCAAAATATTTTCTTACTGTTCGATCTTAATTGCTAGACTTAAAAAGTACCACAAAGTGTCCTAAGCTATAATCATATTTTAAAGACGCACTGAAACACCCCCGGCTATTTAAAAAAAAAAGTTTTTCTGTTGGAAAAACAATATCCCAAGTATAAATGCAGTAATGTTGTCATAGGCCTCCCCCCTCCCCCTTGCTTGAGGAAAAATAGAGGACAAAAGAGGTAAGGCCCACCCCCCTTCTTGTTCCATGTCATACCTGGACCACCTATTGAGATGTGCCTTTTTTTGTTAAGTAAATCAGGTGATAAATGACATGAAAAGGAGACTGGAATGCGTCTTTAAAGGGAATGTTAAGTCAAAAGTATCTGAATAGTAATATGGGCATCAAATCAAATTTTATTGGTAACATACACGTGTTTAGCAGATGTTATTGCAGGTGTGGCGAAATGCATGGAACAGTTTCAGTGGCATATTTGGCTCAGTGGCAACTAGGGTAGATGGCAGTGCCACACCCTAGTACTCAACTCTCACCTAACAAGCTCTTCTGGGTTACACTGACAACCAGGCAGTGTGATGGGGAGCTACTAGTCCTGATGGGGAGCTACTAACTGTATGTCAATTCATAACATACCTATGACATCTATCATGTCCTAAACAACACCATGCCCACTTCCTGGACAGTCGGCAATGATCTCATTTGTATGAAGTCATCTCTGCTTGTGTTGAATGGCGTTTATTATTGGTAACAAATAAAAACGGACAATGTGAAATGGAATGTTCTCACTAAAGCCACTAGATCAAAATATAAAACACAAAACTTATCTAAAGCACAATATGCTGAACAATTCTCAACAGACACCACAATATTGTAGTTTGACATGAATACTTAGTATCTCATATACTGTATCTATGTGTTACAAGGTTTACACAAAAACATGTTTAACTTTCATACATTTTTGGGGGACGGGGGGGGATGTATGTCATGAATTCAGATTCTATTCTGAGGTTTGGTCAGTCAGGTGACCTCTAGCTCCTTGTTGCTAGGAAGTCCGTCTCCAGGGTGACAAAGGCCTTTCAGCGCTGTGGTCTGGTCACTGCTCAAAGGCCTTTCTCTGACTTAGACATGTCTTGCCAGTGGGAGTCCAAGATAGAGGCACTTGGAGATATTCTCACTCACACACACACACTCTCCCTGGTCACATTTTGTTATATTGTCCTTGTTCACCATAACACTTTCAGTGATTCATTCACAGATTAGACGAAGTACGATGACTAACAATTCCAGTTCTGCTGTATTAGCTTGCTCGGGAAGTTGTTGTAGCAGCGCTGTTACTCCAGGGTTCTCTTTCAAAACACAGGGACAAACATAACATGTCACTGAAGATCCAGTACCATTCCTATCATCTCTTTTCTAAAACAAACGTTGACTGTTCTTTTTTTACAGATATAAATTGTGTCAAACTGTTCTTGTTCATATCAGTTATTTTATTAAAGATTGTGTTGGCCTCTTTGCCTTCGTCAGAGGTTCTTTCCTCTGACGAAGGCCAAGAGGCTGACAAGCTTTGAGAAAATAAGTGATACGAGCAAGAGCAGTGTGCAGGTTTCTCTTCTTTGAAGTCATCACATTATTCCTACTCACCTGCAATGAGAACTCAGATGAAGGGGTACACCAGGGTTTGATTCCAGAGCCACTATTGTTTACGCTGTATATACACAATTTGAAATACTGTGAAAAAATGTTTATGCTGATGATACTGTATTGTACTCTGTAAACCAAGCCTTTTCACATTTGATGTCTGATTTCCAAGCGCTACAGAAGTCACTCTTGAACCTTAAGTTCGTACTTAATGTAACAACAAAAAAATCCATGCTATTATCTAGGTCCCATAAATTACTTACTGTTTGGGGTTTAGGTTGGGTTTCTGTATAGCACTTTATGTCATCTGCTGGTGTAAAAAGAGCTTTATAAATACATTTGATTGACATTACTAGCCTGAACAGAACACACATTGAACGAGTTCCCTCTTATGAATATTTTGGTATCTGGCTAGATAATAAGTTGGCATTTTAAAAACACATGTTACTGAGCTGGTAAAGAAGTTGAAGATCAAAATTGTATTATTTTACAGAAATAGAGTATGTCCGTCTTTTGATAATAGAAAGGAAGGTGTCCAGGCCACTTTTATGTCTGTTTTAGATTAGAGGGATATAATCTCCAGCAGCGTCCACACTTAGACCACTAGATGCTGTTTTCCATTGTGCCCTTAGATTCATTAAATCAAATCAAAGGTTATTTGTCACGTGCGCCGAATACAACAGGTGTAGACCTTACAGTGAAATGCTTACTTACAGGCTCAAACCAACAGTGCAAAAAATTATAAAAAAGGTATTAGGTGAACAATAGGTAGGTAAAGAAATAAAAACAGCAGTATATACAGTAGCGAGGCTATATACAGTAGCGAGGCTGTAAAAGTAGCGAGGCTATAAAAGTAGCGAGGCTACATACAGACACCGGTTAGTCAGGCTGATTGAGGTAGTATATGTACATGTAGTTATGGTTAAAGTGACTATGCATATATGATGAACAGAGAGTAGCAGTAGCGTAAAAAAGGGGGTGGTGGGTGGTGGGACACAATGCAGATAGATAGCCCAGTTAGCCCATGTGCGGGAGCACTGGTTGGTCGGTCCAATTGAGGTAGTATGTACATGAAAGTATAGTTAAAGTGACTATGCATATATGATGAACAGAAAGTGTTACTGTTTACTGGTGATTATTTTAGAACCCACCCATGTCTATTATAGCAAAAGGTGGGATGGTCCTGTCTGTAGAGCAGCATTCCCTTCTGTTTATTTACAAAGCGCTCCTGCAGAAATTTCCGATGTATCTGACAACACTGGTCAAGGTCACAACAATAGAATACAGTACAAGAGCACAAGATTGGATAGTGCTAGAGGTTCCAAGGGTGATGTCGGATTTAGGGAGAGACTCCTTTTAGTTTATGCTCCACAGATGTGGAATATGTTGCAAAGGAGGCTCAGGCTTGAATGCCTGGTTCCCTTTAGGCAATTTACAGCATTAGTGGGGGATGCTCAAAGTAAAGATTGTGGTGATTTTTTTAATTTCACCTTTATTTAACCAGGTAAGCTAGTTGAGAACAGGTTCTCATTTACAACTCCGACCTGGCCAAGATAAAGCAAAGCAGTGCGACACAAACAACAACACAGAGTTACACATGGAATAAACAAGTGTACAGTGAATAACACAATCGAAGCAAAAAAAAGTCTATATACAGTGTGTGCATATGGCGTGAGGAGGTAAGGCAATAAATAGGCCATAGTAGCGAAGTAATTACAATTTAGCAGATTAACACTGGAGTGATAGATGAGCACATGATGATGTGCAAGTAGAAGTACTGGTGTGCAAAAGAGCAGAAAAGTAGATAAACACAATATGGAGATGAGGTAGGTAGATTGGAGGGCTATTTACAGGTGGGCTATGTACATCTGCAGCGATCGGTTAGCTGCTCAGATAGCTGATGTTTAAAGTTAGTGAGGGAAATATAAATCTCCAGCTTCAGCGATTTTTGCAATTCGTTCCAGTCATTGGCAGCAGAGAACTGGAAGGAAAGGCGGCCAAAGGAGGGGTTGGCTTTGGGGATGACCAGTGCGATATACCTGCTGGAGCGCGTGCTACGTGTGGGTGTTGTTATCGTGATCAGTGAGCTGAGATAAGGCGGAGCTTTACCTAGCATAGACTTATAGATGACCTGGAGCCAGTGGGTCTGGCGACGAATATGTAGCGAGGGCCAGCCGACTAGAGCATACAGGTCGCAGTGGTGGGTGGTATAAGGGGCTTTGGTGACATTTGACGATCATGTTTTGTAATTTAGTATTATATTGATGTTTGTGTTTGTATTGCGCAGGGCTCATTTGAAAAAGAGAATTGGTCTCAATATGAACACTAATAAACATAAATAATTTCCCCTCTACTGTTAACAGCATATGATCACTATAACTTTACATTTGAGCTGAGCTTTGATGCATGTAATGGGTTTGACAGTTTCCCATTCCCTTCACTTTCTCTGTCTTATTTCCTTTGTCCTGTTGTCTGTGTATGGTGTCTTGAATCTGAATGCCTGTTATTTTCTCATCCACTCATGACACAGGTGGCACATCATGTTTGTTGTTTTCTGAGAAAGAAAATGTGTGATAGGTGGCATGAAATATATTGGGGTAATAATCAGATGACAAAAGAGACCACTGTATAACATTCAGGAAACAGTGGACTGTTCCTTATATGCTTTCATCAATCAACTAAATATGGTTTAAAAATACAGTTAAGACCATATCAGTTTAAGACGTTTCATCCTGACCCTATATAACCTGTACTTATATTATGTACTACTTATATTGACCAGCAGGGGTCCCCAATCACACGTTTGCGAAATTGACAAAGATTTTTTATAACTAACCCAAGACAGACCAGAGCCTGTCGTTTCCAATGAGAACAAATGAACAAAATGGGCAGAACAAGCAAGGAGGTGGGCAGAGCCAAGCACGAGCTAGTGAAATCCTATTGGCGCGATCTAGTATTTATTTGCCTACTCTGTAGTGCGCGTGTGCAATAACTCAATTCGCCCACGCACTCTAAACAAAGCCATAACAAAACAACAAAAAATTGCAACGGGTAGAGTCTACAAAACGCAGTCCACTCTGTTAGATTCTAGTTTTGGAAACAGAAAACTGTATGGAGATGTTTCATCGACGCGAAAATTAGCAGAACGTCGGCCAAAATCAATCTTGCGCCATCTTCTCCCACTGCCGGCTAATGAGCTTCCTCTCATCACCATATTTGGCAGTGAGTGGTAACGCCAACCGGATGCTTCACATTTATACATCCAGTGAAATATCTGGCTCATGGTTCTAGCTGTGGTTGAGATATTTACCGCGGAAAAATATTTTAAGAAAAAAAAAAGACACGCAGTAGAAACGGGATAGCTTGGAGAACGATATTATAAAATGTCTGCGTCAAAGACATCTTGGCTTTTGGGGACCTTGTTAATATCAATACTTTGTTTTGTTTCTTGGAAACATTCTATAATCGGTACGTTTTTGTTTTTACTCTTGCAAGTGTTGGTTAAGCTATGTGCAAGGAGCCCATTGGCTAGTTTTGCAACAAGGGGGAGAGGGATTCAAATATTTGTTTGGGGATAAGTAGCTAGTTGAATTGTCATGGTGTTTGTCCTTTTATTGTGACATTACTGTCAACGTTTGTACACACACAATACTGAACTGTCATAAGTTGATTACTAATATCCACTATTCATTTGAGAAGGTGACATCGTGCGAGTGTACATTATCTATGCAAGTGATCAATTGCTCATATGTCTATGAATCTCCGTTTTAGATGTGAGAGGTGCCTTTCTATTGGTGGGGCGAGGTCTGTTGCTGTTGTGCCTGTCTACCTTGATGGTGTCATGTTTTTATCCACGCCTGAGGTCTTTGTTCTCCTCAAACACCCGACCAACATCTGAATGTAGGTGACGGTCTATCAAACAGGCAATCCTCATATTGCTCATTCAAATCATGCATTCCACTTTGTATTACAGTAGTCGCCAACCCTACATTTAGGCCTTTGTTACAGCAGAGCTAGCATTCCAAAACCATACAGAGCTTTTAGCGGGTAGGTTCACCCACAGTTCCCTGCATGTGAACTACAATTCCGACGCCGTGTTAATGTTTAGAAACGTCAAACCAGTTTTTCGAAACATGCTGATATGCCCCTTATCTTTCATTTCAGCAATAAATACTTTAAAAAAAAAAGTTACTGTAGCAGTTCTGCACAGAACCACAGAATGTGTGCTCCAGTTGTCGAACTACACTTCCTCCCAAGTTACATACAGGTGTTTGAAGCACGCTAGATAGCCAATTAATTCAGGTGGCCTTCGGTCTGTCTTCCACAAACAAGCGATGAGACATGTTCGTATGGGAACCCTATAAAGGTGTGTAGGAATATTTTATTTTAACCTTTTTACGTTCCTTATGTTTCCAAAACCGTACCGCAAGCGATTGCTTTTAACGTCCAGAACGAGCGTTGGAGATGATAATTAACAACCCCCCCAATAAATATCCTACTGTCAATAGGCGCTAAAGCAGTTAGTGTCTATGAATGGGTTACAGCAGCGCCAGGTCACCAACACACCTGATTTAACTAATCTAGGTCATTAGTTGATTAGCCCAATCAGGTGTTTCAGTACTGGCCTGGAATAAACCCCTGCACATACAACACAGGTCTTGGAGACAAAGTATCAGAGATACTGGATATAATGATGAGATGCTTGTCTCTGCCCTAAAATTGGGATTTGTTGTCCACAGAGCAGGACAGGGGATTGTCAAGCTCCCACCTATTTGTCTTTGGATACATCTTGTAATTTGAATACTTTTCTAAATAGTCAATGAGGTGTGTTGACATCAACCACCTGTATTCAATGGAAAGGGATGTACTACGCTAGCACTTTTACACTTTAGTCATTTAGCAGACACTCTTATCCAGAAAGACTTACAGGAGCAATTAGAGTTAGGTGCCTTCCTCAAGGGCACATCAATACCTAGTCTGCTTGGGGATTCAAACCAGCGACCTTTTCGGTTTCTGTCCCAATGCCCATAACTGCTAGGCTACTTGCCTCATATTTTTAAAAAAAAAGTTAGATTTTTATTTTACCTTTATTTAACTAGGCAAGTCAGTTTAGAACAAATTCTTATTTTCAATGACAGCCTAGGAACAGTGAGTTAACTGCCTTGTTCAGGGGCAGAATGACAGATTTTATCTTGTCAGCTTGGAGATTTGATCTTGCAACCTTCCAACGCTCTAACCACTAGGCTACCTGTCGCAATTCATTTTTATATGCATAGACGTCTCAAATTTGAACCAGGACAGATCAGATGTAGTTTTTTTCTCAAAGTTGCCGGGATGTCACGTGCATCACAGTACACTCATAACAACCTCAGCATTACCAAACTTCTATTAGATCAAATAAGCCCCACATATCAAAATAGCAATTCATTTTATCTTTACTAAATTCAACACTCTCATTGCCCCCCATACAAAACCTCCTCACTTGCTTAATAATTAATGATCTGCTTAACGTGGACAGATTTTGGTCGGAGTAAATCCTCTCGCTTCAGAGGGACTAGCTTGAATGCCTGTTTTCATTTTCCGTTGCTTCTTTTACTGCGTGTGCACTAATGAATAGGATACAGTTCTCCCATTTGCTTCTACTGAACACAGCCCAGACTCACTGACCCACTGTTTTTCAACTTCTGATACCAGGCCAACGATTTATTCTGAAAATTGTGAACCAGTTGATGGTTGAATGAAACTATGCACTTCTTCCAGATTCTGAAGATGAGGAGGCAAAACAAAGACAAAAGCAGGCAAGGGAGGAGCTGCAGGAGAAACACAGTGAGAAGGTAATACTAAACAGCTCTGCTCTTTTTTTAACAGAGTAGGCTAATACTTTCCTGTTTGTGTTTCCCTTTCAGGCCTTCTCTTATCAGGAGTCAGTGCTGAGGCCTCGTCAGGAGTCTTCTATGAGGAAGAAAGAAGAACGATTCTACCGCATGACGGGAGAGGCCTGGAAGCTGACTGACGGAGAACAACTTGGGGTGAGAATAACTTCAACTACCAGATACCACCCAAGGAATTGTATAAAACAAACCACATATAAACATAGTGGCTGGGTGACTGGATTCTCTGAACACATCGTCCTGATAGCTAAACAACCGTACCTTTTGCGCGTGTGCTACTTTATGAGCTACGAAATAAGTTGTATTTACAGTTAAAACGTAGATTGTTTTGCCCCAGTGCAATATGTAGACAAGGCTAGGCTACATGTTACACATTGTCATGTAGGCGAAATGCGTTTGGTTTTCACGCCACAATTAGAATAAAAAAAACTGATCTATTTCAATGGGCCAGGTAAATCTACAAATTAATGAATAAAACATGATAATAATTGATATTGTACTCATTTTCAAATTAGCTTGGACAATGAACAGCGTGCTTAGCCCATGGAATGCAGTATTTGCTTTCTTCCACTGGGGAGAACAATTGTACACACCTCTTACATTTTTAGGCCTTTTGATA
This sequence comes from Brachymystax lenok tsinlingensis, assembly GCA_030435695.1. Taxonomy (NCBI): domain Eukaryota; kingdom Metazoa; phylum Chordata; class Actinopteri; order Salmoniformes; family Salmonidae; genus Brachymystax; species Brachymystax lenok. The sequence goes on from CM059815.1 coordinate 37,268,773, forward strand.
GACTTCTATGGACAAGATCCTCAGTGAGGTGTGCCAACTGTAAATGTGTTATTTGTGTGGCTACAGGAAGGAGATTCGTTAGGGCAGAGCGCCCAGCAGGATGTTGATGGGACACCCAATCAGGAGGCAGTAAGGAGGAGGAAACTGCCAGAGAGTGCCACCAGACTCCACCCAAAACCTGAGGCCACTCCCAAAAAAAGGGTGAGTCTGAGTGCCTCTATTCAGGAAAGGATATCATTAACAATTTAAATCTGAGGACCTGAAAATGGTTTTATTCCATGGTTAGTGCTATTCAGAATCATTGTGACGTCCCTATCCTAAACCATAACCATTTTAAATGTCAACTTCAATGAGGTAAAATCAGAGTTGAGACATCCCAAGGATTCCAGATAGCACCAACCTTTATTCCATGTCAGGTTAGTCCCGCTTGCGGGTCCCTCTATAGTTTATTATTTCACTAAAGCAGAGGGAGTCATTGTTTTGTGTTTAGGCAGGGATTCAATCTGATCATGCTTTGTCGGCTATACACCTTTTTTTTTTTAAAGATGTTCAGAGACCGCACAGTAGGAAAGGGGGATACCTAGTTAGTTGTACAACTGAATGCCTTCAAGTGAGAGGTGTCGGGGGCTGCCTTAATCGACATCCACGTCTTTGGTGCCCGGGGAACAGTGGGTTAACTGCCTTGTTCAGGGGCAGAATGACACATTTTTACATTGTCAGCTTGGGGATTCGATCCAGCAACCTTTCGGTAACGCTGCCTATGTCGGCTCAATCGGAAATTACCTTTTGAAATAGCGCATAGTCAACAAAGCACGATGGGAATGAGTCCAGGCCTAAAACCTCAATGGTTTGTGCTCTTCTGGATTGAAAAGGTGGTCGTTTTACCAGAGGAGCCAGCAGAGGATGCTGAAGGGGTATGTATTATAATATTGACACTTTTGTCCCATGTAGTGTTGCCCTATGAAATTTACACTATGAAATTTGACACATTTACACTCTAATCAATTAATGATTGGCAAAAGGTGGTCAGTGTGAGTACGGCAAAGTTTCATTGCTGCAGGAAAGTTTTTGACCTTCCTTTGATAGGTTGTACGGGTGGCTTTGAGATGCCCAAGTGGAAGAACAATTCACAGAAGATTCCTGAAATCCGACAGCTCCTCGGTGAGAAAGGGAGTCGTCCCCCCCCCCTTATGTATTCATCTCAAATACTCATTTTATAACATGGCCTCATAACTATTGAATACCAAGTGGAATAGGATTAAGTCAATAAGATATTTAAAATGTTTTATAAAATTATATTAAACATGCTAAGTCTAAAATAGTTAACATCCCAAAAGATGCTCACCAAGATTGTACTGTTGTGACTTAAACCCTTGTTTTGTAGGTTCTTTTGGACTGGTTGCTGAAAACAGGATATGACCCTACAGTCTACACATTATGCACCACCTACCCCAGACAACCCTTGGTCACTGGGAAAGACATAAGCATGGGGGATGCAGGCATTTTAACACATACTGTATTACATGTGCAAGAGAAAGATCCCTCCACAACCTGAGGAAAAAGCATCAGTTCCATGCAGTTTGAAAATAAAAATCTGGGCAACCGGTTGCTGGATCACGTAAGGCGTCAGAACAGCCAATCCTTGACAACTCTTTCAGACAAGGGAACAAAGCTATAAAATAAGTCCATATTGCATGCATTTTCTTAATGTCAGAACCAAGTCTACTCCTTTCATGCTCAAACAGTTGTATGAATTACTGTTTCTGAAGGTTTATTAAAACATTGCTACACAAACGAGTGGACAATGTTGAGTTCTGGTAAGGTTAAAAATTGTTGGGTTGTAATTTGAAATACATGCTACACCAGATGTGTATGGTTATGTAGGTGGAATTTATATGGTGAGGTCAAGAGCCAGGGGCTTGGAATGTTACTAAGGGAAAAGGCAATCACATGGTTGTGGTCACTGAGGGTGGATAGCTGTGGATTAGTGTGGAATGGGAGCAGGTCACATGAAGGGAGAAGGAACAGTATTACCCACATCACAACTTCCTGCCTAGCAACAAAGATGTTTTGAGAGAACGAGACTCCGCCTAAAGGGGGGTAGAAATACGTGTGCTGGTGGAAATATGTATTTTCAGCCATTGGGTGAATAACAAAATAATGATTAGACTTGATTGAAAATATCAAGAGTCAGATTGTTTAGGATTAATAGTACTTTAGTTCAAATACATCAAAGAGGCAAATCACTGACAAATATACAGAGGGCAGTAAATGCAAACGAGTAGGAGAAAGCAGGTAGGTCTATTGACATGAAAGCATACAATCCCAAAGAGGAAGTGGCATCTCCCTCAATTTTAAGCATCCATTCCCAAATAGTGTGGTGAAGGCTAGGGATGTAAGCGTGTGCATTTGTATAAAATACTGTAAATAATTCACATGCCCGGCATTGCCAACGGAAATGTATATTTGTCCAGTGATCTTTGGGTGGGGAAAGGAAGAGTTGTCACATTTGTTTGCGTAATGTACAGTCCATGAAAAAAAAGAGGAACATTACGATCAATAGTATAGAGCAGGCAATTGCACTAAAGGCTAAAACAGGACACTGTGTTGCAGTACTGAGACACAGGGCAATGTGTATTATTGTAATGTGTACTAAATGCTTATATGGCACATTTTGGTCCATGTTAGTGCTTTAATGTTGGTAACAGGTCATATGCACACAGGTTTTGGGGGGGGGTTGTCATTTGCTGTAGAGGCATTTATAAGAAGTAGTCAGGGGTACGGCGGGTGACGTGGGGCTCTCCGCGTCGAGGTGCAGGGTCGAACTGAAGGCTGGAGGAGGACAGGAAATGCAACATTAGGATGACGCCAATTGGGACCATTTACAGAACTGTCATTTTTAGACTAAAAACTCATGTGGTCAATGGAACATAACTCAATTTATGCCAGTTGTAAAGCAAAGTTTTTGGTGCTGAATATAGAAGTTCCAATTAGGGACAATGAGCATTACTTTGAAGTACACTACACTGAAAAAGCACCTGCAGCAACAGCTACTGCATTCTGTGTTCTCAGTAACACTCAATTTGAGTTCCTCTGGTCTTAGAGACTCCAGATAACCTCACTTACAAAGAGTATTTAAGAGTGTCGTCCAGTTCCATGATGGCAGCTTGGTTGCCACAGCGATAGCAGTAGTTTGGCGCACTGAAGATGGTGACAACGTTTCGGTCATGACACCAGTTGTAGCCCTGGAAAATGACAACCCGCACGTTAGTACATACAAACCATTTAGTTGAAATTATCAATTTAAAAGTAAACTGAACCTCAAGTCACTTATTCTAATCATTAGTCAAAACTCTTACAAGAAGTTAAATTCAGACAGTTACACAGCTTAATTTCCAACTATACTCTCATCCTGGGATTCTTATGCAGAGTGACTGAGACAAATTAACTCCCAGGCTGCACCCTATTACCTGCATAGTGCAATAACATTTTACTAGTGCACTTTATGGGGAAGAGGGCGCCATTTTGGACGCAGACCTAGTCTCGAAGCACAGGCTGCCAGCTCCCCCCTTAACATTTATTTTTTACACTACCAAATCTCTATTTTTGATGTTAATGGCATGTTATAGAAGGGTCCAGGCACCTTGTTTGTGAATTCACTTTTGCGGGTGGGGTGGAGGGGGGGTAATATGGGGGCAGTGAAAAACATGAACCAAGGCTCCAAAACCACCTAAATACTGTAGGTCCTTTTGGAAGCTCTCAGTATAGTGATGCAGCTCTAATTGTTTTACACATGAAAGTGTCATTCCGAACTTGCCGCAACGTTATATTCCATTTTGTTGCGACTCGAGCAATACCTATCCGTCCATTCTAGAGGTAATTGCCAAAATAAAGGAAACACGAGTAAATGAGGGATAAGTATTTAGAAAACATAGGATGCTTCCACACAGGAAGTTCCAGGCAGTTCGTGGTGGCTGCTACAGGCAGTTACCTGTAGCAGCTGACTACATGGAGAATGGAACAGCTGGATAGGGGAAACGGCTTGGGTCGCACAAAAGGGGACACAGGGTTGGGCTAAAGTTAATGACAATTTCATGTGTACAACATTAATGACCTGCATCACTATACTGAGAGCTTTGCCGTTTCTAAAAGAACGTATTTGGGTGGTTTTGGCGCCTTTGTTCATGTATTTTTCGGGGCCCCCACACTACACAACAAGGATGAGTAAGTGATTTGCTGTTTGGGGGCATTTAAAAAATAAAAAATAAAGTAATCACTGAACCCTTTCATAACATGCAATTTACATCAAAAATAGAGATTTGGTTGTAAAATAATTACTTATTTTAAGCTGGAAGTGGGTAAAACTATAAATAAAAACGCTGTACACAAAGCTCTTGAATTATTGATTCCGGTTCAACTCTAGCACAGCAGCTTCGAGCTGAATCGTCTACGGAAACATGGAGACTACCTCGGCTCTATCCTGACAGTCTTATCTGACCTTTAGGTTCCATGAACAAAATGGAAGTACCACAACATTTGAAGTATTCAGAAATTGCCCGTTTCCATGGTAGAATTGAAATTCTATGCTACCCGCCAAAAATATGATACTATAACATTATTTTCCATTAACATGGAAGTCCATTAATTCATGTAAACACAGGGCAATCACTGTAGTTGCCAGAATCACTGTAGTTGCGCCACATGCTTTAATACTAATTACACCAACCAAGTATATAAACACACTTAGCATAAACATTAACTGCCTAAACTAAAAGTAGGGTTACCTCCATAACAAGTTGGTGGGCACGGGACACAAGGGTAAGACCGTTGGCATGGTTGAAGGTTTCCGAGATGTCCTGCCCAAAGGTGTAGCCGGCACCTCGGGGGGAGATGCCCCAGCCCCCACGATCATCTGGGTCTGACCACAGCAGGTCACACATGGGCCCCTGAAACAAACACACATCATTAACAAAAGCAGCCCTCAATGACACATAGGGATTATGACCTCATTTAGCATGGTTTGAACACAGAGAGCCTAATACATGATGTGATTCTATGGGCAGTAGGATTGCAAAGGAGGGGAATATTCGTTATAAGAGCCCTCAATGACAATGATGCATTGGAAAGGTGACAACCTGAATAGCCTACCTCTTGAGCAGAGACCAGGGCTATGTTCATTAGGGCCCACCGTGGCAAAACAGATGGGAAAATGAAAATAAGCAGTTCTAATTGGACAAGTCCAGTTACGTCTTCCCTGTTTTACTCAGTTTGGTGCCTACTGCACATGACCCGGCTTGGCTCCAACACTGGTATGTCAACACGATCTCATGACAACATGACCCAGGGCTTGGCTCTGGGTCAACACAACCGCATGACAATACCACTACCTCATACCATCTGATAGCCCCTCTCTCTGCTTACAGATAGCTAGTATCCAGCCCCTACTGTATGTGTCGTTGACAGGGCTGACTAACATCCTCTGGCAGGCAGCACTGACCTCGTGTGGAACCTCCTGCAGGCGATCCAGGGCCCTGATGTGATCCAGTGTGTCTATGGAGGGGGAGAGGCCACCATGCAGACAGAAGATCTGAGGCAGAGGGGGAAACCAGAGTATAGATGTTGATTTATCCTTACGTGACAAGTCGCTCCGGATAAGAGTGTTCGCTAAATGACTAAAATGTTAATGTAGCCTAAATATAAATGACAAGAGTTATATCACAAATATACACTACCGTTCAAAAGTTGGGGTCACTTAGAAATGTCCTTGTTTTTGAAAGAAAAGCAATTTTTTTGTCCATTAAAATATCAAATTGATCTGAAGCACAGTGTAGACATGTAAATGACTATTGTAGCTGGAAACAGCTGATTTAATGGAATATCTACATGGGCGTAGGGCTGGGCGTTACACCGTATTTTATGATACACCAGTATTGATGCAGGGACCGGTTTGGGTTTTTACTTTACCTTCTATTACCGGTATTTGAATATTTGGTTTGTTAAATGTGATACACCATGTGTAATGTCAATTTGTATAGTTTACTTCGCTATTTGAGAGTCATCTCTCTCCGCGTCACTTTCCACACAGACCTAGCCACGCCCCCTGTCACTCAAGGAGCGCATTTGATGTTCCTCAACCAAGAGACACTTGGTTCAGTCTGCGTGGTCAATGCAGCACATGCAACAATGATGTTGACAACAATGTTGTTTTCACTTTGCTTCATAATATAAATCCACAAGCGTTCTATCATGACACTATTAGTTTCTTACATCAGCAAACAGCTAGTTTGTCTTTTCTTAGCAAGTTGCCTTAAATCAGGTGAGATGCTAATAGTTAGCCGCTAATGCTAATAAATGTACTGAGTAAGAGCAAACGTAGCTAGCTAATACAGCCTGATAATATCAGTGATGGTGTAGACCTAAATCAGCATGTTGTTTGAGCAACATTATCTTCTAATCAAAGAGGAATATGCAAAGCAAGAATATGTTAGCTACATGAAATAGCTAAGAGAAAACATGCAATGTAGCCAAACCTTTTAGGGTCCCCTAGGAGACAACACTTTAGTTCCTACCCTGTCACAATAACTCTTCCCTGGCATTTGAATTCATTGTCATCTCAAAACACTGTATTCAAAGTGCCCACTATATATACTAACTATAGAATTAGAATAGTCATTCTATTTCCATGATTCCAACAGTTTTGCTGTAATTTGCAAGTCAAATTGCAACATTTAGTTAAAAACAAGTCCTACATTTGCCCATATCGTGCAACCCTACGTGGCAGTGGAAATTGTGGAAATTCTCTCAATTGAGCAGTGGTGTAAAGTACATATGTAAAAATACTTTCAAGTACTACTTAAGTTTCTTTTTTTGGTAGGCAGAGTTGCAAAGAAAAAGGCAAATCTCAGACTGGCCAATAAAAAGAAAATATTAAGATGGGCAAAAGAGCACAGACACTGGACAGAGGGACTCTGCCTAGACCAGCATCCCGGAGTCACCTCTTCACTGTTGACATTGAGACTGGTGTTATGCAGGTACTATTTAATGAAGCTGCCAGTTGAGGACTTGTGAGGTGTCTGTTTCTCAAACTAGACACTAGTTTGTAATTGTTATCTTGCTCAGTTGTGCACCGGGGCCTCCCACTCGTTCTATTCTGGTTAGAGCCAGTTTGCACTGTTCTGTGAGATCTTCAGTTTCTTGGCAATTTCTCGTATGGAATAGCCTTCATTTCTCAGAACAATAATAGACTGACGAGTTTCAGAAGAAAGGTCTTTGTTTCTGGCCATTTTGAGCCTGTAATCAAACCCACAAATGCTGATGCTCCAGATACTCAACCAGTCTAAAGAAGGCCAGTTTTATTGCTTCTTTAAATCAGAACAGTTTTCAGCTGTGCTAACAATTGCAAAAGGGTTTTCTAATGATCAATTAGCCTTTTAAAATTATAAACTTGGATTAGCTAACAACGTGTCATTGGAACACAGAAGTGATGGTTGCTGATATTGGGCCTCTGTACACCTATGTAGATATTCCATAAAAAATCTGCCGTTTCCAGCTACAATAGTAATTTACAATATCAACAATGTATTTCTGATCAATTTGATGTTATTTTAATGGAAAACAAGGACATTTGTAAGTGACCCCAAACTTTTGAACGGTAGTGTAATTTGGTAGCTAGGCTTCCTTTGAACTTATTCACAACCTTCAATCTGTGTCCCAAATGCCACCAAATTCTAGAGGCTTGGTCAAAAGTCGTTCACTTTAAGGGAATGGGGTGCCATGCACCCCATTACATAAAGTAAGGCCACTTCATGCACTTGTGTTACCTGTTCGTCGACCAGGGCCGTCAGGGGAAGATAATCGAAGAGGTCTGTGAAGTATTTCCACACGTTGGCGTTGCCGTACTTCCTCAAGCACTCGTCATAGAAGCCGTACACCTGTGTGATCTGCCTGCTCTCGTGGTTCCCCCGCAGTATCGTGATACGTTTTGGGTAACGGACCTGGGGAGCGAGACAGTCATAATTGAGTTTGGCTCCAAAAGCACCAGGCCTAAATAACTCGATTGATGAAAAAATGCCTGAGTTCCTTTGTAAAGAACGTGACAGCGGCACAGCGCAACCATTTGAAAACTAAACTGCATTGTATTGAAAACTACTTCTCTTCTACTTAATGACATTTAAAAATCATGCATTTTACACCCCACTTGACTAATAAGTGATCCTGTTATAGCCTATAATTTACAAATAAGTTATTCCAATATATCTGTTGTCCTTAGATGAGCTGTCCCACAGAGACCTTGAACGTCACAGCTGACGTTTGAGATGAGCTCAATGAATCCAATTCGACCCACTACGTTAACAGCCGTGAGGGGAGTGACACATTGGTTATGACTGTAAACTGTCCCACTTCTAGCTTGTAAGCATTACCGGCTGAGCCCTGGAATACATTGAGTCTACAAAAAAATAACACTTTGGCAGCCTACTTCAGTTTATCTTCGGCTTGCATACATTGACTCCTGAATACCACCAGCTACCACACACTTCAAGAGCTAGCCTACATCCTCAGGAGGTAGTAAAACTTGATTGGTCCTTGACTTTCTTCAGGACAAAATATATTAAGCATTCGAGAATGACATGTCCCTGGTTAAGAAAAACTGGTGCTGGGCAAAAAATATACTGTAGGTAAAATATACTGTAGATTTATTTATCTGGGTCCCATCCCATTTTCAGTCATTTATTATGGCAAGGCAGACTTTATACCAGTAACTGAAATACTGTGGTTTCAACCCACTCATCAAGTTCAGAATTCACTTGCCTTAAGTGCGACGAGCAGCGAGACTGTTTCCACCGAGTAGTAGCCTCTGTCTACATAGTCCCCCATGAACAGGTAGTTGGTGTCGGGTGACTTGCCCCCGATTCTGAACAGCTCCATGAGGTCGTGGAACTGGCCATGCACATCTCCGCACACCGTGACGGGACAGCGCACCTCCTGCACATTGGACTCCTTGGTAAGAATCTCTTTAGCCTGGAGAGGGGAACAAAACAAGTACATTAGAGAAAACATCAGTGACTGGTGTATCCACATTTACCTCCTTACTTCATTTGCACACACTGTATACAGATTTTTCTATTGTGTTATTGACTGTACGTTTGTTTATCCTTGTGTAACTGTGTCGTTTTTGTCACACTGCTTTGCTTCGTCTTGGCCAGGTAGCAGTTGTAAATGAGAACTTCTCAACTGGCCTACCTGGTTAAATAAAGGTGAAATAAAAATAAAAATAAAATGATAACAATTATTCATGAGGGTGAATGAAAAACAAGTATTGTGTTCTTTAAATTATGTACGATACATCAAAACACTAGATAGGAAAGCTGCCTCATTTCTTTAACTTCAAGGGTGTCGTAGCTTCCCCTGCCCGAAACACCATTTGCTGTGAAAACCTGCCCATTATCACCATGGAAACAATGTGAGTGTGTCTCCATGGAGACTTCTCTGCAGCACAGCCCTATCCCGCTTTATTATGAAGGTGACAATGTGACTTCATCAGCAAAACTTTCCCTTTCGCTAAAGAAAACATCCACATGCCATTGTGTCATATCATCATCTCAACAAGAATATGAATGACCAATGAAAATGGACTGGGTGGGTGGTGCATTAAATTAAATGTATCTTCTTGCACATACTGTATTTCAACTATACAATGCAAAGTATTGATCTTCAAGCAGGTACATTTATTTTACGGTCTGCAATTCACATTTGTTTGGTGCAAAGGGTTCTCCAACGAAACAGTGAGACGTGTGTTGCATTTCAAAACCAGCCAGACTCATGTTCTGCACTGTGTGAGGAAAAATATAATTGTTACGATTGTGATCTCAAATGGTTCCATCCTAAATGGAATCTTCCATTTCCCCAGGGTCTGCATATCTGGCAACATCAACATCGTCATGTGGGGATAGTCGAAGATTGCAAGCCAGTTCGATCAGGGAGGGGAAACTGATGGGGAGGGGAACAAAACATCTGAACTCATGAGGGGCCACAGTTGCTTGAGGGTCTGCATTCACACCTGCAACTCTATACATTTTTCCATAGGGTGGTATCTGAGTGAGACTGACTTACAAAATCATGTTGTTAATTTGACCATGACTACTAAAATGTAGATAGCAGGCCGCTAGACGAATTTACCAATCTAAAAAAAATGTTAGCTGACATGAGCTAATTGAGTGACTGGCATAACAAGAAAAAAAAATGTTGATGCACAACCAAATTTCTAAATTGTACCTTGTGTATTCTACTATTCTAACTTGCAACCCTAAGTGTGTGGGGGGCGAAGGTAATTGAGCGAAGGGCCTTCATCCCGGAGTTAAATATTTTAAGCATTAGAGTACGGTTAGCTACTCCGTGGTCGCCTTAACTATCAACTATATGAAAGAGCCACTGACATGTATACGTTTGTAGCTAACGTACTGTTTTTAGTCATAACTTAAAGTACAAGGCAGTAATATTTGCTTAAAATGTGGATCAAATTAAATAGTTATGCATTTCAATACACTATTTGCAGGAAAAGCCTTAGCTAAACTACTAACTAACTAGTTAGCGGTAACGTCAATAAGCGGAGAGGCACACTGGTTAGCTAACGTTAATGGTAGCACCTAGCTAACGTTAATGGTAGCACCTAGCTAACGTTAATGGTAGCACCTAGCTAACGTTAATGGTAGCACCTAGCTAACGTTAATGGTAGCACCTAGCTAACGTTAATGGTAGCACCTAGCTAACGTTAATGGTAGCACCTAGCTAACGTTAATGGTAGCACCTAGCTAACGTTAATGGTAGCACCTAGCTAACGTTAATGGTAGCACCTAGCTAACGTTAATGGTAGCACCTAGCTAACGTTACCACTAACGCGCTGCTAGTTAGCATGTGACAACGGGCAACATTATTGGCAACAATAACAAGTTAACGTTACATGTTTTCTATAACATTGGCAAATAAGTTATACACCTAGATAGTTGAGAAGCTAACCAGTTAACTAGCTAACGCAATGTTACTGTTAACTACTTATGCTGTGTAAGTCGTTAAAGTTATTAACGTTAGCTAGCTAAGTTAGCCACCCAACTAGCTTGTTATGGTACCAGTTATTAGTTCGGTAACTTAGACAAGATATGTCACATTAGTGAATAACGAGATGTGGAAATGAATCTTAAGACTTCGGATCAAAATTGTGTAACGTTATTAGCCTAGTTAGTTACCAACTAACCACCACGGAATGTAGAGGAAACATTGGTTAGTCATCGACGCTAACTTGCTAGCTAGATTTCAGCGGCCTTCGCGTAAACATGTTACCGGTGAGAAGTTAACTAAAAGTAACTTGGAGAGAACATCGCTAGCTAACATTTCTCCAGTCTGGTGTTCTTACCTTTTCGCATAGCGTTCGCACTTGATTCTCCGACAACTGCTTGCATTCATTCAGTTGCTCGACCCACTGGTCCAATTCCTTTGTAAATACTTTATCGTCCATTTTGAAAACTGTTTCAGATAGCCTCTAGTTAGCTAAAAACAGGTTATGGTGAAGTAATGAAACAACCGTTGTTTCGCTCAAATTCAACGCAACTCAAGACGACAGCCGGGCTATGGCTGGGTTTGTATAACGCTGCGCAGCACTCTTAACGTTACCAATAGAACTATAATCAACGAGCCAATCTGTGATTATTATGGGTACCTTCAATACAACGCTAATGTTTCCGTTATTTTTATGGCCCACGTATAAACCGTATGGTGCGGCAGGGACGTCCCTGTTTTCTCGGCACTGCGAGCGATGTCTTTCGGTCGCTAGTTCCCTGTCGCCCCCGACCTTCCAAAGGAAACTCGCTGTGTAATGGCCGCTCAGTATTTGCCTCGCTCGGATCGACGTCATCACATTGGTATTTCTAGAACGATGGAGGTGATGAAAACGTGAGCGCCGCCTTGAGGACAATATGATTCGCCAGACAGATGGCTACCGCCAAATACTGCAATAGGAAGAAAATAATATGAGAAACAGAAAATAAAAGAGATGCATGATATGGAGTATTGAGACTAGATTAAATAGGCTTTAGTCTTGGGGCATGTATCGTTGAGGTTTAGAGCATTGGGCCAGTAACCGAAAAGTCTCTGGTTCAACTCCCGGAGCCGACAAGGTCCACAGTTGTCTCAGGGGAGTTGGGATATGCAAAAACACATTCCCATTAAACACAACAGGACAAATATAAGCACCCACCAAATTCTTATTACCAGGGTTAAAACCTGTCCTGGGCCAAGTGGTTCTTTTGCGTGACAGAAGAGTGCATTGGCCAAGCAGAAGTCTATAGCCAATGGCTCAGGGAGCTAACGCATTAATGCAACCTTTCAGGTCTTAGGCAAGGTTATTACACAAGCGTGGTTACCCAACCTCCGTTACACTTCGCCCCCTCTGACCTCCTTGCAGAGATCCATGTCAAGGCACCGATGTGACTCAACATTTGGCGCTGTCAATGGTGCAGGTAAAGTAGACAGCAGAGATAGACTGTATTTGGTTCTACATTTTCTGACCAGTGTTTCACAAGGTCTGTCAACCACACAGGAATAGTTTTTTCTTTTTGGGATGCTGCTGGTTCCGTCAGTTTTCACACCTCTGTAAGGCAAGAGAGAGACCATTAGATTAAAAAACATTTAGTTCAGAATGATACATGCACATTACCAGGCAAGTCCTTTTTTCTATATTTACAACTTCAGTTAGCTACGCTGGCCTATGGAGTCCCTTGGGAAACAACTACCGAACCATCAAATGATGGGATTTATAAATAAATTATCTGGGCTCCCGAAAGGACTGATCTCTATAATATATTCTGAGTTAGCCATTATTTAAAAAGTATGGTCCACAGAACTAATTGAATCTGAGCAACCCTTTAACCTGAACAGAATATGATGGGGACTGAGGGAGGGAATGGGTTGGGGTTAACTTTGTATGCATTTCTTTAATTGTTTTTGTAACCCCCTCTCTCTAAAAAAAAAGACACAACTAAATAGAAAGTTGGTCAAAAAAATTACAAATTAGTTCAGATGACAGATAATCGCACCTTTCTAATGAAGTATATTACAAAAGATAACTTATTTTGAGGTTGGTGTTTTTGTGATGCACAAATGGCAGCCACGTTTAATGGATTTGTACAAATATATTTTAATTGTCAGTAAACCTATACAAAAAAAAATATTCTGCTGGGAAAATAGTTATTAAGGGTTAAGTTTGACAATTTGATACTTTATTACAAAACAAAGCCTCAAGCAGTAGCCTTAACATGGCAAGCGCACAAAAATCCTAAGTTAACAAGCTAATAACCAAAAGCGGTCTTTAAAATTCAACAAAACACTTAAATAACATTATTTACAATTCGATATTACAAATAACAATATAATCCACTTTGAGGAATAAGTTAACAACACTTTAAACAATTAATTTTGGTCATAAAATAGGACACTTTCAATCAGATATTGCTTATCAGCAATTGACAACATGTTTGAGATTATATACAACAGAAATAGTTACAACAATAAAAAAAGTACAACAAACATAAAACAATTTAAATTAACTTAAAATATTAAATTCAACATGAAATAAATTAACTCAAATCCTTTTGTTTCCAACTCCCCTTTGAGTTCCTCCTTTTTTGACTGATATTTGTTTCCTGACCCAGTTCAGTATTTAAACACGGAAACACCATCACTTCCTTATTTTCAAAAGGTCCTTATTTGCTTTACAAACCTGTTCCATAAAAGTTGATAAAGAAGCAGCACTACTCTACATAGGGAGAAAATCTCCCTCTGTTATCAAGAGTTGCTGTGGATAATTCAGGATTGGCAGTGGAATAGGTCTGACCATTTAGGAGGAAAAAAGGGTAATTTATAGGAAGGGGCTCACAGATGGGAGGGAAATTATTTGTAGTGGTAGCGAGAGCTGGGAGGGAGTGCAGAGATTGTTGTGCTGTATTTCCTGCTGGTACAGATGGAGGAGGAGAAGGCAGACTAGACCAGGAAGACAGATTAGTTTGCTCTGAGAGGACAGGCTCCCTGATGGGGGGATGACCATTGTCCCCAACACCAATCCACAGAGGATGCATTGGCCTCAGATCACTTCCTGTGATGTTCTGGATGTTCTGGGGGTTATGGGGAATCCAGCTCATGGCCCACTGTTGCCTCCCATCTGATTTACTTCCCACCCCTCCCATTGAGGCAGGTAACTGGATCTGTGAGTTTGGCGCTGTCTCACTTTTACTAGTCCTCAGACAAGCCCTGATTTCAGGGTATGTTGGCACAGGTCGGGATAAGGAAGAGGCAGGGATATTCCTCTCCATGGCTTGCGTATCATGTGACCTTTCTCCCCAGTTTACTACCTGGCTCTTGACAAGGTTTTCTTGGCGTGTCCAAGCCTGGAAATGGGCTGCAGTGTTGCTTGGGGGTTTGGCCCAGTGGTATACATCTGGGTTATCCCTGTTAGGGCTTGAGTTGGAGAGGGAAAACAAGTTAGATGATAGATGTTTATATTTTCCCTCTTCCAAACCATTATTTAGCCATCTTTAATATGGTAGGAACACATTTCATATCAATTGCTATTGTGTTAATTCATGTTTTGCTTCTGATACACAAGGGAAATAACAGTGATCCCCTTCCTTGGCTTATTGACACAAACAAAAATGGTAATTTACTTACGATTTTGTGAGGTCTATTATCGGCAAAGACCCATGTTGAGGATATTTCTTCTGGAAAATAAACCATACAGCAATAAAAGCACAGTCTAATTGATCTCTTTTTACTAGTTAAAAAATCTCACCATGGGAAACATGTTACTGAAGGCAATTTAAATTATTTGATATCATACATGTGTAATTTTTTTCCCCCCAAAAATGAGAATATATCAACAAACCTCAGCACAGCGAGTGTTCTCCATAGGCGGCCTCCCCCGACTCCGACCTCTGAATCTCTGTGCTGAGGTCCCAGTCTTAACCATGAGCTGGGTCCTCTTTGACACGCTTGTATGCAACAGTGAGACACCAGATTCGGTCACCCCATAGACAATTTGTGGATTTGCTTTCTTGTATTTCGCCTGCGGCTCATCTGACCCAGCCTGTTTTGTGTCCCTCCACACCAGTATCTTCGAAGCGTCATACAGGATGTGTTCCATGCCAAACCAAGACATCTTGCTGACCATCGTGTTGCTGCAAGCTTTCAAAAAGTAGATTTTCTCCTGAAGAAATCGGAACACCATGGCAAGGTGCTCAGCCTTTCCAACATCGAATCCGTCTTCTAATTTGTCTGCAGGAGTCTCTGTGAAAGTCGTCACAAGCCTATGGATCCTCTGTAAACTTTCTACACTGTTGCCAAAATTGACCATGCAAGACAGTGGTACAGAGAGGAAGAAGCTTTCTATGTCTGAGGGATTTCGTAATGCAGCCTCAATCTCCAGCCTCTCTCTTTTGCTTTTGAGATACATGTAGTAAGACATTTCTGGGGCCCTTTTCAGCTGTTCATTCAATGTAGAGACAGCTAAATGGTACCTCTGCAATGCAATTGGGCCTTCGTTGATGAGGCTTTGTTGGAAAGATGAATATAAAGAGGACTGCTGCTGAAATCCCACCTTCCCTTTAAAGAGTTCCCCATACAGGGTGGGATCGTACCACAGCAGACTTCTAAATGTAGATTGTCCACTCAAAAATCGCATCTTGTTATCTACAAATTGCCAGGCCTCCATCATTATCTGCAGTTCCAGGAAAGAATTCAATGCCTCGTACTTCAGTTCCATTGGTAGAGGAGGATGGTCTAGATATCGCTCTAAAATCTGATCTCTTGAGATTATAGTTCTATTGACCTCAACATTCTGTTTTTTCTCAAAGTTTAAGATGAAGTACTGCATCATGACTTTGCATTCAGTTCGCAATGGGCAAAGTTCAGCCAAGGAAGCTACTTTGTCTCCATGCTTTAGTGCATTTGAGATATCAGTCACACTGAAGTTTCTATGAAAAGTCTTAGTGTTCAACCTTACAATGTGGCTTGTTGGCTTCTGGTTGGAGTTTTCTTTTGTTTTACAAAATTCGGAATCCTCTGGTTCTATTTCTGCTAGTGCTTTGAGCATGATCATGTTATTTGCATCAATAGTGCAATTTGGCTGTCTTTGCTGTTCTCTTGAGGCATCATTTTCTGCAATTGTAATCCCATGATTAATGTCAGGCACGTTTGTGGAGATTTCTGCTTCAGTTGTTTTCTTGTCCATGGGAGTTTGAGTAGACTTTTCAGGGACTTCCAACATGGAAGTACTATCAGGGCTAATGCAAGGAATGCTGCAATAATTTGTTTTGTTCCCTCTTGTTTTCTCCTTGTGTTCCTGTTCTTTACTATGAATCAGGTCATTGTCTGTGTTGATAATGGGAGTGCATATCTTTATTGGGAAAGGCATTGCATTAGGTCTCAGATTGCGCAACTCCACCCTGTCAAGGACAACCAGGTGAACTGGTTGCTCCTTATGGTCATTGACATTATTCTGGAGAGTTTCACAAATCTGTGGCAAATTCGTTGCAGTTTCACAGAGTGTATCTGATGTCTTTGGCTCAGGTTTCCTAACTATGGACTCAAAATTTGTCAAGTAATCTCTTAATCTAGTGATGAGTTTCACTTCCTTGGAGGGTGTGTCTTCTTGTTCCAGTGGGTTGCAGTAATGTGTTCTATCTGATGTGTCTGCTTTCTCTGTCTCCATTTGACCGTACTTGTGCTGCAACATCCGAGCCATCTCTTCCTGTGGTTTGGGTGTGTTTGAATTTAACTCACTGCCGCAAAGAATCTTGATGGCAGCATCTAAGGGAAACTCCATGTTCTCAGAAGCTGAAATGATCTCTTTAGCAGGCGCCATATCACTGTTGGCCTCTTCCACCTCTTTTATAGAGTGTGTATCAGCTTGTAATGCCTTTTCTTTCAGCAGATCCTCCTCATGTTGTTTAAACTCAGTTATTCCCTCATTGTCTTGACTTATAGCCACGATATTGGTGCATTTTGGTGGAGGTAATTTGTTCTGAGGGGAAGTGCAATTGCTCTGGGCTTCCTGAGATGTTTCTGTGTCATGTGGCTTGCCTTCGTTGCAAGTTCTACTTTTAGATAGATCCTTTGCTTCCTCAATGTGTTGAATGTCTTCCACAAAGTTGCTCACAGTGCTCCCAGAAGTAGATTCTGCAGCCTCTTCATTGACTATTTCTATGGTCGACGAAGTTAAGGTTGTGTCAACAGCATCAGCTGTCTGCTTTTCCTCGTTGATCTTTTCATTTCCATCTGTCATAGACATATTTGTTTCTAACTCTCTCGTTGGTGTCTTCTGATGTTTCTTCTCGAAACGATTACCTCTCAGACGTTCATTATCATCTGACGTTGGGCTGGAAGTAAAATACTTTGCAGAAGCATTGCACACGTTGCTTTGACTGTACATTCTGTTGTGATTGAATGTCCCCCAACGTTTTTTTCTCCTAAAATCTATTATCATCTTCAGGATAGTGCTTTTTTTTGATTTTATGGGAACTCGCGTTGAGGTCTTTAAGTCATCTGACACAGTCATTTTGTGAGCTGCAACCTTTGATTTAAATTTAAAACATGATTTGTGTTTGTTCTCTCTGGCATTTCTTGTGACCTTATTGGAGAAAAAGGTTTTTCGTTTCAAGTTCCTGTTTTTGTGGGGAACATTGAAACAGTCTTTTTCCCTCTGCATAAATGGCATCTGCATATGACCGGTAATGGCTTTATGGGATGATCTCGATATTTCTGAGTATGGAATGTCAGTGGTGGATTTTTCAACGATCGATCTCTTCTTCACTCTTGAATGTTGATGATTTCTCATTATCCTCACTGACGCATTTTCCTTCCCTTTGTATTTCTCTGCCATGATTTTGATTAATTTGGCATTACGGGCATGTGCTCTGTTGAAGGTGGTGTAGTAGGTGGTTGTTTTCAGAACACCGTCAATGGGTGTGTTTTCACTGATAATGCTGTTGTTGCTAAGCTTTTCATTTTCTTGTACAGTTGGTGAGGCTTGAGTTCCTTGAGGGCATTCTGACACTGAAAATCTCTTGGACAGAGAGGGTGATTCCGTGACAGCGGACAATTCTCTATCAGCATTTATTGTGATGCGAAGGTTACATCCCTCTCCGATGTCTACTTGGTTTGGGTTGCAGGACGGAAGGAGTGATTTATTGGTGTCCATAGGACTGTCTTTGCATTTTGGTTTAAGGTAATGTTTACCAGAATTTGAGCATGATCCATGCTGATTAGGTGAAAGAAAGAGCTCACTGAGTTGCAGCCTGTTATACAGGAAACTGTATACTGTATCTTTGGCTTTTGAATCATCAGCCTGACATTCCTCAGTATTATCAGCTAAGTCATCACAGGTAGAAAATGTATTGGATTCATTTTGTTGATGTTGGCCAATTCCATAAAATTCTCTGTTTTTCTGCAAAAGCCTTTCATGATTTTGCCTTGACATGACTCCAGGACAGAAGACCTTGACACTCATAACTTCCTCTGATGTTTCCGTACCACAAACCTCTTCACAAGCATCCATGATATCAGTATGGCTCTCATAAATCACTGGACACTTTGGTTCTGAGGAATTTTCGTTCGCCATTGTGTCATCCACTGAACTTAGAGCATTCTTTTTTTTTTTCTCTGCTAAGATTGGTTCACACTTCAGTTCTCTGCTCTGTCTCTTTCCCTCAGCGATTACAGGCACAATGTCTAGATTTTTTTCATCTCTTATGGAATTTGGGTTGGACCTCACCTCTGTGTCCTGCCTGCTTTCAGAGGTTGCAGTTTGGTTGACAGTCTGGGGATGGAATGGAATCGGTGAGTCATTTTTCATTGACGTTTCATCTTGTGGTTCCACAGTAACTTTGTGCGCATCTTCTTCCGTTTCTGTGAGACATGTAGTGGTGGGTTCAGGGCTGCAAAGGTTCATGTCCTCTGGTTCAATATTACCTGTGTTCCTCTCAAGTTGGAGGGCCACGTTTTCCTCCACAGCCCCACAGACAATTGATGGATTATGGGCTGAGATTTCTGGGATAGGTTTTGAACTCTGATCACCATTTGTGGTGTTCTGGGGCAGATTACGTTGTCTCACCTGTTGCTGCAAGTATGCACCGCTGTCCTCATGAGTCTTTTGAGGACTGTTGCACATCTCCACTGAGTCCGTGCTGGACAAGCACATTTTTATACTTCCTGGTTTATATAGCCGCCCAGGGTCAGCTGTGGTGACTTTGTCATTTTGATTGAGTAGACACCTGGACTTCTGAAAATAGGTCGCATAAAAATTGGTTCTCTCTAATAATGTATTTTTCTCATCAAATGACAGATGTTGTAGAGAACCAATTTTTGCCTTCCTCTCCTCTTTGGTCAGATGAAAATATGGAGAATACTTCTGGAACTTCATTTTAAGCATTCTAGACGATGGCTGATTCTCAGTTGTAGGTATCACAGAGGATGGAGCTGAAATATTCACCAACGGAGCTGTAGAACAATCTCTTGGTGTATCAGGCTGGCATGGTTTTGGATCATTATTGTTTCCAGTTTCCCTGAGATTTTTCTCCTGTTTTGGTACATTTTGGACATTCTTATGCTCTGGCTTCACGGTCAATATGCAGACAGATGTCTCTGTTTGTTGACCGCTCTCTGACTCCATTGAAATCGATCTCTGCATGTTGTTAGTTTCTCGTGCCGACAATCTGGGATCCTTAATCACACGTGAAGAATAAACTATAGTAGAGACTGGTTCCAATTCACCTGTTACAGATGTAGACTGTCGCCATAAGTTATCCTGGTTTGTGGACAGGGTGTTCTGAACTTGTTGACAAGACTGGACTTGGTTACCTAAGTGGGGTTTATTATGGTAAAATTGAGCTGTTCCAGCATGGCTTGGGATCTGTAAATGTATAGGGTCAGTAACCAGTCCATTGTCTTCCAGGAAGGTAATTGAACCAGTGAATGGTGGTGGTAAAGGAGAAGCCCAGGAACTAAAGGGTGGTGGGGGCTGGTCGCAGGGACTAAAGGGTGATGGAGGCGGTGGGGGTTGGACACAGGAACTAAAAAGTGGTGGAAGTTGGACACAGGAACTAAAGGGTAGAGGAGGCGGTGAGGGCTTGACACAGGATCCAAAAGGTGGTGGAGGTTGGTCACAGGGCCTAATGGGCAGTGGGGACTGGTCGCAGGGACTAAAGGGCGGTGGAGGTGGTGGGGGCTGGTCGAAGGGACTAAAGGGCGGTGGAGGTGGTGGGGGCTGGTCGCAGGGACTAAAGGGCGGTGGAGGTGGTGGGGGCTGGTCGCAGGGACTAAAGGGCGGTGGAGGTGGTGGGGGCTGGTCGAAGGGACTAAAGGGCGGTGGAGGTGGTGGGGGCTGGTCGCAGGGACTCAAGGGCGGTGGAGGTGGTGGGGGCTGGTCGCAGGGACTAATGTGTAGTGGAGGTGGTGGGGGTTGGTCGCTTCCATTGTGATACAATTGGTTTGGGATTGATGTGATGTTTTGGAAGTTCTGTTGATCACCTCTTTGGAATGGGGGGTTTGTTACAAATCCCTGAGATCTGTATCCAGGCAATGGACTTTCAGTTGTCCCAAAATGTTTGAATGTCACAGTCGCATTCTGACCTCTACCCACTCTTTGAGCCACGGTGCAGGTCTCCAAACATGCCGCTGAATCTGGGAAAGATGAAACAAAACATTTATTAATACTACATAGCCTATAGTTTGCGTATATTAAATATAAAACATGGATCCTCAGCTGATGATGAATATGCTGGAATGAATCTAGTCATTTAAACACAATCTGGTTATCATAATTCCATACCCTTTGTCTTTGGCCCCAGTTTTACAGATGGAACTAGAGTGCTAGTCAGAGAAGTATTTACAGAAGGAACCAATGAAACCATAGCATATGGCAAACATTGCCTTGGTCTCTGTTTTAGCTCCTGGTTTTCGTTGTAGTCAAACAGGAACACCTGTAAACAGAGAATGTGTCAAGTCATTGTCATATGGTCACATATCAAGTCATGACCAAGCGCAGCTTTCTCTAAAGGAGTGAACTTTCAACTATATTTATATACTGTATATACACACACAGAGTGTAACTTTAAAAGCTGAGTCTCCCGATTGCTTGCGTAGTAACGACTACCCTGCGGCTTCCCTGCTCCATCTATTGCTGTTCACTGGACCCTATGATCACTTGGCTACATAGCTGATGCCTGCTGGACTGTTCATTAATCACTGTACTCCATTTTGTTTATTTTTTTTGTTTATCTGTCGGCCACAGCCTCAAACTCCCTGGCCCTGTGTGTAGTTAACCAACCCTCTCTGCCCATTCATTGGCATTTTTACCTGTTGTTGTTGTCTTGGCTGATTAGCTGTTGTTGTCTTACACGTTGTTGTCTTAGCTAGCTCTCCCAATGAACACCTGTGATTGCTTTATGCCTCACTTTATGTCTCTCTCAAATGTCAATATGCCTTGTATACTGTTGTTTAGGATAGTTATCATTGTTTTAGTTTACTGCAGAGCCCCTAGTTCCACTCAACATGCCTCAGATACCTTTTTTGTCCCACCTCCCACACATGCGGTGACCTCACCCAGCATAACTAACGCGTCGAGAGATGCAACCTCTCTTATCATCACTCAATGCCCGGGTTTACCTCCACTGTACCCGCACCCGCACCCCACCATACCCCTGTCTGTACATTATGCCCTGAATCTATTCTACCACGCCCAGAAATCTGCTCCCTTTATTCTCTATCCACAACGCACTAGATGACCAGTTTTTATAGCCTTTAGCCGTACCCTCATCCTACTCCTCCTCTGTTCCTCGGGTGATGTGGAGGTTAACCCAGGCCCTGCGTGTCCCCAGGCACTCTCATTTGTTGACTTCTGTAACCAAAAAAGCCTTGGTTTCATGCATGTTAACATCAGAAGTCTCCTCCCTAAGTTTGTTTTACTCACTGCTTTAGCACACTCCGCCAACCCTGATGTCCTTGCCGTGTCTGAATCCTGGCTTAGGAAGGCCACCAAAGGTTCTGAGATTTCCATCCCCAACTACAACATTTTCCGTCAAGATAGAACTGCCAAAGGGGGAGGAGTTGCAATCTATTGCAGAGATCTGGTCTGTCAGGTCTGTCATACTTTCCAGGTCTATGCCCAAACAGTTCGAGCTTCTAATTTGAAAATTAAACTAAATTAATCTCTCCAGAAATAAGTCTCTCACTGTTGCTACCTGTTATAGACCCCCCTCCGCTCCCAGCTGTGCCCTGGGCACCATATGTGAATTGATTGCCCCCCATTTATCTTCAGAGTTTGTTCTGTTAAGTGACCTAAACTGGAATATGCTTAACACCCCGGCAGTCCTACAATCTAAGCTAGATGCCCTCAATCTCACACAAATTATCAAGGAACCCACCAGGTACAACCCTAAATTCGTAAACATGGGCACCCTCATAGATATTTTTCTGACCAACTTGCCCTCCAAATACACCTCTGCTGTTTTCAATCAGGATCTAAGCGATCACTGTCTCATTGCCTGCATCCGCTATGGGTCCGCGGTCAAACGACCACCCCTCATCACTGTCAAACGCTCCCTAAAACACTTATGTGAGCAGGCCTTTCTAATCGACCTGGCCCGGGTATCCTGGAAGGATATTGACCTCATCCCATCAGTCGAGGATGCCTGGTCGTTCTTTAAAAGTAATTTCCTCACCATCTTAAATAAGCATGCCCCTTTCAAAAAATGTAGAACTAAGAACAGATATAGCCCTTTGTTCACTCCAGACCTGACTGCCCTCGACCAGCACAAAAACATCCTGTGGTGGACTGCACTGGCATCAAATAGTCCCCGCGATATGCAACTTTTCAGGGAAGTCAGGAACCAATACACGCAGTCAGTCAAGAAAGCAAAGGCTAGCTTTTTCAAACCGAAATTTGCATCCTGTAGCTCTAACTCCAAAAAGTTTTTGGACACTGTAAAGTCCATGGAGACTAAGACCTCCTCCCAGCTGTCCACTGCACTGAGGCTAGGTAACACTGTCACCACCAATAAATCAACGATAATCGAGAATTTCAATATGCATTTCTCTTCGGCTGGCCATGCTTTCCTCCTGGCTACCCCAACCCTGGCCAACAGCTCCGCACCCCCCGCAGCTACTTGTCAAAGCCTCCCCAGCTTCTCCTTCACCGAAATCCAGATAGAAAATGTCCTGAAAGAGCTGCAAAACCTGGACCCATACAAATCAGCAGGGCTAGACAATCTGGACACTCTTTCTAAAATTATCCGCCGCCATTGTTGCAACCCCTATTACCAGTCTGTTCAACCTCTCTTTCGTATTGTCCGAGATCCCTAAAGATTGGAAAGCTGCTGCGGTCATCCCCCTTTTCAAAGGGGGTGACACTCTAGACCCAAACTGTTACAGACCTATATCCATCCTGCCCCGCCTTTCTAAAGTCTTCCAAAGCCAAGTTAATAAAATGATCACTGACCATTTCGAATCCCACCGACCCTTCTCCGCTGTGCAATCCGGTTTCCGAGCTGGTCACGGGTGCACCTCAGCCACGCTCAAGGTACTAAAAGATATCATAACCGCCATTGATAAAAGACAGTACTGTGCAGCCGTCTTCATCGACCTGGCCAAGGCTTTCGACTCCGTCAATCACCGTATTCTTATCGGCAGACTCAACAGCCTTGGTTTCTCAAATGACTGCCTCGCCTGGTTCACCAACTACTTCTCAGACAGAGTTCAGTGTGTCAAATCGGAGGGCCTGTTGTCCAGACCTCTGGCAGTCTCTATAGGGGTACCACAGGGTTCAATTCTCAGGCCCACTCTTTACTCTGTGTATATCAACGATGTCGCTCTTGCTGCGGGTGATTCCCTGATCCAACTCTACGCAGACAACACCATTCTGTATACATCTGGTCCTTCTTTGGACACTGTGTAATCAAACCTCCAAACGAGATTCAATGCCATACAACATTCCTTCCGTGGACTCCAACTGCTCTTAAACGCTAGTAAAACTAAATACATGATTTTCAACCGTTCGCTGCCCGCACCCGCAGGCCCGACTAGCATCACTACTCTGGACGGTTCTGACTTAGAACATGTGGACAACTACAAATACCTAGGTGTCTGGCTAGACTGTAAACTCTCCTTCCAGACTCATATTAAACATCTCCAATCCAAAATTAAATCTAGAATCGGGTTCCTATTTCGCAACAAAGCCTCCTTCACTCACGCCGCCAAACATACTCTTGTAAAACTGACTATCCTACCGATCCTCGACTTCGGCGATGTCAATAGCCTCCAACACTCTACTCAGCAAATTGGATGCAGTCTATCACAGTGCCATCCTTTTTGTCACCAAAGCCCCATATACCACCCACCACTGTGACCTGTATGCTCTAGTGGGCTGGCCCTCGCTACATATTCGTTACCAGACCCACTGGTTCCAGATCATCTATAAGTCTATGCTAGGTAAAGCTCCGCCTTATCTCAGCTCACTGGTCACGATAACAACACCCACTCGTAGCACGCGCTCCAGCAGGTATATCTCACTGGTCATCCCCAAAGCCAACAGCTCCTTTGGCTGCCTTTCCTTCCAGTTCTCTGCTGCCAATGACTGGAACAAAATGCAAAAATCGCTGAAGCTGGAGACTTATATTTCCCTCACTAACTTTAAACATCAGCTATCTGAGCAGCTAACCGATCGCTGCAGCTGTACATAGCCCATCTGTAAATAGCCCTCCAATCTACCTACCTCATCCCCATATTGTTTTTATTTACTTTTCTGCTCTTTTGCACACCAGTACTTCTACTTGTACGTCATCACCTGCACATCTATCACTCCAGTGTTAATTTGCTAAATTGTAATTACCTCGCTACTATGGCCTATTTATTGCCTTACCTCCTCACGCCATTTGCACACACAGTATATAGACGTTCTTTTTTTCTATTGTGTTGACTGTACGCTTGTTTATTCCATGTGTAACTCTGTGTTGTTGTTTGTGTCGCACTGCTTTGCTTTTTCTTGGCCAGGTCGCAGTTATAAATGAGAACTTGTTCTCAACTAGCCTACCTGGTTAAATAAAGGTGAAATAAATAAAATAAAAAATGAGGAACACCTGCTCTTTCCATGACAGACAGACCATGTGATTCCAGGTGAAAGTTATGATCCCTTATTGATTTCACCTGTTAAATCCACTTCAATTAATGTTGATGAATGTGAGGAGACCGGTTAAAGAAGGAGACAGTTGAGACATGAATTGTGTCCCATTCAGAGGGTGAATTGGCAAGACAAAAGCTTAAGTGCCTTTCAACGGGGTATGGTAGTAGGTGCCATGCGCACTGGTTTGAGTGTGTCTAGAACTGCAACGTTGCTGGGTTTTTAATGCTCAACAGTTTCTTGTGTGTATCAAGAATGGTCCACCGCCCAAAGGACATCCAGCCAACTTCACACAACTGTGGGAAGCATTGGAGTCAACATGGGCCAGCATTCCTGCTGAATGCTTTCGACAGGGGGTGCAACTCAATATTAGGAAGATATTCCTAATGTTTTGTACACTCGCTCATGTATATATATATATATATATATATATATATATATATATATATATATACACAGTTCCTGATGTTTTGAAATCTGTCCTTATATATATATAAGTGTATATATATATATACACTTGAAGTCGGAAGTTTACATACACTTAGAGTTGGAGTCATTCAAACTCGTTTTTCAACCACTCCACAAACGATGAATTACGATTGTCACATGTCCAAAGACACGTGACAATCAAACAAAGTTTTGGCAAGTCAGTTAGAACATCTACTTTGTGCATGACACAAGTAATTTTTCCAACAATTGTTAAAAGACAGATTATTTCACTTTCACTGTATCACAATTCCAGTGGGTCAGAAGTTTACATACACTAAGTTGACTGTGCCTTTAAACAGCTTGGAAAATTCCAGAAAATGATGTCATGGCTTTAGAAGCTTCTGAAAGGATAATTGACATGATTTGAGTCAATTGGAGGTGTACCTGTGGATGTATTTCAAGGCCTACCTTCAAACTCAGTGCCTCTTTGCTTGACATCATGGGAAAATCAAAAGAAAGAAAGAAAGAAATCAGCCAAGACCTCCTCCACAAGTCTGGTTCATACTTGGGAGCAATTTCCAAACGCCTGAAGGTACCACATTCATCTGTACAAACAATAGTATGCAAGTACAAACACCATGGGACCACGCAGATGTCATACCGCTCAGGAAGGAGACACATTCTGTCTCCTAGAGATTAACGTACTTTGGTACAAAAAGTGCAAATCATTTCCAGAATAACAGCAAAGTACCTGGAGGAATGGAGGAAACAGGTACACAAGTATCTATATCCACAGTAAAATGAGTCCTATATCGACATAACCTGAAAAGGCCGGTCAGCAAAGAAGAAGCCACTGCTCCAAAACCGCCATAAAAAAGCCAGACTACGGTTTTAATCTGCACATGGGGACAAAGATCGTACTTTTTGGAGAAATGTCCTCTGGTCTGATGAAACAAAAATAGAACTGTTTGGCCATAATGACCATCGTTATGTTTGGAGGAAAAAGGGAGAGGCTTGCAAGCCGAAGAACACCATCCCAACCATGAAGCACGGAGGTGGCAGCATCACGTTGTGGGGGTGCTTTGCTGCAGGAGGGACTGGTGCACTTCACAAAATAGATGGCATCATAAGGAAGAAAAATTATGTGGATATATTGAAGCAACATCTCAAGACATCAGTCAGGAAGTTAAAGATTGGTCGCAAATGGGTCTTCCAAATGGACAATGACCCCAAGCATACTTTCAAAGTTGTGGCAAAATGGCTTAAGGACAACAAAGTCAAGGTATTGGAGTGGCCATCACAAAGCCCTGACCTCAATCCTATAGAAAATTTGTGGGCAGAACTGAAAAAGTGCATGCAAGCAAGGAGGCCTACAAACTTGACGCAGTTACACCAGCTCTGTCAGGAGGAATGGGCCAAAATTCACCCAACTTATTGTGGAAAGCTTGTGGAAGGCTACCCAAAACGTTTGACTCAAGGTAAACAATTTAAAGGCAATGCTACCAAATACTAATTGAGTGTATGTAAACTTCTGACCCACTGGGAATGTGATGAAAGAAATAAAATCTGAAATAAATCATTCTCTCTACTATTATTCTGACATTTCACATTTTTTAAATAAAGTGGGGATCCTAACTGACCTAAAATTCACCCAACTTATTGTGTGAAGCTTGTGGAAGACTACCCAAAACGTTTGACACAAGTTAAACAATTTAAAAGCAATGCTACCAAATACTAATTGAGTGTATGTAAACTTCTGACACACTGGGAATGTGATGAAAGAAATAAAAGCTGAAATAAATCATTCTCTCTACTATTATTCTGACATTTCACATTCTTAAAATAAAGTGGGGATCCTAACTGACCTAAAACAGGGGATGTTTACTTGGATTAAATGTCAGGAATTCTGAAAAACTGAGTTTAAATATATTTGGCTAAGGTGTATGTAAACTTCCAACTTTAACTGTGCATAGATACAGAACCAGTCAAAAGTTTGGACACACCTACTCCTTCAAGGATTTTTCTTTATTCTTACTATTTTTTACATTGTAGAATAATAGTGAAGACATCAGAACTATGAAATAACACATATAGAATCATGTAGTAAGCAAAAAAGTGTTCTTTTCTTTTCTTCAATCTAAGCATATTTTAGATTTGAGATTCTTCAAAGAAGCCACCCTTTGCTTTGATGACAGCTTTGCAAACTCTTGGCATTCTCCTGGTACTCAACTGGAATGCATTTCAATTAACAGGTGTGCCTTGTTAAAAGTTCATTTGTGCAATTTCTTTCCTTCTTAATGAATTTCTTTCTTCTTAACATTTTCTACATTCTACAAACACGAGCAATGGACAAAACCCTTTTTCCAAACTTTTAACTGGCACTGTATATATGTGTGTATTTACACTACATGACCAAAAGCTCATCGAACATCTCATTCTAAAATCATGGGCATTAATATGGAGTTGGTCATCCCTTTGCTGCTATAACAGCCTCCACTCTTCTGGGAAGGCTTTCCACTAGATGTTGGAACATTGCTGCAGGAACTTGCTTCCATTCAGGCACAAGAGCATTAGTGAGGTCAGGCACTGATGTTGGGGGATTAGGCCTGGCTCGCAGTCAACGTTCCAATTCCTCCCAAAGGTGTTTGATGGGGTTGAGGTCAGGGCTCTGTGCAGGCCAGTCAAGTTCTTCCACATCCATCTCGACAACCCATTTCTGTATGGACCTCGCTTTGTGCACGGGGGCATTGTCATGCTGAAACAGGAAAGGGAGTTCCCCCAACTGTTGCCACAAAGTTGGAAGCACAGAATCGTCAAGAATGTCATTGTATGCTGTAGCATTAAGATTTCCCTTCCCTGGATCTAAGGGGCCTAGCCCAAACCATGAAAAACAGCCCCAGACCAATATTCCTCCTCCACCAAACTTTACAGTTGGCACTATGCATTAGGGCAGGTAGCGTTCTCCTGGCATCTGCCAAACCCAGATTAGTCCGTCGGACTGCCAGATGGTGAAGCATGATTAGCGGTCCCGTTCTGTGAGCTTGTGTGGCCTACCACTTCGCGGCTGAGGCCTTTCTACTGCCAATGTTTTCTATGGAGATTGCATGGCTGTGTGTGCGATTTTATACACCTGTAAGCAACGGGTGTGGTTGAAATAGCCAAATCCAGTCATTTGAAGGGGTGTCCACATATTTTTGCATGTATAGTGTATATAATATAAAAGATAGAGAATGACAGTGGGGAAAGATAGACAGAGGTTGGGTCAAAGGGCAGCAAGTGGGATTTGAACTAATGCAGACACCGTAGATATGTGTGCTGGAGGCTGCCTCATTACCACTAGACCAGCCAGGCCACTAAAGTGGCAAACTTACCGACGAGCTCAAAACTTGCTGAGACAAGCTGTCCCTCGGGACAGCGGGGTCTTTGGACACGTGACAATCATAATTCACCGTTGGATCATGTGTGCTGTTCCTTCCATAACATGGAGGTACTTTTTTCACCTTGCCAAGGAGAACCTATGGGGAAAAAAAAGCAAAAACATATGTTTTACTTGCTTAATGAATAGAAATAATAACAATTATCATATTGACGACTATTACCATCTAACCTTGAAAATGATGAGAATTTTTCCAGCAGAGGTGTTGCCACTGATATTTTTTAGGGCTACATCAGCGTGCCTGTGCAAATAGACTCCATATGATGGGTTTCCCAGAGAGTGCTGATCCGTGTTCTCAACCTTCAGTCCGTGTTGATACATTTGCTTAGCTTTTTGGCCAGAGGTGACTAAAAAACAGAACCTCTCCTCCATTTCTCTGACGTGTCTATCCTTTAAACGCATTTCAGATCTGAGAAATAGGAACATGAAAGCAAATGACTGGTCGACAATGTTAGATGATTCTCACACTATTCTGAAATGAAATATAACACCAACTCTACATATATTAGTGATTCCCTCATTAGGCAATTTAGAGATGCTGCAAAGTAGACATAAAAAGATAATTGGTAAAACTAGGAAATTATGAATGTGCAATTTCCACACACAGGCATACTTCAACTTCAAAGAGAACACTTGATAGGGGATAACAACACCCTCTTTACTTGATAGGGGATAACAACACCCTCTTTAGAGGATGATAACAAAGCAATATAACAGGATATTAGATAGTCCGATGTTGTTTTCAGTCCATGCCTCTGAGGGTTTCACACAGTACACGATGTAGTCCTGACGCCTACTCATACTTCTGCATCTTTTCTACACATACCATAATATAGGGAGTCAATGGAATGGAGTCAATGGAATGGTATCAACCACATGGAAACCATATGTTTGATACCATTCCATTGATTCCATTCCAGCCATTGTTATGAGCATTCCTCTCCTCAGCAGCCTCCACTGACGAATATATTCATATCATGTTTCAGTACAGTTGTATATGCATATAGCACATGCATGCAGTTCTTGTGAAGATATGCACAAACGCCATTGAACAACATGTTGATTGTCACCTTTTTTCAGAGAACTCGCGCAGAAGCTCCTCGTTGTGTATTAGCGTGACATCATCCCACTGCCAGCTGAGGGATATCTCCTTGCCCATGTCCAATCGGGACTCATTCAGAGTTGTCTGTATCAGACTATAGTCCCTGCTCTCTTTGAGGCAGAGATCCAAAAGCGCTGGTCAAAAAGAGATGCATACGGACAGGATACAATGTAATTCAACAATCCAACAAAAATAAATGGCAAAACACTCTGAACTTTAATTCACAAATCAATAGTTTTAGCATTATTGTTATTGTTGATAATAAATTGAATTTATATCACACTTTTTCAAGTGCTAAAAGCATTGTAGGAAGTGGCACTGACTTTCAGATTATCAGATTATATTATTCAGATTATATGTACATGGGTTCTGAATGTGACTATATGTTTCTCATACCTTTTCCATCTCCCCTCTTCCTCCTGGGAATGGTGAAATTCCTCAGGGTCGGAGCTCCTATTGCCTGGGAAGAGCTCAGGGTCGGAGCTCCTATTGCCTGGGAAGAGCTCAGGGTCGGAGCTCCTATTACCTGGGAAGAGCTCAGGGTCGGAGCTCCTATTACCTGGGAAGAGCTCAGGGTCGGAGCTCCTAATGCCTGGGAAGAGCTCAGGGTCAGAGTTCCTATTGCCTGGGAAGAGCTCGGGGTCGGAGTTCCTATTGCCTGGGAAGAGCTCAGGTCGGAGCTCCTATTACCTGGGAAGAGCTCAGGTCGGAGCTCCTATTACCTGGGAAGAGCTCAGGTCGGAGCTCCTAATGCCTGGGAAGAGCTCAGGTCGGAGCTCCTATTGCCTGGGAAGAGCTCAGGGTCGGAGCTCCTATTGCCTGGGAAGAGCTCAGGGTCGGAGCTCCTATTGCCTGGGAAGAGCTCAGGGTCGGAGCTCCTATTACCTGGGAAGAGCTCAGGGTCGGAGCTCCTATTACCTGGGAAGAGCTCAGGGTCGGAGCTCCTATTGCCTGGGAAGAGCTCAGGGTCGGATCTCCTATTGCCTGGGAAGAGCTTCGGGATGGAAGTGCCATCTCTCTCTTGCTACCGAGTGTCTCCATGGTGCTGGCCTAATCCAGAACATCACCCTGTTAAAAGTCCACATATCAGATCACAGCCAAGAGGACACGAAACAACTTCTTCTCACTACAAAAACTGTTAAACAGCATTTTGTATTTTCTCAATCTGGAATGCTGTCATGGCATGTTTTTGTATGAGGCACACTTCCCCATTTCTGAGTAACATGAGAACTTGATTGTGCAAGCATTCAAAAGAAATCCAGCAGCAACTGCCAATTAGTATGTTGTTAAGTCAACCTTCTTCCCCATTTCCAAACAAAGATTGGTGCCAATGCTCAGGTATACTTACGGTTTGCATATCCAATCGTGTTTAGTGGTGGTATTTACCCTCATTCATCGAGCTATAGTATACTCTACTGATTTACAAAGTACTGGATTCACAGCAGAATAAGGAGCTTGTAACGGCAACCTTATCTCTCAGATTGTTCGATGATCTACCTTAGCGCAAATCATTTGTTTTTCTTCTTTGTCGAGGGAAAAGTTACTGGCACATGCTTGAGCGGATCCGAATCTGAATTTAAATATAGGAAGTTCTAATATCTCACCCGGTCTCAATAATGTCAAAGTCTACCCATTCCTGGAACATGTATGGTGTATCCAAAGTCACTGTGTTGTCTCAGTTGACCTTTAACCTTCCCTTAACGGTCTGATAAGTCTCTCAGCCCACATTTGCTTGTTTTAACATCATGTGACACACGTGACCATATACAGACAAGTATTTGGAGCAAAACAGATTCAACTTGACAGATTCAACTTGCGGCCAAAGGTTGTACAATACTGTCTATAACTGTGGAAATAAGTCAAATTGGTTAATGCAGACAGATCGTAAACTACACTTACAGAAAAAACACATGACTTCACATGTGGAAAATCACATGCTTTCACATGAAATTTCACACTTGAAGTCATGTAAAAACATGTGTTTTTGGAACACTTCACATGTGTTCACATGTGAAATTCATGTAGTTTTTCCGTAAGGGTATACTTGCTTTAAAGTAAAATCAAAGGTTTGCTTCTATGTATTGAGCAACAAATCTGCTATGACCCATACTCCAAAACTTGTTGAAAAAATATCTCTGGAAATGGAACAGTGATATCGACCTGTGTGTGAGCCTTCTCAAATAGCCTCTGATGCAAGGAACCACTCAAAAAACAGAATAATTAGATATTATAACCAAAGACAACAATTCTCCCAAAAATATGAAGAAGTAGGTAATCCAGTCAAAACAGACATCCAACGCTAAAATGAAGAAGTAAGCAGTTTTTTTTTACTGGAAATGTTGAAAGTGAGCTCAGCCTCACAGGACTGGTTCCATGTGTATGAAACAAGTACAGCACAGACTGTTCTTTGACAATCAGACAGCAAACAAGTTTGATGGCAAACAAGTTTTGCAGTTTTTTTTACACTTGTTCTTCCTGAATAGTTTTCGACCATGAATCTTGAGGCATGCATTCCAACAGCTTCATCTATGAGGCTGGTTGAAACTGGCATGAAACTGTTTGACCCAGACTACCCTTCCCTTTTTGCACTAGCTCTTTTGATTCATCACATACGCTGCTTTTATTGTTCATCTGCTGCTACTATTATCTATGCCGTTGCCTAGTCACTTTATCCCTACCTATATGTACATATCTACCTCAATTACCTCGTACTCTTGCACATCAACTCGGTACTGGTACCCCGTGTATATAGCCATGTTATCGTTACTCATTGTGTATTTATTATTATTTTTCTATTATTTTTCTCTGCGTTGTTGGGAAGGGTCGTAAGCATTTCACTGTTAGTCTACATCGATTGTTTACGTAGCATGTTACAAATACAACTTGATTTGAAATTACTTGGAAGGAATAGGCACGACTCTCGCTTCACAATTAAAAACCTGATGTTTTATTTTCTAATTCATGTATAAAACATTTGTTTTATGTTTTAAACTTGAGTTAGAAAATAAAACATCACGTTTTGAGTGAGCGTCGTGCCTTTTCCTTCCAAATGCTCAAATATTTGGTTGCACCGTGTCACATGTTGGTTAAGCACTTTCTACTCCTCTCCATAAATCATAAATCACACCATCTCAAGACAAACTGTAGACCTGTACTTCTACTGACTGCAGAGTGTGCATCAGTAAAACAGTGACGTTTTTGTTAGACCATCATACATCATATTTAATATTTTAATGAAGATACACTAAAGATGAAAACAAGCTATATAAAATAAGCAGGAAATGACTGAAACAGGGAATACATGCTGTTCTCTTACCATACTCAGAATTGTGGATAAAAATCTTCAAGCTTGTCTCAGAGGCATTTGTCACTCAAATGTGAGTGTCATACAATTTGTACTTGCAATTTAAGGGGACACTGCAAAGGGTTGCTGCAGGAGGAAATGGCTTGACCTCAAAGTCACATGTTCAGTTGCAAAGGCTCAGGAAGTCCCCGCCACTGCTACAGCTCACACCTCCTATAGATGCATATATAGGTTCTTACCACAAAGACTAATATATTCTACTGAAAGACAACAAAACGAAGACATCATTTTCCAATCCTGTTCATATACAACTGACAGATTTGGTTTTGACTGAATACGCAATCAATTGCCCTTTAATTGTTGTTGAATAGCTGTTCCTAGTTTGATAATAGTTCCCTTATAATGAACTACATGTTGAATCATGGAAAATGTACTGATCTGAAGGATAAGCACTGCAGCACACTGACCTACACACATACACTAACAGCATGGCTGGTATGCTAATTACAACAGCTATAATACCAGACAGTTGGGGAGACAGTGTTGGGGAGTAGTGTAGTTCAGCTAGTAATTTAACTACCCTTTACAGTAGCTTGGTGTTAGTTTACCTCAATTCAAATGTTGGTAGTTTTTTCAGTAGTTCATTACTTTGTAGCCATGTAGCGGTGTAGCTAACTACAGGAACTACACTACGTTTTTAGCTAAAATAAAATATGGATGAAATTGGCAAGAATTTCCTTTATTCTTCGGTATCAGACCTGCCTAATTCTCCCTTGAAAAATAGTTTTTGCATTTAAGCTAAATTGCACACTCTGTTAACATCTGATTCCAGAGGGATCTGTTCTTGAAATTTGTAGTCGATAACATATCAAGTTTAGATATCAGAATTTTTCACAAAGTAGTTTGGAGGTAGTGAACTACTTTTTCAAAGTAACTTTAGTTAAATAAACTCTAGCTTTAGTGTAGCTTAACGTCTTCCAGTGTGAAGTAAATGGTTGCTTGGTTAACTCTTTTTTCAGAGCTTCCTCAACACTGACTACAGATGGGCGTATGTGAGATAATTATGGACGTACAGTGATAAAAAGCACCAAAACTGAGGCATCTCTTTATAGTGTGACCTTTTGTGTATTTACATGGTAGTTACAGTGCCTACAGAAAGTATTCACACCCCTTGACTTTTTACACATTTTGTTGTGTTACAGCCTGAATTTAAAATGGATTAAATTGAGATTTTGTGTCGCTGGCCTACACACAATATCCCCATAATGTCAAAGAGGAATAATATTTTTAGAAATTGGTAAAAAATGTAAAGCTGAAATGTCTTGAGTCAATAAGTATTCAACCCCTTTGTTATGGCAAGCCTAAATAAGTTCAAGTGTAAAAATGTCCTTTACAAGTCGCATAATAAGTTTAATGGACTCACTCTGTGTGCATTAATAGTGTTTAACATGATTTTGTAATGGCTACCTCATCTCTCTACCCCTTTGTACCCCACACTTTATCTGTAAGGTCCCTCAGTCGAGCAGTACATTTCAAACACAGATTCAACCACAAAGACCTTGGAGGTTTTCAAATGTTTCGCATTGAAGGGCACCTATTGTTATAAATGTATTTTTTAAGCAGATATTGAATATACCTTTGAGCATGGTGAAGTTATTAATTACATGTTGGATAGTGTATCAATACACCCAGTCACTACAAAGATACAGGTGTCCTTTCTAACTCAGTTGCCGGAGAGGAAGGAAACCGCTCAGTGGTGACTATAAAACAGTTACAGAGTTTACAAAACTAACCTAAAAGACAGAGTGAAAAGAACAAAAATATTCCAAAACATGCATCCTGTTCTCAATAAGGCACTAAAGTAAAACTGCAAGTGTGGTGAAAAAATTAACTTCACGATCTAAATACAAAGCGTTATGTTTGGGGCAAATCCAACACATCATTGAGTACCACTCTTAATATTTTCTAGCATGATGGTGGCTGCATCATGTTATGGGTATGCTTGTCATCTGCAAGTTCTAGGGAGTTTTTTGGGGGATAAAAACAAATGGAATAGAGATAAGCACAGGCAAAATCCTAGAAGAAAAGTTGGTTCAGTCTGCTTTCCAACAGATACTGGGAGTCAAATTCTCCTTTCAGCAGGACAATAACCTAAAACACAAGGCCAAATACACACTGGAGTTGCTTACCAAGATGACATTGAATGTTCCTGTATGACCCAGTTACAGTTTTGACGTAAATCGGCTTGATAATTTATGGCATGACTTGAAAATGGCTGTCTAGCAATCGACAACCAACTTGACAGAGCTTGAAGAATTTTAAAAGAATAATGTGCAAATATTATACAATGCAAAGCTCTTAGAGACTTACCCAGAAAGACTCACAGCTGTAATCGCTGATCAATGTGATTCTAACATATAAGACTACTTATGTAAACAAGATATTTATTTTTCAATAAATTAGCAAAGATTTCTAAAATCATATTTTGAGTTTGTTATTAAGGGATATTGTGTGTAGATGGGTGAGTGAAAACAGATTTCATCCATTTTGAATTTAGCCTGTAACACAACAAAATAAGTCAAGGGTTATGGATACATTCTGAAGGCAGGGATATGTAATTAGTGTGGATAGGTACACATTAGTGTGGGTACTAGGTAGACCTATGGATTACCATGTAAATGGGTGGTTGACATAATGGCAAACACAATATAACTTAATTTAAATTGGTTAAAATTGTGACATTACTAAAAGCTTTGTTTTTTTTATCTTGGAATAGCTAAATTCATCCAGTGTTGGTGTGTTTTTTTTTCACAATTCTGAGCCAAATGTGCTAATTGTCCAATGTTGTATCTGTCCCAGGGAAGATTGTGGAACATTTGAACTTAAATTAACGTAAATTAATAAAACCATGAATACAATTCCCTTCACATACTCTTGCACTTATGACACAGAAGTCTATTTCAAGAAACAATAGTTCCGAAGTCCATTTGTAAAATTTCAAAAATTACATTTTGTCCTCAAAACCAATGTCCAAATGGTGTGACACAATTCTGTGATCAAACAACGAGCCAGCATTTGAGCACCATTGCACGGGGAAGGGTTCTCTTGCAATGAGGAAGTACAGAAGACATTGCTGTAGCACATAGAACAGATTGGCAGCTTTGTTGCATGTTGTGTATTGTCCACGGGGTGAGGCCAATAAATACTAATTAAAAAAGGTGTTGTGTTGAACAAAATGTTAAGGCAGGTAACATGAGGCAGGTAACATCGTCATAATACACAAGTAAACAAATAGCTTTCTATCTAGATTTTTATCTGTGAATCTAATTCAAAATGTAATGGGGAAACACTTGGTTATAGTCATTAGATGAGGAAATTGTGTTTTTCTATTTAAATTCTAGAATATAATTACTGATTTACTAATAATTAGTAAAAATAATGTTTTTGTCTATTGGGTAATTAATAAACCTTTAAATTAGCATGAATTATAATGTCACACCAGAGGACAAATTCAAGGCTATAATGCATGAAACGCTTAATTAAATAGGTTTTTTTTCAATAAATTGAAGGTGGCCACATAATTAATTAATTTTAGAATACATATTTTTTTCACTTTTGTTTTGGCCATATGGCAACTACGTAAATACATATACTTACAGTGCCTTCAGAAAGTATTCACAACCCTTGACTTTTTCAAATAAAAATTGTGTTACAGCCTGAATTTAAAATAGATTTTGTGTCACTGGCCTACACACAATACCCCATAATGTCAAAGTGGAATTATGATTTTAGATTTTTTCCCCAAAATTAACTAAAAATGAAATGCTGAAATGTCTTGATTCAATAAGTATTCAACCCCTTTGTTATGGCAATCCTAAACAAGTCACATAATAAGTTGCATGGACTCACTCTGTGTGCAATAATAGTGTTTAACATGATTTTTGAATGACTACCTCATTTCTGTACCACAGGAGGTTGGTGGCACCTTAATTGAGGAGGACGGGCTCGTGGTAATGGCTGGAGTGGAATAAGTAGAATGGTATCAATGCATCAAACACATGGTTTCCATGTGTTTAATTCCATTCGCTTCGTTCCAGCTATTAATATGAGCCGTCCTCCCCTCAGCAGCCTCCACTGCTCTGTACCCCATACTTTATCTGCAAGGTCCCTCAGTCAAGCAGTGAATTTCAAACAGATTCAACCACAGGGAGGTTTTCCAATGCCAACGCAAAGAAGGGCATCTATTTAATTAATTTATTTAACCTTTATTTAACTAGGCAAGTCAGTTAAGAACAAATTCTTATTTACACTGACGACACCGGGCCAATTGTGCCCCGCGATTGATGCGACTCCTGATCACGGCCGGTTGTGATACAGCCCAGGATCGAACCCAGGTCTGTAGTGACACCTCTGTAGACCACAGCGCCACTCGGAATGATGTCAACGATTGCAGCGTCATCGAAAGAGCAGACAAAGACACGACTGACTGCTTCCGGCCCAGAATACCACTTTTTTAACCTTTATTTAACTAGGCAAGTCAGTTAAGAACAAATTATTATTTTCAATGACAGCCTAGGAACAGTGGGTTAACTGCCTTGTTCAGGGGCAAAACTACAGATGTTTACCTTGTCAGCTCGGGGATCCAATCTTGCAACCTTTACGGTTACTAGTCCAACGCTCTAACCATCAGTTGTGCACTGAAGCTGGTACAAGGTGATTGAACTGCTCCCAACAGCAAAGATGTTCTGGCTGGTCTGGTCTGGTAGATAGTCTGGCTGGTTTTAGCTAGTAGATGGTCGAGCTGGTTTTAGCCCCTTACAGAAAAAAAAACGCATGATTTCACGTGGAAAATCACATGATTTCATGTGAAATTTTACATGATCACATAATGTGTAGTTTTATGTTATCACATGTTGCTTTACATGTTCCCTCATGTTATCACATTAACTTCGCATTGAAAACATGTATTTTTGGAACAGTTCACACGTGGCCACGTGACATTCATGTGTTTTTTCTGGAAGGGGCTGGTCAACCAGCTACCAGCTACCATGTCTCAAAACCTACCTAGAGCTAACCAAACTGGTTAAACTGGTCACCAGCTTAAGCTGGTCAAGCTGGATTTTCCAGCAGGGTATGTTTTAGGGACATGTATTCCAAAGTGGTACGAGCACAGGAAACATACTTCACAACTGGATTAATCTGGTGAAAATTTTATTGAACACTAAAATAAAAGGAATGATGGTTAATACAACTGTAAAACATCCACATGTTCATCTATACCCTTCAAAGCAACACATCTGTTGCCATGACAATCTGCTTCATTTTCCAAGACCGCATCATAACCAATGATGTATATAAACCCTGGATTGTTGACGCTACGTATCGGCCATATTGACACTCCCCAGTAGGCGCTGTCCTCCATAGGAATGAATGGAATTCTACAATATTTCAATGTTTCAAGGACCAAATGACATGTATTTAAGTATGGGGACAGTAACAGTAGTAATCAAAAAAATTATACTTTAAGGAAAATGTTATATTTTTTACTTCATGTTTAGCTCACATGATATAATTTAAATGTATGCGTTAAGGTGTCTGTAATAGAATAAACGTGTCAAAAACGAATGTAGATATTAATAAATGAATAGCTTCCAATGGTGGGGGAGTGCCAAGATGGAGGCACGGTGGCTTCAACATAACGCCCCTATCAGTCATGTAGTGTTTATATAAATCACTGATAATTTTTATTTTATTTTACCTTTATTTAACTAGGCAAGTCAGTTAAGAACCAATTCTTATTTTCAATGACGGCCTAGGAACAGTGGGTTAACTGCCTTGTTCAGGGGCAGAACGACAGATGTTTACCTTGTCAACTCGGGGATTCAATCTTGCAACCTTTACGGTTACTAGTCCGTAACCATCATAACGTTTGAAGACTGCATTCTCTTCAGCTTTACCCTCTCCGGACCCTGCTACATGTAAAAGCTATTCAAAGACAAACATTTGAATCATTAGCATAAAAATTAAAAAATATCATTAGATTGTCTATAGATCTTTTGGAGCATACTCACAGAGGCAATGTAACTGTAAATAGGCATCACTGATCCGATCACTATTTCCTTTGGCTAAAGTATCTTGTCACCTTGGGACTGACTGCTTTGAAAGCGGTAGGAGATACAGGTTTCTGTCTCCCATCTGTCTAGCTGTAGGGATGTCTTTTGCTTATAGCAAACACAATTTGCTAAATGCTGTAGTAATGACAGACTCTCCCTGGGGCCAGTACAAATGACACTCTGGTGGCAAAGTGTTGGTAGTACATGTCCTAATCGATGACGAGGCTTCCATTGACAGTAGGCTATTTACAGTTGCACTTTACCATGTGTGTTCTGGGAAGACATCTTGTGAGTGCACAACATGTCGAACTTCAAGTTTTTTTTATCCTACTTTTGAAATGTCCTCTTTGCATGCATGCAGTTTGGTTTCATATAAGCACCTTTATATCTTATCATATAGCACCATTTGTTATAGTCAATCCCCCTCCCAACCCTTTTCAGTTTAGGACCCAACTGTTGGCATGCATAAACTTTTTTTTAAATGTGTTTTTTCTCAGATAGGTTTTTTCTAAACGTTGCAATCTTTTACAAACATTACAAGGCAATAAATGGATATTCATACGGTACCATACATGTAGAACATGAAGTATTACAGTACACAGGTTAAAGAAAGTTCTAGAATACTAAACAATTGCTTTCTTGTTTTGAGTCATATAATATTCTATAGGACACGCTAATGTTGTACATTACATTTATCCAAAGATACACTAAACATTTTTGCTTCACTATTTCATTTTTATATCATTACCATAGACAGTTATAGTTTGAAAAATCCCACTGCAGTAATGCCATGATAAACACAAAAGCCAAAAGAAACAAACCAACAAAGCTTCTTCAATACCCAGACTTTTTCACAGCACGCTACCTACACAACAATAAATTAGAAACATATGTAAATACGCCATCACTTTTCCCAAGTGAAGCCGGGACTCCTTATCTCTTCATTGTCACTACTGCAGTTAGGTGGTTAGTAGTGTTTTGTGGAGCTCAAGTGCTAAGTAGCCTATGCTTTTGAAATGATCATCTCCTAAAAATGCTTGAACATCATTGGTGTTTTGTGCAATAGAAATCTGTTGCAATAAACATATCCTTCTTATTTCTTTCACAAGATTGACAGGTAATCTTTTCCATTTGTTCTAAAAACGAATAAAAATTATAATCCTAATCAAAACAATACCATCAAATTGTAACAAAGTTTTAAGGCTAAAAGGTTGTAAACCTTTTGTTCGGATGATAACAGTCCAAATTGTATTAATTCAAGTGATTTATAAGAGACCAACTCAGCCTTCAATGATGACCTTGCTTGCTCTTACAAAGACTTTTTGACCATTCAAACACCTGCCTAAGTCTAGTTGGATATCAGGCCGACACACAATCTAGTATGGCTTTCAGGCAAGCTACAAATACAGAATAGTCAATTAAATTCATTCTAATCATGTCTTTCTTGGATAATACCGGTACGTCACTGTATTTTCTGTGGAGTCAATTGTGAAATACAACGTCCTTAATAGATTGCAAAAAAATATATAATAAAAATAATAATAAGTACAGAAATAATTACATAATATACCAAATATAATATAATTAAACAGTATAATATATCTTTCATCTTTAATTCTATATAATTTATCATTGACTTAATTTCCTATATTTTTGTTTGGTAGAATAATAAGGAAGAGGAAACCTGTGTGCACGTAATCTAAAGTGCTTGCTTGTTTGATCATGTTGGGGTGATAGTTCCTCCCATGTGAAATGGTTCAGGGAAATTTTTGCAGCTAGATCTGGAGCATTTGCGGTTTTGTCAAGACAACATATTTTTCCTATTAGTGATTAGCTCCAAATGTACAATTGAGTACTTTGCATTGGAAATTATAACCTTTTCTGCAACCATAAGGAGCTGTAAATTCATTGAATTTTCTTATCACCACGA
The DNA here is from genome assembly GCA_030435695.1 of Brachymystax lenok tsinlingensis. Taxonomy (NCBI): domain Eukaryota; kingdom Metazoa; phylum Chordata; class Actinopteri; order Salmoniformes; family Salmonidae; genus Brachymystax; species Brachymystax lenok. Next base: position 37,310,297 of record CM059815.1, read on the forward strand.
CACCACTACAACTTGGATTTAATCCTTAAACTTGACAATCAAACAAGACAAGTTACACTCAAAGAACGTTTGTCTTAACCATACGCCTACAGCAGTCAGAAAGGTATGGACATTTCATTTTGTATAATTTCACAAGAAAACAGAGAAAGCTCAAGTATATTTGCTAAATTGTGAGAACTTTATGAGAATTTAAGGTAGATATCAACCCCATTGGACATTGCCATTGCTAGCTGCCCTTATTATTACAACGACCCAATCCAAGTAGACAAAACAAGACCTTATTTAAAAGGGGTCACAGTGGGTTCAGGTGAAACAAGACTAGGAGCAGAAGGGCGGGCTAATAACTTCATGGCCACTATCTGGGTCAGTTTATCTTTAAGTGCAGCTTTTTTTAGATTACAATAGGCGATATCAACATCTAGCAGAAGATTAGCCTCATGGTGTGGTAATTTAAGTGCATGATTGTCACGTCAAAGTTAAACCAATGCATGGATCACGTGGTCCCTCCATGTAAACTAAGTAATAAGCAGCAGAGAGAAGTACAGATTTTTTTTTTTAAAGTGCTTTCTTAGGGAGGCTTGTGTTTTAAAGAGCAAATAAGCTGTGCATCCCCACTCATATTCTCTCTCCATCTCCAAGAGAGGAAAAAAGCCATTGTTTATAGCCTAGGCCAAATTTTCTCTTACTTTGCCCCAAAGATACTGTGATCAGCCTTATAATCTCAAACACAACATCACGGGGCATCTGCACTCTAAAATAATTATTGATATAATTAAAGCATATGGGAACAAATGTAATATATTCCACATTTTGATTAAGTACGAGAATCCAAACGAATGTTGGAGGAAAGTTGTGCTTCGAATTATTTTTCTATAATGAGCTGTAAAACTTTTAATGTTGGAATAGGGGAATGCAATCATTCAAGTGGAATTTCCATACCACACATTAGATAACAAAAAAACACTGAACAACCAGACTATTCTTGCGCTTTTCATGCACTATGGTTCGGATTGCTACCACTAAGAATTAAAAATAAATACTGGTCTTTAAGATATCAAAAATCATAATATTAAAGTTTGGTTTTAGAGACAATGATTTTTAACCTTGTCTTTTTTTTGTTCTTGACCTATCCTTTTTTCATAATATACAAAGTACCTCTTTCCTTGCGATTCAAGATTCAGTCAACTGCATTCACTTGAAACCACAATATGCCTTAACACAGACTGTGGAAACCTATGCGACAGTAGCATGATGCATTCTGACTTTTCTATTAGGTTGTTCTCTCCAATGGATCATCCATGCGGGACAAAATGTACAGAAAATTACATTTGTCCATTTAAGCTCTGCAGAAGAACCACCATTTTATAGACTCCGTGAAAGGGGGCATAGTTGCTAGGGAGTTGCAGCCAAAAGGAAAACAATGAAGAAATATGAACGCCTATTTCATACATCCTTTTATCACCAGATGCAAGGGAAAGGTAAAATAGGAGTTTCAGCACAGAATGTTGGTTACAACTAGTACAAACAATTGTTAAGCCCTTACTAGTACTGCAAGATCATTTGTCTAGCAGACATGTGAAGAGGTGTTCAGACCAATGAGGTGTATCCTATGTGGATTAGCTAGGTCATCAGCATATGACATTTCATATCACTGACCATATCAGCCCCATCACCATATCTGGCATTAAGTCTATGGAGCGGTTTCGTGGACACAGCCCCTAAATGGTAAAAATTATTAATGAAGAAAAATAAATAAATAATCGATACAGTTACATATCGCAATATTATTTTTGACAATATTATAGATATTTTTTTGCTACTGTAGATAGCGTTAACTAGCGCTAGTTGGCTGTACCTGCGCCAAAACTCTGGTATCTTTCCTCCTATAGCTTGTTCTCCATATTCTTAAATACTGAGCCAACCTGTATTCAGCCATTTTATTACCCTGACTGATCAAAATATGTTTACTCATGACACTCTCTTGTCTCTCTGCAGCAGACATATGGTGAGCATTACATTTAGAACATCAAATCGCAATACATATAGAATCGTGAGAATCGCAATACATATCGTATCGGCACCTAAGTATTGTGATAATATTGTGAGGTCCCTGGCAATTCCCAGCCCTAGTAAAAAATTGTATAATAAAAGCTCCAGAGGTCTAAAATGTGGCAACAAATTAGATGTGGAGCAAGACAGAATATCACCTGTCATTTAAAGATCTCAGAGGTACCTGTGACAAGGGCTAAACTGTCTGCTGCCTAACCAGCCTCTACGTGTGTTGAGACTCATTATAAACTGGGTGGTTCGAGCCCTGAATGCTGATTGGCTGACAGCCATGGTATATCAGACCGTTTACCACGGGTATGACAAAACATTTATTTTTACTGCTCTAATTACGTTGGTAACCAGTTTATAACAGCAATAAGGCACCTCGGGGGTTTGTGGTATATGGCCGATATACCATGGCTAAGGGCTGTGTCCAGGCGCTCCGCGATGCGCTGTGCGTAAGAACAGCCCTTAGCCGTGGTATATTGGCCATATACCACACCCCCTCGTGCCGCATTGCTTAATTAACACATAGATCATCTTTATTGATATAGGCTTTGTTGCCTATGCTAGGAGCTTTTCTCAGCATGACTTGAGACTAAAAATATTGTATAGCAGATTATCAAAAAATCCACGTGAGAAATTTGGTTTTCACTTAAAATTAATTTGTTAATATGTTAATAAATGACACAGTCAAATGTATTAAATAACTTTTAAAATACACAATGTGATAATGATAATATTGGGGACACACAGACTAAGTTGCACCTGTTAGTAGTAAGGGTATCTGGGGTGTATTGATAGCTGCATGGGCTGGATCTCAATGTTTCAAGTATCATTGCAAGATTTGTGAAGGCATCAGAATTTTTACTGAAATTCTGGAACATGAGCAGTTAAGGCTACACCAAGACTCTGTTCCAAATGACACCGTTTTCCCTTTATAGTGCACTACTTTTGACCAGATCCCTATGGGCCCTGGTCAAAGGTAGCACACTATACAAGGAATAGGGTGCCATTTGGGATGCACTCCAAAAACATGGAATGAACATCTACTGTGCTCGGTGGTGCGATAAAAAGTAGATCGCATGAATAATAGCCTATCTTTCTGTCAAAGCTGTGTGTGAATGTATATGAGATGATGTAACACTACCGTTATAACTAAGTAATTACATTTTCTTGATTGACATCTCCCACTTTGTATATCATATCTAAGCCCACGAATCATATCTTTCATATAGGCATTAGATGGTTATTTTGCAGACAGACATTGTTTAAAGATACATATTCTCATAGTAGTGTAGCATGGGTACCAGCCTGTTTGAGTTATCATTCCACTCTTTGCCATGTCATGTCATGTTTGGCATGACACGGAGTACAAGGAGCGGAATGTTAGCAAAACAGGTTCTGGAGTTCAGGCTAGTGGTAGTGTGCATTTCTATCAAGTACTATTATTAGTATTATTATTATTATTATATTATTATTATTATTATTATATTATTTGGTTAGTGCCCAAACCAAACGGATAACAATACCCAAAATCCTTCATCCTTGTTTATTCTATACTAAGATTAAATCCTCAATCATTAAATACTAACTACACAGAGCAAATTATTGTTGATGTTTAAACAACAATATCATGTCTAGCCTTCAGCAGTAAATCTTACAATACACCCCACTGCCAATGCTGGTGGAATACCGGAAGTTGTACACTATCATGTCTCACCCTGAGGTATATGGGGCTCACCTTCTTTTTTTTTTCTTCACTCAAACAAGCACATGCGCACACGCACGTACATTCACACACATTCTGCAATTCTTTAAATGGACAGTCGACCACAGCGAAAACATTTTTCTACGCTTCATAGAAATGACCTAGCTATATCATCATCTAGCATTTTGTATATCAGTTTTCATTGTGCAAGAATAGGCAACCCGTCCTCCTGCACCGATTTCAAAACGGATGCCATAATCTAAATATACGAATGAAACACAATAACCATGAAAAAATGTAAAAGTGCTAGTTGACAATAGTCATACAGTACAGTATTATAGAGGTACATTGAGAATACTTTTTCTTATATACTAGGATATTGTCACGTTTACCTTTTTTCCCCTTTCTCGTTTTAACCCACCATCACTAGAAACCTCTAACAACCATAGTATGCCATTGTCAATCCTCTTGGTCTTCACCGTCCTCGCGAGGCTCTGTCCTCTTCTCGTGACAGGTGAAAATTCGCCGCATTTCTCCCTCATACCTGATGAAATTCTCTCCAAATCTGGCCCAGGCTTTCATGGGGACTGTTATGGTGTTCCTGTATGGCTGTCGTACCTCGCTAATCTTCAAAAAGACACCGTACCGGTTGGAACCAACGTCGAAATAAAACCTCTTATTGTCCACTCGAAAGGATTCTGCCTCGGGAAGCTCGGGGGATTCTTCGTGGTTCCTATTGCCTCTTCCACGCTCATCCGTGGCATCACCGTCGCCGTAGTCTTCAATAAGCTGCGACAGTGCATCTCTGAATTCGATTAGCCCTTGAGCCGGCAACACTATGGTCTGCTCGATGCCCTGGCCGTAGTAACCCATGGTGCCATGTCCTCTGCTGACAGTCTGTCTGATGCGGAGGAACCTGCCTCGCTGGTTCTCTTTCAGATCCAGATAGTACTTTCTATTGTCTCTCTCAATGAATTCACTCTTCAGGACGCGATGAGTATGCTCCTCCGACACCGCAGAGCCGGTGGGAGATACTGATGCTGCGTGGTGGTGATCTTGCTGTCTTCTGCGGGAATCTTGCGGGCGGCCCTGGCCATTGCTCTGCTCTTCTGGCCGTGGTACCAGGCCACCTCGCAACCCAATGTGAGCGTAATAATCGATGAAGTCCCCCAGGCAATATCGTAGATCGGGTGCCATTGACATGGACAGCGTTAATTTGCTCTTCCTGATGTTATCATGGCGGCCTCTTCCAATCCAAACCTCTGCAATTTTTAGGAATCTGCCCCGTGCACTTTGTTTTACGTCCAAATAAAACCGTTTCTTCTGGATATCGACACGTTTAGAGGCAAGCTCCTGAATGTCTATGCCTTGCTGCTGTGTGCCAGGGTGAACATACTGTTGAGGATATGCGCCTCTCGTCATAGAATCTGATGTAATCCTTCCTCTGCCTCTTTCCATCCCTCTTGAACATGTATCAGCCATAATTATTTCGTTTCCACCACAGTTAGCACGCGAAAATTTGCTTATCCATTAATAGCCAACATGCTGTCTTTCAAGTAACGTTAAGCATATTAATTTAGCTAGCTAGCCTGCCAGCTTGTGGCTATAGTAGCCTAACACGTTTGAAAGATTCCTCGAATGACGTAAAAATGGCAGATACTATGCAGGAATCGTCAGCAGATCGAGTTTCTGTGTCCTGATTAAAGGTCAAGCGTTTCGTTTGGTGCCATTTCCATCGTAAACCTTGGCAAGCCGGGTTACCTAGCTACCCCTTTCCCTGCATCTGACACTTCTCCCCCGTCTGCTAAGAGGCTATGAAAGCTGCTAGCCTACTGTAATGTAAGGAGAAATCGTCCAATCCAGGGTCTCTTGCTTCGGTAGCAGCGGCTTGATGAGCCCAATGAACCCACCCACTAAGCACGGACCGACGCCAACGTCTTTTGGACGTCTTTTTTTGGTCCTGTCCGGATCAGCCATTTTTTGGGGGTCTTTTTTTGGTGAGGTCAGGACCGGCCTTGATTTCAACGTCCGGACCACATTTGGCCCAAATCTAGACGTCTATAATTGGTTCAGATTTGGTCCAGTCCAGCCCGGCCTTGATTTGGCCCAAACATAGACGTCTATAATTGGTTCAGATTTGGTCCAGTCATTAAATAAAAGTAGAGTACAGTAGAGTACAGTACAGTATAATGTACTGTATTGTACCCTACTTTAGAAAATGTACTCTACTGAACTAAACTGTTCTGTTCAATACTGAATTAAACTGTACTGTACACTACTCTACTGAATTAAACTCTACTGTACTCCACTGAATAAAACTCTACTGTCATGTACCATACTCTACTGTGCTGAACTGTGGCGTACTGTACTGTGCTGTTCAAACTTGTGAAACAGCCTAGACATCTATGATTAGTTCAGATTTGGTCTGGGCCTGACTGATCAAATTTGTACTTGTTTGGGGGCGGAGCTCATTAGAATAATACCAAGCATGTTTTGCAAGTGATTATTTTTACATTTACATTTTGGTGATTCAGTAGACGCTCTTATTTTCAACATCTGTAAATTATGTATTTTAAACTTTCATTCAGAACCGAAAATGAACCTGATTTCAATGTCCGGAAATACATATTTTCCAATCAAATCAAATGTTATTTGTCACATGCGCTGAATACAACAGGTGTAGACTTTACAGTGAAATACTGAATACAACAGGTGTAGACTTTACAGTGAAATACTGAATACAACAGGTGTAGACTTTACAGTGAAATACTTACTTACGATCCATTTCCCAACAATGCAGAGTTAAAAAGTATGAAACATTTGCAAAATAAAAAGAGGAAATAGTAACACAATAAAATAACAATAACTAGGCTATATACGAGGACTACCGGTACCGAGTCAATGTGCAGGGGTACGAGGTAGTTGAGGTAATTGACGTAATATGTACAGTACATGTTGGCATGGGTAAAAGTGACTAGACAATCAGGGTAGATCATAAACAGAGTAGCAGCAGCATATGTGAAGAGTGTGAAAGTATGTCTATGTGTGAGTGTGTGTGTTGCGTCAATATGCATGTGTGTGTATGTAGTGTGTGTGTGTGTGTGTTGGAGTGTCAGTGTAGTATGTGTAAATGTGTGGGTAGAGTCCAGTGAGTGTGCATAGAGCCAGTGGAAGAGTCCGTGCAATATATATCTATATATATATATATCTATATATCTACACACTACTGTTCAACAGTTTTGGGTCACTTAGAAATGTCCTTGTTTTTTAAAGAAAAGCTAACTTTTTGTCTATTAAAATAACAATTGATCAGAAATACAGTGTAGACATTGTTCATGTTGTAAATTAATCTTGTAACTGGAAACGGCTGATTTTTAATGGAATATCTACATATCTACACAATCCAAGTTGATCATTTTAAAAGGCTAATTGATCATTAGAAAACCCTTTTGCAATTATGTTGGCACAGCTGAAAACTGTTGTGCTAATTAAAGAAGCAATAAAACTGGCCAGCTTCATTAAATAGGACCCGCAAAACACCAGTCTCAATGTCAACAGTGAAGAGGCGACTCCGGGATGCTGGCCTTCTAGGGATGCTGGCCTTCTCTCTCTCTCTCTCTCTCTCTCTCTCTCTCTCTCTCTCTCTCTCTCTCTCTCTCTCTCTCTCTCTCTCTCTCTCTCTCTGCAGAGTGAAGGAAAAGCAGCCAACAAGTGCTCAGCATATGTGGGAACTGCTTCAAGACTGTTGGAAAACTCTATAGAGAGAGAGAGATAGAGAGAGAGAGAGGGCCAGCATCCCTATATATACAGTTAAAATCAAAATAAAATAAAATGTTATTGGTCACATACACATGGTTAGCAGATGTTAATGCGAGTGTAGCGAAATGCTTGTGCTTCTAGTTCCGACAGTGCAGTAATATCTAACAAAAAGTACCAGTCAAAAGTTTGTACACACCTACTCATTCACGGGTTTTTCTTAATTTTTGTACTATTTTCTATATTGTAGAGTAATAGTGAATACATCAAAACTATGAAATAGCACATATGGAATCATGTAGTAACCAAAAAAGTGTTAAACAAAGCAAAATATATTTTAGATTCTTCAAAGTAGCCACCCTTTCCTCAATGAAAGCTTTGCACGCTCTTTGCATTCTGTCAACCAGCTTCACCTGGAAAAGTTTTCCAACAGTCTTGAAGCAGTTCCCACATATGCTGAGCACTTGTTGGCTGCTTTTCCTTCACTCTGCAGTCCAACTCATCCCAAACCTTCAGGAAACTTTAGAAAACAGCAGAAGGAGCACCCCCCCATACACATCGACGGGACCGCAGTGGAAAAGGTGGAAATCTTCAAGTTCCTCGGCATACACATCATGGACAAACTGAAATGGTCCACCCACACAGACAGTGTGGTGAAGAAGGCGCAACAGCCCCTCTTCAACCTCAGGAGGCAGAAGAAATTTGTCTTGGCACCTAAAACCCTCACAAACCTTATAATTGAGAGCATCCTGTCGATCTATATCACTGCCTGGTAGGGCAACTGCACCGCCCAAAACCGCAGGGCTCTCCAGAGGGTGGTGCAGTCTGCCCAACGCATCATCGGGGGCAAACTAACTTCCCTCCAGGACACATACAGCACCCGATGTCACAGGAAGGCCAAAGAGATCATCAAGGACAACAACCACCCGAGCCACTGCCTGTTTACCCCGCTATCATCCAGAAGGCGAGGTCAGTACAGGTGCATCAAAGCTGGGACCGAGAGACTGAAAAACAGCTTCTTACTCAAGGCCATCAGACTGTTAAATAGCCATCACTAGCACATTAGAGGCTGCTTCCCGATATACATAGACTTGAAATCACTGGCCACTTTAATAATGGAACACTAGTCACTTTAATAATGTTTACATATTTTGCATTACTCATATGCATATACTGTATTCTATCCTGTTCTACTTTATCTTAGTCTATGCCGCTCTGACATTGCTCATCCAAATATTTATATATTCTTAATTCCACTCCTTTACTTTAGATTGTGTGTTTTGTTAAATATTACTTGTTAGATATCATTGCACTGTTGGAGCTAGAAACACAAGCATTTCTCTACACCAGCAATAACATCTGCTAAACACGTGTATTTGATTGATTGAAACCATCTTGATTGGGTTGAGGTCGGGTGATTGTGGAGGCCAGATCATCTCATGCAGAACTCCATCCCTCTCCTTCTTGGTCAAATAGCCCTTACGCAGCCTGGAGGTGTGTTGGGTCTTTGTCCTGTTGAAAAACAAATGATTGTGGGACTAAGCTCAAACCAGATGGGATGGCGTATCGCTGCAGAATGCTGTGGTAGCCATGCTGGTTAAGTGTACCTTGAATTCTAAATAAATCACTGACAGTGTCATCAGCAAAGCACCCCCACACCATCACACCTCCTCCTCCATGCTTCACGGTGGGAACCACACTTGCAGAGATCATCCGTTCACCTACTCATCCGTTCACCTACTGCGTTTCACAAAGACATAGCGGTTGGAAACAAAAATCTCAAATTTGGACTGATCAGACCAAAGGTCAGATTTCCACCGGTCTAATGACCATTGCCTGTGTTTCTTGGCCCAAGCAAGTCTCTTCTTCTTAGTGGTGTCCTTTAGTAGTGGTTTCTTTGCGGCAATTCGACCATGATTCGGCCACGCAGACTCCTCTGAACAGTTGATGTTGAGATGTGTCTGTTACTTGAACTCTGTGAAGCATTTATTTGGCCTGCAATTTCTGAGGCTCGTAACTCAAATAAACTCTGCAGAAGAAGTATCTCTGGGTCTTCCTTTCCTGTGGAGGTCCTCATGAGAGCCAGTTTCATTATAGCGCTTTATGTTTTTTGAGACCCACCTAAATAAACGTTAAAAGTTCTTTACATTTTCCAAATTGACTGACCTTCATGTCTTAAAGTAATGATGGTTTGCTTATTTGAGCTGTTCTTGACATAATATGGACTTGGTCTTTTACTGAATAGGGCTATCTTCTGTATACAACCCCTACCTTGTCACAACACTATTTCACTATTATTCTACAATGTAGGAAATAGTAAAAATAAAGAAAAATCCTGGAATGAGTAGGTACTGTATATATATATATATATATATATATATATATATATATATACTATATTTATAAAAAGGGGGTCAATGCAAATAGTCCGTAAGCCATTTGATTAAATGTACAGCAGATTTTTGGCTTGGGGGCTAGAAGCTGTTCAAGAGCCTCTTGGTCCCGCTTGCCGTGTGGTAGCAGAGAGAACAGTATATGACTTGGGTGGCTGGAGTCTTTGACACCACCTGGTATAGAGGTTCTAGGTGGCAGGGAGCTTGGTCCCAGTGAAGTACTGGGCCATACGCACTTCCCTCTGTAACGCCTTACAGTCAGATTCCAAGCCGTTGCCATACCAAGCGGTGATGCAGCCAGTCAAGATGCTCTCAATGGTGCAGCTGTAGAACGTGTGCTCTTTTCATTCAGAACCTAAAATGAACCTAACTTCAACGTCTCTAAAATACGTATTTTAGACGTTATTTTGCTTACTGGGCATCCAACTCTCTCTCCCTTTCCTCTCCAGCAACGAAATCCCACAGTTAAAGAGACAACCTATCTTGAGATTAACAATTTTATTTGACACAGCAAGTGAATTTACTGCAAATAACTGCCTTTATAAGGTAGTATAGAATAACTGCACTAACGTTAACCGTCACCATCGATATAGACGCTGCAAAATATAAAGGCCTACCAATTTTTTTTTAACATGTGAATGAGGGACAAACATGATAATTGATTGAGAAAATATCGTAATGGCTACCGGAATAATGTGATGTTTTAACGCGTTATATGCAAATGTTCCATCCAGTTTTTCCCCACGACTTAAAAAGAACATGCTGCATTCAACAACGCAACTGGTTTCGAACAGATGATAAAATGGGTAAGGGATAATCAACGAGGGTCTATGTGTTCTATGGAAAATGCGCGTCATTCAACACACCATCCATAGAGTTGCATTATTTTCTAGCGAACGCATAGAGCCCCGAGTTGATTATTTATACCATGGCTATAATTTAACATATTTGCCGCTAGAAATGGTGTTGATTTGCTGGTAGAAATGTGTTCAGCATCCACTGAAGTAGCTACCACGTTTACTAGATGGCTACAGTAGTTGCCGTGGTAACCAAATAAACAGACTTGCTAGTTTAGCTAACCAAACAATCAGTACTAACTTGCCATTATGACAATCAAATTCATTTTACATTTACAGTCATTTAGCAGACGCTCTTATCCAGAGCGACTTACAGTAGTGAGTGCATACAGTACCAGTCAAAAGGTTGGACACATCTACTCATTCAAGGGTTTTTCTTTATTTTTACTGTTTTGTACATTGTAGAATAAAACTATGAAATAATACATTTGGAATCATTTAGTAACCCAAAAATGTGTTAAACAAAGTAGCCACCCTTTGCCTTGATGACAGCTTTGCGCACTCTTGGCATTCTCTTAAACAACTTCACCTGGAATGCTTTTCCAACAGCCTTGAAGGAGTTCCCACATATGCTGAGCACTTGTTGGCTGCTTTTCCTTCACTCTGTGGCCCAACTCATCCCAAACCATCTCAATTGGGTTGAGGTCGGGTGATTGTGGAGGCCAGGTCATCTGATGCAGAACTCCAACACTCCTTCTTGGTCAAATAGTCCTTACACAGCCTGGAGGTGTGTTGGATCATTGTCCTGTTGACAAATTATAGTCCCACTAAGCGCAAACCAGATGGGATGGCGTATCGCTGCAGAATGCTGTGGTAGCCATGCTGGTTAAGTGTGCCTTGAAATCTAAATAAATCACTGACAGTGTCAGCAGCAAAGCAACCCCACACCATCACACCTCCTCCTCCATGCTTCACGGTGGGAACCCAACACGCGGAGATCATCCGTTCACCTACTCTGCGTCTCACAAAGACACAGCGGTTGGAACTAAAAGGACAGATTTCTACCGGCTAATGTCCATTGCTCGTGTTTCTTGGCCCAAGCAAGTGTCTTCTTATTGGTGTCATTTAATGGGTCAGCAGGTAGCCTAGTGGTTAGAGCATTGGGCCAGTTACCGAAAGGTTGCTGGATCGAATCCCTGAGCTGACAATGTAAAAATCTGTCGTTCTGCCCCTGAACAAGGCAGTTAACCCACTAAGAATTTGTACTGACTTGCCTAGTAAAATAAAATAAAATATTGGTACACACACTTCACCACAGTGTTCTCCACTCTATATAATAGATATGTTGTTGTTTATTTGATCTATTGCTCAAATAAAAGGTTCAATAAAATAAGTAATAAACTTGAGTTCTTACCGATAAAAAAAAAAAAAAGAGCTTCAATAGTGGTAAAGACTGACTTCAAAGAGACCACATTCAAGTCCTCCATCCCCCACTTAGTCTGGCTGCTGCTCTCTCTGTCTCCACAACGAACCCCCGCCCGGCCATCTAGAGGTGTGAATACCCAGCCAGCCTACAAGTAGAGGATGGTAAGTGCTTTACAGCAGAAAGAGACTTGGGACCAGCAGCACAATCTTGTGTAGAGGGTGTTCTAAATACTGTGTACATTTATTTATTTATTTATATATTTTTTTTTTTACTTTGTGTGGTTTGTGGTGTGTTCACTTATGACATTAGATCAGTGTTGGCTGATAACTTGGCCCTTATCTTAAATATTTCACTTCTGTGTTTGGAGACATTGGATCAGCATTCTTGTCGAGTCTCCTGTTAGTACATTTTATGTAGGGAAGCTAATGATCCATAATGTATGACATTCCTGGGAGTGTGTAAACTTGTATTTTTTTTATTAGCATAATAAAAAAATAAAGAAAAACCCTGGAGTGAGTAGGTGTGTCCAAACGTTTGACTGGCACTGTAGATTTTCATATTTGTTCCTAATGGTCCCTGTGGGAATCAAACCTACACCACTGGTTTTGCAAGTGCCATGCTCTACCAACTGAGCCACATGGGACCACATAATTCAACAATGCCAATAATGTTTTCAATTCGACTTCTGCTTTCTATAGCAGCACAAACATAGAACATGTAAGAATGAACTATAGCCATTGAATTCTACCGTGCACATGTACCGTGTATTATAGGGAAATAATGCCTACTCTAGAATTCCCTCCAAGCCAATCAGAAACAAGTATTCATCAATACCATGGTATAATTAAGCAATAAGGCATGAGGGGGTGTGGTATATGGCCAATATACCATGGCTAAGGGCTGTTCTTAGTCAAATCTAATTTTATTTGTCACATGTGCCAAATACAACAGGTGTAGACCTTACAGTGAAATGCTTACTTACAAGCCCTTTACCAACAATGCAGTTAAGAAAATAGCCCCCAAAAAAGTAAGAGATAAGAATAACAAATAATTAAAGAGCAGCAGTAAATAACAATAGCGGGGCTATATACAGGGGGTACCGGTACAGAGTCAATATGCGGGGGCACCGGTGTCGAGGTAATTGAGGTAATATGTACATGTAGGTAGAGTTATTAAAGTGACTATGCATAGATAATAACAGAGAGTAGCAGCAGCATAGAAGGGGGCAATGCAAATAGTCTGGGTAGCCATTTAATTAGCTGTTCAGGAGTCTTATGGCTTGGGGGTAGAAGCTGTTTAGAAGCCTCTTGGACCTAGACTTGGCGCTCCGGTACCGCTTGCCGTGCGGTAGCAGAGAGAACAGTCTATGACTAGGATGGCTGGTGTCTGACAATTTTTAGGGCCTTCCTCTGACACCGCCTGGTATAGAGGTCCTGGATGGCAGGAAGCTTGGCCCCGGTGATGTACTTGGGCGTACGTACTGCCCTCTGTAGTGCCTTGCGGTCGGAGGCCATGCAGTTGCCATACCAGGCAGTGATGCAACCCATCAGGATGCTCTCGATGGTGCAGCTGTAAAACCTTTTGAGGATCTGAGGACCCGTGCCAAATCTTTTCAGTCTCCTGAGGGGGAATGGGTTTTGTCGTGCCCTCTTTACGACTGTCTTGGTGTGCTTGGACCATGTTAGTTTGTTGGTGATGTGGACGCCAAGGAACTTGAAGCTCTCAACCTGCTCCACTACAGCCCCATCGATGAGAATGGGGGGCGTGCTCGGTCCTCCTTTTCCTGTAGTCCACAATCATCTCCTTTGTCTTGATCACGTTGAGGGAGAGGTTGATGTCCTTGCCCCACACGGTCAGGTCTCTGACCTCCTCCCTATAGGCTGTCTCATCGTTGTCGGTGATCAGGCATACCACTGTTGTGTCATCAGCAAACTTAATGATGGTGTTGGAGTCATGCCTGGCTGTGTAGTCATGAGTGAACAGGGAGTACAGGAGGGGACTGAGCATGCACCCCTGAGGGGCCCCCGTGTTGAGGATCAGCGTGGCGGATGTGTTGTTACCTACTCTTACCACCTGGTGGTGGCCCGTCAGGAAGTCCAGGATCCAGTTGCAGAGGGAGGTGTTTAGTCCCAGGGTCCTTAGCTTAGTGATGAGCTTTGAGGGTACTATGGTGTTGAACACTGAGCTGTAGTCAATGAATAGCATTCTCACATAGGTGTTCCTTTTGTCCAGGTGGGAAAGGGCAGTGTGGAGTGCAATAGAGATTGCATCATCTGTGGATCTGTTTGTGCGGTATGCAAATTGAAGTGGGTCTAGGGTTTCTGGGATAATGGTGTTGATGTGAGCCATGACCAGCCTTTCAAAGCATTTCATGGCTACAGATGTGAGTGATACGGGTCGGTAGTCATTTAGGCAGGTTACCTTAGTGTTGCTCACGATGCAACGCGGAGTGCCTGGATACATCCCTTCGCCGTGGTATATTGGCCATATACCACAAATCCCAGAGGTGCCTTATTGCTATTATAAACTGGTTACGAATGTAATTAGTGCAGTAAAAGTTTATGTTTTGTCATACCTGTGGTATACGGTCTGATATACCACGGCTGTCAGCCAATCAGCATTCAGGGCTCGAACCACCCAGTTTCTTGTTAAGTGATAATGCCCGAGAAGCCGGTGTTTGGAGGATATATTGGCACAGGTGTAGTTAGGCCCGAGACAAGGTCGAGGCCGGCAAACCGTGCCAATATATCCTCCAAACACCGGCTTCGATGATATATTTTATACAATGGGTTACCAACATATTCAAATATTGGTTGAAACGTTATTTTGATGAATTTATTCATACTATTTCATCCTTCCACAATATATAGTCACGACACAAATCTAGGGTTGCTACCCAAGCAGGCTGGTCGTTCGTTCTATCAGTTCGGTTGCTAGAGACGTGACCCAGTTGTTCAGTCTTTTTGTTCTGTATCTATGTACGCGACCCATTCGTTCGTGCTAAATGTTCCTTTGCTATACTGGCTGGCAACGTTCTTACCCTTGCTTGCTAGCTAGCCAACTGCGGCTAACTTACAGTCACCTCGGGGATTTGTGATGTGTGGCCAATATACCTCCGCGTTATGTCGTGCCTAAGAACAGCCCTTAGCCGTGGTATATTGGCCATATACCACACCCCCTCGGGACTTTTGATTAATTATAAACTGGGTGGTTCGAACCCTGAATGCTGAATAGCTGAAAGCCGTGGTATATTTAAGCAATAAGGTCAGAGGGGTGTGGTATATTGACGATATACCACAAACCCTTGATGTGCCTTATTGCTATTATAAACTGTCTACCAATGTAATTAGAGCAGTTAAAATAAATGTTTTGTCATACCCATGGTATATGATCTGATATACCACGGCTGTCAGCCAATCAGCATTCAGGGCTCGAACCACCCAATTTATAATTTGTAATAATAACGAAATGAATGTTGTCTTAACATACATCCTTAAAATAAACCATTAAATAATTATTTATTCATCAGGTTAGATATTTTTTTTACCGAAAGCCGGAACTGTTTAATGATCATGAATGAAGCTTGTTAAAACGCTCAGAAAAGGGTTATGATATGATGACTGATATATGACTGCGATTTTGTTTCACAAGTGCAGCTACTGTAGGATAATATTATTATAATTCGTCGGCAACTGTAACCAAAATAGTAATACAAATAGGTGCTGTAATGTTACGTAGATGCAACTCATCTTCCAAAACAGTAAGTGGCAGCAACTCTCGGGTATATTGAATAAAAAATGACTACAAATCAAAAAGAAGAAGAAGAATACGGCGGGAGTTGTTGGCATGTTTGGCAGCTAACGTTAACTACGCGTTAGATACTAGCTAGCTAAGAATAGACGTGAACCATCTCTGGAGTTAGCTAACCATCGTGAGTGAGTATGGAAACAAGAAAGTAGACAACACTAGCCAGTTTACGTTAGCTGTCTAGCTAATGCAGCCAGCATAGCACATGACGAGTAAACAGTCAAGGAAGTCAACTACATCGTTTGTTTGTGTTGAATTCAGCAAACTAGCACGGACTGTTGACACTAACCCTTGATGTGACATTAGGGAACGTTAGCCAGCTAGCTAACAAATTGCCAGCTGTTGGATTAACAATGGAAAGTTGGAAATATCTGCTATGACAGGTATCAGTGCATGCACATGTGTTTTAGCCAATGCTAAACAATTTCAGACTGAAATGCAAACGTTAGCCTATAATAAAGATGGAAACACGACACTAGCCATGACAACAGATGTCATTGTAAAGCGATTTATTTTACTCCAGCAACATCTTTTGCTGTTTATTTAGCTTGCTAAGGAATACAATCTGATTTTTAAGCTGTATTTGCAAAAGAGGAAAATGTTGGAAACAAGGAAGGACTCCTCACAGTGTTGTATTCTACACTGTAGATGCTGTAACTGTTATTAGCGCTTATAGAACTCTTTCCCTCTGACAGATTCAAACATGACTGACAGGAATTTACCTGAGTGGATGTCGAAGATAGAAACTACTGAAAAATATGCACTTAAACAGGTAATTGAAGTTGAGTAAACAGTACTCACATAAATGGTCCAAGATAGTGAACGAAAAACTGGTATGGTTAAGCCAGAAGTAGTGCCTTGTTCCTGGTTCTTTAACAGATGGCAATATCATCAGCACAGTGTGTAGACATCCCCAGTAGTACAGGTCTACTGGCCTCCAAATGCCTGCCAACAGCTGTCTGAGGTTGGCTATCAAGGTGTGGTTCATTTTCAATTCAGTAAGACTCTAATTTGCTTATGTTTACTTATCCACCTGAGCTGTGCAGGGTCATATGCAAATAAAACCATTGCACTGTTTCTCTCAACCCATTTCAATATTCAAGATTGTTAGTGCATGTGATATTTCCTTTGACCACCATTGTTAATTAGTTATAGTTAGAACATTTAAATTAATACTGACGAGTTTAATTCAACCAGTTTATTGATACACCATGTGTTGCTGTATAGAGGTCTATGAGACGAGTCCTGCATCATGCTGTCACTCTTCAACATTTGCCTAGGTGATGTATGTACTGGAAATGTAAATTTCTGTACATGGAGTAAGAACACGTGCACAATGATGGACAATAGTGAATGGCCTTTTATTTGCATATTTCCTTCGACACAGAGCAAACCCAATATGCCCAGTTCTGTGGAGAATGGCTGGTAATATAGTCTCTCTGTGGGGGTAATAAGTAACACTTTTGTTTTTCTCAACAGGTTCAAACAGGACTCTATAAAAGAAATGTCATCGAGGATGATCTTCCTTATCTAGAGTTCACTGGCACAGTCATATTCAGCCAGGAAAAAAATGACTGCTCGTTTCTGTCTGACGAGTTAAGGTAATCAAGACTATCAACAGTCTGAGTCTAATAGTACATTCATTGTACATGTAATAACAGAGATTGAGCAGTCAATCAAGTCAGTTGTACAGTGGTAAGCAGGTAGGCCTAGCATGTGGAGTTATGGGTTTAGCGTGCTGTGGCTTTATTCACCACTTTGAGTAGTCGCTTACCTGTTTCCGCATCACGTCTCTGAAGGTGTATCTATAATCTGGAACACGTTGTGACTTCGTCTTGATTGTAAAACGTGTTCACCGCTGTAAAATAAATCTCTGAATCCAAATGTTGGGGCAAATAACATCTCAAAAGTGTACCAACCGCATTGTATGTTAGTTATAGTGGGCAATAATGATTTTTTAACTTGGATTGTGCACCTCATTTACACCTCAATCCCTCTCTCTTGTTTTTTTTCTTCGTAGGTCTAGTCTTTCACCTGGCTCTGCTGTGGGATTTGACATAGAATGGCCTCCTTCCTTCACCAAAGGCCAGAAGAAGAAAGTTGCCTTGGTCCAGCTGTGTGCTTCTGTGGAGAAGTGTTACCTTTTTCACCTCTCCTCCATGTCAAGTAAAGTTCACAGGGGAAATGTCTCTAACATTGACTTATCATTGTATGAATCATTTTCTGCTTATCACTTCGGTTATGTTGTTGCTGCCTATAGTTTATCGGTATTTCGACACATCAGAAACACGTTTAGACCTGTTCTGCAATGGTTTTCTGTATTTCTGTATCTCTAACTTCTTGCAGGATTTCCAACTGGCTTGAAGATATTTTTGGAGGATGAGACAATCCGTAAAGTTGGCGTGGGCATCGAAGGAGATATGTGGAAGCTGCTCTCGGACTTTGATGTCAAACTGAAGAATTTCGTGGAGCTTGGTGATTTGGCAAATGAAAGAGTAAGATCACAGAATTGTACCCTCATTTTACAGCAATTACACAACTACCAATGTGTTTACTCATGGGCCAATGTATCAAACACTTCCACTTGTTGGTGTGTAACCATATAGTCAAGTCCTAAACAAAATGTCCAGTTAAAAAGGGATCGTTCCAACTACAACAAATACTGGCCGCCTCTAATATTTCACCCAAAATGCATCTGCTAACATGCTATGAGGAATAGCAAAAGGACTGTTTGATTGCTATAAAGCTACATACAGTATTATATCCTCACTGACTAGAATTCCCTGTGATTTCCAGCTGCGATGTGGTGAGAGATGGAGTCTGGATGGGCTCGTCAAGCACCTGTTCAAGAAGAGGCTGTTCAAACAGCAGGATGTGCGTTGTAGCAATTGGGATGACTTTGAACTCTCCCAGGAACAGAAAAGATACGCAGCCACAGATGCTTATGTGAGTGGGGAAAAAACCTACTGTATCATATTGTGTCATTGGAAGAATAGAGAACTGGTTTTGTGGGAGAGTTGTACAAGAGATTCTGTATTTGTTTATCAGACATGTTTTTTTGTTGTTGTCTTGTCTAGGCTGGCCTGATCATTCATAACCAACTGAATACTATGGACCCTGGTGAGTATTGTGTATATTTCTTTGATGTGTCATACATGTGTTATGTTTCACAAATCCCAGTTATTTTATTGGGTTCCTTCATTAAAACCCCCTAAAGTCCATGTCCACGCCCCCGCAGAAATCAAATTAGAAAAATGTTTAAAAAAAAAAGATCCCAATGGAAATCTGTCCATTTAAGATAGAGATATCTGGTTTTTTTTGCATTGGATGCGTCTCAATCCACCGGTTTTGCCTATGTCGCTCTTCTGCATCTGCGGTGAAAGGTGACAGAGCTAGAGCGGTGTTTATCAGACCATGAGACATCCTGAAAATTGGTCTTCTCACAAAATCGTCGGTAGCGTCTGAACGGTTTACGACCTCCACAAGTGTCAGGAGACTCGTCTGAAGTCGGTACAGCCGATCTGCCTTCTGTCTGTAGTGTCCATATTGTTTGGGCTAACCCGCTGTGCAAAGGTGAGATTCTCACGAACATGTACAGTACCATTAAAACGTTTGGACACACTTACTCATTCCAGGGTTTTTCTTTATTTTTATACACATACTAAGCAGCTCATGTTATAGACAAGCGGGCTACATGGCATACCAATCCGAACTTGTCTCTTGCCATGTCCAGCCCAATCATTATCTCAGCCAGTCATGGCTATCTTGAAGGTTCCTGTCTGTTTCTCTGACTAAACCAACTAGGCTTGTAATTTAACAATTGTATTCATATTTACAGATGGTATACAAGTTTGTTATTAAGGCACAGGAAAGTTCTCATGTTCCAGAAGGCATCTTTCCCCAAAAATCTTTTTGATAAAAATGTACGTTCAAATGGCACTCCTGTGAAGTAGTGACGCGCGACATACACCTAGTTTCCTGAAATGAGTCAGATCTTTTTTTTTATATCTCTCAGATATAGGAGAGACATTTCAGAACAAACTTCCTGTTGTTTTATTTGGGGGGGCTGTCTGTTCCATGTAGTGAATAAGCTAATAGCAGTAAGGACCCCCCCAAAACAATATCTATAATAATAGTTACTTTTTTTATACTTCAAGGGATCTTAAAAGACTAAATGATCTTTGGGATGACCTTCCTAAAACAATTCCGTATAGCTTAGTAGAACCCCCCCCTCCCCGTCTTAGACTCTGGTTGGTTAATAGTTCATGTCTCTTTGTGCTCCAATAAAGGAGTGAATTCTCAGTCTGGCCTTAAGGACAAGCTGTCTCAAATGGCCAATGAAATTGAGGAATTAGCTGGCAGCATCCCAGAAGAAGTCAATGACATCCAGAGGTCCAGTATACAGACATTACTATTCCAACATCAAGATTGTTGTTCACTCATTTGTCTGATTCATAAGTATAGTACAGACAAGGTCAGAAATGTAACCAGTCTCAAATGTATTTCTTTATTTTATTTTGTCATTGTAGCGTTGCAATGCTAGTGGAGGACCTATACGTTAGTTTCACTGCTCTGAGAGAGTTGCTGTCAAAGAACAACACCTCAGCTTCTACCTCAGCTTCTACCACAGCTCCAGAACGTTTGTCTCACGACCTCCCAGAGAACAAGACCCTCAGTCCTGACGGAACAGACACAACCAATGGAACACAGATGGATCAGGGCTCACCCGGAGAAGATGAGGACCTCAATAACTCTAACATAGATCTCTTTAAGGTTCTTGAACCCATGGAAGAGGCCAGCAAACCCACAGACTATCAAGGAGACTGCATCATGTCCCTGGATATCTCAGAGTATGAGCTTCAAATGCTGGAGAGGCAAGCTAAGCAGGAGGATCTGGAGGAGCAGTCCACTTTGGAGTTCCAGGTGAAGAGCAAATCTATTTAGCCTGATCCCAGGCCTGTTTGTGCTGTAATGCCAGTTTATATGGTCATCGTCACGCCAATAACCAATAAGACTGGACTAACAGATCTGGAACCAGGCTATATCCATTTGTATTTATGTGGAGGATTCTACATTTGATGTCATTGTTTAGAAAACAAGCTAAGGATAGAGAGTCCTTTGTTGACCTCTTGTTCATTTTGTATTGTGCCACGTTCATGCAAATGTCATGAACGTTTGTCGGCAGCCATTTATTGTCCAACTGATGTGGGCTAAAACAACTAATATATGTTAGCCCTTATTAAATAGGGATGGAAATTTGAACAACTGGTAGTATTTGTGTCACTAGTTTCAATAAAATGTCTTAAGTCTGCATATCGATCATATCATCATAAAATGGCCGGTGTCAGTAAACGTCAGGTAATTGTTTCCAGCAGCACAGTTCCAGTCTCCAACACTATGGATAACATAAAAACAGCCTAACCAGCTCGGCTATGGCGAGTAAAATGGTCAGAGTGAGCTGTTCTTTCATGCGTCTTGAAGTAGCTACCAACTCTCCGAGTTTACGAGTGCCCAGGGCGCACTCTGGCACTCCAGATTGAATTCACGAATACACCTGTAGTATAAACCAGCCTTTAGTCTTAATCTTTGGTTATTTAGTACATGGCCTCACACGTGAATCCTTAAAGAGATGGGGTTAAGAGTGTGAACTATGCTGAATGAGTGTAGACCAGGGTTTAAGAGTGTGTGAACTATGCTGAATGAGTGTAGACTAGGGTTTAAGAGTGTGTGAACTATGCTGAATGAGTGTAGACCAGGGTTTAAGAGTGTGTGAACTATGCTGAATGAGTGTAGACTAGGGTTTAAGAGTGTGTGAACTATGCTGAATGAGTGTAGACCAGGGTTTAAGAGTGTGTGAACTATGCTGAATGAGTGTAGACCAGGGTTTAAGAGTGTGTGAACTATGCTGAATGACTGTAGACCAGGGTTTAAGAGTGTGTGAACTATGCTGAATGACTGTAGACCAGGGTTTAAGAGTGTGTGAACTTTCCCAAACCCGGTCCTCTGGACCCCAAGTGGTGCACGTTTTAGTTTTTGACCTAGCAAAATAAACTAATCATCAAGCTTTGATTATTTGAATCAGCTGTGTAGTATTAGTGCAAAAACCAAAACGTGCATCCCTCCAGAGTACCGAGTTTGGGAAACGCTAGTGTTGACAAAGAAGAGCTCTCCAGCTCTCCAAATTGAGGTTACAAGTTTATAAACTTTCAAAGCATAATTACTTTCCTATTGTTCCTCAACTGTAGTGTATGATATACAAGTCTCTACTTTTATACAATGTAAAAAAACAAAATGTTCACATATAATAATATATTCAGCAGATGCTTTTATCCAAAGTGACTTAGTCATGCTCGCATACATTTTACGTACGGGTGGTGCCAGGATTTAAACCCACTATCCTGCCGTTGTAAGTAGGGCTGTGGCGATACAAGTATCGCAATATTTTTTCCATAGCAAAAATAAAAACAACAAACTCTTTTAGTCCTTTTAAAAACCTGCTGTATGTAAAATATTGTGCGCTATAGCTTGGAAAATAAATTGTTTTCATGTTTTGTTTCCTTGCCACGATACTAACAAGTATCACGATACTGGTATCGTCCCGGCACTAGTTGCAAGCGCCATGCATTAACAATTGAGCTACAGTAGACATCATTCATTATCTTCACCAATCAACTTCACCCACAATATTAGCTTCTTAATGCTTTGCTCTTTTGTCTTTTCTATTGAAGGAGAAAAATACACTGGATGACTCTGCAGACCTTTTGTACGAAGTGGAGCTGGAGAGCGAGATGCTACAGGTAATAGTCTGGATGTCACAGAGAACGATGGATTTCCCCTCTTACGATACATTATCCTTACAGATGTTATCCAAACCTCTCATCAGTCAGTCTGCCCATTCTCATTAAGCCAGTTTGACACATTCAAGCATCAACCTTCTTATAGCAGGCCTGGGCCAAATATGTCAAAAATTTGAGTTTGTTAGTTTGATTTGTATAAAATGTCAAAACCGTGAGTTATCTCGATTTTTGTAAAATATGTCAAAACCATGAGTTTGTTAGCTAGATGTTTTGTTTGCTTTGTACAATTGAACCAATGGATGTATTTATGTTCTACTTTTATTTAACTAGGTAAGTTATTGAACATATTTTATTTGACAATAACGACCTGACAATGGATTAGTCCCGAAAGTACAAGCTCCAAACTAAATCAAGTACGTATTATACTTTCAAGTGTACAAAAGTATATTTGACATTTGCCCCAGGTCTGCTATTGGTTAAGAACCAGTGCCTTGTGTGATGATGTGGTTTGGATGTTTCTCACCTCAGTGTGTGGAGGAAGTGGAGAGGTTGAGTCAACGGA
The DNA here is from genome assembly GCA_030435695.1 of Brachymystax lenok tsinlingensis. Classification (NCBI taxonomy): domain Eukaryota; kingdom Metazoa; phylum Chordata; class Actinopteri; order Salmoniformes; family Salmonidae; genus Brachymystax; species Brachymystax lenok. The sequence goes on from CM059815.1 coordinate 37,333,595, forward strand.
AGCAACCTCAACCTGAGGAAACGCCCTCTGGCCCTGGCAATGAGGAGGATGACGTAGAGGAGCTGGAGGAGGAGGAAGAAGAAGAAGAAGTTGGTACTGATGGGAGCTATTTCTTAGCTGTTTTAGGTTTCAAAGATTATTGTGGAGAAATACTAATGGACTGACTGACAAATAGGCAGCCTTATTAGAATCTACTGTGAGTGTAAAAGGAGGATTCTCTCACTCTACTGTGTGTCGATTGAAGTAGAGTGACGGTACATTTAATAATATAAGCTAATAATAGCTATAATTTTCTGCTGTAGGCAGTGGTAATAGTGGTGAGCCTTTACACAAATCCCATGACCTATATAGCCAGCATTATAATCCAATCATGCTCTACTCTGTTAAAAATCAATACCAACACAGAAACCTATTCAAAATCACACGTCGAGATAGATTTAAGCAATAAGGCCCAACCGGGTGTGGTATATGGCCAATATACCATGGCTAAGGACTGTTCTTACGTACGACGCCACGTGGAGTGCCTGGACACAGCCCTTAGCCGTGACATATTGGCTATATACCACAAACTACTTATTAATCCAATTGCCTCTAGGAGTTGGGCTCATTGCCAACAGCAGGGTTTTAGAATAGCAGTTTAGGATTCATTTCTAGCCTTGTGTACTCGGGCAGATGTTAACCTCCAGTCTCAAATGTACTCAGATGTGAGTGTATTTCTGTGTCAGTCTATTGAGGCCTCTTTCCCGCTCTCCACATCCAGATCCATCTCATCCAGAGCCACTCCCTGAACAAATCAAATGTCTAAAGATGTATTTTGGACATAGTCGCTTCAAGCCGTAAGTCACCCCCCCATTTGTTCATATTTCATATTATAATTTGTCCTTCCTGTAATTTGTACGTGAAAGAGAAATCCCCTCTGTTTCAGAGTACAATGGAAAGTAATTCACTCTGTTCTGAAGGAGAGGCGAGATAACCTTGTTGTCATGGCAACAGGTAAGTTCCACCCCCCCACTCGCCATCGTGTTAAGTTAATTATGATTGACTAAGTCATCATGGTAATATGAGCATCCATATGGAAACATCCATATGGATGGCATCGTATAGTTCCGATGATAAAGTGTAGTTCGTAAATGAATATTCCCCGAAGAGGTACATAAAAAAAATTATATTGGGCTTTCATCCTTTTGTTCAAATCTGCTGTACTTGCACTAATACTACTGCTATTGCACTGCCACCTAGTTGATGGTTTCTTTACGGCTCATTCCTCAATTCACATGATTTAATCAGACCTGTATGACGAGTAGCGTAAGTTAGTTCTGCTGCTGGATATTCAAGGGTACTGCAAATACATTTGTAGTTAGACTCACAAAAAAAACTCACGAAGGTCGTGTGGTCGATACGTAAAGCTTAATAAAGAACAGTGACACTATCAAGAACAGTGTTGCCGGTTTCTTTATTTTTTTCTCATTTTATTCAACTGTTACTATGCACCTGCAAAAAAGATAGCTCAGATGTGCAAGTGCCTTTATTGAATTATAGTTACAGACATCTTTAATTAGTATGTGACATAAACAGGCTGAATGAGTATAGTCACGAACCGGCTCGTAGCCCGTAAAACAAAAAGGGAGACAATGCAGAGATCAAGGAATAACTAAATTAAAGTCAAAGTCAAAGTCAAAGTCACCATTATTAGTCAGTTGTACAACCAAATGCCTTCAACTGAAATGTGTCTTCCGCATTTAACCCAACCCCTCTGAATCAGAGAGGTGCGGGGGGCTGCCTTAATTGACATCCACGTCTTGGCGCCGGGAACAGTGGGTTAACTGCCTTGTTCAGGGGCAGAACAACAGATTTTTACCTTGTCAGCTCGGGGATTTGAACTTGCAACCCTCCGGTTACAAGTCCAACGCTCTAACCACTAGGCTACCTGCCACCCCAAATTATATGTATTAACTAAAGTAAACTATATTTTAATTAACAATGGTGTGTGTATTCAGTAATGTGAGTGGTTGCGTGCAAATATGGTAATACTATGGGGTGTTGAGCCATGCCAAAATAAACAAACCACCAAATGCCACAACCAAAAGTACATTGTGTTTGCATGGAGAAAGTCTCCTCAATGAATGGGGGGATTTTATCCCCGGGACACACCCAAGCCCAGGTGTGTCCCATTTCGCTGATGACCCTCCCGGCTCCGCCCACCGACATCATATTAAGGAAAACAAGAGCAAAGACAGAGTGGGAGGGTCGTCACAGTATAGTTAAGGAAAATATTCCATCACTTATTCAACTAACTATTTTCTGTAATGGAACATCTTGGGTTAGTAGGTGAGATATGCAACGTGATGTAAAATCTATGAGGATGTCAGCCATTGGTATTCTACTAGCTAAACTTAAGTGTTTGTCCATGTCTCTCTGAAGGCTATGGGAAAAGCCTGTGCTTCCAGTTCCCCCCAGTGTACTGTGTTGGCGTCAGCATTGTTATCTGTCCTCTCATCGCTCTTATGGAGGACCAAGTGCTCCAGCTCAAGTGAGAAGCAACATTTAGCACCAGTAACCTTTTAAGAATACCATACCTACCAATGTCATTTTCTACTCTTAACATATTTTGATTGTCATACGCCATTTATTAGAAACAATCTCATGAGTTCGATTGCTTGTTTTTCCCCATATATATTGAAAAATATGAAAATGTCATATGTTTTGCTGGAATAGAAGTATCTGGTAACCATTAGAGCTCATCAATGTTGGTATTCTTCTGAGTGAAACAATATGTCGTTTTGGGATATAGGTGACACCTAGTCAGCCAGGGGTGCATTCAGCAGGACATAACGTTGTGCAACGTTGTGCAATGTGCAGATAGAAACACAGCATGTAGAACAAACACCCCCCGTCACATTTCTATATGCAACAATGTTTGCCTACTGAACTCTGTCCAGGTGAGATCATGGTGATGTTCCCCTACAACAACGTAGCATTTTCTCTTCATTTTCCAGAATGTCCAACATTCCAGCTTGTTTTCTCGGCTCTGCTCAGACCAAAAATGTTTTAGCCGGCTTGAAACAGTAAGCCCCTTTCTAAAAAATATTTTTACTAAATATTTGCCAACTGCTAAAATATTACAACTGCATAAAAGTATTTTGTTCTTAGTTCTGACAGAAAATGTAGTCATGTGATGTGTCCCTCAAGGGATGTTTACGGGCACCTTCTCCTCTGTTCTGTCACGGTGTGTAATATACTAATTTACACTTTTTACAGTCGAGGGGCATTGTAGCCTGAGTGCCAGTCTGTTTGTGCTATCACTTTTTGTACACCAGCTGAAACAACCATATTTTTGGTTATTAAATATATTTCAGTGGTTTGGATGGTACAATGATAGTATAGACAGTCTTATTTTGTCGCGAACTATTAGAGTTTTAGCAACCAGGAAAGGGTGGAGCGATTTCTGCATAGTGCAATTTTAAGACTAAACAACAACTAGCAGGACTGTGGAACTGGAAAGCCTGAGTTTTGCATCCCTGCTATAAGTAAAGCCTGCTTATGTACCAACTAGGCAGAAAATAACATGCCCCTATTCTGTCTTTAGGGGGCAATACAGAGTTGTGTACATGACTCCAGAATACTGCTCAGGCAATGTATCTCTACTCGAACAGCTCGATAGAAGTATAGGTGAGTGACCACTTGGTCCCAGTTCATGACTCTCTTTTAAATATATCTCCTTATACATTTATACAGATGTACTCGTCTTTTATACATTTAGCAGTGAGAATATCGCTGGTGTAGGAACTGATGGACAGGTTTCCCAAAAACAAGATTATCTTAAGTTCATTGGTAGGCAATGGACGAACAATAATCCAGTACTAAAGATGATCTTTATGTTTTGGGGAAAAATAACTATTTTGGGGTGAGTTATCTCTGCATTCTGCTGTGCCTGTCCTGCAGGAATCTCTTTGATAGCGGTGGATGAGGCTCATTGTATCTCTGAGTGGGGTCATGACTTCAGAGGTGCATACAGGAGTCTGGGAAACCTGAAGAGAAGTCTACCTAACGTAAGCACATTAGTCTCTCATTGCCAAAGAAAAATGTCCATCCTGGATGGACAAAAAAGTTTTATTCTATTCTATCACAGGCAGCCATCATCTTAAACAATATGTTATCAATTAGAGGCAATCCTCTGTCATAATTCTTATGTAGTCGTGTCATAATGAGGACATAACAGATGTTGCATAACAGGTCAGCCAATTACCTCTTTCCCAGCTACATAATTCTATGTATCATGGACAGTTGGCAAAATCTGCCGTCCTTCATTCTTATGGTACTCTTATGTGCAGGACTTATGATGGTGTCAAGTGAAAGTTTTACCAGGATTGTGAACGACTGTGTTCCGTGTTCAGGTTCCCATTGACTGTGTTCCGTGTTCAGGTTCCCATCGTGGCGCTGACGGCCACTGCAAGCCCATCCATCAGGGAGGACATAGTGAAGAGTCTGAACCTGGAGCGACCCATCATCACCTGCACCTCCTTCGACCGGCCTAACCTCTACCTGGACGTCAACCGCAAGTCTGGGGGCGTGTTTCAGGACCTGAATGGCTTCCTGAAGAAGACCACCGGGTAGGCCCATATATTAATTGCTTATAGGTCAACATATATTTAGGTCCATATACTGAATGAAGGTTAATAATATATTTAAGTAAACCTAGCTATATGATGTTGGTTTGTAATACAGTATATGTACTGTATATATGCTTTTTGGGAATATTGGTGAATATGGAGCCAGCTTTTATCACAGTAATGATATTAATATCCATGTTTTGTTGGTATAGGAAAAGATGACATCCAATGTTTTTGAGCAGATGCTGGATATAAAAATGTATTTGGTAGATGATACTCGGCACAATGCAATCTATCCTCCCACAACGTTTCGACCAATTATATCAAAATTGCTATTTTTTTTTTTTTTTGTCTCATTTGCTGTCGGCTATTTCAGGGGGGGATTATGAGTTTGAAGGGTCCTCCATTGTGTACTGCCCCTCGAGGAAAGAGGCTGAGCGTGTGACCTCCACTCTGACCTCGCTGGGCGTCACGTGTGGTGTATACCACGCTGGTCTGGGCATCAAACAGAGGCGGGAGACCCAGCATCGCTTCATGAGGGACGAAATCCAGGTGTGCTTTTAAATCTTTTAAGAAACAAAAACAAGTTTCAAATATTTTAAATAAAATCCAGGTGTGTTAGCTTTATTGCTATACTGTGTAGATATTGATAGTAGCAAAATATATGCCACATTTAGTTAAATTAGTTTCTTCTTTCCAAATATAAATCAGTTTGTGGTACTATATAAATCAGTTTGTGGCAAATTCTATACAGGCATGAAAACACGTAAAAAACATTGTACACCCCGGTATGCAAGCATACCTATATGGTTTTGTTAATTGTTTTCAGTGTATTGTGGCTACAGTTGCTTTTGGAATGGGAATCAATAAGGCTGACATCAGGAAGGTGATCCATTATGGAGCCCCTAAGGAGATGGAATCTTACTACCAGGAGATTGGACGTGCTGGGAGAGACGGACTTCCAAGTGCCTGCCACGTCCTGTGGGCACCAGCAGATCTAAAATTAAACAGGTCACTCTTTCTTGTGATTATGTTATGAGAATGTAAAACAATATAAATATAGATAGTTCTTAAATGGTAGACAAGTTATAATAAATAAATACATAATACTGTCTGTCTTGGCATGAAGCCTTCAGAGAGTTCAGATTAGTGAAACCCAGACCTGAACTGAGTATTTTGTTGTTGTTCTGTACAGGTTTCTCATCAACCAGGTAGCAAACAACAGATTCCGGGGCTACAAGCTCAAAATGATGGGCAAAATGGACCTGTATCTCAACTCATCCAAGTGCAGAAGGAAGTAAGTCTTGTTCCTGGTCAGTCTTGTTCCATAATGAGTGAGAAATGTTTTCGGTACATATCAGTATATTGTGTCAATAGCTACCTGTATTCAAAGTATTGCTTCACATTTAATTTCTCTTTAGGCTGATCCTCTCCCACTTTGAAGACAAACGGCTTCGAAAGGTGACCTCAGGCATCATGGGAACTGACCAGTGCTGTGACAACTGCCGATCTGGGTTGGTGTTTTGCCAGAAATGTTCTATTCTGTTCTATGTAAAATAACATCCACAAGTTCTTTTAGCTCAACATAACAACATTACTGTGTTCTGTTTCCACCAGCTTTGGGTTCTTTTAGACCAGGGCTGCCCAACCCTCTTCCTGGAGATCTACTGTCCTGTAGGTTTTCAGTCCAACCCTCTTCCTGGAGATCTACTGTCCTGTAGGTTTTCAGTCCAACCCTCTTCCTGGAGATCTACTGTCCTGTAGGTTTTCAGTCCAACCCTAATTTAGCGTATCTGATTCAGCTAGTTAAGGTATTGTTGAGCAGCTAATTAGTAGAATCAGGTGTGTTAAATTAGGGTTGGCCTGAAAACCCACAGGACGGTAGATCTCCAGGAAGAGGGTTGGAGTGAAAACCCACAGGACGGTAGATCTCCAGGAAGAGGGTTGGAGTGAAATCCCACAGGATGGTGGATCTCCAGGAAGAGGGTTGGGCAGCCCTGTTTTAGATCATCCATTGGGAATGTGTGTGTTTTCAGGGCGGTGAACAGAGTCAGTGTAAATGACACAGTGGACGGTGGGCGTCAGGATTACGGTGTGTTGGCATTCCAGCTGATGGGAGCCGTCACTGCTATGGGGGAGAGATTTGGCTCCTCGGCCCCCATCCTGTTCCTCCGTGGATCAGTGAGTTTGAGAGTGTTGGGCTGGGTCATGTTCATTAGGGCATACTGGAACAAAACAGAAAAATGAAAATTAGCGTGTCCAGGTTGTCCCACCCTGTTTCCGTTAGTCTACTTGGTGCCTAATGAACTTTACCTTGTTCTTCTTCTTCCAGTACTCTCAGAGGGTTCCTGAGAAGTACCGGTGCCACCCTCTGTTTGGAGCTGGGAAGAGTGTCTCTGAGCCCTGCTGGAAAGCCCTGGCACGGGAGCTGGTGAATGAGGAATACCTGAAGGAAGCCACCGGCGCTAGCAAGTTCTGTATCCTCTGTAAAATCACCCCCAAGGTACGACATAACATATTTCAACATAACACTACATACAGTGCATTTGGAAAGTATTCAGACTCCTTTCCCTTGTTCATATTTTGTTGTGATAGCCTTATTCCAAAATGGATTAAAACACATTTTTCCCTCAATCTACACACAATACCCCCGTAATGACAAAGTGAAAACCGTTTTTTTAGACATTTTTGCAAATGTATTAAAAGTTAAAAACGGATACCTTATTTACATTAGTATTCAGACCCTTTGCTATGAGACTCAAAATTGAGCTCAGGTGCATCCTGTTTCCATTGATCGTCATTGAGATGTTTCTACAACTTGATTGGAGTCCAACTGTGGTAAATTCAATTGATTGGACATGATTTAGAAAGGCACACACCTGTCTATATAAAGGTCCCACTGTTGACCGTGCATGTCAGAGCAAAAACCAAGCCATGAGATCGAAGGAATTGTCTGTAGAGCTCCGAGACAGGATTGTGTCGAGGCACATGTATGGGGAAGGGTACCAAGAAATGTCTGCAGCATTGACGGTCCCCAAGAACCCAATGGCCTCCATTTTTAAATAGGAGTTTGCAACCACCAAGACTCTTCCTAGAGTTGGCAGCCCGGCCAAACTGAGCAATCGGGGGGGAGAAGGACCTTGGTCAGGGAGGTGACCAAGAACCCGATGGTCACTCTGACAGAGCTCTAGAGTTCCTCTGTGGAGATGGGAGAATCTTCCAGAAGAACTACCATCTCTGCAGCACTCCACCAAATTAGGCCTTTATGGTAGAGTTGCCGGACGGAAGCCTCTCCTCAATAAAAGGCACTTGAATCCGATCGGACATCTCTGGAGGGACCTGAAAATAGCTGGGAAGCAACGCTACCCATCCAACCTGACAGAGCTTGAGAGGATCTGCAGAGAAGAATGGGAGAAACTCCATTGTGTAGTGTCATACCCAAGAAGACTTGAGGCTGTAATTTTAAAATAACGTGGAAAAAGTCAAGGGGTCTGAATACTTTCCCGAATGCACTGTAACACAACATAACACAACAGTATATTCTATACTACTGTCTCAGGACTGTTTTGAATACCTGGTGGTAGTGTAAATGTTGTCTTTGACAGTCTGACAATTGTTTATTTAAGACAAATCAATGTGTTTATGGCTAAAACGTATTTCTAAGCATACTGCCTGGAGAAATCAGGTGTAGTAAACATGTTAGCTGTTCCTGAGGCGACAACTAGGTGACTAGTAATACAGCGTTCTCTATTATGTATCTTATTCAGGGATAGGTTCAATTCCATTTCAATATATCATTCTTATTCAAAGGGGAGGTGGTGGCTGAGCCGAGCCCTGGATGAGAAACAGAGAACCCTCCTGCTCCAGTCGAGTGACACTGACCTCAACACCTGGTCTGCACTAAGGTATACCCTCTGTAGTACATACTACGTAGTACACTACCACATTATACTGCTACTTAGTGTGCACACTCATTGGAGAGAGAACACGCTCATTGGAGAGAGAACACGCTCATTGGAGAGAGGGAACACGAGTGCCTTTCAATCAGGATGGTTTTGAGAGGCTCTTATCTGGGTCGTGTTCATTAGGGCACATTGTAGTGAAACATTTTGCAAAAGAACCAAAACGAGTATTCCTTATTGTACAAACAATAGATAGTATGTCCCCGTTTCACTCAGTTTGACAGTTTTCTTAAAATTTGTGCATTGTGAACGTAACCCTGTCCTAGCTTGGCTTAGCTTCCAGAGTAGTGATTGGGAAAGTGTTCATTTGGTTATGTAATTATGTTATGCCCTATTCGCACAGAGAACAATGGGTATGTAATTATTCCTACCCCAGAATGTTCGTTATTTCAGAGGACGATTCGGACGGGATTAGTCTTTTCCAAACTGCCCGCTGTAATAATATTTTTTTTTCTCAATAAATTGAAGCCTTGTAGTTTTTTTATTTTTTATTCTAGGCATGAAGATATTTCAACATGTCCAGGTAATAACAGGCTACACTTAGAACCTGAACTTCCAAAGTTTCTAAACCATACCACACCATTTTTGGTATAGTGTCACAATCAGTAGCGTTGTGAGGGTAAAAAAAAAGCCATATTACAACCTGTGTTGTGAATTATTGTGTTGTTTCTGCTCTATAACCCGTTAGTTCATACGCCACCGTGATTATATAAAGCCAAGACAGCAGGCAGAATAAATTCAACCACACATATGTTTGTTTCATCACAAGACCAGAGCAACATCTGTCTGAAGTCCACAAAGCGTATTGCTTGCATATTTCGTTTTGATGTAATGTGATTGGTGTATAGCCAAATCCAAACTGGTTTCCCTTAACACTTTTTACTTGCGGTAGTCACTCAGTTTAGCTCAACGCTATTCTATGGCTATTCTTTTATTTTAAAAATTATCAAGGGGAGCCAAATTCTTGCTTAATTCCCTTGCTATTAAATTCAATGCTATGGGCGCCAACAATGTCATACTCTTTTTGACCACATAGCATCAGATAGATGGGCTACACATACAGAAACAGAGGGGTGCTGTTTTGCTCTCTCTGATGCTTTCTCTGGTGAGATGCATTCAGCCACTTACAAATTGAAGGACAATTGTAGTTGTCTAGTTTTTTTTCTTTCTTTCTTGGTCAATTTTTTTGGGGAAGCCTGGCTTCCCTTGTCATACATGAATACACACCACTGATCACCATAATATTTGAAATGAGGAAGTGGGATCATAATCATTAGGATATTTTAGCGATCCACTGTAGAAGACATCGTAAATGCCCCCCAGAAAGTGAACTTGTCATTTCAAAAAATGTAGCTCTATGTAATGCTTCTTTATTAACAGCAAGGGTTGCGTTAATAAATAGGCTCAATATTTTTTTACTGGCGCACTTAGCGATGTTCAATTAGTTGGCAGAAAACGTGGACACAAAAGCATTCACTGTGAAAGTTGATACATGTAGGCCCTTTATATATACAGTGCCATGAAAAAGTATTTGCCCCCGTTCTGATTGTCTCTATTTTTGATACTGAATGTTATCAGATCTGCAACCAAAACCTAGTATTAGATAAAGGGAACCTGAGTTTACAAATTTATTAATTTAAGTTATGCAACACCCAATTCCCCTGTGTGGAAATTAATTGTTAGTGGGCCACAATTCCTCCACAGCAATGTGAGCGATGGATCAACAACTACAGGAAGTATTTGGTTGCAGTCATTGCAGCTAAAGGTGGCACAACCAGTTATTGAGTGTAAGGGAGGCACTTACTTTTTCACACAGGCATTGGGTTTTACATAACTTTATGAAATAAATTAAATAAGTATGTAATTGTTGTGATTTGATCACTGAGGTTCCCTTTTATATAATATTAGGTTTTGGTTGAAGATCTGATAACATTCCGTATCAAAAATATGCAAAACTAGAACATTAGAAAGGGGGGAAAATACTTTTTCATGGCACTGTAGGCTTTGCGCAGCACTTTGTTTTAAGCATCCATGTATTTGACTTTAGTTATTGTTTTCTTGCTCAATCCGCGAGCAACAAACGCAGACATTTCTCTCAATACACAGGGATGTCGATTCGCATGGGACTATATTCAGAGGACCTTGGATTTAAATCAAAAAACGTTTTTTTCCCCCCCGGTTGGAATTATTATTCTCCTGCTATGTAGAAATGACCCACATGGCATATTTGGACCGGACTTAAATGATGGATGTGGTGATTTGTGCTTGTGCACATAATTACATGACCCTATCCTCCCCAGTAAAACGAATCCTGTGCGAATAGGGCTATAGGAGCAACCAGCTGTTGCCACACATCAACAAAACAGTTTGTAAAAACATCAAAGGGATCAAAGTTAACACAACATTGAGGTGCCAAATGGGGCATGTCTCCTGGCATTTGGCATGAAATTAAATCTCTGAACTCTGTACAGTAAATTCACATATAATACAGATGGAAAACAGGCTCCAAGACAGATTCTACCCCCAAGCCATAAGATTGCTAAATAGTTAGTTAATGGTTACCCAAACCATTGATCTGGTACTCCCTGTATATAGCTGCACATTGATCTGGTACTCCCTGTAGATAGCTGCACATTGATCTGGTACTCCCTGTATATAGCTGCACATTGATTTGGTACTCATACTCAGCTCCCGAGTGGCGCAGTGGTCTAAGACACTGCATCTCATTGCAAGAGGTCCCTGTTGTATCACATCCGGCCGTGATTGGGAGTCCCATAGGGCGGGCCCAGCGTCTTCTGGGTTTGGCCGGGTTAGGTCGTCATTGTAAATAAGAATTTGTTCTTAACTGACTTGCCTGACTTATTCCTCTTGTTACTATTTTCACAGTTAAGTCTACACCCGTTGTATTCGGCGCATGTGACAAATAACATTTTATTAGATTTGAAAAAAAGCTGTAGTTATAGACTTTTGTATATTGTGTTCCATAATGACATGTTTATAATATTTAGTGTAATTCCAGATTTTCCAGGCTTTGGGAAAGGGAAGTTATTTGGGATTATTAGTGTGTGTGTGTGGTGCAGACGCGATGCCTCTGGAATGTCATCAGCTTGTCAGCATCCCTGAGAGCTGTGTAGTGGAGGTTAGTGTAGCCAAAGCATTATTTTGAAACTCCCTTGTTCTTGATAAGGCCTCCATATTCTTCCCTGGCCACCATCCTGCAGCTGTCTCCTTTTTAAATGAGTGTGAAATGGTGCAAATCGCCACCATGATATGGCTCCTGGACGTATCAATGTGTTGGCTTAGATGTCTTCTTCCTCTCAGTTTCATAGCGCGCCTTTCTCGCTCTCTCCACACACACACAAGTTTTCTTTGGCTTCCAGTCAAGTTCTGCCCTAGACTTTCTTTACATTTTACAATTCAGTCATTTAGTAAATACTTACTCTTAGAGCGAGTCACATTGGCTGTGATATTTTTGTAGCAGTGTTCTGTTTCATCCTAACAGAAGAGTGATCAATTATCAAATGCCTCATAAATGCAAAGCTCACTAAACATGTTTAATTTTAATTGAAATGTCACCTTTATGTCTGTCGTCTTGTGATGTGTACAGTCGTGGCCAAAAGTTTTGAGAATGACACAAATATTAATTTCCACAAAGTTTGCTTCTTCAGTGTCTAGATATTTTTGTCAGATGTTACTATGGAATACTGAAGTATAATTACAAGCATTTCATAAGTGTCAAAGGCTTTTATTGACAATTACATGAAGTTGATGCAAAGAGTCAGTATTTGCAGTTGTTGACCCTTCTTTTTCAAGACCTCTGCAATCCGCCCTGGCATGCTGTCAATTAACTTCTGGGCCACATCCTGACTGATGGCAGCCCATTCTTGCATAATCAATGCTTGGAGTTTGTCAGAATTTGTGGGTTTTTGTTTTTCCACCCGCCTCTTGATTGACCACAAGTTCTCAATGGGATTAAGATCTGGGGAGTTTCCTGGCCATGGACCCAAAATATTGATGTTTTGTTCCCCGAGACACTTAGTTATCACTTTTGTCTTATGGCAAGGTGCTCCATCATGCTGGAAAAGGCATTGTTTGTCACCAAACTGTTCCTGGATGGTTGGGAGAAGTTGCTCTTGGAGGATGTGTTGGTACCATTCTTTATTCATGGCTGTGTTCTTAGGCAAAATTGTGAGTGAGCCCACTCCATTGGCTGAGAAGCAATCCCACATGAATGGTCTCAGGATGCTTTACTGTTGGCATGACACAGGACTGATGGTAGCGCTCACCTTGTCTTCTCCGGACAAGATTTTTTCCAGATGCCCCAAACAATCGGAAAGGGGATTCATCAGAGAAAATGACTTTACCCCAGTCCTCAACCTGCCTGCTGCCATTCCTGAGCAAGCTCTGTACTGGTGGTGCCCCGATCCCGCAGCTGAATCAACTTTAAGAGACGGTACTGGCGCTTGCTGGACTTTCTTGGGCGCCCTGAAGCCTTCTTCACAACAATTGAACCGCTCTCCTTGAAGTTCTTGATGATCCGATAAATGGTTGATTTAGGTGCAATCTTACTGGCAGCAATATCCTTGCCTGTGAAGCCCTTTTTGTGCAAAGCAATGATGACTGCACGTGTTTCCTTGCAGATAACCATTGTTGAAAGAGAACAATGATTCCAAGCACCACCCTCCTTCCGGCGCCGACAGAGATGGCAGCCTCGCTTCACGTTCTCAGGAAACCATGCAGTATTATGTTTTTTTATGTATTACTTCTTACATTGTTACCCCGGGAAATATTAAGTTTTATTACATACAACCGGGAGGAACTATTGGATATAAGAGCAACGTCAACTTACCAACATTACGACCAGGAATACGACTTTCCCGAATAGGATTCTCTGTTTGTTACCCCGACCAGGACAATAGACTGGATAGCACCCGGCGACTCAAAACAACGGTGGCGCCGGAGAAGAGGGAAACGCGCCGGTCTTTTGGTCAAGCTACGTCGACGGGCGCATCGTGCACCTCTCCCGAGTATTTTAATCGCCAATGTACAGTCTCTTGACAACAAAGTAGACGATCGAGGGTTGCCTTTCAGAGAGATATCCGAGACTGCAACGTTCTTTGCTTCACGGAAACATGGCTCACTCAGGACACGTTATCTGAGTCGGTACAGCCACCTGGTTTCTCCACGCATCGCGCCGACAGAAACAAACCTCTATCTGGTAAGAAGGGTGGGGGTGTGTGTCTTATGATTAACGAGATGTGGTGTGATCATAATAACATACAGGAACTCCAGTCCTTTTGTTCACCTGACATAGAATTCCTTACAATCAAATGCAGACCACATTATCTACCAAGAGAATTCTGCTCGATTATAATCACAGCCGTGTACATCCCCCCTCAAGCTGATACATCGACGGCACTGAAAGAAATTAATTTCACTCTAGGTAAATTGGAAACCACATACCCTGAGGCTGCATTTATTGTGGCTGGGGATTTTAATAAGGCTAATTTGAAAACAAGGCTCCCGAAATTTTACCAGCATATCGAATGTGCCACCCGGGCTGGTAAAATCCTGGATCATGGTTATTCCAACTTCCGTGATGCATACAAGGCTATTCTCCGCCCTCTTTTCGGCAAGTCTGACCATGACTCCATTTTGTTGCTCCCAGCCTACAGACAGAAACTAAAACAGGAAACGCCCGTTCTCAGGTCTGTTCAACGCTGGTCCGACCAATCTGATTCCATGCTGCAAGATTGCTTCGAGCACGTGGACTGGGATATGTTCGGATAGCATCTGACAACAACATTGATGTATCACGCTGATTCGGTGAGCGAGTTTATTAGCAAGTGCATTGGTGATGTTGTACCCATAGCAAATATTAAAACCTTCCCCAACCAGAAACCGTGGATTGATGGCAGCATTCGCAAAAACTGAAAGCGCGAACCACTGCTTTTAACCAGGGTAAGGCGCCGGAAACATGACTGAATACAAACAGTGTAGCTATTCCCTCCGCAAGGCAATCAAACAAGCTAAGCGTCAATATAGAGACAAAGTAGAGTCACAATTCAACGGCTCAGACACGAGAGGAATGTGGCAGGGTCTACAGTCAATCACAGACTACAAAAAGAAAACCAGCCCCGTTGAGGACCATGACCTCCTGCTCCCAGACAAACTAAACAACTTCTTTGCTCGCTTTGAGGACAATACAGCGCCACCGACACGGCCTGCTACCAAAACCTGCGGGCTCTCCTTCACCGCAGCCAATGTGAGAAAAACATTTAAATGTGTTAACCCTCGCAAGGCTGCCGGCCCAGATGGCATCCCTGGCCGTGTCCTCAGAGCATGCGCAGACCAGCTGGCTGGTGTGTTTACGGACATATTCAATCAGTCCCTATCCCAGTCTGCTGTTCCCACATGCTTCAAAAGGGCCACTATTGTTCCTGTTCCCAAGAAAGCTAAGGTAACTGAGCTAAATGACTATCGCCACGTAGCACTCACTTCCGTCATCATGAAGTGCTTTGAGAGATTAGTCAAGGATCATATCACCTCCATCCTGCCAGACACCCTGGACCCACTCCAATTTGCTTACCGTCCCAATAGGTCCACAGGCAGCCTTGTCGCAGTCACACTGCATACTGCCCTCACCCATCTGGACAAGAGGACTACTTGTGTAAGAATGCTGTTCATCGACTACAGCTCAGCATTTAACACCATAGTTCCCTCCAAGCTCGTCATTAAGCTCGAGACCCTAGGTCTCGACCCAGCCCTGTGCAACTGGGTCCTGGACTTCCTGACGCGGCCGGCCCCAGGTGGTGAGGGTAGGAAACTAACATCTCCACCCCGCTGATCCTCAACACTGGGGCCCCACAAGGGTGCGTTCTCAGCCCTCTCCTGTACTCCCTGTTTACCCATGACTGAATCATCAAGTTTGCTGACGACACTACAGTGGTAGGGTTGATTACCAACAACGACGAGACGGCCTACAGGGAGGAGGTGAGGGCCCTCGGAGTGTGGTGTCAGGAAAATAACCTCTCACTCAATGTCAACAAAACAAAGGAGATGATCGTGGACTTCAGGAAACAGGAGAGGGAGCACCCCCCTATCCACATCAAGGGGACAGTAGTGGAGAAGGTGGAAAGTTTTAAGTTCCTCGGCGTACACATCACGGACAAACTGAATTGGTCCACCCACACAGACAGCGTGGTGAAGAACCTCAGGAGGCTGAAGAAATTCGGCTTGTCACCAAAATCACTCACAAACTTTTACAGATGCACAATCGAGAGCATCCTGTCGGGCTGTATCACCGCCTGGTACGGCAACTGCTCCGCCCGCAACCGTAAGGCTCTCCAGAGGGTAGTGAGGACTGCACAACGCATCACCGGGGGTAAACTACCTGCCCTTCAGGACACCTACACCACCCGATGTCACAGGAAGGCCAAAAAGATCATCAAGGACAACAACCACCCGAGCCACTGCCTGTTCACCCCGCTATCATCCAGAAGGCGAGGTCAGTACAGGTGCATCAAAGCTGGGACCGAGAGACAGAAGCTATTTTTCAATCTCAAGGCCATCAGACTGTTAAACAGCCATCACTAACATTGAGTGGCTGCTGCCAACATACTGACTTAAATCTCTAGACACTTTAAACATAGGAATTGGATGTAACAATGTATCACTAGCCACTTTAAACAATTTTGTATATAATGTTTACGTTTCCGACAAACTCATATCAAATGTATACACTGTACTCATATCAAATGTATACACTGTACTCTAAACCATCTACTGAATCTTGCCTATGCCGTTCGGCCATCGACCCAAATCTCTAGCCACTTTAATAATTATAATTGGATGAAATAATGTATCACTAGCCACTTTAAACAATGCCATTTATATAATGTTTACATATCCTACATTACTCATCTCATATATATATATATATATATATATATATACACACACACACACACGTGTATATACTGTACTCCATACCATCTACTGCATCTTGCCTATGCCGGTCAGCCATCGCTCATCCATATATTTATATGTACATACTCGTATTCATTCCTTTACTCTTGTGTGTATAAGGTAGTTGTTGTGAATTTGTTAGATTACTTGTTAGATACTACTGCATGGTCGGAACTAGAAGCACAAGCATTTCGCTACACTCGCATTAACATCTGCTAACCATGTGTATGTGACAAATAAAATGTTATTTGATTTGATTTTTGAAGCTTCCAGTCTGTTATTCGAACTCAATCAGCATGACAGAGTGATCTCCAGCCTTGTCCTCGTCAACACTCACACCTGTGTTAGTGAGAGAATCACTGACATGATGTCAGCTGGTCCTTTTGTGGCAGTGCAAATGTTTTGGGGGGATTCAGTTCATTTGCATGGCAAAGAGGGACTTTGCAATTAATTTCAATTCATCTGATCACTTGAATTACATTCTGGAGTATATGCAAATTGCCATCAATCAAACTGAGGCAGCAGACTGTGAAAATTTATATTTGTGTCATTCTCAAAACTTTTGTCCATGACTGTAGGCTGTTTGGTGAAGACTTTCACCCGTAGTTAGGTGTCTTCATGTTACAAATAGTTATTCAACAATTGGTGAGTAGTCACAAGGAATTTTGTCAACCCAGTACAAAAATCTCTGTGTGCCTCTGATTTCAGACGAAAGCAGAACCCTGCAGCCACCACCACTAATGCCCCCTGACCGACAGTATTCCACCTCTCAGGTGAGTGTGTTCTGGAGGATTGGTACAGAGAGACTGACTAGCCTCCATCACTGTTTTTACAGATCTGATTATTTGGTCCCACTTTAAACAAAGTACAACTTATTATGGCTTTATATAGCATACATAAAGGCTTCATAAGCACTACATAAATGCTTCACAAATCTATAAGCGTATGTCATACTCTATAAATGCTGTGTAAAAGGTGACAAATCCTTCCCACTGTTGGGTGAGCTGCCAAATGTGTCATAACACACTATGTTTATACACAATTGATGTATGACATGCGCTTATAGATTTGTGAAGCATTTATGTAGTGCTTATGAAGTCTTTATGTATGCTTTATAAAGCCTTTAAGTTGTACTTAGTTTAAAGTGGGACTATTTTTTGTAACACTTACGTGCCAACTGAAATACTTTTTCATGCAACAACACTATTGAAGTGCATGTTATAGATGGAAAATGTTTGATGATCAATAAATGTTGAATATGTCAAATGTGATTTTTCTTTTCCCGTCTCTCTCCACAGAACAATGGGTTAAATGTCTGTTCTAGACCAGTCAACAGCAAATCTATCCAGAAGTTGGACATGTCATCTAGCAGGTGTGAAGAGGTTGATGTCGAGAATAGAGGACATGACATTTGCCTGTTTATGTGTACTTAGTTTGTTCGGACCCAATTTTCTAGTGTGAAACCTCAAACAACACAATAGGTGATTATTTCAATAATAGTGTATGGTTTCCCAGACACCAATTTAAGTCTTGGACTAAAAAGCCCTTTCAATGGAATTTTTCCATTGATTAATGCTTTTTAGTCCAAGACAAGGCTTGATCTGTGTTCTGGAAACCAGCCCTTAAGTTATAGGAAGATATGAATTCTCGGGTTTGATGGCTTTTTGTCACATTTTTTGTGACAGGACGCCAACCAAGTTGTTGACCCAGGTAGCGGTGTCCAAACCACAGCCAGCCCCCATCTCCGCCAGAGAGCTTGAACTGCAGGTAGAGTCAACAGAACAATAATCCATACTCCCTTTTTAAGATGCACTCTATTTGATGAAACCAGTCAATTCAATAAATCGTTATTGTCCCCAAAAGGTAATTTGATTGCATCAATTACAAGACAAAGTACAGTGACACACATCACATTTGCACAAAGACTGGCAGACATAAGAAAAGAATACAAAATAAATAAATATGGAGAACACTTACTTATTATGGACAATGATCTTGTATGTAAGTCCCCATCAATGTGCTGCCTCCCATAGAAATATATGCTGTGAAACTTGATCTTGCAGAACCTCTTGTTTCATTGTCAATGTAATTCCAGATAGGATTCAAAAGAAAAGCATGCCTCTCGTATGCTGCCTATAGCTCATTGCATTACATGTCATAATTTGTTGATTCTTGCTGATGTTCCTCTCTTGTAAATATCTCTGTAATTTGTTGTTCCATAGACGGTGTTGTACGCCAAGCTGGTTGCTGAACGACAGAAACTGGCCAGTGAGAAGGACATCCCACCGGCCATACTGGCCACCAACAAAATCCTCCTGGATATGGCCAAGATGAGGTACAGTGGGTTCATGGGGGTTTGCCTTCATGTATGGTGACTCACTTCGTCTTGTTCACTTTTCAGGAGTCGGTAGTCATAATTAGTCTTGAATTTAGTGGGACATGTACAGTACCAGTCAAAAGTTTGGACACACCTACTCGTTCAAGGGTTTTTCTTAAATGTGTACTATTTTCTACATTGTAGTGAAGACATCAAAACTATGAAATAACACATATGGAATCATGTAGTAACCAAAAAAGTGTTTAACAAATCAAAATATATTTTAGATTCTTGAAAGTAGCCACCCTTTATGTCAGCTTTGCACACTCTTTGCATTCTCTCAACCAGCTTCATGAGGAATGCTTTTCCAACAGTCTTGAAGAAGTTCCCACATGCTGGGCACTTGTTGGCTGCTTTTTCTTCACTCTGCGGTCCAACTCATCCCAAACCATCTCAATTGGGTTGAGGTCGGGTGATTGTGGAGGCCAGGTCATCTGATGCAGCACAATCATTCTCCTTCTTGGTCAAATAACCCTTACACAGCCTGGAGGTGTGTTTTGGGTCATTGTCCTGTTATAAACAAATGATAGTCCAAAACCAGATGGGATGGCGTATCGCTGCAGAATGCTGTGGTAGCCCTGCTGGTTAAGTGTGCCTTGAATTCTAAATAAATCAGACAGTGTCACCAGCAAAGCAACCCCACACCACCTCCTCCGTGCTTCATGGTGGGAATTACACATGCGGAGATGATCCGTTCACCTTCTCTGCGTCTCATAAAGACACAGGAGTTGGAACCAAAAATCTCAGATTTGGACTCATCAGACTTAAGGACAGATTTCCACTGGTCTAATGTCCATTGCTCGTGTTTCTTGGCCCAAGCATGTCTCTTATTGGTATCCTTTAGTAGTGGTTTCTTTGCAGCAATTCAACCATGATGGCCTGATTCAAGCAGTCTCCTCTGAACAGTTGATGTTGAGATGTCTGTTACTTGAACTCTGTAGAATTTATTTGGGCTGCAATTTCTGAGGCTGGTAACTCTAATGAACTTATCCTCTGCAGCAGAGGTAACTCTGGGTCTTTCCTGTGGCGGTCCTCATGAGACAGTTTCATCATAGCGCTTGATGGTTTTCGCGACTGCACTAATTTTCCGTATTGACTGACCTTCATGTCTTAAAGTAATGATGGACTGTCGTTTCTCTTTTCTTATTTGAGATGTTCTTGCTATAATATGGACTTGGTCTTTTACCAAATAGGGCTATCTTCTGTATACCACCCCTACCTTGTCACAACACAACTGATTGGCTCAAACGCATTAAGAAGAAAATTAATTCCACAAATTATCTTAACAAGGCACACCTGGTTGAGAGAATTCCAAGCGTGTGCAAAGCGGTCATCAAGGCAAAGGGTGGCTACTTTGAAGAATCTCAAATATAAAATATATTTTGATTTAACACTTTTTTGGTTAATACATGATTCTATATGTGTTATTTCATAGTTCTTCACTATTATTGTACAATGTGTAAAAAGGAAAAACCCTTGAATGAGTAGGTGTCCAAACGTTTGACTGGTAAACAACCGTTGCAGGTTTAATACAGCTGGTGGTCGAAACAGGTCATAGCCACAGACCTCCCTGGTTCTTTGGCCAGATCTGTGTTAATACTGATATATAATTATCATTTAACATGCTGCTGTATTAAAATAACTACTATCGATTCACATTTTTTTTATATAAGAAATTACAGTGTACTGTTTGCTAATTGATGATGGCGTTGGTGTTTTGCAGGCCGTGCACTGTGTCCAGTCTGAAGCAGGTGGATGGTGTTTCTGAGGCAAAGTCCAGCATGCTTGCACCCCTCCTCAAAACCATAGCAAGTTTCTGTGAGTTTCACAACTTGAAGGTAAGTCATGTCCATAATTGAGACAGGCATAGGCTATGATTCGACTATCATAAACCATAAGTGCATCCTACATAATTCTACATGATCATAACAATTGGCCTCATTACTTGTTCCTAAATTTGTTTTCCCTACTACCAACATGGTAAACAGCACATTGGCTGGTATTTGTACAGGGTGTTGTTCAACAATGTCTTAAACTCTTGTCTGTTGTCCAGGTGGACTCCTCGATTCTGGCTGCAGCCCCAGGTCCAGAGAGCGGTAGGGGGGCGGTGACCGGGAGTCCCTCCTCTCTACCCAACAGTATTGCCATCACCTACAGACTCTTCCAGGAGGAGGGCAAGAGCATGGTTAGAGAGCCCTGTTTAGTCCTGGCTACATGAAATGGCTGTCTGGCTTTATTTATTTCAATTGGAGATCTTCTCCTTTTCACAATGTCATGCCATTAAGAAGCATGCTATGCTGGCTGGGAGATTATCTTTCTACATGAGCCTTTCTCCTACGCTTTCTGCAACTATGGTGGATGTGTAACTAGGCCAGTACGGCTCTGCTTGGTTTGGTATAATAAAAAATAGATATATATTTTCAATTTAGGGCCTTCATGTATGGTGACAAATTTGATATACATACCACCACTAACTCAAACGTGCATACAGTGGGGAAAAAAAGTATTTAGTCAGCCACCAATTGTGCAAGTTCTCTCACTTAAAAAGATGAGAGAGGCCTGTAATTTTCATCATAGGTACACTTCAACTATGACAGACAAAATGATGAAAAAAAATCCAGAAAATCACATTGTAGGATTTATGAATTTATTTGCAAATTATGGTGGAAAATAAGTATTTGGTCAATAACAAAAGTTTATCTCAATACTTTGTTATATACCCTTTGTTGGCAATGACAGAGGTCAAATGTTTTCTGTAAGTCTTCACAAGGTTTTCACACACTGTTGCTGGTATTTTGGCCCATTCCTCCATGCAGATCTCCTCTAGAGCAGTGATGTTTTGGGGCTGTCGCTGGGCAACACGGACTTTCAACTCCCTCCAAAGATTTTCTATGGGGTTGAGATCTGGAGACTGGCTAGGCCACTCCAGGACCTTGAAATGCTTCTTACGGCCACTCCTTCGTTGCCGGGCGGTGTGTTTGGGATCATTGTCATGCTGAAAGACCCAGCCACGTTTCATCTTCAAATGCCCTTGCTGATGGAAGGAGGTTTTCACTCAAAAGATCACGATACATGGCCCCATTCATTCTTTCCTTTACACGGATCAGTCTTCCTGGTCCCTTTGCAGAAAAACAGCCCCAAAGCATGATGTTTCCACCCCCATGCTTCACAGTAGATATGGTGTTCTTTGGATGCAACTCAGCATTCTTTGTCCTCCAAACACGACGAGTTTTTACCAAAAAGTTCTATTTTGGTTTCATCTGACATTCTCCCAATCCTCATCTGGATCATCCAAATGCTCTCTAGCAAAATATCAGACGGGCCTGAACATGTACTGGCTTAAGCAGGGGGACACGTCTGGCACTGCAGGATTTGAGTCCCTGGCGGCGTAGTGTGTTACTGATGGTAGGCTTTGTTACTTTGGTCCCAGCTCTCTGCAGGTCATTCACTAGGTCCCCCCGTGTGGTTCTGGGATTTTTGCTCACCGTTCTTGTGATCATTTTGACCCCACGGGGTGAGATCTTGCGTGGAGCCCCAGATCGAGGAAGATTATCAGTGGTCTTGTATGTCTTCCATTTCCTAATAATTGCTCCCACAGTTGATTTCTTCAAACCAAGCTGCTTACCTATTGCAGATTCAGTCTTCCCAACCTGGTGCAGGTCTACAATTTTTTTTCTGGTGTCCTTTGACAGGGTCTTGGCCATAGTGGAGTTTGGAGTGTGACTGTTTGAGGTTGTGGACAGGTGTCTTTATACTGATAACAAGTTCAAACAGGTGCCATTAATACAGGTAATGAGTGGAGGACAGAGGAGCCTCTTAAAGAAGAAGTTACAGGTCTGTGAGAGCCAGAAATCTTGCTTGTTTGTATGTGACCAAATACTTATTTTCCACCATAATTTGCAAATAAATTCATAAAAAATCCTACAATGTGATTTTCTGGATTTTTTTTGGTCATTTTGTCTGTCATAGTTGAAGTGTACCTATGATGAAAATTACAGGCCTCTCATCTTTTTAAGTGAGAGAACTTGCACAATTGGTGGCTGACTAAATACTTTTTTTCCCCACTGTATATCTGGACATTGAGGACGATGGACGATTTAGGTGCACAGACCTGACCTCAATTTCCACCTACTGTGCTCCTCAACTGACACCGTCCATTATGAGCACTATAGGCATGTAATGTGCTGTTCTTAAAGATATGTGTGTGTTGTGTTCAGAGGCAGGTGTCTGATGTGCGCAGTTTACCCGTTGCTGTGCTAGAAACTCAGCTGATCCAGGCCTTCAGGGCAAACCACCCACTGGACACTGCGAGAGCTGGTCTAACAACCGCCATACGAACTACCGTCAGCCGCATCATCCAGTCACACCCTGTCAACTCTGGTACGGACATATCACTTCCTGTATCGCTCAAAATGAGATTAGATCTCAGTCTCATCTAGGTTGAGGAAAACTCTGTCTGAAACTCTGTTGTCTCCTGTAGCCTGGTCCCAGATCTGTTTATGCTCTTGCCAACTCCATTGTTGTCATTGTGAAGGGGCAGAAACAGTCTGAACCAGGCTACATTAAACTTTATTTACCAAGATAAACAATCTTATCACGTCTCAACATGGTTTAGGGCCATCCGTTTTTCCAGATCAGAAAAAACTCCTGAGTAGGAGTGCTGATCTTGGATCAGGTTCCTCCTCTTTTTCAATATGATGTAAAAGGTGAAACCGATCCTAGATCAGTAATACTACTCTGAGACGCTTCGGCTACATTTACACAGGCAGCATAATTCCCCCTCTCTCCACTGACAAACACCCCTCTCTCTCTCCCCACTGACAAACACCCCTGTCTCCTTCTCTAGACCTCAGTGACATCAAGGCCATTCGAGCCAGAGTCCCCGACGACATCAGCACCTTCCTCATCCAGTTGACTGTGGAGCTGCTGCAGAGACAGGGGATGCCCACGGCGCTACCTGCTGTTTCCACCAGCCTACAGCAGCCTGAGCTCACCTGGATAGAACCAGAGGTCAATATAAGATTTCTTATTATATAATATCTGCCATTTAGCAGACGCTTTTATCTAGGGATGTAACGATTCACCAATACGCATCGGTCCCCGACTCAAGTGTTTAAGATACTAGTGCATCGGTCCATAGACCCCAAACCGATCCAAATGTAGCATGCATCGGTCAGAAAATCCATTCAAACGTTACGAATCGCCGGTTCGCTAACAGTCGTTGCTCATATTACGTTCTCCTTCCCGAAAACATTTTATGTGACAACTGAGGTAGGTGGCATGATCTTGCACATCTGCTCTTTACCTTCAGCATTCAAATGCTAAAATGGCTTGCACGATATTAGGCTTTATTAGTTGTGTGACAACCAAACTATCACATGACAGGTTATCTATGCGCTGTTGGAAATTGTGTTTTTACCAGAATAAAACAACTAATCTGGTTATATCTGCTGAACGGGGCTTACAATAGATTTGATTTAGATTTTTCAGGTTCACCATCAGCAATAGTTTTGGTAGTTTTGCTAAACTATCAGTGTTTATGGTCATTTTTAGATGTATAGTGTAAAGTTGATGATTTCATAACAAGGACAGCAATCACGTTTTGCGAGGTGCACTGCATCGCTGAAGTGGGAGGAAATAAGGTTACTTACAAACAGTCAAAACCAATCCATTTTGAGATGGGGGAATCCAAAATGTTGATAAACTCAGGAAAAAAAGAAATGTCCTCTCACTGTCAACTGTGTTTATTTTCAGCAAACTTAACATGTGTAAATATTTGTATGAACATAACAAGACTCAACAACTGAGACATAAACTGAGCAAGTTCCACAGACATGTGACTAACAGAAATTGAATAATGTGTCCCTGAACAAAGGGGGGGGTCAAAATAACAGTATCTGGTGTGGCCACCAGCTGTATTAAGTACTGCAGTGCATCTCCTCCTAATGGACTGCACCAGATTTGCCGGTTCTTGCTGTGAGATGTTACCTCACTCTTCCACCAAGGCACCTGCAAGTTCCCGGACAATTCTGGGGGGAATGGCCCTAGCCCTCAACCTCCGATCCAACAGGTCCCAGACGTGCTCAATGGGATTGAGATCCGGGCTCTTCACTGGCCATGGCAGAACACTGACATTCCTGTCTTGCAGGAAATCATGCACAGAACGAGCAGTATGGCTGGTGGCATTGTCATGCTGGAGGGTCATGTCAGGATGAGCCTGCAGGAAGGGTACCCCATGAGGGAGGAGGATGTCTTCCCTGTAACGCACAGCGTTGAGATTGCCTGCAATGACAACAAGCTCAGTTCGATGATGCTGTGACACACCGCCCCAGACCATGACGGACCCTCCACCTCCAAATCGATCCCGCTCCAGAGTACAGGCCTCAGTGTAACGCTCATTCCTTCTACGATAAACGCGAATCCGACCATCACCCCTGGTAAGACAAAACCGCAACTTGTCAGTGAAGAGCACTTTTTGCCAGTCCTGTTTGGTCCAGCGACGGTGGGTTTGTGCCCATAGGCAACGACGTTGCCGGTGATGTCTGGTGAGGACCTGCCTTACAACAGGCCTACAAGCCCTCAATCCAGCCTCTCTCAGCCTATTGCGGACAGTCTGAGAACTGATGGAGGGATTGTGCGTTCCTGGTGTAACTCGGGCAGTTGTTGTTGCCATCCTGTACCTGTCCCACAGATGTGATGTTCGGATGTACCGATCCTGTGCAGGTGTTACACGTGGTCTGCCACTGCGAGGACTTTCAGCTGTCCTTCCTGTCTCCCTGTAGCGCTGTCTTAGGCGTCTCACAGTACGGACATTGCAATTTATTGCCCTGGCCACATCTGCAGTCATTATGCCTCCTTGCAGCATGCCTAAGGCACGTTCACGCAGATGAGCAGGGACCCTGGGCATCTTTCTTTTGGCATGTTTTCTGAGTCAGTAGAAAGGCCTCTTTAGTGTCCTAAGTTTTCATAACTGACCTTAATTGCCTACTGTCTGTAAGCTGTTAGTGTCTTAACGACCGTTCCACAGGTGGATGTTCATGAATTGTTTATGGTTTATTGAACAAGCATGGGAAACAGTGTTTGAACCCTTTACAATGAAGATCTGTGAAGTTATTTGGATTTTTATTATATTTGAAAGACAGGGTCCTGAAAAAGGGACGTTTCTTTTTTTGCTGAGTTTATATATTAATTGGCTATGTCATAGACAAAAAAGATAGACAACAAATGTAGTTACATTACTAGTTGAACTACCACCAAGCTACTGCAAATGTAGTTACATTACTAGTTGACCTACCACCAAGCTACTGCAAATGTAGTTACATTACTAGTTGACCTACCACCAAGCTACTGCAAATGTAGTTACATTACTAGTTGACCTACATGTAGTTCACTGCTCCCCAACACTGCGTGCACTCTACGTATAGGTGGTCCCGGGAATCGAACACACTATCCTGGCGTTGCAAGCACCATGCTCTACAAACTGAAACCACATTATAATCATAATTTTTCTACTGTGCTTGGACTGTCTAGATTCTTACCTTTTTTTATTTTGTGCTTTTTCCCTTATCTCCCAAAAATATTTTTCCTAGTTATAAATAAAAGGTCAGTTAATAACAAATTCTCATTTACAATGACGGCCTAGGAACAGTGGGTTAACTGCCTTGTTCAGGGGCAGAACGACAGATTTTTACCTTGTCAACACTCTAACCACTAGGCTACCTGCTGCCCCTAATGCCTCTTTTATTTGCATTAGTGGGTATGTACGTCTCTGGAGGGATGAATAAGTCATGTGAGTCATGCATAAATTTGATGCTTAGTTCTTTATATAGAATTTTGCGTCTTTGAATTGCATAGCTACTTTGTTGAGCATGGGATATACTGTAAATCACCAAGCGTCAAACCCCCATGCATTCATGTAAATCAGCATGCGTCAAACCCCCATGCATTCATGTAAATCAGCATGCGTCAAACCCCCATGCATTCATGTAAATCAGCATGCGTCAAACCCCCATGCATTCATGTAAACCACCATGCGTCAAACCCCCATGCATTTATGTAAACCACCAAGCGTCAAACCCCCATGCATTTATGTAAATCACCAAGCGTCAAACCTCCATGCATTCTTGTAAATCACCAAGCGTCAAACCTCCATGCATTCATGTAAATCACCAAGCGTCAAACCCCCATGCATTCATGTAAATTACCATGCGTCAAACCGCCATGCATTCATGTAAATTACCATGCGTCAAACCGCCATGCATTCATGTAAATTACCATGCGTCAAACCTCCATGCATCCACGTAAATGACCATGCGTCAAACCTCCATGCATCCATGTAAATGACCATGCGTCAAACCTCCATGCATCCATGTAAATGACCATGCGTCAAACCTCCATGCATTCATGTAAATGACCATGCGTCAAACCTCCATGCATTCATGTAAATGACCATGCGTCAAACCTTCATGCATTCATGTAAATGGCCATGCGTCAAACCTTCATGCATTCATGTAAATGACCATGCATCCATGTAAATGACCATGCGTCAAACCTCCATGCAGCCATGTAAATGACTATGCGTCAAACCTCCATGCATTCATGTAAATGACCATGCGTCAAACCTCCATGCATTCATGTAAATGACCATGCATCAAACCTCCATGCATTCATGTAAATGACCATGCATCCATGTAAATGACCATGCGTCAAACCTCCATGCATTCATGTAAATGACCATGCGTCAAACCTCCATGCATTCATGTAAATGACCATGCATCAAACCTCCATGCAGCCATGTAAATGACCATGCGTCAAACCTCCATGCATTCATGTAAATGACCATCGTCAAACCTCCATGCATTCATGTAAATGACCATGCATCAAACCTCCATGCATTCATGTAAATGACCATGCATCCATGTAAATGACCATGCGTCAAACCTCCATGCATTCATGTAAATGACCATGCGTCAAACCTCCATGCATTCATGTAAATGACCATGCGTCAAACCTTCATGCATTCATGTAAATGGCCATGCGTCAAACCTTCATGCATTCATGTAAATGACCATGCATCCATGTAAATGACCATGCGTCAAACCTCCATGCAGCCATGTAAATGACTATGCGTCAAACCTCCATGCATTCATGTAAATGACCATGCGTCAAACCGCCATGCATTCATGTAAATGACCATGCATCAAACCTCCATGCATTCATGTAAATGACCATGCATCCATGTAAATGACCATGCGTCAAACCTCCATGCATTCATGTAAATGACCATGCGTCAAACCTCCATGCATTCATGTAAATGACCATGCATCAAACCTCCATGCAGCCATGTAAATGACCATGCGTCAAACCTCCATGCATTCATGTAAATGACCATGCGTCAAACCTCCATGCATTCATGTAAATGACCATGCATCAAACCTCCATGCATTCATGTAAATGACCATGCATCCATGTAAATGACCATGCGTCAAACCTCCATGCATTCATGTAAATGACCATGCGTCAAACCTCCATGCATTCATGTAAATGACCATGCATCAAACCTCCATGCAGCCATGTAAATGACCATGCGTCAAACCTCCATGCATTCATGTAAATGACCATGTGTCAAACCTCCATGCATTCATACTATCTCCTTTTTTCTCTTTTACGCTTCGATCACACCAACAGCGCCTTTGCGTAAAATAGTACACAGCATCATCTGGATATGTATGCAACAAAAGTTCAACATTCACCTTCTGCTACCATTTCTGTCAAGCCGTCTACTTTCTGATTAGAAATGCACTGGCGTCAGGTAGTTTATTCATCCTTACTGTGCCCTAAGGCAACATCAAGCCCATAATGTAGCTGTCACTACATATCACTACTCCTTATGATCGAAGCTACTCTATCTACAGTGCCTTAAGTATTCACGCCCCCTGACTTTTTCCACATTTTGTTGTGCTACAGCCTGATTTGAAAATGAATTAAATTGAGATTTTGCGTCAGTGCCCTACACACAATACCCCATAATGTAAAAGTGGAATTCTGTTTTGAGGAATCTTTACAAATGAAATAAATAGCTGAAATGTCTTGTGTCAGTAAGTATTCAACCCCTTTTGTTATGGCAAGCCTAAATAAGTTCAGGATAAAACATTTGCTTCACAAGTTGCATGGACTCACTTTGTGTGCAATAAGTGTTTAACATGATTTTTTTTAATTACATAATTCGCCATGGATTTATTTCGTTTTATATTCAAAGATTGTGCCCGTGACAAAGCCTTATCAGCTAATGTATGCCTTTCAAATGCACCTGTGTCCCGGTTAATTTCTCAGTGGTTGATACCTTCACCTTGAAGGAGTTGTTATGACATCTCCAGCCCTGAAGTCATGCACTATAGTCTCTCTCTCTACCCACTATCTCTCTCTCCCTGTACACGCTCCCTTGCTCTCTTTTTCCCTCTTTCTCTCTTCTCCTCCCCCTCTCCCTCTATGGCCACTCTTGTCAGTGCAAAGCCCAATCTCTCAGGCTGCTCTAGTCCCCATTAAGGGGACAGGCTTTAAAGGCCAGGCTGACATCTGGTGCCTTCCTCTCAGACTGATTACTACAGGGGACCTATTTCCTTAAAGGCTGACGCAGCACGACAAGCCCGGCCCCATGCCCCAGCCAAGCTTCATGACCCAGCCTGGCCCCCATCCTCAGCCCCACTGCCCAGCCCCATGTCCCAGCCTAGCCCCACTCCCCTCTCCAGATGTGAAAGCAGCTTGGGAGGTTTTTCACATCACTGGCCCACTTCTACATGGGAGCCATCTCCCTCGTTGCTGTTGAGTCCGTGTTAGTGGCTCATAGTGATATTTGACACTGTCAGTTTGTGTAGGATTTCATTGCAGTTGTAAATACTAGCTCCTAATGGAATCCAGCTCTCAAGTCATATGTGACATCATTCATTAGAACTAAGTAGACACTTAATTTGTGTGTTTCTTCCAGGACAAACCGGTGAGAGAACCTTCCGTCCACAAGCCAGTGAGGACAGAAAAAGACCCAGCCCAGCCAGCCCCCGTCAAGCTATCCCCAACCCAGCCAGCCCCCGTCAAGCTATCCCCATCCCAACTGGTCGGTTGGTCAGCAGTCGAACTCCCAGACGAGATGGAGATGAGTATGGAAGAGGATGACCTATTCAGGGATCTTCCAATGCCAGAGGTAATGTTCAGCTAACAAAGACAAACTGATTTAAAACTAGCCTGTACTTTTTACACCAATACACCTCTGCGGAAACCTGTCTGCATTTGTGGACTAACATTGGGTGATTTGCAGTATGTCTCAGTCAATGTGTCTCCTACTAAAGATGGTGCGTTGTCTTCTCTCTCCCTGGTAGGAAGTGGGTCCCATACCAGAGTATGTCCTTGCCCCTAAGGCTCTTACTGCAGCCGCCAAGGCTGTCCCCCAGACCAGTGCAGTGAAGCTGGCATCCTGGAACCAGGAGCCACTGGATGAGGACACACAGAAACTCTTCAGTGACTCCCCTCAGGTATAAGTTATTGATTTTCTGTTGTGTGTTTTTCTCAGCCTAGGAAAAGTGGATTTCACTCACGAAATGAAACGATGTACCAGACCTATTATTTTAGCAAAATAGACACATTTGATTCACAAATATAACAACTGTCAATGTGTGGGGTACGTGATGATATAAAGAATATTTCTTAAATTTCAACCAAGGCAATAAATACGTATTATTTTCAATGGATCACTTTATAAAACACTAGCTGTGGATTTGTTCATCAATAAGGCAGAGGAGGTTAAATATCTGCTCTCATCAGCATCTCATCAGCACCTTCCATCAACTTAATCATTGGCTCCCAAAAATCCCTTTCCCTGCATTAAAGAAACTACCCAGCAAGCCTTTTCAAAACCCTGGGACAACTCTACTATGGGCAAGATGTGCAACAGCTTCCAGTCTGTACTTGCAGTGTGTGGAGCTCTCTAGGTCAACGTCAGTGCTCTCGTTCAGCTGTTGATCTCTTTTTCCAAGGGGTCCACGCTAAAGTCCTCATTTCTACATATAATTGGATGGAGCTGAAGTCATTAGCATAAATCCAGTTGGTAATACTTCCATTAAGCCACTCCCGTAGCTAAAAGTCCTCAATAGAAAGGGTAGTAGTGTCATTGAGCCACTGAAATGATGCATTATGCATCCACTAACTGGTCATTCTGGTGTCCGGCTGGCAATGTGACTAGAAATACCGTCACACAGTTGTAGTGATGATGGTCGCCACGGGTTCATCTTATTTAGACCCCTGCCATCCTCCAGTTGTGGTTTTCACAGCGCAACAGAGCAGATTGAGAGCTGTTTAATACCGACGATTGCGTGCAACTTAAGAGATGACACGGGTGGTGATCTTGTGCCCTGACATGCAGGAATTCACCATAAATCTAAAACAATAACAGATCTGCGCCGGATGAGCCCACAGCAGAATGCCCACCCGCCCCAGTCAGGCGAACACACAGACCCTCTGGTTAATGCAGAGTTAATTGTTATTCGCCACAAAGGGCTTTGTTTATTTGTGATGTTCTCTAGAGGGTCGTGACCCTTGGATCTCGCTAATCCCACACGGGAGGATCGATGTAAATGCGGTGTCCCCCGTCTAACGAGATGAGTGTGCCCTGGCTTTGCCTGGAGCTGGTTTACGTTTAACCTCTGACCTGGGGGTCAGCGCTCAGCGGGAGCATCTTGAACGCCCTTTGACCTCCTTCAACCCCATCAGTCCCGAGACCCCTGCAAAAATTGGCTTTTCCAGTCCTTATATTTAGCCTCACAATGAATTGTTGTACCATGTCCTGTTCAGGACAACCAGAGCTACAAGTAGAACACAACACTATTTGATATAAACTGTTGCATTCATGAGTTTTATGGACAAATATCCATAAAAAAAAAAAGTCTGCCAAAGCAAAAACCTGAAATTAATTTATAGAAGGCTGTAAGTACAGAAATTGTTTGCTCTGTGGGAAATGAATATCCAACTAGTCAGTGACTACTGTGTGGAGTTTGACAGAAACTTATTACAGTATAAGATTTTGAACTTACCATAATGACTCTTATAAATAGCAAAACGTGTGTTTGTGAGCCTCAGCTTTTCATAGCTTTTAATAGTTTGTAGCTCAAACCATTCTGATTCTACAGACATTTTTGTGAAAAGACCCGGCCCCTTTTCGGGATCCGCCCTTGTCTCAGCCCTCTTTATCTCAACCACACCATGCTTAAAAGGGGTTAGAAGTCCAAATGGCGCCGGCGTTGTGGTGGGACTCGTGGGTTAAAGGCCACTGGACACCCCTGCTGTGGCGAGGGGCCAGCATACTGTTCTGTTGAGTTATGTCTGTCTATCCACAACTGAATGCATTTCTTCACCATGATCAATTTGAGTTCGTTTTTTTTATCAGTGTTTCTCATCAAAGGAAAAACCCTCAATCATTCACTGTTGATGTGAATGTGTACCTGAAAGCTTAATTTTTTCCACCCTCTTTGTACGCTCCACTGTGCCTCCTATTCATGCTAACCTGTGGATCAATATGTGCATTAGAGCTCCCTCTAAATAGATCAACAGCCGGATCCGTTCTCCCCTTCACCGAGCTGCGGCGATGAGGTCACTTAAGATTTAGCACCAATGAGATTGAGGGAGACCAACAAAAAAAACGCTCTCCTCAAGGAAATTACATTGAGAGGGGTCAGATAAATGGCTTAGGAGGAATTGTGATGGATGGTAATCCGATGTTGGATAGCACGCTTGTATGTCTTGTATTGATGCAGCTGCGTGCATGAGACTCACAGACATGCAATGGACTGCGGACACTCTAGACCAAAGGAGGATCTTGGAAGTCCAGTTTAGTAGCAGTCTAGCCATGGATTATTGTCTCTCGGCACATTTGGACGTCAAATTTGTGCTGGTACATATTTCCTATACTTCATAATAACATGCCCGTCAAATAGATTGAAGTCCAGATCCCGTTTTTATCATGCTGTGTGGCCAAGAGATCTATTTCTCATATAGCCTTTATACAGTTGTTCTGACACCAGCTTGTTTCTTTTATGTGGTTGGTTTTCAATCACAGGACCAGGAGACTAATACGTCAGCTTTGTTTCTAGAACTCGTCATAGTATTTATCAGAGGTGTAACAGATGGGGGATTTATTGTCTGAGGTTTGCGTGCATTCCTCAACCTCGGTTTTTAAGCTTAAGTCTTTGTGGGCTTCTAAGCATTTTTGTATCTCTGACTTGAGGAGATAGTCACTGAGGACCCCTGAGCTTTTCAGTAAGAGCAGTGTTATCGGCTGCATGGAGTCTCTATTTACCCAACCAATAGGTCACAGACTGTAGGTCGGACTGTTAATCCAGTGTGGTTTATTCACCAGAGCTCCTTCTTCTAATCTCTGTCTAGCTTCAGGAGGAGACACCACAAGCCTCACCATAAAATTATTTGTTTTTATAAAAGGTTATAAATAAAAACTCTGTTTTTGTTAATTATGTTAACAGCAAATACTTTTGATGGGTATTAAATACGCATATTAGAAGTTACTTCAAATCTAATTGGATTTATAGAGGACATTTATTACATCAAATAATACAACCTGGGAAAGGTGAAACAACGGTTCTATGGAAATATAAAATCAAGGAGGGAAAAAAAGTTAATTGCATCCGTCCATTCATCCAGCACCAATACAACTCAATTCAGGTGGAAAGAACCTGAGTGAAAGAAATGGAATGTGATTTTATCTGACTAAAGAACTGTGAATTTGATGCAACAACTGGGACCAATTCTGCAGACAAACACTCAATTTAACAAAGACCCAGCAGAGGTTTCTCCTACATGATCTCATAATAACTTTGGAGTAGGTTTCTCCCTGAAGTACCTTTCCATA
This sequence comes from Brachymystax lenok tsinlingensis, assembly GCA_030435695.1. NCBI lineage: Eukaryota > Metazoa > Chordata > Actinopteri > Salmoniformes > Salmonidae > Brachymystax > Brachymystax lenok. The sequence continues at coordinate 37,367,420 of CM059815.1, forward strand.
TTTTACATGACAGCTGGTGAAGCTCTCAGTACCAGAACATTGCCAAAACAAGTGTGTAGTTCACATTTAGTAGGTTGATAAGAACTTGAAAGGGAGTACCCAGCAGGCAGAACTGGTTGCAATGTTGTCAGGTTGTATATTGGTTTGATAGGGATGTTTGGTTCACGTCTTTTTAGCAACATGAAAAAGGCGTCTTTACAATAACGAAGATTTGACGTGTTTTCCACGACGTCATGAAAGACGTCTTTACCTGGTTGTAATAGAGACCAGTTGGTTGTAAACTGGTTATATGACGTCTCATCCAGAACCAGTTTACCACCAGAGGAATATGTAATTAAGATGTTGTGTGCCCACCAGGTAGACCAGGGTTTCCCTATTCTGGGGCACGACCGGAGGTGGGAAACGCTGGGTATAGAAAGATCACTCAGTCAGCCTAGAGCTTTGCTAGTTTTCAGTGGAGCTAACAATAACTATCGAACAAGAGTGGACTCATTGTTGTCGGTACATGTTGATCTCTCCACAGAATGTCAGCCAGCCGGCGAAGAGAAAACTTCCAGACTGGGCTGAACTACCAAGAGGCTCAAGTTCTTTGACCTGTACAAAGAAAACCAAAAAGAACAAAGGACTTTTTTCGTAACTGACCAGTGACCAACAAATTATTCTTACTGACCAAATGTTTCTTATTTTCTTTATTACAAAATGGCAAATAAGGTGTTGATGGCCAATTTAACAATGTGACATAGCAGACTAATTAATGTAAAACATGTTTTATGTAATACTTCTTGTAATAAAAGGTGCAACTTGAATGTACAGTATTTGAGGAAATAATTGGGAAGTATGATTGAGTCATGGAGTAATCTCTTTTCTTAATGAGTTGCATCTTGTTAAATGAGTACCCGCAAGTGAGAAGTATCTAATGTAACTGTGCCAAATTGACAAGAATTATTAGTATGTTGTAAAACACACAACTCATTAACATGCGTATTATTGGTAAGATGACCTCTTATCACAGAGATCATTTAGTTTCTTGCTGAGGTATGTGTAATTCATTCAAATCCCGTACAGACCTTCAATAATTACATTTAAGGTTAAGAGATTAGCAAATACAGGGCTTTTACATCCATGTGGACATTTTAATCCTGGTTCAGATTAGTGTGTCTGCAGACACTACTTTCGATTGTGATTAACTGGCAAGACTTTTGTCTTTTTTTTTTTTTTATCCTGGTGGGAAGAGAACTGTACCAGTTATAAGACTATCAAATGCTGATTTCTTCTGGTGGCTCTTTTTAAAGTTTGAGACCTGACCATTTAAAACCTTGAGGCTCAGAGTAGATCTGATCGCCTACCGTTTCCAGATTATAGTGGTTCTCTTGTCTTTTATCCAGTCAAAATGTAAATCAATCACAGTTCATAGTGATTCTTGCAGTAAGCCACAACTGCATGTGTATCCGTGATGCATACAAAGCCATTCTCCGCCCTCCTTTTCGGCAAGTCTGACCATGACTCCATTTTGTTGCTACCAGCCTACAGACAGAAACTAAAACAGGAAACGCCCATTCTCAGGTCTGTTCAACGCTGGTCCGACCAATCTGATTCCACGCTGCAAGATTGCTTCGAGCACGTGGACTGGGATATGTTCCGGACAGCATCAGACAACAACATTGACGTATACGCTGATTCGGTGAGCGAGTTTATTAGCAAGTGCATCAGTGATGTTGTACCCATAGCAACTATTAAAACCGCAAACCACTGCTTTTAACCAGGGTAAGGCGACCAGAAACATGACTGAATACAAACAGTGTAGCTATTCCCTCCGCAAGGCAATCAAACAAGCTAAGCGTCAATATAGAGACAAAGTAGAGTCACAATTCAACGGCTCAGACACGAGAGGAATGTGGCAGGGTCTACAGTCAATCATGGACTACAAAAAGAAAACCAGCCCCGTCGCGGACCACGATGTCCTGCTCCCAGACAAACTAAACAACTTCTTTGCTCGCTTTGAGGACAATACAGTGCCACCAACACGGCCCGCTACCAAAACCTGCGGGCTCACTTTCACCGCAGCCGACGTGAGTAAAACATTTAGTCTAGTCAAGGATCATATCACCTCCATCCTACCAGACACCCTAGACCCACTCCAATTTGCTTACCGTCCCAATAGGTCTACAGACGACGCAATCGCAATCACACTGCACACTGCCCTAACCCACCTGGACAAGAGGAATACCTATGTAAGAATGCTGTTCATCGACTACAGCTCGGCATTCAACACCATAGTACCCTCCAAACTCATCATTAAGCTCAAGACCCTAGATCTCGACCCAGCCCTGTGCAACTGGGTCCTGGACTTCCTGACGGGACAGCCCCAGGTGGTGAGGGTAGGAAACAACACCTCCACCCCGCTGATCCTCAACACTGGGGCCCCACAAGGGTGCGTTCTAAGCCCTCTCCTGTACTCCCTGTTCACCCATGACTGCGTAGCCAAGCACACCTCCAACTCAATCCTCAAGTTTGCTGACGACACTGTGGTAGGCTTGATTACCAACAATGACGAGGCAGCCTACAGGGAGGAGGTGAGGGCCCTCGGAGTGTGGTGTCAGGAAAATAACCTCTCACTCAACGTCAACAAAACTAAGGAGATGATCGTGGACTTCAGGAAACAGCAGAGGGAGCACTCCCCTATCCACATCAACGGGACAGTAGTGGAGAAGGTGGAAAGTTTTAAGTTCCTTGGCGTACACATCACGGACAAACTGAAATGGCACACCCACACAGACAGCGTGGTGAAGAAGGCGCAACAGCGCCTCTTCAACCTCAGGAGGCTGAAGAAATTTCGGCTTGTCTCCAAAAACACAAACTTCTACAGATGCACAATCGAGAGCATCCTGTCGGGCTGTATCACCGCATGGTACGGCAACTGCTCCGCCCACAACCATAAGGCTCTCCAGAGGGTAGTGAGGACTGCACAACGCATCACCGGGGGTAAACTACCTGCCCTCCAGGACACCTACACCACCCGATGTCACAGGAAGGCCAAAAAGATCATAGAGGACAACAACCACCCGAGCCAGTGCCTGTTCACCCCGCTATCATCCAGAAGGCGAGGTCAGTACAGGTGCATCAAAGCTGGGACCAAGAGACTGAAGAACAGCTTCTATCTCAAGGCCATCAGACTGTTAAACAGCCACCACTAACATTGAGTGGCTGCTGCCAACATACTGACTTAAATCTCTAGCCACTTTAAATAATAGAAAATTGGATGTAACAAATGTATCACTAGCCACTTTAAACAATTTTGTATATAATGTTTACATATCCGACATTACTCATATCAAATGTATACACTGTACTCACTATACCATCTACACTGTATACACTATACCATCTACTGAATCTTGCCAATGCCGTTCGGCCATCGACTCAAATCTCTAGCCACTTTAATAATTAAAAAGTGGATGTAATAAATGTATCACTAGCCACTTTAAACGATGCCATTTATATAATGTTTACATATCCTACACTACTCATCTCACATGTATATACTGTACTATATGCCGGTCAGCCATCGCTCAGCCACCTATGCCGGTCAGCCATCGCTCATCCATATATTTATACAGTGAGGGGAAAAAGTATTTGATCCCCTGCTGATTTCGTACGTTTGCCCACTGACAAAGAAATGATCAGTCTATAATTTTAATGGTAGGTTTATTTGAACATTGAGAGACAGAATAACAACAAAAAACGCATGTAATTTTTTTTTAATTGATTAGCATTTTAAAGAGGGAAATAAGTATTTGACCCCTCTGCAAAACATGACTTAGTACTTGGTGGCAAAACCCTTGTTGGCAATCAGAGGTCAGACGTTTCTTGTAGTTGGCCACCAGGTATGCACACATCTCAGGAGGGATTTTGTCCCACTCCTCTTTGCAGATCTTCAAGTCATTAAGGTTTCGAGGCTGACTTTTGGCAACTCGAACCTTCAGCTCCCCCCACAGATTTTCTATGGGATTAAGGTCTGGAGACTGGCTAGGCCACTCCAGGACCTTAATGTGCTTCTTCAAGAGCCACTCCTTTGTTGCCTTGGCCGTGTGTTTTGGGTCATTGTCATGCTGGAATACCCATCCACGACCCATTTTCAATGCCCTGGCTGAGGGAAGGAGGTTCTCACCCAAGATTTGACTGTACATGGTCCCGTCCATCGTCACTTTGATGCGGTAAAGTTGTTCTGTCCCCTTAGCAGAAAAACACCCCCAAAGCATAATGTTTCCACCTCCATGTTTGACGGTGGGGATGGTGTTCTTGGGGTCATAGGCAGCATTCCTCCTCCTCCAAACACGGTGAGTTGAGTTGATGCCAAAGAGCTCCATTTTGGTCTCATCTGACCACAACACTTTCACCCAGTTGTCCTCTGAATCATTCAGATGTTCATTTGCAAACTTCAGACGGGCATGTATATGTGCTTTCTTGAGCAGGGGGACCTTGTGGGCGCTGCAGGAGTTCAGTCCTTCACGGCGTAATGTGTTACCAATTGTTTTCTTGGTGACTATGGTCCCAGCTGCCTCGAGATCATTGACAAGATCCTCCCGTGTAGTTCTGGGCTGATTCCTCACCGTTCTCATAATCATTGCAACTCCACGAGGTGAGATCTTGCATGGAGCCCCAGGCCGAGGGAGATTGACAGTTCTTTTGTGTTTCTTCCATTTGCGAATAATCGCACCAACTGTTGTCACCTTCTCACCAAGCTGCTTGGCGATGGTCTTGTAGCCCATTCCAGCCTTGTGTAGGTCTACAATCTTGTCCCTGACATCCTTGGAGAGCTCTTTGGTCTTGGCCATGGTGGAGAGTTTGGAATCTGATTGATTGCTTCTGTGTACAGGTGTCTTTTATACAGGTAACAACCCTAACCCTAACCCTTTAAGAGTGTGCTCCTAATCTCAGCTCGTTACCTGTATAAAAGACACCTGGGAGCCAGAAATCTTTCTGATTGAGAGGGGGTCAAATACTTATTTCCCTCATCAATTTATAACATTTTTCACGTGTTTTTCTGGATTTTTTTGTTGTTATTCTGTCTCTCACTGTTCAAATAAACCTACCAATAAAATTATAGACTGATCATTTCTTTGTCAGTGGCAAACATACAAAATCAGCAGGGGATCAAATACTTTTTTCCCTCACTGTATGTACATACTCGTATTCATTCCTTTACACTGTGTGTATAAGGTAGTTGTTGTGTAATTGTTAGATTACTTGTTAGATACTACTGCATGGTCTTAACTAGAAGCACAAGCATTTCGCTACACTCGCATAAACATCTGCTAACCATGTGTATGTGACAAATAAAATTTGATTTGATACTACTGCAGTCATTATGACCTCTAATTTGCTCAACATTGCAATGTCTAGCTAAACTAAACAAAGTCCTCTCAATCAAGCTCTAACATTCATGATTATCTACTGTATACATGGTTTATTTTTTAATATCAACCGTATTTGAGCATGTATTTTTGTAGTAAATTATGCATTTCACTTTTTGTTGAGGGTAACAAAAATAAAATCCAGTCTCTTCTTGGAAACACAATATAGGGGGAAAAGGAATCCATTTCACCATTGTGGCCACAGTGCTATCTCAGAAGTCCATCTCATGCTGACCAAAATAGACTTGACTGAATCTAAGATGCATCCTGTACCCATACTATAGATTTCCATTGGGTGCTGTGGCTAAAGTGAAACCCCCTTTGAGGTCATTTTAAACAGCCTGCCCTCTTTGGATCAGAGTGGCGGAGTCAGCAATTACTTTACATTAGTTACCTAAATGTTAGTCACTGTCTCGGATACAGTGGCTAGTTTGATGCTGAAGCTCTGATGCTGTCAAGTAACAGAAAAGTGCAGATCAGGACTCTTCCCCTGACACCATACGCATTTGTTATAAACCCGACCCTCATCAATAAAACCTTAAGAGGAAAAGCCTAGTCAATATAGTGTTTTATAGAGACGGGGAAACATGTTAAAGTTTGATCAGAGACCCGGGCTACATCTATAGTACAGTCGGAACTAGAAGCACAAGCATTTCGCTAACACTCGCATTAATATCTGCTAACCATGTGTATGTGACCAATAAAATTTGATTTAAAAAACACAGCGTTTAAATTACTGATTGATTGTTCTTAACCAGCGTCGGGGCACATGCTTCTCTCGTGTGCGCCCTCAATGGTACCCTATTCTCTCTGTAGCTACAGTATATGGACCCTGGTCAAAAGTAGTGAACTACCCTATGGACCCTGGTCTAAAGTAGTGCACTACCCTATGGGCCCTGGTCTAAAGTAGTGCACTAGAAAGGGAATAGGGTGACATTTGGGATGTACACTCATTGATTACTCCCATTGTGTTTCAAGTTGGGCTGGATGGCTGACCAGTGCAGCCACACGAGTCTGCTGCTGGGTGTACGTAGGAGCAGCAGGTGACCAGTGATATTAATTTGCAGGGCCTTTGCTAGGAAATCGCTCAAAATTGCCGTTGGCGCTCGGATACATCACGTGTACTCTATTATAATCAATACAATTTAGCAGCACTCCCTTGAAGAGGGAGTGCTATCACTCCCTGATATATTCGTGGACGGGCTATCCTAGTGTTTTCCTAGTCATTGTGTTCGATGGCATAATCCTTGTCTTGCTGTCTACGGCATGAGAGCGTGCACATGTAGAAAGACCCTTTCATGATATTCTTATTCAGGACAGATAAATACTGCTTGTTTCATAAAGTGTAGAGTTCAGGTCTTCGAGAATGATGTTAATGTTTCCAGTTTTTGAGATGGAACTCATTGATGTTAATGTTTCCATTGCATCACATAACTCATGCCACCCATACTTTGCTAAAGAGATCTATCATGTACTTTGGCTAATTTACCTATTGCCTTTGTACAAACATGTTTCCATTGTCAACGACATTTGTATTTTCACAAGAATTACATTATGCATAGTTTCACTTGATCATCAGAATTACATTATGCATAGTTTCACTTGATCATCAGAATTGCATTATGCATAGTTTCACTTGATAATCAGAATTACAACAGAGAGCATTATCTTAATTCTCTATCTGCTTCTTAGAATAGGTATATAAAGCGTACCCAGTCTATTTGTAGAGATTTGTAAAGAAATGTCTTCTCACTGTCAACTGTGTTTATTTTCAGCAAACTTAACATGTGTAAATATTTGAATGAACATAAGATTCAACAGCTGAGACACAAACTGAACAAGTTCCACAGACATGTGACTAACAGAAATGGAATAATGTGTCCCTGAACGAAGGGGGGGTCAAAATCAAAAGTAACAGTATCTGGTGTGGCCACCAGCTGCATTAAGTACTGCAACGCATCTCCTCCTAATAGACTGCACCAGATTTGCCCGTTCTTGTTGTGAGATGTTACCCCACTCTTCCACCAAGGCACCTGCAAGTTCCCAGACATTCTGGGGGGAATGGCCCTAGCCCTCCCATCCAACAGGTCCCAGACGTGCTCAATGGGATTGAGATCCGGGCTCTTCACTGGCCATGGCAGAACACTGACATTCCTGTCTTGCAGGAAATCCCGCACAGAACGAGCAGTATGGCTAGTGGCATTGTCATGCTGGAGGGTCATGTCAGGATGAGCCTGCAGGAAGGGTACCACATGAGGGAGGAAGAAGAAACGTGAATCCGACCATCACCGCTGGTGAGACAAAACCGCAACTCGTCAGTGAAGAGCACTTTTTGCCAGTCGTGTCTGGTTCAGTGACGGTGGGTTTGTGCCCATAGGCGACGTTGTTGCCGGTGATGTCTGGTGAGGACCTGCCTTACAACAGGCCTACAAGCCCTCAGTCCAGCCTCTGTCTCACAGTACGGACATTGCAATTTATTGCCCTGGCCACATCTGCAGTCCTCCTGCCTCCTTGCAGCATGGCTAAGGCACGTTCACGCAGATGAGCAGGTACCCTGTCTTTCTTTTGGTGTTTTTCAGAGTCAGTAGAAAGGGCCTCTTTAGTGTCCTACGTTTTCATAACTGTGACCTTAATTGCCTACTGTCTGTAAGCTGTTAGTGTCTTAACGACCGTTCCACAGGTGCATGTTCATTATTTGTTTATGGTTCATTGAACAAGCATGGGAAACAGTGTTTAAACCCTTTACAATGAAGATCTGTGAAGTTATTTGGATTTTTACAAATTATCTTTGAAAGACAGGGTTCTGAAAAAGAGTTATTTTTTTTGCTGAGTTTATGAACCTAACTGGTTAAATTTCTCTGTGGGTGACTTGGCAACCAATTTAACAGCGCTGCAATAAAGACACTAGGCCTTTTTCAGTAGAAGACTACTGCCCCTCCACCAAATGTGTGTGTGCCAAATATGTACACACACACACAGGGGTGCAAGAACATCATAGGCATTGTTGTTCATATTGTGGCATTTCACTACATTTTCAGTAGTGAGGAAACATCTTACCTGTCTGGAAGTATACAGAGCATTCAGAAGTATTCAGACCCCTTGACTTTTTACACATTTTGTTACGTTACAGCCTTATTCTAAAATTGATTCATTCTTTAATTTATTTTCCCTCATCAATCTACACACTATACCCCATAATGACCTCATGGCTTGGTTTTTACTCTGACATGCACTGTCAACTGTGGAACCTTTTATATAGACAGGTGTGTGCCTTTCCAAATCATGTCCAATCAATTGAATTTACAACAGGTGGTCTCCAATTAAGTTGTAGAAACATCTCAAGGATGATCGATGGAAACAATTTCTTAAGCAAGAATTTTGCTAGGACTGTCTGGGAGTGGTCTGAGTGGGGAGGGGAAAACTGAACATTTGCTGTCATTGGCAGAGAGGTTTGGAACTATTTTCCTTATTGGTCTATTAACTAATTCACTGCATGGTGATGTCACCATGGGAGGTCAAATCTCCATCCCACCAAAACAGGTTGAAATTTCAGGTGGTCTTTTCAAACAGCTCTTTACAATTTCAGTTTCAAGTTTTTACAATTTGACAAGCTCTTTACAATTTCAGTTTCAATTTCAGTTTTATTCCAACCTCATAGTTTTTAAATATACACTGAACCAAAATATGGAAATGCAACCATTTTGAAGATTTGACTGGGTTACAGTTCATATAAAGAAGTAAATTGAAATAAATTCATTAGGCCCTAATCTAAGGATTTCACGATTGGGAATACTGATCTGCATGTGTTGGTCACAGATAAATAAAATAAAAAGTAGGGTGTGGATCAGAAAACCAGTCAGTGTCCGGTGTGACCACCATTTTTGCCTCATGCAGCGCGACACATCTCCTTCACATTGAGTTGATCTGGCTGTTGATTGTGGAACGTTGTCCCACTCCTCTTCAATGTCTGTGGAAAGTTTTGGGGTTTTGGCTGGAACTGGAACGCGCTATTCAGAGCATCCCAAACATGCTCAACGGGTGACATGTTTGGTTAGTATGTAGGCCATTCGATGAACTGGGACATTTTCAGCTTACAGGAATTGTGTACGATCCTTGTGACATGAGACTGTGCATTATCATGCTGAAACATGAGTTGATGGTGAATGGTGCAACAATGTGCCTCAGGATCTCGTCACAGTATTTCTGTGCATTCAAATTACCATTGATAAAATGCAATTGTGTTCGTTGTCTGTAGCTTATGCCTGCCCATACCATAGCGCAACTGCCACCATGGGGCACTCTGTTCACAATGTTGACACGACGCCGAACTGCAGTCAGGTCACGTGGTGAGGATGACAAGCACCCTGAGCTACCCTGAGACGGTTTCTGACAGTTTGTGCAGAAATTCTTCGGTTGTTACAAACCCACAGTTTCATCAGCTGTCTGGTGGCTGGTCTCAGACGATCCCACAGGTGAAGGAGCCGGATTTGGAGGTCCTGTGCTGGTGTGGTTACATGTGGTCTGCGGTTGTGAGGCCGGTTGGATGTACTGCCAAATTCCCTAAAATGACGTTGGAGGTGGCTTATGGTAGAGAAATTAACATTAAATTCTGTGGCAACAGCTCTGGTGGACATTCCTGCAGTAAGCATGCCAATTGCATGCTCTCTCAACTGGAGACATCTGTGGAATTGTGTTGTGTGACACAACTGCACATTTTAGAGTGCAGTTTTATTGTCCCCAGCACAAGGTGCACCTGTGTAATGATCATGCTGTTTAATCAGCTTTTTGATAGTCCATCCACTTGACAAGTGTGGCATATCTGGGCAAAGGAGAAATGCTCACTAACAGAAATGTAAACACATTTGTAGGCAAAATATGGCAGAAATAAGCTTTTTGTGCGTATGGATAATTTCGGCTCATGAAACATGGGACCAACACTTTACATGTTGCATTCATATACTTTTTTTCAGTGTATACAAAACACAGGAAAATCACGTTTTCTACTGCACTGTGCCAATAAAGGAATGTACTGAGAATGATTATTATTTTGTATTATTCACAATCAATTCCTGAGGGCACACCAACCTACACAAACAGTAATGTACAATATGTACAGCAGTTTTTACTAAACCAACATCCTGTATGTCATCTACTGTAGCTATCTACTCTATTTTATAGTAAACTTAAAATGACAATTTTCAGCAAAACTGCTACTTATACAGTGCCTTCAGAAAGTATTCACACCCCTTGACTTATACCACATTTTGTTGTTACAGCCTGAATTAAACATTTATTAAATTAAGATTTTGTGTCAATGCCCTACACACAATACCCCATAATGTCAAAGTAAAATTGTTTTTTACATTTTTACTAATTAATAAAAAATGAAAAGCTGCACTGTCTTGAGTCAATAAGTATTCAACCCCTAAATAAGTTCACATAAATTGCATGGACTCACTCTGTGTCCAGTAATAGTGGTTAACATGATTTTTGAATGATTACCTCATCTCTTTACCCCACACATACAATTATCTGTAATATCAGATTCAGCCACAAAGACCAGGGAGGTTTTTCAATGCCTCGCAAATAAGGGCACCTAGTGGTAGACCGGTAAAAAAATTAAAAAAAATAGCAGACTCTGAATATCCCTTTGTTATTTATTTATTTAAGTTATTTATTACAGTTATTTATTACAGTTTGGATGATGTATCGATGGCCAGCAGCATACCAGCCTGCATGCAACTGCTGGCTTGCCTCTGAAGCTAAGCAGGGTTGGTTCTGGTCGGTCCCTGGGTGGGAGACCAGATACTGCTGGAAGTGGTGTTGGAGGGCTAGTAGGTGGCACTCTTTCATCTGGTCTAAATAAATATCCCAATTCCCCAGGGCAGGGTACCGTCTTTCGGATGGGACATTAAACGGTTGTCCTGACTCTGTGGTCACTAAAGATCCCATGGCACTTAACGTAAGAGTAGGGGTGTTAACCCTGGTGTTCTGGCTAAATTCCCAATCTGACCATCATCCCCAGCTTCCAATTGGCTCTTTTGTCCTCTCCCCTGTAACTGTTCCCCAGGTCGTTGCTGTAAATGAGAATGTTCTCTGTCAACTTACCTGGTAAAATAAATAAATACTGATTTCTGATCTCACCATCCGTCACTTTTTGAGTGAAAGTGGGCTCAATGGCAGAAGACACAGGAGGACTCCGCTTTTGAAAGAACAACATGAAAAAAATTATATTGACAAGCCACAATGTCCTTTGGAGAGATGAGTCAAAACTGGATCTTTTTGGCAAGTCACATCAGCTCTGTTCACAAATGAAAAAATGTAGCTTTCAAAGAAAAGAACACCGTACCTACGGTGAAACATGGAGGAGGCTCGGTTATGTTTTGGGGCTGCTTTTCTGCGCCTTGAATCTGTGCAGGGCACAATGAAGTCTCAAGACTATCAAGGCATTCTGGAGCGAAACGTACTGCCCAGTGTCAGGAAAACTCGTCTCAGTCGCAGGTCATGGGTCCTCCAACAAGATAATAACCCATAACACACAGCTAAACGCACCCAAGAATGGATAATAACAAAACATTGAACTATTCTGAAGTGGCCTTCTATGAGTCCTGATCTGAATCCTATCGAACATCTACGGAAAGAGCTGAAACTTGCAGTCTGGAGAAGGCACCCATCAAACCTGAGACAGCTGGAGCAGTTCGCTCAGGAAGAGTGGGCCAAACGACCTGTTAACAGGTGCAGAAGTCTCATTGAGAGCTACAGAAAACGTTTGATTGCAGTGATTGCCTCTAAAGGTTGTGCAACAAAATATTAGGTTAAGGGTCCCATCATTTTTGTCCATGCCATTTTCATTTGTTTTATTGTTTACAATATTATGTTGAAAAAAAAAATCTAAAGCAAAGTCTGATTTCTATTAAATATAGAATAAACAATGGTGGATGTCAATTATTATTATTTATTTTTCTTTTCTTAGTTTTTTGTGGAGTTGTACCAACAAATTTGAGCACGTCTGTACATACTGTTTGCAATAAAGCAGTAAACTAAAACTGCAGAAAATGTGGATTTTTTTTTTTACTGCATCTCCTGAATACAAAGTGTTATGTTTGTGGCAAATCCAACACATCACCACTCTTCATATTTATCAGCATGGTCGTGGCTGAATCATGTTATGGGTATTCTTGTCATCGGCAAGGACTAGGGAGTTTTTTTTAGGATAAAAAGAAATGGAATAGAGATAAGCACAGGCAAAAATCTTGTTTCTCATCATCTGAGAGTCCTTTAGGTGCCTTTTACTGAGGAGTGGCTTCCATCTTGCCACTCTACCATAAAGGTCTGATTGGTGGAATGCTGCAGAGATGGTTGTCTTTCAGGAAGGTTCTCCCATCTCCACAGAGGAACTCTAGAGCTCTGTCAGAGTGACCATCAGGTTCTTGGTCACCTCCCTGACCAAGGCCCTTGTCCCCTGACTGCTCAGTTTGGCTGGGCGGCCAGCTCAAGGAAGAGTCTCGGTGGTTCCAATCTTCTTCCATTTAAGAATGATGGAGGCATTGTGTTTTTGGGGACCTTGAATGCTGCAGAAATGTTTTGGTAGCCTTCCCCAGATCTGTGCCTTGACATAATCCTGTCTCAGAGGTCTACGGACAATTCCTTAAACCTCATGGATTGGTTTTTGCTCTGACATGCACTGTCGACTGTGGGACCTTTATATAGACAGGTGTGTGTGCCTTTCCAAATCATGTCCAATCAATTGAATTTACAACAGGTGGACTCCAATCATGTTGTAGAAACATCTCAAGTATGATCAATGGAAAGAGGATGCACTTTAGCTCAAATTTCGAGTCTCATAGCAAAGGGTCTGAGTACTTATGTAAATAAGGTATTTCTGTTTTTTATTTTTAATACATTTTCACACAATATGTTTTCGCTTTGTCATTAAGGGGTATTTTGTGTAGATTGATGAGAATTCTTTTTTTTAAATAGATTTTAGAATAAGGCTGTAACGTATCAAAATGTGGAGAAAGGGAAGGGGAATTGTACACTCACCAGCCAGTTTATTAGGTGCACCACCCCGTACATGAAAATGGTTCACTCATACAGACCGTGAGTCACGTGGCCTGCTATATAAAGCAAGCAGATAGTCATAGAGGCATTCAGTTACTGTTCGATTGAACGCTAGAATGGGCAAAAATGAGTGACCTAGGCGACTTTGAGCGTGGTATGATCGTCGGTGTCAGGCGCACCGGATCCAGTATCTGAGAAATGGCAGTCCTACTAGGCTTTTTACGCATGACACTATCTATGGTTTACAGAGAAACGGTGTGACAAACAAAAAAACATTGTCAGCGGCAGTCCTGTGGGCAAAAACTGCTCGTTGATGAGACGTCAAAGGAGGATGGCAAGAACCGTGCAAGCCAACAGGCAGGCCAGAAACAGATAAATAATGGCGCAGTACAACAGTTTTGTGCAGAACGGCATCTTGGAACACACAACTTGTCGATCCTTGTCACGGATGGGCTATTGTAGCAGATGACCACACTGGGTTCCACTCCCGAGTGGCACAGCGGTCTAAGGCACTGCATTTCAGTGCTAGAGGTGTCACTACAGTCTCTGGTTCAATTCCAGGCTGTATCACAACTGCCCGTGATTGGGAGTCCCATAGGGTGGCGCATAATTGGCGTCGTCCGGGTTAGGATTTGGCCAGGGTAGGCCGTCATTGTAAATAAGAATTTGTTCTTAACTGACTTGCCTAGTTAAATTAAGGTTAAATAAATAAAAAATGTAACCGTAACAGCAACATTTAACTAGCACAGCAACATGAAACTGTAACAACAACATTTAACTAGCACAGCAACATGAAACTGTAACTGCAACATTTAACTAGCACAGCAACATGAAACTGTAACTGCAACATTTAACTAACACAGCAACATGAAACAGCAACATTTAACTAACACAGCAACATGAAACAGTAACTGCAACATTTAACTAACACAGCAACATGTAACAGCAACATTTAACTAACACAGCAACATGAAACAGTAACAGCAACATTTAACTAACACAGCAACATGTAACAGCAAAATTTAACTAACACAGCAACATGAAACTGTAACTGCAACATTTAACTAACACAGCAACATGAAACTGTAACTGCAACATTTAACTAGCACAGCAACATGAAACTGTAACTGCAACATTTAACTAGCACAGCAACATGAAACTGTAACTGCAACATTTAACTAACACAGCAACATGAAACAGCAACATTTAACTAACACAGCAACATGAAACAGTAACTGCAACATTTAACTAACACAGCAACATGTAACAGCAACATTTAACTAACACAGCAACATGAAACAGTAACAGCAACATTTAACTAACACAGCAACATGTAACAGCAAAATTTAACTAACACAGCAACATGAAACTGTAACTGCAACATTTAACTAACACAGCAACATGTTACAGCAACATTTAACTAACACAGCAACATGTAACAGCAACATTTAACTAGCACAGCAACATGAAACTGTAACTGCAACATTTAACTAACACAGCAACATGTAACTGTAACAGCAACATTTAACTAACACAGCAACATGAAACTGTAACTGCAACATTTAACTAACACAGCAACATGAAACTGTAACTGCAACATTTAACTAACACAGCAACATGAAACTGTAACTGCAACATTTAACTAACACAGCAACATGAAACAGCAACATTTAACTAGCACAGCAACATGAAACTGTAACTGCAACATTTAACTAACACAGCAACATTTAACAGCAACATTTAACTAACACAGCAACATGAAACAGTAACTGCAACATTTAACTAACACAGCAACATGAAACAGCAACATTTAACTAGCACAGCAACATGAAACTGTAACTGCAACATTTAACTAACACAGCAACATTTAACAGCAACATTTAACTAACACAGCAACATGAAACAGTAACTGCAACATTTAACTAACACAGCAACATGTAACAGCAACATTTAACTAACACAGCAACATGAAACAGTAACTGCAACATTTAACTAACACAGCAACATGTAACAGCAACATTTAACTAACACAGCAACATGAAACAGTAACAGCAACATTTAACTAACACAGCAACATGTAACAGCAACATTTAACTAACACAGCAACATGAAACAGTAACTGCAACATTTAACTAACACAGCAACATGTAACAGCAACATTTAACTAACACAGCAACATGAAACAGTAACTGCAACATTTAACTAACACAGCAACATGTAACAGCAACATTTAACTAACACAGCAACATGAAACAGTAACAGCAACATTTAACTAACACAGCAACATGTAACAGCAACATTTAACTAACACAGCAACATGAAACTGTAACTGCAACATTTAACTAACACAGCAACATGTTACAGCAACATTTAACTAACACAGCAACATGTAACAGCAACATTTAACTAGCACAGCAACATGAAACTGTAACTGCAACATTTAACTAACACAGCAACATGTAACTGTAACAGCAACATTTAACTAACACAGCAACATGAAACTGTAACTGCAACATTTAACTAACACAGCAACATGAAACTGTAACTGCAACATTTAACTAACACAGCAACATGAAACTGTAACTGCAACATTTAACTAGCACAGCAACATGAAACTGTAACTGCAACATTTAACTAACACAGCAACATGAAACTGTAACTGCAACATTTAACTAACACAGCAACATGAAACTGTAACTGCAACATTTAACTAGAACAGCAACATGAAACTGTAACAGCAACATTTAACTAACACAGCAACATGTAACAGCAACATTTAACTAACACAGCAACATGAAACAGTAACAGCAACATTTAACTAACACAGCAACATGTAACAGCAACATTTAACTAACACAGCAACATGAAACTGTAACTGCAACATTTAACTAACACAGCAACATGTTACAGCAACATTTAACTAACACAGCAACATGTAACAGCAACATTTAACTAGCACAGCAACATGAAACCGTAACTGCAACATTTAACTAACACAGCAACATGTAACTGTAACTGCAACATTTAACTAACACAGCAACATGTTACAGCAACATTTAACTAACACAGCAACATGTAACAGCAACATTTAACTAGCACAGCAACATGAAACTGTAACTGCAACATTTAACTAACACAGCAACATGAAACTGTAACTGCAACATTTAACTAACACAGCAACATGAAACTGTAACTGCAACATTTAACTAGCACAGCAACATGAAACTGTAACTGCAACATTTAACTAACACAGCAACATGAAACTGTAACTGCAACATTTAACTAACACAGCAACATGAAACTGTAACTGCAACATTTAACTAGCACAGCAACATGAAACTGTAACTGCAACATTTAACTAACACAGCAACATGTAACAGCAACATTTAACTAACACAGCAACATGAAACTGTAACTGCAACATTTAACTAGCACAGCAACATGTAACAGCAACATTTAACTAACACAGCAACATGTAACAGCAACATTTAACTAGCACAGCAACATGAAACTGTAACTGCAACATTTAACTAACACAGCAACATGAAACAGCAACATTTAACTAACACAGCAACATGAAACTGTAACTGCAACATTGAACTAGCACAGCAACATGTAACAGCAACATTTAACTAACACAGCAACATGAAACTGTAACTGCAACATTTAACTAACACAGCAACATGTAACAGCAACATTTAACTAGCACAGCAACATGAAACTGTAACAGCAACATTTAACTAACACAGCAACATGAAACTGTAACTGCAACATTTAACTAACACAGCAACATTTAACTAACACAGCAACATGAAACTGTAACTGCAACATTTAACTAACACAGCAACATGTAACAGCAACATTTAACTAGCACAGCAACATGAAACTGTAACAGCAACATTTAACTAACACAGCAACATGAAACTGTAACTGCAACATTTAACTAGCACAGCAACATGTAACAGCAACATTTATCTAGCACAGAAACATGAAACTGTAACTGCAACATTTAACTAGCACAGCAACATGTAACAGCAACATTTAACTAACACAGCAACATGAAACAGCAACATTTAACTAACACAGCAACATGAAACTGTAACTGCAACATTTAACTAGCACAGCAACATGTAACAGCAACATTTATCTAGCACAGAAACATGAAACTGTAACTGCAACATTTAACTAGCACAGCAACATGTAACAGCAACATTTAACTAGCACAGAAACATGAAACTGTAACTGCAACATTGAACTAACACAGAAACATGAAACTGTAACTGCAACATTGAACTAACACAGCAACATAAACTTTTGTACATATTTTGTACAGTTCTAGAACTTCTATATAGGTTAATGCTGTACCTCAAGCAGGCTTGGCATGACGAATGTGGCAACTAATGTGAGGGGGAAAATTCATTTTTAGATCTTGGTAATTATGACACACCTTTTCATTGACAACCTGTCAGTGAGGAGAGATGAGGCCTGCAACTGTAGTTGGGTTGCGTGACTGTCCGAATTAACACCCTATTCCCTATATAGTGCATTACTTTAGACTGGGGCCCTGGTCAAAAGTAGGGCACTATATAGGGAATAGGGTTCCGTCTGGAACGCACTCTTAGTGGTCGGGTTTTGGCAGCGCTGCTGCTTTGGCTATTGGTTTTCAGTTCCGGGCCAAGGGTTCATTCATAGCCTGATGAAACATGCATCTATCAAATCAAAATTGGACGCCTTGGAAATGATCTACTAACCAGGATAAACGTACAACGTAGACAGAAATCCTCATGAAAGCTATACAAAGATACATATTATTCTCCATCTATACTTTGAAGGTTCAGGTCCCTGCCGTTCTACTTTAAGTTTTAGAGGATATGAGTTTGTATTTGTGTGAGAGAGATAGAGAAGGAGTGACTTGTGCGAAGGACAGCTGTGCTGGATGTGTCATATGTGCCCACAGTGGGACGTGCCAGATCAATGCAGCAGGCCAGGGTGGGTTAAGTAGCTGGGCAATGGCTCTCAAGCAGGTGGAAGGCAGGCTCCTGGCAGGCTGGCCTCCAGGCCATAGGCGCCCCTCTCATGTGCAGCTGTCCAGGCAGGGCCTGTTGTGGCTGTGGCAAGGATATGTTATAGGGCTGGGGCTGTCATGCCAAGGAATGAGCCAAGTGGGTGACTAACCACAGGCCGTGTGTCCTGGACACAGTGGACAGACCTCTGCAGGTGTTGCTCATGGATTGTGCCATTACCCATCAGGCCCCTCCACAATGATGGGAACCACAACAGACTAGATATTCTAGCCAGGATAGGGAACATGATATTCTAGAGGCAACTGATAGGACAACAGTCACCAAATGGAAACCTGGGGCATCACAGAGGTGGAAACAAACAGCTCAAATGACGAGAACTGGTTTTAGGAGGTGGTGATTAACTTTGCCATTGAGAGTCACAATATTGTGGAGCAAATCTGTTGCCTGCACTGAATGAAATACACCTTATGGTTAGAACACAAATCTGTCTTGCTGTGTGACTGTTATATGAGCAGAGAAACTGTAAGTAAATTGGGGGCTAATGACTTTGAATCCGTTGTTGGCAAATGTTCTCCACAAGATTCTCAGTTTGGATAAGCTACTGACCAGTCCTGGGTTCACACCAAGTAATCCAGGATCAGACTATTGGGTTTCGTCCAAATGAATTGTTTTTATGTAGCCATTTTGTTGTTGCTCTAATGGGAATTCATATCATTGCTGTTTCACAGTAAAATAACCCATAAGTCACTCTCAATTGTGATTATGCTACAAAAAGGCTTGAATGTAATAGGTGTATTCCTCATAGTTTGAAGTGCTTTAAAGAGATTGTAGCTTATTTATCCCATGTGTTCATGATTCTTGATAACAATGCATACTAAGAAAAATAAGCTTGCAAAAATCGATCTAATTTAAGAATGCGATATCAATCAAAATCAATCAAGCACATCAACTTCCTATAAAGACAAACAATCACAACCTCAGGATTTGTATCTTCTACAGTTAATTTGGTGCAAGTCTTGCATTCCAAATGCACAAACAGCAGAAATTGGTGTCAAGGGAGGATATCCTCTCACACACATGGCACAGTGAGAGCCTTTCCCATTACCAACTCCGCCCCTCTCATCTTGTAGTTTACTGTAGCAGCAACTGCGGGCTTCAGACGGATCACACTTGCTTTCACCATCAGAGCTTAGTCAAATGTTCCTTTCTTACCTGCGCGCCTCATTCAGCCTTTTAAGTCTCACTTACCTCCGCCGCAATGAGGACATACCTTGCGACGGGACAGAGTTCATTCACTATTTCGGTTGTTTGTGGAATTTTTGTGTCTTTTTCCATCTCTCCGCATGGAGGGCTCTGTGGGCTGACTTGTAATAACCCCTCTCCAGTGGCTCCGCTGCAGGAGTTGGTGCACCGGTCGAGAGTTGTGTTTGAGGGAAAGCTTCAAGAAGACGGGCGCAAGAGAGACATCAACCGACGAGAGCGGGAAAAGCTACTCAATCAAAAAGCTGGTGGTATACGGAATGAGAGCGCGGTCCAGAGAATGAAAGGAGAGGTTGATTTGTCGTCAGAGTCGGTGCCAAACAGGACGTCAGATTCGGAACCATACCAGGTTAGGATAAGGGTCCATCAAGTATGGGAAGTAAAAGCGGGGGGCCTCGAGAAGGATTCTGTCGTTTCTATTGTCTGGAACCGGGGTGATAACTGTTTGACGTTGACTAAAGACACAAGATACATGTTCTTCATGGAACCCACGAATAACATTTCGGTGTTCCACGCCGTTTTCCCACCTGTCGAGACGCGGCGAGCTGTCCGAAAGGATGTCAGCAAAGTGCTCTGCCAAGAATGTGGTAAGTGCAGGGTGATAGCCCACTCTCTGCTACTAACTTGTGGCTTTCTGCTGGTCCCTTATATGACAAAATGTAATTTCAAAAGGTGTGTTCAGGCAGAGCGTGTGACCCTGTGACGCAAGGCCAACCCCCCATAAATTATCATTTAGGACAATTGTACAACTTTAAAGAATTACATTGACAGCCCAATTGTGTCCACACATTTCACTCAAGGCGAATTGAGGCAGCTGAAGTGAGCTTTGGATGGAGTTAAATATTGGAACGAAGCCAAACAATGTCATATTATCCTATCCAAAATGTATTTGGTCACTAAGGGCATGCACGAATAGGCATCATGAGTGGGCGTCATGAGATGAGATAAAAGCTATAAGGTGAGAGAGCCGTGTTACCGGGCGGGCTCACCCAGATGTATCAATGTCGTGATACCTCAGGAGCTCTCTACACGCGGTGGTGCTGAATGTTAATTGACTGGGAATTCCAGCTTACGTTGCTAAACCGTGGGGGGGTTGGGGGGGTACACGTTTAGGGGCGGAGGGTTCACGTTTAGTTTTCATTTACATTTGGTTGAGTTAACAACTAACGTGACTTCAACGTGAAATAAACCAAAAATGTCACCCTGTCATTGAATTTAGGTTAAAGGTTGGGTGGGAAAAAAATACGAAATTCTCTTATGTTCTTGACTTTTTGCAAATCCAATCAGTGTTCCACGTTGATTCAACTTCATCACATTGCATTTTTGGGCTGGAATTATGTGGAAACAATTTTTGCCCAGTGGACAGGTAGGCTACATGGACCATTTAGCAGCAAACCTCATCTGTTTTGTGATAAAAGTTTATTGAGGATGGAAATGTAGCTATGTCATTCGAAAATTTTAGACTGGCCATATTCTGTCTAAGGGGACAATCATATTTTTTATTTTATAGTTATCCCATCCAGTTAACTGGTATTCAGGGAATAAGGGTTCATGCTCTCACTAAATTTTCTCTTACATCAATTCTCTTTTCCAATAAGGTGATACAGCTGTGTTATAAGCATATGTTGAAGATACTCTCTTAATCTTTAATCACATTCAACCACACCTAGTACATCTCATATTGTCTGTACACTGATGCAGTTATTTTACATGCCACAGAGGAAATACAACATTCAAGAGTCGACAGACTTTATGGTTGACAGCATAATTACCCGGGAGGGGGGGTGCACTAATGTTATCAGGTTCACAATGAGTACCATTACCCAAATCCCCAGGGCATAAAGTGCACTCACTGTTCATGAACAGTGACAGTCGTTTGGGATGCAAATTCATCCAGTGGCCGTAAAATGCCCAAGATCTATAAAGGGGAATGCTTTTGTGATTTTGGAATGAGGGAGGTCCTTGTACACATCCCAGTGGCGCTCCTCTTTGACAAAACACTAATGAGAGAGAATATCATGTCTGTATTCTGCAGTGTCTACACACTGCTTGACTGCGTGTGGGTGGGAAATGACAATTAGAGTGTACAATTTCAACAGTATTGATTTGAAAAAAAGTATGAATTAAATAACATAGACTTGGTTATTTCATAGAGGCTATGTTAGATAAGGTTGCCATTCTCTTGTTGGATTTGGCATCAGTTTTTGCAGCCACATCAAATTTTTAATTTCCAAGTAGGCTATTGCTTCATGTACTATGGGCACATACATAATTCTTGTAAGGAGCTTTGGGTTGTTCATGAGCTCAATGTTTGGTTTTGTTTTCCTCTCAACTAGACTCAGTACAATTGCTCAAATATATCTGATACATTCTTTTCCAAGTCCCGATACCATTAGTTCTCCATGGAGACCCAACAATGTACTGTGAGTACAGTGCTCTGTAGCCTAGATCGTCCCTTTCCTGGAACTACTGGTACAGTATGATGAGTACAGATTCTTTGTCTGTTAGTGATTGATTAACATGACAACCCTTCAGAACACCTGTGCTATACTGAGAGTAGATTCAATGAATGGGTGATAAGAGTTGTTTCCATGACTTGTAAAGAATGGATGTTTTTTAATTCAGGACCACCATAGCCCTATATAGTCCATGGTGCTATGTTCACGCTCAGAGTGCCGTGGAAGAACTAAAGGGACAAATGTCAATTTCCACCCCAGCCCGAGGACAGGTGCTACTCTGATGATGTGAGGATGGATCCACCCTGGACAGAAGGGACAGCAGTGGCTCACAGTAGTAAAAAAGGGTTTCAGGTGGCAAAACACAGTTTGTCATGAAAAGACCATGTGTTCCAAGTCCTGAAGCAAAACAAGGATCAAAGTAGAGAAGGTTTCTATAAAATACCTTCAAGTGCTCTATGTGAAACTTACTGCTCTATTTCTCAATAGACGTCCTCACTGTGTTCATTGCTTTTGACCACATTTTCAGAGAATGCATGTGATATGCAAATGCTCCCGAGTAGCGCAGCGGTCAAGCCACTGCATCTCAGTGCTTGAGATGTCACTACAGACACCCTGGTTCAAATCCAGGCTGTATCACAACTGGCTATGATTGGGAGTCCCATAGAGCGGCGCACAATTGGCCAAGCATCGTCTGGGTTTGGCCGGTGTAGGCAGTCATTATAAATAAGAATTTGTTCTTAACTGACTTGCGTAGTTAAATAAAGGTTAAAATAAAAATATATGTACCATTCAAATGTATAGTCAGATCACAGTACATGAATACAATGTAGCTACTGAAGTGATTGCTAAGCAAAGGTTGCTGGGATAATGAATGCAGTTTACACGGAAGCACATCCTACAAAATGTAATTCTGGATCTAGATGATGGAACAGGATCAAGTATTTGTTTCCTGATTCAAAACCGGCTATGTGACAGCGACTCTATGTAATGTGTTTAGTTGCAGCTCACAGGCCTAGAGGATAACCTCACTGTGTTCATTGTCCGTTGCTGCCTCGGTTTTAGTGGTGATTGTGTTTAGTTGGGGGAAAAAGGGCGTCGGAGTGGAAATAAACAATGCCTGCATTCCTGTTGTGAGAACTCTTTTTACCCATCTCAAGGGACAGTAAAAGGCTCAGTGCGAAGAACAATTCTTTCAGACTGTGCAACCACACTGCACTAACGTTATTGTAAAGGCAGTGGTAAGAGTCCCTTTCAGGGAGGGAACAATTTACACTTTGCAGGGTCTTGGGAAATTCTCTGGAATTTACCATTTAGACCCAATCATGTGGTGTTTCTACTCTGAAAACAATGTTTTGAGGACTGACTGATTGCAGAAAGCCGCGCCTCCCTCGGGAATGACAAATTTGGATCTTTCCGACAGCGGACAGTTCCAGCTCATTTGCTTGATAATGGGGACAATGATTTGCAATAGATCTGTGATGCCTGAACAAAAGAAGAGTCTTCTGAAAGGACACTAGAACACAGGAGGCTGCTGAGTGGAGGACGGTTCATAATAACGGACATAACGAAGCAATGGAATGGCATCAAACACACAGAAACCATATGTTTGATGTATTTGATACCATTCTACCTATTCCGCTCCAGCCATTACTACAAGGCACCAACCTCCTGTGTGATAGAACATGTACTTTGTTGAGTCATGTGACTTACTACTTCACAGATTGAAGAAAATCATTCCCAGAGTGTGGAGGACATTGTTCGAGGTGCACAATCAATGCTGCATTATATGAAACACTACAGGCACCTAGAGCTAGGCTAGTGTTGTAATACAACAGTTGATTTTGGGGGGATTATTAGATAGTCAAGCAATGCTGAAACAGTTATTGTATTGTTCTGTTGGGGTAAATAATATAACTGACCCACAAAGTAATTGTAAATCCAGTGTTTATACAGAAAATACATCATGGACTGTTGAAGTGTATAATTAAAGGCTTCTGCAAGTTTGATTCCCCTAAGAATCTAGGCTATTTGTCACATAATCAGGAAATTAAACAAAACAACATGCTAGGCATTCTGTGTAGGGATACTGTAGCAAGGCCTTACCAGAGGGAGAGAGGGAGAAAGATAATTTAGTTATGTTTTTTTAACAGAATCAAATCAAATCAAATTTATTTATAAAGCCCCCCTTACATCAGCTGATGTCACAGAGTGCTGTACAGAAACCCAGCCTAAAACCCCAAACAGCAAGCAATGCAGGTGTAAGGTGTAACAGAACACTGTACTAGTGGCAGCAACATGCAGAACTGTGAGTACAACTCAGGGTGTTTTCACATATAGTCCTCTTTAAAATAACTGATCTCAGTCCTCTTTAAAGCAAAATCTCAGTCCTCTCAGTCCTCTTACATTTGAATAGCTAATATATTGCATCTAGTTAAAATATTATTGGTAACATAAAAAATAGCAGAAGAATAACTGCAGATTAAATAATGCTGTAATTGAAAATTGTACATCAAATGTAGGCTACTGGCCCTTTAAGAGCTAGAATGTATGTTGTACCCTGTGTTGTGATGATCACCTGATATGCTGTTGTCTTCTCACACTATTCAAACCCTCATGAAGCTCTCTCAGCCTATATATCACATATTGCAAACAAATAATCGGAACTAAAAACCCCACAAATATTTTTTTTCTTTCTGTGCGTTCTTGACAATCTCTAATCAATATAAAGAAAACCGCACACGTTTTTTCCACGAACCTGCAGTGTAATCATTAGCCAAACAGTCAACTAAAACGAGAGTTTCTATTGGACAAATTCAGGTAGGTTCCTCCCCGTTTTGTTCTGTCTACTTCCTTTTAAGAAACCTTTTGCAACATAAATCAAATCAAAATCAAGAATTGGTGTAATGAATACGCCCCTACAAATCATCTTATCTATTTTATGGTACCAATGTGAGTGAGGGGTTATGGCAGGGGAAACAGTGTTGCAGTAATCTATAGTGAGGGGTTATTACAGGGGAAACCACGTTACAGTAATCTATAGTGAGGGGTTATTACAGGGGAAACAGTTTTACAGTAATCTAGAGTGAGGGGTTATGGCAGGGGAAACCACGTTACAGTAATCTATAGTGAGGGGTTATTACAGGGGAAACAGTTTTACAGTAATCTAGAGTGAGGGGTTATGGCAGGGGAAACAGTGTTGCAGTAATCTAGAGTGAGGGGTTATGGCAGGGGAAACAGTGTTGCAGTAATCTAGAGTGAGGGGTTATTACAGGGGAAACAGTAGTGCAGTAATCTAGAGTGAGGGGTTATGGGGGGTGAAACAGTGTTGCAGTAATCTAGAGTGAGGGGTTATGGCAGGGGAAACAGTGTTGCAGTAATCTAGAGTGAGGGGTTATGACAGGGGAAACAGTGTTGCAGTAATCTAGAGTGAGGGGTTATTACAGGGGAAACAGTAGTGCAGTAATCTAGAGTGAGGGGTTATGGGGGGTGAAACAGTGTTGCAGTAATCTAGAGTGAGGGGTTATGGCAGGGGAAACAGTGTTGCAGTAATCTAGAGTGAGGGGTTATGACAGGGGAAACAGTGTTGCAGTAATCTAGAGTGAGGGGATATGAGGGGTGAAACAGTGTTGCAGTAATCTAGAGTGAGGGGTTATGACAGGGGAAACAGTATTGCAGTAATCTAGAGTGAGGGGTTATGGCAGGGGAAACAGTATTGCAGTAATCTAGATTGAGGGGTTATGGCAAGGGAAACAGTGTTGCAGTAATCTAGATTGAGGGGTTATGGCAGGGGAAACAGTGTTGCAGTAATCTAGAGTGAGGGGTTATGGCAGTGAAACAGTGTTGCAGTAATCTAGAGTGAGGGGTTATGGCAGGGGAAACAGTTGTGCAGTAATCTAGAGCAAGAAGTTATGGCAGGGGAAACAGTGTTGCAGTAATCTAGAGTGAGGGGTTATGGCAGGGGAAACAATGTTACACTAATCTAGAGTGAGGGGTTATGGCAGGGGAAACAGTGTTGCAGTAATCTAGAATGAGGGGTTATGGGGGGTGAAACAGTGTTGCAGTAATCTAGAGTGAGGGGTTATGGCAGGGGAAACAGTTGTGCAGTAATCTAGAGCAAGAAGTTATGGCCGGGGAAACAGTGTTGCAGTAATCTAGAATGAGGGGTTGTGGCAGGGGAAACAGTGTTGCAATAATCTAGAGTGAGGGGTTATGGCAGGGGAAACAGTAGTGCAGTAATCTAGAGTGAGGGGTTATGGCAGGGGAAACAGTGTTGCAGTAATCTAGAGTGAGGGTTTATGACAGGGGAAACAGTATTGCAGTAATCTAGAGAGTGTGGTTATGGCAGGGGAAACAGTGTTGCAGTAATCTAGAGTGAGGGGTTATGGCAGGGGAAACAATGTTACACTAATCTAGAGTGAGGGGTTATGGCAGGGGAAACAGTGTTGCAGTAATCTAGAATGAGGGGTTATGGGGGGTGTAACAGTGTTGCAGTAATCTAGAGTGAGGGGTTATGACAGGGGAAACATTTGTGCAGTAATCTAGAGCGAGGGGCTATGGCCGGGGAAACAGTGTTGCAGTAATCTAGAGTGAGGGTTTATGGCAGGGGAAACAGTGTTGCAGTAATCTAGAGTGAGGGGTTATGGCAGGGGAAACAGTGTTGCAGTAATCTAGAGTAAGGGGTTATGGCAGGGGAAACAGTGTTGCAGTAATCTAGAGTGAGGGGTTATGGCAGGGGAAAGTGTTGCAGTAATCTAGAGTAAGGGGTTATGGCAGGGGAAACAGTGTTGCAGTAATCTAGAGTGAGGGGTTATGGCAGGGGAAACAGTGTTGCAGTAATCTAGAGTGAGGGGTTATGGCAGGGGAAACAGTGTGGCAGTAATCAAAAGTGAGGGGTTATTACAGGGGAAACAGTGTTGCAGTAATCTAGAGTGAGAGGTTATGGCAGGGGAAACAGTATTGCAGTAATCTAGAGTGAGGGGTTATTACAGGGGAAACAGTATGACGGTAATCTAGAGTGAGGGGTTATGGCAGGGGAAACAGTATTGCAGTAATATAGAGTGAGGGGTTATGGCAGGGGAAACAGTGTTGCAGTAATCTAGAGTGAGGGGTTATGGCAGGGGAAACAGTGTTGCAGTAATCTAGAGTGACGGGTTATGGCAGTGGAAACAGTATTGCAGTAATCTAGAGTGAGGGGTTATGTTAGGGGAAACGTTGTTACAGTAATCTAGGTTGAGGGGTTATGGCAGGGGAAACTGTTTTGCAGTAATCTAGAGTGAGGGGTTATTACAGGGGAAACAGTGTTGCAGTGATCTAGAGTGAGGGGTTATGGCAGGGGAAACAGTATTGCAGTAATCTAGAGTGAGGGGTTATGTCAGGGAAACAGTTTTGCAGTAATCTAGAGTGAAGAGTTATGGCAGGGGAAACAGTATTGCAGTAATCTAGAATGAGGGGTTATGTCAGGGGAAACAGTATTGCAGTAATCTAGAGTTAGGGGTTATGGCAGGGAAAGAGTGTTGCAGTATTCTAGTGAGCGGTCATGGCCGGGGAAACAGTATTGCAGTAGTCTTGAATGAGGGGCTATGGCAGGGGAAAGTGTTGCAGTAATCTAGACTGAGGGGTTATTGCAGGGGAAACAGTGTTGCAGTAATCTAGAGTGAGGGGTTATGACAGGGGAAACAGTGTTGCAGTAATCTAGAGTGAGGGGTTATGGCAGGGGAAACAGTGTTGCAGTAATCAAGAGTGAGGGGTTATGGCAGAAGAAACAATGTTGCAGTAATCTAGAGTGAGGGGTTATGGCAAGGGGAAACAGTGTTGCAGTAATCTAGAGTGAGGGGTTATGACAGGGAAACAGTCATACAGTAATCTTGAATGAGGGGTTATGGCAGGGGAAACATTGTTGCAGTAATCTAGAGTGAGGGGTTATGGAAGGGGAAACAGTTGTGCAGTAATCTAGAGCGAGGGGTTATGGCCGGGGAAACAGTATTGCAGTAATCTAGAATGAGGGGTTGTGGCAGGGGAAACAGTGTTGCATTAATCTAGAGTGAGGGGTTATGGCCGGGGAAACAGAGTTGCAGTAATCTAGAGTGAGGGGTTATTGCAGGGGAAACAGTGTTGCAGTAATCTAGAGTGAGGGGTTATTGCAGGGGAAACAATATGACGGTAATCTAGAGTGAGGGGTTATGGCAGGGGAAACAGTATTGCAGTAATCTAGAGTGAGGGGTTATGGCAGGGAAACAGTTTTGCAGTTATCTAGAGTGAGGGGTTATGGCCGGGGAAACAGAGTTGCAGTAATCTAGAGTGAGGGGTTATTGCAGGGGAAACAGTGTTGCAGTAATCTAGAGTGAGGGGTTATTGCAGGGGAAACAGTGTTGCAGTAATCTAGAGTGAGGGGTTATGGCAGGGGAAACAGTGTTACAGTAATCTAGAGTGAGGGGTTATTGCAGGGAAACAGTGTTGCAGTAATCTAGAGTGAGGGGTTATGGCAGGGGAAACAGTGTTGCAGTAATCTAGAGTGAGGGGTTATTGCAGGGGAAACAGTGTTACAGTAATCTAGAGTGAGGGGTTATTGCAGGGGAAACAGTGTTGCAGTAATCTAGAGTGAGGGGTTATGGCAGGGGAAACAGTGTTGCAGTAATCTAGAGTGACGGGTTATGGCAGTGGAAACAGTGTTGCAGTAATCTAGAGTGAGGGGTTACGGCAGGGGAAACAGTGTTACAGTAATCTAGGTTGAGGGGTTATGGCAGAGGAAACTGTTTTGCAGTAATCTAGAGTGAGGGGTTATGGCAGGGAAACAGTTTAGCAGTATTCTAGAATGAGGGGGTATGGCAGGGGAAACAGTGTTGCAGTAATTTAGATTGAGGGGTTATTACAGGGGAAACAGTGTTGCAGTAATCTAGAGTGAGGGTTTATTACATGGGAAACAGTGTTGCAGTAATCTAGAGTGAGGCTTTATTACAGGGGAAACAGTGTTTCAGTAATCTAGAGTGAGGGGTTATGGCAGGGGAAACAGTATTGCAGTAATCTAGAATGAGAGGTTATGGCAAAGGAAACAGTATTGCAGTAATCTAGAGTGAGGGTTTATGGCAGGGAAACAGTATTGCTGTAATCTAGAGTGAGGGGTTATGGCAGGGGAAACAGTGTTACAGTAATCTAGAATGAGGGGTTATGGCAGGGGAAACAGTATGACGGTAATCTAGAGTGAGGGGTTATGGCAGGGGAAACAGTATTGCTGTTATCTAGAGTGAGGTGTTTTTGCAGGGGAAACAGTGTTGCAGTAATCTAGAAGGAGGGGTTATGGCAGGGGAAACAGTATTACAGTAATCTAGAATGAGGGGTTATGGCAGGGGAAACAGTATTGCAGTAATCTAGAGTGAGGGGTTATGGCAGGGAAACAGTGTTGCAGTAATCTAGAGTGAGGGGTTATTACAGGGGAAACAGTATGACGGTAATCTAGAGTGAGGGGTTATGGCAGGGGAAACAGTATTGCTGTTATCTAGAGTGAGGGGTTTTTGCAGGGGTAACAGTGTTGCAGTAATCTAGAAGGAGGGGTTATGGCAGGGGAAACAGTGTTACAGTAATCTAGAATGAGGGGTTATGGCAGGGGAAACAGTGTTGCAGTAATGTAGAGTGAGTGGTTATGGCCGGGGAAACAGTGTTGCAGTAATCTAGAGTGAGTGGTTATGGCCGGGGAAACAGTGTTGCAGTAATCTAGATTGAAGGGTTATGGCAGGGGAAACAGTGTTGCAGTAATCTAGAGTGATGGGTTATGGCAGGGGAAACAGTTTAGCAGTATTCTAGAATGAGGGGCTATGGCAGGGGAAACAGTGTTGCAGTAATTTAGATTGAGGGGTTATTACAGGGGAAACAGTTTTGCAGTAATGTAGAGTGAGGGTTTATTACAGGGGAAACAGTGTTGCAGTAATCTAGAGTGAGGCTTTATTACAGGGGAAACAGTGTTGCAGTAATCTAGAGTGACGGGTTATGGCAGTGGACACAGTATTGCAGTAATCTAGAGTGAGGGGTTACGGCAGGGGAAACAGTGTTACAGTAATCTAGGTTGAGGGGTTATGGCAGAGGAAACTGTTTTGCAGTAATCTAGAATGAGGGGTTATTACAGGGGAAACAGTTTTGCAGTAATCTAGAGTGAGGGGTTATGGCAGGGGAAACAGTATTGCAGTAATCTAGAGTGAGGGGAATGGCAGGGAAACAGTTTAGCAGTATTCTAGAATGAGGGGCTATGGCAGGGGAAACAGTGTTGCAGTAATTTAGATTGAGGGGTTATTACAGGGGAAACAGTGTTGCAGTAATCTAGAGTGAGGGTTTATTACAGGGGAAACAGTGTTGCAGTAATCTAGAGTGAGGCTTTATTACAGGGGAAACAGTGTTGCAGTAATCTAGAGTGAGGGGTTATGGCAGGGGAAACATTGTTGCAGTAATCTAGAGTGAGGGGTTATGGAAGGGGAAACAGTTGTGCAGTAATCTAGAGCGAGGGGTTATGGCCGGGGAAACAGTATTGCAGTAATCTAGAATGAGGGGTTGTGGCAGGGGAAACAGTGTTGCATTAATCTAGAGTGAGGGGTTATGGCCGGGGAAACAGAGTTGCAGTAATCTAGAGTGAGGGGTTATTGCAGGGGAAACAGTGTTGCAGTAATCTAGAGTGAGGGGTTATTGCAGGGGAAACAATATGACGGTAATCTAGAGTGAGGGGTTATGGCAGGAAACAGTATTGCAGTAATCTAGAGTGAGGGGTTATGGCAGGGAAACAGTTTTGCAGTTATCTAGAGTGAGGGGTTATGGCCGGGGAAACAGAGTTGCAGTAATCTAGAGTGAGGGGTTATTGCAGGGGAAACAGTGTTGCAGTAATCTAGAGTGAGGGGTCATTGCAGGGGAAACAGTGTTGCAGTAATCTAGAGTGAGGGGTTATGGCAGGGGAAACAGTGTTACAGTAATCTAGAGTGAGGGGTTATTGCAGGGGAAACAGTGTTGCAGTAATCTAGAGTGAGGGGTTATGGCAGGGGAAACAGTGTTGCAGTAATCTAGAGTGAGGGGTTATTGCAGGGGAAACAGTGTTACAGTAATCTAGAGTGAGGGGTTATTGCAGGGAAACAGTGTTGCAGTAATCTAGAGTGAGGGGTTATGGCAGAAACAGTGTTGCAGTAATCTAGAGTGACGGGTTATGGCAGTGGAAACAGTGTTGCAGTAATCTAGAGTGAGGGGTTACGGCAGGGGAAACAGTGTTACAGTAATCTAGGTTGAGGGGTTATGGCAGAGGAAACTGTTTTGCAGTAATCTAGAGTGAGGGGTTATGGCAGGGGAAACAGTATTGCAGTAATCTAGAGTGAGGGGTTATGGCAGGGAAACAGTTTAGCAGTATTCTAGAATGAGGGGGTATGGCAGGGGAAACAGTGTTGCAGTAATTTAGATTGAGGGGTTATTACAGGGGAAACAGTGTTGCAGTAATCTAGAGTGAGGGTTTATTACATGGGAAACAGTGTTGCAGTAATCTAGAGTGAGGCTTTATTACAGGGGAAACAGTGTTTCAGTAATCTAGAGTGAGGGGTTATGGCAGGGGAAACAGTATTGCAGTAATCTAGAATGAGAGGTTATGGCAAAGGAAACAGTATTGCAGTAATCTAGAGTGAGGGTTTATGGCAGGGAAACAGTATTGCTGTAATCTAGAGTGAGGGGTTATGGCAGGGGAAACAGTGTTACAGTAATCTAGAATGAGGGGTTATGGCAGGGGAAACAGTATTGCAGTAATCTAGAGTGAGGGGTTATGGCAGGGAAACAGTGTTGCAGTAATCTAGAGTGAGGGGTTATTACAGGGGAAACAGTATGACGGTAATCTAGAGTGAGGGGTTATGGCAGGGGAAACAGTATTGCTGTTATCTAGAGTGAGGTGTTTTTGCAGGGGAAACAGTGTTGCAGTAATCTAGAAGGAGGGGTTATGGCAGGGGAAACAGTATTACAGTAATCTAGAATGAGGGGTTATGGCAGGGGAAACAGTATTGCAGTAATCTAGAGTGAGGGGTTATGGCAGGGAAACAGTGTTGCAGTAATCTAGAGTGAGGGGTTATTACAGGAAACAGTATGACGGTAATCTAGAGTGAGGGGTTATGGCAGGGGAAACAGTATTGCTGTTATCTAGAGTGAGGGGTTTTGCAGGGGTAACAGTGTTGCAGTAATCTAGAAGGAGGGGTTATGGCAGGGGAAACAGTGTTACAGTAATCTAGAATGAGGGGTTATGGCAGGGAAACAGTGTTGCAGTAATGTAGAGTGAGTGGTTATGGCCGAAACAGTGTTGCAGTAATCTAGAGTGAGTGGTTATGGCCGGGAAACAGTGTTGCAGTAATCTAGATTGAAGGGTTATGGCAGGAAACAGTGTTGCAGTAATCTAGAGTGATGGGTTATGGCAGGAAACAGTTTAGCAGTATTCTAGAATGAGGGGCTATGGCAGGGAAACAGTGTTGCAGTAATTTAGATTGAGGGGTTATTACAGGGGAAACAGTTTTGCAGTAATGTAGAGTGAGGGTTTATTACAGGGGAAACAGTGTTGCAGTAATCTAGAGTGAGGCTTTATTACAGGGGAAACAGTGTTGCAGTAATCTAGAGTGACGGGTTATGGCAGTGGACACAGTATTGCAGTAATCTAGAGTGAGGGGTTACGGCAGGGGAAACAGTGTTACAGTAATCTAGGTTGAGGGGTTATGGCAGAGGAAACTGTTTTGCAGTAATCTAGAATGAGGGGTTATTACAGGGGAAACAGTTTTGCAGTAATCTAGAGTGAGGGGTTATGGCAGGGGAAACAGTATTGCAGTAATCTAGAGTGAGGGGTTATGGCAGGGGAAACAGTGTTGCAGTAATCTTGTTTTTGTGTGGCAATAATGACTAGTGAACCTGGTGAGCTTTGTTTTCACATTGCCCTAAAATAGGGAACCTCGGAATTCAAGCGATCCGAACTCAGACAACCTCTCGAGATGGTCTCAGTTTAGTTTGCTTCATGGGCTCTTTTGCGGTGTCTGAGTTCCTTTTGGAGTGTTCACACTGCACGAAAAATTAAGCGAACTGTACGGAGTTCACAAAAATTGTCTGAAAGGGACCAAGTGTGAAAGTCTAATCTTTTGGATGGAGGGTGTTCTACTAAGCTAACATATAGAATTGTTTTAAGATGGTCATACCATGGATCATTTAGCTATTTGATTTAGAATTGTAGGGCCCCGGTAGGTATGAAAAATATAAAAAATGTATTTGATCAAATATCGAATTTGGCCTTTACTTGAATAACATATTCATAAATGGCAAAACACACAGTCAAAAAATAAATCATAAGGAATAAGGTTTTGAAGTGTTTTTCCAATATCCTGGAGAAATAAGAAAGCTAAGGAAATCTTTTAGTTTTTTGGACACATATTTAGCCCCTTTTTTTGGGTATGCACAAAACTACCTCCATACTTCCATTCATTTTTATAAACCGGCATCTGTTACCTTCAGACGAGTCCCGTGACAATGGGGGGGGTCATAGAGCAAAACAGAACACCATCGTTTTGTGAGAATCTCCCCTTTCCATAGTGGGGTATTAGTTTGTAGCCCAAGCGGTTCGATTTTGTGAGAAGACAGATTTTCTGGGTTGTTAAATGATCTGACAAACACCACCGTAGCTCGGCCACCTTCCAGCGCAGATGCGGAAGGCCGACATCGGCGGATGCGGTGGGTTGACTCACAGCCCATGCAGATATCTCTAGCTTAAACTGACCGTTTTTGATGGGCATTTTATTATTATGTTATTTTATTGATATTTGCTTACAGAATTATTATTAAGACAAACTTGAGTACAAACTTAAGACAAAAGGAATGTCTTATTCTCAAAGCCTAACATAGAGAGTCATGCCCTGCTCATCTATGACTGATTGCTCATGTTTTGTTACATGAATTCCCAAATATGAGCTGACAGAATCAAAAATAAGTATTCTAAGATCCAACCCAGAGATCATCATAAATCACTCTGGCCTATTTTGAGGTTAGGGAAGTAAGCATTTGGACTGAGAGTTCCTATATCATTGACAGGTTAGACTGAGATATAGTTATAATCCCCCCATGTTCTGGGACAGATTATCCCATAATTCCACATTTACACAGAATGGCTCACAATTTGTCCCACATTTGACTGTTCAATCCCAATGAAACCTTGCAGTAAAAGTTACATCCTACAAAAGTGTTGTCAATTGATAAATGGCTAAGCGCTTATGGACTCTAAGAATTGGCCACAGCTACTGTACTGTAGTTAGTTGCCCTTGACAGGGATGCCAATGGGAATGTGAGAATAGGACTTTAAAAGCAAAATGTGCATGAGAGAAAGCACTCTGAATAATGTGGGATTATCGACTCTATTTTGTGAGCCACAAAATACTGTTTTTCTAATCAAAGACTCAGTTTCAGACATCTCAGCAGATCGAGAATGAGTGAATCAAATCCAATTTGAGGATAATGCCCAGGACACGTTGAACTGTGGATTTCTGCTGATTCGGAGAAAATGTTTGGGCCTATTTAAAGAACGCTTTCATAATGAGATTAGTTGACAATACATCTGACTTTGTTTGTATGAATCAGTCTCCAGCATAAACCATTGCCACTGTGTGAAGGAACGTTTGGAGGTATTTAAAAAAAAAAAAAAAAACATTTTTCATAACAAGCAACTAACTGCTTTAGTATTCTTCATGACACATTTCACATGATGCATTGCAAGGTTTTTAACGAGCCATATATATAGAGAGAGAGAGAGAGAGAGAGAGAGAGAGAGAGAGAGAGAGAGAGAGAGAGAGAGAGAGAGAGAGAGAGAGAGAGAGAGAGACACCATTAATATGACCCTAGGAAATAGTTGTCATTGACTGCTAACAGGGATCCAAATGTTCCATGATGTGGAAGCCTCATATTTTGTGTATGAAAGGCCACTACTTTGCCTCATGAAGGTCAAGCCAGCAAAACTTGTATTAGTCCCTCAACTCATCGTGAAAGGTCAATGAGGTGGTAATCTACGTCTTGATTAGCTGGCATGCTCAATTTACAGGGATCTCACGACCCTTCAGAATACAAAAATGTTTGTCTCGTTGTTGTTGTTTTTTTATTACAACAACAGCATTCATCCAGAACAACGCTGAGAGGCTGCTCCTTTGTTAGTACAATCCTGAAGCTTTGCCTTGGATAATGTACTGTACTGTCATCTTTCCACTGTGAACATTGCTCCAGACAGCCCAAGATGACAATATAAGGTTTCAGTTGTGCCAATGAACAAGGCTTATCATTTGCCAATTAAGACCAAATTGAACTCTGTCTATGGTCATGAGTTTCAACAATACCCCATACAGTAAATTGAATCCAAGACAAACGTTTCAATCTAAAATGGGCTCATGACACTTTCTGGGTTGATAGTTGGTATTATATAACAGGCACCAAACTATTTGGATCCCTTGATGAGATTCTCTTTGCCCCGTTATGTAATGTTTACATGTCTGGGGCTTACAAAGACAAACATGCAGTCTTTTATCATGCTGAAATTACATTAACAAATGCACTTTGGGATGAAGAATATTTAATCCCGTTCTCCATTGTTTCAGATGGGCCCTTTCTGAATGTGCCTTTATCCGTTTTTTTCTCTCCATTTTTTCACAATGCTTTTCCACAACGTACCAATTCATACCAGGCATATAGCATCTAAGTATTATATTTTCACATTTATCGTATTTATTTAATATTATTTTTGTGAAATGCTGTGTAAAGATATATATTATAATAATTTGGTGGGTGCTTATATTGGTCCTATTTCACACATGTACAAGAGTGTATTATATATATATATTTTTTTTGCATATCCCAACTCCCCCTGAGACACCCTAGGAGAGTGGGGTCACGACCAGAGTCAGCCATTATTAACGGCGACCCTGTAGCAATTAGGGTTAAGTGCCTTTCTCAAGGGCACATCAACAGATGTTTCACCTTGTCGGCTCCGGGATTCAAAGTAGCAACCTTTCAGTTACTGGCAGGGACGTCATGCACCCCAAACATCTGAGGGGGAACAAAGTCTGTGATGATGGCTAGGGGGTGGAGGGCTAGGCAACCCTGTCTGTTAATTGGAGGATTTAGACATTTTCACATACATGAAACAGCTTTTTCCTGCAATCTAGAGGCATAATCATTATGATTAATTATATTTAAAAAAAAAACATGTTGGCAGATTGAGAACCTATCTGGGCTAGCTAAAGCGAACTTCATACAATTACTAGGTGGCTAGTAGTTAGGGATGTGACATATTAACATTTAAACTGCATGTTTTGTTTATCGTTGAAATTATAAGAAAAAAATCATAAAATGACGTGAATTCACAATTCATATATGGTCTGCGTATGAGCGCTGATTGCTTGTCACCAGTTACCATAGCCACAAAGCCATAAACCCCGCCTATTTCTATAATTTATCTTCTTAAAATTGTATTTTAAACCTAACCCAAACCTTAACCACAATGCTAACCCTAAATTAAATGAAGACCTTAAAAGCACAATTTTGTTTTCATGAATTTTTACGATATAGACTATTTTTTCTATATATCTGTGGTAACTAGTGGAAACTCTACCAGAAGGTGCTTACCTTACCCTCTCAGCAAGGATGGTAGTTAATAACGTTTTAGGTTATCTGCTGTGTGCATTTCCTCCATTTTCTCAGTTGTCAGTAGTACATACGACTTCATGTCCCGTTTCTCATCAATGTGATGGGTCGTTGCAGTGACGCATGACAGCGTGCTCATAGACGTTCAACAACCTGTTGCACCACGTATGGTGTTTGAGAGCTGGCGCTTTGTAGGCCTACTCGCAGAACAATCAATTTCTCCATCCGGACCGTCACGGTTTTTCAACATGGTGTCTATGTAGTCTGGTTCTAGTCATGCCATTAAGGCAGCATTTAAGCCGAATTCCTCTACCATTGACAATGGCTGCACATCAACTGCAATTATTTCTGTAATCAGCGCTGTGATTTTTCTCACTCTGTCTCTTATCTCACTGCTGCCAGCAACGGGTTGGGTCTCACGGTGCCTCTCTTTCAGCATTGCACCTGTACTGCCACTATGGATGAATTCTACTCCATGAAAAGTTTGCATTTAACAACCTTCTCATTTAACTTCTCAAAGTATTGCCATACAGGTTGCTTCCCTGTCTCACTCTGTGGCATTTCTTTCAACTGTTACCGAGGATAGGGTGCGGAGCGCTTTATATCCGTGGCAAATCATTGTAAAGATGCATATCTCCTCCTCCTAACATATCTCCTCCTCCTAACATATCTCTTCCTAACATATCTCCTCCTACTAACATATCTCCTGCTACTAACATATCTCCTCCTACTAACATATCTCCTGCTACTAACATATCTCCCCCTACTAACATATCTCCCCCTACTAACATATCTCCTGATACTAACATATCTCCTCCTACTAACATATCTCCTCCTACTAACATATCTCCTGCTACTAACATATCTCCTGCTACTAACATATCTCCTGCTACTAACATATCTCCCCCTACTAACATATCTCCTCCTACTAACATATCTCCTCCTCCTAACATATCTCCTCCTACTAACATATCTCTTCCTAACATATCTCCTCCTACTAACATATCTCCTGCTACTAACATATCTCCTGCTACTAACATATCTCCCCCTACTAACATATCTCCTGCTACTAACATATCTCCTGCTACTAACATATCTCCTCCTACTAACATATCTCCTCCTACTAACATATCTCCTCCTACTAACATATCTCCTCCTACTAACATATCTCCTCCTACTAACATATCTCCTGCTACTAACATATCTCCTCCTACTAACATATCTCCTGCTACTAACATATCTCCCCCTACTAACATATCTCCCCCTACTAACATATCTCCTGATACTAACATATCTCCTCCTACTAACATATCTCCTCCTACTAACATATCTCCTGCTACTAACATATCTCCTGCTACTAACATATCTCCTGCTACTAACATATCTCCCCCTACTAACATATCTCCTCCTACTAACATATCTCCTCCTCCTAACATATCTCCTCCTACTAACATATCTCTTCCTAACATATCTCCTCCTCCTAACATATCTCCTGCTACTAACATATCTCCTCCTACTAACATATCTCCTCCTACTAACATATCTCCTACTAACATATCTCCTCCTACTAACATATCTCCTCCTACTAACATATCTCCTGCTACTAACATATCTCCTCCTACTAACATATCTCTTCCTACCAACATATCTCCTCCTCCTAACATATCTCCTGCTACTAACATATCTTCCCCTACTAACATATCTCCTCCTCCTAACATATCTCCTCCTACCAACATATCTCCTCCTCCTAACATATCTCCTCCTACTAACATATCTCTTCCTAACATATCTCCTGCTACTAACATATCTCCTCCTCCTAACATATCTCCTCCTACTAACATATCTCTTCCTAACATATCTCCTGCTACTAACATATCTCCTGCTACTAACATATCTCTTCCTAACATATCTCCTCCTACCAACATATCTCCTCCTACCAACATATCTCCTGCTACTAACATATCTCCTCCTAACATATCTCTTCCTAACATATCTCCTCCTACTAACATATCTCCTGCTACTAACATATCTCTTCCTAACATATCTCCTCCTACTAACATATCTCCTCCTACTAACATATCTCTTCTTACTAACATATCTCCTCCTACTAACATATCTCCTCCTACTAACATATCTCCTCCTACTAACATATCTCCTGCTACTAACATATCTCCTCCTAACATATCTCCTACTAACATATCTCCTCCTACTAACATATCTCCTGCTACTAACATATCTCATCCTACTAACATATCTCCTCCTACTAACATATCTCCTCCTACTAACATATCTCCTCCTACTAACATATCTCCTGCTACTAACATATCTCCTGCTACTAACATATCTCCTGCTACTAACATATCTCCTCCTACTAACATATCTCCTCCTAACATATCTCCTACTAACATATCTCCTACTAACATATCTCCTCCTACTAACATATCTCCTGCTACTAACATATCTCCTCCTACTAACATATCTCCTCCTACTAACATATCTCCTCCTACTAACATATCTCCTGCTACTAAAATATCTCCTCCCACTAACATATCTCCTCCTACTAACATATCTCTTCTTACTAACATATCTCCTCCTACTAACATATCTCCTCCTACTAACATATCTCTTCTTACTAAAATATCTCCTCCCACTAACATATCTCCTCCTACTAACATATCTCTTCTTACTAACATATCTCCTCCTACTAACATATCTCCTCCTACTAACATATCTCCTCCTAACATATCTCTTCTTACTAAAATATCTCCTCCCACTAACATATCTCCTCCTACTAACATATCTCTTCTTACTAACATATCTCCTCCTACTAACATATCTCCTCCTACTAACATATCTCTTCTTACTAACATATCTCCTCCTACTAACATATCTCCTACTAACATATCTCCTGCTACTAACATATCTCCTCCTACTAACATATCTCCTACTAACATATCTCCTCCTACTAACATATCTCCTACTAACATATCTCCTCCTACTAACATATCTCTTCTTACTAACATATCTCCTCCCACTAACATATCTCCTCCTACTAACATATCTCTTCTTACTAAAATATCTCCTCCCACTAACATATCTCTTCTTACTAACATATCTCCTCCTACTAACATATCTCCTCCTACTAACATATCTCCTGCTACTAACATATCTCCTCCTACTAACATATCTCCTCCCACTAACATATCCCCTCCCACTAACATTACAGCATTGTTTAGGTATTATGATGATGATCGGGACCGTTTACTGGTAGTTTTGTGATGACTGCACTTTTAAACTTCACAGCCCGGGGATTTTTTTTTTAAACAGGACAAATCTGAGGGGGCAAGTGCCCCTGTGACCCCTGTGGGCATGACGTCTCTAGTTACTGGCCCAACACTCTAACCGTCAGGGAGTCTTGTTTTTTAAACAAATAATTGACCGACATTGTTCCAATTCCATTTGTTAGTTGTTTTTCTGTGAGCTCATTGCGCACGTTGCACCATTTCTCTAGAGATAAATCCGATCCAGCCTGAACTGTGCGATGTAGTAGGGAGTTGTAGTTTCCAAAAGGCCAATATTCTACATAGTCTAGCGCAAAAACGTGGAAATAACTACAATGACCATAATCCTTTGGATGAATAATCCTTCCATCTCCTTGTCCAGTCTGTGTTTCTTTTATGCCTGCTACAGAAGAGACAAGAATGCATGATCGTGAAGGAATATAGAGAGCAGCTGTTGCTTTGTGAGGTATCTCTACCTGAAAATACATGATCTAAGTGATTAATAGTTGGTAGTCAGCAGTCATAAAAGTATGCCTTATTTACTTTGAAGAATTACAAAATAGTGATTTTGTCAGATAGCATAGCTCTAAAGAGATGAGATGATGAGATGATGACTTGGAATGAAATAATAAAGTCATCAAATAAAACAAATGTAATATACACAACAACTGCTATATTTTAGTAAAGTAATGTGAATAAATGAGGGTTAATAAGTGATAAGCAGTAATGGGCAGTCACTACCATCAAATATAATCAAGTTTTATTTGTCAAATACATGTGTTTAGCAGATGTTATTGCAGGTGTAGCGAAATGCTTGTGTTTATAGCTCTGACAGTGCAGTAATATCTAACAATTTCATGACAATACACTCAAAACACAAATCTAAGTAAAGGAATGGAATTAAGAATATATAAATATTTGGACGAGCAATGTCATCACGGCATAGACTACCATACAGTGAAATAGAATACAGTATATACATATGAGATGGGTAATGCAAATTATGTAAACATTATTAAAGTGGCCAGTGATTTTAAATGTATATAGGGCAGCAGCTTCTAATGTGCTAGTGATTGCTATTTAACAGTCTGATAGCCTTGAGATAGAAGCTGTTTTTTAGTCTCTCGGTCCCAGCTTTGATGCACCTGTACTGACCTTGCCTTCTTGATGATAGCAGGGTGAACAGGCAGTGGCTCGGGTGGTTGTTGTCCTTGATGATCTTTTTGGCCTTCCTGTGACATCTGGTGCTGTATGTGTCCTGGAGAGCAGGTAGTTTGTCCCCGGTGATGCGTTGGGCAGACCACACCAGCCTCTGGAGAGCCCGACAGGATGCTCTCAATTGTGCATCTGTAAAGGTTTGTGAGGGTTTTAGGTGCCAAGCCAAATTTCTTCAGCCTCCTGAGGCGCTGTTGTGCCTTCTTCACCACACTGTCTGTGTGGGTTGACCATTTGGGTTTGTCAGTGTTGTGTACGCCAAGGAACATCATGGGACTTTTATTAATTGTTTTATTCTGTGTTGTTACAGCATTCAACCCAATTAATCAAAACCGAAATAGAAAACCGTAATAATCTTTTAAGAATCGAACCGAAACCGAACCGACCTCAGAAAGCACTTATCGCTCAGCACTACCGCTAGGCTACCTGCTTCCCTTTCTACATAATGTGTAGCCTATCATTTAAATTTGGCTGTCCTATTTAAGAACTTACTTTTAGACTTTATATTTGTTGGAATACTTCAGTGATAGATTCATTTGTGGTCTATGTCGCTGCATTTTTGGTGGGCAAAAGCTCTTGTTAAGGGATGCTGTAGTGTAGGCAGAGTCAATGTGCCTGCTGCAGAGTCGATAACGATCTGAATAAAGACAGTTCTGCTTGGTCAGCAGCATAAAGTAACTGATAAAAATCTACCCATATGGGTCAAATATCTACCTTTTGAAGTTGGCCCTAGGAATAGTAAAGTAAAATATCAATGACACAAGTCATTAATCTTCATACAGTAACTTGACATTTTGATTGAAACTCAAACAAGGCCTGTGGTTTTTAAATCAGAACATTACCTAGATTATGTTAGTGACCAGACGAGTGGCAACAAGGTGATTTTGCTAATTGGATTACAGTCTAAGAATGTTCGCCAGTTTTTTGGGGTCAGATAGTGAATCCTGAGTGATGATACTGCATGCCTACCACTCTTAATCATTCTGTCTTGGCTCTATCTTGATGATCCTACAGCATCTGTGCCCAGGGGCACACCACAGTTCTTCCAGGTGTTGCTGAATTACCAGTAGCACGTTGGCACTCTTGAGCTGAGCTAAAAAGACATGCAATGATGTCATTATCTTTGCCACGAGTCACATCTACAAGAGAACGATAAAAGCCACAAATCATACCCTGTAAAGTAATGAAGGCCATTCATCCTTTGGCCTAACCGTTCCACAGTAAAACCAAGCACGGCGGTTCAACAAATAGAAAGAGCAGATGTGACAGACGTTCTACACTGGGTGGACTAAGCCGGAAAGCTCTTGCAGGTGATGAATGAGAGATCATTACACAACCAAGGTCACATATCCGTTCTACACAAGCCTCCTTGTGCGAACCGTAGATTCTCATTCCTCCCACAAAGTGCACCTGTCAGGGTGTTAAATTGGGGCTGAAGTGTTCTAGTAAGGATACACGTTTCTCCTGACTCCACTCCCTACAGTGGCAGACCTCAGAGTGCTTCAGTTCAGATGCTGGGAAATGTAATGTTAAGTGTATGATTCGGTTTTGATCAAACCTTCGGCTGACTATTATACTGGTCAGTTTCCCAACGGTTACTCATTTGCTATATTCTGATCCATTGCAGTATGTCAGCCATTGCTGTGGTACTACATATCTGACACTATACAGTCTACACTACACAATCTACACTATCTACACTACACTATCTACATTACAGTATCTACACTACACTAGTCTGAGTCTATACTAGTCTGACTACATTAGTCTGAGTCTATACTAGTTTGAGTCTATACTAGTCTGATTCTACACTAGTCTGAGTCTACACTAATTTGACTCTACACTAGTCTGACTCTATACTAGTCTGAGTCTATACTAGTCTGACTACGTTAGTCTGATTCTACACTAGTCTGAGTCTATACTAGCCGGAGTCTATACTAGTCTGTCTATACTAGTCTGAGTCTATACTAGTCTGACTACATTAGTCTGATTCTACTCTAGTCTTAGCCTATACTAGTCTGATTCTACACTAGTCTGAGTCTATACTAGTCTGATTCTACACTAGTCTGAGTCTATACTA
The DNA here is from genome assembly GCA_030435695.1 of Brachymystax lenok tsinlingensis. Taxonomy (NCBI): domain Eukaryota; kingdom Metazoa; phylum Chordata; class Actinopteri; order Salmoniformes; family Salmonidae; genus Brachymystax; species Brachymystax lenok. Next base: position 37,410,869 of record CM059815.1, read on the forward strand.
GCCGGAGTCTATACTAGTCTGTCTATACTAGTCTGAGTCTATACTAGTCTGACTACATTAGTCTGATTCTACTCTAGTCTTAGCCTATACTAGTCTGATTCTACACTAGTCTGAGTCTATACTAGTCTGATTCTACACTAGTCTGAGTCTATACAAGTCTGATTCTACGCTAGTCTGATTCTACGCTAGTCTGAGTCTATACTAGTCTGAGTCTACACTAGTCTCAGTCTACACTAGTCTGAGTCTACACTAGTCTGATTCTACACTAGTCTGATTCTACACTAGTCTGATTCTACACTAGTCTGAGTCTACACTAGTCTGATTCTACACTAGTCTGATTCTACACTAGTCTGATTCTACACTAGTCTGAGTCTACACTAGTCTGATTCTACACTAGTCTGATTCTACACTATCTACTCTACACTTTTCTTAAGAAACCTCATACTTGCCAAGGTGACCTTGCTGCTGAAGGTGCTGGCAGCTTATCCAGCGTGTGGCTCTGGGAAAAGCAATGAACATCTCCTCTGGACATCACTGCTGACTGGACTTGTCAAGCAGAGCACACAGACCTATTGGGAGCTCCGACAGAACTTCAGGAACTCTGGGACTGTCACGATCCACACAGGATCTCAGAGCAGAGGAGAGAAAGGACGGTTTGTACTTCTAAGAAGCTGAACACAAGAAACAGAGCTAAACACCATGGAGACACCATGTAGACATCTATCCCACAACAGACTGCCTGAACACTCCTTCAGCTGTGCCCAGTTTGTTGTTCCTTCAGCTCTCTCTGCCAAGACGAATAAGAGATGGGTAGCCTGAGAGAGACGGATGGTCACGGACATTTTCTCTGCATTTAAGACGGGATGCACGTTCAGATTCACTCATAGAAGCCAATTTGTATAAACACACTTGGTGAGGAACTCTCTGGATTCTAACCTTTGACCTGCTCCCTCATGGCGCCTTGGCAATTGCGAAGCGGACAAACTTATCGCAAAGGGAGGGAGATGGAGGGAGACCAGGAGAGATGTTGTGTAGAGTGCGCTTCTCCCATCACCAATTCTCAGAGCAGTGGTGCCCACACAGATAATCTGGGAGGTAGACCTTGGGTGGAGTTATTATCTCCAGCGCACCTCCCAGCAGCTGCACCACATGTAGAGGAAAGAACGGCTCGCCTTTTGTTTTCAAAGCACTCAACATAAAACATGACCCAAGCTGGCAGACACACGCACAGCAGCTGGCTGAGAAAGCAAAACCATGCCAAATATACTGCAGATGTTTCCCTCCTAGTAACATCGTTCGATGGAGTTGGAGAGTAGGCGCTTGACCATTAACCCTTTACACTTGTGGGAATTGGCCTATATGGGACAGGGCTAAATTTAAATGTTTCTTACGGAATAAATATGGAAAGCATATGCATAACCATGGTAGCAATTAAAAGGGAACAGTTTGGTGATTATGGGAAAATTATTAGACAACAATTCACCTGACAAGACTGAATCCAAACATTACACTGTTGATTTGAAGTTTTACTGTACTTTTCACCGCATTTGTTGATAACAAAATCTGAAGATACTCTGGATACATTCAGTAACATGATAAGAATATTATTGGAACATTTGGGGTAGGTGCAGGTCTTCAAATTGTACAGTTCCTTAGTCATTTCAATTATTTTTATGACTCAAAGAAGAGTCTTCAACTATTAAGGTATTTTTTTGAGGTCTCCTAGCTGTGCCACTGAGGAACTAGAGCAAGCACACTGGTAGTTGTTTCGTTTGGAACACAACCATGCATCCCCGCCTTTACACAATTACTGTTGTTGTTTATGCAATCTGGTTCAGGTGGGAATCATTTGAAAGCTAAATTATAAAATACGATCTTACGTTGTTAAGCTTTCGCAAGGCAATTCAGAGAAGCAGATTGTCATTTTGGTACGCATAGAATGGAGTCTTGAGAGCATTCAGATGCCTGGTCCGCAGCAAATTTTCTTCACAATACAACAAACAGACTCCTTCTGTTCAGGACAACCCAGGGTATAAAACCATGTCATCTGGTCACTGTACATCAAACATAGTGATCATAAACGTTGATCCTGTTAATTACATGAGTTTTATGATATGGAAATGTGAAATGCACATTTGTGCTGAGTGCTGCCAGGAGGCTGCAGCCTGGGGCAGAGGGACCCCCTCCTGCCCCAGGAGGCTCACAGATAGCAGAGGTAAATCCTCTACTACACACTCAGCATGCATCAGTAATGAGGGCCCCCCTAGTTTCTGCAGTGTGCTTTGCAGAAATTGGAAGTTTACATACACTTAGGTTGGAGTCATTAAAACTATAATAGAACTTTTTGGCCATAATGACCATTCTTATGTTTGGAGGAAAAAGGAGGAGGCTTGCAAGCCGAAGAACACCATCCCAACGGTAAAGCATGGGGGTGGCAGCATCATGTTGTGGGGGTGCTTTGCTGCAAGAGGGACGGGTGCACTTCACAAAAAAGATGGCATCATGAGGCAGGAAAATTATGTGGATATATTGAATCTCAAGACATCAGTCAGGAAGTTAAAGCTTGGTCGCAAATGGGTCTTCCAAATGGACAATGACCCCAAGCATACTTCCAAAGTTGTGGCGAAATGGCTCAAGGACAACAAAGTCAAGGTATTGGAGTGGCCATCACAAAGCCCTGACCTCAATCCTATAGAAATTTTGTGAGCAGAACTGAAAAAGTGTGTGCGAGCAAGGAGGCCTACAAACCTGATTCAGTTACACCAGCTCTGTCAGGAGGAATGGGCCAAAATTCAACCAACTTATTGTGGGAAGCTTGTGGAAGGCTACCCGAAACGTTTGACCCATGTTAAACCATTTAAAAGCAATGCTACCAAATACTAATTGAATGTGTGTAAACTTCTGACCCACTGGGAATGTGATGAAAGAAATTAAAGCTGAAATAAATCATTCTCTCTACTATTATTCTGATATTTTACATTCTTAAAATAAAGTGGTGATCCTAACTGACCTAAGACAGGGAATTTTTACTAGGATTAATTGTCAGGAATTGTGAAAAAAGGAGTTTAAATGTATTTGGCTAAAGTGTATGTAAACCTCCGACTTCAACTGTACATTACCATCACCGCATTTAATTGGGTGTGTACATTTGTGTGTGTGCCTGCGTGCAGTGTTTTCTCTCTGAATGTGAGTTAAGGTCCACGTAGACAGGTTGCCTCAGAAATGCACATTTGGAAATCATCCACATATAGAGATGGTGCAGCCATCTGTATAACTCAGAGAAGGCTCATGGCAGATCACTGAACCAACTATGTGTCATGACACCTCATCAAAACATGACAAGTCATCTTCAATCATGTTTGTTAGAGGAGTGAAAGGAAAGAGGTTCATTAATCTGAGTTTCAACCGACTGATAATAAGTCTATTCTGACTGGGAAGACTTGTTTTCAGATTTGATCTCCTCAGGATATCTCCTAGCTGTTATTATGGACAACCTCCTCTCTCTCTCCTCCGACTCTGTCCCCACATCCCGATGAGCTGTCATGCTCATCCGAAGATCAGAGATGTTCTTTTATCGCTCAGACTTTATAATCCTGACTCTAGCTCATAATATTTTAAAAGAGCGATTAAAATAGTATTTTAATAAAGAGGACCCAAAATAGAATTCAACGTTTCTGAGTTGAAGTGGTAATAACTGTTTGTTTTTTGTACATTTTGACAGTTTTCTGCAAATCAAAGGATTGAACGATGATAGAACATGCAGGTGCTCTATTTAGAATGAATTCATTGTTTTTATGATGATGAATTGGTCAAGTGAAATTAATTTAAAAAAATTGACAAGTGGTTCCAGGCCTTACCTTGTGGATAATGTTTGGTGATCACCCGGAAGAATCAAACCGACAAGCAACAGTTACCAACAAGGTTAATGGCATAGAAAAGGATGGCCAGTTTTTTTTTTAAAGAGCCATATGTGAAACAAATCAGTGCAAATGTACATCCAAAATGTATTTATTGCCCATTTGCCCATAATTTGAACTAAATGTGAATTCCACAGTTCATTTAGCATTAAAGTCAGTGCCTTTTCCTTCAAAATGGGGGTATGGTAGGCTTTTCAAGCTCTGGGCACATTTCCAGGTCAATGGGCTTAATCTGGAGGCAACCAAGTATGCGTTCCCTCCCGCTTCAGGAGGCACATGGGACCTGAAATAAATACTAAATCCCATGAGGAACATCCATATTCCCTGTTAGAAGTTTCCAGCCTAAATCCCATGAGGAACAGCCATATTCACTGTTAGAGGTTTCCAGACATGGCTTGAGTAACGTGTATTTGTAGATGTCTGTCAGGTGAAGAACTTACTTGGGTTTGTGTACTTGTGACCCAGTTTAAAGTTGGACCACAAAACATGTCTGAATACTCATCAAATGGTACATGAATGAATACACATCATGTTATAATACATGAATACACAATAATACAATTAGAAGAAGGCGATGACTCCTCTTGCCATGCAGAATGCAGGAAACAAATATCCGAGTCTGATTTTCTAGTGAAAACGAATGCCATTTGGCTTGAATAGTGCCCCAGTAATGCAGTGCGTTGGACGAGATCCAAGAGTTGTGGAGTCTCTTGTCGGAGGGAAGTGCAGTGTCATGATCAATTCCCTGGTCACGATCACTAGGCTGCAGAATCATTGCCTTTTACACATCAGCGTCGCCTGCCTTTAGTGTCATCTAGCGTCACCCCCCTGCTATCCTCATCCCCCGGCCTGCCCTCCGCTCCTCACGCTTTCATTAATCTACCCTTTCCATTAGAGGAGGGAAGGATATAAGTAGTACTCCGGAAGCTGAGAGGGATCTGAACTCCCTCTGGCAAAGCTGGCTGGTTGCTCTATTGCTCTTTGGATCACAAATATGCTTGTTCTTATTCACTATGTTGTATGCTGTCTTTATTTGATGTACCTGTGTCACGTCCAGGCCTGAGTTTTACAGGCTGGCTGTTTTTGTTTCGTTTTTGGTGTAGGTTTTTCTGTTCTAGTTGTTCTATTTCTATGTTGGGTAAATGGTTCCCAATTAGAGGCAGCTGAGTGTCGTTACCTCTAATTGGGAACCATATATTTGTTTGTAGTTTTCAGAGGGGTTTTGTGGGTTATTGTTTGTTCATAGCATAAGTGTTTAGTTTATGTTCGCATGTTACGAGCTTCGGTTTGTTTTTGTTATTTTTTCCCCCAGTTACGTTCGAATAAATAAATACATACATCCATACATATATATGTATACTGGAAGCATCGCTGCGTCTTGGTCCGTCACTTCAGAAGATCGTGACAACCTGGTAGTGTTTTTAATAATCCATTTGATTTCTAAATGAGTCTTCTCCAACTGACTCACTACAACGCGTTCATCTTAAATGCAAACCTAACCGGACACAATGCATGTGCGAGCGTTGCAAAACATTTTCATTTACACAGATGTTATTAAATCATTTCACCCACACCACTGGCGTTTGCATAGCCAAGCCCTAAAATAGTATTTGGTTCTATTTGATATGCCCGGCGCACTGCAAGTCCCACCTCCAATCTAGTAATTGGTTTTCAGGAGCATAGAACCCCACTTGTGTATTTGAAAGTTGAAGGATAGGCTACTAAACACAGACTAGTAACATAATAAAACATAATATATTATATTCTGTTCTTTTGAAATACAATTTATTCATTTTTAAATGTTTCTAAAGGCCTGCCTAAACAAAATAAATGTGTATTTATTTGTGATGATGTATAACACTTGAACTGTGTTTTTTTAATTTTATTTTATTTGTGTTTTTTTGTTTTCACATATAGCCTACAGTAACACAAATGAATAAAAGGTATTCTAATGGTAGGCCTACCTTCATAAACACAACCAAGTGATACTTCTTAGTAATAGCAGATATGAGCTGTATATATTAGACCGTTAGAATGCATTGGCTCAGAACGGGATTGCTAGATGTCAAGCTTTTCTACTGTTAATAGTCGGAGTAGAGAAACACAATTTTGTATGACTCCTGGTCAAAATTCTACAAAGATAGAGCAAAAAAAAAGGACCAGATGGATTTCAGGTAAAATAACAACCTGCTATTCATTTCCCAGGACAAATTAGCTAGCAATATCAAGTGAATGTTTCATGTGTGTGTGACATGCCCCCAAATTAATATGGTTGGTTCACAGTTTGGTTCTGATATTTCAACCTGCATGTCCTGATCGTGTCTGGTGTGGATGGACAAAATCAACTTGCGCACGAGGACGCACGCGTGTGGCCGCTGTACTGTAGTAAGCATGTTAGTGTATGTGGCTTGTTCAATGACTGTCTCTCATTGGAAAATACTGTAGCTGCAGAGCATCAAGCATTTACCTGACTCCTGGGTGTCTCGAACGTTACATTTTATATTAAATTAGCAGTTTTTCATGAATATACAGTACCAGTCAAAAGTTTGGACACACCTACTCATTCAAGGGTTTTTATTTATTTTTTTACTATTTTCTACATTGTAGAATAGTAGTGAAGACATCAAAACTATGAAATAACACATATGTAATCATGTAGAAAACAAAAAAGTGTTAAACAAATCAAAATATATTTTAGATTTTTCAAAGTAGCCACCCTTTGCCTTGATGACAGCTTTGCATTCTCTCAACCAGCTTCATGAAGAATGCTTTTCCAACACTCTTGAAGGAGTTCCCACATATGCTGAGCACTTGTTGGCTGCTTTTTCTTCCCTCTGCGGTCCAACTCATCCCAAACCATCTCAATTGGGTTGAGGTCGGATGATTGTGGAGGCCAGGTCATCTGATGCTGCACTCCATCACTCTCCTTGGTCAAATAGCCTTTACACAGCCTGGAGATGTGTTTTGGGTCATTGTCCTGTTGAAAAACAAATGATAGTCCCACTAAGCACAAACCAGATGGGATGGCGTATAGCTGCAGAACACTGTGGTAGCCATGCTGGTTAAGTGTGTCTTGAATTCTAAATAAATCACTGACAGTGTCACCAGCAAAGCACCCCCACAACATCACACCTCCTCCTCCACGCATCACGGTGGGAACCACACATGCGGAGATCATCCGTTCACCTGCTCTGCATCTCACAAAGACACAGCGGTTGTAACCAAAAATCTCAAATTTTGACTCATCAAACCAAAGAACAGATTTCCACCGGTCTAATGTCCATTGCTCGTGTTTCTTGGCCCAAGTAAGTCTCTTCTTCTTATTGTTCCCCTGTAACTATTCCCCAGGTCGTTGCTGTAAATGAGAATGTGTTCTCAGTCAACTTACCTGGTAAAATAAGGGTCAAATAAAATAAAATATAAAGTAGTGGTTTCTTTGCAGCAATTCGACCATGAAGGCCTGATTCACACAGTCTCCTCTGAACAGTTGATGTTGAGATGTGTCTGTTATTTGAACTCTGTAAAACATTTATTTGGGCTGCAGTTAACTCTAATGAACGTATCCTTTGCAGCAAAGGTAACTCTGGGTTTTTCCTGTGGCGATGCTCATGAGAGCCAGTTTCATCATAGCGCTTGCTATGCTCAGATCAACCCTTAAAAAGATGGGTGGGGCTAAAGCTGTTGTTAGGACAGAATGCTCGGGTCAATTCTTAAAGAGATGGGTGGGGCTAAAGCTGTTGTTAGGACAGAATGTTCGGGTCAACCCTTAAAGAGATGGGTGGGGATAAAGCTGTTGTTAGGACAGAATGTTCGGGTCAACCCTTAAAGAGATGGGTGGGGCTAAAGCTGTTGTTAGGACAGAATGCTCAGATCAACCCTTAAAGAGATGGGTGTAGCTTAAGCTTAAGAGGGTGCGAACGATGCTGAATGGGTGTAGATAAAGAAGAGCTCTCCAGTAGGTTCCAAAACATTCAAAGGCTATTTTCTCAAAAGTGAGGTTACAAGTTTATCAACTTTCAAAGCAGTATTACTTTCCCATTGTTTATCAAATGCAGTGTATGATATACCATTTTGTAGCTTTGTGTCTCTGCTTTTATCCAATGTAAAAAACACAATTTAAAATGTTCCTACATAAGACCTAATCAAGGTGGTCGGTCACAATTGACTTTAAATGTCTCAATCTCGCCACTTATTTGTTTAGCAGCAGTGGGATTTGTTGTGGAGCTGAACTTTGCCTTGTCCGATCCCGGGTGGGAATTTTCACCAGAATCCAGCTGTCTAAACATTCTTCAAACTACTTTCACATAATCCTAGAATGCTTGTCATTGATTCGTTTAGAAAGAGAGAGGATATTTCACTTTAATACCTGCCAATGACCACACTGAACAAAATGGTTATAAATTACGGTCATTATATGTTCATTGAGAAATTGGGCAAGCCGCGGCATGTGCCGTGTCGCAATCGTTTTGGCTAATACTTTTGATTCACCGGCAGTTTATTTTGGCACTATTTCCTGGCCTTTTTCTAGTAGTACAGGATTGTTTTCTAAGTCATACTACACACACAGATTTGTGAGCCATTTAGTCATTTCCCTTGTCAATTCCTGGCAGTGCCCAGTATGTGGGCGGCAAGGTAGCCTAGTGGTTAGAGCATTAGACTAGTAACCGAAAGGTCCCCGAGCTGACAAGGTACAAATCTGTCGTTCTGCCCCTGAACAGGCAGTTAATCCACTGTTCCTAGGCTGTCATTGAAAATAAGAATTTGTTCTTAACTGACTTGCCTAGTAAAATAAAATAAAAAATGTTGTAAAAGAATCATCAAATTACCTTTTTTTGTTGTTAACTGGAGATGCTTGAGGTAGGAATTTGTAATGCATTGAAACTGGTATTAAGCATATTTGTTATAAATTCACAAAATGCAAACGTGCTGCACTCAAAGCTGCATATATGTAATGGATACTGATTGGATTGGTTGGCTATGCAACAATTGTGTCAAACGTACCAGACCCTCGTCCAAACTTAAAGTCATATTTTAGCTAGACCCTTGCATGCACAGAATCAATCTGCGCACACTCTACAGTATCTGCAGCAAGAACAACTTAAATCTGCTTTCCTAAAATGCAGGGTTAGATGAATAACAGTAAATTAAATCATTGTTTGTTCACAGATAAAAACACATCCCTCTGGTCATGCTGTAAACGCTAAGTGTTATCCTATGTAGTGTATTTGGTGAGAACTGCATCATTAGTGTAAACTGCCCCATGAGCCTTGTAAGTGTCTACACATACAGTAAGGTTCTCTAATGACTACATCTATGCTGCTATCATGCTGTGTGGCCAATGCAAACACAATGAACAACAACCATGACTTAGGGAACGAATGGGGGTGGACTTGGGGTGGGGGAGCCAGGAGGGAGTCCTCTTCTGCTTGTATAGCTTGGCTGAGTGCCAACGGCCGCTCAATGAAGCAGGGAAACCATCTCCAGGACGCCTGAGCGCACTGGCATGTAGAGCGGGGTGTACCCCAGGGGCGACTGTTGGGCCCGCCTCATTTTGCCTGCAAGTCTATAGACAGCCATGCTGTTTACAGGAGTCTATAGACAGCCATGCTGTTTACAGGTGTCTATTTGACAGCCATGCTGTTTACAGGAGTCTATAGACAGCCATGCTGTTTACAGGAGTCTATAGACAGCCATGCTGTTTACAGGAGTCTATAGACAGCCATGCTGTGTACAGGTGTCTATAGACAGTCATACTGTTTACAGGTGTCTATAGACAGCCATGCTGTTTACAGGAGTCTATAGACAGCCATGCTGTTTACAGGAGTCTATAGACAGCCATGCTGTTTACAGGAGTCTATAGACAGCCATGCTGTTTACAGCTGTCTATACCCAGCTGGCACATAACGTTCTGAGACCCATATGTTTCCTAGAGCTTGGTGAGAGCGTTGTTGTCTTATAGTTATTTTGCATACAACTTTCCAAAAACGTTTGGGGAATAGTACAGGATAGTTGCTTGGCTTTAGAACATTCTCAGCACATTAAAGGAACTTTCATGACTCTAAAATAATGTTTCCTAAAAGTTTAAACATGGTTACTAGTGCTGAGGGATTAGTGCTTTTTGAGGACTATTCGATAACAAAAAAATAATCCAGTTTTTTTTATTTTAGTTTCTAAATTATTATAATTCTTTACATTAAATGCACTATGCATTATGTGGGTTGAATGCTGTAACAACACAGAGACTGCAACGTTTTTTGCTTCACGGAAACATGGCTCACTCAGGACACATTTCAGAGTCGGTACAGCCACATGGTTTCTCCACGCATCGCGCCGACAGAAACAAACGGCGGGGGTGTGTGTCTTATGATTAACGAGTCGTGGTGTGATCATAACAACATACAGGAACTCAAGTCCTTTTGTTCACCTGACATAGAATTCCTTACAATCAAATGCCGACCGCATTATCTACCAAGAGAATTCTCCTCGATAATAATCACAGTCACATATATCCCCCCTCAAGCTGACACATCGACGGCACTGAAAGAAATTCATTGTACTCTATGTAAACTGGAAACCACATATACTGAGGCTACATTTATTGTGGCTGGGGATTTTAACAAGGCTAATCTGAAAACAAGGCTCCCTAAATTTTATCAGCATATCGAATGTTCGACCCGGGCTGGTAAAACCCTGGATCATTGTTATTCCAACTTCCGTGATGCATACAAAGCCATTCTCCGCCCTCCTTTCGGCAAGTCTGACCATGACTCCATTTTGTTGCTCCCAGCCTACAGACAGAAACTAAAACAGGAAACGTCTGTGCTCAGGTCTGTTCAACGCTGGTCCGACCAATCTGATTCCACGCTGCAAGATTGCTTCGAGCACGTGGACTGGGATATGTTCCGGACAGCATCAGACAACAACATTGATGTATACGCTGATTCGGTGAGTGAGTTTATTAGCAAGTGCATCGGTGATGTTGTACCCATAGCAACTATTAAAACCTTCCCCAACCAGAAACCGTGGATTGATGGCAGCTTTCGCGCAAAACTGAAAGCGCGAACCACTGCTTTTAACCAGGGTAACATGACTGAATACAAACAGTGTAGCTATTCCCTCCACCCTAGACCCAACTCCTGTCGGGCTGTATCACTGCCTGGTACGGCAACTGCTCCGCCCACAACCGTAAGGCTCTCCAGAGGGTAGTGAGGACTGCACACTGCATCACTGGGGGTAAACTACCTGCCCTCCAGGACACCTACACCACCCGATGTCACAGGAAGGCCAAAAAGATCATCAAGGACAACAACCACCCGAGCCACTGCCTGTTCACCCCGCTATCATCCAGAAGGCGAGGTCAGTACAGGTGCATCAAAGCTGGGACCGAGAGACTGAAAAACAGCTTCTATCTCAAGGCCATCAGACTGTTAAACAGCCACCACTAACATTGAGTGGCTGCTGCCAACATACTGACTTAAATCTCTAGCCACTTTAAAAATAGAAAATTGGATGTAACAAATGTATCACTAACCACTTTAAACAATTTTGTATATAATGTTTACATATCCGACATTACTCATATCAAATGTATACATTGTACTCTAAACCATCTACTGAATCTTGCCTATGCCGTTCGGCCATCGACTCAAATCTCTAGCCACTTTAATAATTAAAAAGTGGATGTAATAAATGTATCACTAGCCAATTTAAACGATGCTATTTATATAATGTTTACATATCCTACACTACTCATCTCACATGTATATACTGTACTATATACCATCTACTGCATCTTGCCTATGCCGGTCAGCCATCGCTCATCCATATATTTATATGTACATACTCGTATTCATTCCTTTACACTGTGTGTATAAGGTAGTTGTTGTGAAATTGTTACATTACTTGCTAGATACTACTGCATGGTTGGAACTAGAAGCACAAGCATTTCGCTACACTCGCATTAACATCTGCTAACCATGTGTATGTGACAAATACAATTTGATTTGATTTGATTTAAAACAATGAATAAAAGTCCCATGATGGTAGTGACTGCCCATTACTGCTGATCACTAACCATCATTTATTCACATGATTTTACTTTAATAAAATATCTCGTTGTGTATATTCAATTTGTTTTATTTGATGACTTTATTATTTAATTCCAAGTCATCATCTCATCTCTTTAGAGCTGCTGCCTATGTTGTCTGACAAAATTACTGTTTTAGTAGTTCTTCAAAGTAAATAAGGCATACTTTTATGAGTGCTGAATACCAACTATCAATCATTTAGATCATGTATTTTCAGGTAGAGATACCTCACGAAGTAACTGCTCTCTATCCCTCTCCAACACTCGTTCTTCTCTCTTCCCTCCATCTCTGCACTGAGCTCAGAAATAAACTTAATGAAATGGAATTCAAATAATTGAATTGACCTCTGCCAATTAGTTGCTTAAAAAAAGAAAGCGCTCAGCACTAATGGTCACATTTAATTAAACATTTAGTAATGTTCTAGAAATGTTCTCCAACTGGTTTGACATTGGAATTGTTCTCAAATAGTTCAGAGAATGTTAAGAAACAACGTTCTTCTTTGGGAATTTCACTACTTCAGCGTAACGTTTCCTACAGGTTTCCTCATGGTTCTATTTAAAGTCATGTTCTCAAATTGTTCCGAGAACGTGAAGAAAAGGTTCCATAAAAACCCCAACAAAACTTTAGTAACATTCAGAGAATGTTCTAAGAATGTTATTTAAAAACATACATTCCATTCTCAGCATCAACAAAACTCTCTCTATACTCTATCTTGTTAAGTGTGTTCAGGTGTGTCTTAATGAGTGCTTGTTTCCTTTTAAATGGGGTCTGTTTCAATGGACTAAAATGAACACCTTTGTAGGCATAAGAAAACATGACATGCTGTTATTAAAAGTCTTATTGAAACATTCAGTGAAAGTTAAGGAAGTTATTCAAAAACCTCCAAATAACGTTAAATTCCCGTTCTCAGACCGTTAATAAAACCTCCCAGGAATACTTTCAAGGAACCAGAGTAAAATGTTCAGAGAACAGGTGAAATTTTTACTTTTGTTCTCAGAATGTTTAATTTAAAAAAAAACTTACCAGTCAGAAAACGTATGGCTTCGTTCCCACAACCAATGTGAAACCAAAAACGTATGTTCCTACAACTTCCAAGGAACCAAATGTGCTAGCTGGAGTCTATAGACAGCCAGGCTGTTTACAGGTGTCTATAGACAGCCATGCTGTTTACAGGAGTCTATAGACAGCCATGCTGTTTACAGGAGTCTATAGACAGCCATGCTGTTTACAGGTGTCTATAGACAGCCAGGCTGTTTACAGGTGTCTATAGACAGCCATGCTGTTTACAGGTGTCTATAGACAGCCAGGCTGTTTACAGGTGTCTATAGACAGCCAGGCTGTTTACAGGTGTCTATAGACAGCCAGGCTGTTTACAGGTGTCTATAGACAGCCAGGCTGTTTACAGGTGTCTATAGACAGCCAGGCTGTTAACAGGTGTCTATAGACAGCCAGGCTGTTAACAGGTGTCTATAGACAGCCATGCTGTTAACAGGTGTCTATAGACAGCCATGCTGTTTACAGGTGTCTATAGACAGCCATGCTGTTTACAGGTGTCTATAGACAGCCAGGCTGTTTACAGGTGTCTATAGACAGCCAGGCTGTTTACAGGTGTCTATAGACAGCCAGGCTGTTTACAGGTGTCTATAGACAGCCAGGCTGTTAACAGGTGTCTATAGACAGCCAGGCTGTTAACAGGTGTCTATAGACAGCCAGGCTGTTAACAGGTGTCTATAGACAGCCATGCTGTTTACAGGTGTCTATAGACAGCCATGCTGTTTACAGGTGTCTATAGACAGCCATGCGGTTAACAGGAGAGTATAGACAATAGTGCTGAGCGGGAGTTGTAGTTTTCATTAAGCAAATATTCAACCTAGTTCAGAGCAGAAACGTGGTAATTAACTACAATGACCATAATCAATTGCACCTGTTCTTTCCGGCTTGGACAGAGATGGATACACTTTTACGCCTGCTACTTTATGTTAGATATACACAGACTGCATAGACAGCATGAGAAAGGAATGTACACAACACAATGACGTTAGAGGGGGATAGAGACCGTTCATGAAAGTATGCCTCATCTACTTTGAAGAGCTAGTCAAATGATTTAGTCAGACAGCTCTGCAACATGCTTAGGCAGGCTAGCCTTGCAAAATAGGATGACAACAGACAGTACAGTATTGGGTGCACAGAGAGAACCTTGTCTGTCTGGCTGGCTGCTACCGTCTGAGCAGAGATGAGATGATGACTTTAAGGAATGAAAAATAGTAAAGTGATAAAATAAAAGCTACTTATATATTTTATTATTTCATAGTAATTTCCTATTTTTCTATTGATGCCTACCCAATGTGGACCTGACAGAGCCAATGGAGACAATGTTGCAACAAAATGTAATATAAAGTTGCTGATAAAGTTTCTACAACATCTAATGACCTGCATCACTATACTGAGAACTTTGCCGTTTCTAAAAGGATGTATTTGGGTGTTTTTGGCGCATTTGTTCATGTTTTTTTCGGCGTCCCCATACTACACAACAAGGATGAGAAAGTGATTTGTACGTTTCTCTAATACTTGTGAAATCACATAAAAGCCTTCAATAAAATGCCATTTCCATTTTTAAAAATGTATTTTGGTGGAAAAAAAGAAAACTTCTCCTTTAAGCATACTATAGTTATTATGTTTCACATTGGATTTATTAACTACAAAAAGGTAAGACACATTTTTATTTAAATTCTTGTGCCGCTCTGCACACACAAACTTCTTAGCTAGCTGGTCCAACGTTAAGCCAACTCTCGGAAGTTCAAAGACATTCAAAGTTCCTTCATAGAAGCTGCTCCTCTGTGGGCCTAATTCAGATAATGCATGTCATAACAAGATGCTCAGTGCTTCAAGCCAAGCCTTCTCCACCCTCTCTCGCTCTCTCCCCACCTGCAAAATTTCAGTCGCATCTCGTGCCCTACACTTGTCTGTCCAATGCATGTCAACAGCTGCTGCTCTATCCGCATTGATTGGTGAAGTAATTTAATGTTGAGCTAAATGTAAAATATCTAGATATTTCAGAGGTTTAAAAAGGAGCAGAAATGAACGATATAAACCATAACTTTTTCTGGTTCGAACCAGTTCAGAACTTATTTTTTTCTGGTTGGAACAGTGGAATGGAACAAAAACAAAAATGGTTCTTTTCAGAACGAAACAGTTCTAACCCCTGTTAATAAATGATAAGCATTAATGGACAGTCACTACCATCATGGGACTTTTATGAATTGTTTTATTTTGTGTTGTTACAGCATTTGTAGCTAAATTGGTAGAGTATGGTGCTTGTACCGCCAGTGTAGTGGGTCCGTTTCCCAGGACCACCCATACGTAAAATGAAAACACGCATGACTGTAAGTTACTTAGGATAAAAGTGTCTGCTAAATGGCATATGTTATTATTACATTATAATGCATAGTGCATTTAATGTCTAAAAACGTTATCAAAACCAAAATCGAAAATGGTGATACTTTTTTGGGGAATCGAACCGAAACCGTATTTCATAATGCATTTAATGTATAAAAAAAAAATCTAAACCGAAATTGAATCTTTTTTAAAGGGATGAAGCCCTTTATCTGCTTCCCCAGAGTCAGATAATATAGTGGATACCATTTGTATGTCTCTGCGTGCAGTTTGAAGGAGATTGATAACTAGCGTTAGCGATGTTGCAACGAAAATGTGTATTGTTGGGGGTACTCGAGGACCAGGGTTGGGAAACTGCCATAGACTTCTAGTCATCGCGATAATGCTAGTTAGTATTGGCTCGCGAAACTACCTCTAACTTAGTAGATAAAGGGCTTCATTGGCAAAATTTCGAAGTATACCTTTAATAATCGAGCCGAAACCGAACCATCATCAGAAAGAACTAATCGCTCAGCTGTTTACAGGAGAGTATAGACCAATGACTGTATGTATGAATGGACAAAGCCATCGGTCACTTGACACCATTCATTCCTATGTAGACTCAATAACTAATTGAAGCCAAATCAAGTGGGTTAAAATGTAATCTCATGGAGACATACCATGTTTGAGCTACTCCAGGAAGTGATGTTGCAGGCTAGCTCAGTGCTGCCCCCTCTCATTGAGTAACTCAAGTTGAAGGCCAACCGGGGTACTGCAGGCTGCCATTAGCAATTCAGTTATCCTTATAACTTGTTCTGTGTGTGATTTTAAAATAATTGGTTTAAGGACATACATCTAGTGTATTAGAAGCAATTATTGGTACCATGATTGATTTTTATTTATTTATATGAACATTGACCATTTTTTCATTCACTATAATGGGGGATCCTGTTTTCTGCTGACAATGCCTGCACTACAGTAGTCAGCCTTGAACGTCCTTGGCTTCAATGAGAGGGGGCAGGAATTCTCCCCTTGTATAGACAGCCATGCTGTGGAGTAAAGTCCTGTAGCAAGAACCTCTCTTCATAGAGTGATCCCTTAGTGTCAGGAGAAACCTGCCCTGCCTAGCATGCCTGTAAAGCTGCTTCTAGCTTTACTAATCCAGTCACACACAGTGCACATCAAATCAGATCATTATTTACTACCCCTATCGATTTTAGGTCTCCATTAGAAGCACGCATACCTCAAGTGAACCTGTTAAAGTGATGAAATGTCCTTCACTGGCAGACAGGCTATTGGTGTGACCTGGTTGATGAAATGTCCTTCACTGGCAGACAGGCTATTGGTGTGACCTGGTTGATGAAATGTCCTTCACTGACAGACAGGCTATTGGTGTGACCTGGTTGTAGTTGTAAACTGCTGAAACACTAACAGTGTAGCTGACAGAGATGAACTGCTGAAACAATAACAGTGTAGCTGACAGAGATGAACTGCTGAAACAATAACAGTGTAGCTGACAGAGATGAACTGCTGAAACAATAACAGTGTATGCAAAATGCAGGGATTATTGGGGGAAAATATAAACCCTGTTTCTGTGACACAGATTTGGACTATTCCTGGAGTGTGCTTTTTAGTGGAGGACTTGGCTTTATCCCTGTCCAGGAGGAAAACCTGACCCATTGAGCACAATGTTAAATCCAACACTGGGTTTAAGTTAGCATTACTCAAAGTTTGAACAAGTCAAATGGACAGTGCACAGTGAAATCCGAACCTCCAGCATGAAGGACCTAACTGGCCCAATCAATCATACAGTAATGCTACACATCCTCTTTTCTGAATGGAAGGTGTGTCTCATATTCTATCACTGGATCAGTATCAATGTCCCAAGAGACAGAGGGGTGTGTGTGTACAGCGCTCTGTGGTTAGAACTGGAGCCATTGTTGGCACTAATCCCTAACTGCATGCACACACATGTGAGCATCAGTGACGTAGCATATGGACAAGCTCAATCTTATGAGGACGGGCTGACTAACTTCCCTCTGCTCTGGGAGGAACGGGCTAACTAACTTCCCTCTGGGTGGGACAGGCTGACTAACTTCCCTCTGGGTGGGACAGGCTGACTAACTTCCCTCTGCTCTGGGTGGGATAGGCTGACTAACCTCCCTCTGCTCTGGGTGGGATGGACTAACTAACTTCCTTCTGGGTGGGACAGGCTGGCTAACTTCCCTCTGCTCTGGGTGGGATAGGCTGAATAACTTCCCTCTGCTCTGGGTGGGATAGGCTGACTAACTTCCCTCTGCTCTGGGTGGGATAGGCTGACTAACCTCCCTCTGCTCTGGGTGGGATGGACTAACTAACTTCCTTCTGGGTGGGACAGGCTGACTAACTTCCCTCTGCTCTGGGTGGGATAGGCTGGCTAACTTCCCTCTGCTCTGGGTGGGATAGGCTGACTGACTTCCCTCTGCTCTGGGTGGGATAGGCTGACTGACTTCCCTCTGGGTGGGACGGACTGACTAACTTCCCTCTGGGTGGGACAGACTGACTGACTTCCCTCTGCTCTGGGTGGGACAGGCTGACTAACTTCCCTCTGCTCTGGGTGGGATAGGCTGACTAACTTCCCTCTGCTCTGGGTGGGATAGGCTGACTAACCTCCCTCTGCTCTGGGTGGGATGGACTAACTAACTTCCTTCTGGGTGGGACAGGCTGACTAACTTCCCTCTGCTCTGGGTGGGATGTACTGACTAACTTCCCTCTGGGTGTAACAGGCTGACTAACTTCCCTCTGCTCTGGGTGGGATGGACTGACTAACTTCCCTCTGGGTGGGACAGGCTGACTAATTTCCCTCTGGGTGGGACAGGCTGACTAACTTCCCTCTGCTCTGGGTGGGACAGGCTGACTAACTTCCCTCTGGGTGGGACAGGCTGACTAACTTCCCTCTGCTCTGGGTGGGACAGGCTGACTAACTTCCCTCTGCTCTGGGTGGGATGGACTGACTAACTTCCCTCTGGGTGGGACAGGCTGACTAACTTCCCTCTGCTCTGGGTGGGACAGGCTGACTAACTTCCCTCTGGGTGGGACAGGCTGACTAACTTCCCTCTGGGTGGGACAGGCTGACTAACTTCCCTCTGCTCTGGGTGGGATGGACTGACTAACTTCCCTCTGGGTGGGACAGGCTGACTAACTTCCCTCTGGGTGGGACAGGCTGACTAACTTCCCTCTGCTCTGGGTGGGACGGACTGACTAACTTCCCTCTGCTCTGGGTGGGACGGACTAACTAACATCTCTCTGCTCTGGGTGGGACAGACTGACTAACTTCCCTCTGCTCTGGGTGGGACGGACTGACTAACTTCCCTCTGCTCTGGGTGGGAGGTTGCTTTGGAACTCTCTGGAAAAAAGGCTCCTTATATCATTAACTCATACACACACACAGCTTTGAAATAATCAGGTGTTCATACAGACACTGGAAAAGTTTGAACTGTGAAAATCATTGTAATGGAACAACAGCTGGCCTTGGTCTTAATATAGATGTGTCAGAACCTCCCAAATGGAGTCTCGGGACTACCTGTTGGGTCATTTTGGATTTCAGGACTTCCTGTTTTGTCCTCTTGCGTCTCAGGACTACCTGTTAGGTCCTCTTGGGTCTCAAGACTACCTGTTAGGTCCTCTTGGGTCTCAAGACTACCTGTTAGGTCCTCTTGGGTCGTGGCTAAAGCCTTGATTGTGGTGAAAGATTTTGTGCATTTGGTGGGTCACAAGAACATTTTAAATGCGTTTTCAAAGAAGAAGAATAGTTTATTGTCCATTTTCATTTCAGATAATGAAACTGTATTTTGCTTTTAACTCAACCCCCCAATAAAAACACATACATACGCACACACACAGACACACACACACAACACACACACACAAACACAAACACACCCGAGGAGTTGGAAGCCAGGGTCAGCCACAGTGTTTTTGTAAGGTCACAAATGCAAAAAGGTTGCCCAATAGCGTCATGAATGGATGTTAAATGACACTGCCTGCATCTGACCGCTCTAGAGACCGAGACTGTAGTCAGATTCTCTATCTTGGTATTGTACAGTAGACTAAGCCCTAGGGCACATAAAATGGGTTTTTGGGGCCTTCTACCAAAACTGGAGGGAGATAGAGAGAGAAGGAAGAGGAAAGAGAGACCTGAGTGGAGAGGGGATCGAGGCTGCCTGAGTTAAATTGATAGTGGCAGCTGGTGAAGCCCTCTCCATTTCCTCCGTACAGAGGCGGCTATTGTCCACAGGGGCCTTTCCTTGCCAGGGCATTCCCCACTTTAAGTCCACTCATGGCTGACACACACACACACACACACACACACACACTGCATGGGAGAGGGGCTGGTGGGCTGGTGTCATCCCCCTTTTCTTTACTGGTCTGTTCTGATAAGTTCCTGTCTGATAAGGCCTTGTCTGATAAGGCCCTGTCCTGTCTATTAAGGCCCTGTCCTGTCTGATAAGGCCCTGTCCTGTCTGATGAAGCCCTGTCCTGTCTGATAAGGTCCTGCCTGATAAGGCCTTCTCTGATAAGGCCCTGTCCTGTCTGATAAAGCCCTGTCTGATAAGGCCCTGTCCTGTCTGATAAAGCCCTGTCTGATAAGGCCCTGTCCTGTCTGATAAAGCCCTGTCTGATAAGGCCCTGTCCTGTCTGATAAAGCCATGTCTGTCGATGGTTATCAGATACTCAGCTTTACTTATACTTTGGTCTATTGGTGTCTGAGAGAAGCTCGGACACACACACTGTCACACACACACACCTTTGTTTTACTATCCTTGTGGGGACCAAACAATTGATTCCTATTCAAAATCCTATTTTCCTGAACCCTTAACCCCTAAACCTAACCCTAATTCTAACCCTGACCCTAAACCTAACCCCTAAGCCTAAAATATCCTTTCCTTTGTGGGGACCGGTGAAATATACCCACTTGTGCAAATTATGCTCCTTGTTTTATTATTTTTGTGAGGACTTCTGATCCCCACATGAATAGTAGAACCAAAACCAAGCATACAGCCACACACACTCCCTCTCTCAAGGGGATGTGCTGCACTGTCTGACCCAGACAACCGTTAATACTGCTGCCTACATACTGATGACAGTACACTGATGAGGGGGGTTCAAAGATCATGATGTATTGTTGCTCTGCTTTTCCACTGCTGTGCACTGTCTGTAAGATCGGGTCATGGCACTTTGATTGGACAGGCTCTCAGCTCTTGTGTAAACTGTAGTTGCGCTCTAGATGGCAGTGTTGCCCATCTATGAGCGACAACCAAGGTAAGTGAACAAAACCAGGGTTTCCTCTGTGTATATAGAGGCTAGTGTATCTTTGCAATATATAAGCCTTCTGGGAACCACAACAATTACTATAGATATCAAACACAAACACTGTATACATTGTCTTTCGTCTTCTTTTCCAAATAAACCCAGTCGACCCTTCTAGCCTCCTCTCTGCTGGAGCTGGACAGAGTACAGCCCGGCGGCGTGGGTGGAAAATAGGCCCTCTGTGTCCTCCAACAACCAAAATATGACTGATACCCCTATCTATTGCGGAGGAGATGGAACAATGTGGACGCGTCCCAGACTGCACCCTATTACCTATACAGTGCACTACTGTTAACCAAGGCCCATGGGGCTCTCGTCAATGGTAATGCGCTATTCAGGGAATAGGGTGTCACTTGGGACGCAGGCTATGTGTGAGCTGGAGGTCAGTGTGATAGAGAGGGCTACGGCTACTGCAGAGGTGGAAGAACCAGCTGTTTACTGGCCGTACAGACCTAGTGGAGGCCCAGGCTGTATATGTGGTGGTGGTAATCTACTGGCCGTACAGACCTACTGGAGGCCCAGGCTGTATATGTGGTGGTGGTAATCTACTGGCCGTACAGACATACTGGAGGCCCAGGCTGTATATGTGGTGGTGGTAATCTACTGGCCGTACAGACCTACTGGAGGCCCAGGCTGTATATGTGGTGGTGGTAATCTACTGGCCGCACAGACATACTGGAGGCCCAGGCTGTATATGTGGTGGTGGTAATCTACTGGCCGTACAGACCTACTGGAGGCCCAGGCTGTATATGTGGTGGTGGTAATCTACTGGCCGTACAGACATACTGGAGGCCCAGGCTGTATATGTGGTGGTGGTAATCTACTGGCCGTACAGACCTACTGGAGGCCCAGGCTGTATATGTGGTGGTGGTAATCTACTGGCCGTACAGACATACTGGAGGCCCAGGCTGTATATGTGGTGGTGGTAATCTACTGGCCGTACAGACCTACTGGAGGCCCAGGCTGTATATGTGGTGGTGGTAATCTACTGGCCGTACAGACATACTGGAGGCCCAGGCTGTATATGTGGTGGTGGTAATCTACTGGCCGTACAGACCTACTGGAGGCCCAGGCTGTATATGTGGTGGTGGTAATCTACTGGCCGTACAGACCTAGTGGACGTCCAGGCTGTATATGTGGTGGTGGTAATCTACTGGCCGTACAGACCTACTGGAGGCCCAGGCTGTATATGTGGTGGTGGTAATCTACTGGCCGTACAGACCTACTGGAGGCCCAGGCTGTATATGTGGTGGTGGTAATCTACTGGCCGTACAGACCTACTGGAGGCCCAGGCTGTATATGTGGTAATCATCAGTGGAGAAGAGGAGGAGCTGGCCATCTGTGTCTCGCTGCGAGCTCCCTGTCACCCGCATGGCAGGCTACAGACTAGAGGAGGCACGGAGGGAGAGAGAGAGTGGAGAGAGAGGAGAGAGAGAGAGACCAGGAGAGAGAGAGATATAGAGAGAACGAGAGAGAGAGAGAACAATAGATAGAGAGAGAACAAGAGAGAGAACAAGAGAGAGAACGAGAGAGAGAATCTCCAGAGTGAGAGAAAGAGAGAATCTCCAGAGGCAGACAAAGAGAGAATCTCCAGAGAGAGAGAAAAATTTAGAATCTCCAGAGAGAGAGAAAAATTTAGAATCTCCAGAGACAGACAAAGAGAGAATCTCCAGAAACAAAGAGAGAATCTCCAGAGAGAGAGAAAGAGAGAATCTCCAGAGACAGACAAAGATAGAATCTCCAGAAACAGACAGAGAGTCTCCAGAGACAGACAAAGAGAGAATCTCCAGAGAGAGAAAGAGAGAATCTCCAGAGACAGAAAGAGAGAATCTCCAGAGAGAGAAAGAGAGAATCTCCAGAGAGAGAAAGAGAGAATCTCCAGAGAGAGAGAAAGAGAGAATCTCCAGAGACAGAGAGAATCTCCAATCAGGATTAGCTAGGACACTGAAGCATCCCACTGGGTACACACTGGTTGAATCAGTGTTGTTTCCATGTCATTTCAATGAAATGACTTTGAACCAACGTGGAATAGACGTTGAATTGACGTCTGTGCCCAGTGGGATGTCCCGGTAGCAGTAGTTAAGAGAACGTCATAGCACATGACCGATATGTTAGTTGTAGGCAGAGTGCCTGCTTGGATTATCCTTGAGAGATGATCCCTATCAGTAACTGATACCGTCAAACAGGTGACTGTTTTTCTTTCACCTGAGTGGGAAAGTCTGCACTTCTATTTAGTGCACAAAGAGATGTAATGTAGAAAGCTTGTGGATTGTGGATTTTCAGCAGAGATACGGATAACAAGAATGCAAGACAAGACCCATATGATTCAACCAATGTCCTCATCTTTCACCAAACATGCCCATATTTGTCCATTTGCTTTTGTTCTGGAAACTTCCGATGGGCATGAAATAACAACTCCAAACACCCACTGCAAAAGGTCAGAGGACGGCCCAAATTTGTCATGACACGCACTGTGCACATGCCAGAATTTAAGTAATCAAAGAAATGCCCAAGGATTTGGGTCATATTATGAACAAATGTATAATATAACCAACTTTATATAAGTCAGTGCGTTAGTGTGGCGGTGGTCTAGAGTATCTGTAAAAGGGCTGATATATCAGAATGACTTTACTAGGCTAATTCATATTACAATATTTATAGTGTTGGACTTACCAGCTGTATACTATGTTTCATCTGTGCAGTATCATGAGTAGATGAACACCCGTGAGCGATCCTGTAAATGCAGTGTATAGGCATTTCCATGTAGAATCCTCTGTGAGCACTAACATGTCAAGCACCTCAAATGTGGTGTCAAATTAAAGCTAAGAGATATGAAGGCGTATATAAAAATGTTCCACCATTTTCCATCCATTGGAATAAGCAAAGGCTTTGATTTGTGGTCAAACAGATGGGAAAGGGGTCTTCTAAAAACTCAGGTACACGAAAACACAATAAGACCCCTGCCAACTAATAACAACATGTACATGTAGTTTAGCATAACTGATTTGTTTAAGAAATATAATATTTCTTGTCATTCTGTTACCAAATAGGTAACAGAATGACCAAAACAATCCGTAACAGAATGACTGCAACGTAATTGGCTACAATGGGGATTCATAATAGTCACAAACCACACTTGGGTCTCCTGCTACTGTCCTCCCTTCCATTATGTAATGTTCAGCTCATAACTGATTTATTTCTCTTTCTGTCATCTGGTGGTCAAAGTGAGTGTTAAAACAGTCTGGACAACCCCTACCTCTCTCTCCCCCTGTGTCTCTTCTCTCTCTCTCTCTCTCCCTGTGTCTCTTCTCTCTCTCTCTCTCTCTCTCTCTCTCTCTCTCTCTCTCTCTCTCTCTCTCTCTCTCCCTGTCTCTCTTCTCTCTCTCTCTCCTGTGTCTCTTCTCTCTCTCTCCCTGTGTCTCTTCTCTCTCTCTCTCTCTCCGTGTCTCTTCTCTCTCTCTCTCTCTCCGTGTCTCTTCTCTCTCTCTCCCTGTGTCTCTTCTCTCTCTCTCCGTGTCTCTTCTCTCTCTCTCTCCTGTGTCTCTTCTCTCTCTCTCCCTGTGTCTCTTCTCTCTCTCTCTCTCTCTCTCTCTCTCTCTCCTGTGTCTCTTCTCTCTCTCTCCCTGTGTCTCTTCTCTCTCTCTCCGTGTCTCTTCTCTCTCTCTCTCTCTCCCTGTGTCTCTTCTCTCTCTCTCTCTCCCTGTGTCTCTTCTCTCTCTCTCCCTGTCTCTCTTCTCTCTCGCTCCACTTAATGTCACCTCTCCCAGCTCTTAATGACACCTACCCATGAGCCTCTCTTTCCATTTACTGTAACCAGCCCTCTCACCCACTGATCACTGACCGACACTGGACGTCCATGGACATTGAAAAGTAGTTGAAATTTGGTCAGTCAAAATCTGAACCAATCATAGATGTGTGTTTCACAAGTTTGGACAGCATAGTACAGTAGGGTATAGCACAGTACAGTACAGTACAGTAGGGTATAGCACAGTACAGTACAGTACAGCAGAGTACAGTACAATAGAGTACAGTACAGTACAATAGAGTACAGTACAGTACAGTGCAGTACAATAGAGTACAGTACAGTACAGCACAATACAGTAGAGAACGGCACAGTACAGTACAGTACAATAGAGTACAGTAGAGTACAGTACCGTACAGTAAAATAGAGTACAGTACAGTGCAGTACAATAGAGTACTGTACAATAGAGTACAATACAGTACAATACAGTAGAGTACAGTACAGCAGAGTACAGTACAGTAGAGCACAGTACAGTACAATAGAGCACAGTACAGTACAATAGAGTACAGTACAATAGAGCACAGTACAGTATAATAGAGTACAGTACAGTACAATACAGCAGAGTACAGTACAATAGAGTACAATAGAGTAGAGTACAATAGAGTACAGTACAGTACAGTAAATTAGAGTACAGTACAGTACAATAGAGTACAGTAGAGTACAGTACAGTACCACAGAGTACAGTACAGCACAGTACAGTAGAGTACAGTACAATATAGTACCGTACAGTACAATAGAGTACAGTACAACAGAGTACAGTACAGCAGAGTACAGTGCAGTAGAGTACAGTACAGTACAGCAGAGTACAGTATAGTAGAGTACTGTACAGTACATTACAGTACAATAGAGTACAATAGTGTACAGTACAGCAGAGTACAGTACAGTATAGTACAATACAGTACAGTACAGCACAGCACTATAGAGTACAGTACAGCACAGTACAATAGATAACTGAACAGTAGAGTACAGTACAATAGAGTACTGTACAGTAGAGCACAGTACAGTACAATAGAGTACAGTACAACAGAGTACCGTACAGTAGAGTACAGTACAATAGAGTACCGTACAGTAGAGTACAGTACAATAGAGCACAGTACAGTACAATAGAGTACAGTACAGTACAATAGAGTACCGTACAGTAGAGTACAATACAGTACAGTAGAGCACAGTACAGTACAATAGAGTACCGTACAGTAGAGTACAGTACAGTACAGTACAATAGAGTACAGTACAGTACAATAGAGTACCGTACAGTAGAGTACAGTACAATACAATAGAGTACCGTACAGTAGAGGACATACAGTAAAGTACAGTACAATACAGCAGAGTGTGTGGGTGCTTGGAAATCACTGATTTGCCATTAGTTCACCCTGAAGTAATGATTTGAAGGACATTTTCTTGCAGACATGATCTAGGGCCCAGCCCAATGATCTAGTATATATTCATGTTTATTCTGGTCCATTCTACATTTAGATTCCTTAAGGTTATTTTTACCCACAACCAGGGTGGTTCAATACCCACCATAGACTCTCCATGGAACAATATAGTCACAATCACCAAACCTACATCCCAAATGGCACCCTATTCACTTTACAGTGCACTACTTATAGGGCTCTGGTCAAAAATAGTGCACTAAATCGGGAATAAGGACATTTGGCACGGTCCCAATGGTTGACAAGAACAGGAAATATCCAACAAGCCAGCTATGCCCAGAGCAAACAGAGTGATGTCATTATATCCATATTCTGCCTGTTCTGTTTCCAACAGGCATGCTCACCTAGATAAGCCACTTCCTGGTGGTAAAGCAAGAGGAGTTGGTGGAACTCAGTGTGGACCCATTTTTAAACCACTAATTACTTATTATTGGGCCAGTTTTGTTTCTTTATATGGTCTTGAATATGATTTTGTTTGAATATGAATATTCGATTTTGTTTGAATATGAATATTCAATTTAGTTTGAATATGAATATTAGATTTTGTTTCAATATGATTTAGTTTGCATATAAATATTAAATGTTGTTTCAATATGATTTAGTTTGAATATGAATATTAGATATTGCTTCAATATGATTTAGTTTGAATATGAATATTAGATATTGTTTCAATATGATTTAGTTTGAATATGAATATTAGATATTGCTTCAATATGATTTTGATGTTTAGATTTTTTTACTTTTACTACACAATTTGTCACCTAATGTTTAGAGTCTGCCTTATGTTTACGGGGCTACAGAAGAGTGAATGAATATACCGTGTGTAACCAAAATGGACAACTAACGTAAAAGCAAGATGGTAAATATTTTTACGTAATCATGATGAATGCACTCACAACTGGAAGTCGCTCTGGATAAGAGCGTCTTCTAAACCACTTGGTAAAACTTTAAGCTTTCTCTTAGTAATGATTTGAATTTCACTGTCGTCTCTTATGTACACAACTTTCTTTGATTTGTAAAGAAAGGACATTTGTTTTCCACACTGAGTCTCATAGGATAATACCAATGATATAGTCTAGGTAATCATCAGAGGCACCATCTTGCCTCCATCTTGCCCACAGCCAGGTAAGCCAACCTAACTGATAACATTCCTGATTCCCACATACTGGGCTCATCTGCTGAGCACCAAAACTGTGTCATAAAGCTGCTCCACCATTTCCTTCCAAGTTGTTTAACATTGAGTTCTCCCATTGAAACATAACATTACATTATTGTATAATGTTAGCTGGTGTCACCAACGATAGACATATAGTGTCAAGGATTTAGAGTTTGGGATAAGTTGCCTTCAAACACAACACTACTGTAGAAATATTGCAGATACAAATACAGGTGCCTTCAGAATGTTTTCACACCACTTGATGTTTTCCAAATGTTGTTGTAAAAAGCTAGGCCTCCTGAGTGGTGCAGCTGTCTAAGGAACTGCATCACTACAGATCATGGTTCGATCCCAGGCTGTGTCGCAGCCGGCCGTGACTGGGAGACCAATGAGGCGGCGCACAATTGGCCCAGCGTCATCCGGGTTAGGGGAGGGTTTGGCCGGCCAGGTTGTCCTTGTCCTCGCTGTGGCGGGCTGGGCGCATGCACGCTGACACGGTTGCCAGGTGTATGGTTTTTCCCCTGACACATTGGTGCGGCTGGCTTCCAGGTTAAGCAAGCATTGTGTCAAGAAGCAGTGCGGCTAGGCGGGGTCGTGTTTCGGAGGACGCACAGCTCTCGACCTTCGCCTTTCCCGAGTCCGTACGGGAGATGCAGCGATGGGACAAGACTGTAACTACCAATTGTGGAGAAAAATGGGTAAAATAATAATAATAAAGCTGAAATGTCTTGAGTCAATAAGTATTCAACCCCTTTGTTATGGCAATTAAAAATAAGTTCAGGAGTAAACATTTGCTTAACAAGTCACATAATAAGTTGCAATAATAGTGTTTAACATTATTTTTTTATGACTACCTTATCGCTGTACCCCACATAGACAATTATCTGTCCCTCAGTCGACCAGGGAGGTCACCTATTGGTAGATGGGTAAAAATAAAAAAGCAGACATTGAATATCCCTTTGAGCATGGTGAAGTTATTAATTACACTTTGGATGGTGTATCAATACATCCAGTCACTACAAAGATATAGGCATCCTTCCTAACTCAGTGGCTGGAGAGGAAGGAAACCTCTCAGGGATTTCACCATAAGGCCAGTAGTGACTATAAAACAGTTATAGAGTTTAATGCCTGTGATAGGAGAAAACTGAGGATGGATCAACAACATTGTAGTTACTCCACAATACTAACCTAATTGACAGAGTGAAAAGAAGGAAACATGTACAGAATACAAATATTCCAAAACATGCATCCTGTTTGCAATAAGGCACCATAGTAATACTGCAAAAAATGTGTCAAAGCAATTCACTTTTTATCCTGAATACAAAGTGTTATATTTGGGGCAAATCCAATACGACACATTACTGAGTACCACTCTCCATATTTTCAAGAATAGTGGTGGCTGCATCATATTATGGGTATGCTTGTATTCGTTAAGGACCGGGGAGTTTTCCAGGATAAAAAAACAAAACAGAAGTTAAGCACAGGCAAAATCAGTCTGCTTTCCACCAGACACTGGGAGATGAATTCACCTTTCAGCAGGACAATAACCTAAAACACAAGGCCAAATCTACACTGGAGTTGCTTACCAAGAAGACAGTGAATATTCCGGAGTGGCCGAGTTACAGTTTTAAATGAAATCTACGGCAAATCTATGGCAAGACATGAAAATGTTTGACTAGCAATGATCAACAACCAATTTACAAAGAATAATAGGCAAATGTTGCACAATCCAGGTGTGGAATGTTCTTCAGCTGTAACCGCTGCCAAAGGTGCTTCTACGAAGTATTGACTCAAGGTTTTGAATACTTATTTAAATTTGATATTTCTGTATTTCATTTTTTATTAATTAGGAAAATGTCTAAAAACATGTTTTTACTTTGTCATTATGGAGTATTGTGTGTAGATGAGTGAGAGAGTAAAATCAATTTAATCCATTTTGAATTCAGTCTGTAACACAACAAAATGTGTTATAAGTCAAAGAGTATATTTTCTATAATTTTTTGTTGTTGTTGTTGCTAAAAGTGCAAAGAAAAACAGCAACCTCTGTATTTAACGAACCGCTTACTTTATCTGGGTGTCTTTATCCGCACATGTACCCTATTTACAGCAGTTGAGTGACTTGTTTAAACCTATTGCTTCTGGAGACCCTCAGATGTTCCTGTGTTCTCTGGAAATGTTCCATCACTTCAATGGGCTGGCCCCGGCTGGTCCCTTTAGTCAGTGTGTGTGGTAGATGTAGCTGAGAGTTGGGGGCGGTGGGTGCAGCCCTGCTGCCATGATAAGCTAAAGAAAACCCTCTAATGGATGACTTCTCCCCAGCTCCAAATTCAGTCTAAAAGGGGTTAAATTGGCATGTCTACTCCTGAAGTGGAAAAAAGGGCTTTTATCAACAAAAGTTTCCCGTCCTGTGTAGAGCAGCTGTCGAAAGGTTGCGCTGCGTAGGAGAGAGGCAACACTCCAGTCCTCGGCGAAGAAGCAGTTGTGGGGGTTTTGTACACACAGTGCTCATTAAATGAAAGCTCCTGCAGCTGTTTGTATACGTTGCTGACTCGCGCACCACTGACAAATAGTCTATGGATGAACCACTGGACTGGAGGAGCTTACCTCTCCGGAGTAGCCTTCAGTCTCGAGGAAAACTAAAACGAGGCAACATGACACTGTGACTTAAAGCACATGAAGTACTTCTATGGGAGGGAAAGTACACCTCACCTCATTAAATAAACTTGATTATGTCAAATGTGTTTGCATGGTAACGTTTGATGCAATATTGCATAGCAGTGTAGTGTTTTCCCCCAGTGGGTGTGACTATTCAGCCATTAGCCTTTTCTTGGAAGTAGATTGACTAACCAGCATTTGTTTTGTGTAAGTGGCAAAAATGTGCCTCTACCATATACAATGTTCCTCTACTGGTACAACAGAACCACTCATGGGTGGCCAAAAATAACTATCTGAATGCCACGCCCCCACTTAGCCGTGCCTCCATTCAGCCATTAGTCTTTTCTTGGAAGCAGATTGACTAAATAAAACCGTGTCGAACTGACTGTATTGGATGAAGCATTTGATCGTTGAGACCAGTGAAGTAGCAATTTGGAGCTCTTCATAATATTGGTCCACACTAGGGCATTAGATTTGTTCTTAAAAAGGGTACAAACGCTTTTCACTGAGGTGGCACCATGTAAGTCAGGCATCATCAACTAGATTCAGCCGCATGCAGATTTGTTCTTGAGCTGATGGTCAGGGGGCCGGAACATAATTACAAATAATTTGTAGACTGCAAAATGACCACAAGAAGCTCAAACATATATAATATTTGACTAAAACATAATCATTTCAAACCTTGCTTACGTTTGTATACAACCACGTCACTCTCTATTATGCGTGGGAATACTTGGGAACAGATTAAAACATTTTAAATCACTTGGAGCTGATTTCCTGGTGTTTTTACAGTCTTTTATGTCTAACAATGAAAATGAAAAAACAACAACCGTGCTGTAAGGTCTTCCTTTCTACTTTTAGTTATAGGTACATACAGTTGAAGTCGGAAGTTTACATACAATTAGGTGGGAGTCATTAAAACTTGTTTTTCAACCACTCCACAAATTTCTTGTTAACAAACTATAGTTTTGGCAAGACAGTTAGGACATCTACTTTGTGCATGACACAAGTCATTTTTCCAACAATTGTTTACAGACAGATTATTTCACTTATAATTCACTGTATCACAATTCCAGTGGGTCAGAAGGAGGTGTACACTAAGTTGACTGTGCCTTTAAACAAAATTCCAGAAAATTATGTCATGGCTTTAGAAGCTTCTGATAGGCTAATTGACATCATTTGAGTCAATTGGAGGTGTACCTGTGGATGTATTTCAAGGCCTTCCTTCAAACTCAGTGCCTCTTTGCTTGACATCGTGGGAAAATCAAAAGAAATCAGCCAAGACCTCAGAAAAAGAATTGTTGACCTCCACAAGTCTGGTTCATCATTGGGAGCAATTTCCAAACGCCTGAAGGTACCACATTCATCTGTACAAACAATAGTACGCAAGTATAAACACCATAGGACCACACAGCCATCATACCGCTCAGGAAGGAGACGCGTTCTGTCTCCTAGAGATGAGCGTACTTTGGTGCGAAAAGTGCAAATCAATCCCAGAACAACAGCAAAGGACCTTGTGAAGATGCTGGAGAAAACAGGTAAAAACGAGTCCTATATCGACATAACCTGAAAGGAAGCTCAGCAAGGAGAAGCCACTGCTTCAAAACCGCCATAAAAAAAGCCAGATTACCGTTTGCAACTGCACATGGGGACAAAGATTGTACTTTTTGGAGAAATGTCGTCTGGTCTGATGAAACAAAAATAGAACTGTTTGGCCATAATGACCATCATTATGTTTGGAGGAAAAAGCGGGAGAAGAACACCATCCCAACCGTGAAGCACGGGGGGTGGCAGCATCATGTTGTGGGGGTGCTTTGCTGCAGGAGGGACTGGTGCACTTCACCAAATAGATGGCATCATGAGGTAGGAAAATTATGTGGATATATTGAAGCAACATCTCAAGACATCAGTCAGGAAGTTAAAGCTTGGTCACAAATGTCTCTTCCAAATGGACAATGACTCCAAGCATACTTCCAAAGGACAACAAAGTCAAGGTATAGGAGTGGCCATCACAAATCCCTGACCTCAATCCTATAGAACATTTGTGGGCAGAACTGAAAAAGCGTGTGCGAGCAAGGAGGCCTACAAACCTGATTCAGTTACACCAGCTCTGTCAGGAGGAATGGGCCAAAATTCACCCAACTTAATTTGGGAAGCTTGTGGAAAGCTACCCGAAACGATTGACCCAAGTTCAACAATTTAAAGGCAATGCCAAATACTAATTGAGTGTATGTAAACTTCTGACCCACTGGGAATGTGATGAAAGAAATAAAAGCTGAAATAAATCATTCTCTCTACTATTATTCTGACATTTAACATTTTTACTAAGATTAAATGTCAGGAATTGTGAAGTTTAAAGTTTAAATCTAAGGTGTATGTAAACTTCAGACTTCAACTGTATATACCACAGTTCATACCTTAGAACTGTGCTCCACAGGTACAAAAGCATGATTTTTACCTTTATATAGTACCATCAAAAGCCATTTGTTTTGTGTAAGTGGCAAAAATGTACCCTTACCATAGACCCCTTCAAATCATGGGTGGTCAAAAATAACTATCTCAAAGCCATGCTTCCACAGAGAGTGACAGATGATTGTTGTCCTGGGGCCTTCGTCAAGTGAGTTCCTAGGCATATATTATCATTCAAATCAAGCTCTTTATGACAATTCTTTACATATCTCATAAGCCTTTTGAAGCCTAGTTTTACCCTAATACAGTGGCTTGAAACTCATGGTTTAGAGGCCACATCATGTCTGCAAGTAGGCTTGCAAATATCCAGTAATTTCCCCAAAATTCCCAGAAAACCCAGGTTGAATGTTTTCCTGCTTATTCCCTCCTGGATCCAGGGATCTTTCAACTCAGATTTCTGAAAAACCTGGGAAATTCACATTATGCTGGTTTACAAAATGATTTGTAATTCCAATTGGAATCCAGCCAGAGTTAGGATACAGAAATATAAAATACAGAAATATAAATACAGAAATATAAAACCAAATTGGGATGAAATTGGGTCCACAGGCCGGCCGCCATTTGCCCATAATGGAAAGAGCAGGTGTTCTTAATGTTTTTTATACAGTGTATAACTTCATTACCATACACCATTATTAAAGTAAGAGCTAGTTGGTATAATAGGAACATATTTTAACACACATGGGTAACTTATTAAAATGGTGCTTGACTGATAAAATGCTGTAGTTCTGTTACTATTACAAACAGATTCATTCTCATAGAAATAACTTAATCCCCTTGTGGTGTCTGTCTCACAGTAGAGGGTGCTGTGTGCTGAGGACTCCATCTGGAGGCGGTCTGATGAGAGAGAGACTAGGGACGCCTCCAAAATGGCACCATATTCTCTATATAGTGCACTACTTTTGACCAGAGCCCTGATCAAAAGTAGTGCACTTTATAATGTAGGGGATATGGGTGCCATTTTGGAGGCAGACAAAATGACTTAACGCTCCAACTGTGTTACAGAGAAGGCGAGGGTCAGTGGTTTAAGTGAACTGATCTGATGGTTGCATTTGATTACTCAATAATTAATGGTGGTGCGGTGAACTATTTTGGCAAATGGATTGGACAGGGAGTGATTCATCCTTCTCTCCTCTTCTCCTCCTCTCCTCTTCTCCTCCTCCTCCTCTCTCTATCCTTCTCTCCTCCTCATCTTTGACCCAGCGTGGTCTCTGAACACCTTGACCCAAAATACACGTCCAAAATGTTTTACCATCCTCCGAGAGATTTATAGTTGGAAGATATTAAAATATTGTAATATACAGTCTGTGGATATTGCAAATTCTACCAATGGCCTCATTTTTTAAGGCCATGTCTAAAATGTAGGCTTATAAATGATTAAAACTTGAAATATTTGGAACGTTCACAAATTCTGCCAGTCCACAGTCCAAGACAGCAGTGATGCCTTTTGTTGCTTTTCAGTTTACTTACAGATCTGGTACAGACTGTGGACAGGGTTAAATATGTTGATCACAGGAGTTACACCTCATCTTTGGATATCTCAAACTACGTTGAACAATACCGATGAACAATACCGATGAACAATACCACTTCTATTTCAAGAAAGTAAATAAAAGTTAGCTAATTTCCCCTTGTATGATGTCACTAAACTATGAAAACTAGTCATTGAAGTTCAAGGATGAGAGTGTGACATTTAAGCGAAGATTATATTGTGAAGAACTATTTTAAATCCAAGGAAAACTTTGGAAAGAGATATACTGTAGCCTCTGAATATCTCTAATCTTTTGTCTCACCCACTAACTGGGGCCGCCTATCTAATGGCCTTCTTTAAACCTGTCACCACGGATAATGGAGTCATGTTTTCAGGCAAATCCACAAATAGTTGTATGATGTACAATACCACACCCCTGTTAAGAATTCCCTAAGGAAGCAGTGATAATATTGTCTGGAAAAAAGTATCTGTACACGTGCACTTTGTTGCAGTTGCTAGTAGTATCGCTATAGCCAGTAAGAACATGTTCTGAAACCCAGTTGCTAGTAGCATCGCTATAGCCAGTAAGAACATGTTCTGAAACCCAGTTGCTAGTAGTATCGCTTATAGCCAGTAAGAACATGTTCTGAAACCCAGTTGCTAGTAGTATCGCTATAGCCAGTAAGAACATGTTCTGAAACCCAGTTGCTAGTAGTATCGCTTATAGTCAGTAAGAACATGTTCTGAAACCCAGTTGCTAGTAGTATCGCTATAGCCAGTAAGAACATGTTCTGAAACCCAGTTGCTAGTAGTATCGCTATAGCCAGTAAGAACATGTTCTGAAACCCAGTTGCTAGTAGTATCGCTATAGCCAGTAAGAACATGTTCTGAAACCCAGTTGTTTGTAATGGAATGTAAGATTTAAAAAATATCAGTTCTTTTTTTTTTTTAACACCTTTTTCTCCTCAATTTCGTGACATCCAATTGGTAGTTACAGTCTTGTCCCATCGCTGCAACTTCCATATGGAGCCATACGACCTCCGAAACACAACCCTGCCAAGCCGCACTGCTTCTTGACACACTGCTCACTTAACCCGGAAGCCTCAAAATGTGTTTGAGGAAACACCATACACCTGGTGACCGTGTCAGCATGCATTGCGCCCGGCCCGCCACAGGAGTTGCTAGAGCTCGATGGGACAAGGACAACCCGGCCGGCCAAACACTCCGCTAACCCGGACGAAGCTGGGCCAATTGTGCGCCGCCTCATTGGTCTCCCAGTCGCGGCCGGCTGCGACACAGCCTGGGATCGAACCCGGGCCTGTAGTGACGCAGTGCCTTAGACCGCTGCGCCACTCGGGAGGCCCCTTAAAATATCGGAGTTATCTACCGGTATGTTTATTTATTCAAACAAAACCTATATCTGTTGACTAATCAACGGCAACAAATACAGAAAACTAAAAGCTATAGATATTGAATGAACATATTTGTCAACCCGGCATGTTTCCCCTTAATCCACTGAGTAAGTAATGTTTAGCAACAAATGGACTACAGGGTGAGTGGGTTTATTTGGAGGACGTATCCTGTTGTAAGTCACCAGTCCGCCTCCACTCGGCTCAGTGACACACAGTTCGCCAGCCCACTCTGAGAATATGCAGGTGGTGGACTGCAATCTGTTCAATCAGCTCTAATATTTACGTTAGAAGATGTAGTGTTTCAGGAGAAGTCTCTCGTTCCTCAGGGGGCTGTGTGTGATACAGGTGGGAGGGGGATTGGGATCACTTGTACCGTTATCAGCTCCATCTGAAATAACTTGATTTGTGGTTGTCCGCTTACACACACACTGAAGAAACATTCCAGAGCAGTTACTATGTAACTACATGTTAATACTTACTGTTGTTTAGTTACATAGGTAAAAGGGAAACTTGTTAAAGCATTACCAAAACCTACTTGTTAGTCCACTATAGCACAATTTAAAAATAAAATGTCACTACTGTCACTAAGTTGTTTACTTACGAAGCTCCTACGTGGTTGTTTAATACTCCTCGTTTGAACTCACTTATTGTCCGTCGCTCTGGATAAGAGCATCTGCTAAATTACTACAGTCTAAATGGAAATAGACAGTAGGTTCTTGGGGGCTGCCCGTGTTAATTGTGGCCAGTGTAGTTAATTGAGTATGCAATTGCGTAATTGAGGCTTGATCTACCAGCTAAGACACAAATCATCAGCGCCAGGATTCATTATATTTTACTAGCTATTTGTTTGGTATAGTCTTTACATTTACAATCTTATTATTTGGACCAGAATACTCTACAAATCAAATACTATCCTGGAGTATCATTATACCAGTAGGTGATGCTGCAGTTGTCAAGCTCAGTTCAGATGCACTCAACCATAAACTAGTGGAGCAAGAAAAGTGAATAAATATTTTAGCTGGTCCCCTCTACCTCAAAAACAAAATAATGAGCATTTCATACTAACCTCAGTGACAGTAGTGGACTACTCAATAGATATTTTAGCACATAGCAAACCAATGGTTGTCATTGCTAATATCTTGGTTATTGCAATATCAAGGATCAACTTACCTACTATAAGTCTAACTTCAGAGACTTTTTAGTAAGACTAATTTCAGTAAGACTAATTTCAGTAAGACTAATTTCAGTAAGACTAATTTCAGTAAGACTTATTTCAGTAAGACTAATTTCAGTAAGACTAATTTCAATAAGACTAATTTCAATAAGACTAATTTCAATAAGACTAATTTCAGTCAGACTAATTTCAGTAAGACTAATTTCAGTAAGACTAATTTCAATAAGACTAATTTCAGTAAGACTAATTTCAATAAGACCAATTTCAATAAGACTAATTTCAGTAAGACTAATTTCAGTAAGACTAATTTCAATAAGACTAATTTCAGTAAGACTAATTTCAGTAAGACTAATTTCAATAAGACTAATTTCAGTAAGACTAATTTCAATAAGACCAATTTCAATAAGACTAATTTCAGTAAGACCAATTTCAATAAGACTAATTTCAGTAAGACTAATTTCAGTAAGACTTATTTCAGTAAGACTAATTTCAGTAAGACTAATTTCAATAAGACCAATTTCAATAAGACTAATTTCAGTAAGACTACATTTCTGTAAGACTTATTTCAGTAAGGCTCATTTCAGTAAGACTAATTTCAGTAAAACTAATTTCAGACCAATTTCAGTTAGACTCTTTTCAGTAAGACTATTTTCAGAAGCCAATTTCAGTTTTTTTCTTTGGGGGTATTTCAGTAAGACTTGATTCAGAGGACAGATTGTCACTCATCATGTTGATGCAACAGTAGCTTAGATGGGGAGATGTCTGTCCATAATAATGTGTATATACTGTATTCTATTCTTCTGTATTTTAGTCTATGCCACTCCAACATTGCTCACCCTAATATTTATATATTTCTTAATTCCATTATTTTACTTTTAGATGTGTGTGTATTGTTAGATACTACTGCACTGGGAACACAAGCATTTCGCTACACCCGCAATAACATCGGCTAAATATGTGTTTGTGACAAATACAATTTGATTTGACAACAACACGATCAATGTACTCAGAGAGTTAACATTAATAATATGCATGTAAATCACTCATGGTTCAAAGTAGAGGAGAGATTTACTTCATCACTACTTGTTTTTGTAAGAAGTACTGACATGCTGAATGCAATGAGCTGTCTGTTTAAACAACTAGCACACAGCTCGGACACACATTCATACCCAACAAACATGCCACTAGTGTTCTCTTCACAATCCCCAAGTTCAGAACAGACTATGGGAGGTGCACATTACTACATAGAGCCATGACTACATGGAACTCTATTTCACATCAGCTAACTGACGCAAGCAGTAGAATTGGATTAAAAAAACAGATAGAAATACACCTTATGGAACAACGGGGACTGTGAAGAGACACACACTCAGGCACAGACACACGCATACACATGATAACATATGCACATGTACTCTACACACATGTACTCATGGATTTTGTATTGTAGATATGTGATAGTAGAGTAGTGGCCTGAGGGCACACACTTAATGTGTTGTGAAAAGTGTTATGAAATATAATATTTGTAATTGTATATAACTGCTAATGAGGATCCTTATTAAATACAAAAATACAAATACCCCTCTGCGTGTTATGCAACATAACAAAATTAAACACAAGTACCACATAAAAAATAAGGAATGGACAGGCAACTCCAAGTTTATATTTAAGCTAATCAAATGAACAAAGCAGAAAAGGGCTGCTGTAGTAACATGTCCGCTCACGTGTACTCATTGCATCTTACTGCCTGAGGTCTGAAGGATGATGGCACTGCAGAGATTCAGCTAAGAGGCTTTGTCAAAACAGCTGGAATGCTTACAAATGTACCCACACAATGTATTGTAGGGTGGAAAATAATTAATCTTGAGGACTTTGTCTTGAGAGCTGCCAAATTTATTTCCTTCATGTTTTGAAAATGGGACCTTGGTAAGCACTTGTGAGAGAGGATTGCCATTGACTGGCTCTATCATGATGGGATAAAATGCAGATTAGTTTTATAATCCGTAAAGGATTATTCTGAGGAGAATGGAAATTAAACTGGACAGTATATCGTTTACATTTTTTACTGAAACGTGGGCTTTGTAAAAATCACTTTATGAGCTGGAATGTCCTGCAGATAGTTTATGTCAGAGACTGTATACAGTGTTTACAAGCGCTCATTAGCATTTAGCTAGCATTCGGGATATGGGATTTTACATATACTTGTTAGCATTGCTAACTTTCATCTTAGAAAGTGGCACTCACATCCGTAGCCATGAAGTGCTTTGTAAGGCTGGTAATGGCTCACATTAACACCATTATCCCAAAAACCCTAGACCCACTCTATTGCATACCGCCCCAACAGATCCACAGATGGTGCAATCTCTATTGCACTCCACACTGCCCTTTCCCACCTGGACAAAAGGAACACCTACGTGAGAATGCTATTAATTGACTACGGGTGGTGCCAGAATAACAACCCGTCCCTCAACGTGATCAAGACAGATTAGATGATTGTGGACTACAGGACAAGGAGGACTGAGCACGCCCCATTCTCATCGACAGGGCTGTAGTGGAGCAGGTTGAGAGCTTCAAGTTCCTTGGTGTCCACATCACCAACCAACTACAATAGTCCAAACACACCAAGACAGTCGTAAAGAGGGCACAACAAAGCCTATTCCCCCTCAGGAAACTAAAAAGATTTGGCATGGGTCCTCAGATCCTCAAAAGGTTCTACAGCTGCAACATCGGGAGTATCCTGACTGGTTGCATCACTGCCTGGTACGGCAACTGCTCAGCCTCCGACCGCAAGGCACTATAGAAGGATGACTGGGGCCAAGCTGCCTGCCATCCAGGACCTCTACACCAGGCGGTGTCAGAGGAAGGCCCTAAAAATTGTCAAAGACTCCAGCCACCCCAGTCATAGATTGTTCTCTCTGCTACCGCACGGCAAGCGGTACCGGAGCGCCACGTCTAGGACCAAAAGGCTTCTCAACAGCTTTTACCCCCAAGCCATAAGACTCCTGAACAGGTAATCAAATGGCTACCCGGACTATTTGCATTGTGGTATGGCACAATGTCGATAGGAAGGTATGACAGTCTGAAAACCACCCAAGCCTAATTAACATATTTCAGATCCGCAGAGAGGGTATCTGGGGCCACCTCTATTGCACTCTCAGATGAAGTGGACTGCAGTACATGTATATGCAGTTGTCACATTGCATCAGGATACATCAGGATGCATTCTGACAAGTCTCTGCACTATAGCAGAGACTTGTCCTGTTGGTGAAGCCCATCAGGGCTCCTTATTGAAATTCCACATTCATTATTTAAAGTAGAGAGCTTAAGAGTGATTAATATATTGAACTTTGGTTTAATCCACTTTAACTATTTCTATTTTATAACTTTGTGTTTCAGTTGTCTTGTTTTCCCATTGGTTGGTCCCCCTTCTTGTTTTCCCATTGGTTGGTCCCCCTTCTTGGTTGGTCCCCCTTCTTGTTTTCCCATTGGTTGTGTAAAAATAAAAACTACCCCCAAAAAACTTTTAGAATAGATTTTGTATGATATATGTGAGCATTATAAGAGTTATTTTAAGGTTAACTGCTGGTGTGTAGATATATATCTGTCCTTCAGGATGGCCCAGTCAGAGTTAGCAGGTTTTAATGAACCGGTTCCACAGAGGAGAATGTAGCTCTGCAGGTAGGTGACACCCTGACAAAACAGCACGCTTGTCAAATCAGAAAGCAGCCAATACTGTGGAATGATGTCCCCTGGACCCAGATCTGTTTGTGCTGTTTTGTTTTTAGCCGTGACAATGACCCTAGGAGTTGGCAAGACAGCACAAACAGATCTGGGATCAGGCTATGGATGATGAGTCGTATTAGCAGATGAAGTGAAGCAAACATTTCAATTCAAACAATATTATCCCACAAACTTGTTAGAATTTGTTGATCAGGTTGTGCATGTTCTAGATGGTTTTACAACTGCCGTCTAAAACCGGTTACAGTACTGCCGTCTAGCCTTGCAAAGATTACAGTACTGCTGTCTAGGCTAGCACCGATTACAGTACTGCTGTCTAGGCTAGCACCGATTACAGTACTGCTGTCTAGGCTAGCACCGATTACAGTACTGCTGTCTAGGCTAGCACCGATTACAGTACTGCTGTCTAGGCTAGCACCGATTACAGGACTGCCATCTAGCCTAGCACAGATTACAGTACTGCTGTCTAGGCTAGCACCGATTACAGTACTGCCGTCTAGCCTAGCACAGATTACAGTACTGCTGTCTAGGCTAGCACAGATTACAGTACTGCTGTCTAGGCTAGCACAGATTACAGTACTGCTGTCTAAACTAGCACAGATTACAGTACTGCCATCTGGCCTACTCTCTTAGAAAAAAAGGTGCTATCTAGAAACTAAAAGGGTTCTTTGGCTGTCCCCATAGGAGAACCCTTTAAAGAACCCTTTTTTTGTTCCAGGTAGAACCCTTTTGAGTTCCATGTTGAACCCTTTCAACAGAAGGTTCTACATGGAATCCAACATAATTCTGCCTGGAACCAAAAAGGGTTCTACCTGGAACCAAAAAGGTTTCTTCTATGGGGACAGCCGAAGAACCCTTTTGGAACCCTTTTCTAAGAGTGTGTAGCACAGATTACAGTACTGCGGTCTAGGCTAGCACAAATTACAGTACTGCTGTTTAGGCTAGCACATATTATTGTACTGCTGTCTAGGCTAGCACAGATTACAGTACTGAAGGTGATGAAGAGTATGAACTAGCGGTGCTTTTACATTTTTTTAGGGACAAGATCACATAGTGTACAGTAGCTGAAGAGCTGCATTTGAATAATTAAGGTATGAGGGCATTCTGTTCCCACAGAGACGATCCTTCTCCTTTTAAGACTCTCACATCCACTCAGAGAAATGATATGCAGAATATATTCCACACGCCATATCCATCTTTATTTAGCCAGGATAGTCCACTCAGCGATATTGTCACGGTTTTCCAGTTTTTTCCACAGAACTGTGTTCTAGAACTATACTGAGACAATAGCTTTCCCCTGGTATAAAACGGCTGAGAAACACTTATAGTGAACATGGTTTGGATCCTTTCAGAGAGCATCCAAAACATGCTGGCTAGTTTCTGTTTATGGCTTGAGAATTAAACAGCCTGAGAATTTAAATGTTTGATATGCTGCAACGATGAAGTAACATTCCTAACATTATCTGAGAAGACGTAATAAAATACTAATAAACAAGATGATTCACTTTAATAGCTA
The DNA here is from genome assembly GCA_030435695.1 of Brachymystax lenok tsinlingensis. Lineage (NCBI taxonomy): Eukaryota > Metazoa > Chordata > Actinopteri > Salmoniformes > Salmonidae > Brachymystax > Brachymystax lenok. The sequence continues at coordinate 37,452,420 of CM059815.1, forward strand.
TGGAAGTTGCTGACTCTGAGATGACTGTTGTTTCCCTGTTTACTGCATTATCTGTGAAATATGGGAACCCTTGACACAGATGCTCTCCAACTAAGCAAAAACAAACTGACGTCAAGAAATTGACGTCAATTTAGCAAAAATGAAATTGGTCATCACTATTTGGTCATCCTCCAGCAAGCAATATTGTAACTTCTTAGACGTAATCGTGCTATGAATGAGATATGAATCCTATAGTACAGTGAGCAGGCTCTATGCTGTATGTAAGAGATTTTAGAGAGAAACAAGTGTGTCTACTGAGCTGCAAGTGGACCCCAGAAAACCTATATTTGACTCTCTTTGGGTTATTTGTCCAATCATGAGGCATATTTATGGCCGGGATGCCTAGGGACATGCACGTATGTACATATATGCATTGTGACTGTGCATTAAAAATGCTAGGCTGGATATATGCAGTGAGGGCTTTTATGTGGTGGAATATTTTGTTGTTCGAGATATACAGTGTTTACTAAATAAACCCTAACAAACTTCCCTCTGGAACAGGCATCGGGAAAACACTTCATGACAAGAAGTACACACATCATCGCGAGACATCTGGATCATCCCGGCAAAAAAGAGTAGGAGTCTTTGATGATTCAGCTGTGCGCTCTTTTTCATTTGACTAAACGTTATAACACACTGAAGCATTAGTGCCGTGTTTAATGTTAGCCTCATCACACTCATAATATTTACAATGAGATACTTTAATAGTAGTCTTTGTGCTGTTCGTTTTGGCCGGCAGAGCCTTTTATGGCGGTAAAAAACGTAGACTACAACACCTGTGAAGTCAGTCTATTGATTTAACTCCCACGCGTTGTTCGAAAGAGCACTGACGAATTGCTGAATCCAAGTCCAAGTCCACACTGAAAACGTTGGTCTTTCTATGGTTGCAACCAAACAAGTTACAACCTAAAGTGCATCCTCCAAATGTGTTTATCTAATGTATGTCCACTCCACATGGGTTTCTGATTCAACCGTGATAATGCAATCCATTACAATGATCAGTCCTCATTATCGTCACTATAAAGAGCATAGACCATATAGTCTCATATCAACAAAGCCTAAGCAACCCCAGTCAGGGTATTTATTTATGTAATTATTAACCTCTTCTGAACTCTGAATATCCACACACCAAAGATGCGTGTGCAGTGTGTGGACATTCAAATGAGACACGTGAACTGAACACGTAGAGATATGTGGAGATATGGTGGAGATATGGTGGAGATATGACTTCCCCGAGGAGCGACACCGACCGCATCCATAAGAAACCAGGCTAGAAATCAAGAGAAATACTTTGATGGAAACCTGTCTGCTCATGTTCAAACAAGCTACCAGAAGTGAATAGAGAGAAGCCACTCCTAGCAACTAAGAAAAAAGGAGCAGACACAAATGCAGTATGGTTAACCCTTTCAGGTAAGAATAGCTAATCAAGAGATTTACTGTGGTTATGGCAACAGAGCTTTTCATTATACAGCGTACTGTAGGTTGGATTTAGAAGACTTTTCAAGAATCGCTTCAGAATTGCCATTCCTGTCTAGGAACATGTTTGTAATAATTCACTGTCCCGATTTAAGACACAACCCCTCACATGCTGTTCTCAATGAATTAATCAATCAATCAAATCTGAGGCACACTTATTTGTAGCGTTTGTTTTGATTGGCTTTCTGCATGTATGCGTCATGTTTACTCTGACGACACACACGGAAAGGCAACATTTCTGAGAAAAGGCACTTTGGAAATCTGGGGTCCACTTAAGTGCCTTGACTTCACCACTATAAACTGTTTGGACAAAACAGCCGGCGTAGGTGAGGAAGACCCACCATGTACGCAGCTCGTTCAATCAACGTGTTTTGGAGATGACAGAAAAGAACAGCTCACTCAGTCCTCCACGACTCAAGGCCTGGACTCCCCTCCAGAATTTTTGCCACATAAAAATAATTATGATTTAACCATTTAACCTGTGACATGCATAGATAGTAAGCTCACTATGAGTTCATAAGCGACTGTTTATTCAAAGGCAATTATTAAATTATGTAACTACTTCACACTGTATTTTGTCTGCTCAGTTTGCCAGATTTTGAGCAACCTTTCGCCCCCTGCTTTAAAAGTCATAAATGTCAACTAGCATTTACATTAGAGTGTTGCAACTAGGACAGACAATTTTTTTACGCGCTACACGCTTCAGCACTCGGCCGTCCCGTTCTGTGAGCTTGTGTGGCCTACCACTTTGCGGCTGAGCCATTGTTGCTCCAAGATGTTTCCACTTCACAATAACAGTTGACCGGGGGAAGCTCTAGCAGGGCAGAAATTTGACGAACTGACTTGTTGGAAAGGTGGCATCCTATGACAGGGGGCACTGAGCTCTTCAGTAAGGCCATTCTACTGCCAATGTTTGTCTATGGAGATTACATGGCTGGGTGCTCGATTTTATACACCTGTCAGCAGCGGGTGTGGCTGAAATAGCAGAATCCACTAATTTGAAGGGGTTTCCACCAGTGGAGGCTGCTGAGGGGAGAACGGCTCATAATAATGTCTGGAATGGAGTGAATGGACCCATGTGTTTGATACCATTCCATACACTCCATTCCAGACATTATTATGAGCCGTCCTCCCCTCAGAAGCCTCTACTGGTGTCCACGTACTTTTGTATATATAGTGTATGTCAACTAGCATTTACATTATTTCATACACATATACAGTTGAATGTCAGCTACAAACATCTGTCGAATTGTTCAAACATAGGACCACATCACCACAATATGCCTGACAAATACTTGCTTTTTTCAGATGTAATTTTTATGTGGACGTTAAAATGAATTAGATGTCATCGTTACAGCTATAGTAAAACCGTTAAAATGAATTAGATGTCATCGTTACAGCTATAGTAAAACCGTTAAAATGAATTAGATGTCAACGTTACAGCTATAGTAAAACCGTTAAAATGAATTAGATGTCATCGTTACAGCTGTAGTAAAACCGTTAAAATGAATTAGATGTCAACGTTACAGCTATAGTAAAACCGTTAAAATGAATTAGATGTCAACGTTGCAGCTATAGTAAAACCGTTAAAATGAATTAGATGTCAACGTTACAGCTATAGTAAAACCGTGCTAACAATGACAGGGAGTAAGACCACAGGCTTAATAAAACATTTTTAGAGCTGCTGATAAAATTAATGGTTTCATTTGTTTTCCAAGTCGATGATCTCAACAGTACACTATTACTAATAATGCTGATACGTTGATTTACCCATACCTAGTGCTTTCCATCTCAAACGTCACGTTCAACACAATCTCTCCTGGATTTGTGTTTTTGTTATCAATTGAATTACAGCAGGTTGTCACATAGAATTCCCCCTCTGTTAACCTCTTCCTTATACCTCTCCCCTTCACCACCTCACTCCCTCTCTCTCTCTCTCTCTCTCTCTCGCTTCCTCTCTGAGGTGCTTGCAGTTCGTTCTCTCACTGCTCATTGTTGACACGTGCAGTGGGGCCCTTGTCGCTGTCCACAAGGCTTCCACTGTGGTCCACTAGTCCCACACAACCAAGTGACTCCTTAGGCTCCGGGTAATGTTCAGTAGGGCACATTTAAAAAAAATGAAAATCTGTGTTCTTATTGGACATGTTCAGGTAGCTCGTCCTCCTTTCAGTTTTCTCACTGCTGAACATGACCCAGGTACCCCTTCCCCTTCCTGCCTCTGACTCACTGCCTCTGACTCACTGAAGAGGAATGTTTAGATTCAAAAGGGCATCATCCCCTTCACCTTTACCTGCACAATCCCCCATCCCATATTGTCACAGCCAAGCCATACCTGGGAGTGCTACATTTATTATTGAAACAGACCCATTCATCCAACACCCACACTGAGCGAAACTGAGCAGCGATCAAAGAAGACCTGTGCAGCATATTCAGCAACATGCTCTTGCTTGTCGGCACCAAAAGCATGTAAGGGGAGGCTATAGAATGACCAGTTGCCCGTGATTGTGTTCCCTCCAAAAAGGAAGTAAATGAGATTCTAGACGCTTAAAGTGGTAATTCAGTGTTACAGTTGTTTGGATTTCAGTGCTAGCTTGATTGGATATTCATAACCAGTTATGATAGAAGGTTCGTCTGGAGACTTTATGTCAGGTCAGGTAGAAGTAAGGAATTACTGCTCCCAAACGTTATTTTTGTATAAAGGACATTTTCTAAAGAAGTACGAGTTATAAATCTTTATACTATTGTTCCAACAGGCCTTGTCTTGCCGCACTTGCAATGCTTCCTGCCAAAATTCAGTAGGATTATGACTCAACCACTTGCACAACACAGTTCATTTTAGCATTTTAGAATGTACTTAAATAAGGGCATTTCGAATGACACTCTACTACAGTGGAAGTATTCACACCCCTTGACTTTGTCCACTTTTTGTTGTGTTACAGCCTACACAGAATACACCATAATGTCAAAGTGTTTGTTATGGCAATCTTAAATAAGTTCAGGAGTAAAAAAAAGTAACATAAGTTTCATGGACTCACTCTGTGTGCAATAATAGTGTTTAACATGCTTTTTTAATGACTACCTCATCTCTGTACCCCACACATACAATTATCTGTAAGATTGAGCAGTGAATTTCAAACACAGATTCAACCACAAAGACCAGGGAGGTTTTCCCATGCCTCACAAAGAAGGCCACCAATTGGTAGATGGGTAAAAATAAAAAAGCAGACATTGAATATCCCTTAGAGCATGGTGAAGTTATTAATCACACTTTGGATGGGTTATCAATACACCCAGTCACTACAAAGATACAGGTGTCCTTCCTAACTCAGTTGGCGGAGAGGAAGGAAACCGCTCAGGGATTTCACCATGAGGCCAATGGTGACTAAAACAATTACAGAGTTGAATATCTGTGATAGGAGAAAACTGAGGATGGATCAACAACATTGTAGTTACTCCAGAATACTAACCTAAATGACAGAGTGAAAAATATTCCAAAACATGCATGCTGTTTGCAATAAGGCACTCAAGTGAAATAAAATAAAAAATAAAACAATGAACTTTGTGTCCTGAATGCAAAGCGTTATATTTTGGGCAAATCCAACACAACACATCACTGAGTACCACTCTTCATATTTTCAAGCATGGTGGTGGCTGCATCATGTTATGGGTATGCTTGTCATCGGCAAGGACTAGAGTGATTTTTAGGATAAAAAGAAACGGAATAAAGCTAAGGACAGGCAAAATCCTAGAGGAAACCTGATTCTGTCTGCTTTTCAACAGATACTGGGAGACAAATTCCCCTTTTAGCAGGACAATAACCCAGAACACAAGGCCAAATATACAGTGGAGTTGCTTACCAAGACGACATTGAATGTTCCTGGGTGGCCTAATTACAGTTTTGACTTAAATCGGCTTGAACATCTATGGCAAGACTTGAAAATGGCTGTCTAGCAATGATCAACAACCAACTTGACAGAGCTTGAATAATTTCAAGAAAAATGATTTGCAAATATTGTAAAATCCAGTTGTGCAAAGCTCTTAGAGACTTACTCAGAAAGACTCACAGCTGTAATCGCTGCCAATGGCGATTCTAACATGTATTGACTCAGGGGTGTTAATACTTATGTAAATAAGATATTTCTGTATTTAATTTTCAATAAATGTGCAAACATTTCTAAAAACATGTTTTCACTTTGTCATTATGGGGTATTGTGTGTAGATGGGTGAGACATAAAAACATTTTGAATTCAGACTGTAAGATAACAAAATGTGGAATAAGTCAATGGGTATGAATACTTTCTGAAGACACTGTATATGGCCAATATTAACCCAGTTCCATCTCAAGATAGCAATTCATATTGAATATGGACTGATACAAGCTATGGCAGTGTATTAAAGATAGTACTACAATCATAATGTAAGTGTGATCTGTAGGGGTTTTCTCTGTACAGACGTGGTTGAGTATGCTCCAGCAACCCCTAAGAAAACCCTCTGTCACTCAAGCAGGAGGACGGTACTGACTAAAACTCGTGGAACATAATTTCTAAATTGGTAGTACGTGGTGTCAAAGCCACCGTCATCTTATGACCCTTTAGGAAATGTGAAGCAAACGTGGGAAAGTACAGAATAATTTTTACATGGAGCACATGTGCTCCTAAGTTTAAGAAAGTAGGAGAACATAATGAAACTTAGGAGCACAATGACAAACATTTAGGGGATTTTAATGATAAGAATTGCCAGCAATTACAAAATATAGGGTTAAAAAGCACAAGAAAATATATTTAACAAATGTAGATGTAGCCTACATTGGGCCTATATGAATCCTAGTTACTTGTGGAACTCATCTCCTGAAGAAGCTCTCCCTTTTCCTTTCCTTCTGTTCCACTAAATGTTATCATCTTGGTTATTTGTTTTCTAGGGGCACTGGTGCTCCCAAATAAAAATTCCAGGTAGCACAGCAAAATATTTAGGAGCATATGCGACCAAGGTGGTAGCACTATAGACCACCCAAAGCCCACATAATGATATCCAACTATATATATTCTTTAACCTGTTGTAAAAGATCAGGAAACTGAAGTTATGGCAACCGGCATGATATTGTCTAACTGTCTGGCCTTTCTACTTACCAATGCTGGGATAAACACTTTTAACAATATATAGAAGTACAGGACACTGGTATAACGAGTAGCCTAACTTTGTCTGGAACCTAATGATTTGTTAGCTTCAGCTCAGTGGGCTAAAGTGGTTTTAAGTTCTGTAGAGTAGACAATCAGAGTTTCAATGTCTGGTCTCACCTTGAAGTGGTTACTTCATGTCTATCAGCTGCTAGGGCTGTAGTGGGTCAAAGGGAGGTGAAATGTAGAGCAGGTGGTTCAGCGAACTATCTATCATGTGATTATATATAATGTACAGGTGTGATAAGACATAATGCTACAGTGTGTCAGTGGTTGTCATATATCCAATGAAATGGAAAATTGTAGTTTGCTCTTAGGTTAGGCTATTGGTCAGATAATTGAACAATATTACAGAATCATCCATTTTTAATATTATAGCCTCTGCTAACATATACAGATTACCAACATGTTTTATTTGTCAGAGGTAGACCTACTTACAAAGCAGATGTTAGAAAAGAAAACAACATGAAAGGTATGCTTTATATCTGGAACATGGCAGATGTACTTCAGACTATGTAACCAAATGTAGGAGTGGAAAATAGATGAATTCCTTCCCGAAATGATTTTTACTAGCGCATACTAAATCCTAAGGCGTTATTTAGCGTGTAGGCTAAATACGCTCCTCCCATCCAAGTTACCAAGATGCAGATGTAAACTTTCTTGCATACGAACTATTCCAGAGTTGACTGGAGTAACACTCACGGGAGAACTGCAGGCAAACGACACGTTGGAAAATACTTCGGCGTTAGTTTTATTCAAGGAATTGATTTACTACACAGAATAAGACATGTCTGACCAGAAACAAGTGAAAGAAAAAAATGCTACAGGTAATAAAAAGAAGAGACCAACGGCCAACTCTCCACCAGGTAAGTTGTCATTACTTTGATTTCTTAATACGAAATGATTTATTAGCAAAAGTAGGCTAACTGGAAGTTATGGCTATTATGTAACGTTATCTCTTCCAAGCCGGTATTTCTGAAGTCGAAAGTCGAGGTGAGTGGTACAGGTATTTGAGTGAGTGACGGTAACTCAAGGCCACGAGCCTACGAACTTTCAGTTCATGACTCACATTTGAACTATTCTATTACGTTTAGTGGAAACACACTTGTACATTATTCGAATATATAAATTATTTGCCTTGACTAAATGTGACCTAGAGTAAGTTTGGTTGGATGAAGTTGTTGCTCCTTTCATAACCAGTTTAAACCGCAAACATTGTCTTGGCCCTCGTGAGATACAATTTAGTGAAACTTGAACAAAACTTCTCAGTTAATTATTTAGTTGCATTGATTTTAATCAAGTTAAGTATTATTTTTGTCATTGCAATGTACGTATAGAAAACTTGAATAGTAAAGTAGGCGCCCATCAAGACTCATATCACAGACCTGTGATTTGACAGGTGCAACCCATTTCAAATTCCTGATATACCTGATAAACTGTAGTTCCAAGTCAAAATGCATATCATTGATGCAAACAAGTGGCTTCTATCCATGGCTTTCTTTAACTGTCACCCGTGGGAGTTCAATTTCTCAGAATTGCAATATCTAGGTCAGACCATTGTTTAATATGGGGAACTTTCATGGCTAACAAAAAGAGTGGAAATTTCTTGGCTTTGACACATCGTCTTACCCAGTTTTCATCCATATTGTTGAGTTTCCTGCTTGTGGCAGATGTGGAGTAATTTGGGGGAACTTCCTATTTGACAGGTGTTGGGTCAGTTTTTACAAAGCCAGACCTATGCTGCTTTTATCGGCTTCTATTGATAGTTTTATTTGTACAAATTCATAGATCTTCTGTCAACATGATGCTAAATGGAATGCATTGGATTTGAAATGGCAGACTCAAATCTGTGCCCATATTGATAGATGGCCTAACTGTGTTTTTTTGCCATTTGAGAGTGAATATTGCACATTGTCAAAGCAGATTCCACTGTGATATACAGTACCAGTCAAAAGTTTCGACACACCTACTCATTCAAGGGTTTTTCTTTATTTTTACTATTTTCTACATTTAGAATAATAGTGCAGACATCAAAACTATGAAGTAACACACATGGAATCATGTATTAACCAAAAAAGTGTTAAACAACAAAAAATATATTTTATGAGATTCTTCAAAGTAGCCACCTTTTGCCTTGACAGCTTTGCACACTCTTGGTATTCTCTCAACCAGCTTCATGAGAAATGTTGTGTATCGATCATGTTCTAACTTTATAGTAAAGTATTGTCCTGTGGTCAACATGCACAGTAGTCTGAACGAAGTAGAGAGCGGCATAGTGCAAAGCATTGTTTGCTTGAGGCCTTTGACAATTCATTGTTCAATTAATTTCAATTCAATACACCTTTGAATTGTTCCTGCCCAAATACAGCATAGAGAGAATTCTGGCCAACGTGTTCAGCACTGCAATAAAATACAGGAATGCCTTCTGCAGTCCAATGGCTACCTCATTCCTGTACTGAACAGCGACACATCATAATTACTGACAGCGGTTCAGTCAAGCACATCCCTAGCAAAACTCTTCTGTTTGAAAATGGTGTAAATATGCTGCATTGTCTGAGTTTTATAAATTAGCCCACAAAAATACTTTGAAATGATTGACAGTGTGGTTGGGACCATCCTACTGTATGGTCGCTCTCCTCTCTTCAGAATGATTTTTAAGACCATAACATCTGCCATATCTTAAGAAATTATAGAGAATTAGACCAAAAGAGGGGGGAAAACTTGAAGTAACCAAGCCAGTCACAATAGTCTTGGGTCTGCTGGTCAAGAAGCCTGGCTATGTCTCGACCGCTCAACTCTTGTCTGGAACACAGTATTAGATCATGGAATTCCTCCCTTACTGGGGTACCATGGCTTGGAATGTTGACTGATCCGTGTAAATTTTGCGGTTTGAAAAACGCGGAGGAGTTCCCCCAAAGGGAGCTCCTCCATGACATGGGGAAACAGCTGGAAAAAGGCTGGCCCGGACTTTTGTCCCAACCCTGAGCAAACAAAGAGATGGGCATAAATTAAGGTATCCCCCATGCAGTTGTGCTCCCTCTATGCACTTTTATAGCCACAAGGTTAATTTCTAGACAAAATATTAATGGAAAATGTCTGTTATATATTTAAAAAAAAGTTCAATTGGTTTCCAAGGCATTTTCAACTCTACTGAGGGTTTTCTCACAACAAAATAGTCCATTATGTTGTCAGTGTTCCCACTCTGGTCTTGGGCACATGTGCTCTAGCCAACAGCTGGCAGATAGTGTGGGTATAGCCTACATGATGACATTATTATGGACAAAATGGCAGCCAAGTATCTATGATCATGTCACCAGAACAAGAAACCAAAATGTATTAGAAAGGGGCATCATGCTGATCACCTTGGCGATGCAGGTAGCCTGGCGGTTAAGAGCGTTGGGACAGCAACCGAAAGGTCGCTGTTTTGAATCTGTGAGCCACCAAGGTAGTAAAATCTGTCATTCTGCCATTGAGCAAGGCAGTTAACCCCCAACAACAACTTATTCCCTTGCGCCGATGATGTGGACGTCGATTAAGGCAGCCCCCCGCACCTCTCTGATTCAGAGGGTTAAATGAGGAAGACACATTTCATTTGTGCAACTGACTAGGTATTCCCTTTCACCACCCTGTGAAGTTCCTAACTTATTTCATCTGTAGCCCAATAAACTGCTCGCTTTCCACTCAACGAGTCGTAGTGGGAGGACCACATAACATTTCTCGCATAATACATTTTACAGACACAAAAAACTCCCACCTTGTCTAGTGTATTTCTTTTTTTTTTTTTACATTTGGAAAGTGTACTTACAAATGTTCTGTTTAAATCAGGCCTTTCCTGCCTTTTTGTATCCAACATGTAATTTGTCCGCTGTCTGCATTGTGACCAATTTAGCCCTATATGCAAATGATTTGACAGATTCTTTCAAAATATTATTTATTTATTTTTGGGGTAACAATTAATGATGCCATAAGTCAATGATGCTAACTGTCAATGATTTGAGCCTGGTATAACGATAATTTAAATTGTTTGCCCATGCAGTTCTGTTTACACTTGATTCATATCCAGACAAAATGTGTGCCTGGCTTTAATTTACTGACTTTATTGTCCCCATGGGGACATTTAGTTGCACTGTCATTAAATACAGTATACATCAAATTGACAGTACAAAGTTAATAAATTACATACTGATGAAAGAAGACCAGCCTGCTGGCCTCACTGGTTGGATAGGAACTTTTTACAAGGGTTATCACACCTTCCACAAATTATTGTCTAGTTCTCTTTAGTTCTAACTACCTCACAATCAGATCATAATGTGTCACTTTCTTTTTAATCGTTTACACCTGTCTAAACATGTTGGCACAGTGTGGACAAGATCAGGTCAAGGGGTGCATGTTAGCACCAGATATAAATTATACGTTTTATTTTTTATTTAACCTTAATTTAACTAGGCAAGTCAGTTAAGAACAAATTATTATTTACAATGACAGCCTACCCCGGCCAAACCCTCCTCTAACCCGGACGATGCTGGGCCAATTGTGCGCTGCCCTATGGAACTCCCGATCACGGCCGGTTGTGAGATGCAGTGCCTTAGACCGCTTTGCCACTCGGAGCACTTATGGCAGATTTTATTAGTTGTATGACTGTTGCTTATTAATCGACTCTCCTGAAATGAATAGAAGTGTGCGCTAACAGTTATAGAACTGTAGGATAAAGTATTAGCCTACTGGCCCCTCTCCCTAGTCCAGTCATGACGCAGAGCAGTGCCTCTATTGGTCACATCACATGAAGCACCACCAGAGGATTAGGCTGAAACGAGAAGCACTCAAATATGCAACTATGTGTATGGTATTGTTTTGTCTGAGGTCATATTTTCTTTCAGTAATGTGCTGTATTCCATGTATTTTTGTCAGCCTCTTCCTCGTCAGTGTCTATTTAGATGCCTGTCTATTTTCACAGGCGTAACATCATGAGAATGTTAAAGTCCACTGTCATTTTTTAAATTTTTCGGTTATCTGTGAGGACAGAGGTTTTTGTCTAAGCTTTTCAACAATTGGGAGTGTTGAGAAAGTTTGTCAACACCTTGACACGAAAGGGCTCATGTTTCTTGTTTTGCAAGAAGGCTAGAATTACTTTTCCTCCATTACTCAATGAATTCGGTCAAATTTCTTATCAGATTAAATCTTTTCTTTTTAAAGGAAAGGTTTGGGTTGGGCTCCTGCTCTCTGAAAATGATCAGTAGGGAAGTGAAAGTATAGCTGCTCTGACGAAGGGAGTTTCCTTTAGCAAACAAAAGGCATGAATGAACACACACATGCCCTTTGTGCCCCACTGATTTAGGTGGGAAACCCTTGTGTGATTCCCTCAAGCTTTGCCCGGTTCAGGTGCTGTGAGCTCTGTTGAGGTTGAGCAACAGTTGTGTAATAATGACATACCTGCCCAGAAATGAATGTGGTTTAAGTTTAACCCAGCCCAGAGAGATTGCAGCGTGTCTGGGTCCAGCGTCTCCAGAGAGCTCTCGTAACGTACCTGTGTCAATTATCTGTTCCTTCAAAGAACACCTGGAGTTTGTAACCATCGAGTTTGTAACCGTGGATAAGATTCAGTCAAGCATTTAGAATGAGAGTTATTCTCTAAATGAATTTACATTGATGCACATATTTTTGTAAAATGTAAACTTCTGGCAAGTTAAGTGTCTTTAATAGGAAACTAGCATCCTCAACTATGCTAGAGAAACTTTTTATTTTACGCGTTGACTTGTTCAAAATGGTTAAAAGAGATTGGTTGATAAAACATTTATTTGATAACTGCAGATTTAACAGTTCCTGCAGGTGCTAGTTAGCTATTGCTAAATGGTTTTTCTACATCACTTACATTTAATTGCCTCAGACTATCCAGAGATTTAACCACAGGAGGTCTCACTGAGCATTGGATCAACAGCAACAAGCAGGAGGTCTCACTGAGCATTGGATCAACAGCAACAAGCAGGAGGTCTCACTGAGCATTGGATCAACAGCAACAAGTGGAACAAAATGAATGTTTTACATGAACTCTGTGTTCACGCGCCGATTGTCCCAAACTGCCGCTTTTAGTGTGCATTAACACGCCATACCTCAACATCTATCTCAAGACTGATTTCCTTGCCTAACAATATCAAATACCTTACACCTGCTCAATTATTGACATTATCTTGAGTGTAAACGAGTGATTGAGCCAATATCTCTTCATTCGCGTTCAATGGGAATATGAGCCCGACAGAGTTACATGACGGTGCACATACTGTAGTTAATGGTTTAAATACCAACAAACCATTGATTAAAAAAGGTATCCATAGGGCCTCCCGAGTGGCGCAGTGGTCTAAGGCACTAGAGGCGTCACTACAGTCCCGGGTTCGATCCCGGGTTGTTTCACAACCGGCTGTTATCGGGAGTCCCATAGGGCAGCGCACAACTGTTCCAGCATCGTCTGGGTTAGGGGAGGGTTTCGCCGGGGGGGCCTTTACTTGGCTTATCGCGCTCTAGCGACTCCTTGTGGCAGGTCATGTTTCGGATGACGTGTGACTCGACATTCGCCTCCCGATCCCGTTAGAGAGTTGCAGAGATGAAACAAGATTGAAATTGGGGAGATTTTTTTTTAAATACATGTAGGGTATGTTGTTTATTTGGGTCACTTTTGACACTTGATTCACTTTGGTATCGCGCAATGGTATGGAATTTTGAAACAATTTGGAGAATGTCAAAGCTGTGGCATTGCTTTTAGGGAGGATTTCTGGTTTCTTGCAATATTATCATCCTTTAAAAAAAAAATATATATATTTTTTTAAAACACCTGTACATGCCAAGTTAATTTGTCACATGCAAAAGATATATATGGTACACAGTAGAGCCCTGCAAGGGCATGAAACCTTATCCAGGCCCGCGACATTCAGACCCTACCCTATCCAGGCCCGCGACGTTCACACCCTACCCTATCCAGGCCCGCGACGCTCACACCCTACCCTATCCAGGCCCGCGACGCTCACACCCTACCCTATCCAGGCCCGCGACGCTCACACCCTACCCTATCCAGGCCCGCGACGTTCAGGCCCTAAAATCAGACCCTGCCAAATGTAAGGCCCGGCTCTGCCCGAAATCAGAGAGAACTTCCTCTGTAAGTAAATCCATTAGCTGCTCCTCTGTCTGTCACTGACTCCCTGCGCACTCTGGGAGTGTGAGTATCCATAGCAATGGTTCTGCTTGGGCTGCTCTGCTCCATCCTGGATTGTTTTCACCCGGTGAAGTCTCTCCTGTTTTATATTTGACGAGGTTGACTCACTTCTGACACCATGTTATCTTAGTCAGATATAACTGTACTGCGCAGCAGAGCACAAGCAAATGGCTCAGCTTCAAAATGTTAGTGTTCAATTTAGTGATACCCTGACCTAGTTATTGCTGAAACAACAGGCCCTACCTGGCCCTCGATGTATAATGATATGCTAGGGTCAGGTAGCAGAGCTCTAGCACAGGGTGCAATGAAATGCTTATCCGCAAGTTCATTCTCAGCAATGCTGCATGAAGAAATAATAATAAAAATAATAAAAAGGAATTGTGAATTCCTAGATGAGTAAAAGTTTTCTGAGTGCCAGTCATTGGGTGGCGAGTCATCTTTCCTTGCATTAGCCTAATTCCTTAGTAATTACTTTCTTCGACAGCTGCACTGACAAACTATTACTCAGAATCAAGTTCTGGTGTCCCATTTCACATAGTTTTCTTTGAATAAGCATTGTTGGGATTTTTCTGCTGCTGCTTCATTAATGAATGAATACTGTTAGTGAATGGCGGTGAACAGAACAGTGGGTTGGCAGGTTATTCCAGATTAATACCCTTCCTCATGATGGAGTGGTGGTATTCTGCTCCTGTTGTTGAATACCTTGGGATTTCCTTGGCAGGCCCAAACATTGATGTCTAAATATCCTACTAACAAGTGATGTCTCGTACTGCACATTGACTAGGCCTAATTTTCAGTAATCACCATTTGTACAGTAATCAAATTTTAGTTTGAGGATTAAAGTGGACATACAGAATGTTTGCCTCTGGGGGTGCTCTTGAGCTTAATTGGGTCCTTATAGGACCCATTTACACAGGGAGGTTACTACACCCCTCCAATGACAATAACAAGTGAAAGTCTACGATTAGGCTGCCCATCAATGTGTATGTTTTTGCTATTTTGAAAATATTTCTTACATTTTCCCACTGCTACTACGGTGTCGTTAGTGAAGTGAACCTGTTTTTTGTAATGTTTATTTTTTTAATTTTTTACGAGAACGGTGCTACCCATTCTGCCTCACTCAGACAGGAAGTGAACCTGTTTCGACCTGCTGTACTAACTGCTGTTGTATGACTGTTGACCTGGTTCTGTGTTGCAGCTGAGCCCAAGCTGAAGGAGATGAAGAGTGTGGAGGTTGTGGAGGGGATGAAGACATTCTTGAAGTGCGAGCTCGGAGCGGGGAACCCATCCCCCAAATTCAAGTGGTACAAGGAGGGGGTCGAGATAGCCAGTGGCAAGAACAAAGACCCCAAGTTAAAAAGAAAGAAACAGTAAGTACCTCCTCGTCCAACCGTTATAAGTTTTGAGTTCTTAATAAGTTTATAATACTTATACCCTGTTTTTGAAAATTGTAATATCCGATTAAAAGCTGTTTGTGACATATGCAGAATCTGGCTGACAGTTGCAGCGAGGAATGATTCATGACTTCATGGTAGCTTTTGGTTCTCGCTGAGGTGGCGTGAATGTTATTTACACCCACCCCCACAGCCACCTCTAGTCTCCAGCATGCCTCTAGTGGTATCTGACGGGGGCTGGACACCTGCCCCATCACCTCATATCATATTGTGTTAGTCACATCGCCGAATACAACAGGGGTAGACCTTACAGTGAAATGCTAACTTACGAGCCCCTAACCAACAATGCAGTTTAAAAAAATAAGGATAAGAAATAAAAGTAACAAGTAGTTAAAGAGCAGCAGTAAAATAACAATAGCGAGACTATATACAGGGGGTACCGGTACAGAGTCAATGTGCGGAGGCACCGGTTAGTTGAGGTAATATGTACATGTTGGTAAAGTTATTAAAGTGATAGATGCATAGATGATAACAACAGAGAGTAGCAGCGGTGTAAAAGGGGGCAATGCAAATAGTCTGGGTAGCCATTTGATTAGGTGTTCAGGAGTCTTATGGCTTGGGGGTAGAAGCTATTTAGAAGCCTCTTGGACTTAGACTAGGTGTTCTGGTACCACTTGCCGTGCGGTAGCAGAGAGAAGTCTATGACTAGGGTGGCTGCTCGGCCCTCTTTTTCCTGTAGTCCACAAGCATCTCCTCTGTCTTGATCACGTTGAGGGAGAGGTTGTTGTCCTGGCACCACACGGCCAGGTCTCTGACCTCCCCCCTATAGGCTGCCTCGTCGTTGTCGGTTATCAGGCCTACCACTGTTGTGTCATATGCTTGTTCAGAAGATGAGGCTCATATAATTACATCACAAAGGGGCCCATATTCATAAAGCCTCTCAGAATATGAGTGCTGATCTAGGATCAGGTCCCATCTGTTCTCATAATCATATTCATAATGATCTAAAATGCTAAACTGATCCTAGATCAGCACTTTTACTCTGAGATGCTTTTAAGAATACAGACCCTGGTCAAGTCAATTGAATCCTAAATGGTGTCATTTTTCATTTGGAATAAACAAGACCTACCGTTAATAATAAATGGAGAATAACTCAATAGTTCCCCAGTATAAACACATTAAACCCAGGAATGGTTTCAAATCATCTGTTTTTAATTGCGTCGTGCTCAGGCCTCTATGTACTGTATATACAGTAGATGGAATACTCTGGTCATGCTCATTGAACCATGTTTCATCCCAAATGTGTCTGTCTCCTACAGAGGGAAAGTCTCTGAGCTCCACTTCAAGAAAATCACTGATGCACACGCTGGCTCTTACACATGCGAAGCCATCAACAACCTGGGAAAAACTAGCACCATCGGTAACGTGACGCTCCTCCGCGGTAAGACCATTCATAAACCATGTTTGACCTTAAGTTGACATGATTGCTTCATGACAGCTAATTGCAGAGGTAGTATGTGAAAATGTGCATGTTGTGTTCATGGGGGCTTTGTGACTGAATTAGTAGCATTGAGGTGTCGCTCCTCAGGGCCAGACTGGAGATGATGTGGAGGTTAAGCGTCCTTTAGGTGGGGGGGCTAGGGGCCCTCTAGGTGGGGGCTAGGGGCCCTCTAGGTGGGGAGGGGGCTAGGGACCTCTCATCATAGAGCCACACATCAGAGGGTTCTGTCCTGACACTGGGTTTCTCTGAGGGAGAGTGACCTCTTCACCTTGTGGTTGTCCATGCTCCTCACTGGCATTTCTAACCTGACGTTTCAGCTTAGTGGTACTAGACACTGATTTTGATTTTGATTTTAAATCCCGTTTTACAAGTTGTGGTATACATATTGCAGCATGTTATAACATTTTATGTCGTCACAAGATGTGGAAATACAGGTATAAACGGTGACGGTGCAAACAGCTTAACTTGCCCTGAGCGCGTACAGTCTGTTCTGCGCTACAGTAACTACTCCTTATGTGCTCCGCCTTTTCTCGCACCGCCGGTTTGCCAGTCTTGCCAAAAAACACTGACGTTGATCAACTTCTGACTGATAGAGGAAAAAATCCCGGGGCCTTTAATATCGCAGACAGGTAACTGCTCGATGCCTCCAAGTCTGATCCTCTCCACTCACACACCATTTTGCCACATTGCAAGAGTGATCAGTATGCGGGGCAGTTTAAAGGGGCCACTTAATCACTTCTTTCAATTAGCCAGTAGTACTTCTCTGAACGGCTGCCAATGGAGAGAAAAGAGCCATGTCAGCCACCTCTTGACTGATGAGTTAGCCCAGAAATGACAAGTGGTGGGAGCCCTTGGAAGCCCCTGGAAGCCATCTATGCTAATCACAGCTAGTTAGCCATGTTCAATGTGGATGGCTGGGAGACTGAATCATTCACTCATTGTGTCTTTTGTATTCTGTTGCTGGCAGTGGCAGATGATCTATTACCCTGGTCTGCAGTATCTTGTCAGGTCTCATTCTCTAATCACATTGGGCCTACTGTCACACACAGACAGATCTGATTGGGTGGCTAAGGTTAGCAACACATGAGCACATCTGATATGCATGAGAACATAGTGGGTTATCAGCTTTGACATGCTTCCTGTATTTTGGCCGCTTGTTGTACATAACCAAGTTCTTGCCTGTGCCACAGTTTCTGCTTTTGCTGTACTCTGGTGAATTGCCTTATCTACTTAGGGAGCAGTGGGGCGCTACCCGGTGAAATGTAAGGCGCCAAATTCAAAATCCAAAAGTTGAATTATTAAACATTCATCAATATACAAGTGTTGCATAGTCATCAAAAGATCTGCTTCTTGGCAATATCCCAGCGCTGTCAGATTTCAAAAAGGCTTTACGGTGAAAGCACAACATTTGATTGTTTGAGGATAGCACCTCTAATATTTCTTCATTAGCATAAATTCATAAACCAGCGCGGTTCACACAAAACCCATTTCACAGCGAAAACAAATCCCTTACCTTTCGAAGAACTTCTGCTAAGTGCTTCCCAAGTGTCCAACGAAGACATCCAATGGTTCTTTTGTTAGAAAAAGTCAATTATTATATCCATAAATCTCAGTTTGGTTGGCGCGTTATGTTCAGAAAATCCAACGTCGAATCGCCCATTGAAACGTGAAGAGAACGCGTTCAAATATACCTATAAACCTTTCCTAAACAAATCAAAGACCAGTTATAATGCATCCTTAGCTATCCTTTTATGAATATTAGCGATTAATATTTCACTCGAATGGTCACCTAAACGTTACATAAGTAAAATAAAGTGGGGCGCACATCCAGTCTCGCGCCCGAGAAATCTTGTTGACATCTGAGCTCCCCTGACCATTTCCTGTTTCTATCTGTTCCTCTTACTCAACCACTCTGTCTTTGTATATAGACTGCTGACATCTAGTGGAAGCCATAGGTACTGCAATCTCGGAGCTGGATTGCCTTGAAGTCAATGGGGAGAGTCTCAAACAGATCAAAGGTCACCAAAAACTGCAATTACGGATGGATTTTCCTTGGGTTTTCGCCTGCTATATCAGTTCTGTTATACTCGCATACATTATTTTAACACTCTTAGAAACTTCAGAGTGTTTCCTATCCAATAGTACTAATTGTGCATATCCTATTTTCTGGGCCTGAGTGGCAGGCATTTTACTTTTACTTTGGGCACGCCAGACTCTCCAAAACCGTCACCTATGCAGCCGCTCCCTGAGAAGTTAACTGCATGCAGATTCATTCCTGGGCTGATTTTTATTGATGTAATGTCTCCTTCCATTTGCTGCTTCCTATTTATTAGAGTCGCACAATGACAACTTGAAATAACGGTCTGTCTTCTTGAAATAATGGTCTGTCCAGTCTGTCTCACAAAGTCTCTCAGGCTAGGGTACAACAGAGAATAATTAGTATACTTCCGTTTTTGCTTGGTATTACTCTGTTTTGCAGTGTAATGTGAAGGATTTTAACCTAATCACCTTCAGGTCTGTTGAAGACGTTTGTACCCACCAACCCAGCGCTAGGTGTTCGGCAGGGGTCGGTAGTGGAGACGAGGAACTCTGATCTAATGGAATGCGGACTTAAACTCCTTTAGACTTCCTATGAAAAATAAATGGAAATACAAAAAATTCTGACAGTACAAGTTTTGTTGAGGGTTGCGGCACTAGCAAGGTCCTTTCCTAAACCAGCATGTTCCTGCTACTCCGTCCGCCCTTGGCATCTATTTACAGTGACTAGCTGGTTGCTTTCAGCTAGATCATTTTGATGCTAATTAGGTTTAGTGGGCTAACGTTTGCAGTCGAGCAGTTTGATATTACTAACGTATATTTGCAGTGTTATTCTATTCTCTGGGCAACATGTGTGATTGACCTCTACTGTAATAGAAATGACCCAGTCTGAAATCCTCTCCATGTTCCTCTAAGCTCTACAAGGTTGTGTGACTTGGTCTCTAGCTTCTCTACCTAGATAAATATCAGGCTGTTACCTTAAACCTATCATGAGATACATTTTGATTGCCAAGATTATCATAGTTACATGGTTACCAACTAATTATCATACCAGTATACAGTGTGCTCTGTATGGCTACTACAATGTACAGTAGGAACAAGATGCAGGCAGGAACTGTATACAGTATGTAAATAAGCAAGGTAAAGGGAACGACTTCATGTTGCATCAGGAATGTCTCATAGTACAGTGGGTTTATTCATTACATTTGTTTTGCATGGACTATTATTAACTCACCTTGACTGTATTGTTACCTGAACACTTCCATTTTGGAGCTAGTTCTCTCCGGTTTCAAGGAGTCCTACTGTTTTGCGAGGGCATTTTTGGCACCATGAGTGATGATCTCCATACTGTGCAGTGTGGTAATGGAATTGCCTACTGAGAGGGTGTACAGTGGCCAGATTCCCAAGGGTAACAATCGTGACTGTGGATAACCTTGACATGCACAGACAGATGCACCACGAGTGTGTGTGTGTGGCCGTGGTAATCCCAGACCGTTTCCTTTATTACAAGGGTACACAATAACGGCATGAACAAATGACTGATGATGTCTTTAAACAAGATAAAAAGCCAGTCAACTAGAGAGTCTCTGGATTGGATCTCAGCCAGAGCTGCCATTTTGTCCTTTGTGTCATCTCCCTTCAATGAATTAACATTGCCATATGCTCTCCTCTATCAGTTCATGATGAATATACAGGCCTTGGTTCGACACGCCATTGATTTGGGTGCTTATGTCTGAGTAGGTTCCCTCAAGGTTCACCATTTAACTAGCCCTTTTCTTACAACTTGAAAGCTCAGGCCATCACTAGCCCATACATGGTCACCCTCCTCTGCGTTAGCAGGGGCTTTTCATTTGTTTACCTTTTAAAGGAAGTCATTTCTCAGTGTTTCTAGGGACATAATGACCCGCATTAGCCAATCGTAGCGGGAAATTGACGAGGCTTGATCAGAGATGGCGTTGCATTGGAAGGTCTCACAGAATGTGAAAAGCATGTTGGTCTCCTCCTCAAATTGTTTGAATATTTGAATAAAATTTGTCCTGTTCACCAAAAATCTTCATAACATTAGGTTTTGACATTTTGTCGAGATATTCTCTCTCTTTCAGATTTCCTCACTTCAGGGAGGAGTGATGGTCCCATACTATGCCATCTGACTCATCAAAAGTTGGAATGGGTTCATAACAAAATTGCCCTTAAATTATACTGCCCTTTAAAAAAGCTGTTTTTGAACATTCACAAATGTATGGATATGGATTTAAATTAACCAAGCTTTTTAATTTGGACAGAAGGTTGGAACGAGGGTAGGGGGAAAAATGGGCTCAGTGTTATAAAGTGGTGAGTGAGCTGACATTGCAGTTGGCGGAATGGATGGCTTGCGGCTTGGATTCGGCTGGCAGAATTAAAATGTTACAGAGATCATTCGCCTTGGCCATTTGCATATATAGGGCCCAGGTATAAATCTGAGATTTGAACCTTGTCATCAGATGCTATTCTTCTTCTTCTCTGGAAGTATGTTCTATAAACAGACTGATTCTGCTGACAGCTTCAACCCATCCCCATGAAGTGTTGCCCTGTATCGGCAGATACATCATTCAAATTAAATTAGTCACATGCGCTGAATACAACAGGGGTAGACCCTTATAGTGAAATGCTTACTTACGAGCCCCTAACCAACAATGCAGTTTAAAATAAAAAATATGGATAAGAAATAAAAGTAACAAGTAGTTAAAGAGCAGCAGTAAAATAACAATAGCGAGACCTATATACAGGGGGTACCGCTACAGAGTCAATGTGCGGAGGCACCGGTTAGTTGAGGTAATATGTACATGTTGGTAGAGTTATTAAAGTGATAGATGATAACAGAGTAGCAGCGGTGTAAAAGGGGGGCAATGCAAATAGTCTGGGTAGCCATTTGATTAGGTGTTCAGGAGTCTTATGGCTTGGGGGTAGAAGCTGTTTAGAAGCCTCTAGGACCTAGACTTGGCACTCCGGTACCGCTTGCCGTGCGGTAGCAGAGAGAACAGTCTATGACTAGAGTGGCTGGAGTCTTTGACAATTTTTAGGGCCTTCCTCTGACGCAGCCTGGTATAGAGGTCCCAGGTTGCAGGAAGCTTCGCCCCAGTGATGTACTGGGCCGTACGCACTACCCTCTGTGGTGACTTGCGGTCGGAGGCTGAGCAGTTGCCATACCAGGCAGTGATGCAACCAGTCAGGATGCTCTCAATGGTGCAGCTGTAGAACCTTTTGAGGATCTGAGGACCCATGCCAAATCTTTTCAGTCTCCCGAGGGGGTATAGGTTTTGTCGTGCCCTCTTCATGACTCTCTTGGTGTGTTTGGACCATGATAGTTTGTTGGTGATGTGGACACCAAGGAACTTGACGCTCTCAACCTGCTCCACTACATCCTCGTCGACGAGAACGGGAGCGTGCTCGATCCTCTTTTTCCTGTAGTTATTGCCTGGCCATGTGCCTTCATGCCCAATTTGAAAATAAAACAATCTGAAATACTTATGGAAACATTTTCTTATATTCGAAGAAGGCAATGTGATGCCGAAAACCCAATAAATGACTGGGAGCTTGTGTATAGAGTGACTCTTATTTCTATAGCCTACAGTGTACTCGTCGTTAGTCAGCACCTCTACTATCTGTTTTTGGGTGTACGCCAGCTCATGCCTTTCACTTGACATTTCTAATGTGAAACAATATGCATGTTTCATGTCATACAATGTGTTATGGAGGCCTGCTGTATTGTCATTGTGCTGGATAGAACGTTTCCAAGGTCTTTTCACTCCTCTCCATCCAAGCATGGTCGGCAGCACTTTACTCATCCAACGTCTCAATATGGTGAGGGATTGTTTTTTTTAACAACAGGAACATGAACATCTGTGGTGAGGTTAGCAGCATTACATGCTATAAGACCGGTCTGGAGCACATGGCCGGGCAGTAAGGAGATGCTGGGCTGTGTGGAGGGATAGTATGTCAGATAAACCCCCTTCAGTCAACCCAGGATAAGGTCTTTCTGCCAAGAAAAGACAATGTCATGTCAATGGTATTTGGACATGATGCCATTTAACAAAATTCCCAAACACATGTCATGTTGTTTTCATAAGCCCAGTATCTACATGGCTCTCGTTTCAAATCCAGTGCATTAATAAAAACGTCTAGACATCTATGACTTGTCTGGTGGATGTAGCGCTCATCCCATTGGAGTGACTGGCCGGTTGTGGTCAGGGGAACTTCCCGATGACAGGATTTGTTTCCTGCAATTCCGCCTTGCTAGGATCATTTGTGAATAGTTTTCAATGTGTTTCGTTTCACAGGAGATATGAGGTTAATCTCTTAAATTGAATTAGTAATCCTTTCGATTACACTTTAACAGGAAAAACAAACGTCTGCTAATGCTATGATTTGTTTTCTGAGTAGAAGAGGCTTCCATTCGTTATATGGTTTGAATAGGCCTAAATGAGGAGAGTTTAACTTGGTCAGGGAATTGAGGCTCTAGGATCTCTACATAGGCACACTATTGGTCTTGTACTCTTGGCTAGTTCCTGTTCAATGTTGTCAGAGGGGTTCGTGAGCACCCAGCATGCCTTCTGTTTGGTCTGCCCTTGGGAATTGTGTGTCGCTCTCGCTCTCGGAATGCTCTCGCTCTCGGAATGCTCTCGCTCTCGGAATGCTCTCGCTCTCGGAATGCTCTCGCTCTCGGAATGCTCTCGGAATGCTCTCGCTCTCGGAATGCTCTCGCTCTCGGAATGCTCTCGGAATGCTCTCGCTCTCGGAATGCTCTCGGAATGCTCTCGCTCTCGGAATGCTCTCGCTCTCGGAATGCTCTCGCTGTCGGAATGCTCTCGCTGTCGGAATGCTCTCGCTGTCGGAATGCTCGCTGTCGGAATGCTCGCTGTCGGAATGCTCGCTCTCGGAATGCTCGCTGTCGGAATGCTCTCGCTCTCGGAATGCTCTCGCTCTCGGAATGCTCTCGCTCTCGGAATGCTCTCGCTCTCGGAATGCTCTCGCTCTCGGAATGCTCTCGCTCTCGGAATGCTCGCTCGCTCTCTCGCTCTCGGAATGCTCGCTCGCTCTCTCGCTCTCGGAATGCTCGCTCGCTCTCTCGCTCTCGGAATGCTCGCTCGCTCTCGGAATGCTCGCTCGCTCTCGGAATGCTCGCTCGCTCTCGGAATGCTCGCTCGCTCTCTCGCTCTTGGAATGCTCGCTCGCTCTCTCGCTCTCGGAATGTTCTCTTGGAATTCTCTCTCTCGGAATTCTCTCTCTCTCTCTCTCGGAATGCTCTCTCTCTCTCTCGGAATGCTCTCTCTCTCTCTCGGAATGCTCTCTCTCTCTCTCTCTCTCTCGGAATGCTCTCTCTCGGAATGCTCTCTCTCGAATGGTGTCTCTCTCGCTCTCTCTCGGAATTCGCTCTCTCTCTCGGAATTCGCTCTCTCTCTCTCTCGGAATGCTCGCTCTCTCTCTCGGAATGCTCGCTCTCTCTCTCGGAATGCTCGCTCTCTCTCTCGGAATGCTCGCTCTCTCTCTCGGAATGCTCGCTCTCTCTCTCGGAATGCTCGCTCTCTCTCTCGGAATGCTCGCTCTCTCTCTCGGAATGCTCGCTCTCTCTCTCGGAATGCTCGCTCTCTCTCTCGGAATGCTCTCTCTCGCGCGCTCTCTCTCTCTCGGAAGTCTCTCTCGGAATGATCTTTCTCGCTCTCTCTCAATTCTCTCTCGGAATGCTCTCTTTTGCTCTCTCAATTCTCTCTCTCGGAATGGTGTCTCTCGGGGAATGGCGTGTGTGTCTCTCTCGGAATGCTCTCTCTCGCTCTCTCTCTCGGAATACTCTCTCTCTCGGAATGCTCTTTCTTTCTCTCTCTCGGAATGCTCTCTCTCTCGCGCTCTCTCTCTCGAAGTCTCTCTCGGAATGCTCTCTTTTGCTCTCTCAATTCTCTCTCTCTCTCGGAATGGTGTCTCTCGGGGAATGGCGTGTGTGTCTCTCGGAATGGTCTCTCTCTCTCGGAATGGTGTCTCTCTCGCTCTCTCTCGGGGAATGGCGTGTGTGTGTCTCTCTGTTGTGTAGCAGGGAAGGTGAAGAGGGAGACATCTTTTAATAGCACATAGATCTAGATGGAACAAAGGTGCTGACTAGAATGTGTTTAGCTTTCTTGTTTTTATCAATTTTCTCCATCCGTGCCTGGAGGATGGCTTTGAAGCTTTACAATCCCCTCGGGCACTCCTCCCCACATCTCATCCTCTGTTAATGTGTTCCCATGATGAGTTATATCCAGCAGTTTATTATGTCTTCTGGCTTATCTTTCTCTTTTCTCCTCGTTTTCCTCTGTCCTCTTTTTCCTCTGTCCTCTCCTCATTTCTCTTACTCACTCATAATGTGAAAACGGGCTCTTTTTTTCCCCATTCACACAATTGCGTAGTCAAAGCGGGTGGACTTAACTTTCTTTACTTTTTACTTTCTCCACTAGTAATATACTAGTGGAGAACAGCGTGCTGCCTGGACCAGTACTGTAATAATACTAGTGGAGAACAGCGTGCTGCCTGGACCAGTACTGTAATAATACTAGTGGAGAACAGCGTGCTGCCTGGACCAGTACTGTAATAATACTAGTGGAGAACAGCGTGCTGCCTGGACCAGTACTGTAATAATACTAGTGGAGAACAGCGTGCTGCCTGGACCAGTACTGTAATAATACTAGTGGAGAACAGCGTGCTGCCTGGACCAGTACTGTAATAATACTAGTGGAGAACAGCGTGCTGCCTGGACCAGTACTGTAATAATACTAGTGGAGAACAGCGTGCTGCCTGGACCAGTACTGTAATAATACTAGTGGAGAACAGCGTGCTGCAGTCTGTCATGCCAAGTTCCTCCCACTCTGTTCAATTTGGGAAAGGGGCTCTGAACTGGAGAAGTACTTTACTGTACCTCCCAACACTGCGTAATGAATTAGGATCCTGTTAGAGGCATACTGCTGCTGCAACTCTCCCAGTCCACTTCTTACCTGCACACGTCTCATCTCTCCTTATATCACGTCGCAGGAATAAGGAGAAACATTTCCTCTCGGCATTTGCTCAAAGTTTGCCCCGTTGATATATTATACAGAAAGCAAACAAGTTCATTTCAATCAGTCTGAAGGAGGACATTTGGCTCGTCTCTCATTTGCTAAAGCCAATTAGTGTCCGTAGAGAATTGGGGCTGCTGTTAAAAGGAATGGTTGGTATTTGATGTATTTCACAAGGCCAGTGTGTGTTACTGTGCTTTTCCCCCTCCACATGAATCAGGCCATGGAGACGACCATCTCCTTATCTTTGCACTGACAGTAACAGCCTTTGATCAGACAATGAGACGCTGATGAGAAATTGCACCCCAGCTTAGATAACGGCAAGATACACAAGCCCTTATGCAACTTTCTGACAAACTAGATGAAGTCCAGAAATCATGATATACAGCATGGAGGTGGCACAAGTATCAATATTGCTTTTAACTTTCCACGAAACGGCAGCTCCCTCCCAAATTCTCTCTAGTCAGTTGTTCATGCTACACCGGTATTGTTTACTCTCTAACTGTATAATGCAAAGTGTTTCCCAGCTTGTTTTTCTGGTTATTTGCATTCAAGTTTATAAAGAATGTTTTTTTTAGTTTTTTTTTTTTTGACGTGTTTTCTCTCAGGGTTGTCTTGGTGTTTTGCCTCTTCTATCACCACTGGAGTTAATTTATATTCTGACGTTTGATCATCGAAAAGGGGAAAAACAGCAAATGTAGCTATTTTCTCACAGATCAGTCAAGAAAGCATGCAAGTAAGAGAGAGAAGAGAAACCCACTGTGGCTTTCAAGTTCAAATCTCTTTGTTTGCTTCAGTTTTTGCTCTCAATGTACTTGCAGAGGAAGTTGCAGAATCCTGTTACTTTATGGGCCTCCAATTTTACAACAGTGGGCTGCACACACCACAGTGGAACACTCGCACACACAAACCTACTCTATAGAGCACATATATTTATCCTCTATTCACGTACTGTTCAGCTTCTAAAAGAAGCATATTGAATTACTACTTTCATTCCTTCACTAGAGAACCCCTGGACAGCAGTAACATTGTCATTATCTAGGTATTGAATTAGCATTCAATAACATTTCCACAAATTTACAAATGAACTTTTGCATTGTCATCTTTACATCCCAATCAGCCAGCCCAAGAAAAACAGTGCCATTGCCCCAGCCCCTTTCCTCTCCTCCCTCAGGCAGAGCTCAATAGATTATCCCTAGTCTGCTGTAGCCTGCCACTTTGAGACAGTGTCACAGAGGAGCTGTCCCATAGAGCAGTGCTGAACCTCTCTCGCCTCCTTAAAGACCACAGTAAACAATGAGACTGTGCATGCAGCACTAATGATAATGGAGCTCCTCCCTCCCTCTCCTCCATTGAATGACTGACCTCCTGCTCATAGTTCCATTTCAGGCACAAGTTGGATGGGGCGGTGTGTGTGTGTGTGTGTGTGTACACACAGAGGTATTTCAACCGGGAGACGAATGAGCCTCTACCGCGGCCACCAGGCTGGCCCGAGGAGAGGAGAGCGAGCCAGGGCACTAATGCACAGCCAGCTTCTCCTTAATTCTAGCCCCTGTAAATGACTCAAGTGCTCCTTTTTTATGTCACATCAAAGCCAGGGAAAGGACCCATGGCTGGTACTATCCAGTGGCCATTTTCTACATTTCGAAGCCCTCCATGTATTCCACCCTGAATGACTTGACAGACATTGAGAGTTTAGCTACAGCACAATCTCTGTTGTCTCGTCCCTGCCAGTGACGCAGCGCTCTGACAGGATGAAAATTGCCCTCTATTTAAAAGCCCCTCATTGTTGGAGCGTCAGCAGAGATGGAAGCATTATTGAATTCTAGCCTGCCTCCTCTTAGACCTCTACCTGTATTTGTTAATAAAAGTTGTGCTTGGCTGTTTTTGGCAAGAAAAAGCACATTCTCATCTCCTAATGCACTGGTAACCTTCTGCCTGCCAATAGGCAGTTACTCTGGCTGGCTTTGAAGTGTACGCTGGGATTTTACTAGGTCAGGTCCCTCTGTCTCCTCTTCTCTGCCATTAATAATGGATTGAACTTCCTGCACACGACTGCATGTAAAAGTAAATTAATTTATTCCCATTTAGCCGGCAGAATAATTACCACAGGCGAGGGTGTCCGTTTTCATTTTTAGATTAGAGGCACACTGATTTTCTGCACTTATTCGAAGAATAAACATCTCTTAACGGTTGTAGCAGACACAATTACTTATTGGATGGGAATTTTGCTTTCAAGCATTTGATACACCAATGAACATTACATACAGAGTTGGAGGATGGAAGATTCCACAGAACGTTACACATATACCCTTTGGTCTTTTGATCAAGTTCAGAAACCACATTTTAAAGTGGACTACCTTCGAGTCAACAGTAGATTAAACATGAATTGTCTTCAACTATTTTGGATACACTGACCTAAAGAACACAAGGACATTGTTGTGATCTACCTTAGGTTGATATCTGGCAATCCAAGCATAGTTGGCAACACATTTTGGCTTAACCTTTGACCTTGACTAGGTTTACTATAATCTGACTTCATCCAATGAATTAGTTTGACCTTACTGCAACTGGTGCCTGTCTGTTATAATGAAATGGAACTAACTGATTCAGTGTGTGAAAGTAATTTACCCATAATTTGTCTCTTTAGATATTCCTGAAGTTTTACTGTGTCCTCAAAATGTGTATGACTGCAGTTCACTGCTACTCTTGAAATGATACTTGCTTTATGTCACATTTGAAATCTTTCCTCTGGTGCCTTTCATCCCGCTCATTTGAAATGCATGTTCAGTAGCCCCCCTTCCCTCTGTTGTATGGTCTGTATCATCTAGACTTCAATTTGACACCCTTGACAATTTTTGTGGTATTAGATGATTAACTATCCCCTCCAAATTGAGTTTATTTCATAACGGAACCTGTGATATGATTCCATATTGGTTGGTTGGAGAGTTGTCTCCATGCCGACTATTTCTCTGTTCTATCCTGTCAGTGACTCACCATGCGTCATTCAAATCACTATGCCTCTATGGCATGCGTTTTGTCCTAGGCACGAGGTGCTATTGAATAAAAGATACCTCTAATGATCAAATGTGTGGTTCACTCTAGCTCAATTGATAGAGCATAGTGCCTACAACGCCAGGATAGTGGGTTCGATTCCCGGGACCACCCATACGTAGAATGCATGCAAGCCTGACTGTGTCACTTTGGATAAAAGCATCTGCTGAATGGCATTTTATTTATTTATTATCAAGCATCTCTTTTAAATAATGTAAATGTACTGTATAGAATCACATGATGAGAATATCCATTTGACAGGAAGCCACTCTACTGGCCTATAGATGCCATTACTGGTATTAATTCCTTTTGAAGATTGAAGAGGGTCATTTGTGTGTCATTGACCTGACCGTGGTCCTCTTCCTGGTTAAACTTCCCCCTCTTTCGTTTGCGCTCTCAGACAGTTAGTCTTTGGATTGTCCTCCCAGCCTATTAGCACCGGGGGCTTAACAGCTCACTGGGGGATTTCTCCACATCTATCTGTCGCTGCTTAGGACCGTTGGAAGATTGTGCTTAAAGCCAGCCATGCAAAGTGTGGATTTTGTGACCAGTAATCCCAGCTCCTCTTGCATTGTGGCAGATGTGATTCGAGGGCCAAAGCCAATACGCCTGGGCCGTGTGACAAACTAGCCATAGGTGTAGTAAATGGAGAATGTATTGTGCCTTTCTGAGCTGTGCTTCTGAATGGTAAGAAGCTGATCTGTTGAACTGGTTCTGTGTCCCATGGATTAGCAAGATATTGTGCTTGCAATTTACTATTCAGCCTGTCCCAAACTGTTTAACTTAAAGGTGTGTGTGTGTGTGTGTACTCAAAGTAAAGCATATGAAGAGATGGCCTATGAATAACTTGGTGTGGTAATGCATGTGTGAGGTAAAGTAGTCCACTAAAGAATAGTCTTATGGTAATGAGTGGTCACGTCTGAGTTTTATCCATCTGACGGTACCGTAAGGACTCCCTGTGGGAAGGGGCTCTTTTAGTGCTAATGAGTTTGGGTCTAGAACCCCAGAGCACAGTTACATCCCAATCCCTTTTTTGTTTTGACTGGATTGTCCAAAGGTCAGACGTCTAGCCCCCCGCCCCGCACAGACACGCTCCAAAGCTGAAAACATTAACATGTGTTATATTGAATTTAGATAAAAGATCCCAGCATTACAGCTGTGAAATTGGCCTCTAGTCTGAACAATGAACTACGTTCAGCTATGACAAAACTGTATTCAGAGTGTAACTAGATGGTGATGGACCCACGACTCCCTACTGGGTTATTTTAATGGAATGTGTCTTCTGGCTTTAACTCTGATTTTAATTATTATATATACTTAAGACATTTAATTAAATCCCACTGGTACTGCTTTTGGCAACATCTAATAAAAGTATATTCATTACACACTAATTTGGATTATGATTGGCGTGACTATGTATGTTTGAATAAAATGCAGATTTTCTCGCACTCTTGATACACCTCAAGGAGTCGGTTCCTCGATGGTGCTTCCGGACAGCCTTAACGTTGTCCTTTATCCCCTGAGTCAGCGCTACAAGGAGTCAGTTCCTCGATGGTGCCTCCGGACAGCCTTAACGTTGTCCTTTATCCCCTGAGTCAGCGCTACAAGGAGTCAGTTCCTCGATGGTGCCTCCGGACAGCCTTAACGTTGTCCTTTATCCCCTGAGTCAGCGCTACAAGGAGTCAGTTCCTCGATGGTGCCTCCGGACAGCCTTAACGTTGTCCTTTATCCTCTGAGTCAGCGCTACAAAGCGTCGTAGCAGTAAATGTGATTTATTGAAAAATAAACCAACAGTTTGGTAAATCAGGTGATTGGTATTATTTTCTTTGACAATGATTGAAATATTACTTCAGTAATTGTTTTCCTTTCATTCACTCCAAGGAAGATATCTGAGAGCAGCCATAAAACAATAGCTCGATTCCCTTGGGATGGATCAAATGTCTGTTTCACTGGCTACCACCCCTTGACAAAAAAAACACACCCTTTTGTATTAGCATAATCAATGGTCCAGGGAGAGAGCGCTGGAGGGAGGGAGAGAGAGAGAGAGAGAGGCCAGAGCCGTCTGTTTGCCTGTGATTCGTTGCCATTCCCCCTAATTGGATCAAGTACGAACTTGCTTAGCTGTGTGCTTTGTGTTCAGACTGGTAGCAGCCTGAGAAGAGTGCGTGGACAATACCTCAGTGGGAGAGCCCTTGTAGAAAGAGAGAGAGGTAAGCGCGAGAGAGCGAGGAGTGGAGAGGAGGAAAAGGGGAGTGTCCTGAATTGTCTCTCCTTCCGCGATGTACGAGCGTGTTTCTCTCTCCACTAATTATCTGTTTGTCCGGCGCTGCTGAGAGGAAGGGCACCTGCTGCTCCCTGATGATTCAGCCCCTCTAGGCTGCTGCTTGAGCAGACAAACAGACCGACCGACAGACAGACGGCATGTCGCTCCTGCCACTGCAGTGCCGGTCTGCTCTGTCCCGTCTGTAGCCGCATCCTGCCAATAGCGTTTACACAGCAGCCGGCTCCACTCTTCATGTCCTCAGGTGAGTGAGCGCACTACTGGTCCTGCCCAGGGAACTGAACCATGCAAGAGAGCTAAGGGAAGAAACCTCTTCTGTCTTCTACTTTTGTTGTAGCTCAGAATTTGATGGTTCTATTTCTGGACTTGTTTTCGTGTGTACATGTTTCCCGTGAGAATGCCGTGAGAGCAAACCTGCGAAGAAAAACTATTTCTCCCCGGTACGGAAGTCTTGTCGGTTTACTTCCCAGACGTTAACAAGGTTACCCCACACTGCCGTGAAAAGCATCCTCCTTCTCCGTCTCCCACCCAACCCCCACCACTGTGATCTGATAATGGACAACACACTTTACCATACCAGCCAGCTGCCGTGCTCTTTGAGTTGAGTACAGGCGTCCAGAGATC
This sequence comes from Brachymystax lenok tsinlingensis, assembly GCA_030435695.1. NCBI lineage: Eukaryota > Metazoa > Chordata > Actinopteri > Salmoniformes > Salmonidae > Brachymystax > Brachymystax lenok. The sequence continues at coordinate 37,484,256 of CM059815.1, forward strand.
CTTCAGTGTGTGAGAGAGCGAGGGAGAGCGAGAAAGAGGGAGCGTGCGAGGGAGGATGACTGAGGGAGTGGAGGCGGTGGACTCCTCCGCCGGGCTGGTCGTCCTTCCCAAATCAGCATCCCCCAACCTCTCCTGCGCCGATCCAGGACGAGCCCCAGAGGAGGCGGAGTCTGCAGCAGGTGGCGAGGGTGGGGAGGAGGGTGCCGATGGAGGACCAGCAAGGCCCCTGGGATTCTTGGGCTTGGCAGGGACCTGCTGTGTGTGCATAGAGATGGAACAGGTGCGTGGTTGCCTGCGCTCAGAGAAGATCTGCATCCTCCCCATCCTGGCCTGCCTGCTCAGTCTGGCCCTCTGCACCGCCGGCCTCAAGTGGGTCTTTGTAGACAAAATCTTTGAGTACGAGCCGCCCACCCACCTGGGCCCAGATCGCAGAGGACAAGACCCCATCTATGCTGACCCCACAAGGGATCTGCCATTGTCATTTCCCCACCCCTCCTCTCCTGTCCCCACGCCGACAACCACCACCACAGGACAGCCTGAGGTCATAGTAGAGGGGAAACCCACCAGAGTGACTCAATACAGCCCTACCTCTGCATTGAGGTACCGCACTGGCCCGCCCACGCAGCCTGGGTCCCCTACCACCCCAAAACCAGTGAGCAAGGGAAAACCAACCGCCTACTCCCAAACTACTGTGGAATCTAATGACATTATTGTCCCGAAGTTCTGTAAGTACGCCACACTTTGTAATTCCTATGTATTTTAGCTTGAGTTGACCGTTTCAGTTGACTCTTGTCTTGAGTAAATACATTACGACTGGTCTGTGTTTTATTGAACTGTGTCACTGACACATGTAAGAGCAGAAGAATTTGACAGTTACATGTCTGAACTTTGGTGTCAGATTTAAGACAAAAACACACAAATATTAACTACAGTAAGCACGTGGCTTTTAATAAGGGAGACTCATAATGTAGTCCGATGGAGCACGTCAGCTGTCAGTGTTGAAATCGAACAGCATATTGAGTACCGGCGGGCAGAAAGGAAATGTCCATGTGAAATAGTCCAATGTATCCTACTGCAATACACAACCCAAAAAGGTCATTACCTCGACATGTTTTTAAAGCATTTAAAACGTGATGCTTTTCCTATTGTGCAACTCTATGCTGAGAATAATAGTGCCTGTTGCTGAGCCCTCTGTCTGAAAGCAAACATGCTGTGAAGTGTAGCGCTAGTAGACGTGACTAAACTTCCGAAGAATTACCAACCTGTGTGTGTGGAAGAAACAGAAACTCTCTTTTAAAACCACCCCAGGCAGTTAGTACTAATAAGAAAACGCATTAGTTGCTACTGCATAAACATGTCCCTTACCATAGCTGTCCCGTACCATAGCTGTCCCGTACCATAGCTGTCGCGTACACCACATCCGATGCAGTAAACCGTCTTGATACATGCTGTTTCTTATTTCCCTAAGCAGCTCACCAAAACAGAATGCATATGTTCTCATCTGCATATTTGAAATTAGCCCATATGGACCAGGAAGTGAGCAGCCAAAGGGCCCCCAATGCTATCCGCATTCCAGTAATTTCCAGAAAATATGAAAAATCAATAGCTGATGATGCACGACTTCCTAAAACTAAATGCTGCGGTGCAGTGGGACTTCCTCCTGCCAGGCCGAAGCTCCATTTCAAGGTCAGAGCCTGCTGGAGACTAATTGATTCCCCTTCTATCTCTGAGCCACAGAGAAAGACAATCCCAGTAATGCTATCTGACTGCTAAACGGCTCTCTACCATGGCTTTGCAAGCCGCCGAGTTATAACTGCTGGAAAGCTGCCAGACTCTACCGGCACTTTTGTCCTCTTGCAGCTTTATTCCCTGTTCCCCATGAGATTTTCAGTGAGGCTGTCCTCATTTCAGTCAGGTTGATGGTATTTATATTTGACCTTTGGTGGTGTGGCTGTGGGTCTGGAGTCTACGGGGTGGTGTGGGTCTGAGTGAGTTGGGGGAGATATTGTGGTTCTTTGTGGCTTCCTACCCTAGATGTGTTTCCCCGTGCAAATTACTCTCCAGAGTAATTCATTCATACTTGACAATTGTTCACTGATGTGCCTTGAGATCTAGAACTAGTGATGGTTACTGTACACAGCTGGCCAAATCCTAACTTGAGAAATATGCACGTAACTCAAACTACGTTTCTTTTTGGAGGGGCGGGGGGTTAAGCCTTGATGACAATATATTGCTCATTGGCATTGTAAATAACAATTTGTTCTTAACTGACTTGCCTAGTTAAATAAAGGTAAAAAATATAAAAAAATTGCTTGTTCCACCACAGCGAAGACACATTTTAGAAATTGAAAGACCAATGTAGCGTGTCTGCTTCGTATGGCCACATGAGTAAAATCAAGGGCTGCTCTGAGGCAAGATGTTCTCCCCTTTTTTAAGCTGCATGATCAATTGTTGGGGCTTTAAATTGGAAATGTGATCGCCTGCTTTGGTAATCTCAGACCTAATCAATACCAAGAAAGCAGGTCTGCTGTCCTACCAGGAAGCATGGGAAAAGTGATAGTGATTCGTCGTTGCCATTGACACATTGAGCAAATTAGAAAACGGGAAGGAAGCTAACGAATATGCGGATGCCATGTCAGTCTGCGTAGAGGTGTATCAAAGTTGTCTGCCAGACATTCCTAAATGACTGCATGTGTGTATGAGACCACCTACAACACACCTGTAATTGTTCTGCAAAACCTTTCACTGAAAAGAAAGTAGCAATGACTCAATGTTTGAAGTACATGGCATGCTCCGCTGGTTGACTATACCTTTAGAATAATACAAGCGGTACATCCTCTTATCTAATGTTCAAATGCGATTTCTTTCCCCATTGGATATTTCCTAATAGCAATCCATTTGGCATTTCGTTTGGGTTTGGGCTGAACTGAAATGTTTGGAACTACTTATTTTGTCTTCATCCCATTGTCACAATTTCCTTGCCAATTTGGTTTAGCCGTATTAAGTTAAAGTAACTTCTTCACTCGAGTTCTGTATACTTTACAGTTATTTCTATTAAATATGACTTTCTCAGCAAAACTCTGCTTTGGAGTGCGTTCACAGAACAGAAGGGTCTCTGCCTCGCTTCGACATAACACCCATACACACCCAGTGGTCTTTCATTTTCCCTATCTTCTCAACACAGTCTCATCAGGAAAAGTGTATTTACAGTAGCACAGCAGAAAATGAATCTCAAGCTAATGAGAGTTATTCCCCCATAGAGGCCAGAACTCAACAAAGGCAGTAGGTATAGGAAGCCATCTTGTTGCGAGACAATACAGACGTTTGCAGTATGCATGTTCTGTTCCCATTTCCACATGAATCATTGTGCTCATAGAGAAGACCTGATATTCCACGATGTCACCCTCCGTGATCAGAATGCTGAGCTTAACAGACTCCTGTAGTGTTCAGTGTTAGATACATACTGTTCTCGATGTATCCCACTGAGATTTAATGTTAATTAGAAACTAGGTGGTTCGAGACCTGGATGCTGATTGGCTGAAAGCCGTGGTATACCATGGGTATTTTTTTTATTTAATCTTTATTTAACTAGGCAAGTCAGTTAAGAACAAATTCTTATTTACAATGACGGCCTAGGAACAGTGGGTTAACTGCCTTGTTCAGGGGCAGAACGACAGATTTTTACCTCGCCTGTCTTGCAACCTACGGTTACTAGTCCAACGCTCTAACCACTAGGCTACCTGCCGCCACAATGACAAAACATTTATTTTTACTGCTCTAATTACGTTGGTAACCAGTTTATAACAGCAATAAGGCACCTCTGGGTTTGTGGTATATTGCCAATATACCACGGCTAAAGGCTGTGTTCAGGCACTTCGCATTGCGTCGTGCGTAAGAACAGCCCCTAGCCATTGTATATTGGCCGTATACCACAAATAGGCATGGTTACATGACATAATATAATTAATGTTAATGACATGACGTGGAAGAACTGGAAGAGGCAGTGTGTAGAGGAAGAAGTGGGTCAAATAAAAAGCAGTTGTATTTCATATGAACACTGAGATGGGATTACTTTCAGAATTCAATGGTACCAGGCTATTAGTTAGTTTCCACTGAGCTAGTTTATAAGTTGCCTTAAACTCAGCTCCATATCAACAAGCTTCATTACTTTATACTGATCTGTTGAATAGCCAAAATTCTGCCTTTTTATATTCTGCTTTGCAAAGTTCAAAGTTACAATTATTTTGACTACATGGAAACTTTAACCTGGGTGGAGTTTTTCTCGATTTCAAACGGAAACAGTATTGGGTGCTGCCCCCATTGATCTTGAGTCTTTGTGTTCTCTACAATGACCTTGAGATATGATATGATGTTTGGATGAAATTGGTAATATTAGTCTTCCCCCAGTGATTTGATCTGACTTTCTCATTGACTTACAATTGGTGGTCAATAGCAAAATAGTATACGTTTAGTACAATGATAAACCAGTGGTACTGTGATGAAGCTACACCTCACAGGACCATCCATCACATCTTTGTTCTCTAGTATTAGAGATTACCAGTGGTACTGGCAGCTTGCAAAAACAACAGTTCCAGATCTACCTCCTACATTTCTCATTTAGCAGACACACTCTTATCCAGAGCAATTGGGGTTAAGCTTCTTGCTCAAGGGCAAATTGACAGATTTCTCACCTAGTCGGCTCGGAGATTCGAACCGGCAACCTTTCAGTTACAGGTTTATTGCCCTTAACCGCTAGGCTACCAGCCACCGTCACACCATTATCATTATATCCCAACATAGCAATTAGTCAGTTGTCAGCTCATACTGAATAAACAGTAATCGGCTTTCATTCTGTTGGCAATCCAGATGTCTCGATCTAAGACATCAATGGGCTCTTCCCACAATTTTAGAATGGAAACATCACAGTTCCTATTGTTTCTCTGACTCGTTATACTGTAATATTCTGGATGAGTGTCCTACTTAAACTTAAATTATAAAGCACTGTGGAGGAGTGGGAAAATGAGACAACTTTACATATTGTATTCATAAAGTTACTGAAAACAGAATAAATAACATCTTATATTTCTGCCGTTTTATCTCTTCTCTGACGTTTTTGATAAATAAAGTTCCATTTGGTCCTATCAATGTTTCCTTCAGCCGGCCCTCTCCACATTGCTCTCCATTGTCTGCTTTACAATGCTCGTTAGGTTGTTCACATGGATGTAATGTCAATGTTTTAGGAAATTAAAGTCCCTCTTTATCAGCTTGGATACTCATCTGCAGACTTATCATCCACAGTTGAGGTACAGTGGGGCGGCAGGTAGCCTAGTGGTTAGAGCGTTGGGCCAGTAACCGAAAGGTTGCTGGATAGAATCCCGAGCTGACAAGGTAAAAATCTGTAATTCTGCCCCTGAACAAGGCATTTTGTCCCCCCGGTAGGCTGTCATTGTAAATAAGAATTTGTTCTTAACTGACTTGCCTAGTTGAATAAAGGATAAATAAATAAAAAATAAACAGTGCATTGTGTATAATTAACATAATTGGAATGATCAACCAAAGGAACGTTTTATAATAATTTTTATAGTTGACCCTGAAACTGACTATCTGCAGGGGTTCTCAAATGACTTGAACTGTAAAGGTGTATACCATATGCCAGAAATATACGATTTATTTATTTATTCTGTTTTCATTAAATTATTAAAATCCAATATGTAAAGTTGTCTCATTTTTCCACTCTTCAGAGCTTTATAATTTAAGTAGGACACTCATCCAGATTATTACACTGGCTCATTTAACGGAAATCCTCTTGCAGTCTATTGGTGGATTTCCACGAGAGCCTCTTCATTTATTCCTCAACAATGGGAGCTGGAGATGTTTGTTAACATGCTAATCAGGTGACTGATTTTAAATGACATGCAAAAGGCTGATATTATTTCCCAGAGGAAGACCACTGGATCTTATGGCATGCAGGGACAAGGTTTGGGTGTAGATCATCTTTTAAAAGATGTTGCAGTGGCTTGACGATAGCTCACCCCCAACCCCCCTCCTCAGGGGCCAGCAGCTCTCCCCCTGGCCTATAAAGGCCTGCTTTGTATGTGTGGTCTTGCAGCAGCCATTCTCACCGCCACCAAGCCCCATCTGCAGACCTAATTAGATGTCATGGCCAGGATGTATATTGTTTTGTGGGATGCCATGGGAATGCATTAGAAAGAGATGCATGTTGCCACTGACACAATCCCTCTGTCCATTTGGCCAGAAGCCCCCATGACATCACAAGCTGAAGGTGTGACATATTCTATGTCTATGTCTTAAGTGTGAATAAATTCTCCTGCCGCTGTGCAGACAGCAGTGTGCTTTCGACCAATGCAAATTGGCATGCTGAGAAAATGCAGTGATTCCTTTGACTATGAGTAAACCAGCAATGTCTTAATCAGTTTGGTTTTATCCATTTAATAGCCATCTCTTTTGTATTTTATTCTTTATTTTATTTGATCTTTTATAAACAATCCAAAACATACACATATGGCCCTCTGTCTTTTTACGAGGGTGTTGAGCATTGTATTTGATGGTCCAGTATACAACCGGGTAGGGAGCATTTGAATGGGGTTAAGGAATTCATTATTATTATGGCGAAAGGCCATCTGAGGCGTCAGCATCTAATTTAATTATGCTAAAATGAAGTGACAGCATCTAATTTAATTATGCTAAAATGAAGTGACAGCTGGGCAGTTTTGCCATCGATGAAGGTACCGCCGCCATTTTCCATTCAAAATGGATGACTGTAATGGCTCTCTCTGTGCGTTCCTTCGTCCCCATTAAGTGACTCCTCAAATACTGAAACAGTCTCTCTTCCAAGTCCTCCTCATTGAAATGCCTCACCTCTCCTGTGTCTGGCCATTTAGGAACCCTCCGGTTTGGATGACGTCGCTGCAAATCAAATAAGCTCCTCACACTTCTGAATTACGGACATTCTACTTCAGAAAAAGTGTAAATTCAGTTTTTGAGGATTTAGAACTTAGAACGTTGGTTCCTTTCGGTGATTTAATACTTAATTGCTGATGAAAGTGCATCCGTTGTGCTGTTTATCAAACAAGGTCCATTACCTAATGATGTGCCATCTGGTTGGCCTCAACGCTGAACCTGAGGTAATACCAGAAATCCCCATCCTCAAGCCTGAGTGCCTTTTTAGCTGACGGATAGAAAAGGCTCTCTGGATGTTGCTCAGAGGTGTTGTGAAAATCTCATGTGGTGTCTACCCTAAATAATTAATACATAGGTCAGCTAGAAGAGGGTTTAAAACCAACTGTCTACATAGAAACCAACTGTGTCTGACAGGAAGAGGTATTGTATTTAGGACAAATCTGTGAAAAGTTCTCACGACTGGATATTTTTAGGTTTCAGCTGTCCTGCAACTGTAAATATTAGATTCTGGGCTTTCCCCCAGGCCTTTCCCCCCTCTGTTCAAGCTAATTAAATGAGAACACATTTCAGGTCCTTAGCCAGACCTTATGATTTATCTCACCTATTTAGCATTACAATGGTAAGACGAGGGCTGACCAATGGTAAGACGAGGGCTGACCAATGGTAAGACGAGGGCTTGGATGGGCATCTAGAGTCAATGGTCTTCAAATGTACTCAATAACATAACTTCTGAAGGACTTCTGATTGTCACCAAATCCTTGACCATAAGAAATAGGATCTATCAGCTACTGTGATATGTCAGCAAAAAGACCATGGAAAACCTCCATCACTGTACCTTTGTCATAAACTTGGTTTCAGGCTGTAGTACTTGTATTTCCACCTTCAGTGTTGCCACTAAGAGACAAATGGCTCAGGTGTGGAATGCAACCGTAAGCAATCTAGTTTGGATCCCTCCCCGTGCCAGACTGTCCTCTGGGATCTGACCGTAGTGGCTCCACTGGGTGTGGCCCTGTCACTAAGACCGATGGCCACACGTTGTTTAGCCCAGTTTCATTCTCAAGACATTTTGTCGTTTTGGACTCTGGCCAACAGCCCAATGTATCATGTCAGTTTCATTATTGCTTCTTATGCCAAAGTGAACATGTCCTTTCCCACCATAGTCTCCTTGCACATCCCCGTACATTGATACGGTTTTCACATGACTGCAGTGCTGTTACTCCACACACTACTGAAGTGTTTTGGTCATAAAACGCCCAGCTAACGATTTAGACTATGGTACAGTAGCAATGTGTCTCACTGGGGGCCTGGATGAAATGCACTCTGACAAAAAGATGCCAAAATATCGACGAGTTTGCATCCGTTGCAGCGCCACCATAAAAAATAAGACATTAAAATGCCAATAAATACCATGAGTAACATTATCGGTGATTATAGTGAGACGGTAAAACCACTAGGTTAGTTTATTACGGAGCTAAGCTCCATCAGTCTCTCTCTCTCATCTATACCCTTGTCAGAGAAGCTGAGTGGATAATTCACTCAGTATGTTTGTCTGAAAGACTCACACACACCGATTCAAGGCATAAAATGGATACTATCATTAGCTATGCTTGGCGGAACCTGTCGAGACGACGTGATGTTACAATGCTGTATTCTGACAGGCCTTTCTCTGTAATAGCCCCCTGCTCACCGTAACGGTTGGCGTGTCCTTATTTGTGGGGGCAGGATAGCTGTGCAGACAGAGGACAAACTGTCCAAGGTTACTACTGTGTCATGTGTGATCCCTAGTCTTCCCACTTCTACTGTGCTCTGTTGGGCCCCTTCCCACCTTGTTGATGAGCTTTGCGCTAATTCCCCATACGAGTCGCCTCAGTACCCACAACACCTGTGGAGAAGACACGGATATTAAAAGTCTCTCCGGTGCCATTGTTGACCGTCTGAAGACTCCTCTGGAGCACGGGCTCGTTATTTTCTTTAATTTACAGTCGTGCATTTTCTTTTAATCTGTTAACTCTGTAACCTTCTTATTTTGAAGTGTGGATTCAGTATATAGCACATTAATGAGTCAGTTGCCTGAGAACACAAAAATGCCTCAAGTAAATCCATCCTTGAAGACACGATGTGGTGTACAGACTGGGGTTTTAAGCATCAAATGAAGTGTCACTCAGTTGAATGATGCAGGCATACTCGTATAATGCAAGCCGGACTCGTATAATTTCATGCCAATTACTTTTCTCATAATTTCTGCCTGACAAATCTGATTTGCTTCCATGTTTAATCAGTTTCTGTCAATTAATGTGAATAAAGTGAAGACTATGGATTCTATGTTTAGAGACGGATGAGAGCGAGTCACATCTTTTAATTTTGATTCATTGCATTGTTGGATGCAGACATGATGCACACGCAATCTATTATTAGGCTAATAAATAAACATGCTCTTCCTTCCCGTTTGGCGACACTGATTCAAGAGGGCTAGACCGGGGTGCTAATGGAAAATAGATTCTCTAAAACATTAGGAACACCTTCCTATTATTGAGTTGCACCCCCCTCTTTTGCCCCTCGGAACAGCCTCAGTTCGTTGGGCCATGGACTCTGCAAAGTGTCGACAGCGTTCCACAGGGATGCTGGCCCATGTTGACTCCATTGCTTCCCACAGTTGTCAAGTTGGTGGACCATTGTTGATAAACACGGGAAACTGTTGAGCGTTTTAAAAATCCTGCAGCGTTGTAGTTCTTTAAACAACCCGGTGAGCCTGGTGCCTACTACCATACCCCGTTCAAAGGCACTTAAATCTCCCCCCAACAGTATTAAAAATCATACACAACCTCGCTTGGGCGATATACCGTATGGTGAGGTTGTACAATAGGCTTGACGTCAGTCGATGAAAAACCTTTTCATGCGTCATGGACAAAGGCGGTGTCTGTAAAGCTTGATGAGTTTTTGATGAATGATGCCTTGTTTTAAACCTTGGTATGTTTCAAACCTTTGTAGTTATATATGCCGCCACAGTGATCTTCTACAGAATCTCCTGGAGGTTAAAGTACTTCAGAATTTACATTTGACCATCAGGGATTACACTCTCTTCTCTTTGTTGTCCTTCCTGAAACGTGACCGCCGTGAAGCTTTGACCATGCCTACCGTGGTTCACGGTAGGAAAGAAATGACCTCTCTCACATGTCAGTTGCGAAACTGTCCCACTGAAACACTCTCATGTGTGGTAGATATGTGGAGTTGGGCTAAATGGTTGCATAGCCCTGGTGTGGTAAAGATAACGGTCACTCAGGTTTGTCTGGCATGAAGCTCCATCTGATGTTGAGCCACAATTAGCGGCTTGGCATTAGCATTTGTCCATGGTCACGGGTCCCTTTTATTGCCTTTCTCTGGCTGTCCACAGTAGCCCATTGACATGACATTAGACTCAGCCACACAGCTATGAACACCTCCTGGCTTGGCGTTCTTGTGGGGTTGACACAGAACATGGGCAGCACAATTATTTGTGCGTCCCTAGTCATTTCTTACATTACGTGTGTTTATACATCAAAGCGGGAGAGGCCATTTTGTGCATTTATGCTGCAATTGCATGCCCTTAAAATGGTAATCGTGTTATTTTTGGTACACTGCCTAATGTAAAGGATAATGTGTACTTAGAAACTGAGGCAATCTGAATTCTCCAAGGCCTGTATGTTATTATTCTACATTATTCCCCTCTCCTCTCCCCTGTAACTATTCCCCAGGTCGTTGCTGTAAATGACAATGTGTTCTCAGTCAACTTACCTGATAAAATAGAGTTAAATAAAAAAACAACCATAAGGAGTTAAGGGCACTTGTTGATATAAGCACTCCATCACCCATAGTGGACTTCACAATTTTTTTTCAATAAATTAGTAAGGTTCTGTTTGAACGTTTTATCCATTATGCTTCATTCTGTTGCTGTTATGAATGTGCAAGGAAGATGTACAAAGCCGACAAGAGTAACCGTTGACTTGACTACAAGAAATTAAAGTACGGATATGGCTTTGAACATTTCAAGGAGAATTAAGATGAATGTTTCTCTTCAGTTTTGTGATGAGAAGGAAGATGTACCCTCACGTCTTAGGGTTTTAGATATTAAAGCTATACTATTTAACTTTCTGGGCAACCCGACCAAAATTCGCATAGAAATGTGTGGTGAGATGGCAAAGAGTGATGGGGTTGGTTCCCATATCCACAACGTGTTCTCCAAATGTTCTTAACATTTTTGGTGATGGGCATGTTAATGCAAGTTTTAGAGTGGGAGAGGCTGACATCATCATCATGCAACAATGGTGGAACTGGACAACCTCTCTAGCCCATGCATGATTCACGGTGATGCAGTCAAACAGTCCCACATCAAACCCAAGATCAAGGTTAGCATGTCCTTTGAACCCAGGATGTTAGTTTCGGTCTAACTGAATCCTAATTTTCTGCCTACAAGCAGAGATTACAACACTGTGTATATATACATAATATGAGAGAGATTACAACACTGTGTGTGTATATATACATAATATGAGAGAGATTACAACACTGTGTGTGTATATATACATAATATGAGAGAGATTACAACACTGTGTGTGTATATATACATAATATGAGAGAGATTACAACACTGTGTGTGTATATTTACATAATATGAGAGAGATTACAACACTGTGTATATATACATAATATGAGAGAGATTACAACACTGTGTATATATACATAATATGACATTTGAAATGTCTTAATTCTTTTGGAACCTTTGTATGTGTAATATTTACGTGTTTTATTGTTTATCTATTTCACTTGCTTTGGCAATGTAAACATATGTTTCCCATGTCAATAAAGCCCTTAAATTGAATTGACATGAAGGATGTAAGTGGCCAGACATATTTTAAGATTTCCCTTCAGCCTTGAGACAAGTTTGCTCAATGACAATATGGATTAGCATTTAAAGACCATTAAAGATCTTCCGTGAATGGGCAGTTTTTACTTTGGAGCCAGGGTTAATTAATTACTACTACAAAGTTGGCCACTTAATCATTGACAGGAATATTTTAAGGCAAATCAATACCCTTGCAATACTTTCCCTCTTGGCTCAGCTACTGTAGTCCCTAATTATCATACAAGTATCTTCAAAGTGTCTCTCCCTCTCTCAGGGCTTTGGAATTGACCAAATGCATCGTTTTACAAAGGGCATAGTCATGGGGGGATTTAAGGATACACGGTAGAGCAAAGCTATCCACTTAATCTTTGACAGTTTCAGGTTCGGTCACTCCCATCTACGATTGAACAATTCTGGAAATTTTCCCAGTTGGATGATGCCCTTCCTGCTAATTCCTTAATTATTCTGTCAATCGTCACCGGGATTTCTGAAAAACCTGAAATCTAGTTGTAAAATTGAGATTTTAAGTTATGTCAATTGTCATCCTTCACAGCCTTTCTTCCATTTCTATTCGTTGCTGAGTCTAGACTATACAGTGCATACAAACCCCCAAGCTGACTAACCATCAAACTGCTCCTCTTCCCAATGCCTTCCTCTGGGCTCGTCCCCAGCTGACTCTGTAGACTCCCGTTGGTTTTTCAGAGCTGTCCTTTTGTTCAAATCTGTCAAGTCAGGGAGGCCTCAGTATGTCTAAACAGGAAGCAGTGCTGCTGGAGGCCCCGGGGCCAGAATAAAGAGAGCAATCAGGTTGGCCGGTCTCCCTAATGACTCAACAGCTTGCCGGGAGAAGAGCAGCCCTGGAGGCCTCCACACACTGGCTGGGAGGACTGCTGCGCTGTTGCCAAGGCATCCATCCGCAGCACATGCAGGGTTCATAGACCTGAGATGAGGCTGTTGTCAGAGAAGCTAGAGCATTGACAAAAATGGGACTCTGTGGAAAGTCTGTTGCATTCCAAGTGATGTCTATGGAGTGGCTGTCGGTGTTCGTTCTCATCAGAACATACATTCGTAGTTGCCTGTACAAAGTCTCTCAGGTGTGGGAGAACACAAACCAAATTCCTTGTCAACAGCTGTGATATATGATGAGGCTTCTCATCTTTTTACACAAAACCCTGACCGGAAATAAACAGAAAACTGCATGAGAGTAATTAGCCGATCAGATGACACTGATGAATAAAACAGATGATAGGACTGCTAACCTATAGCCAGGAGTAGCCCCAAGCACTGTGAACCTAATAGCCAGGAGTAGCCTCACACACACACACAAACAGGACGTGGTCTGAGACAATGGGCTTCCTCTCTACTCCCTAACAGAGCAGATAAGCAGGTCATTTGGTGCTCAGATACCCAAGGGATGTGGGTTGTGCATAGGATACTCTATCTACAAGCATGTCACAAGTTTTCTGTATGTTGTAGCTCGTGACGTATGGTTGGCTCGAGATGAAATGGTTATACCATAATACTCTCCTTGAGCCTGCTAATTTCACTTTAAGGAGCCATTTTTAAATCTATAGGTAACATGGTGTTTGTTTCTAGAATGTTTAGTTGGACATTACCAAGGATTATGATGAATATTCATCACTTACACAATGTACATGTACTATATATGCTTATTGTTATGTCTTCACATGCACTTGTGTAATGAATTATACCTGCCACTAAAGGACGGCATGTAGCCTTGAGGTTTGAGCGTTGGTCCAGTAATGAAAAGGTCAGTGGTTTGAATCGCGGAGCTGACAAGGTGAAGAATCTGTTGGTGGGGATATGCAAAAAAGCTCATTTAAATTAGACTTGTACAAGTGTGTAACAGGACAAATACTGTATAAGCTAAACAGACATTGGGGGGTCCGTAGCAGTCTGTCAACAGCCATTGAAATGGCTATCCAATCCCTTTTCCTTTCACCATCATTAGTTATTGTGAGAAATTGAAAGAATGGGTGTAAATTAACCCAGAAACAGTATTTTTAGCTTAATCAGAATCCTGCCTCTGGGTGTGTTTTTTTCTGACTGGAATTTAAAGTGACTGCGATTTACAGCTACAGGCTGCATTAACAATGCAAGCCAGCCCAGCGTTTTAAACTCGACGCTTAGAAGCAATTTATTGAACTGGAAGATATTCGCCTCAAGGCTCCATCTCTGACAGGAAGCATTTCCTTATAAGGATGTGAATCTACCCCCTCCAATTTTATATGCCATTTAGGACATTATTTTATCTGAAGGCACAGTAGGGAGTGCATACATTTTTGTATGGGTGGCCCCAGCAGGAACCAAACCTGCGATCCTGCCATTTTGAAAGTGCCATGCTCTACCAGTTGAACCACATAGGACCACATCACCATATCGGTCCCGGTGATGTTTAATTTGTTATAGTGCCATCCGTCATCGTTGTGTAGTCCCACGCCAGCCAACGGCAGTTTCCCTCCCCTGTAGACATTGGCCACACACACACACACACACACACACAGCTAGCCTGCTGGTCATCCGTCCCCACCAGATGCACACACTGCCGAACACACACAGGGGACTGGCCCATCAGGGGAGAGGAGAGGGTGGCCTTGCTGCACAAACAGTGACAGGGTTGTGTGTGTGTTCCCTCCCAAAGCATTCCCTTAAAACAAACCCTAATGGATCAGTGATGATTACCACGCCAACGTTGTCGTAAGCGCTGACGAGTCAGGCCGTGTCTTTCCAGATGATTATTATTATTTTTGTATTTTTTTTGACCGGACACTCAACAAAGCGCTGTGAAAACATCGCAGGCGGTGTCTCATTAAAAGTTTGATGCCGTAGCTCTGTCCGTTCCATAATGGCCAGTCACACTGTGTTATGTGTCACGTTTTATTAACTGCGTCCCAAATTGCTCCCTATTCCCTATACAGAGCCCTGGTCAAAAGTATTGAACTATGTAGGGAATAGTGTGCCTTTTGGGACGCAGCCTTTGTCAGCACCCCTTACTTTGCTTGATTAATGATCCCAGTCGTTAGCCAAAAGCTGCTGGAAACCCTCTGCTCACCATTTTGGAGGGAGTCTGGCACTATGTTTTAATAAATCTGTCCTAAAATTTGCAGAGAAGATATGGCTCATTCATTCAGGTCATTAAGAGTCTTGATAATCCAACATTTATTTTTATAAGAAATAGCAGCATAGATATAAGTTGACGGTAATGGGGGTGGTTGTTGTATTAAATAGCAGCATGGATATCAGTTGACGGTAATGGGGGTGGTTGTTGTATTAAATAGCAGCATGGATATCAGTTGACGGTAATGGGGGTGGTTGTTGTATTAAATAGCAGCATAGATATCAGTTGACGGTAACGGGGGTGGTTGTTGTATTAAATAGCAGCATAGATATCAGTTGATGGTAATGGGAGTGGTTGTTGTATTAAATAGCAGCATAGATATCAGTTGATGGTAATGGGGGTGGTTGTTGTATTAAATAGCAGCATAGATATCAGTTGATGGTAATGGGGTGGTTGTTGTATTAAATAGCAGCATAGATATCAGTTGATGGTAATGGGGGTGGTTGTTGTATTAAATAGCAGCATAGATATCAGTTGATGGTAATGGGGGTGGTTGTTGTATTAAATAGCAGCATAGATATCAGTTGATGGTAATGGGGGTGGTTGTTGTATTAAATAGCAGCATAGATATCAGTTGATGGTAATGGGGTGGTTGTTGTATTAAATAGCAGCATAGATATCAGTTGATGGTAATGGCGGTGGTTGTTCTATTAAATAGCAGCATAGATATCAGTTGACGGTAATGGGGGTGGTTGTTGTATTAAATAGCAGCATAGATATCAGTTGATGGTAATGGGAGTGGTTGTTGTATTAAATAGCAGCATAGATATCAGTTGATGGTAATGGGGGTGGTTGTTGTATTAAATAGCAGCATAGATATCAGTTGATGGTAATGGGGGTGGTTGTTGTATTAAATAGCAGCATAGATATCAGTTGATGGTAATGGGGTGGTTGTTGTATTAAATAGCAGCATCGATATCAGTTGATGGTAATGGGGGTGGTTGTTGTATTAAATAGCAGCATAGATATCAGTTGATGGTAATGGGGTGGTTGTTGTATTAAATAGCAGCATCGATATCAGTTGATGGTAATGGGGGTGGTTGTTGTATTAAATAGCAGCATAGATATCAGTTGACGGTAATGGGGGTTGTTGTAATAAATAGCAGCATAGATATCAGTTGACGGAAATAATTTTGTAGCCATACTCGGGGCAGACATGATCGATCTATGCAAAAGGAAGCATCCTTGACAGCAGAAACATTTATAGAATATTGATTTCAACCAATTTAGTAATGCCGTTAATGTGGAAACAAGATTGTTGCTTTAACATTTTGCTCTTTCACCCTTCTAGCTGAAAAATACATTTTTTGAAAATCAATTTCCATGAGAGAATAAGCTATTTTTATAAAGTATTGGTCTTAACGGTTGTAAGGTTTCTTAAAGGCCCAGTGCAATCAAAAACATGATTCCCTGTGTTTTAAATCTATTTCCAAACAGGTTGTGAAAATGATGATAATGCATTTTAATGTAAGAGCTGTTTGAGAAGACCACCTGAAATCTATGCCTGTTTTGGTCTTCATGGTGACATCACCAGGAGGTAAATGAGTTAATAGATCAATAGGAAAGAGTTCCAAACCTCTCTGCCAATAACAGCTCGTTGCCAGTTTCGCCTTCCCCTCTCAGACCACTCCCAGACTGTCCAAGCTAAATTCTTCCTTGAGAAATTGCTCATTACTAAGAAGCTATTTAAAAAAAACAAAAAACAACTTGACCATTTTAATTGAAAACCTTTTTTTTTTTATGTCTAAAACCCAGCCTTGATTTCAACTATATACTATATGTTCCTGCATCATCTATTTCCAGTTGTACTCTGCTCTGTACTTCTATTTACTTAACACTAGAGCTGGGACGATCAACCCCAAATTATTGACACCGACCACTTATCGTGTACATTTGCAGATATTGTTCACTACAATAAATAGCCTTTAGTAGAGTTATGTGACGTTTGAAAGTAAGTAAGTTAGCTAATATGGGTGATTTTTGTTAATGGGACAATTCGGTATCTACAAACATCAAACCAGTAGTAGTTTTAAAGGTAATATAAAAAAGAACTGTGGTGCACATTAATGTTGTAAACTTAAATTGACTAAATTATCACGATATCGGGATATGGATTTTTGTCCATATTTCCCAGCTCTCTTGTCAAACTATGATCAATGAGGCTGTTGGGATGCTCTCATCAACGTGACAAAACAGCCAACACGATTAATCTTAATTTTGGGCCCAGTTTGTGTAAAATTATGATCTGTTACATACTGTATGTTACAGCTTATTTTAAGTGTTGCGTAATGTTATAGCTCATGTTCAGTGTTTTCCAATGACCAGAGATCACGTCTTACATACTGTGCTGTCACAGTGTAGTAGGCAAGAGTAGTGTTGCGTTATGTTCTCTGCACGTGTCTGAGGTGACCGAGTTCTAACCTCTGGTGTCGTCCCTGAGGTGATGAGTCGTGATGAGACAGAGGTCCACTGGCGCAATGCATTATGGTCTGTCCTTGATCACGCTTAGGGAAAACTGCCCTCTCAGACAACGTCCGCCGCAGTGGACTGCTTGATCGGCAAAAATCTACCACCAGCCTGCCGTTGGCTCTACGCCATTATGACTCTCTGCTTCCCGGTTTTGGGTTTCTTATTCACCAGAAGGAAAAAAAATGAAATGGAACTGAATCGATCTCCTCCACTGCTTCCATCAGACACGATGGGGAAAACATGCAGCTTCAGCTCTCCAGCATTGTAACTAAAAACTCCTTGTTAAAAATAGCTTCTACCGCCCTCTTTTCTCATTAAGCCTCTGCTGCAATATGAACAATATTTCATACCCTATTTCTCTCTGTTTTGACACTGGATTAAGAATAAGCCTTTGCAAGAAAGGAGTGTGGTTACTGGTGACTGATTTGTACTGAATATTTACCGTTGCTGGTTCTAATGTATTCAATATGTTCTGATACATTTTAGATAACAATGCAGACTTTTTTTCTGATTAAATCACTGGCAGTAATTGGGTTTTGTATCGATAGCCGGGTGACATTTTTAAAGGTCCCAAATAAAAGCTGAAAAGGTCAGTAATGGGAATCAGATTTTTTCCCTTTCTGACTGGGAAATGACTCATATCTAACTGAGGAATCTTAGGTAGGCCAAGTTGCCTGTCTTGTAGTTGCAGTGCTGAAAATGTTTCAAACCTTCAAATATAAACTGCCCTACAGTTTGAACCCTGAAAGTTGGTGGATTTAAAAAAAAGTGAACGTTTTCTGGGTGTCATATTGTTGGAATGGTTGGCATTAATGAAGGGTAATAAGGCGAATTGTATCAACATTTATGCCCTTGTCATTGTTTTAGTAGACTTGCGTACTTGATTTGTTAAGTGTGTCCTATTTTGTATTATTTGTCTTATTTCATCCCTGATGTAACTGCACCATCTCTGTGTCCGGAGATGTCATTATATTAGCTACAGTCTATCTGTATGCAGAGGGGGGAGCATTCATTCCTTTCTTTTACAATGAACAGGAGGTTTCAGCCTTTTGATTGATGTTCTGCTCCTATTGCGGCATGCAGTAGACTTAATGGTGCCATAGCAAGTCATTTGATCTGGGGAAGATAAGCAATATGTTGCTTTGTCAATTATTCAACCAGTGGCAGTTGTTTACTGGGAGACAGCAGCATGGCCCCTAGAGATTTAACTGTAATGTCTCTCGGTACAAGAGGTTACCTGATGGGGTCTGTGACCTATGAAATCATGACGTCATCTCAATCATAATCTACGAGTTAACTCGATTGTCTGTCAGGAAGGAGACACAGGCAACAGCACTACGCCGGAATAGCCAATGGGCCCTAAACGGTTCACATTGGCATCCGGGTCACAATCTGCTAGCCATTGGATGGGGAATGCGTGAGTAAAAAACTCTCCCCGCCCTGATGTCTTCTGAAAAGGAGGAAAATATGTGCAGCAATGCTCACCTCGTCTGGCTGGAATTAACCAGTACGAAAAAGTGGTCGTTAAGCTGACAATTAGTATGTGAAGACACATTCCTTCTGCCCTTGTGGTGCTGGAGAGGCTCTGAGACGGCTGACGAAAGCGAGTGAGGAATGCCTGTTTGTCACAAACACAATCTCGCTCTGGCAGGTGTCTGGATTACGCTTTGCATATTTGTTTCGCGAGAGGCGAGAACTCATTCCACCCCTCAGTCATTGAGCTCTCACATCTTTAAAATGCTTATGGGCTTTAAAGCAGTGCAGCCTGGTGAGGACCGGTAGTGGGGAGAGGCATTAGAGACCTCCAGCAGACAGTGCTTAGAACTCCAACCTATTGATCTACTGGGACAGCACTGGTCAGAGCTGCTCCGATGGGCAGAAGAGAAATGAGTCGCCACATTTCGAGACTTTTCAGAAACATCACAGGTGAGCTCAGGGGCTCGAACTCCAATGCTTGTTTATTGAATACCATTCTGAAATGCTTTTAGAAGTTTTGGAAATTATAGATGAATGTAATTAGGTTTAAAGTAATTAGATAGAAACTAAGTAATGCAATCTTGAGGTAGGCTTTTTCTCTTGATAGCATTTATTCAGAGATGTCTTATTCATGTTTGTGTTAGATCGCTGCTTTTAGTGTCTGCTGTTTTATTGTTGCATTTTTCAACTTTATAGGAAGTTTATGCTAGTGGGTTTTCATGTCTTACATTATTGCTTTGAGACTTGTCTCCAGCTATTGGGCTCAGGAATAGAACATTAATATTTGAGTTGTTGAAATGATCACTGATCACCAAAAGAGGTGTTTTTTTGTTGTGAAGATTTGCGTTCAAATGTATAACTTTGTTATTAAGGTGTATGTGTGCTAGAGCTTTTTGCAGATGTATTCACTGTCAAGGATAGCTGTAGTCAATAAGCACATCCTGTCTGCGTGTGCTTCCAATGTTTGATTTACTATGTCTCTTATTATCTTCCCAGTCATTTTCTATTCTGCTGTAACTAAGGGCACAGGTATAAATCATGGTACATAGTAGCTTTGTGCTAAGAGCTAGTGTTCAGCTGATCTACCACCCAGGGGTCCACTAGGATGCCTAGGTCCATTTCTCTCCCGCTAATCACCCCCTGGTATTTTCCTGCAGCTGTCACCAGCACCACCCCTGCGGTGAAGACCTCCAGCCATGTGACGGCCTGCAGCGACAGCGAGAAGAACTACTGCGTGAACGGAGGGGAGTGCTTCACCCTGGAGGTCACCCCCGGCAGCACCAAGTTCCTCTGCAGGTAGAACATGATGAAACACGATCTCATTCACACCCACACCACACACTGGATACTATGCTGTCTGTGTTTTTGATTTAGTTTTAGCTGATATAATTCCTGATGGCTTATAAGTTTTTCCCTCATATTTAAACAGACTGACTGTGCTTCCTCATAATTCGTCAAACACCACACACTAAATACTATGCTGTCAATTTTTGACTTGATGTTTTGATACAATTCCTGTTTGCTGCTATTTCTTCATATTTAACTGTGCTCCTACATGTTGGATCATTCTAGAAGTTTGACAAGTGCTGACTTCAGAACGCTACTATACTGTTATATGTCAAAAAGTAGTGTACGGTAGAGGCTGTCATAACATTTAATATCATTTTTGAAGTGAGAATGCTGTGTTGTCAAGACCCGTTAATGGCTGATATGATAGACACCAGAGGTTTGGTGCCCTTTAGGCCCCTGCGGCGCCAAGTTTCATTTTAGAGCTCTACCACCAGCTCTGTGGGGAAAACGGAGCCTGGCAACATCAAACACTGCCTCGTCTTCTTCGGGAAATCGGAGGAAAGTTGCCAAGTCTTTTTTACAGTAAAGCCCAGGTGTCGGCTGAATTTTTGGGGAGGTGCTGAGCTTTTAGTGCTTTTTAAGGTTATTTCAGTTAGATTATTTAAAAGATAATCACGGTTTTCGGTTTCAATTTTATTATTTCCACATTAAATGCATTATGAAATAATAACATTAACATTATTTTAGAGCTTCCCTTAGCCATTGCCTGCCTTTTTAACCCGCGGACAGTGGGTTGAAACCATTAATAAGAGCCCCATGATGGTAGTGAATGTCCATTACTGCTAATCACTAATTAACCATTATGTATTCACATTACTTACTTTACTTAAATAAAATATTACTAGGTTTTATTTGATGACTTTATTATTTTTAATTCCTTAAAGTCATAATGTCATCTCTGCTCAGGCAGTAGCAGCCAGCCAGCAAGCCAGACAACCATCTAGCGTTCTCTGTGCTCCCCATTGAAGTCATCCTATTTAGCTAGGCTAGTAGGAGCTAGCTGGCTGATGGAAAAAAAAAAAAAAATCTATATATCATAATTTTACTAGTTCTTCAAAGTAGATAAGATACTTTCAAGACTGCTTATTACCAACTACTACAACTATCAATCGTGTAGTTACCTCACCAACTGTATCTATCCCTCTCACTATCAATCAGGTAGAGCTACCTCACCAACTGTATCTATCCCTCTCACTATCAATCAGGTAGAGCTACCTCACCAACTGTATCTATCCCTCTCACTATCAATCAGGTAGAGCTACCTCACCAACTGTATCTATCCCTCTCACTATCAATCAGGTAGAGCTACCTCACCAACTGTATCTATCCCTCTCACTATCAATCAGGTAGAGCTACCTCACCAACTGTATCTATCCCTCTCACTATCAATCAGGTAGAGCTACCTCACCAACTGTATCTATCCCTCTCACTATCAATCAGGTAGAGCTACCTCACCAACTGTATCTATCCCTCTGGTCGTTGTTGCCGTTTCCTTTCTCATGCAGTCTTCTACAGTATGGTCTGTGTGTATATGCGCCTCTGTCCGTGGGTGGAAAGAACAGTTGGAATGGAATATGGTCATTATATTTAATTACCAAGTTTCTGCGCTAACCCGGAAGCCAGCCTCACCAATGTGTCGGAGGAAACACCGTCCAGCTGGCGACCGAAGTCAGATTTCAGGCGCCCGGCCCGCCACAAGTAGTCACTATGGGACAAGGAAATCCCGGCCGGCCAAACCCTCCATTAACACTGACGACGCTGGTCCAATTTGCGCCACCTCATGGGTCTCCCGGTCACGGCCGGCTGTGACAGAGCCTGGGATCAAACCAGGGTGTGTAGTGACGCTTCAAGTACAAGCTTTGGGCCTTAATTTCTCTCGTGAATGATTTGATTTCTCAGTAGACAAACGGCGAATTGAGTTCCCCAAAATAAAGGACAAAATGGAATTCTACTAATTAAACAGACGCCGGTCAAATCGGAATTTGAAAAAATATATTTTTTATTTTTGTTTGGTTAATCGCTCAGCACTTGTTTTGGGGTCAATCATTAAACAAAGACCTGAGCAGAGATTAACAGAGTGTACTGAAGGCCTCTGCTCATTGATGGAGCTTTTTGGGCGGCTATAGGGATAGCTGGATGGATGTCATGCTTTGGGGCTTTTTGGGCTGCTATAGGGATAGCTGGATGGATGTCATGCTTTGGGGCTTTTTGGGCGGCTATAGGGATAGCTGGATGGATGTCATGCTTTGGGGCTTTTTGGGCGGCTATAGAGAGCTGGATGGATGTCATGCTTTGGGGCTTTTTGGGCGGCTATAGAGAGAGCTGGATGGATGTCATGCTTTGGGGCTTTTTGGGCTGCTGTAGGGATAGCTGGATGGATGTCATGCTTTGGGGCTTTTTGGGCTGCTGTAGGGATAGCTGGATGGATGTCATGCTTTGGGGGCTGCTGTAGGGATAGCTGGATGGATGTCATGCTTTGGGGCTTTTTGGGCTGCTGTAGGGATAGCTGGATGGATGTCATGCTTTGGGGCTTTTTGGGCTGCTGTAGGGATAGCTGGATGGATGTCATGCTTTGGGGCTTTTTGGGCTGCTGTAGGGATAGCTGGATGGATGTCATGCTTTGGGGCTTTTGGGCTGCTGTAGGGATAGCTGGATGGATGTCATGCTTTGGGGCTTTCTGGGCTGCTGTAGGGATAGCTGGATGGATGTCATGCTTTGGGGCTTTTTGGGCTGCTGTAGGGATAGCTGAATGGTTGTCATGCTTTGCGTGACGCTAGCTGGGCTGAGCGACAGGGAGAGCTGGGAGAGCAGAACAGGTGGAGGTCCCGGGACTTATCCACAGCCTTCTCTGCATGTCTACATTATTAATGTCGGCTCCTGTCATCGCCCAACCACCACGCTCCAATTCAGAACCCACAAACTATGTTGTATTTATTTATGAGATCTTTCCATCTTCTGCTCCATTTTCTTGTCCTCATTGGAACCAGAGCGCGTAGACCTGGGTCATGTTCATCGGGCATCAAATGGAGCAAAACTGACTGAAACCGTGAGGGACTACAATAAGAGACGTTCATTTCAGTTTTCTGTTGCGAGTTGTTTTTAAATGTTTTCCGTCGAGTGCCTTACTGAACATTACCTGTGCTGACATTGTGCTTCTGTCAGCTTCAACTGTGTCCTAACAGCAGGACATTGATTTATTCTCCAGAATAGCGCTCTTGTTGTTAAGGGTGTATTTCAGCCCTGATCTGAGCGATAGAGCCTACGAGAGACCGAGGCAGCTTTCTCAGTGCTAGAAGACTATCCCCCCTGTGCCTTCAGCCTCAGACTGTCAGTCTGAGAGCTTGGTGGCCTCAACAGAGCACAGCTCAAGGCCCTTGAATCATCCCGAGCAGCATAAACTGGCCTTGTGACATGCACTGTACACACTCGGTATGAGAGGCAACGGCATACATCCGAGAACCACCTCTCTGCAGTCCTGTCCACATTCTCCATCATCGTCATTCATATGAAATCTGAGGTAATAAAAAGTATTATCTGGACAAATTGAACAGGAAGGCATTGAAGTAGTGTAGGCTGCGTCACAGGCTGCACCACAACCCACCCTTATTGGGAGTCCCATAGGGCGCCGCACAATTTGGCCCTGCGCCGTCCGGGTTTGGCCGGGGTAGGCCGTCATTGTAAATGAGAATTTGTTCTTAACTGACTTGCCTAGTTTAAGTAAAGGTTAAATAAATAAAAGTACTGGTAAATAAAAGTACACTGGTCTGATGTCACTTCTAGCAAAGTGGGTGGCCCTGTAACAAACATTGAGGTCCACTCTGCATAATTATCCAGTCACTATGACCATTTTCTATCAACCGCATCTCACAATTAGTATTTTACGTCTTTACATTTGTGGTTAGAACATCCAGTCGTTTTCAAAAGACATGCTGAGATGGTGATGCTGCATAGTGTCTTTCAACTGTGGCCCTACTCATTACGCCTCATGGTTTTATCGCTTCCCTTACAGCAGCAAATGCATGAGGAGGGAAATATTACTGCAGCTCCTCTAAGTGCCTGACACAAGGCTTGACATTGCCAAGGATACACTTTGGCTCTGGGCCATCCAATACATAAGACTCTTACCATCCACTGCCAGATTGAGTTTCCTCTTAAATACTTCAGTGACTAAGCACAAATATGCTTCTGTCTCCAACAGCTTTTGTATCCTTTAAGTAAGCCATGCAGATCGCTGTCACTAGAGGGAGGGGAGAAAAAACCTGTCTGTCTTCCTCCCCATTTCGGACGTTATGGATCCTTAGAAATAACTCTGAGGAAATAACCTGTCTGCCAGGGGTCACCGGGGGAGCCCGATTTCGCTGAAGCCTGAACAGTCGGAGCGGGGATTCTCTAGCAGGCACACAGCGTGGGAGGGTCAGAACGTCATGGAAGCAGCGCTCTACATCCTCATCCGCTCCTCCATTATTTATAGCAAATTATATAGATGTAGCCACTATGAATGTGTCTTTGGTCATGGTCTTTTTTTAAATGCCGTTCAATTCTAATAACGGCCTCATGATGCTGTTGTCATGGGCTGGCCTTGTCAAAATCTCCCTTTAAAATTATTGAACTACACTGAACAAAAATATAAAGGCAACATGCAACAATTTCAATGATTTTACAGAGTTACAGTTCATATAAGCAAATCAGTCAATTGAAATAAATTCATTAGGCCCTAATATATGGATTTCACCTGACTGGGCAGGGGCACAGGCTGGGTGGGCCTGGGAGGACATAGGCCCACCCACCAGCCAATCAGAATGAGTTTTTCCCCACAAAAGGGCTTTATTACAGACAGAAATACTCAGTTTCATCAGCTGTCCAGGTGGCTGCACTCCGACGGTCCCGCAGGTGAAGAAACCGGATGTTGAGCCCCCCCTGGGCTGGCGTGGTTACACGTGGTCTGTGGTTGTGAGGCCGGTTGGACGTACTGCCCAATTCTCTAAAACGACATTTGAGGCAGTTTATGGTAGAGAAAATAATGTTTAATTCTCTGGCAACAGCTCTGGTGGACATTCCTGCAGTCAGCATGCCAATGGCATGCTCTCTCAAAACTGGAGAGATCTGTGGCATTGTGTTGTGTGACAAAACTGCACATTTTTAGAGTGGCCTTTTATTGTGCCCAGCACAAGGTGCACCTGTGTAATGATCATGCAGTTTAATCAGCTTCTTGATATACCACACTTGTCAGGTAGATGGATTATCTTGAGAAATGCTCACCAACGGGGATGTAAACACATTTGTGCACATGTAACAGTATAGCTTCCGTCCCTCTACTCGCCCCTACCTGGGCTCGAACCAGGAACCGTCTGCACACATGGACAACAGACACCCTCGAAGCATCGTGCCACAAAAGCCGCGGCCTTGCAGAGCAAGGGGAACAACTACTTCAAGGTCCCAGAGCGAGTGACGTCACCGATTTGAAACGCTGTTAGCGCGCACCCCGCTAGATAACTAGCTATTTCATACCGGTTACACACACAATTTGAGAGAAATACGCGTTTGTGTGTGTTGGAAGATTTCTGGGATATTTTATTTCAGCTCATGAAACATGGGACCAACACTTTACATGTTACGTTTGTTCAGTGTAGATTTCCACTGGGGAGACTGATTTATCTTGCCCCTCATTCAGGACTCCCATTCAAGTGCCTTTGGGATACATGCCACACTATTCAGAAAACAGTCATTGACCTCTGTTGTGGTTAAACCAGCATACATACCAGCTACAACTCAGTTCCCTTCAATTTCTCATCCCTCTCTCCTCTCTATCCCCCTTTTCTTTCTGTCTTTCTGAGAGAAAGGGCTTGTCCAGCAGCCAGCTGCTGAGACCATGTAAGAGCCGAGGCACAGCTGGACTGGCTTGTTGGAGTGTCTCTCTCTCTCGATCTATCTCTATCTATCTCTCTCTCTATCTCACGCCACAATCTCTTCTTTAGCAGGGCTTTACTCAGCCTCCTGCTCTGTCATCAGTCACCAGATGGCCAGCTGAAAAGTCTCCGGTCAGAATCGACCGGTGTTCGCCCCCAAAACCACACTTTAATGCATGCTTCAGTACACAAACTGAACTTACAAATGAAGAAGTTTAGAAATCGGCCCTTTTTTTTTATTCTAAAAACTCAGCGTTGGACAGGATATTGCAATTTCTTTATTAGCTAAGTCTCTGATTTAGATTGTATTGAAAGGCTTAATTTGTTCATGTGCCGCCACTTGGTAGACTGGTAGACGTTAGATCAGGCCCAGGGTGGTGCCACTTATTGATGCCTCTGTGGTTTACTCTCATTGGTGTCTTTTGTCATCCAACACTACTACTAATCACAAAGGGTACATCTGAAGCACTATAGCTACTGGGTTTTACAACAGATGTACTCTATATTGGGTGGGTGACAGGTAGCCTAGCGGTTAAGAGCATTGGTTCCAATCCCTGAGCTGAATAGGTGAAAAATCTGTCTGTACCCTTGAGCAAAGCACTTAACCCGAATTGTTCCTGTAAGTGGCTCTGGATAAGAGTGTCTGCTAAATGAACAACATTTTAAATGTATAGGCAAAAATAGACAAAATATGAACAGGTAAGTCAATGGAAGTGCTGGATTGGAACTGTTGACATCACCTGGATTCCATGCATTTGTGTTTCCGTGCATTTGTTTTTGCGTGTGTTACATCTGTGTGCTGTGTTGTGCGTCTCACTCCCTCTCTGCCCCCCCAGGTGCTTAACGGGATACACTGGGAATCGATGTCAAGCCACTGTGCCTGTGAGAGTCAGAAACCCAAAACGTATGTGCATTCAAGTGAACCCAGCCACACGTGTCATCTCTGGTGTTTCATCCCTGTTCCAAAGTTCCAATCACTGTCCCTCCAAGAGCCAGACGGCCAATCCATCCGTCCCAATGATTCATTTAGGACAGGTGTGTGTGTGTGGAGTGGAGAGGCCTACAGATTACTAATAGACACACACACACACACACTTTGATCCTGACTCAAATTCTCATCCGCTTCTGTGCTGATTCCTTTCTAAATGGATCGAAAGAGGTTCATAATGGGACAAATATTCGGGCATTGTGTCCACAGCTAATTCTAATTCATTCAATCTCCCCTGGAATCAGAATGCACGAGCTAAACATTTTCTGAAATTCAAGGCCTGTTGAATAAGACAGTGATTGGGACTTTTCTCTCAAGTACGTATGTTTTTCGCAAACATGACTGATGGCGATGTTTGCGAGACATATGGGTCGTCCTGACAACACCAGCGATGCACGTGGGTCTTCCGTAGATCTGGTGTAAACTCATCTTCTCTTCTCTCTTCTGTCTGTCACTCTTTTGTTTCCCTCTCAGGTGTCCAAATGAATTTACTGGTGATCGCTGCCAAAACTACGTAATGGCCAGTTTCTACAGTACGTCTATTTCCTCTTCCTGTCTGTGCTTTTGATTGGAGCATGCTCAATCAGCGCTACTTCCTGTTGCTTTGTTTTCCTCTCAGGTTCTTTAGACAGACTTTTAGGTTTTTGTGTTTTTTATTATGTTGTATGTATCCCATACCTGCATGATAAGAGGTTTTTGCCTTGTTTTGTTGACTTGGATGTCATTTGAAACGGTTTGAAGCGTTCTAGTTAACTGATGTTGTGTTCGTTATGCCACTCAAAATTATAGAAGAAGGAAAGTGAAATTCAAACTGTATATTCAGCTTTCCAAACTGGGACCTTCAAATATGAGGCAAGGGACAGTAGTGTAGTTTGCAATATTAAAAAAGCTCTGTGTTGTTACTCATTGCCTATGACCGGGACCAATCTAAATAAGATATCAAGTTTGAGTTGATCTTTAACAAGGCAATATATTTTCTTCCCTGAAGAGCAATAACACTTATGGGAGGTGTGTGGGGGTCATTGTGGATTATGGAGGCACTGTAAATAACTGAACAGACCCTGTTAAAGAGACCTCTTTGATGTCATGGAGAGGCCAAGAGGGAGATGAATGGTAGCTGCCCAGGCACTGGTCCCCAGTGCACTTTATCACTCTGACTAACCCACTCACCTTACATCCCAGTAGCCTCAATTACCAGAGGTTACCTGGCAAAACAGAAAACAACCATGCTTTCATCTCCGAGGCGGAAGGAAAGAAATCTTCCCATTGAGATGTAAATGTACCTCGGAGCGTGGAGGAACAGAGTTATATTTTGGGTCTCCCTGAGATGTCAGCTAGTGTTTTGGAGGAACTAATTAAAGGAATGCTGCTGTCGCTATCTGTTCGTTTCATAGTCGTAGCCCACTCCTCCTCCTCCTAGTCGGTGGCTTTTATCTAGCCAGGGACAAACGCCCTGTCTGGAGCTACAGTGGTGGCACGCTGCCAGCTATGCAACAGGAGACCCTTACTGCTGCAGAGGAGGAGGAGGGATGCTGGGGGTGTTGTATGAGAAAGGAAGCTCTATCCTTGACGATCAGGAAGTATTCTCCAAATGGGTGGGCGGGGGCTTTAATATAATATTTCACATTAATACTTTAATGACTCCGTATGGAGGTTGCCAAAACAGTCAGCTTGTTTTTTTAATGTTCGCTGTGGGAACGCAGCCGAGGTTGGAGAGGACAGATGTGAAGACGGACTCGTGTCAGCAGTTCATACGAGCTGAGACCTCTATTTACCCTTCGCCTCCTGACAAGGTCTGCTGTAGGACGCTAGCACGCTACTCAAAATGGAGGCATTTGTGGCACCCACTTAGGCTCTGTTTAGAGTATTCTTTAGGGAAGAGTCTTTTGCCTCGTATTTGACTTGTCCTTGATTGACCCAGCGAGAGTAGTTGAGGGTGTTGTTGGTATTGATAGTACTCTACTCTCCTGAGGGGTGACGGTTACCTATGGCTATATAGGGAAAGTTACAGACCCTCTGAAACTCAGTCAGCGGCCATACTATAGTGAAAGCAGGACTTTGATATTGGTAAACAACGAGATGAGTCACTGAATTGAAAACATAGTGGTTATGATTGTTGTCGCACACAATGTTTAAGTAAAGAACATGCATAGGTTACCACGGGACATACTTGAAACCTACTGCCTGATTATTATGACAATATTTTGCCTAATATGACAATGTTTTGTCACATGAGCATAATGCAACTAAATCTAATTCCATTTATAACCCAGGAAAAAGTAAAGTATTGACAGAATTTCAATACATTTTTCAGAGCAGTGTTACTGGGCCAGTCATATGAAAGGTGCCTTGGAGCTTCTATAAGCTGGGGGTTCACAAGTCAAACGCAATCAATCGAGCCAACATGACAAAGGATGCTGCTCACATGCAGACCAGTCATCACGTTGTTTATGTTTTGTATCGTTTTTTTTAAAGACAAACAAGACATTTGAATATGTCAGAATTACTCAAGAATAGATATGCATTCTCTTCCTATACTACGTTAGTTTATCAGTTTATAGTGAAATTGTACCTCCTTCAATAACACAGCAATTAACCAAAATAACAACATGTTAAGATAATTGTACCCTATTGTCAAAGAGAGAATAGGAAGTACATCACAGTAAGTTTGTAAACCCCAACAACTAACAATAGATCCTCGTCCTCTACATCAAGGATGTTCAAGTCAATGGATAAAGCTAGCTAAAGGCACAAACATTTTAACCATGGCTTTTACTCCTGTTGAGCCATTTTCCAGTTAAACAGTTGAAAGCTCTGCTCTTTTTCTATACCAAAGTGTTGTATTTGATGTTGGTCACTAGGATATGTTATGCAGTATTACGTTTAAAATTTACTTTTTTTCTCATTTGTTTATTCCTGGAAACATATTTAACAGGCATGGCTGTTGATCCGAGTAATGACAAATGAGAATTTGGTATGACTAATATTGACTTTGTAGGGAATGGAAACAGTGCATGGTCCTCACACAGCATGAGGTAGTGTTTACCGGTGAACGACAAGTGCCCTAACTAGTGCCCCTTAACCTGCCTAATTGACGTGTAGTGACATTACCATTGATAATGCAAGCAAAGGGATGTTTGCATGCGCATGCCACAGGACTGAGAAAGTACCTCTCACCTTAGCGATTAGCAGATGGATACATTTTAATGCATTTCTGATGAACTCGGTATTCAATGGGTTTAGGTTTTTGATCACTTTTCGTAGTTGTGGTAAAATCATCTTAACACTTGTAAGTGTCTAATAGAATGGATAATCACATAAGATACTTTAAATAGAAGTACAGTACACTTAAGCCTTTTCTCCTTACAATCTTTTTTAATGTAAATGGTATGTTATAGAAGTGTCCAGACACTTTTTGGGGGGAGATTTTCACTTGGTTTGACAAACTTACCCCACCAGCCATTGACTTCCTCAGGCTTGTTCTGGAGTGTCAGTGAAAAATTACGTGGAAAGTGGAAATCGCCCCCCAAAAAGTGTCTGGACACTTCTACATAACATGCCATTTACATCAATTATGATCATACTGTACGTTTCCTCTAAAATTATTCTAGAATGATTCTACATGATGAAAGAGTTGGTTATTATGCACCATGCACCACTTTGATCTCCACGTTCCATTCTCTGTAGAAACACTGATTAGCCATTTGATGAGCAATATAGTTCTGAATAACACCTCGTCTGAAAAATACCTCTTCTCTTTTCTTTTTGTCACCTTTCTGCATTGGCAGAACATCTTGGGATTGAATTTATGGGTATGGATCGTTCCTTCCTCTTTAGTTTGCAAATGTAGGATTAGAAGCTTGAGCCTGCCCCCTCAACTCCAGCCAGTTTCCTCATGCCAATGAAGGGATCATACAGGCATAACATACCATGTTTGTTATAGAATGATAAACACACATACACGTTGAATATGTAGCTCAAAACTGCTAATGACACCTACAATTATAGTTTTTGGGAAACCTCAATGTGATAGCGTATAGTCAAATTAACCCGCACACATACAAACTAAGAGTAGGTCCTAAAATGACCACCATAAACTCACATAAGCATCTGAACTACAGTACACTATCTCTTGTGACTGTGTAAGACACACATTTATATAAGCTAGGTAGCCAGAGAGGCTGCAGTGTGGTTATACTGTATGATCAGATTCCCTTCAACTCTTGCTTTTGCCGTTACCCTGAACCTTCCTCTGTTCCACCGTGTTTAGCATGTCATGCCAAATACACTGACGGCATCCTCCTTTGCTACCCCTTTCATTTCATCTCTTCCTATTTCCTACTGTACCATGTGGATGGATGTATGTATGTGTCCGTCACCCCAACTGTGTCCCCTTTTGTTCTCCTGTCATCACATGGTTCCTACCCTTGTCTCATCAGTGATGGCAGTTTTTGCTGTCTTATTTAAATTATGTTGATGCTAACTCTGAACAATTGACAAATGATTGTTTTTCATTTAAGACTGATTGTTTGTAGCATCATTTGTTCACAGGACACCTAATACCTCAGCGAACCAACCATTAAAAAATAAAAATAGGAGTAAAGTATGAACTAGGTGCAATAATGGAACAGTTCGTAAAATTATACACTGAACAAAAATATAAACGCAACTTGCAACAATTTCATCTATTTTACTGACTTACAGTTCATATGGCAGAAATCATCAATTTAAATAAATTCATTAGGCCCTACTCTATGGATTTCACATGACTGGGAACACAGATATGCATCTGTTGATCACAGATACAAAAAAAATGGGCCTCAGGATCTCGTTACGGTATTTTTGTGCATCCAAATTGCCATCGATAAAATGCAATTGTGTTAGTTGTCCGTAGCTTATGCCTGCCCATACCATAACTCCACCGCCACCATGGGGCACTCTGTTCACAACATTGACAACAGCAAACCGCTCACCCACACAACACCATACACGTGGTCTGTGATTGTGAGGCCAGTTGGACGTACTGCCAAACTTTTGAGAAATTAACATTAAATTCTCTGGCAACAGCTCTGGTGGACATTCCTGCAGTCAGCATGCCAAGTGCATCTGTGGCGTTGTATGACAAAACTGAACATTTTAGTGGTTGTGTAATGATGATTTTTGTTGTATTTTACACCCTTTTTTTCTCCTAATTTGAATTACACATCCACTAAAATGTGCAGTTTTGTCACACAATACACCTGTGAGGTGGATGGATTATCTTGACAAAGGAGAAATGCTCATTAACAGGGATGTAAACACATTTGTGCACAACATTTGAGAAATAAGCTTTTTATGCATTTGGAACATTTCTGGGATCTTTTGTTTTTCAACTTGAAACATTGGACCAGCACTTTACATGTTGCGTTTATATTTTTGTTCAGTGTAAATTTCACTTGGTCCCCCAGTTTGTGGCATTGGGCGGCAGGTAGCCTAGTGGTTAGACCGGATCCCCGAGCTGACAAGGTAAACATATGTCGTTCTGCCCCTGAACAAGGCAGTTAACCCACTGTTCCTAGGCTGTCATTGAAAATAAGAATTTGTTCTTAACTGACTTGCCTAGTTAAATAAAGGTTAAAAAAAAATTGGGGAAAACCTGTAACCTCATACCTGTGAAAAGATTGAAATGCAAATTTTTCGTCATTCCAAGTGTTGGGTCCTGTGAACAAACAATGCTGCACTGTTTGCAATATTAGAATATTAACATTTTACATGGAAATTATTTTAACTGTTTTGATGAATGACTATATTTTATATATATATGCATCTGTTGTATTAGTAACACGTGGGCTGGTTAGAATACATTGCAGAGAATGCATATTATGTGGTTTGCCTGGTTATGATTACTGAGCCTGACCTTGAACTAACACTTCCTGGCATTCCGACTGGACTCCGACTCAGCAGAACTGCCTCCTCCGATCAATGCATTACATTTCCACCGTCTCGTTTTTCAACCAACGCCCACTAATACAATGTTACATCTGGGGCATGTTCAGAACCCAAACGTTGGTGGACGTTGCAGATAGAAATGCCATGAGTAGAGCCAAAGTGATTCTTTATTCTACCTTTCAGAGAGGGATTGTAGTTGGTTCTACAAAACGTATTTCTATCCGAACGTTCCAAAACGTTGCGTACTGCTGAACGCGCCCTGGGTTTGTTTGTTTCTGTGAATGTATAACCTTTAATATATAACCTAAAACACGTTTGTTTGTCTCCATTGGGTTTGGTTTGTATGTGACACTATAGGTCTGCATGTTGTGGAGTTTTAAGAATGCATTGTCCTCTTTTTCAGAAGCAGAGGAGCTGTATCAGAAACGTGTATTAACAATAACAGGAATCTGCATTGCACTCCTAGTGGTTGGAATCATGTGTGTGGTTGCCTACTGCAAAACAAAGTAATTCACGTAACATTTTTACGCTAAACTCAATCAGTATTTACTATTACCTATCCTTGTCCTTATTACGTATTTTGAAGCTTCCATTAGATAATAGCCTAGAGATTTGAGCATTTTAATCACTTTATTGTCAATCACAACCTCTGTCAACCTTTGACAAAATCTGTTATCCTTCTGGTTTTGTTATTGGCTATATGATTGGTCAGTCTCACGATGCAGTTTTGTCTTTCCGTGCACAGAAAGCAGAGGAAAAAGCTTCATGATCGTCTGAGGCAGAGCCTACGAAATGAGAGAAACACCATTATGGCTAATGGCCCTCAGATTTCTAACCCTCCCCTTGAAAACGTCCAGCTTGTCAATGTAAGTCAATCACATAGCTATTCCTTCTAACAATGAGCACTACGCTAGAGTAACTCTCACGCTTAGTTTCCAATACATACAGTGCATTCTGAAAGTATTCAGACCCCTTAACGTTTTCCACATTTTATTCCGAAATTTATTAAATTGTTTGTTTTTCCTCACCAACTACACACAATACCCCATAATGACAAAGCATTTTTGTTCTTCAAATTAATAAAAAAAATTGAAATATTACATTTAAATAAGTATTCAGACCCTTTACTCAGTACTTTGTTGAAGCACCTTTGGCAGCTATTACAGCCTCAAGTCCTCTTGGGTATGACGCTACAAGCTTGGCACACCTGAATCTCTTTAGAGATGTTAGATCGGTTCAAGTCCGTGCTCTGGCTTGGCCACTCAAGGACATTCAGAACTCCTGCGTTGTCTTGGCTGTGTGCTTAGGGTCGTTGTCCTGTTGGAGGGTGAACTTTCGCCCCAGTCTGAGGTCCTGAGTGCTCTAGAGCAGGTTTTCATCAAGGATCTCTCTGTACTTTGCTTTCCCTCGATCCTTACTAGTCTCCCAATCCCTGCTGCTGAAAAACAGCATGATGCTGCCACCACCATGCTTCACCGTAGGGATGGTGCCAGGTTTCCTCCAGACGTGACACTTGGCATTCAGGCCAAATAGTAACATTTTGCTTTCATCAGACCAGAAAATCTTGTTTCTCATGGTCAGAGTCCTTTAGGTGCCTTTTGACAAACTCCAAGCAGGCTGTCATGTGCCATTTTACTGAAGAGTGGCTTCCATCTGGCCACTCTACCATAAAGGCCTGATTGGTGGAGTGCTACAGATATAGTTGTCCTTCTGGAAGATTTTCCCATCTCCACAGAGGAACTATGGAGCTAGGTCAGAGTGACCATCGCGTTCTTGATCACCTCCCTGACCAAGGCCCTTCTTCCCCGATTGCTCAGTTTGGCCGGGCGGGCAGCTCTAGGAAGAGTCTTGGTGGTTCCAAACTTCTTCCATTTAAGAATGATGGAGGCCACAGTGTTCTTGGGGACCTTCAATGCTGCAGACTTTCTTTGGTACCCTTCCCCAGATCTGTGCCTCGACACAATCCTGTCTCAGAGCTCTACTGCCAATTCCTTCGACCTCATGGCTTGGGACCTTATATAGACAGGTCTGTGCCTTTCCAAACCACAGGTGGACTCCAATCACGTTGTAGAAACTGCTCAAGGATGATCAATGGAAGAAAGAAATTATAAATGTGCAAAAATGTCGAAAAAACTGTTTTTGATTTGTCATTATGGGGTGTTGTGTGTAGATTGATGAGGGAAACAATTTATTTAATAGATTTTAGAATAAGGCTGTAACAACAAAACGTTGAGAAAGTCAAGGGGTCTGAATGCTTTATGAATGCATTATACATTTGTTGGCATGTTAGCTACAGTATCTGCACATTTCAGATAAGCATGCATGATGTGATTTCATATTATTGACGCTTGATTTTGTTTTCCCTTATAGCAATTTGTGTCTAAAAATGCATTGCCTGCGCAGCATGTAATCGAGAAGGAAACGGAAACATCCTTCTCCACGAGCCTGTACACATCATCAACACATCAGTCCACAACGGTCACCCACACCTACAGTCAAAGGTAACCCTATACGAACCTACACGACAGCTTTCCGGCCTCCTCTCCTTCCATCTGTAAAAGTGATGAGCTATAAGAAGATACTGTAATAATGTGTCTTAGATAAAGTCCTATTTATCTGCTTCAATGTGTCATATTAGCGCTGGGCCCTCTGAGACGTCTCGTCCCCCCACCGCGTCCCCCCAGCCACCTCCTCTTTCCCTCTGTCGGGGGTTTCAGAAGCAATTCATTCACATTGGTATCAGTCGGCGGTTGATACGATCATTACCCATCCTTTTGCACTATTGCCTGCGAATCACCTCGCTCACTCAGTGATATTCACTGGATTCAACAAAGCCCATTGGCCCATATTCACAAAGCATTTCAGAGTAGGAGTGCTGATCTAGGATCAGGTCCCATGGCTCCTACCCCTTATTCATGATGATTTCAAATAAATAACTTATCTTAGATCAGAACTCTGAGACACTTTATGAATCCAGGGCCTGCAGTTCTGTGATCTCAGATTGCACAAGCAAAACAGCAGTGTATGGTGGTGCATGTATGGTGGTGCATCATTAGCTAGTATGGGGCAACTGAGGCTCAGGGAGACTTGAGGTTCCCAGAGAATTTGTAGAGCAATGTGCAGGTCAAAGTGTCTTGTGGATTCTAGATCCATTATAAAGAAGTGGGTTTTATAGGCCAGTGTCTCTAACTATACGTTAGAATAGAGAAGACCTGGGTTCACATACTATTTTAAATCATTCAAATACTTTGTGCTTTCGCTCTAGCCTGCCTGAAGTGCCAGATTGGTGGGGTAAGCATTGGTCCATTAAACCAGGCAAGCTCAAACAAGCCCAGCTGAAGTATTTTAAATTATTTCAAATAGTATTTGAACCCAGGTCTGCAATAGACGTGATTTACAGTGTTTACAGCTTACGTCATTGTCGGAAGCGGCCAGTGTTTTGCCCTCATTTAAGAGAAGCAATTCATTCTCTTCTGTCTCCCCTCTCCATTCTCCTCTCACCCTTTCTCTCGCTCTCTCTTCTGTCTCCCCTCTCCATTCTCCTCTCACCCTTTCTCTCCCTCTGTCTCGCTCTCACTCTCTTCAGCTGGAGTAACGGCCGCAGTGAGAGTGCCCTCTCCGACAGCCGCTCTGTCTTGGTGAAGTCATCGGGAGAGAACAGCCGGCACGCCACGCCCAGCCACCGGGGTCGTCTGAACGCCACGGGTGGCGCCAGAGACCTGAGTGCCTACCTAAAGAACTCTGGAGACACGCCAGACTCCTACAGGGACTCTCCGTACAGTGAGAGGTAGGAGAGAGACATCTGGAGCTCATGTTGCTACGCTATGCTACATTATGCACTACAACCGCCTTTCAGCCCATACACCTAATGTAGGGTTTGTAATTAATGATGGTGTCCCCTACTTCTCGTTATCCGAGTTGTACAGCGGCCATTGAAGAATCTGTTATATTTGAAGGATTATACTTGGTGACATGCATTTTATAAATTATGGCATTTATGAAATATACAGTAAACCAAGATTGAGGTATTTATTTTATTTCACCTTTATTTAACCAGGTAGGCAAGTTGAGAACAAGTTCACATTTACAACTGCGACCTGGCCAAGATAAAGCAAAGCAGTTCGACACACAACAACACAGAGTTACACATTGGAGTAAACAAACATACAGTCAATAATACAGTAGAAAAACAAGTCTATGTACAATGTGTGCAAATGAGGTAAGATAAGGAAGGTAAGGCAATAAATAAATAAATAAATAGCCAAAAGTTGCCATGTTATCTTGGTCTTTCTTCTGAATAAAAGTGTTTTTATTAGCAGAGGTCTCCTATGAGCTGTCCTATATTTAGACTTCACAGGCCCTCCTAGATCAAAGCTAATGGACAATGACGACTTCATAAGTCCCCATTAGTAAATCAATGTGTTGCTGATGAGCGCAGGTGGACCTGTGTTGTCAGTCGAGATGCAGGTAGCACACCTGTCTCTGAGGTCACAGGTTGACTGAGTCTAAGAGGATCTGTGCACATCAAATGCCGGGGCAGACGGCGACAACCCTAATGACTGTCCAGTGCTCTTCAGTTCAGTGTCTCTGTCCTCCACACACATACTAGCAGAAAGGCCTATACAGTCCTACACCTGATTTATGAAATGGACTATGAATGAATGTGGATCCTGAACCAGACCATGTAGATATCTGGTGAGAAATAAGAGTATTTGAGACCGGTGAGTTGCATTTCACTCTAAAGGAGCCTACGCTCATCTGATGTGCCCTTGACAATTTGACTGTAAGTACCTATAGGACACAAAATCCATTTTTATGGATTTATTTCACTTAGCTAAAAAAGCATACATGTGATGAGCTATAGATCAGACTGTACCATGACTGTAGTGGAGCTAAAGCCACTTTAACAAAATGGGTTCTTATTACTGATTCTGGTGTGGTGTACTAGTGAATATAGTTGTGTATTCTGTTCCTAATTGATAGAGGATTCTCTCTTGGTTCTGCCTGTCAGGTATGTGTCAGCGATGACCACCCCAACCCGCCTGTCTCCTGTGGAGCTGCTCTCTCCCGTGACCCCGGGCTCCCCTCCCTCTGAGATGTCGGCCCCCTTGTCCAGCCTGGCCACCTCGGTCCCCTCTGTGGCCGTCAGCCCCTCTGGCGAGGAGGAGCGCCCCCTACTGTTCACCACCCAGCCGCGCCCTGACCACCACATCAGCCAGTCTAAGAGGAAGTCTGCCCACTACAACCACGGCCATGAGGCCCACAGCCCCCCGCCCAGTCCGCTGAGGATCGTTGAGGACGACGACTATGAGACCACGCAGGAGTATGAGGTGGTCGGCGCCGCCGCCACGGTAACGCCCATTCCCCCGCAGAGCCTTCCTAAGAAACTCGCCAAGAACAGCAACGGCCGCCGGGCCAAAAGAACAAAGCCCAATGGCCATGCAGCGGGCCACAAAATGGAGTCCAACGACCTAGGTAGCAGTACGGAGAGCGAGATGGAGGAGGAGGAGGAGGAGGAGCGTGTGGGAGAGGACACACCCTTCCTGAGCTTACAGAACCCGATGGCTATAGGTGTGGAACCTCTCGCAGATGGCAGCAGGACTAACCTAGCACTCCGACTCTCCCCACAGGACAACCTGCAAGCCAGGTTATCCAGCGTCATCTCCAACCAAGATCCAATTGCTGTATAAAATGAAAAACATAGCTTAGAAAAATAATTCAGTCGGATTCAAAGAAATGTCACTATTAAACCTTTATTTTCTATAAATTAAAGTATTTGCGGGGGAAAATAATAAAAAAAAATATATATATATAAATAAATTAAAAAAAAACGTATTTTAGCGAAGTAGTGAATAAAGTCTTTTATAAATAAAATAAAAAGTGTGTACGTGTTCATGTCATGGAAGAAAGTGGAATAAACTAGTATGTAGCAATGGTTCGCAGTATTTCAATGGAGAAAAATATCAATGGTGCCTTTAATTTCCGTTTGGTGTGCTTATGGGAACTGCATGCCTCTGGCCCATATATTCATGACTTTCATCTCCCTGGTGACATTTCTACTCCACTCTGAAAACAAAAATATCCACCAGCACTATGGTATGCATTTACAGTAATGACCTGTATGAACTAGTCACTGTCATCTCCTGCAGCTGTGGCATTGCTTATGTGTTCATGGGCATGTAGTTTTCACCTCATTTACAGTAATGCAGTCTTAACCTACTAACAGAGGTGCATACAACAAAGTATTTAGTGTTTATCTAGCTAACACAACACCCAAATATTATACAGGTTTTCAAGATTTTCCCACTCACCTTTTGGTTGATTTTAAATGGTAAAATAACATTTACATTTTTTGTTGTTTTGTTTTATGCTTTTCTTGGACCATTATTTATCATAATATATTGGTTACCAAGGCAATCAGCTAGGAAAAATGTTGAATGTGTAATCTGATTAACTTGTATCAATACGTTGATACTAGAAGCATGAATGAAGTCAAAGTTGATTTGGATATTATTTTCAGATAATTGGGTAACTGTTAGATTTAGTCTCGACATGTGATACATCCCATTATTGAATGAATGCTCTCTATATCTATCCTCTCTTATATATTGCGTTCTATATAATGGAACACATTTTCTTCTAAAGCCAGATGGTCAGATAAGAAGTAATTCATGTATTTAGTCATCTCTGGTTAAGCAATACTCTAAGATTCTTGCTCTCAATATCATGATTTGCTAGTCCAAATTGTGGAGATATGTACCAAATGAATGATAGTGGAGATATGTACCGAATGAATGATTGTGGAGATATGTACCGAATGAATGATTGTGGAGATATGTACCGAATGAATGATTGTGGAGATATGTACCAAATGAATGATTGTGGCGATATGTACCGAATGAATGATTGTGGAGATATGTACTGAATGGATGATTGAATATATGGCTCACGTGTTCAGTCTTTCAACAACACACCCGTGGGTTCCTAAGTAATGCATTGTGGGGATCAAAGCTGAAGCACCATTTTGAAAGAAGGTAGATAGCGAGAGCCTTTTCATTTGTTTCAACTGTGTTTTAGTACATTAGTCAACTTCTGATTTTTTTTGTCCTTCCAAACATTCATGTAAAATGTTACATTATTCCTTTGTGTTCATAGAGTGCATATTTGTTTTCAACTGTCTGACTTTGTGTTAGTACGTAAAGTTATCTGTGTAATATTATCGACATTAGCCTATTTTATTATATACTAAGTTATATCCCAAGGATACGTTCAGGAGTCATGCTAGACATGAACCACATGAAATATGGTTCCATGAGAAGTCATACCCTGTCGAAGACTGTCACAAATAATTTATCACTAGAATGAATAAGTAACTAGACACGTTTTCTTTACTACATTATCACTTTTCGTGCTTCATAACCAAACCGTTAAGATTCAGTGTTTTCCGAAAGGTAATTTCATCAGAACAATCTAGTCTAACGCCAATCTGATTGTTGCCATCATTGGCATGACACTATGGTATAAAGGCTTTTTTTGGCCCTAAATTATACAGTTTCTAATGAGTTCCAATCTGAAATTTATACACTTTTTTTTTTTTTTGTATTTATATTATTTATTTATTTATTGTTTATTTATTTTGTGGGCCTTTATGTTATCTTTTAATTACAGATTATATATTTTAATCAGTGTTTTATATATTTGGTTGGTATATATTTGAAAAGATCGGAACTTTTATCTTTTATAAGCATTGTTTGCCTTTTTATATATTTTGACTTCATTATGGGGTCAAATCTTTCTTTGTCTCTTAGCATTAATAACCGCTCTGTTATTCAACATATTAAAATCTAAACAGGCACAAGTACTTTGAGTGTACACTGATGATTAGCTGTGTGGCTAGAAACCTGAACAAAATCTCCTGTCAATCTCTGCTTTACATGCCCCATGATGCATTGCTTCCAAACCAAGGTGTGTCTTTCGATTTATGTAAATACACCATGAAAACCTTGAGTACTTTTTTTTTTAAATTAAAATATTAAACCAATGTTTTGTGTTTGTTTGAGGGCCACCACCTCAAAGCATTTGTCTCTGTCCTAAATATTTTCCATAACCATACATATTATGCCAAACTTTTTTTGTAGTGATTGTCTCCATACCAATTGTTTCATAAACATGACTGCAGTTGTATGTGTATGTAAGAACAGCACACTAACTTGGTTGTTAAAATAAAGGCCAAAACTGATATTCTGTCATGTCAAGCCATTATCAGCACAAGGAGGGAATGAAAGCAGCTAAGCACAGGTGTGAAAGTTACTGTTGTGGAACATGCATGACAAGGCACAACGCAGGAATGCATTTCAATAGAATAAATAATGTGCTTTTCATGATCTGATCAAGACAAGCCAATCTTAATGCACTTTTCATTAGGCCATTAGGCTACCCTGGGGCGGCAGGGTAGCCTAGTGGTTAGAGCGTTAAACTAGGAACCGAAAGGTTGCAAGTTCAATTCCCTGCGCTAACAAGATAAAAATCTGTCGTTCTGCCCCTGAACAGGCAGTTAACCCACTGTTCCTAGGATGTCATTGAAAATAAGAATGTGTTCTTAACTGACTTGCCTAGTATGTTTGTTGTTCAGCCCGAAAGTTAGAAACTGAAAAAGTTGGTAGATTCGAAATGTAATTTA
The DNA here is from genome assembly GCA_030435695.1 of Brachymystax lenok tsinlingensis. Taxonomy (NCBI): domain Eukaryota; kingdom Metazoa; phylum Chordata; class Actinopteri; order Salmoniformes; family Salmonidae; genus Brachymystax; species Brachymystax lenok. Next base: position 37,525,992 of record CM059815.1, read on the forward strand.
GGTAAGAATTTTGAGTAAGGCTGGAAAACAAATGTTGCAAATGGGATTTGAACTGGAAACCTTGCGGGTCACAACCCACACCTAACCCACTCCTTCAACCTGCCTCCTGTAAGGCCTCTTAAAATTTGACTCACCTGTGAACTCCACCCACTGACCTGTCACTCTAAGCCTTGCCCACTGAGCTTCCATCCAATCAACTCACCCGACAACCTCCGTAGCCGGTCAGGAAGCTCGAATCACAGTCGGTGCCTTGTTTATAGCTGCTGTTAACATAACATGGGTACTTTCTCCTGAACTTATCCACATGTTGATGCCCTGTTACATCTACACATGGTATTAAATGGGTCTCTTATTCGCACACTGTGTGTCCTCTACAATCTTTGACAGGTGACGCCCTTGACTTAGGGGATCAAAATGTGTCAAAATAAATAGATACATATTATTTTGGAAGAATCTGGAATTATTTGCATACATGGAGGGACCAGGAAATCTGGTGACAATACTTCACAGTGGACGGATAAGAGACATTTAATATCTTGTTGAGAGATTAGAATGTAGACAAGATCAGGGCACACGATACATGTTACTGCCAGGTATATCAGGGCCTTCTCATTAAACTGTTCATTGCCAACTGCAATGGTGTGGCATATAGTATGTAGTGTCTGGAGTAAAAACTAAGGCCTAGATTCAATCAGATCAAGCATTAACCAGCGCTAGCAGACACCCGCATAGCGGATGTTTTGGCGGTGTTGGAGGTGGAACTGCTTGGAGCCGTCAAATTGGTGAGTAGCTACTCTTGCGATCATTGTCACAAAGCCACACCCACCGTACTCAAGTTAGAAGTTCAGAACGAGAAAGTGTAGGCTATATAGAAATAATTACGGTCTAATTGAAAAATCATTAAATGAGAATTTCTATCAGCCTAATCGAGATGTATATTATATCTTACATTCCAGTGTTTGAACTTGTAAACAAGACTGCATGGGATTTATGTTAATACGACTGCAGCCAATGCTAATGTCCGCTTTAGGTATAATGCCAAGAACTGCTTGTGGATTTAACAGCTCTAACACAGTTCCACCTCCAACACCATCAATACATTAGCTATGCGGATGCCGGCTAAAGCGGATCTTATTGAATTGGGCCCTAAATCCCTGCTATCGATCATTTCTGTGCAATACGGCACATATGTTCAATGGAGATACAAAATGAGTACGCAATAAGGATTAATAATACCTGTATCGCTTGTCAAATGCTGTCCTGTAATCCCGCAAACTGGAGATTCTGGGCGGAGTGCAAAAGCAATGTTTTACTTGGACCTGGTGGTTGATACTGATATAAATAGTGTTCTTGTTCTGGTACCCCTACAAACATAAATTATGAAGGATTCTAAGCTGGTAGTTTACTAGGGGCTCATCGGGCTGACAGTGTGATTTATGGGCGAGGTCAGTACAGGTGCATCAAAGCTGGGACCGAGAGACTGAAAAACAGCTTCTATCTCAAGGCCATCAGACTGTTAAACAGCCACCACTAACATTGAGTGGCTGCTGCCAACATACTGACTTAAATCTCTAGCCACTTTAAATAATAGAAATTGAATGTAACAAATGTATCACTAGCCACTTTAAACAATTTTGTATATAATGTTTACATATCCGACATTACTCATATCAAATGTATACACTGTACTCTAAACCATCTACTGAATCTTGCCTATGCCGTTCGGCCATCGACCCAAATCTCTAGCCACTTTAATAATTATAATTGCATTAAATAAATGTATCACTAGCCACTTTAAACGTTGCCATTTATATAATGTTTGCATATCCTACATTACTCATCTCATATGTATATACTGTACTCCATACCATCTACTGCATCTTGCCTACGCCGGTCAGCCATCGCTCATCCATATATTTATATGTACATACTCGTATTCATTCCTTTACTCTTGTGTATATAAGGAAGTTGTTGTGAATTTGTTAGATTACTTGTTAGATACTACTGCATGGTCGGAACTAGAAGCACAAGCATTTCGCTACACTCGCATTAACATCTGCTAACCATGTGTATGTGACAAGTGAAATTTGATTTGAATGGACAAGGATCTGCCTTCTGTCTGTTTTGAATTCAGAAATATAACTTTTAAAATTGTTATGAGGCTTGTGTTATTATCTTTTATGTTTTGGGGGTCTGAATATTTAATAGGATTAACTGAGGACATGCAGTTGGTTCTAAAACAGTGTTTATCTTCCTGAAAGTGGCCATAATGCCCTGTAGTTCACAACTCCATGATATTGTTCCCTGTGTCCTCAGCGTTTTGTCACTTTCATCGACATGCCCGGGCATGTCCCCTGGATTCATGCACTGTCCACATTCCTCTTGACATAATCAGCAAATAGATTAGGTAAAGGGGTCAATTGCATGCACAGGAATAATTCAATATTTAACTGATTATGGCAGTAGGCAGATTATTCAAGTCATGTAAACACAAAGTAAGCATACAGAGATTTAAAAAATATGTTTTTCTGAGCATTCTGTACAATTATTAGGACATGTACATACCTTTAAGGGGCAGTCAGCAGTTGCTACATCCATTTTTGGACTTATAAACATTTGATGCCAACCGCCAATACACCCCACAGAATAAGAGGCGAGGTGACAACTGTAGCTAGCTATAGCTAGTACACACCGGTAGTGTCCTTAGCCCTCGCCTGTCAGGCACTGTTCTGTTAACAACAGGCGAGGACAGGTGTTCTGTTAACAACAGGCGAGGACAGGTGTTCTGTTAACAACAGGCGAGGACAGGTGTTCTGTTAACAACAGGCGAGGACAGGTGTTCTGTTAACAACAGGCGAGGACAGGTGTTCTGTTAACAACAGGCGAGGACAGGTGTTCTGTTAACAACAGGCGAGGACAGGTGTTCTGTTAACAACAGGCGAGGACAGGTGTTCGGCAGGCAGGAGCAAAGGACACTGTGTGTTAGATAAGCCAGTTTGTCCTAAGGAGGACTCCGGTACACAGGAGGTGTGGGCGACACCATGTTCTAGCTAGCTAACTAGCAAGCAAGCTAGCAAAGTGTCACCCCCGCCTCCCCGCTGTGTACCAAAATAGCTAGCGGTCGGCAGGGGGCAACATCGGTAGACAATGTCCTTTGCCCCAGCCTGTCGGGCACGGTTTTCGCGGGAGGTGGGTGCAACACTGTGTGCTAGCTAGCTTACAAGCTAGCACACGTTGTTGCTACATAGCTAGTTAGCACACAGTGTCACCCCAGCCTCCTGCCTGCTGTGCTAGCGGGAGGCGGGGGCGACCGGTAGACAGTGACCTTGGCCCACGACTGTTAAGCACGGTTTTCTCAGGTACACAGCAGGCGGGAGGCGGGTGGCGACACCGTGTGCTAGCTAGTTAGCGTACGGTGCCGCTCCAATCTTCCGCCTGCTGTACTAGCGGGAGGTGGGGCGACAGGTAGACCGTGTCCTTCACCCCGCCTGTCAGGCACTGTTTTCCCGCAGTGAGGGCAGGTGTTCGGAAGGCAGGAGCGAAGGACATGGTCTACTCAGATAATACTTTTATTTCCATTTTGACCCACATTCAAAAGTGTCACATACGCATGAAGATGTCGTGCTCAACAGGAACCAATGGGATGCATGAGGTGGGGCGTTCCTGCAGATGCAGGAATGCCCACATGCAGGAACGCCCCGAATTGCGGGCTGCAGTTGCACACTATTGCTTTAGCACGAGTGAAGTGAGGTCGGAAACAACTGAATGTATGCATCTTATAAAGTTTGTGAAAACTACTTCTATGTCCGAACTCAGAATCAAATATGCATGGTTTCTGTGGTAGAACGTTTATTTTTATTTGGGATTTTCTGCATTTATCAGAGTGCCATCACATTGTATGATTTAAAATGTGTCCATGGAAACAGGATTATTAGGGAAACCGGTCGTCTTGCAAAGCATGTAAACGTTTTAATCAAATTATTTTATTAATCTGACCATCCACAATAACCTCATTATTGTGTAAACTGGTTAACATAGCTAACATAAAAAAATCAGTGGTAGTCAAAGTTGTTTTTAAATTAAATGCAGCTGATTGGTACTGATGACATTATGTGTTGGGGTTGACATCCATACAAACATTGTAATCTGATTTTTACCTCAACATAGTGTGTAATACACATATAAACAATAGCCTAAATGTAGGATACTTTTGATTGGGGGAGATTCGGGATCTTTCCTCCACGGCCCTTTCCCTGTCGAGTTTGATTGACCTCTTACCGCATCTATACCTTGCTTACCCATTTTATCATTTTCTCTGTTGTAGCTGACTCACAGAAGAGGATTGCACTTTAGGGACAAGGGTGAATCCCCACTTGACAGATAATGAGGTTAAAGCCAGTGAAGTCAATCAACACCCCTCTTGGCTGAGATGTTTGAGCTGATATCCACAGCATTTACCAGTTTGCTACAGCAGGAAAAGAATCCTGCAGCAACAGGACATTATTTTAAGAAGGTCATACCAAGGATCATTTAGCTATTTGATTTTAAGACCCCTTGAAGTATAAAAGTTTGGGGTCACTTAGAAATGTCCTTGTTTTTTAAAGAAAAGCTATTTTTTTGTCCATTAAAATAACATCAAATTAATAAAAAATACAGCGTAGACACTGTTAATGTTGTAAATGGCTATTGTAGCTGAAAACGGCAGATTTTTTTAATGGAATATCTACATAGGCGTACAGCTGTGCTAACATAATTGCAAAAGGGTTTTCTAATTATCAATAAGCCTTTTAAAATGATAAACTTGGATTAGCTAACACAACATGCCATTGGAACACAGGAGTGATGGTTGCTGATAATGGGCCTCTGTTCGCCTACAGTATATAGATATTACATTAAAAATGAGCTGTTTCCAGCTACAATAGTCATTTACAACATTAACAATGTCTACATTGTATTTCTGATCAATTTGATGTTATTTTAATTTAATTTTTTTTTTTTTTTTTTTTCCTTTCAAAAACAAGGACATTTCTCAGTGACCCCAAACTTTTGAACGGTAGTGCATATAAAAAAAATGTGATGCAAAAAATGTTGGTGCCTGACTGCTATTAGCCCATACAAACCCATCGAATAACAGATTCACTACATGGAATAACTGTTAGTCCCCCCCAAAAATCTAAAGGAAGTTTGTTCTGAAGTGTCTGTCCTATATCTGAGAGATATAAGAAAGATCAGGAAATTTTTATTTTTTACATATACAGTACCAGTCAAACATTTGGACACACCTACTCATTCAAGGGGTTTTCTTTATTTCTACTATTTTCTACATTGTAGAATAATAGTGAAGACATCAAAACTGTGAAATAACACATATGGAATCATGTAGTAACCAAAAAAAGTGTTAAGAAAATCTAAATATATTTTATATTTGAGATTCTTCAAAGTAGCCACCCTTTGCCTTGATGACAGCTGTGCATACTCTCGGCATTCTCTCAACCAGCTTCATGAGGAATGCTTTTCAAACAGTCTTGAAGGAGCTCTCACATAAGCTGAGCACTTGTTGGCTGCTTATCCTTCACTCTGTGGTCCATCTTATCCCAAACCATCTCAATTGGGTTGAGGTCGGGTGATTCCACCACCTTCACTCTCCTTCTTGGTCAAATAGCCCTTACCCAGCCTGGAGGTGTTCTGGGTCATTGTCCTGTTGAAAAACAAATGATAGTCCCACTAAGAGCAAACCAGATGGGATGACGTGTCGTTGCAGAATGCTGTGGTAGCCATGCTGTTTAAGTGTGCCTTGAATTCTAAATAAATCACTGACAGTTTTACCAACAAAGCACCTCCACACCATCACACCAATTCCTCCATGCTTCACGATTGGAAACACACGTGGAGATCATCCGTTCACCTACTCTGTGTCTCTCAAAGACACAGCAGTTGAAACTGAAAATCTCAAAGTTTCCACCGGTCTAATGTTCATTGCTCGTGTTTCTTGGCCAAAGCAAGTCTCTTCTTCTTATCGGTGTCCTTTAGTAGTGGTTTCTTTGCAGCAATTTGACCATGAAGGCCTTGATTCACGCAGTCTCCTCTCAACAGTTGATGTTGAGATGTGTCTGTTTTTTAAGCTGCAATCATAGGTGCAGTTAACTTATCCTCTTCTGCAGAGGTAACTCTGGGTCTTCCTTTCCTCATGAGAGCCAGTTTCATCATAGAGCTTGATGGTTTTTGCAACTGCACTTGAAGAAACTTTCAAAGTTCTTGACATTTTCCGGATTGACTGACCTTCATGTCTTAAAGTAATGATGGACTGTCGATTCTCTTTGCTTATTTGAGCTGTTCTTGCCATAATATGGACTTGGTCTTTTACCAAATAGGGCTATCTTCTGTATACCACCCCTACCAAATAGGGCTCCCAATGGCGCAGCGGTCTAAGGCACTGCATCGCAATACTAGAGGCGTCACTACAGACCCTGGTTTGATTCCAGGCTGTATCACAACTGTCCGTGATTGGGTTTCCCATAGGGCGGCGCACAATTGGCCCAGCGTCGTCCGGGTTAGGCCGGGGTAGGTCGTTATTGTGAATAAGAATTTGTTCTTAACAGGAACCGGGATTTGTTGGACCAGGCAATGTTTTTCTACTCCTCAATTGTCCAGAGATGGTGATCGCTTCTTCTTGTTTTTAGCTGATAGGAGGAGTGGAACCATGTGTGGTCGTCTGCTGCAATAGCCAGTTTGTGACAAGGATCGATAAGTTGTGCGTTCCAAGATGCCGTTCTGCACACCACTGTAGTACTGCACCGTTATGTGTCTGTTTGTGGCCCTCCTGGTAGCTTGTACAATTCTTGCCATTCTCCTTCAAACTCTCTCATCAACAAACTGTTTTCGCCCACAGGACTGCCGCTGACTGGACGTTTTTTGTTTGTCGCACCATTCTCGGTAAACCCTAGACACTGTCGTGCGTGAAAAGCCCAGGATTTGGCGTGCCTGGCACTGGCGATCATACCACGCTCAAAGTCGCTTAGGTCACTTGTTTTGCCCATTCTAACGTTCAATCTAACAGTAACTGAATGCCTTGATGTCTGTCTGCCTGCTTTATATAGCAAGCCACGGCCACGTGACTCACTGTCTGTAGGAGCGGTCCATTTTCGTGAACAGGGTGGTGTACCTAATAAACTGTCCGGTGAGTATATCTCTATTATGCGTAAGAATACTTTGGAACAGATTTCCAAAATGAAATCCACTTGGAGCTGATTTGCTGGTGTTTTATCATTTTTATGTCCAACAATAAAAAATTTAAAAACTTGGGGGCCAAATAAAATAACCGACAGTTGGGGAACCATGGTATATATTATACTCTATATACACTAAGTACTATATATATATATATATACACTAACTACTCCATCAATGAGGTGAAGTGACACACAATTCAGAGGATTCAGTGAAAAGTAAAGGGATGTAGTAAGTGACAGGAGGAAGATGAAGGAAAGGCAGTATCAAACGGGATCTTGAACCCTGGGCATTAGACAAATGGGGCATTTACCTTCTACTCCAACAGTTTCCCAGCTGTCAACTTCACACAGAGGAGCAGAAGGAGGCATTTAACAGAACTATTACTTTTACATCTTGCATATTTGATCATGTACATCGCATACATTATTTATGATGTGCATATGGGTCTTTCTATAAGTAATGGGGCAAATATGGGACATTGGGATCAACATTTCAAAATGGTTTGAAACAAAAAAATATATTATTTTCATTCAGTTCCACATTTGAATGAAAGTGAATATATGCAAATTGCCCCTAACTGCACCTATAGAACAACATAGACCTAGGACTATACATCCTTTCAGCAGGGTTCATACAGACATTGGCAAGTCAAACTCAAGGACTTTCAAGGACATTTTCAAGCACTTAATTGTACTTTTCATGGATCTCAATGTTACACAATTTTATAATTTATATAATTGTACATATTGGGCCTAATATAGAACCCCCCAAAACGTGTCAAAAAAGTAGGCCATTACCACTTTAAGAATAATTCACTTTTTAAGCCTTGCCAATACATTCTAACATATGTGAGAATAATGTGGACATTTCCTGACTAAATAGACTATTGGATGCATGCGTGCCGATTTTTTGTAGCCTGTGGCTTACGCAGGCACACATAATAAATCCATGAATAGCGGTAGAATTAATCTCACCTTTTGAATCTCACCATTACTGTTTATATAATGAGAAAGTGACCAAAAACCAGGCCCAGTGCACTACTTTTGTGGAAAAATATATACAGTGCTTTTTGAAAGTATTCAGACCCCTTGAACTTTTCTACATTCTGTTACGTTACAGCCTTATTCTAAAATTGATTAAATTATTTATTTTCTCATCAATTTACAAAGAATACCCCATAATGAAAAAGTGGTAAATTCAATTGATTGGACATGATTTATATAAGGTCCCACAGTTGACAGTTCATGTCAGACCAATAACCAAGCCATGAGGTCGTAGGAATTGTCCGTAGAGCTCCGAGACAGAATTGTGTCGAGGCACAGATCTGGGGAAGGGTACCAAAAAATATCTGCAGCATTGAAACTCCCCAGAGCACAGTGGCCTCCATTGTTCTTAAATGGAAGAAGTTTGGAACCACCAAGACTCTTCCTAGAGCTGGCCGCCCGGCCAAACTGAGCAATCGGGGGAGAAGGGTCTTGGTCAGGGAGATAACCAAGAACCCGATGGTCACTCTGACAGCGCTCTATAGAGTTCCTCAGTGGAGATGGGAGAACCTTCCAGAAGGACAACCATCTCTGCAGCACTCCACCAATTAGGTCTTTATGGTAGAGTGGCCAGACGGAAGCCACACCCCAGTAAAAGGCACATGACAGTCTGATTGGAGTTTGTAAAAAGGCACTTAAAGACTCTCAGACCATGAGAAACAATATTATCTGGTCTGATGAAAGCAAGGCCTGAATGACAAGCGTCAGAAACCTGGCACCATCCGTCGGTGAAGCATGGTGGTGGCAGCATCATGCTGTGAGGATGTTTTTCAGCAGCAGGGACTGGGAGACTAGTCAGGATCGAGGCAAAGATGAATGGTGCAAAGTACACAGAGATCCTTGATGAAGGATTGACTGTAAACTGGCATGGTCAAAACATATTGATTCAATGGTTGTAAAGACAGGAATAGGTCTTTCCATTATAAAAAGATGCTCTGCTTTTTTGACCACACTCCACAAAGCAAGTCCTGCAGGCTCTAGTTTAATCTTATCTTGATTATTGTCCAGTCATATGGTCAGGTGCTGCAAAGGAGGACCTACTTAAGCTGCAGCTGGCCCAGAACATAGCGGCACGTCATGCTCTTCACTGTAATCAGAGGGTTGATATAAATACTATGCATGCCAGTCTCTCTTGGCTATAGGTAAAGAGACTGACTGCATCACTTCTTTTTACAAGAAACATTAATGTGTTGAAAATTCCAAATTGTTTTCATAGTCAACTTACACACAGCTCTGACACACACACTTACCCCACCAGACATGCCCCATTAAAGAAAACGTACGGTATTATTTAGAGCCATGATTGCATGGAACTCCCTTCCATCTCAGATTGCACAATTGAACAGCAAACCTAGTGTAAAAATCTGATAAAGCAACACCTCATGGCACAATGCCTCTCCCCCCTTTGGCCTTAAATATTCTGTGTGTACTGATATGTAGCCTACAGCACCTTCAGGAAGGATTCACGCCCCTTGACTTTTCCACATTTTGTTGTGTTACTGCCTGAATTTAACATGGAGGAAATTTCTATTTTTTTTGTCACTGGCCTACACACAATACCCCACAAATGACAAAGTGGAATTACATTTTTAGACATAACAAAAAAATGTTTAAAAAAAAAACTTTAATGTCTCGAGTGAATATTTATTCAATCCCTTTGCTATGGCAAGCCTAAATAAATTCAGGAGTAAAAATTTTCTAAATAAGTCACATAATTAGTTGTATGGACTCATTCTGTGTGCAATAATAGTGTTTAACATTATTTTTGAATGACTACCTAATCTCTGTGCCCTACACATATAGATAATTGTAAGTGTCCGGGCTGTGTAGAACTAGTGAATTTCAAACACAGATTCAACCAAGAAGACCAGGGAGGTTTTCCAATGCCTATCAATAGAAGAGCACCTATTGGTAGATGGGTAATAAAAAAAAAAGAGATAAAAAAAAGACATTAAGTATCCCTTTGAACAAGGTGACGTTATTAATTACACTTTGGATGGTGTCTCAATACAGCCAATCACTACAAAAGATACAGCTGTCCTTTCTATGCTGAGGACGCGGCTAGGTATGCCCTCTGGGCCGGCAGCCTTGCGAGGGTTAACACGTGTAAATGTTTCACTCACGTTGGCTGCGGTGAAGGAGAGCCTATAGGTTTTGGCAGCGGGCCATGTCAGTGACACTGTATTGTCCTCAAAGTGAGCAAAGAAGTTGTTTAATTTGTCTGGGAGCAAGACGTCGGTGTCCGTGACGGGGGCTGGTTTTCTTTTTGTAATCCGTGATTGACTGTAGACCCTGCCACATACGTCTCGTGTCTGAGCCGTTGAATTGCGACTCTACTTTGTCTCTTTACTGAGCTTGTTTGATTGCCTTGCGGAGGGAATAGTATATATCAATGTTGTTGTCTGAGGCTATCCGGAACATATCCCAGTCCACGTGATTGAAGGAATCTTGAATCGTGGAATCAGATTGGTCGGACCAGCGTTGAACAGACCTGAGCACCGGCGTTTCCTGTTTTAGTTTGTAGGCTGGGAGCAACAAAATGGTGTTGTGGTCAGATTTGACGAAAGGAGGTCGAGGGAGGGCTTTGTATGCGTCGCTGAAGTTAGAGTAGCAATGATCCAGAATGATGCCAACCCAGGTCGCGCATTCGATATGCTGATAAATTTAGGGAGTCTTGTTTTCAGATTAGCTTCGTTAAAATCCCCAGCTACAATAAATGCAGCCTCAGGAAATATGGTTTCCAGTTTACATAGAACTTCATTGGGCTCTTTCAGGGCCAGTGAGGTGTCTGATTGGTGAAACAGAGAATGTTAGTCTCTCTGGAAGGCAACCCTTGCTCGGAATTTCGTCTACCTTGTTGTCAAGAGACTGGACATTGGCGAGTAATATACTCTGGAGCGGTGAGCGATATGCCCGTCTACGGAGCCTGACCAGAAGCCCGCCTCATCTGCCCCTTCTGCGGCAGCGTTGTTTTGGGTCGCCAACTGGGATCCGATCCATTGTCCTGGGTGGTTGTCCAAACAGAGGATCCGCTTCGGGAAAGTCGTATTCCTGGTCGTAATGTTGGTAAATTGACGTTGCTCTTATATCCAAAAGTTCTTCCCGGCTGTATGTAATAAGACTTAAGATTTCCTGGGGTAACAGTGTAAGAAATAATACATTCAAACAACTAAATACTGCATAGTTTCCTAAGAACTGCGAAGCGAGGCGACCATCTCTGTCGGCGCCATCCTACGCAGGTACTTTCCCGAAACGGATTACAAACAACTGGATTCGTTATCCCTTTCATGCCCTGCCTCCAGTCCACTTACCGATATCTGAACAAGAGAGCCTCATCAAAATTGCAACAAGCGGTTCTATGAAAATTGAATTTAATCAGAAGCTACTGCCAGATTTCTGGATTGGGCTGAGCTCAGAGTATCCTGCTTTGGCAAATCGCGCTGTTAAGACACTGATGCACTTTGCAACCATGTACCTACGTGAGTGGATTCTCAGCCCTCACTAGCATGAAAACTAAATACAGGCACAGACTGTGTGGGGAAAATTATTTAAGACAGACTCTCTCCAATATAACCCAACATTGCAGAGTTATGTTCATCCTTTCAAGCACACCCTTCTCATTAACCTGTGGTGAGTTATTCACAATGTTTGATGAACAAATAAAGTTTTATATATAAGATGGCTAAATAAAGAGCAAAATTATTATTATTATATTATTATTTGTGCCCTGGTCCTAGAAGAGCTTTTTGTCACTTCCCATGAGCCGGGTTGTGACAAAAACTCACACTCATTCTTATGTTTAATAAATGTATCATATAGTGTGTGTATGGCAGGCTTACAATGATGGCAAAAAGTTATATTTGAGAGTGCGCTAGAGGGGGTACGCAGCTGGAGGTTGAATGTTTGAAGGGGTACGGGACTATAAAAAGTTTGGGAACCACTGCTCTACAATACTAAGCTAATTGACAGTGTGAAAAGTAGGAAGCATGTACAGAATACAAATATTCCAAAACATGCAACAGGGCACTATAGTAATATAGCCAAACATTTGGCAAAGCAATCCTGAAGACAAATTGTTATGTTTGGGGCAAATATAATACAACACATTACTGAGTACTACTCTCCATATTTTTAAGCATAGTGGTGGCTGCATCATATTATGGGTATGCTTGTATTCGTTAAGGACTGGTGAGTTTTTCAGGATAAAAAAGAAATGGAAGGGAGCTAAGCACATGCAAAATCCTAGAGGAAAACCTGGTTCAGTTTGCTTTCCACCAGACACTGGGAGATGAATTCACCTTTCTGCATGACAAAAACCTAAAACACAAGGCCAAATCTACACTGGAGTTACCAAGAAGACAGTGAATGTTCCTGAGTGGCCGAGTTACAGTTTTGACTTAAATTTATAAAAGAATCTACGGCAAGTCCTGAAAATGGTTGTCTCGCAATGATCAGCAACCAATTTGACAGAGCTTGACATGTCATACAATCCAGGTCTGGAAAGCCCTCAGAGATTTTCCCCCAAAAAGACTCACAACTGTAATCGCTGCTAAAGGTACATCGACAAAGTATTGACTCAGGTGCCGAATAATTGTGTAAATTAGATATTTCTGTATTTTATTTTCAATGAATTTGCAAAAAAAATTGTACAAATATGTTTTCACTTTGTCATTATTGGGAATTGTGTAGAGATGGGTAATAAAAATAATTACTTTAATCCATTTTTAATTCAGGCTGTAACACAACAAAATGTGGACTAAGTCAAGGGGTATGAATACTTTAAGGCACTGTATGTGTGATGTTTCAAATTAATGTAGTTTTGTTCTTGAGTTGTTCTTGTCTATTAATGTTCTGTATTATGTCGTTTCATGTTTTGTGTGGACCCCAAGAAGAGTATCTGCTGCTTTCGCAACAGCTAATGGGGATCCTAATAAAATACCAAATACCATTCTCCTGATGGGTGAAAGGATAACCCCCCAGGAGTCCAATGAAAGTGTTTATCACAGTTATTTCTACAGCTGTTGCATAGTTGCTAGGGTAACTCCATTGGAAAGACAGCAGAGATGGTCAGAGATGTTCACAAGGTTCAGTGGAAGATCAGGGAGACAAAGGCTGAGAGGATTTAGACAACTAACAGCAGCGAAAACAAAACATTGCTAATATGTGTAAATACATACAGTACCAGTCAAAAGTTTGGACACACCTACTCATTCATTATTTTTACTATTTTCTACATTGTAGAATAAAAGTGAAGACGTAGTAACCAAACAAAAGTGTTAAACAAATCAAAATATATTTGAGATTCTTCAAAGTAGCAACCTTTTGCCTTGATGACAGCTTTGCACACTCTTGGCATTCTCTCAACCAGCTTCATGAGAAATGCCTTTCCAACAGTCTTGAAGGTGTTCCCACAAATGCTGAGCACTTGTTGGCTGCTTTTCCTTCACTCTGCGGTCAAACTCATCCCAAACAATCTCAATTCGGTTGAGGTCGGGTGATTGTGGAGGCCAAATCATCTGATGCAGCACTCCATCACTCTTCTTCTTGGTAGAATAGCCCTTACACCGCCTGGCGGTGTGTTTTGGGTCATTGTCCTGTTGAAAAACATGATAGTCCCACTAAGCGCAAACCAGATGGGATGGCGTATTGCTGCTTAATGCTGTAGTAGCTCGCTGGTTAAGGGTGCCTTGAATTCAAAATAAATCTCAGTGTCACCAGCAAAGCAAACCCACACCTCCTCCTCCATGCTTCACGTTGGGAACCACACATTCAGAGATCATCCGTTCACCTACTCTGCGTCTCACAAAGACACGGCGGTTGGACCCAAAAATCTCAAATTTGGACTCATCAGACCAAAGGACATATTTCCGGTCTAATGTCGATTGCTCATGTTTCTTGGCCCGAGCAAGTCTCTTCTTATTATTGGTGTCCTTTAGTAGTGGTTTTCTTGCAGTAATTCAACCATGAAGGCCTGATTCTCCTCTGAACAGTTGATGTTGAGATGTGTTTGTTACTTGAACTCTGTGAAGTATTTATTTGGGCTGCAATCTGAGGTGCAGTTAACTCCAAGGAACTTATCATCTGCAGCAGAGGTAACTCTGGGTCCTCCTTTCCTGTAGCGGTCCTCATGAGAGCCAGTTTCATCAGAGCTTGATGGTTTTTGCGACTGCACGTGAAGAAACTTTCAAAGTTATTGAAATTTTCCAGATTGACTGACCTTCATATCTTAAAGTAATGATGGACTGTTGTTTCTCTTCACTTATTCGAGCTGTTCTTGTCATAATATGGACGTGGTATTTTACCAAATAGGCTATCTCCTGTGTACAACACAAGTGATTGGCTCAAACGCATCAAGAAGGAAATTCCACAAATTAACAAGGCACACCTGTTAATTGAAATGCATTCCAGGTGACTACCTCATGAAGATGGTTGAGAGAATGCCAAGTGTGCAAAGCTGTCATCAATTCAAAGGGTGGCTACTTTGAAGAATCTCAAATATATTTTGATTTGTTAAACACTTTTTTGGTTACTACATGATTCCATATGTGTTATTTCATAGTTCTGATGTCTTCACTATTATTATACAATGTAGAAAATAGTAAAAATAAAGAAAACCCCTTGAATGAGTAGTTGTGTCCAAACTTTTGACTGGTACTGTATGTAAACCACTTCAATTACTTGACTTGGATAGTATTGTCAAGAAGAAGTTAAAAAAAAATGTTACTAATAAATACTGACTGGCACGGAGATGCGGGCTACTGGAAATAGGTAAATGAGTCAAACTAGTTGGAGCCTTGCATATCTGAATGGTGTACCTATTGATGTAGATGTCTGTGGGTGGCCAAATGCACAGTTAAAGTGAGTTCAACTTCTTATGCTTAGCATCCAATTAAGGGTTACACCAGAGGCCTTTTCCATCAGTTAATATAGTAATATGAAATGTGTCTACTTTTAATAATTAAACATTTAAAACATCATTATCTTCCCTAGAATTGGGATCCAGTCATTTAAAATCCAGTCCCTTCAAAGATCAAGATGCAATATTTATTTGTAAACTATTATAAAGGGCTTTAGAATATTCTAAATATTCCCTCAAGCAATCAAATGTCTTCCGAAGAGATTTGCATCAAAGTGCTTGTTCTCTTCAGCTGATCTTCTACGAATTGAAACATATTAGTCTGAAATGCTTGAAAGAACCGGCAGCATGTTAAGAAAACCAGCCCCGTTGCGAACCATGACGTCCTGCTCCCAGACAAACTAAACAACTTCTTTGCTCGCTTTGAGGACAATACAGTGCCACCGACACGGCCTGCTACCAAAACCTGCGGGCTCTCCTTCACCGCAGTCAATGTGAGAAAAACATTTAAATGTGTTAACCCTCGCAAGGCTGCCGGCCCAGATGGCATCCCTGGCCGTGTCCTCAGAGCATGCGCAGACCAGCTGGCTGGTGTGTTTACGGACATATTCAATCAGTCCCTGTCCCAGTCTGCTGTTCCCACATGCTTCAAGAGGGCCACCATTGTTCCTGTTCCCAAGAAAGCTAAGGTAACTGAGCTAAATGACTATCGCCTCGTAGCACTCACTTCCGTCATCATGAAGTGCTTTGAGAGATTAGTCAAGGATCATATCACCTCCATCCTGCCAGACACCCTGGACCCACTCCAATTTGCTTACCGTCCCAATAGGTCCACAGACGACGCAATCGCAATCACACTGCATACTGCCCTAACCCATCTGGACAAGAGGAATACTTATGTAAGAATGCTGTTCATCGACTACAGCTCAGCATTTAACACCATAGTTCCCTCCAAGCTCGTCATTAAGCTCGAGACCCTGGGTCTCGACCCAGCCCTGTGCAACTGGGTCCTGGACTTCCTGACGGGCCGGCCCCAGGTGGTGAGGGTAGGAAACAACATCTCCACCCCGCTGATCCTCAACACTGGGGCCCCACAAGGGTGTGTTCTCAGCCCTCTCCTGTACTCCCTGTTTACCCATCACTCAATCATCAAGTTTGCTGACGACACTACAGTGGTAGGCTTGATTACCAACAACGACGAGACGGCCTACAGGGAGGAGGTGAGGGCCCTCGGAGTGTGGTGTCAGGAAAATAACCTCTCACTCAATGTCAACAAAACAAAGGAGATGATCGTGGACTTCAGGAAACAGGAGAGGGAGCACCCCCTATCCACATCGAGGGGACAGTAGTGGAGAAGGTGGAAAGTTTTAAGTTCCTCTGCGTACACATCACGGACAAACTGAATTGGTCCACCCACACAGACAGCGTGGTGAAGAAGGCGCAACAGCGCCTCTTCAACCTCAGGAGGCTGAAGAAATTCGGCTTGTCACCAAAATCCCTCACAAACTTCTTCAGATGCACAATCGAAAGCATCCTGTCGGGCTGTATCACCGTCTGGTACGGCAACTGCTCCGCCCACAACCGTAAGGCTCTCCAGAGGGTAGTGAGGACTGCACAACGCATCACCGGGGGTAAACTACCTGCCCTTCAGGACACCTACACCACCCGATGTCACAGGAAGGCCAAAAAGATCATCAAGGACAACAACCACCCGAGCCACTGCCTGTTCACCCCGCTATCATCCAGAAGGCGAGGTCAGTACAGGTGCATCAAAGCTGGGACCGAGAGACTGAAAAACAGCTTCTACCTCAAGGCCATCAGACTGTTAAACAGCCATCACTAACATTGAGTGGCTGCTGCCAACATACTGATTTAAATCTCTAGCCACTTTAAACATAGGAATTGGATATAACAATGTATCACTAGCCACTTTAAACAATTTTGTATATAATGTTTACGTATCCGACATACTCATATCAAATGTATACACTGTACTGTAAACCATCTACTTAATCTTGCCTATGCCGTTCGGCCATCGACCCAAATCTCTAGCCACTTTAATAATTATAATTGGATGAAATAATGTATCACTAGCCACTTTAAACAATGCCATTTATATAATGTTTACATATCCTACATTACTCATCTCATATATATATGTGTATATACTGTACTCCATACCATCTACTGCATCTTGCCTATGCCGGTCAGCCATCGCTCATCCATATATTTATATGTACATACTCGTATTCATTCCTTTACTCTTGTGTGTATAAGGTAGTTGTTGTGAAATTGTTAGATTACTTGTTAGATACTACTGCATGGTCGGAACTAGAAGCACAAGCATTTCGCTACACTCGCATTAACATCTGCTAACCATGTGTATGTGACAAATGAAATTTGATTTGATCCCATCAAAGCTATCCCTTGACTCTTTCAGTGAGGAACAAAGCGAATGCAGGCTTGACCACAGCTGTTGGAATGTTCAGAAATGTCTAGCGTTCATTACTTGCTGTCCTTTTGAGATTTGGCTGACAGAGTGAGAAACCACAGATTGCTTCACTACTGTTTATGACCTCTGGTCTCCAAAACTATTCTACTCTGTTTTTGATATAAAGAAATAGTGTTTTTAGCCGTCAGTGTGTGTGTGCTTACATGCGTTCGCACATGCATTTATGCTGCAAATACAAATTAAATCAATCTTGCTGTTTTAATGGTCAGAGTTAAAATGACAATTATAAGCTGGATAAACCCATCTAATGATCAGAGAATCAATGTAAAACGAATAAATATAACTATATACAGTGCATTCAGATAGTATTCAGACCCCTTCCCGTTTTCCAATTTTGTTACGTTACTGCCTTATTCTAAAACTGATTAAATCAAACATTTTCCTCATCAATATACACACACATTACCCCATAATGACAAAGCGAAAACAGGTTTTTAGAAATGTTTGCAAATGTATAAAAAAAATACAGAAATACCGTATTCAGACCCTTTGCTGTGAGACTCGATAATTGAGCTCAGGTTCATCCTGTTTCCATTGATCATCCTTGAGATGTTTCTACAACTTGATTTGAGTCCACCTGTGATAAATTCAATTGATTGGACATGATTTAGAAAAGACACACACCTGTCTATATAAGGTCCCACAGTTGACAGTGCATGTCAGAGTAAAAACCAAGCCATGAGGTCGAAGAGATTGTCCGTAGACCTCCGAGACAGGATTGTGTTGAGGCACAGATCTGGGGAAAGGTACAAAAACATGTCTGCAGCATTGAAGGTCCCCAAGAACACAATGGCCTCCTTCATTCTTAAAATGGAAGAAGGTTTGAACCACCAAAACTCTTCCTAGAGCTGGCCGCCTGGCCAAACTGAGCAATCGGGGGAGAAGGGCCTTGGTCAGAGAGGTGAAGAACCCGATGGTCACTCCATAGTTCCTCTGTGGCGATCGGAGAACCTTCCAGAAGGGCAACCATCTCTGCAGCACTCCACCAATCAGGCCTTTATGGTAGAGTGGCCAAACGGAAGCCATTCCTCAATAAAAGGCACATGACAACCCACTTGGAGTTTGCCGAAAGGCACCTAAAGGACTCTCAGACCATGAGAAACAAGATTCTCTGGTCTGATGAAGATTGAACTCTTTGGCTTGAATGCCAACCATCACGTCTGGAGGAAACCTGGCACCATCCTTATGGTGAAGCATGGTGGTGGCAGCATCATCATATATATGTTTCAGCTGCAGGGACTGGGAGACTAGTCAGGATCGAGGGAAAGATGAAAGACGCAAAGTACAGAGAGATCTTTGATGAAAACCTGCTCCAGAGTGCTCAGGACCTCAGACTGGGGTGAAGGTTCACCTTCAGACAGGACAACGACCCTAAGCACACAGCCAAGACAACGCAGGAGTGGCTTCGGGACAAGTCTCTGAATGTCCTTGAGTGGCCCAGCCAGAGCCTGGACTTGAACCCGATCGAACATCTCGGGAGAGACCTGAAAATAGCTGTGCAGAAATAAATAGCTCCCAATCCAACCTGACAGAGCTTGAGAGAATCTGCAGAGAAGAATGGGAGAAACTCCACAATTACAGGTGTGCCAATTTTGTGGCGTCATACCCAAGAGGACTCGAGGCTGTAATAGCTGCCAAAGGTGCTTCAACAAAGTACTGAGTAAAGGGTCTGAATAGTTATGTAAAAGGTGACATTTTAATTTTTTGTATTTTTTTCTATGCAAAGATGTACAAAAAAATGTTTTTGCTTTGTCATCATGGGATACTGTGTGTAGATTGTTGACGGGAAGAAAACAATTTAAATACGTTACAGCCTTATTCTAAAATTTAACAAAATGTAAAAAAAGGGGTCTGAATACTTTCCGAATGCACTGTATAAGCTGGGTAAACCCATCTATTGGTCAGAGTTAATATGATAATTATAAGCAGGGTAAACCCATGTATTGGTCAAAGTTAATATCATAATTATAAGCAGGGTAAACCCATCTATTGGTCAGAGTTAATATGATAATTATAAGCAGGGTAAACCCATCTATTGGTCAGAGTTAATATGATAATTATAAGCAGGGTAAACCCATGTATTGGTCAAAGTTAATATCATAATTATAAGCAGGGTAAACCCATGTATTGGTCAAAGTTAATATCATAATTATAAGCAGGGTAAACCCATCTATTGGTCAGAGTTAATATGATAATTATAAGCAGGGTAAACTCATTTAAAGTAATGACTCTTGTACAGCTTGTGAAGGCTTTAGATTTGAGCTGCTCTACAGAGAGCCTAGCTTATCAGTCAGATGTTTCCTTGAACTGAGAGCTGCTCTTTGAACTCTCCCCAATCCCCCAAGACACACAATACGTTTTATTCTGTTTCAGACAGTGAAAGGGAACGTTACTAATTAGTTTATAATAATAATAATAATAATAATAATAATAATGAGGGTTTCGTGTGAGGCAAAGAAAGTGTATGCATCCCAAATAGTACCCTATTTCCTACATAGTGCACTTCCTCTATGGGCCCTGGTCAAAAGTAGTGCACTATATTGGGAAAAGAGTGCCATATGGGATGCATCCAGCGACATGTCCTCAAACTGGCAGCCCTCCATGGGGATGAACCCAGTGCAGCTAATGAGGACATCATCACATTTACTGGCCATGCAGGTTATACTGGCCGGCTGATGTTGTTACTACATGCAGTAAGAATAAGGCTGCTAACAAGGCTGTATAGGCCTCATCACAAATGATTAGGGGAAAGCTATGTTATCATTCGTACCATTGGTCAATTCGACCATTGATTCACCAAATCTGGTTTGAATTTAAAATCTTGCTATTGAATTTAATCAAAAGTTTTATAACCTGAAAATCAAAACAACAGGTGACGAGAAATTATGTTGAACATATTGCGTTCTTTAAAGAACTGCAAATTGGCCCATTAGGGCTGCCTGACTCCTGTGTCTGTATCCAACTCCAGTTAGGAAACACCCGGTGCCATGCTAGTAGGAAGGCTTTCCAGAGGTTAGCTCCAACTTCAATATACCAACAGCATGAAATATCTTGCAAGTGTAATAATGACTCACTCTCTGCCAGCAACAGCCATCTACAGAAGGGTGAGACATGCAAATCGGGTGCAATGAAGATTAGGAAGTTGGAAAAGAGTTGACTCATCGGTCATCTCACTCAAACGCCCGCCCTCTTGAAACACCATTAACCAGCTGCGCCACCGAAAAGCTAGGGAAGGTGGAGGTATTTCAACCAACTCAACTCTGTTACAGCTAATTCAAATGTAGGAAAACAGTAGCATACTGTAGAAGGTAAAAGTCACTCCCCCTTGCCTGCACCAGATTCCCAAAACAATGGCCTTCCTACGGTTCCAGCCTGTTAGTTAGACCACAATTGGCAACAGATTCCTAAATAAATAGGAATTCTACCAGGTTAAACTAACTGCAGGAGACTATCTTCAAAGAGAATGGTCATGGTTGACGGTTTGTCAATATCGCCCAGGAGATTAATTAAAAAAGTGAATTATTTTCAAAGAGGAAATATCCGTTCAAATTACATTTCAATTAATCTCCTGAAATGATTGCAACTGAAAGGAAATAGGTCCAACCAAAGCAGTGACACCACTACCCCCACCTCTGCACACCATGAAGCA
Organism: Brachymystax lenok tsinlingensis; assembly: GCA_030435695.1. Taxonomy (NCBI): domain Eukaryota; kingdom Metazoa; phylum Chordata; class Actinopteri; order Salmoniformes; family Salmonidae; genus Brachymystax; species Brachymystax lenok. Next base: position 37,547,282 of record CM059815.1, read on the forward strand.
ACGTACATATTTTTGGTGGCTGTATTTATTGAGTATTCCACACCGTCTATATAAGGGCTCAGGGCCAGACCCAGATGCAGACACGGGAGGCAGATGGTTTAAGTGTTTGATATTTATTAGTTCCAAAAGGGGTAGGCAAGGGAATGGTCGTGGACAGGCAAAAGGTCAAAACCAGGAGGTACAGAGTGGCAGGCAGGCTCGAGGTCAGGGCAGGCAGAATGGTCAGGCAGGCTCGAGGTCAGGGCAGGCAGACTGGTCAGGCAGGCTCGAGGTCAGGGCAGGCAGACTGGTCAGGCAGGCTCGAGGTCAGGGCAGGCAGAATGGTCAGGCAGGCTCGAGGTCAGGGCAGGCAGAATGGTCAGGCAGGCTCGAGGTCAGGGCAGGCAGAATGGTCAGGCAGGCTCGAGGTCAGGGCAGGCAGAATGGTCAGGCAGGCTCGAGGTCAGGGCAGGCAGAATGGTCAGGCAGGCTCGAGGTCAGGGCAGGCAGAATGGTCAGGCAGGCGGGTACAGAGTCCAGAAAACAGGCAAGGGGCAAAGCCGGGAGGACTAGCAAAAGAGAGAATAGCAAAAGCAGGAGCACGGGATAAACACGCTGGTTGACTTGAAACAGACAGGACAAACTGGCACAGAGAGACAGGAAACACAGGGATAAATACACTGGGGAAAATAAGCGACACCTGGAGGGGGATGAGACAATCACAAGGACAGATGAAACAGATCAGGGAATGACAGTCTATCGTAAAGTATCATTGAGTTTCTATTAAGGTATCTATACTTTTACTCAAGTATCACAATTGGGTACTTTTTGCACCACTGGTTGTAATAGCTGTATAATCAATGTGTTTAATGATTAAGATAATAGGTACATATTGTAGTAAAACAATACAGTCTAGCTATGTTTCATACCTAAGAGTATTTGTTGCTGTTGAAAATGGATCCATGCTCATCGGTCTCTCATTAAAAGCCCCATAGCTCCCTCTAAAGGACACAGTGGTACATCATATTAAGACACAAAAGACCTGCTGTTCAACAATCATTAGACTAACATGGCCCTTTGAGTTTAGTAGAACTGTTTAAACCCTATCATGACTGAAGAGTTTAGTAGAACTGTTTAAACCCTATCATGACTGAAGAGTTTAGTAGAACTGTTTAAACCCTATCATGACTGAACAGTTCAGTAGAACTGTTTAAACCCTATCATGACTGAAGAGTTCAGTAGAACTGTTTAAACCCTATCATGACTGAACAGTTCAGTAGAACTGTTTAAACCCTATCATGACTGAAGAGTTTAGTAGAACTGTTTAAACCCTATCATGACTGAAGAGTTTAGTAGAACTGTTTAAACCCTATCATGACTGAAGAGCTTAATAGAACTGTTTAAACCCTAGCATGACTGAAGAGGAAGATAAAAAGTAAATGAATAGCTGTTTAAATATACAGTAAAACAAGCATGCTGACCTAATGGACTCAGTCTTTGAATTTGAGAGTGCTTATAGTTACGCAACAGCATTTCTAAGACAAGTATGTGTTTTCATGCACTGAGGAACTGTACATTTCCTGTCCACTATTACTGAGGATGACTCAGAGCAAGACTTACAGTAAGAGCTGAAGGAACAGTTGAAGTTAATTGTATTTGAGCAGAAGTGTGTCAAGATGGACAATGATGAAAATACATATGCCAATGCAAGTTCCTTCAGGGCCAGCCCAAGAGAAGGAGCAATATATTTCCAGTGGTGGAAGAGAGCCTCCAGAGCTGCTGCAGTGTGTCTGGGGCTGCTGTGTGTTCTCCTACTGGCTGGGATCATAAGCCTGTCTGTCTACCAGAGAAACCAATCGACCAGTTACAACAATCTGACTAAAGCGAGAGACCAGCTACAGAAGGAGAGAGACCAGCTACAGAAGGAGAGAGAAACCCTGAACAAGAAGATCAAATGGAGACGCTGTCCAGAATGCTGGAGGGTTTGAATTCGGCTGTTACTACATCACCAATGAGAATAAAACCTGGACTAAGAGCAGTGAAGAATGCCAAGAGTTAGGAGCAGACCTAGTGATCATAAACAGCAAAGAGGAACAGGCATTTATCAGATTATACCAAACAAAAAATGATGTCTGGATTGGTTTTACTGACTCAGTTACTGAAGGGACCTGGAAATGGGTGGATGGTACACCACTGACCACAGCGAATTGGGGGAAAGGGCAGCCCAACAGCAACAATGTAACAGAACAGGACTGTGGGGAGATTTGGAATCGTTCAGGGTTGTGGAATGATGAGAATTGTTCCATTAAAAATAAAGGGATCTGTGAGAAATAGGATTAACACAGTTAACACAATGATGTGCATATCATTCGATAAATTACTTTAAGTTTTAGTTATCCATTCATTTGAAATTACTGTAATATTAATATTGTCAAATATTATGGGTTCATTTTGCTTCCATTATGCTGTACATAAATAAGGTGTACTTTCTGCTTATTCAATAAACTGAACAAAAATATAAACGCAACATGTAAAGTGTTGGTCCCATGTTTCATGAGCGGAAAAAGAAAAGATTCCAGAAATTGTCCATACACACAAACAGCTTATTTCTCTAAAATGTTGTGCACAAATGTGTTTACATCTCTGTTAGTGAGCATTTCTCCTTGCCAAGATAATCCATCCACCTCACAGGTGTGGCATATCAAGAAGCTGATTAAACAGCATGATCATTACACAGGTGCACCTTCTGCTGGGTACAATAAAAGGCCACTCTAAAATTTGCAGTTTTGTCACACAACACAATGCTACAGATGTCTCAAGTTTTGAGGGAGCGTGCAAATTGCATGCTGACTGCAGAACAGGGATGCAAATCGCTGAGGGCCTAAAAAGGTGACTCTTTTTTTCCACTGAAACATGCAGAAAATCCCTGCTAGGGGGAAATGCAGGTTTGAACTAATTAAACAACAAAGAAAATGATCTACATGATCAGTCTCTGTGTGTAAAATAAAAAGTGGTTAATGTGAACCTAACTCACAGCTAAAAAATGTCAAGAAAGCAATCCAATGTTATTTGTTGCCTAGACTTTACTGCAAATGACACTCAAGTCTTGAGAAGAAAACTACACTAATATTACAGTTAGCCATGACAGCCTTTATAATAGAACGCTAGTTACCATGACAGCCTTTATAATAGAACGCGTGTTACCATGACAGCCTTTATAATAGAACGCGTGTTACCATGACAGCCTTTATAATAGAACGCTAGTTACCATGACAGGCTTTATAATAGAACGCTAGTTACCATGACAGGCTTTATAATAGAACGCTTGTTACCATGACAGCCTTTATAATAGAACGCTAGTTACCATGACAGGCTTTATAATAGAACGCTTGTTACCATGACAGCCTTTATAATAGAACGCTTGTTACCATGACAGCCTTTATAATAGAACGCTTGTTACCATGACAGCCTTTATAATAGAACGCTTGTTACCATGACAGCCTTTATAATAGAACGATTGTTACCATGACAGACTTTATAATAGAACGCTAGTTACCATGACAGCCATTATAATAGAACGCTAGTTACCATGACATCCTTTATAATAGAACGCTTGTTACCATGACAGCCTTTATAATAGAACGCTTGTTACCATGACAGCCTTTATAATAGAACGCTTGTTACCATGACAGCCTTTATAATAGAACGCTAGTTACCATGACAGCCTTTATAATAGAACGCTTGTTACCATGACAGGCTTTATAATAGAACGCTTGTTACCATGACAGCCTTTATAACAGAACGCTAGTTACCATGACAGCCTTTATAATAGAACGCTAGTTACCATGACAGCCTTTTTAATAGAACGCTTGTTACCATGACAGCCTTTATAATAGAACGCTTGTTACCATGACAGGCTTTATAATAGAACGCTAGTTACCATGACAGCCTTTATAATAGAACGCTTGTTACCATGACAGCCTTTATAATAGAACGCTTGTTACCATGACAGGCTTTATAATAGAACGCTAGTTACCATGACAGCATTTATAATAGAACGCTAGTTACCATGACAGGCTTTATAATAGAACGCTAGTTACCATGACAGGCTTTATAATAGAACGCTAGTTACCATGACAGCCTTTTTAATAGAACGCTTGTTACCATGACAGCCTTTATAATAGAACGCTAGTTACCATGACAGGCTTTATAATAGAACGCTTGTTACCATGACAGCCTTTATAATAGAACGCTAGTTACCATGACAGCCTTTATAATAGAACGCTTGTTACCATGACAGCCTTTATAATAGAACGCTAGTTACCATGACAGCATTTATAATAGAACGCTAGTTACCATGACAGCCTTTATAATAGAACGCTTGTTACCATGACAGCCTTTATAATAGAACGCTAGTTACCATGACAGCCTTTATAATAGAACGCTTGTTACCATGACAGCCTTTATAATAGAACGCTAGTTACCATGACAGCCTTTATAATAGAACGCTAGTTACCATGACAGCCTTTATAATAGAACGCTTGTTACCATGACAGCCTTTATAATAGAACGCGTGTTACCGTGAGAGCCTTTATAATAGAACGCTTGTTACCATGACAGCCTTTATAATAGAACGCTTGTTACCATGACAGCCTTTATAATAGAACGCTTGTTACCATGACAGCCTTTATAATAGAACGCTTGTTACCATGACAGCCTTTATAATAGAACGCTTGTTACCATGACAGCCTTAATAATAGACTGCTTGTTACCATGACAGCCTTAATAATAGAGCGCTTGTGACTCCACATAAATATTACACTTGGGAAAAAAAACATCTTAAAGTGGAAATAGAATGAAACAAACAGGAATTCTATTATTGCTCTATTATAGTGGCCACTATAGACATGGATCAAGTGCACAAGGCTACATGTGTGGATAAATAACGTTCACTGAGTGAAAAAAATATAATCCCCCCTCACTCGTGTTACTGTCAAGTTCAACACAACAAAAACAATATCTTTGGGCTACACTGCACATTATTACATTGTACACTTTCTGCCTGTAGACATCTGTTCTACAATGTGCCAGCAAAAGTGAGAAAGAGGGAAAGTGTGTGGTGTTCCTTTCACCTCTATAGTGGCATCCAGCTTAAGCCAGGTACATCTCCAGCTACACTCGATCCCTGAATCCACTTGTTTAACAAGCAACGCCTCATTTTCACCTAATTCTCTCATTCTGAAAATTAACCACATACTGTAGAGGGAAAACACTGGTTAGTTCGTTAGCTAGTTAACTAGCTAACATTTCACACAGATTGCCAGGGTCCAGTAAGCAACTACCTTTAACACGTTATAACTTGAGGAACGGCAAGGAGTCGTATACCAGTTAATACTATAGCGAATTGGTTAGGTTACTAATGTTAGCTCATCTGATGTTGTAACGTTAGCTAGCAAATGTTAGCTGTCTTGACTTTATTAGCAAGCACATTTTCACACCATAAACTCCATTATTTGATCAGATAAATTGGCTAATGTTGCTCAACATTTCTCTGACTAGCTAACGGATAATTTGATCCAGCTAGCAAGATAATGCTAATACAAGATCAATGCTAATACTTGTTCCACCACACTTTCTCCCTCACCTCAAACTTTCCAAACGCCAGTATTTTATGTTTTGTTACAGCTCATTAAGGAAGCTTCATCACCTTCTCACCCCCATGGTCAGGCATCTCACCTAACGTGACCTCTTCGTTATCGTGCTGTAACTAGTAAGTTGACTGTCTCTTCTTTCTTCAGGCGCGTGCTGCGCTGCATTCTGTTATGGAAACGATTGGCTGAGCCTTGGATACAACCAGTATTGCTCCAAACGCGCATCACTGGGGCGCTCACAGCCAGGAGTGATCCGACCGCCCCCCCTTTTGTAAATCGGATCTACACGACTCACCTAGGTCACATATTTTCGATTCAAAACGGCGAATTTCACCGAAAGGTTACTAGTTTGCATCCCTGCTGCAGGAATGTCCACCAGAGCTGTTGCCAGATAATTTAATGTTGATTTCTCTACCACAAGCCACCTCCAACGTCATTTTAGAGAATTTGGCAGTACGTCCAACCGGTCTTTCAACCGGTTCCCATCTGAGGGTGTCATGTGGACTAGAGGTTTGCTGATGTCAATGTTGTGAATAATGTGTCTCATGGTCGTGGTGGGGTTATGGTATGGGTAGGCATATACTACGGACAACGAACACAGTTGCATTTTATCGATGGCAATTTGAATGCGTAGAGATACTGTGACGAGATCCTGAGGCCCATTGCCATGCCATTCATCTGCCGCCATCACCTCATGTTTCAGCACGTTAATGCATGGCCCCATATCGCAAGGATCTGTACACAATTCCTGGAAGCTGAAAATGTCCTAGTTCTTCCATGGCCTACATACTCACCAGACATTTAACCCATTGAGGATACTCTGGATCGTGTTCCAGTTCCCGCTAATATCCAGCAACACAATTAACAGCCTGATTAACTTTATGCAAAGGAAATGTGTCACGCTGCATGAGGCAAATGCTGGTCACACCAGATACTGGCAGTTTTTATTTAAATCCACTCCCCAACCTTTTTTTTAATGGTATCTGTGACCAACAGATGCATGTCTTGTATTCCCACTCATGTGAAATCCATAGATTAGGGCCTAAAGAATTTATTTCAATTGACTGATTTCATTTTATGAACTGTAACTCTTTATGAACTGTAAATCTTTGAAATTGTGGCCTGTCGTGTTACTATTTTTGTTCAGTATAAAACATGGAAATTATATGTTTTCTTATGACCATTTTATTAGAGTTAAAAAATGCTATACAAAGTTACTGTAAAACCAAAGATAAAAGCCGTATGGTATATCGACACTGTTAAACGTAAACATAACATTTGTCAGGTGATGACATATTCCTATTCCTGAATGTGACAGAGGTGTAGACTCCTGCAGAAATTTGGTTTAAGAAAGATGAAGGAAGGTTTGGTTAGAAAGACCAGACATTCTCTCACTTCTATAATAACTCACATTTCATGGCTTCAGTGAAATGACAACTGAACTTTCCTCAAAGTGCTCTGCCTCGGGATAATCTTGATGCAATTTGGATGTCAAAACTAAGGTTGATATAACAATAGCTATATCTTTTGAAATATTAAAGATATGAAAGATATTGATCAAACTTTGACACCACCACCACCAAAGCACTGGGTAGAAAAATTATACTGTATTTCAGCAAGGGACATTTCTATGTGAACTATAGTGTTTAGGTTTTAGTAGTGTTTTAGTCAGTGAATACTTCCTTCCAGTACTGCGCCACATGAAATTCCTGTTCCTCTCAGCCAAGTGACGCAATGCCCTAGCCACTTTCTTGGACTGCTCGTAATTGGCCATCCAAATTCCTCGCAAAGATGTCCGGTTTCTAGGGCCTGAAGCAAAGTCAAATACCCTCGGAAGTGGACACTTCAGGTAGTTTCCCTCTGCTTGCCAGGTTTTAGGAACAAGGCCCTGTTTGGGAAGCAGAAATATTACTATATAGGCACAATAAAAAAAGAGAATACTCCTGCAGGTCTATTTCATACTAGCTTGAATATTATTATTAATAACACAATATTGTGTTACAGTCTTGTAATGTCAATAACGTAAAGTCTGTCTTTTTGTTTTGTGTATGGACCACGAGAAGACTAGCTGTCATCATGGCGTCAGCTAATGGGGATCCAAATTAAGAGTCTGTATAATCAGCTATTTACTGTCAAACTAATCATACTGTCAAACTGTTGACACACCAAGTAAATTGTACTCAAATGGAATGAGCAACATTATCATTAGACAAATAAAACAGTTCAGGCAACCTTTTTCTGTCTGTCGATGTTCTCCCACACCCTGCTGCACACCATGCACTCAAACACATCTATGTAGTTCTCCTGTGTCAGATCCTGGACACCACACAGGCATTCCTTCAGCTCCTTTACCAACTCCAGGTTGGAGACTTCACGCTTCAACTTCCACTCCAGATAAGTGGCATACTCCCCATCGTCCTCAACTAACCTCTTTAGATACCGAGCCAGTTTTTCAGGGGCCTTATCTGGGACAACTACAACCGCACTACTGTTGCTCGGCAGCCAATTCCGAACATTGGGAGCCCCGTAATACACAGGGACCACCCCAAGCTTGAGAGGCCTCCATAGTTTCTCGGTGAGGTAGTTGTCACAGACGGCGTTCTCAAAGTCCTGAATGAATTTGTACTGGGCCAGGATCTGGTAGAAGGCCTGCTCCTCCATGATGGTCAAGTCCCTCAGATGGGAATGCAGGTCTTTGTTGTGGAGGCATTGTCCATAGGAATCAACCCAGATGTGCTTCATTAACTCGCTAACATAGGCGTCCCGGTCCGACAGGGGAGGGGGGTCACTGTCTGGCTGGGCACCACCGGGCTAGTGTTTTCCTCAGCTCATTCTTCAGACCAGGTAGGTCTGACAGGTCAGGACCTCCAGGTTCTCCAGGTACTGGGAGGTGAGGGGCAGGTGGGAGTGCTGGCTGAAGGTGGCCGTGTGGTTAAGGAGGGTGATGACGGGCTCGTGGAAGAGCTTGTAGTTGTTTTTGGGCAACTCCTCGTGAAACAAGGCCCACTGGTGGTGCGCTCTCCTCGGAAGTGGAAGACACTCAATGTTGAAGCCGGTTCTTCTTTATTTTCATTATTTTCTACATTGTGGAATAACAGTGAAGACATCAAAACTATAAAATAACACATATGGAATCATGTAGTAACTAATAAAGTGTTAAACAAATAAAATATATTCTTCAAAGTAGCTACCCTTTGCCTTGATGACAGCTTAGCACACTATTCTCTCAATCAGCTTCATGAGGTATTCACCTGGAATGCATTTCAATTAACAGGTGTGCCTTGATCATTTGGGGAATTTCTTTCCTTTTTAATTTGAGCCAATAAGTTGTGTTGTGACAAGGTAGGGGTGGTGTACAGAAGATAGCACTATTTGGTAAAAGACCATTCCATATCATGGCAAGAACAGCTCAAATAAGCAAAGAGAAATGACAGTCCATCATTACTTTAAGACATGGTCAGTCAATACGGAACATTTCAGGAACTTTGAAAGTTTCTTCAAGTGCAGTTGCAAAAACCATTACGCTCTATGATGAAACTGAGTCTCATGAGGACCGCCACAGGAAAGGAAGACCCAGAGTTACCTCTGCTGCAGAGGCTAAGTTCATTGAAGTTACAAGCCTCAGAAATTGCAGCCCAAATACATTCTTCACAGAGTTCAATTAAAAAAACATCTCAATATCAACTATCGTGTACACATAATAGTTACAGGAGGAACGCTTCTCTCTCCTGCCTTAGTTACCAGAGAGCCAAGGTGCCCCAGTAAACAAAGCTTTCTCTGAGATCGGAAAATCTGACATCCTCCCAGGTCCCCGTCTCTATTCCCCAATCTCCCTCAGCTCCTCTCCTGGCACACCTATATAGAGGAAGACACAAAGCAATTAGTGGGCCCAGGTGTGTACTAATTGACTTTACCCCGCGAGTACCTATCCCCTGAGGAGGGTGCTGTCGTGTCTTCTTCCTCCGGCTGGTCACTGAACTCTCACATGCCTTCCCTCCCAAGATCAACCCAGAGGGGTGTGCGCCAGACGAGTGGGCGGCAGGTAGCCTAGTGGTTAGAGCGTTGGACTTGTAACCGGAGGGTTGACAAGGTAAAAATCTGTCGTTCTGCCCCTGAACAAGGCAGTTAACCCACTGTTCCCCGGGCGCCGAAGACGTGGATGCCGATTAAGGCAGCCCCCCGCACCTCTCTGATTCAGAGGGGTTGGGTTAAATGCGGAAGACACATTTCAGTTGAAGGCATTCGGTTGTACAACTGACTAATAATGGTGACTTTGACTTTGACCTCAGGGTCTCGACGGGATAGTGCGTCTGCATTGCCATGTGCTCTCCCCCGATCGGTGAACCAACTGGAAATTAAAATGGTTGGAGCGACAGGAACCATCTTGTTATTCGGCTGTTCGTGTCTCGCTTACCCGTCATGATCCGTGACCAGCCGGAATCGCCTCCCAAGGAGATAGGTATTCTAGGGCCCACTTAATTACCAGTGCCTCCATCTCTATCGTCGCGTACTTCCGCTCCCAGTCGGACAGCTTGCGGCTTACGTATAAGACGGGACGTTCCTCCACCCCGTCCCCTTGGGACAGTACAGCCCCCAAGCCGGTGCTGGAGGCGTCGGTGTGGACAGTGAAGGGCTGCTGGAAATCTGGGCCTCTAAACACCGGTTCTGAGCAGAGTGTCTTTGAGGTGGAGGAACGTACCATCTGCTTCAGATGTCCATACCAACCTCACCGGGTTTCTCTTCTTTGTCATGTTGGTCAGTGGGGTGGCAATGGTGGCGTAGCTTGGGATGAACCGCCTGTGGTAACCCATTAGCCTTGTTCAGTCCCAGGTGGCACTTCTTTGGTTTGGCTGTCAGGCCGGCCGTCTCTAGGCTGGCCAGCACAGAGCGCAGCTGGCAGAGGTGGTCCTCCCAGTCCTCATTGTGTATTACAACGTCATCGGCAGCGAATGCCTGGTGAGGATGTAACAGCGTGTCCATAAGCCTCTGGAAGGTGGCGGCCGCTCCGTGCAAGCCAAACGGGAGCCGAACGTACTGAAAGCCCATCTGGGGTGGCAAAGGAGGTTTTGTGGCGGTCTTCGGGGGCCAGAGACACCTGCCAGTACCCTTTTGTGAGGTTGAGGGTCGACATATAGTGGGCTTTCCCAAGCAGCTCGATCAGCTCATCGATCCTCGGCATGGGGTAGGCGTCGAACCTGGAGATGACGTTGAGGGCTCGGAAATCGTTGCAGAAGTGAATAGACCCATTGTGTTTTGTCAACAGCACGATAGGGTTGGACCATTCGCTGGTGGACGGCTCGATGACCCCATCTTCAACATCTTCCACCCCTCTTTCCGTACCTGGCGTGCTTTTGTACCCTTTAGGGTCGGAGATTAATCTTCTTCCCCGGCTCGGTGGCTATGTGGTGGCAGAGCAAGGAGATCTGCCCCGGAAGGGGGAGAAGACCCGTTGGTTCTGGTGGACAACCCTTCCAAGGTCTTGCGTCTGATGAGCCGTAAGAGTGGTGCCAAAAGGCACCTTTTCTGTCCGACGTTCCTCTCCGTCTGCCTTAAGTTCCATCAGCACCTGTGCCTCTCGTTCCACATAAGCTTTCAACAGGCTGATGTGGTATATCTGCTGAGGGCGCCGTCGTCCGGAACTACTCACCCTGCAGTTTACAGGGGAGACTTGCTCTGTCGCCACATATGGCCATGCCTCCGGGCCTGGAGCCTGTGTTCCGGCTTGGGGACGAGGACCTTATCTCCTGGGCGGAACTGTCGCGGCTGTGCCTTTATATTGTACTCCCAGGTTTGTGTTTTCTGCGCTTTGGCCATGTGTTCCCTCACCACCGGCCATATCGCTGCCATTCGGTCCTTCATGAATGTGATGTGTTCGATGAGGGTACAGTACTGGCAGGGTTGGTTCTCCCAGGCCTCCTTGGCCAAATCAAGGATGCCGCGACAGGGACACCCATAGAGCAGCTCGAAAGGCGAGAAGCCAGTGGACGTCTGGAGGACCTCCCGGAGCATGGGGCAACAACATATGACAATTCTTCCTGTCCCAGTCCACCACCCGGCGTAGCATGCTCTTGATGATTTTATTAAACTGTTCACACAGCCCGTCCGTCTGGGGGTGGTACACACTCCTCCGTATTTGTTTGACCGGGTATAACTGACACAGGTTCTTCATAAGTCTGGACATGAACTGCGTGCCCTGGTCGGTCAGGATGGTGGCCGGGAGGCCCACTCAAGATTTGCAATACTTTGACATCTTGGGTAAACCCATGCCAATAGAAATGCCCCAGCAACCGTTCGTGGTCATCTCCCGGGCGTGGTGGCCCCCTAGTGTTTGGGCCATGTGTAACACCACATCTCTGTATGAACGGGGCACCATTAGCAGTTCCTGTTCTACCCCTCTACATTTGGCCACCCAGTACAAGAGGCCCCGCTTGATTGCGTAATAAGGAGTAGTTAACTCACCTTCTGAGCCGATACCCCTCCCATCTATCCTCTTCACCTCCGGGTGGGCTCTGAGTGCGCCAGTGCCTGGCGGTTAGAGTTGTTCGGTCTTCGTGCTCGATCGGGGCAACTCGCCCCGCCTTCCTCCACAGAAGCTCCAACAGGGGGCAGTTCCTCTCCAGTAGCACTGGTACCTTCATTTGTGGAACAACCCCAACGCGCAGGGTGGTCTTCCCGGCAGGGGTATGGAAGCTGACTCGGGCTGTGGTGTAGCGTTTGCTGTCCCCATGGATGCAGGCTAGAGTGGTCTCAGTCACAAGACAGGGCGCGTTGGCCAGGACCTCCTCCCGTACCAGAGACACCGTGCTTCTCGAATCTAGGAAGGCCTCCCAGTCCGTCCCTCTTATGCGCACTGGCACACTGAGCCAGGGCCAGCTGCACATGCCAACATACCTGTGGCGCGGGACATTCCACCTGGTCACGGGGGGTGGCTGATGATACAGTGGGCATAGGGACGTCTACACTGGGGCAGTGTCTAGCCATATGACCATATGTGTTGCACGTGAAACAGTGTATAGGGTCCTGAGGCGTGGCCTTACTAAAAGTATTGACTATGGGGCTAGGTGCTGGCCTTGTTGACCCTCCTGCTAGCCATGGGATGTACCACCAATTGTCATCTCGCCCCTGCTAACGACAGCAAGGCTTTTAGTAGACAAGTATAACTCGATGCACTGAACTAGGTGGTCAACTGTAACTGGATTTGCCTGACCGACTACCTCTGCATGGTGACGGGTAATTCCCTCAAACACTTGTCTATGAGCAGAGTTTCTAACATTTCAGCCGTGGTTTTTGTGGGGCATAACCACCCCCTTACCAGACTGATAAGTTGGTAGAGCTGGCCCCTTGGTGACTCTTCGTCGGCGTACTTCCAGTCATGAAATCTTTGGTCCCGGTCTCTGGGATTCAGTTGATAGCGGGCCTGAATCTCCACCTTCAGACGTGCGTAATCCACGGTAGCCCCTTCCTCAATGTTATAGTACGCCGCCTGGGCTTTGCCTGTGAGCAGGGGAGCTAGGAAGCCCGCCCAGTCTTCTTGAGGCCATCTCTCTCTCTGCGCCGTTCGAAGGCCAGGAGATGGGCCTCCACATCGTCGTCCTACATCAGACGTGGAATCTGAGCGTTGACATTGGGCATCCTACGGTCCCTGGGAGACGGGCGGTTTCGGACCGGAGGATGTCTAAGGTCTCCTGTTGGGCGAGGGCGCAGGCCGTTGACGTAGCAATTCTTCGCTCATGCCTATCAACGGGCGTAGCAGGCTTCCGAAAGATAAAATTATGCCCGCATTCTCCACCAGTTGTCCGAAAACCCCTAACACAGGCGGGAGGCACAACATGAACAGACCAGAGACAGTGGTTGTACTTACTTTTCTTGTGAAAGATTACTAAAGAGGTTTTCTTTCGCCTGACAAAATAACTCCAGTACAGGGTAACGTCCAAACACCCACGTAACAAAACAAATAAACATAAACTAAGCCTTTGACCAAAAGTCAGTGGCCAAAATAGGAAAGCAAAAAAACAAAAGACTACTCCTGTCTTTAAAGTGCCCCAGTAAACAAAGCTTTCTCTGAGATAGGAAAATCTGATGTCCTCCCAGGTCCCCGTCTCTATTCCCCATTCTCCCTCAGTTCCTCTCCTGGCACACCTATATAGAGGAAGACACAAAGCAATTAGTGGGCCCAGGTATGTACTAATTGGTTTTACACTGAGTACCTATCCCCAGAGGAGGGTGGTGTCGTCTTCCTCCGGCTGGTCACTGAACTCTAACAATATATATATATATATTTTTGTTGTTTCCTGTTTTGCATGTTATTTTGGCATTAATACGTGTCACATATCAGTTTGCAAACAATGTAAAAAAATATATATCATTGAGTTAATAAAGTTGCATACAAACATGGTCTCTTTTTTGCTTTCTTGAGTAAGGAAGCTCCAAAATGTAGGAGTTTCATCGTAGCTCAGTGCTTTCTGCGGTGGTGGGGCAGCCAGCAGAAAATACGGAGTGTAGGGGTTCGTAATGTACTCTAGTTGCGCTGTGATTGGCTCAGCGTTCTGTCACTCATGGGGACACTACGTCACCGCATAATCTACGGGCAGAAAAAAAATATATATATTCAAGCACCCTGGGTGATGCCATAGAGCTATATTAGAAGTGCCCATCCAAGAATTAAGAGGCACACAGATCAAACCAGACCCTTTATTTGGGGTTTCTTTTCCCACATTACAACTGACCAAAATTAATAAGGACGTAATTGACTTTGTTAGCGAGATGATTAATTTTACTTAGATGGAAACCCTCTGCACCCCCGTCTCATGCTGTTTGGATTAAATCAGTTTTGAATTGCATAAAGTTGGGAGAAAAAATTGTACACAGTGTGGGCTCCCTTCATTTCTTATGTTAAATGACTACATTTCCCTGCAGTTCCAGAGTGATGTATATTTCTATATCGGTGATGTAAGATGCCTGATATGTGTCGACACGGCATCTCGGATGTTTAAGGAGGACTGTAAATACGTGCTAGTTGACCTGTAACAACGGTTTCAAAATATATATATTTTTTGTCTTTGTTTTTTTTGTTATATTTCTGTCTCACTCTGTTTGCTGTATTGTTGTCTTTGATGTGTTTTATATTACTACCAAATAACTTACAAGTGCAATTATCTTGTAAATGCTGGTGTTGAAAATCCAATAAACAAAGTAAAAAAATACAGGAAAAAAAATAAGTGCCCATCCAAGAACGCTCTAGGTCATTGGTCACAGATAAAATTACATCAAATACGTTCTATCTACAGTAGCTTTGATTGGACTGATCATGTCAAGATCATACTTTCAAAATCTTAGCTAGCAAGCTATCAGTCATCATAACGAATCAAGTCAACAATTATTAAAACTAGGCAAGTCAGTTAAGAACAAATTCTTATTTACAATGACGGCCTACCGGGGAACAGAGGGTTAACTGCCTTGTTCAGGAGTAAAAGGACAGATTTTCCCTTGTTAGCTAGAGGATTCGATACAGCAACCTTTCAGTTACTGGCCCAACACTAACCACTAGGCTACCTGACGCCATTTCTCTTCATATGAAGAGAAAAGTAGAGAAACTATAGATAAAACGTATCGGTGCTCATCGGCCATTGGACATAAACATTACACAAGTTCTAAATCGTAAATTCAACAATGAGTGGTTTGGTAGGAATCAGTGGCTCTGTGGTCCAAGTCTGGGTTTAAGGGTCTCTTTTCCAAGCTTAAAAGGATAAACATTCAACATTGGCCATGTTGTAAATCCAGCATGACTTCTGCACCTTTCAAAACAACTGGAAACTCAGAACTGGGAAATCTCAGACTTCAGTGAGCTCAAGACAACTGGGAACTCTGAAAAAAGCGAGCTCCGACTGGGAAAATACATTTTGGAAGGTTATCCAACTCAGAATTCCAATTCGGGAACTCGGGTCTCTTTCTAAAGTTCTGACCTAAAGATCACTAACGTCATGATTCAACCTTGTTTCTCGAGTTTCCAGTTGTCTTGAGAGCACCATAAATCCAGAGAATGCCAGACTTATGACAAAGTATGATGATAAAAGTGCCACCTTCCTGTTCAATTGAGCACAGCACAAGCTGAGTCCAAAAATGTCTTGTATGCTACTGCATAAATTATGTAAAATGCCAGGGAGATATGTATACTGTAGCTAAGAAAGTAATACTACGTGTATGTTGTGTAGTAAGCTGTTAGTAGCCCATGTGCCTCACTCTAATAATTTTGTCCCTTTTCCCTCTCATAATTTAGCCTACTGTTCTGACTTGGTGGTGCACATGTAGCCTATAGCCTGTCGTCATCAAACAATGTACAGGAAGAATAGCCCATGTTCTGAATTCTGTCGCTGTACATTTCAAAAGTGCTGAAAATAGTTACATTGACTACGTCTGTCCTAGCTTGCTTATTAATGTCTTAATCAAAATTACGGATTTCCTCTTATCCGCTCATCGTCCCCTTATGCCATAGTTTGTACATCTCAATTGTC
This sequence comes from Brachymystax lenok tsinlingensis, assembly GCA_030435695.1. Classification (NCBI taxonomy): domain Eukaryota; kingdom Metazoa; phylum Chordata; class Actinopteri; order Salmoniformes; family Salmonidae; genus Brachymystax; species Brachymystax lenok. The sequence continues at coordinate 37,563,423 of CM059815.1, forward strand.
AGTAGAAACCACTTTTGGTTAACATAGCATATCAGCTATGCTTTTTTAAAAGGCAGTAAATTAGGCTCAATGAACTGTTTCGCATCCAGACAAGGCTCCGCTGATAGCCAGGTGTAACAGTGGTAAGGTGTTGGGACTACTGTTAGTACAGTTTTATGTAGGCCGTAACAGCTTGTGTGTAACAGTATAGCTTCCGTCCCTATCCTCGCACCTACCTGGGCTCGAACCAGGGACCCTCTGCACACATAGACAACTGACACCCATGAAGCAACGTTACCCATCGCGCCACAAAAGCCACAGCCCTTGCAGAGCAAGGGGAAACACTACTTCAAGGTCTCAGAGCGAGTGACGTCACCAATTGAAATGCTGTTAGCTCGCACTCAGCTAGCTAACTAGCCATTTCACACCGGTTACACGTGGGCACCGTTTGTCAGCATTAAAGTTCAATTAATGTATTGTTTAGTGTTGTGTTGAGTAGTGGCTTTGCTGGCAGGCATCTACCACATCTTTCTTTTTGCCCCACCAAGATTTACATGTTAAACTGCACAACAGCAACAGAATGGGAAGGGGGAATTTACTTCCTTTTAATCTGCCCAGTGTCCTAACTGACATATTCACCTCTGAATTTACACTACATGACCAAAAGTATTATCATCCAATATTATCACAAGTCATCCAAATGGGAGACAATGCTAATCGCGGCACATGTACACTACATGACCAAACAATGTGGGCACCTGCTTGTTGAAAAATCATGTGGGCATCAATATAGAGTTGGTCCCCCCTTTGCTGCTATAACAGCCTCCACTCTTCTGGGAAGGCTTTCCACTAGATGTTGGAACATGCTGATGGGACATGCTTCCACTCAGCCACAAGAGCATTAGTGCGGTCAGGCACTGATGTTGGGTGATTAGGCCTGGCTCGCAGTCGGCGTTCAAATTCATCCTAAAGGTGTTCAATGGGGTTGAGGTCAGGGCTCTGTGCAGGCCAGTCAAGTTCCTCCACACCGATCTTGACAAACCATTTCTGTATGGACCACACTTTGTGCACAGGGGCATTGTCATGCTGTAACAGGAAAGGGCATTCCCCAAACTGTTGCCACAACGTTGGAAGCACAGAATTATCTAGAATGTAATTGTATGCTGTACCGTTCAGATTTCCCTTCACCGGTACTAAGGAGCCTAGCCCGAACCAATGGCGGTGAGCTGTACACCACTCCAGCAAACACGTGGCATTGCGCATGGTGATCTTATGCTGCTCGGCCATGGAAACCCATTTCACGAAGCTCCCAACGAACAGTTATTGTGCGGACATGGCTTACAGAGGCAGTTTGGAACTCCGTAGTGAGTGTAGCAACTGAGGACAGATGATTTTTATGCGCTATGCGCTTCAGCACATGGCGGTCCCGTTCTGTGAGCTTATGTGAACTACCACTTCGCGGCTGAACCTGTGTTTGCGCCTAGACGTTTCCACTATAACAACCCTTACAGTTTTCCTGAAACCTGCTAGATAAGGTTAACACCTGAACTTTTCCACAATAATCTTGACTGCAGGATATATTTCAGCAGCAATGTCAGTTATGAGTCTGATAAATGTACATCTGGTATTTTCATGTTGTTTTATAATGTCTGCCTGGATAAAACTACTTAATGAACATGGGATGTCAGTTGATAACACATTATATTGATGAACGGCATTGCAATATTGAGTTTCTTCGAGCAAAAAAAAAAAAGACCCACTAAAATAGATAATCTATTGTTCCAACTTTGGAGAGAGAGAGTCCAGGACTAGGCTTAATCTAGAACTGGGAAACTAGTCCTTAAAAGAGGGCTGCCCAGACACAGATTAGGACTAGTACTGGACCAAAAGACAATTTTAATTCCAAAGTGATTTTTAGTCCAGGGAAACCAACCCTTAAAACTTAGCGCACGGATCCCGCTAACGGGATCAAAATCGACAACATCCGGTGAAGCTGGAATGCGCCAGATTCAAATGACAAAATTGTAATATTAAACATTCATGAAAATACAAGTGTGTTACAGCATTCAAAAGCTTAGAATCTTGACAATCTAAACGCGTTGTCAGATTTCAAAAAGGCTTTACGGCGAAAGCATAGCATTCAATTATCTGAGGACAGCGTCCCACAATAGCATATTTTTCAAACAAGCACAGGCGTTTCAAAAAGCGATAAAATAAATCACTTACCTATGAAGATCTTCCTCTGGTTGCAATCCCGAGGGTCCCAGGAACACAAAGAATGGTACATTTGTTCGATAAAGTCCTTTATATCCCCAAAAAGTATGTTTAGTAGGTATCATTGAGTTCAGTAATCCACCCCTTCAGCATGCAGACAAAGATGTTCCAAAAGTTACCGGTAAAGTTCATCCAAACAAGTCAAACAACGTTTCCTAATTAATCCTCAGGTACTCTAATATTTAAATTAACGATAATATTTCATACAGAGAGAACTATGTTCAATAGGAAACGAAAAGAACGACGAGCGCGCCCCCGTTCACGCGCGCAAAGAGACTACTTTTTACATACAGCTCCCGATGGAAAAACAACTATTACTTGTTGGTTTTTCAAAAAACAAGCCTGAAACAATGTATAAAGACTGTTGACATCTAGTGGAAGCCATAGGAACTGCAATCTGGGAGGCGGAAGTCATAGTTTCCAATAGCTTTACATTCGAAGTGGCTGGGAGCTCCAAAAAAAAAATTGGGTTGGATTTTCCTCTGGTTTTCGCCTGCTATATCAGTTCTGTTATACTCACAGACATTATTTTAGTTGTTTTAGAAACTTCAGTGTTTTCTATCCAATTCATATCATAGCTTCTGGGCCTGAGTAACAGGCAGTTTACTTTGGGCACGTCAGACAGGCGGAAATTCAGGAAACTAGACCCGTGCGCTAAGGTTAAATGGCTCCACTTGTACGAGGAGCAAGAACTGAACAAATTAAACCACAGAGAGCGAATGGCAAACTGACCTAATTTGAGGATAAATCTATCAGACAGAACATAGCAGAAGACCGCTCTGTACTGTACATATTTTCCCCTCTGCAGAGCAGTGGCCATTCAGGGCTGCAGAGTCAATGAGCATTAAGTGCCTTTGCTGGTGTATTAAAAAGGTCCTGTGCTTCGAAGGCTTACCTAAGAAATAGTTCAACAACATGCTTTGGGATTTCAGGATACCCCACCGTGACATCACAATATGTCCTCACAATTTCGTATACAAAACAAAGCAATATAAATCTGCTCATAAGAGCACATTGGCCTATGAGGCCTGGGGGCTGGGGGGCTAGGAGAAGGTGTCCATCAGGTAAGCAAGTATATGACAGTATTTTGTACTTGATCGCTCCTTTGGACTCAACTCATTCACATCCAACAGTACTTCTGTCCATGTTTTAAGAACAATGTAATAGTGGTATGGATCACAGAATTACATGGTCAGTGTAAGGGTTGCATAACTGGTGGCAGAGAGGTCAGGCGCAGGAGAGCTAAAATTGGTACTAACCGTAGTCGTTTAATATAACAACCAAAATGGTACAAAATAACACGAGAGTACATGGGCTCAAAATACCCATAACACACCAGTAAACATAACGTGCAACAAGCACAATACAGCAAACAATTCCGGACAAGGACATGTGGGAAACAGAGGGTTAAATACACAACATGCAATGAATAGAATAGAAACCAGGTGTGTGGGAAGAGAAGACAAAACAAATGGAAAATGGATTGATGATGGCTAGAAGACCGGCGACGCCGCCCGAACAAGGAGAGGCACCAACTTCGGCGAAAATCGTGACAGTCAGTGACAATAATGTTACCGATTTAGACTAACCAGTATATGAATGGCAATGTTTTGGAGTTGTAATAGCCGTATAATCAATGTGTTAAATGATGAAGATAATAGGTACATATTGTAGTAAAACAAAACATTCTAGCGATGTGGAGCCATGCTTCAATTCCAATATGGAATCTGAAGATAAATATTGATGATGTCTCTCATTAAAAGACCCATAGCTCCCTCTAAAGGACAATGGTACATTATATTAATAAACAAAAGTCCTGCTGTTCAACAATCATTAGACTAACATGGCCCTTTGAGTTTAGTAGAACTGTGTAACCCTATCATGACTGAAGAGTTTAGTAGAACTGTTTAAACCCTACCATGACTGAACAGTTCAGTATAACTGTTTAAACCCTATCATAACTGAACAGTTCAGTATAACTGTTTAACCCTATCATGACTGAAGAGCTTAATAGAACTGTTTAAACCCTATCATGACTGAAGAGTTCAGTAGAACTGTTTAACCCTATCATGACTGAAGAGTTTAGTAGAACTGTTTAAACCCTATCATGACTGAAGAGTTACGGATAACTGTGTAACCCTATCATGACTGAACAGTTCAGAAGAACTGTTTAAACCCTATCATGACTGAAGAGTTTAGTAGAACTGTTTAACCCCTATCATGACTGAAGAGTTACGGATAACTGTTTAACCCCTATCATGACTGAATAGTTACGGATAACTGTTTAAACCCTATCATGACTGAAGAGTTACGGATAACTGTTTAAACCCTATCATGACTGAAGAGTTACGGATAACTGTTTAAACCCTATCATGACTGAACAGTTCAGTAGAACTGTTTAAACCCTATCATGACTGAACAGTTCAGTAGAACTGTTTAAACCCTATCATGACTGAACAGTTCAGTATAACTGTTTAACCCTATCATGACTGAACAGTTCAGTATAACTGTTTAACCCTATCATGACTGAAGAGCTTAATAGAACTGTTTAACCCTATCATGACTGAAGAGTTTAGTAGAACTGTTTAAACCCTATCATGACTGAAGAGTTTAGTAGAACTGTTTAAACCCTATCATGACTGAAGAGTTTAGTAGAACTGTTTAAACCCTATCATGACTGAAGAGTTTAGTAGAACTGTTTAAACCCTATCATGACTGAAGAGTTTAGTAGAACTGTTTAAACCCTATCATGACTGAAGAGTTTAGTAGAACTGTTTAAACCCTATCATGACTGAAGAGTTTAGTAGAACTGTTTAAACCCTATCATGACTGAAGAGTTTAGTAGAACTGTTTAAACCCTATCATGACTGAAGAGTTTAGTAGAACTGTTTAAACCCTATCATGACTGAAGAGTTTAGTAGAACTGTTTAAACCCTATCATGACTGAAGAGTTTAGTAGAACTGTTTAAACCCTATCATGACTGAAGAGTTTAGTAGAACTGTTTAAACCCTATCATGACTGAAGAGTTTAGTAGAACTGTTTAAACCCTATCATGACTGAAGAGCTTAATAGAACTGTTTAAACCCTAGCATGACTGAAGAGGAAGATAAAAAGTAAATAAATAGCTGTTTAAATATACAGTAAAACAAGCATGCTGACCTAATGGACTCAGTCTTTGAATTTGAGAGTGCTTATAGTTACGCAACAGCATTTCTAAGACAATTATGCATGTTCATGCACTGAGTAACTGTACATTTCCTGTTTCCTGTCCACTATTACAAAGGATGACTCAGAGCAAGACTTATAGTAAGAGCTGAAGTAACAGTTGAAGTTAATTGTATTTGAGCAGAAGTGTGTCAAGATGGACAATGATGAAAATACATATGCCAATGCAAGTTCCTTCAGGGCCAGCCCAAGAGAAGGAGCAATATATTTCCAGTGGTGGAAGAGAGCCTCCAGAGCTGCTGCAGTGTGTCTGGGGCTGCTGTGTGTTCTCCTACTGGCTGGGATCATAAGCCTGTCTGTCTACCAGAGAAACCAATCGACCAGTTACAACAATCTGACTAAAGCGAGAGACCAGCTACAGAAGGAGAGAGACCAGCTACAGAAGGAGAGAGAAACCCTGAACAAGAAGATCAAATGGAGACGCTGTCCAGAATGCTGGAGGGTTTGAATTCGGCTGTTACTACATCACCAATGAGAATAAAACCTGGACTAAGAGCAGTGAAGAATGCCAAGAGTTAGGAGCAGACCTAGTGATCATAAACAGCAAAGAGGAACAGGCATTTATCAGATTATACCAAACAAAAAATGATGTCTGGATTGGTTTTACTGACTCAGTTACTGAAGGGACCTGGAAATGGGTGGATGGTACACCACTGACCACAGCGAATTGGGGGAAAGGGCAGCCCAACAGCAACAATGTAACAGAACAGGACTGTGGGGAGATTTGGAATCGTTCAGGGTTGTGGAATGATGAGAATTGTTCCATTAAAAATAAAGGGATCTGTGAGAAATAGGATGATCATAGGTCCTCTCTCTGCACTGCTGTTGAAAAAGGACTATCTATGGTGATGGTCTGAAAATGGATGTTTTTTGGTAAAATAGTACGCTGCATTAGACTAGGAAGAGAAAGGCACACACAAACAGACTCACGCACACAAACAGTTAACATTTCACACAATGATGTGCATATAATTCGATAAATTACTTTAAGTTTTAGTTATCCATTCATTTTAAATTACTGTAATATTAATATTGTCAAATATTATGGGTTCATTTTGCTTCCATTATGCTGTACATAAATAAGGTGTACTTTCTGCTTATTCAATAACCTGGACAAAATTATAAACGCAACATGTGTTGGTCCCATGTTTCATGAGCTGAAAAAAAAAAAGATTCCAGAAATTGTCCATAAAAATCTTATTTCTCTCAAATGTTATGCACATCAATGTTAGTGAGCATTTCTCCTTTGCCAAGATAATCCATCCACCTGACAGGTGTGGCATATCGAGAAGCTGATTTAACAGCATGATCATTACCTTCTGCTGGGGACAATAAAAGGCCACTCTAAAATGTGCAGTTTTGTCACACAACACAGATGTCTCTAGTTTTGAGGGAGCATGCAAATTGTATGCTGACTGCAGGAATGTCCAAAAGAGCTGTTGCCAGATAATTTAATGTTGATTTATCTATCATAAGCAGCCTCCAATGTCGTTTTAGAGAATTTGGCAGTACATCCAACCGGCCTTACAACCACAGTCCACATGTATGGTGTTGTGTGGGCGAGCGGTTTGCTGATGTCAACGTTGTGAACAGAGTGCCCAATGGTGGCGGTGGGGATATGGTATGGGCAGGCATAAATCGAATTTTATTGGTCACATTCACATGGTTAGGAGATGTTAACGCGAGTGTAGCGAAATGCTCGTGCTTCTAGTTCTGACAGTGCAGTAATATCTAACAAGTATTCTAACAATTCCACAACAACTACCTTATACACACAAATCTAAAGGGACGGAATAAGAATATGTACATAAATATATGGATGAGCGATGACGGTGGTATAAAATACAGTATATACATGAGATGACTATGTAAGATACATAAACATTATTAAAGTGGCATTATTAAAGTAACTAGTGATCCATTTATTAAAGTGGCCAATGATTTCGAGTCTGTGTGTAGGCAGCAGCCTCTCTGTGTTAGTGATGGCTGTTTAACAGTCTTGATGGCCTTGAGATAGAAGCTGTTTTTCAGTCTCTCGGTCCCAGCTTTGATGCAACTGTACTGACCTCGCCTTCTGGATGATAGCGGGGTGAACAGGCAGTGGCTCGGGTGGTTGTTGTCCTTGATGATCTTTCTGGCCTTCCTGTCACATCGGGTGCTGTAGGTGTCCTGGCGGGCAGGTAGTTTGCCCCCGGTGATGCATTGTGCTTACTACCCTCTGGAGAACCTTGTGGTTGAGGGTGGTGCAGTTGCCGTACCAGGCAGGGAATACAGCCCGACAGGATGCTCTCAATTGTGCATCTGTAAAAGTTTGTGAGGGTTTTAGGCGACAAGCCGAATTTCTTCAGCCTCCTGAGGTTGAAGAGGCGCTGTTACACCTTCTTCACCACACTGTCTGTGTGGGTGGACCATTTCAGTTTGTCAGTGATGTGTACACCGGGGACCTTAAAACTTTCCACCTTCTCCACTACTGTCCCATTGATGTGGATAGGGAGGTGCTCCCTCTGCTGTTTCCTGAAGTCCACGATCATCTCCTTTGATTTGTTGACGTTGAGTGAAAGGTTGTTTTCCTGACAGCACACGCTGAGGGCCCTCACCTCCTCCCTGTAGGTCGTCTCATCCAGGACCCAATTGCACACTGTGGGGTTGAGACCCAGGGCCTCAAGCTTGATGATAAGCTTGGAGGGTACTATGGTGTTGAATGCTGAGCTGTAGTCAATGAACAGCATTCTTACATAGGTATTCCTAATGTCCAGATGGGATAGGGCAGTGTGCAGTGTGATGGCGATTCCATCGTCTGTGGACCTATTGGGGCGGTATGCAAATTGAATTGGGTCTAGGGTGGCAGGTAAGGTGGAGGTGATTAAAAAATCTTTCAATGGTTAAACGCAGTGGTTCGCGCTTTCAGTTTTGCGCAAATGGCGCCATCTATCCACGGTTTCTGGTTAGGGTAGGTTAATAGACACAGTGGCTACATTATCTCCAATGCACTTCCTTATAAACTCACTCACCGAACCAGCGTATAAATCGATGTTATTCTCCAAGGCTGCCCGGAACATTTCCCAGTCCACGTGTTCAAAACAATCTTGAAGCGTGGATTCCGATTGGTGAAACCAGAGTTGAATAGTTCTTGTCACGGGCACATCCTGTTTGAGCTTCTGCCTATAGGACGGTAGTAGCAAAATGGAGTCGTGGTCGGATTTGCCAAAGGAAGGGCGTATTGCCCGCACGAGTGCTAGAATCAATATACTGGTAGAATTTAGGTAGCCTTGTTCTCAAATTTGCTTTGTTAAAATCCCCAGCTACAATAAATGCAGCCTCAGTATATATGGCTTCCAGTTTGCATGTGAAGTTCCTTGAGGGCCGTCGTGGTATCGGCTTGAGGGTGGGATATACACGGCTGTGACAATCACCAACAATAATTCTCTTGGGAGATAATACGGTCGGCATTTGATTGTATAGAATTCTTGGTCAGATGAACAAACGGACTTGAGTTCCTGTATGTTGTTACGATTACACCATGAGTCGTTAATCATGAAACATACACCCCTGCCATTCTTACCGCCAATAACCAGCAACAGCCTGATTAACTCTACAGTGCATTCAGAAAGCATTCAGACCCCTTGACTTTTTCCACATTTTGTTAGGTTACAGCCTTATTTTAAAATTGATTTAAAAAAAAAAAAAAAGAATCTTCATCAATCCACACACAATACCCCATAACAACAAAGCAAAAACACTTTTTTTTGCTAATTTATAAAAATAAACTGAAAAATCACATTTACATAGGTATTCTACTTTGTTGAAGCACCTTCAGCAGTAATTACAACCTCGAGTCTTCTTTGGTATGACGCTACAAGCTTGGCACACCTGTATTTGGGGAGTTTCTCCATTTCGTCTCTGCAGATCCTCTCAAGCTCTGTATGGTCGGATGGGGAGCGTTGCTGCACAGCTCTGTTCAGGTCTCTCCAGAGATGTTCGATCGGGTACAAGTCCGGGCTCTGTCTGGGCCACTCAAGTACATTCAGATACTTGTCCCAAAGACACTCCTGTGTTGTCTTGGCTGTGTGCTTAGGGTTGTTGTCCTGGTGAACCTTCGTCCCAGTCAGGTCCTGAGCGCTCTGGAGCAGGTTTTCATCAAGGATCTCTCTGTACTTTGCTCCGTTCATCTGTGCCTCGATCCTGACTAGTCTCCGGCCGCTGAAAAACATCCCCACAGCATGATAGCTCAATTTCGAGTCTCATAGCAAAGGGTCTAAATAATAACGTATTTCAATGTAATATTTTAGTATAGTTTTATAGTTTTCGCTTTGTCATTATGGAGTATTGTTTGTAGATTGCTGAAGATATCTAAAAAAAAATATGCATTTTAGCATAAGGCTGTAACGTAACAAAATGTGGAAAAAGTCAAGGGGTCTGAATACTTTCCGAAGACACTGTATGTAAAGAGAATGTGTCACGCTGCATGAGGCAAATGGTGGTCACACCAGATACTGACTTTCTTTTAAGGTATTTTTGTTCAGTATATTACACGGAAAGTAAATGTTTTCTAATGACCGTTTTATTAGAGTTTAAAAATGCAATACAAAGTTAACGTAAAAACATAACAAAAACAAGATAAAAGCCGTATTGTATATTGACACAGTTGCTTTAAATGTAAACAATACATAAGAACAAATTCTTATTTACAATGACGGCCTACTCCGGCCAAACCCAGAAGACGCTGGGCCAATTGTGTGCCGCCCTATGGGACACCATATCACGTCCGGATGTGATGCAGCCTGGATTCAAACCACCGACTGCAGTGACACCTCTTGCACTGAGAGAGGTGTCTTAGACGCTGCGCAGTGCCTTAGACGCTGCGCGACTCAGGAGCTCCATAAATACCATGGCTTCAGTGAAATGACGACATAACTGAACTGTATCCTCAAAGTGCTCTGCCTCGGGCTACGCGATGCAAATTGGACGTCAAAACTATGGTTGATAACAATAGCTATATAGCAAGCTATCTTTTGAAATATTAAAGATATGAAGTATATTGCTCAAACGTTGTGTGATTGTCATGTGCAACCATTAGTCATCATATGTGGACCATTTTCATTGTGCTTCTGAACTTTGACACACCACCAAAGCACTGGGTGGCCATAGAAAAATGATACTGTATCACTGTATTACAACAAGGGTCCATTCTATGTGAATTATAGTGTTTTAGTTTTAGTCAGTGAATACTTCTTTCCAGTACTGCTCCACAGTGAAATTCCTGTTCCTCTCAGCCAAGCGACGCAATGCCCTAGCCTCTTTCTTGGACTGCTCGTAACTGGCCATCCAAATTCCTCCCAAAGATGTCCGGTTTCTAGGGCCTGAAGCAAAGTCAAATACCCTCGGAAGTGGACACTTCAGGTGGTTTCCCTCTGCTTGCCAGGTTTTAGGAACAAGGCCCTGTTTGGGAAGCAGAAGTATTACTATATAGGCACAATAAAAAAAGACAATACTCCTGCAGGTCTATTTCATACTAGCTTGTATATTATTATTAACACAATGTTGTGTTACAGTCTTGTAATGTTTATAATTTAAAGTGGAATGTATGTTTTGTTGTGTGTATGGACCACGGGAAGAATAGCTGTCATCATGGAGTCAGCTAATGGGGATCCGAATTAAGAATCTTTATAATCAACTATTTACTGTCAAACTAATAATACTGTCAAACTGTTGACACACCAAGTAAATTGTACTCAAAAGGAATTGGCAACCTTATCATTAGATGTCACAAATAAAACAGTCCAGTTGATGTTACCTTTTTCTGTCTGTCGATGTTCTCCCACACCCTGCTGCACACCATGCACTCAAACACATCTATGTAGTTCTCCTGTGTCAGATCCTGGACACCCCATGGGCGTTCCTTCAGCTCCTTTACCAACTCCAGGTTTGAGACTTCATGCTTCAACTTCCACTCCAGATAAGTGGCATACTCCCCCGTCGTCCTCATCTAACCTCTTTAGATACCGAGCCAGTTTTTCAGGGGGCTCGTCTGGGACGACTACAACCGCACTACTGTTGCTCGGCAGCCATTTCCGAACGTTGGGAGCCCCGTAATACACAGGGACCACCCCAAGCTTGAGAGGCCGCCACAGTTTCTCGGTGATGTAGTCGTCGCAGACAGCGTTCTCAAAGGCCAGAATGAATTTGTACTGGGCCAGGATCTGGTAGAAGGCCTGCTCCTCCATGGCAATCGAGTCCCTCAGATGGAAAGGCAGGTCTTTGTTGTGGAGGCATTGTCCATAGGAATCAACCTTGATGTGCTTCATTAACTCGCTCACATAAGCATCCCGGTCCGACGGAGGGTCGCAGTCTGACTGGACGTACACCACCGGGGGCAAGTGTTTTCCTCAGCTCGTTCTTCTGGTTGAGGGGCACCAGGTAGGTTTGAGAGGTCAAGACCTCCAGGTTCTCCAGGTACTGGGAGGTAAGGGGCAGGTGGGAGTGCTGGCTGAAGGTGGCCGTGTGGTTAAAGAGGGTGATGACGGGCTCGTGGAAGAGCTTGTAGTTGTTTTTGGGCGACTCCTCATGAAACAAGGCCCACTGGTGGTACGCTCTCCTCGGCAGTGGAAGACTCTCAATGTTGAAATCAGTGCCTGGTTTAATTCAAGGGGGTTGGAAAGGGGAGACATTAGAATAGAGTGTATGTCTTGAATGTGAAGGGTCAGCAAATTGAATGCAATGCTGACCATTTTGCTTATTACATAAGTAATACGTAGAGTAGATTAACGTAAAATATGTTTTATATTCTTCCTTTTACTCATCTTGTCTGAGATTACTGAGACATATTACTCTGGGATCTGAAGAATGATGAAGTAGCAGTTGTATGTCTTTCTGCCTTGCAGTGTTTATAGTAGGAGATGCCAGGTATTTTGGTTATCAGAAATGTTCAAATCAATTTGTCTCAGATATCCTCAATCAGATGCACTTCTGTCCTCTTCTAGGCTGTCCATATATATAGGAAATCCTCAATGACAAGGTTATTATCAAGTCTAATTCTATTCATCACAGACCTTACCGTGAAATGCTTACTTACAAGCCCTTAACCAATAATACAGTTCAAGAAATAGTTAAGAAAATATTTACTAAATTTGAAATAAGGCTATATACAGGGGGTCAATGTAAAGTGACTATGCATGTGGGGTCAATGTAAAGTGACTATGCATGTAGGGGGTCAATGTAAAGTGACTATGCATGTAGGGGGTCAATGTAAAGTGACTATGCATGTAGGGGGTCAATGTAAATAGTCTGGGTGGCCATTTGATGAATTGTTCAGCAGTCTAATGGCTTGGGGGTAGAATCTGTTAAGGAGCAGCTGTTAATATTACTCTAATAATTATATATATATAATATATATATATATATATATATATATACATACATACATACATACACACACACACACACACACACACAGGAAATCCTCAATGAGAAGGTTATTATTACAGTAATAAAAAGATACACTACAGTTCAAAAGTTTGGGGTCACTTAGAAATGTCCTTGTTTTTTAAAGAAAAGCAAATTTTTTGTCCATTAAAATAACATCAAATTGATCAGAAATACAGTGTAGACACTTAATGTTGTAAATGACTATTTCAGCTGGAAACGGCAGATTTTTTATAGAATATCTACATAGGCGTACAGAGGCCCATTATCAGCAACCATCACTCCTGTGTTCCAATGGCACGTTGTGTTAGCTAATCCAAGTTTATCATTCTGCAATCATGTTAACACAGCTGAAAACTGTCGTCCTGATTAAAGAAGCAATAAAACCCTTCTTTAGACTAGTTGAGTATCTGGAGCATCAACATTTGTGGATTCGATTACAGTTTCAAAATAGCCCGAAACAAAGAACTTTCTTTGAAACTCGTCAGTCTATTCTTGTTCTGAGAAATGAAGGCTATTCCAAGAGAGAAATTGCCAAGAAACTGAAGATCTGGTACAACGCTGTGTACCACTCCCTTCATAGAACAGCGCAAACTGTCTCTAACCAGAATATAAAGAGTGGGAGGCCCCGAAGCACAACTGAGTAAGAGGACAAGTACATTAGAGTGTCTAGTTTTAGAAACAGACGCCTCACAAGTTCTCAACTAGCAGCTTCATTAAATAGTATGCGCAAAACACCAGTCTCAAAGTCAAAAGTGAAGAGGCGACTGCGGGATGCTGGCCTTCCAGGCAGATTTGCAAAGAAAAAGCCATATCTCAGACTGGCCAATAAAAAGAAATGATTAAGATGGGCAAAAGAACACAGACACTGGACAGAGAAAGTCTGCCTAGAAGGCCAGCATCCCGGAGTCGCCTCTTCACTGTTGACATTGAGACTGGTGTTTTGTGGGTACTATTTAATGAAGCTGCCAGTCTTTGAATGAAGTGTGTGTTTTGTCCTATATATATATTTTTTATCCCAGCCTCCTGTCAGCGCAGGTGTCAAAGCCGGTGTGTGTAGCTGGTGTAAAAGGCAGGCGTAGGAAAGCAGAGATGAGTGAACAACGTATTTAATAAAATATGGAAAAAAGGAATAACAAATCCAACGTGCCCTAAACACACGGGCGAATATAACCAGCCGCAATAAACCCGACTAAGAACAAACAATCACGCACAAAAAACATGGGTAAAACAGCTCCATGGCCGTCGGAGCGGAGGTGCTGGGGAATTGAACTGACAGGCCCTGACCCGGCTGTCCGCGGGTGGCCAGCAGGTTGTCCAGCCGGATGGACAGGTCCACCAGCTGGTCCAATTTGAGGGTGGTGTCTCGGCAGACCATCTCCCGACGGACATCCTCGCGCAGACTGCACCGGTAGTGATCGATCAGGGCCCTATCGTTCCATCCCGTGCTGGCGGCCAGGGTCCGAAAGTCCAAAGCGTCCCATCATACTCCCTCGGGAGCGTGAGCCGAATCCCGCTGGGACCAGGTGATGGAGGGGTGAACAGTGGGACCGGCTGTAGAGGTGGTGATGGAGGCGCTGGCAGACCTCCTTCTCTCTTCCATCTATCCATCGTCTGCAGCACGCGATGCATGGCGGTGCCCAGACGTTGCAACATGGTCGCGGGCTGCTGGACACGCTCTTCTACAGCCACAGTGAGGGCTTCTGCTCCTGCTGACTCCATTCGAAGCCATGGATCACACTTCCGGCGCCGACAGAGATGGCGGCCTCGTTTCACGTTTTCAGGAAGCTATGCAGTATTTTGTTTTTTTATGGATAACTTTTTACATTGATACCCCGGGAAATCTTAAGTTTTATTACATACAGCCGGGAGGAAGTATTGGATATAAGAGCAACGTCAACTTACCAACATTACGACCAGGAATACGACTTTCCCGAAGCGGATCCTCTGTTTGGTCCACCAACTAGGACAATAGACTGGATCCCAGCCGGCGACCCAAAACAACGGCGGCGGAAGAGAAGGGGTAGATGGTGTTCTGGTCAGGCTCCGTAGACGGGCACATTGCGCACCTCTCCCGACTATACTACTTGCCAATGTCCAGTCTTTGGACAACAAGGTAGACGAAATCAGAGCAAGGATCCCTTCCAGAGAGACATCAGAGACTGCAACGTTCTTTGCTTTACGGAAACATGGCTCACTAAGGACACGTTATCAGAGTCGGTACAGACACATGGTTTCTCCATGCATCGTGCTGGCAGAAACAAACATCTATCTGGTAAGAAGAAGGGCGGTGGTGTGTGTCTTATGATTAACAAGTCATGGTGTGATCATAACAACATACAGGAACTCAAGTCCTTTTGTTCACCTGACATAGAATTCCTTACAATCAAATGCCGACCACATTATCTACCAAGAGAATTCTCCTCGATTATAATCACAGTCGAATATATCCCCCCTCAAGCTGACACATTGACGGCACTGAAAGAAATTCATTGGACTCTATGTAAACTGGAAACCACATAGCCTGAGGCTGCATTTATTGTGGCTGGGGATTTTAACAAGGCTAATTTGAAAACAAAATTTTATCAGCATATTGAATGTGCGACCCGGGCCGGTAAAACCCTGGATCTTTGTTATTCTAACTTCCGTGATGCATACAAAGCCATTCTCCACCCTCCATTCAGCAAGTCTGACCATGACTCAATTTTGTTGCTCCTAGCCTACAGACCAAACTAAAACAGGAAACGCCCGTTCTCAGGTCTGTTCAACGCTGGTCCGACCAATCTGATTCCACGCTGCAAGATTGCTTCGAGCACGTGGACTGGGACATGTTCCGGAAAGCATCAGACAACAACATTGATGTATACGCTGATTCGGTGAGCGAGTTTATTAGCAAGTGCATCAGTGATGTTGTACCCATAGCAACTATTAAAACCTTCCCCAACCAGAAACCGTGGATTGATGGCAGCATTCGCGCAAAACTGAAAGCGAGAACCACTGCTTTTAACCAGGGTAAGGCGACCGGAAACATGACTGAATACAAACAGTGTAGCTATTCCCTCCGCAAGGCAATCAAACAAGCTAGGCGTCAATATAGAGACAAAGTAGAGTCACAACGCAACGGCTCAGACACGAGAGGAATGTGGCAGGGTCTACAGTCAATCACGGACTACAAAAAGAAAAACAGCCCCGTCGTGGACACCGATGTCCTGCTCCCAGACAAACTAAACAACTTCTTTGTTCGCTTTGAGGACAATACAGTGCCACTGACACGGCCTCCTACCAAAACCTGCGGGCTCACCTTCACCGCAGCCAACGTGAGTAAAACATTTAAATCTGTTAACCCTCGCAAGGCTGCCAGCCCAGATGGCATCCCTGGCCATGTCCTCAGAGCATGCGCAGACCAGCTGGCTGGTGTATTTACGGACATATTTAATCAATCCTTATCCCAGTCTGCTGTTCCCACATGCTTCAAGAGGGCCACCATTGTTCCTGTTCCCAAGAAAGCTAAGGTAACTGAGATAAATGACTATCGCCCCGTAGCACTCACTTCCATCATCATGAAGTGCTTTGAGAGACTAATCAAGGATCATATCACCTCCATCCTACCAGACACCTTAGACCCACTCCAATTTGCTTACCGTCCCAATAGGTCCACAGACGACGCAATCGCAATCACACTGCACACTGCCCTAACCCATCTGGACATGAGGAATACCTATGTAAGAATGCTGTTCAGGCTACAGCTCAGCATTTAACACCATAGTACCCTCCAAACTCACCATAGTACCCTCCAAACTCATCACACCCAGCCCTGTGCAACTGGGTCCTGGACTTCCTGACGGTACGGCCCCAGGTGGTGAGGGTAGGAAACAACATCTCCACCCCGCTGATCCTCAACACTGGGGCCCCGCAAGGGTGCGTTCTCAGCCCTCTCCTGTACTCCCTGTTCCCCCATGACTGCGTGGCCAAGAACGCCTACAACTCAATCATCAAGTTTGCTGACGACACTACAGTGGTAGGCTTGTTTACCAACAACGACAAGACGGCCTACAGGGAGGAGGTGAGGGCCCTCGGAGTGTGGTGTCAGGAAAATAACCTCTCACTCAACGTCAACAAAACTAAGGAGATGATCGTGGACGTCAGGAAACAGCAGAGGGAGCACTCCCCTATCCACATCAACGGGACAGTAGTGGAGAAGGTGGAAAGTTTTAAGTTCCTCGGTGTACACATCACGGACAAACTGAAATGGTCCACCCACACAGACAGTGTGGTGAAGAAGGTGTAACAGCGCCTCTTCAACCTCAGGAGGCTGAAGAAATTTGGCTTGTCACCAAAAACACTCAAACTTCTACAGATGCACAATCGAGAGCATCCTGTCGGGCTGTATCACACTGCTATGCCCACAACCGTAAGGCTCTCCAGAGGGTAGTGAGGACTGCACAACGCATCACCGGGGGTAAACTACCTGCCCTCCAGGACACCTACACCACCCGATGTCACAAGAAGGCCAAAAAGATCATCAAGGACAACAACCACCCGAGCCAATGCATGTTCACCCCGCTATCATTCAGAAGGCGAGGTCAGTACAGGTGCATCAAAGCTGGGACCGAGAGACTGAAAAACAGCTTCTATCTCAAGGCCATCAGACTGTTAAACAGCCACCACTAACATTGAGTGGCTGCTGCCAACATACTGACTTAAGTCTCTAGCCACTTTAAAAATAGAAAATTGGATGTAACAAATGTATCACTAGCCCTTTTAAACAATTTTGTATATAATGTTTGCATATCCGACATTACTCATATCAAATGTATACACTGTACTCTATACCATCTACTGAATCTTGCCTATGCCGTTCGGCCATCGTCTCAAATCTCTAGCCACTTAATAATTAAAAAGTGGATGTAATAAATGTATCACTAGCCACTTTAAACGATGCCATTTATAATGTTTACACATCCTACACTACTCATCTCACATGTATATACTGTACTATATACCATCTACTGCATCTTGCCTATGCCGGTCAGCCATCACTCATCCATATATTTATATGTACATACTCGTATTCATTCCTTTACACTGTGTGTATAAGGTAGTTGTCGTGAAATTGTTAGATTACTTGTTAGATACTACTGCATGGTCGGAACTAGACGCACAAGCATTTCGCTACACTCGCATTAACATCTGCTAACCATGTGTATGTGACAAATAAAATTTGATTTGATTACAAGCAACATCCGCACTGAGCTAAAGGCTAGAGCTGCCGCTTTCAAGGAGTGTGACACTAATCCGGACGCTTATAAGAAATCCCACTATGCGCTCAGACGAACCAACAAACAGGCAAAGCTTTAACAAAGGACTAAGATTGAATCCTACTACACAGGCTCTGATGCTCGTTGGATGTGGCAGGGCTTTCAAACTATTACGGACTACAAAGGGAAACCCAGCCATGAGCTGCCCAGTGATGCGAGCCTACCAGACGAGCTAAATGCCTTTTATGCTCGCTTCGAGGCAAGCAATACAGAAGCATGCATGAGAGCACCAGCTGTTCCGGACAACTGTGTGATCACGCTCTCCATAGCTGATGTGAGCAAGACCTTTAAGCAGGTCAACATTCACAAAGCTGCGGGGCCAGAAGAATTACCAGGATGTATACTCCGAGCATGCGCGGACCAACTGGCAAGAATCTTCACGGACATTTTCAACCTGTCCCTGGCAGAGTCTGTAATACTTACATGTTTCAAACAGACCACCATAGTTCCTGTGCCCAAAGCGAAGGTAACCTGCCTAAATGATTACCACCCCGTAGCACTCACGTCGGTAGCCATGAAGTGCTTTGAAAGGCTGGCCATGGCTCACACCCATCATCCCAGAAACCCTAAACCCACTCCAATTCGCATACCGCCCCTACAGATCCACAGATGACGCAATCTCAATCGCACTCCACACTGCCCTTTCCCACCTGGACAAAAGGAACACCTACGTGAGAATGATATTCATTGATTACAGCTCAGCGTTCAACACCATTGTGCCCACCAAGCTCATCACTAAGCTAAGGACCCTGGGTCTAAACACCTCCCCTCTGTAACTGGATCCTGGACTTCCTGATGGGCCGCCCCTAGGTGGTAAGGGTAGGCAACAACACATCTGCCACGCATGATCCTCAACACTGGGGCCCCTCAGCGGTGTGTGCTTACTCCCCTCCTGTACTCCGTTCACCCACGACTGCGTGGCCAAGCACGACTCCAACACCAGTTCGCTGATGACACAAAAGTGGTAGGCCTGATCACCGACACTGATGAGACCGCCTCTAGGGAAGAGGTCAGAGACCTGGCAGTGTGGTGCCAGGACAACAACCTCTCAATGTGAGCAAGACAAAGGAGCTGATTGTGGACTATTGTAAAAGGAGGGCCGAACATCGACGGGACTGAAGTGGAGCGGGTCGAGAGGTCAAAACAAACCAAGACAGTTGTGAAGAGGGCACGACAACACCTTTTCCCTCTCAGCAGACTGAAAAGATTTGGGATGGGTCCCCAGACCCTCAAAAATGTGCAACATCGAGAGCATTCTGACCGGTTGCATCACCACCTGGTATAGCAACTGCTCAGCATGTGACCGTAAGGCGCCAAAGAGTGTAGTGCGTACGGCCCAGTACATCACTGGGGCCAAGCTTCCTGACATCCAGGACCTACAGTTGAAGTCGTAAGTTTACATACACTTAGGTTGGAGTCATTAAAACTCGTTTTTCAACCACTCCACAAATTTCTTGTTAAACTATAGTTTTGGCAAGTCAGTTAGGACATCTACTTTGTGCATGACACAAGTAATTTTTCCAACAATTGTTTACAAACAGATTATTTCATTTATAATTCACTGTATCACAATTCCAGCAGGTCAGAAGTTTACATATACTAAGTCATGGCTTTAGAAGCTTCTGATAGGCTAATTGACATAATTTGAGTCAATTGGAGGTGTACCTGTGGATGTATTTCAAGGCCTACCTTCAAACTCAGTGCCTCTTTGCTTGAAATCATGGGAAAATCAAAAGAAATCAGCCAAGAACTCAGAAAAAAAATTGTAGACCTCCACAAGTCTGGTTCATCCTTGAGAGCAATTTCCAAACGCCTGAAGGTACCACGTCCATCTGTATAAACACCATGGGACCACACAGCCGTCATACCGCTCAGAAAGGAGACGCTTTCTGTCTCCCTAGAGATGAACATACTTTGATGCAAAAAGTGCAAATCAATCCCAGAACAACAGCAAAGGACCTTGTGAAGATGCTGGAGGAAACAGGTACAAAAGTATCTATATCCACAGTAAAACGAGTCCTATATCGACATAACCTGAAAGGCCGCTCAGCAAGGAAGAAGCCACTGCTCAAAAACCGCCATGAAAAAGCCAGACTACGGTTTGCAACTGCACATGGGGACAAAGATTGTACTTTTTTGGAGAAACAAAAATGTAACTGTTTGGCCATAATGACCATCATTATGTTTGGAGGAAAAAAGGGGAGGCTTGCAAGCAAAGGAACACCATCCCAACTGTGACGCACGGGGGGTGGCAGCATCATGTTGTGGGGTGCTTTGCTGCAGGAGGGACTGGTGCACTTCACAAAATAGATGGCATCATGAGGTAGGAAAAATAAGTGGATATATTGAAACAACATCTCAAGACATCAGTCAAGAAGTTAAAGCTTGGTCACAAATGGGTCTTCCAAATGGACAATAACCCCAAGCATACTTCAAAAGTATTGGCAAAATGGCTTAAGGAAAACAAAGTCAAGATATTGGAGTGGCCATCACAAACCCCTGACCTCAATCCTATAGAACATTTGTGGGCAGAACTGAAAAAGGGTGCACGAGCAAGGAGGCATACAAACCAGACTCCGTTACACCAGCTCTGTCAGGAGGAAAGGGCCAAAATTCACCCAACTTATTGTGGGAAGCTTGTGGAAGGTTACCCAAAATGTTTGACCCAAGTTCAACAATTTAAAGGCAATGCTACCAAATACTAATTGAGTGTATGTAAACTTCTGACCCACTGGGAATGTGATGAAAGAAATAAAAGCTGAAATAAATCACTCTTTACTATTATTCTGACATTTCACATACTTAAAATAAAGTGGTGATCCTAACTGACCTAAGACAGGGAAATTTTACTGGGATTAAATGTCAGGAATTGTCAAAAACTGAGTTTAAATGTATTTGGCTAAGGGGTATGTAAACTTCCAACTTCAACTGTATATACTAGGCGGTGTCAGAGGAAGTACCAAAGAATAGTCCAAGACTAAAGTCACCCAAGTCATAGATTGTTCTCTCTGCTGCCTCACGGCAAGCGGTACCAGAGTGCCAAGTCTTCAACCAAAAGTCTCCTAAACAGCTTCTATCCCCAAGCCATAAGACTGCTGAACAACTAAACTAATCAAATGGCCACCCGGACTATTTACATTGACCCCCCCTTTGTTTTGACATTGCTGCTACTCGCTGTTTATTATCTATGTATAGTCACGTTACAAAGGACATCGACTAACCTGTACCCCTGCGTATTGATTCAGTACCGGTACCCCCTGTATAGAGCCTTGTTTTTGTTATGTAAATGTATTGTGTTACCTTTTGATTGATCTTTTTTTTTTTTTTTACTTTAGTTAATTTAGTAAATATTTTATTAACTGTATTTCTTGAACTGCATTGTTGGTTAAGGGCTTATAAGTAAGCATTTCACAGCAAGGTCTACACTTGTTGTATTCAAATCATGTGACAAATAACATTTGATTCAATAAGTTCATTAGAGTTAACGGCACCTCAGAAATTGCAGCCCAAATAAGTAACAGACACATCTCAACATGAACTGTTTATAGGAGACTGGCCTTCATGGTCAAATTTCTGCAAGGAAACCACTACTAAAAGGATACCAATAAGAAGAAGAGACTTGCTTGGGCCAAGAAACACGAGCAATGGACATTATACCTGTGGAAATCTGTCCTTTGCTCCGATGAGTCCAAATTGGAGATTTTTGGTTCCAACAGCCATGTCTTTGTGAGACGCAGAGTAGATTAACAGATTATCTCTGCATGTGTGATTCCCACCGTGAAGCATGGAGGAGGAGGTGTGATGGTGCTTTGCTGGTGACACTGGAGGTGATTTATTTAGAATTTAAGGCACACTTAACCAGCATGGCTACCACAGAATTATGTAGCAAAATGCCATCCCATCTGGTTTGCACTTAGTGGGACTATCATTTGTTTTTCAACAGGACAATGACCCAACACACCTCCAGGCTGTGTAAGGGCTATTTGACCAAGACCAAGAAGAAGAGTGATGGAGTGCTGCATCAGATGACCTGGCCTCCACAATTACCTGACTGGAAACCTAATTGAGATTGTTTGGGTTGAGTTTGACCGCAGCCAACAAGTCTCTCAAGACTGTTGGAAAAGCATTCATCATGAAGCTGGTTGAGAGAATGCCAAGAGTGTGCAAAGCTGTAATCAAGTCAAAGGGTGGCTACTTTGAAGAATCTCAAATATAAAACATATTTTTAATTGTGTAACACTTTTTTGGTTACTACATGATTCTGTATGTGTTATTTCATAGCTTTGATGTCTTCACTGTTATTCACCAATGAGGAAAATAGTACAAAAAAGAAAAACCCTTGAATGAGTAGGTGTTCAAACTTTTGACTGGTACTGTATATAGGAAATCCTCAATGAGAAGGTTAATATTACTGCAATAATAAGCATATGGATGTACACAATGCAAATTGATACCTATAACTCTATAGTTCACTAAGAAAATCATGGTTAGAACCGAGGTACAAGTTAAGAACCAAATGTGATTCTGAACATACATTAAACTGCATTGCAATTCCAGCACGAGTTTTTAAAGCTATACACATAAGGCATGTCTACAGGATATGCAAATATTATCTATCATCAATCACTGTTTCACAATAAGGTGCTCTAGGGTAATCTATTTCCATGGAAACAGTTGAACCAATAAAGTAACATACAGCTTCAATACCAGGCTTGGACCTACAGAACAATGGCTCCCTCTAGTGTACATTTGATTATCTTTACTCAAATCAAAAACCCGGTTCCATCACGAATGTCCCATATGACACCAATTGAAGAATCAGAGGATGCTAATGGTATAACAAACCATCCATGTAGATGATTACACCACAACAAAGATGGCCTAATCAGTTTTCACTTGACTGTAAAAATGTACTACATCTTGTCGTCCTTCAAGCCTCTTGTCAACTAGGCTAAGTATCATGAAAACAAACAATTAATCTAGATCAAACACCATACCAAGTTAAAATAATGATTTACACTGTTAACTTCAGGAACTATACAGACCCATACATTGTACATTTTCAGATGTTCCTATAGTCTCAACAAATGAATAAAAAATAAAGGTCTCACCATAGAAAAGGAAGGCCTGTGTAGATGGGTGAGAGTAGAGGGTCCTGTTGATGGTGAAAAAGCACTTGTTTGTCCCACACTCTCCTAGTCGGCCAATCTCTCCTGTTAGTGGGGACCACCATACAATGTAAGGGTACTGACCCTCTGGACCTCCAGGGGAGGTTCTTTCACTGGCCAACAGTCTGCTGCCATGTAAACGATGTCTCCAGCCTGACTCGTGTAGGTCCCTTGGAGGGAGGATGTGTACTGTCCTTTCAAACTGACCAAGCTCCACCACCACCTATGCAAAGACAGAAAATATATATAGTATCTTTTGGGAAATGTAGACCATCTTTTTGCACCTCAGCATAAACACACGCATGCAGCCTGACAGTAAAACCCCATGAAAGTATGAAGATAATACATGCAATAACGTCAGTATAGCTAAATGAATGAGTTTAAAATCTAATTTAACATCTAATTCCATGCATACTGGAATATACCAGTTACTGATATGGGATTGAGATGGTTAACCAGGTGGGAAAAGATAAGGAAATACCAGAGGTGAAAGAGATTCTAGTTTAGTGCCACGTTCTCGAAGACGCAATGTAAGCACTCCTAGAGCTCTGGAGAAAAATGGATACATTTCACAACGGTGGAAACCATTGGCGTGAAAAGGTCACTACTGTCGTGTACAACTGACAGTGTTTCTGTTCGACCTCGATACTTTTCGTTCATATCACTGTAACGATAAATACCTGCAGAGTAATCAGAAGGAAAAGTACAGCTGATAGGCAGAGGAAGAAAATAAAAAGTTTCCTCAAAGAAACTATTGAAAGTCTTGCCATCTTTCGACTATTGAGCAGCACGGAGGGAAAAACAACTTGCTAAAACTCATATTCAAATGTTCCTCTGTTCAGTGGCATTTCTAAAATTATTTCAAATTGTACTGTTAATTGCGAATAGCTTGTTTTGAAGTAGCGGAGATGCACGCGGCCATTTTCCATATTTGTGTTGGCAATGAGGGGATTCGATTATCTGGCCTTGGTTATAAACGGGTGAAAGTGACTGCATTCGTTTTGGAACTGGGCTGCCTCCTGGGTGTGAGCCAGGTGCCCAGTTCAAAGTCCACTCGAGAAATCGGCTCAAAACAAAAGTAATGTAGCCTAGGCTAGATTAAGCATGTTGAATAATGAGTAGGAATCTGTGTTTTCACATTCAACAATTATTGCCTTAAAAACGCTTTATCTGCCTTCCCAATGAAAACTAGTTTGAACATTCTACCACATATTTAAAGGAACATATATATTGTATGTTTCTGGAAAATACCATGCTGCCTTGTTGACAACCTAACCGAGCGGTGCAGATTACTGTTCCATTTGAGAAGGGCGCTCCTCCCTCACCGCTTTTGGCCGTTCACTTCACGGGCCATAGACCGGTGCACCGCGGCTCAGGTTCATAGTGCTCCCTCAGCAGCTTCAGAAACATCAGGGGAGGTCCCAATTCTCATTGGTTATTGTACCCTTCCGTCAATCAGAGACATCCTAGGAGTCTGATTGGCTTGTGCAATATGCTAAATGGACACGTTAACAAACATACAGTCGTGCCACAAAGTTTTGAGAATGACACAAATATAAATTTTCACAAAGTATGCTGCTTTAGATATTTTTGTTAGATGTTAGTATGGAATACTGAAGTATAATTACAATCATTTCATAAGTGTCAAAGGCTTTTATTGACAATTACATGAAGTTGTCGCAAAGAGTCAATATTTGCAGTGTTGACCCTTCTTTTTCGAGACCTCTGCAATCCGCCCTGGCATGCTGTCAATTAACTTCTGGGCCACATCCTGACTGATGGCAGCCCATTATTGCATAATCAATGCTTGGAGTTTGTCAGGATTTGTGGGTTTTTGTTTGTCCACCCGCCTCTTGAGGATTGACCACAAATTCTCAATGGGATTAAGGTCTGGGGAGTTTCCTGGCCATGGACCCAAAATATCGATGTTTTGTTCCTCGAGCCACCTCATGGCAAGGTGCGCCATCATCCTGGAAAAGGCATTGTTCGTCACCAAACTGTTCCTGGATGGTTGGGAGAAGTTGCTCTCAGAGGATGTGTTGGTACCATTCTTTATTCATGGCTGTGTTCTTAGGCAAAATTGTGAGTGAGCCCACTCCCTTGGCTGAGAAGCAACCCCACACATGAATGGTCTCAGGATGCTTCTGTCATTCAGCTGCGGGATCAGGGCACCACCAGTACAGAGCTTGCTCAGGAATGGCAGCAGGCAGGTGTGAGTGCATCTGCACGCACAGTGAGGCGAAGACTTTTGGAGGATGGCCTGGTGTCAAGAAGGGCAGCAAAGAAGCCACTTCTCTCCAGGAAAAACATCAGGGACAGACTGATATTCTGAAAAAGATACAGGGATTGTACTGCTGAGGACTGGGGTAAAGTCATTTTCTCTGATGAATCCCCTTTCAGATTGTTTGGGGCATCCGGAAAAAAGCTTGTCCGGAGAAGACAAGGTGAGGGCTACCATCAGTCCTGTGTCATGCCAACAGGAAAGCATCCTGAGACCATTCATGTGTGGGGTTGCTTCTCAGCCAAGGGAGTGGGCTCACTCACAATTGTGCCTAAGAACACAGCCATGAATAAAGAATGATACCAACACATCCTCCGAGAGCAACTTCTCCCAACCATCCAGGAACAGTTTGGTGATGAACAGGAAACTCCCCAGACCTTAATCCCATTGAGAACTTGTGGTCAATCCTTAAGAGGAGGCGCCGACAGAGATGGCAGAGATGGCTTCACGTTCTCAGGAAACTATGCATTATTTAGTTTTTTTATGTATTACTTCTTACATTGTTACCCCGGGAAATATTAAGTTTTATTACATACAACCGGGAGGAACTATTGGATATAAGAGCAACGTCAACTTACCAACATTACGACCAGGAATACGACTTTCCCAAAGAGGATTCTCTGTTTGTTACCCCAGCCAGGACAATAGACTGGATAGCACCCGGTGACTCAAAACACCCGGTGACTCAAAGCGCCGGAGAAGAGAGAAACGCGCCGGTCTTTTGGTCAAGCTACGTCGACGGGCGCATCGTGCACCTCTCCCGAGTATTTTAATCGCCAATGTACAGTCTCTTGACAACAAAGTAGATGAAATCCGATCGAGGGTTGCCTTTCAGAGAGACATCCGAGACTGCAACGTTCTTTGCTTCACGGAAACATGGCTCACTCAGGACACGTTATCAGAGTCGGTACAGCCACCTGGTTTCTCCACGCATCGCGCCGACAGAAACAAACATCTCTCTGGTAAGAAGAAGGGCGGGGATGTATGCCTTATGATTAACGAGACGTGGTGTGATCATAACAACATACAGGAACTCAAGTCCTTTTGTTCACCTGACATAGAATTCCTTACAATCAAATGCAGACCGCATTACCTACCAAGAGAATTCTCCTCGATTATAATCACAGCCGTGTACATCCCCCCTCAAGCTGATACATCGACGGCACTGAAAGAAATTCATTTCACTCTAGGTAAATTGGAAACCACATATCCTGAGGCTGCATTTATTGTGGCTGGGGATTTTAATAAGGCTAATTTGAAAACAAGGGTTCCGAAATTTTACCAGCATATCGAATGTGCCACCCGGGCTGGTAAAATCCTGGATCATTGTTATTCCAACTTCCGTGATGCTTACAAGGCTATTCTCCGCCCTCCTTTCGGCAAGTCTGACCATGACTCCATTTTGTTGCTCCCAGCCTACAAACAGAAACTAAAACAGGAAACGCCCGTTCTCAGGTCTGTTCAACGCTGGTCCGACCAATCTGATTCCATGCTGCAAGATTGCTTCGAGCACGTGGACTGGGATATGTTCCGGAAAGCATCTGACAACAACATTGATGTACATGCTGATTCGGTGAGCGAGTTTATTAGCAAGTGCATTGGTGATGTTCTACCCATAGCAAATATTAAAACCTTCCCCAACCAGAAACCGTGGATTGATGGCAGCATTCGCAAAAACTGAAAGCGAGAACCACTGCTTTTAACCAGGTAAGGCTACCGGAAACATGACTGAATACAAACAGTGTAGCTATTCCCTCCGCAAGGCAATCAAACAAGCTAAGCGTCAATATAGAGACAAAGTAGAGTCACAATTCAACGGCTCAGACACAAGAGGAATGTGGCAGGGTCTACAGTCAATCACGGACTACAAAAAGAAAACCAGCCCGTTGCGGACCATGATGTCCTGCTCCCAGACAAACTAAACAACTTCTTTGCTCGCTTTGAGGACAATACAGTGCCACCGACACGGCCCGCTACCAAAACCTGCGGGCTCTCCTTCACCGCAGCCAATGTGAGAAAAACATTTAAATGTGTTAACCCTCGCAAGGCTGCCGCCCAGATGGCATCCCTGGCCGTGTCCTCAGAGCATGCGCAGACCAGCTGGCTGGTGTGTTTACGGACATATTCAATCAGTCCCTATCCCAGGCTGCTGTTCCCACATGCTTCAAGAGGGCCACCATTGTTCCTGTTCCCAAGAAAGCTAAGGTAACTGAGATAAATGACTATCGCCCCGTAGCACTCACTTCCGTCATCATGAAGTGCTTTGAGAGATTAGTCAAGGATCATATCACCTCCATCCTGCCAGACACCCTGGACCCACTCCAATTTGCTTACCGTCCCAATAGGTCCACAGACGACGCAATCGCAATCACACTGCATACTGCCCTAACCCACCTGGACAAGAGGAATACTTATGTAAGAATGCTGTTCATCGACTACAGCTCAGCATTTAACACCATAGTACCCTCCAAGCTCGTCATTAAGCTCGAGACCCTGGGTCTCGACTCCAGCCCTGTGCAACTGGGTCCTGGACTTCCTGACGGGCCGGTCCCAGGTGGTGAGGGTAGGAAACAACATCTCCACCCCGCTGATCCTCAACACTGGGGCCCCACAAGGGTGCGTTCTCAGCCCTCTCCTGTACTCCCTGTTTACCCATGACTGCGTGGCCAAGCACGCATCAACTCAATCATCAAGTTTGCTGACGACACTACAGTGGTAGGCTTGATTACCAACAACGACGAGACGACCTACAGGGAGGAGGTGAGGGCCCTCGGAGTGTGGTGTCAGGAAAATAACCTCTCACTCAATGTCAACAAAACAAAGGAGATGATCGTGGACTTCAGGAAACAGGAGAGGGAGCACCCCCCTATCCACATCGAGGGGACAGTAGTGGAGAAGGTGGAAAGTTTTAAGTTCCTCGGCGTACACATCACGGACAAACTGAATTAGTCCACCCACACAGACAGCGTGGTGAAGAAGGCGCAACAGCGCCTCTTCAACCTCAGGAGGCTGAAGAAATTCGGCTTGTCACCAAAATCACTCACAAACTTCTACAGATGCACAATCGAGAGCATCCTGTCGGGCTGTATCACCGCCTGGTACGGCAACTGCTCCGCCCACAACCGTAAGGCTCTCCAGAGGGTAGTGAGGACTGCACAACGCATCACCGGGGGTAAACTACCTGCCCTTCAGGACACCTACACCACCCGATGTCACAGGAAGGCCAAAAAGATCATCAAGGACAACAACCACCCGAGCCACTGCCTGTTCACGCCGCTATCATCCAGAAGGCGAGGTCAGTACAGGTGCATCAAAGCTGGGACCGAGAGACTGAAAAACAGCTTCCACCTCAAGGCCATCAGACTGTTAAACAGCCATCATTAACATTGAGTGGCTGCTGCCAACATACTGACTTAAATCTCTAGCCACTTTAAACATAGGAATTGGATGTAACAATGTATCACTAGCCACTTTAAACAATTTTGTATATAATGTTTACTTATACGACATACTTATATCAAATGTATACACTGTACTCTAAACCATCTACTGAATCTTGCCTATGCCGTTCGGCCATTGACCCAAATCTCTAGCCACTTTAATAATTATAATTGGATGAAATAATGTATCACTAGCCACTTTAAACAATGCCATTTATATAATGTTACATATCCTACATTACTCATCTCATATATATGTGTATATATTGTACTCCATACCATCTACTGCATCCTGCCTCACTCATCCATATATTTATATGTACATACTCGTATTCATTCCGTTACTCTTGTGTGTATAAGGTATTTGTCGTGAATTTGTTAGATTACTTGTTAGATACTACTGCATGGTCGGAACTAGAAGCACAAGCATTTCGCTACACTCGCATTAACATCTGCTAACCATGTGTATGTGACAAATAAAATGATATTTGATTTGATTTGATTTGACAAACAAAAACCCACCAATCCTGACAAACTCCAAGCATTGATTATGCAAGAATGGGCTGCCATCAGTCAGGATGTGGCCCAGAAGTTAATTGACAGCATGCAAGGGCAGATTGCAGAGGTCTTGAAAAAGAAGGGGCAACACTGCAAATATTGACTCTTTGCATCAACTTCATGTAATTGTCAATAAAAGCGTTTGACACTTATGAAATGTTTGTAATTATATTTCAGTATTCCATAGTAACATCTGACAAAAATATCTAAAGACACTGAAGCAGCAAACTTTGTGGAAATTTATATTTGTGTCATTCTCAAAACTTTTGGCCACGACTGTACATGAAGATAAAACTGCATGAAATAGTACAAATACATTAAATGAGGCGTATAATTGGTATCATTACAGTATCTGAATAAGTAATTTTACATGAAGATATCTCTATCTATCGATTGATCTATGCTTTTGGGGGGTGGGGACAAATAAACAACTTGGATGTATGATAGGGCCTACTATGAAATGTTGGTAAAAATCCTGAAAAATTACATTCAGTTGTATTACAGTAGTTGTATTGCACTACTTTCCGGGTGCAAGCTGTTGTTTCTCAGCCTAAACATTTGCCCCAGTGCCCATGTTAAGGACGCAACAATGCCTGCTTAGCGAGTACCGCTTCCCCCTGATTCAGCTCATACCACGACTCGAAATCAGGACCTCCTGAAGCATCCCAACCCATCTCACTATGGAAATGGCCTTCTTGAATGGAGCAAGGGGCGACACTTCATGCTGATGAGTGATTTTCAAAGAGATCCCATCTGCTTCTCCAATCTATTTGGAGACCTACCTAGTGTCCACTTTAGATTTAATCAGTCCATGTGTGGGTTGGTTCTTTACAAGACCTTCACCTTCTCTTTCACATTTTTTTTCACTTTATGTAGGCCTTTTGTACATGTGAAATTGTTTTCTTTGTCTACTCCAGATTTCTCCCTCTTAGAGCCAAAGTATCGCGGAAGAGGAGCGTTAACATTTTAAAGTAATTTACGATTGAGCCAACATATGCATCGTTGACCTTGAATGCAGTCTCCGCCACCACAGGAACATTGCCTTTAATTGTCAATGGCACTATAAAGCGGATCTTCAGCTTTGCGGATTGAATAGAACCCTTTCTCTTATTTCCTCTGTTGAACTCTAAATCCCAAATATTGTTTTTATTAAATCTTGATAATACGAAACAGGTCCACCTGAAACGTGAGATGAGAAAAATATTGTCCAGAGACCTAGTCTTTCTTTATACAGTTAGTGTATTTGTTCATGTGTATTCTGTCAAATGTTTGTCTTTAAGAAGAGACTGTAAGAAAATGAGAGGCGTGAGACCACAGATGTAAATAAAGTGAATCAACAAAACAAATGCTGGGTACAGCACAAACCATTTTACACAATCAACAATTTTCAGCAAATAATTATCTCAAATTAGTCTACAGGGATTTACTCTCTAATTTTACTCATTGCATGAAATCTGATTGGACTCTGAAATATGTATGACGTAATGTCTTCCACTTAACAGTAACAGAATCGGAGGGGGAATTGACTTCCTTTTTTTGCTGTGTCCTAACTGACCTTTTCACCTCTTTATTTACATCTGCCTAGTATCCTAACTGACCTCTTCACCTCTTTATTTACATCTGCCTAGTGTCCTAAATGACCTCTTCGCCTCTTTATTTACATCTGCCCAGTGTCCTAACTGACCTCTTCACCTCTTTATTTACATCTGCCCAGTGTCCTAACTGATCTCTTCACCTCTTTATTTATATCTGCCCAGTGTCCTAACTGACCTCTTCGCCTCTTTATTTACATCTGCCTAGTGTCCTAACTGACCTCTTCACCTCTTTATTTACATCTCCCTAGTGTCCTAAATGACCTCTTCACCTCTTTATTTACATCTGCCCAGTGTCCTAACTGACCTCTTCGCCTCTTTATTTACATCTGCCTAGTGTCCTAAATGACCTCTTCACCTCTTTATTTACATCTGCCTAGTGTCCTAACTGATCTCTTCGCCTCTTTATTTACATCTGCCTAGTGTCCTAACTGACCTCTTCGCCTCTTTATTTACATCTGCCTAGTGTCCTAAATGACCTCTTCACCTCTTTATTTACATCTGCCCAGTGTCCTAACTGACCTCTTCGCCTCTTTATTTACATCTGCCTAGTGTCCTAAATGACCTCTTCACCTCTTTATTTACATCTGCCCAGTGTCCTAACTGACCTCTTCACCTCTTAATTTAAACTACATGACCAAAAGTATGTGGACATCTGCATGTGGAACATCTCATTCCATAATCATGGGCATTAATATGGAGTTGGTCCCCCCTTTAGCTGCTATAACAGCCTCCACTTATCTGGGAAGGCTTTCCATTAGATGTTGAAACATTGCTGCGTGGACTTGATTTAATTCACAGAAGCATTAGTGAGGTTGGGCACTGATGTTGGGCGATTAGGCCTGGCTCGCAGTCGGAGATCAAATTCATCCCAAAGGTGTTCGATGGGGTTGAGGTCAGGGTTCTGTGCGGGCCAGTCAAGTTCTTCCACACCAATCTCGACAAACCATTTCTGTATGGACCTCGCTTTATGCACAGGTGCATTGTCATGCTGAAACAGGAAAGGGCCTTCCCCAAACTGTTGCCACAAAGTTGGAAGCACAGAATCGTCAAGAATGTCATTGTATGCTGTAGCGTTAATATTTATCTTCCCTGGATCTAAGGGGCCTAGCCCAAACCATGAAAAACAGCCCCAGACCAATATTCCTCCTCCACCAAACTTTACAGTTGGCACTATGCATTAGGGCAGGTAGCGTTCTCCTGGCATCCGGCAAACCCAGATTAGTCCGTCGGACTGCCAGATGGTGAAGCGTGATTCATCACTTTTTTCCCACTGCTCTAGAGTCCAATGGAAGCAAGCTTTACACCACTCCAGACAACGCTTGGCATTGCGCATGGTGATCTTAAACTTGTGTATGGGTAAACGGCCATGGAAACCCATTTCATGAAGTTCCCAACGAACAGTTATTGTGCTGACGTTGCTTCCAGAGGCAGTTTGGAACTCGGTCATGAGTGTTACAACCGAGGACAGACGATTTTTACCCGCTTCAGTACTCAGCGGTCCCGTTCTGTGAGCTTGTGTGGCCTACCACTTTGCGGCTGAGCCGTTGTTGTTCCTGGACATTTCCACTTAACACTAACAGCACCCCTTGACTTTTTCCACATTTTGTTATGTTATAGATTTATTCTAAAATGTATTAAATACCCCCCCACCCCCTTTATTTTATTTAACCTTTATTTAACCAGGTAAGCTAGTGAAGACATCAACCTATGGAATAACACATAAGGAATCATGTAGTAACCAAAAAAGTGTTCAACAAATCTAAATATATTTTATATTTGAGATTCTTCAAAGTAGGCACCCTTTGCCTTGGTGACAGCTTTGCACACTCTTGGCATTCTCTCAACCAGCTTCATGAGGTAGTCACCTGGAATACATTTCAATTAACAGGTGTGCCTTGTTAAAAGTTAATTTGTGGAATTTCTTTCCTTCTTAATATGTTTGAGCCAATCAGTTGTGTTGTGACAAGGTAGGTGTGGTATACAGAAGATGGCCCTATTTGGTAAAATACCAAGTCCATATTATGGCAAGAACAACTCCAATAAGCAAAGAGAAATGACAGTCCATCATTACTTTAAGACATGAAGGTCAGCCAATACGGAACATTTCCAGAACTTTGAAAGTTTCTTCAAGTGCAGACACGCAAAAACCATCAAGCACTATGATGAAACTGGCTCTCATGAGTACCGCCACAGGAAAGGAAGACCCAGAGTTACCTCTGCTGCAGAGGATAAGTTCATTAGAGTTCCCAGCCTCAGAAATGGCAGCCTAAATAAATGCTTCAAAGAGATCAAGTAACAGACACATTTCAACATCAACTGTTCAGAGGAGACTGTGTGAATCAGGCCTTCATGGTTGAATTGCTGCAAAAAAAAAACACTACTAAAGGACAGCAATAAGAAGAATCTGTCCTTTGGTCTGATGAGTCCAAATTTGAGATTTTTGGTTCTGACCGCCGTGTCTTTGTGAGATGCAGAGTTGGTGAACAAATGATCTCCGCATGTGTGGTTCCCACCGTGAAGCATGGAGGAGGAGGTGTGATGGTGCTTTGCTGGTAACATCTACCAAGAGAATTCTCCTCGATTATAATAACAGCCGTGTACATCCCCCCTCAAGCTGACACATCGACGGCACTGAAAGAAATTCATCGGACTCTATGTAAACTGGAAACCACATATCCTGAGGCTGCATTTATTGTGGCTGGGGATTTTAATAAGGCTAATTTAAGAACAAGGCTCCCGAAATTTTACCAGCATATCGAATGTGCCACCCGGGCTGGTAAAATCCTGGATCACTGTTATTCCAACTTCCGTGATGCATACAAGGCTATTCTCCGCCCTCCTATTGGCAAGTCTGACCATGACTCCATTTTGTTGCTCCCAGCCTAGAAACAGAAACTAAAACAGGAAACGCCCGTTCTCAGGTCTGTTCAACGCTGGTCCGACCAATCTGATTCCATGCTGCAAGATTGCTTGAGCACGTGGACTGGGATATGTTCGGATAGCATCTGACAACAACATTGATGTATATGCTGATTCGGTGAGCGAGTTTATTAGCAAGTGCATTGGTGATGTTGTACCCATAGCAAATATTAAAACCTTCCCCAACCAGAAACCGTGGATTGATGGCAGCATTCGCGCAAAACTGAAAGCGAGAACCACTGCTTTTAACCAGGGTAAGGCTACCGGAAACATGACTGAATACAAACAGTGTAGCTATTCCCTCCGCAAGGCAATCAAACAAGCTAAGCGTCAATATAGAGACAAAGTAGAGTCCCAATTCAACGGCTCAGACACAAGAGGAATATGGCAGGGTCTACAGTCAATCACGGACTACAAAAAGAGAACCAGCCCCGTTGCAGACCATGACGTCCTGCTCGCAGACAAACTAAACAACTTCTTTGCTCGCTTTGAGGACAATACAGTGCCACCGACACGGCCTGCTACCAAAACCTGCGGGCTCACTTTCACCGCAGCCAATGTGAGAAAACATTTAAATGTGTTAACCCTCGCAAGGCTGCCGGCCCAGATGGCATCCCTGGCCGTGTCTTCAGAGCATGCACAGACCAGCTGGCTGGTGTGTTTACGGACATATTCAATCAGTCCCTATCCCAGTCTGCTGTTCCCACATGCTTCAAGAGGGCCACCATTGTTCCTGTTCCCAAGAAAGCTAAGGTGACTGAGCTAAATGACTATCGCCACGTAGCACTCACTTCCGTCATCATGAAGTGCTTTGAGAGATTAGTCAAGGATCATATCACCTCCATCCTGCCAGACACCCTGGACCCACTCCAATTTGCTTACCGTCCCAATAGGTCCACAGACGACGCAATCGCAATCACACTGCATACTGCCCTAACCCATCTGGACAAGAGGAATACTTATGTAAGAATGCTGTTCATCGACTACAGCTCAGCATTTAACACCATAGTTCCCTCCAAGCTCGTCATTAAGCTCCAGACCCTGGGTCTCGACCCAGCCCTGTGGGTCCTGGACTTCCTGACGGGCCGGTCCCAGGTGGTGAGGGTAGGAAACAACATCTCCACCCCGCTGATCCTCAACACTGGGGCCCCACAAGGGTGCGTTCTCAGCCCTCTCCTGTACTCCCTGTTTACCCATGACTGCGTGGCCAAGCACGCATCCAACTCAATCATCAAGTTTGCTGACGACACTACAGTGGTAGGCTTGATTACCAACAACGGCGAGACGGCCTACAGAGAGGAGGTGAGGGCCCTCGGAGTGTGGTGTCAGGAAAATAACCTCTCACTCAATGTCAGCAAAACAAAGGAGATGATCGTGGACTTCAGGAAACAGGAGAGGGAGCACCCCCCTATCCGCATCGAGGGGACAGTAGTGGAGAAGGTGGAAAGTTTTAAGTTCCTCGGCGTACACATCACGGACAAACTGAATTGGTCCACCCACACAGACAGCGTGGTGAAGAAGGCGTAACAGCGCCTCTTCAACCTCAGGAGGCTGAAGAAATTCGGCTTGTCACCAAAATCACTCACAAACTTTTACAGATGCACAATCGAGAGCATCCTGTCGGGCTGTATCACCGCCTGGTACGGCAACTGCTCTGCCCGCAACCGTAAGGCTCTCCAGAAGGTAGTGAGGACTGCACAACGCATCACCGGGGGTAAACTACCTGCCCTCCAGGACACCTACACCACCCGATGTCACAGGAAGGCCAAAAAGATCATCAAGGACAACAACCACCCGAGCCACTGCCTGTTCACCCCGCTATCATCCAGAAGGCGAGGTCAGTACAGGTGCATCAAAGCTGGGACCGAGAGACTGAAAAACAGCTTCCACCTCAAGGCCATCAGACTGTTAAACAGCCATCACTAACATTGAGTGGCTGCTGCCAACATACTGATTTAAATCTCTAGCCACTTTAAACATAGGAATTGGATGTAACAATGTATCACTAGCCACTTTAAACAATTTTGTATATAATGTTTACGTATCCGACATACTCATATCAAATGTATACACTGTACTCTAAACCATCTACTGAATCTTGCCTATGCCGTTCGGCCATCGACCCAAATCTCTAGCCACTTTAATAATTATAATGGGATGAAATAATGTATCACTAGCCACTTTAAACAATGCCATTTATATAATGTTTACATATCCTACATTACTCATCTCATATGTATATATATGTGTATATACTGTACTGCATACCATCTACTGCATCTTGCCTATGCCGGTCAGCCATCGCTCATCCATATATTTATATGTACATACTCGTATTCATTCCTTTAGTCTTGTGTGTATAAGGTAGTTGTTGTGAATTTGTTAGATTACTTGTTAGATACTACTGCATGGTCGGAACTAGAAGCACAAGCATTTCGCTACACTCGCATTAACATCTGCTAACCATGTGTATGTGACAAATAACATTTGATTTGATTTGATTTAGGCATACTTAACCATCATAGCTACTACAGCATTCTGCAGCAAACCTTCTGGTTTGCGCTTAGTGGGACTATAGTTTATTTTTCAACAGGACAATGACCCAAACCACACCTTCGGGCTGTGTAAGGGCTATTTGACCAAGAAGGAGAGTGATGGAGTGCAACGTCAGATGACCTGGCCTCCACAATTATCCGACCTCAACCCAATTGAGATGGTTTGGGATGAGTTGGAACGCAGAGTGATGGAAAACCAACCAACAAGTGCTCAGTATATGTGGGAACTCCTTCAAGACTGTTGGAAAAGCATTCCTCATGAAGCTGGTTGAGAGAATGCCAAGAGTGTGCAAAGCTGTCATCAAGGCAAAGGGTGGCTACTTTCAAGAATCTCAAATATAAAACATATTTTCATTTGTTTAACACTTTTTTGGTTACTACATGATTCCATATGTGCTATTTCATAGTGTTGATGTCTTCACTATTATTCTACAATGTAGAAAATATTAAAAATAAAGAAAAACCCTTGAATGAGTAGGTGTGTCCAAACTTTTGACTGGTACTGTATATATATATATATATATATATATATATATATATGTAAAAACTGAAATCACATTTACATAAGTATTCAGACCCTTTACTCAGTACTTTGTTGAAGCACCTTTGGCAGCGATTATAGCCTAGAGTCTTCTTGGGTATCACACTACAAGCTTGGCACACCTGTATTTGGGGAGTTTCTCCAATTCGTCTCTGCAGATCCTCTTAAGCTCTATCAGGTTGGATGGGGAGCGTCGATGCACAGCTCTTTTCAGGTCTCTCCAGAGATGTTCGATCGGGTTCAAGTCCAGTTCTGGCTGGGCCACTCAAGGACATTCAGAGACTTGTCCCCTAGCCACTCCTGCGTTGTCTTGGCTGTGTTCTTAGGGTCGTTGTCCTGTTGGAAGGTGAACATGCCCAGTCTGAGGTCCTGAACACTCTGGAGTAGGTTTTCATCAAGGATCTCTCTGTACTTTGCTCCGTTCATCTTTCCCTCGATCCTGACTAGTCTCCCAGTCCCTGCTGCTGAAAAACATCCCCACAGCATGACGCTGTCGCCACCATACTTCACTGTAGGAATGGTACCAGGTTTCCTCCAGATGTGATGCTTGGAATTCTACCATAAAGGCCTGCCCAGTGTCCTAATTGACCTCTCCACCTCTTTAAAAAAAATATATATATGTCCAGTGTCCTTACTGACCTCTCCACCTATTTATTTAGATCTGCACAGTGCCAGACAATGGGGATGAGACCATCCATGCAAATAACTTTAGTATATCTGGATCTATGCACGTAAGAAAGCCATGACCCTGAAGGTCCCTTGAAGGTCATCAACATAGAAGACGAGGCAAGAAATTCACTATTAAAGATCATCAACATAGAAGACAACGAGGCAGGAAATTCACTAGTAAAGGTCATCAAACATAAAAGACAACAAGGCAGAACATTGATAAGAGGAGGCAGACTATTACTCTTTGATATTTATTTGATATGATTTAAAATATGAATAAATATGATATTTATTGGCTGTTCCCCTCTTAAGACCTGCTTAGAGTGCTGGATGTGTGTGTGTGTTAGAGTTCTCATCGGGCTAGAAAATTAAAGCCCGGTCTTACCCAAGCCCGGTGAGCTGAAGCCCAAGCCCAGGCCCGGTCCAACATCAAAACAAAAAACAAAAGCCAGATTTCTAGAAAAATCATTGATTTAAATAGGTGTTGAGAACAATGCAGCGGAGGCGGACGGCAGTGAAATGTGAGGAGACGAGGACACTGCTCTTGTCTCAGAAAAGCGAGGAGAGAGGAAAACTCACCATAGTAATAATCAACTGAATGTGGAACATATTGGAATAAAGTAGGCCAATGTAATTGAAGGCAATGTATAAAATTGTTGCTTATAGGACTACTGAAAGTCATATTTGTATTTATTATGGATCTCCATTGTCTACAGTAATACATCCATGTGTGTGTGTATAGTGCGTATGTTATCGTGTGTGTGTGTGTATATGCATGTGTCTGTGCCTATATTTGTGTTGCTTCACAGTCCCCGCTGTTCAATAAGGTGTTTTTTATCTGTTTTTTTATCTAATTTTACTGCTTGCATCAGTTACTTGATGGTCATCCCCAAAGCCAACACCTCCTTTGGCCGCCTTTCCTTCCAGTTCTCTGCTGCCAATGACTGGAACGAATTGCAAAAATCGCTGAAGCTGAGACTTATATTTCCTTCACTAACTTTAAACATCAGCTATCTGAGCAGCTAACAGATCGCTGCAGCTGTACATAGCCCATCTGTAAATAGCCCATCCAATCTACCTACCTCATCCCCATATTGTTTTTATTTACTTTTTCTGCTCTTTTGCACACCAGTACTTCTACTTGCACATCATCATCTGCACATCTATTACTCCAGTGTTAATTTGCTAAATTGTAATTACTTCGCTACTATGGCCTATTTATTGCTTTACCTCCTCACACCATTTGCAGACAGTATATAGACTTTCTTTTTTTCTATTGTGTTATTGACTGTACGCTTGTTTATTCCATGTGTAACTCTGTGTTGTTGTTTGTGTCGCACTGCTTTGCTTTATCTTGGGCAGGTCGCAGTTGTAAATGGCTCTATGTAGTACTGTGCACCTCCCATAGTCTGTTCTGGACTTGGAGAAGTGACCTCTGTGGCATGTCTAGCGGGGCATGCATTAATGTGCGAGCTGTGTGCCAGTAGTTAAGACAGACAGCTCGGTGCATTCAACATGTAAATACCTCTCACAAACACAAGTAGTGATGAAGTCAATCTCTCCTCCACTTTGAGCCAGGAGAGATTGACAAGCATATTATTAATATTAGCTCTCTGTGTACATTCAAGAGCCAGCCGTGCTGCCCTGTTCTGAGCCAATTGCAATTTGCAAACCACAAGGCAGGCCTGTAGGACCTGCCTTGTGGTTATTATGTGGCTTTATCATGAACAGACTTGTCCCCATTTTAGCTACTATCAATCAATCAAATGTATTTATAAAGCCCGTCTTACATCAGCAGATGTCACAAAGTGCTGTACAGAAACCCAGCCTAAAACCCCAAACAGCAAGCAATGCAGATGTAGAAGCATAGTGGCTAGGAAATTCTCCCTAGAAAGGCCAGAACCTAGGAAGAAACCTAGAGAGGAACCAGGCTCTGAGGGGTGGCCAGTCCTCTTCTGGCTGTGCCGGGTGGAGATTATAACAGAACATGGCCAAGATGTTCAAACGTTCATAGATGACCTGCAGGGTCAGATAATAATCATCGAGGTTGTAGAGGGTGCAACAGGTCAGCACCTCAGGAGTATATGTCAGTTGGCTTTTCATAGCCGATCATTCAGAGTTAGAGACAGCAGGTGCGTTGGAGAGAGGGTCCAAAACAGCAGGTCCGGGACAAGGTAGCATGTCCAGTGAACAGGTCAGAGTTCCATAGCCACAGGCAGAACAGTTGAAACTGGAGCAGCAGCACAACCAGGTGGACTGGGGGCAGCAAGGAGTCATCAGGCCAGGTAGTCCTGAGGCATAGTCCTAGGGCTCAGTCCTCCGAGAGAAGAGAGAGAGAAAGAGAGATAGAGAAAAAGAGAGAGAGAAGGAGAGAAAAAGAGAAAGATAATTAGAGGGAGCATACTTAAAGTCACACAGGACACCGGATGAGACAGGAGAAATACTCCAGATATAACAGACTGACCCTAGACCCCCAACACATAAACTTTTGCAGCATAAATACTGGAGGCTGAGACAGGAGGGGTCGGGAGACACTGTGCTCCTGTCCGACGATACCCCCGGACAGGGTCAAACAGACAGGAAATAACCACACCCACTTTGCCAAAGCACAGCCCCCACACCACACACTTTCTAGTAGGCTTAAATTGAAGATGTGGCAAATAGGAGTAGCAATATCGTCTGCAATTATCCTCAGTAATTTTCCATCCAGATTGTCAGACCCCGGTGGCTTGTCATTGTTAATAGACAACAATAATTTTTTCACCTCTTCCACACTGACTTTACAGAATTCAAAATACAATTATTTTCTTTCATAATTTGGTCCGAAATACTTGAATGTGTAGTGTCAGCGTTTGTTGCTGGCATGTCATCCCTAAGTTTGCTAATCTTGCCAATGAAAAAGTCATTCAAGTAGTTGGCAATATCAGTGGGCTTTGTGATGAGCCTCTGATTCAATGAATGATGGAGGCGAGTTGGCTTTTTTTCCCAAAATGTCATTTAATGTGCCCCAAAGCTTTTTACAAGCATTCTTTGTATAATTGATCTATGTGATAATCAATGTGATTTTGTTTCACTGAATCTCCATCTGTCTTGTAACGATGTGCGCTGGCTGAGAGTCGGGAAGCAAGTTCAGGGAGTGAGTGTTTTAATAAATAAATGAAACAAAATCCAAAACAAGACACACGAACAACGCACAAACAGGAAACAGAAATAATGACGCCTGGGGAAGTAACCAAAGGGAGTGACATATATAAGCAAGTTCAGGGAGTGAGTGTTTTAATAAATAAATGAAACATAATACAAAACAAGACACACAAACAACACACAGACAGGAAACAGAAACAATGACACCTTGGGAAGTAACCAAAGGGAGTGACATATGTAGGGCAGGTAATCAAGGAACTAATGGAGTGGAGTCCAGGTGAGTGATGACGCGCAGGTGTGTGTAATGATGATGACAGGTGTGCACCATAACAAGCAGCCTGGTGACCCCACACATGAATGCTCTCAGGATGCTTTCCTGTTGGCATGACACAGGACTGATGGTAGCGCTC
This sequence comes from Brachymystax lenok tsinlingensis, assembly GCA_030435695.1. NCBI lineage: Eukaryota > Metazoa > Chordata > Actinopteri > Salmoniformes > Salmonidae > Brachymystax > Brachymystax lenok. The sequence goes on from CM059815.1 coordinate 37,604,922, forward strand.
ACCTTGTCTTCTCCGGACAAGCTTTTTTCCGGATGCCCCAAACAATCCGAAAGGGGATTCATCAGAGAAAATGACTTTACCCCAGTCCTCAGCAGTACAATCCCTGTACCTTTTGCAGAATATCAGTCTGTCCCTGATGTTTTTCCTGGAGAGAAGTGGCTTCTTTGCTGCCCTTCTTGACACCAGGCCATCCTCCAAAAGTCTTCGCCTCACTGTGCGTGCAGATGCACTCACACCTGACTGCTGCCATTCCTGAGCAAGCTCTGTACTGGTGGTGGCCCGATCCCGCAGCTGAATCAACTTTAGGAGACGGTCCTGGCGCTTGCTGGACTTTCTTGGGCGCCGTGAAGCCTTCTTCACAACAATTGAACCGCTCTCCTTGAAGTTCTTGATGATCCGATAAATGGTTGATTTAGGTGCAATCTTACTGGCAGCAATATCCTTGCCTGTGAAGCCCTTTTTGTGCAAAGCAATGATGACGGCACGTGTTTCCTTGCAGGTAACCATGGTTGAAAGAGGAAGAACAATGATTCCAAGCACCACCCTCCTTAAGGAGCTTCCAGTCTGTTATTTGAACTGAATCAGCATGACAGAGTGATCTCCAGCCTTGTCCTCGTCAACGAGAGAACCACTGACATGATGTCAGCTGGTCCTTTTGTTGAAGGGCTGAAATGCAGTGGAAATGTTTTTGGGGATTCAGTTCATTTGCATGGCAAAGAGGAACTTTGCAATTAATTGCAATTCATCTGATCACTCTTCATGACATTCTGAAGTATATGCAAATTGCCATCATACAAACTGAGGCAGCAGACTTTGTGAAAATTAATATTTGTGTCATTCTCAAAACTTTTGGCCACGACTGTACTTTCATATTACAGCTCAATAGTTTTGGTAACCATGAGTTCTCTCTCATGGGCTTTTTATTTTTGAATGTTATGTTTAACATTGCAACATTAACTCTTACACATAGACCCATTTAAATCAGCAAATGGTGTAATGCAACTTTAACCTGAGAACTTAGTTAAAAATGAACCCATACATGTTCAGTACTTTCTATTTTACAAAAAGGTCCTGAAACACCTGAAGTCGCTGACTCAATAACAACCCCTACCCTGACAAATGGTCTCAAACATTCTTACTGAAAGGAGAAAATGGTAATTCAGCTACTGTGTATTATACTATTGGGGCAAACAATAGACTCTACTACAGTATTATCTAATGTCGACATTGGTAGGTTATTCCATGGAGGTGGATAATTACAAATCTGTTACACAGCATAAAGATGATAACTATTTGAACTTAAGATTCCAGAGCGTCAGTTAACACCAAGCACAGGGAAGATTAAAGAATTTGTTGCATATACACTTTGAAATATTAATTAATAGAAAGATGCATATATCCAGCTATCATTTATAGATATTTTCAACCTGATTGCTGACATATACCATGAAGCAGAGGACCTCACTGCCCTTATGTACCATCAGCAGTATGTGTGTGTGTGTTTGAATCCGTACGTGCACACCCGTACACGTATGCGTGTGTGTGTCTCCCTCCCACTCCATGGCGAGCTCTTCACAAGGGAAAACAATGAGTCATACCTGTATACCTCCATAGCAACTGCAAAATACATTGATTGGCCCCTGAGTACATCTATTTTTCTGGGCTTTCAATGAGCAATCATTTATTTACCGAATTGAATAAAAATAATATGATTCACAGCATATGTAAGCAGAGGAAATGTCAAGCAAAATGACAAACTGCTGCATTCACATCTCAGGACCAAAGCTGAGACGTAGAAACTTTCTCTCTTACTCCTTCTCAATCTCTTATTAACTGGCATTCATTATGTAACGTGTGTGAAATAGGGGCTTTAAAACTAAACACCAATAATGAAATCAATTGATAAACATTCTTCTATGACCATAAGACTCCCTAACTTCAGACTTGTGTAGCTTTAAATCAACCACTGCAAATAGACAAATTAATACATTTGTCCTTGAGCCTCTTGCATTTCTGGTAGTCATTTCTCATCCATTTAAACAGCATTCAGCACAGACAAAACCGAAACTCTATTTGCATTGATACTGAATGTGTAGACTGAAAACAACTCTTGGAATGTGGCCACAAAAAAATATTCATAGCTAATGTATCGCCTGACATACCTTTTTCAATGTGGTATAAACCCTGGTCGCTACACCTGTATTATCACAACATATAGTACTGAGATATATAAACCCTGGTCATTACACCTATATTATCCCAACATATAGTACTGAAATATATACTGTAAACCCTGGTCAACACAGCTATATTATCCCATCATATAGTACTGAGACATATAAACCCTGGTCAACACAGCTATATTATCCCATCATATAGTACTGAGACATATGAACCCTGGTCAACACAGCTATATTATCTCATCATATAGTACTGAGACATATAAACCCTGGTCAACACAGCTATATTATCCCATCATATAGTACTGAGACATATAAACCCTGGTCAACACAGCTATATTATCCCATCATATAGTACTGAGACATATAAACCCTGGTCAACACAGCTATATTATCCACAACACATAATACTGAGACATATGAACCCTGGTCAACACAGCTATATTATCCCATCATATAGTACTGAGACATATAAACCCTGGTCAACACAGCTATATTATCCACAACACATAATACTGAGATATGGAACATATAAGTTACATCACCAGTGATTAATCCTAAAGAGTGAAACTTGGATTCTAACAAGTATAAACCTAGGAGGACACGGCCCTCAGGGAATGGTTGCTCTTGAAAATGAATTACATTGTAGTGTAGTAGAATATGAGGCCCTATTACCACCTGCAGACATAATTTTGATGAATCCAGTTGTCAAAAATACAGACCAAAACAACATCACAAAACTAGAAACCACAATTGGGCATCCTTTCACAATGCAGTGTGATGCTCATTGTAATACTCCGTAAACATGTCTCCCTTATGCCTCGACACACCGACAGCGGCATTGCATTTTGGTACACCAGAAGTACATTAATTTCCAATGGAACGCTGCGTTTGCGTCAAACTGTATGCATAGACGTCTTGACAGAATTTTATTTAAGGTTTATTTAACTAGGCAAGTCAGTAAAGAACAAATTCTTATTTACAATGATGGCCTACACCGGCCAAACCCGAACGACACTGGGCCAATTGTGCGCCGCCCTATGGGTCCCAATCACGGACGGTTGTGATACAGCCTGGATTCGAACCAGGGTGTCTGTAGTGACGCCTCTAGCACTGAGATGCAGTGCCTTAGACCGCTGCGCCACTCCAGAGCAAATGGTAGCAGAAGGTGAATGTTGAACTTTTGTTGCACACATGTCCAGATGATGCTGCTTACCATTTTGCGCAATGACGCTGTTGGTGTGATCAAGGCGTTAGGGTTACACTATCTGCTGCGGGGAAAAACACTATCTTCCAGGGTGAAGTTTCCTCTAGGTACAGATCTAGGATCAGCTACCCCTCCCCCAATCTTAACCTTAACCATTAGTGGGGAAAATGCTAAACTGTAGGGCAACTTCACTCTACCTCTTTGATGAAAAGATCATGATCATTAGAAAACAAATTACCACCTCCTCTCTTTAAGTCTGCATATTTCTCCAAAGCTCAGTTGTCCTGAGTCAGCACAATACAGCCAGGACTTAGGATCAAGGGAGACTTTTAATACCATATCTCTTGACACATTGATGAAACTAGTCATGGCCTCTAAACCTTCAAGCTGCATACTGGACCCTATTCCAACTAAACTATGTTGAACATTATGTTGAACATAATAAACGACCCAGAAAATATAAAAAATTATCGGCCTATATCAAATCTCCCATTCCTCTCAAAGAAATTTGAAAAAGCTGTTGTGCAGCAACTCACTGCCTTCCTGAAGACTAACAATGTATACAAAATGCTTCAATCTGGTTTTAGACCCCATCATAGCACTGAGACTGCACTCGTGAAGACGATAAATTACCTTTTAATGGCGTCAGACCAAGGCTCTGCATCTGTCCTTGTGGTCCTAGACCTTAGTGCTGCTTTTGATACCATTGATCACCACATTCTTTTGGAGAGATTGGAAACCCAAATTGGTCTACACGGACAAGTTCTGGCCTGGTTTAGATCTTATCTGTCGGAAAGATATCAGTTTGTCTCTGTGGATGCCTTGTCCTCTGTCAAATCAACTGTAAATTTGGGTGTTCCTCAAGGTTCCGTTTTAGGACATCTATTGTTTTCATTATATATTTTACCTCTTGGAGATTCGGAAACATGATGTTAACTTTCACTGCTATGTGGACGATACACAGCTGTACATTTCGATGAAACATGGTGAAGCCCCACACTTGTCCTCCCTGGGAGCCTGTGTTTCAGGCATAAGGAAGTGGATTGCGTCAAAAAATATTTTAAATTTGGACAAAACAGAGATGCTAGTTCTAGGTCCCAAGAAACAAAGAGATCTTATGTTGGGTCTGACAATTAATCTTGATGGTTGTACAGTCGTCTCAATTAAAACTGTAAAGGACCTTGGCATTACTCTGGATCCTGATCTCTCTTTTGATCAACACATCAAGACTGTTTCAAGGACAGATTTTTCTATCTGCGTAACATTGCAAAAATCAGAAACTTTCTGTCCAAAAATGATGCAGAAAAATGTATCCCTGCTTTTGTCACTTCTAGATTAGCTAAATTTTTATGGAATGGTCTGCCTATCCATGTGAGAGGCGCAGACTCGGTCTCGACTTTAAGTCTTTATTGAAGATTCATCTCTTCAGTAGATCCTATGATTGAGTGTAGTCTGGCCCCAGGGGTGTAAAGGTGAACGGAAAGGCACTGGAGCTGCCTCTAATCCTATTACGGGGGCTGAGTCACTGGCTTACTGGTGGTCTTCCATGCCGTCCCTAGGAGGGGTGCGTCACCTGAGTGGGTTGAGTCTCTGAGTGATCTTCCTGTCCGGGTTGGCGCTCCCCCTCGGCACTCCCCCCTCGACCCAAAACAACGGCGGCGCAAGAGAAGGGGCAGACGAGGCGATGTTCTGGTCAGGCTCCGTAGACGGGAACTTCGAGCACCGCTCCTGAGTATACTACTTGCCAATGTCCAGTCTCTGGACAATGAGGTAGACGAAATCCGAGCAAGGGTTGCCTTCCAGATAGACATCAGAAATTGAAACGTTCTTTGCTTCACGGAAACATAGCTCACTCAGGACACGTTATCAGAGTCGGTACAGCCACCCGGTTTCTTCACGCATCGCGCCGACAGAAACAAACATCTATCTGGTAAGAAGGGCGGGGGGGGTATGCCTTATGATTAACGAGACGTGGTGTGATCATAACAACATACAGGAACTCAAGTCCTTTTGTTCACCGCATTATCTACCAAGAGAATTCTCTTCGATTATAATCACAGTCGCATATATCCCCCCTCAAGCTGACACATCGACGGCACTGAAAGAAATTCATTGGACTCTATGTAAACTGGAAACTACATATCCTGAGACTGCATTTATTGTGGCTAATCTGAAAACAAGGCTCCCTAAATTTTATCAGCATATCGAATGTGCGGCCCGGGCTGGCAAATTCCTGGATCATTGTTATTCTAACTTCTGCGATGCATACAAAGCCATTCTCTGCCCTCCTTTTGGCAAATCTGACCATGACTCCATTTTGTTTCACCCAGCCTATAGACAGAAACTAAAACAGGAAACGCCCGTGCTCAGGTCTGTTCAACGCTGGTCCGACCAATCTGATTCCACGCTTCAAGATTGCTTTGAGCACGTGGACTGGGATATGTTCCGGATAGAATACAAACAGTGTAGCTATTCCCTACGCAAGGCAATCAAACAAGATAAGCGTCAATATAGAGACAAAGTAGAGTCACAATTCAACGGCTCAGACACGAGAGGTACGTGGCAGGGTCTACAGTCAATCACGGACTACAAAAAGAAAAACAGCCCTGTCGCGGACACCGATGTCTTGCTCCCAGACAAACTAAACAACTTATTCGCTCGCTTTGAGGACAATACAGTGCCACCGACACGGCCCGCTACCAAAACATGCAGGCTCTCTTCCCTCTCCTTCACCGCAGCCAACGTGAGTAAAACATTTAAATCTGTTAACCCTCGCAAGGCTGCCGGCCCAGATGGCATCCCTGGCCGCGTCTTCAGAGCATGCGCAGACCAGCTGGCTGGTGTATTTACGGACATATTTAATCAATCCCTATCCCAGTCTGCTGTTCCCACATGCTTCAAGAGGGCCACCATTGTTCCTGTTCCCAAGAAAGCTAAGGTAACTGAGATAAATGACTATCGCCCCGTAGCGCTCACTTCCGTCATCATGAAGTGCTTTGAGAGATTAGTCAAGGATCATATCACCTCCATCCTACCAGACACCCTAGACCCACTCCAATTTGCTTACCGTCCCAATAGGTCCACAGACGACGCAATCGCAATCACACTGCACACTGCCTTAACCCATTTGGACAAGAGGAATACCTATGTAAGAATGCTGTTCATCGACTACAGCTCAGCATTTAACACCATAGTACCCACCAAACTCGTCATTAAGCTCGAGACCCTAGGTCTCGACCCCGCCCTGTGCAACTGGGCCCTGGACTCCTGACAGGCCGGCCCCAGGTGGTGGGGGTAGGAAACAACATCTCCACCCCGCTGATCCTCAACACCCGCTGATCCCCCCACAAGGGTGCGTTCTCAGCCCTCTCCTGTACTCCCTGTTCACCCATGACTGCGTGGCCAAGCATGCCACCAACTCAATCATCAAGTTTGCTGACGACACAACAGTGGTAAGCTTGATTACCAACAACGACGAGATGGCCTACAGGGAGGAGGTGAGGGCCCTCGGAGTGTGGTGTCAGGAAAATAACCTCTCACTCAACGTCAACAAAACAAAGGAGATTATCGTGGACTTCAGGAAGCAGCAGAGGGTGCACCCCCCTATCCACATCGACGGGACAGTAGTGGAGAAGGTGGAAAGTTTTAAGTTCCTCTGCGTACACATCACGGACAAATTGAAATGGTCCACCCACACAGACAGCGTGGTGAAGAAGGCGCAACAGCGCCTCTTCAACCTCAGGAGGCTGAAGAAATTTGGCTTGTCACCAAAAACACTCACAAACTTATACAGATGCACAATCGAGAGCATCCTGTCGGGCTGTATCACTGCCTGGTACGGCAACTGCTCCGCTCACAACCGTAAGGCTCTCCAGAGGGTAGTGAGGTCTGCACAATGCATCACCGGGGGCAAACTACCTGCCCTCCAGGACAGATACACCACCCGATGTCACAGGAAGGCCAAAAAGATCATCAAGGACAACAACCACCAGAGCCACTGCCTGTTCACCCCGCTATCATCCAGAAGGCGAGGTCAGTACAGGTGCATCAAAGCTGGGACCGAGAGACTGAAAAACAGCTTCTATCTCAAGGCCATCAGACTGTTAAACAGCCATCACTAACATTGAGTGGCTGCTGCCAACATACAGACTCAAATCTCTAGCCACTTTATATAATTGAAAATTGGATGAAACAAATGTATCACTAGCCACTTTAAACAATGCTTTATATAATGTTAACATATCAGACATTACTCATCTCATATGTATATACTGTACTCTATACCATCTACTGCATCTTGCCTATGTCAGTCAGCCATCGCTCATCCATATATTTATATGTACATACTCATATTCATTCCTTTACACTTGTGTGTATAAGGTAGTTGTTGTGAAATTGTTTGATTACTTGTTAGATACAACTGCATGGTTGGAACTAGAAGCACAAGCATTTCGCTACACTCGCATTAACATCTGCTACCCATGTGTATGTGACAAATAAAATTTGATTTGTGAAGTGCACCAGTCCCTCCTGCAGCAAAGCACCCCCAAAACATGATGATGCCACCCCCGTGCTTCACGGCCGGGATGGTGTTCTTCGGCTTGCAAGCCTCCCCCTTTTTCCTCCAAACATAATGATGGTCATCATGGCCAAACAGTTCTATTTTGTTTAATCAGACCAGAGGACATTTCTCAAAAAATTACAATCTTTGTCCCCATGTGCAGTTGCAAACCGTAGTCTGGCTTTTTTATGGTGGTTTTGGAGCAGTGGCTTCTTCCTTGTTGAGCGGCCTTTCAGGTTATGCTGATATAGGACTTGTTTTACTGTGGATATAGATACTTTTGTACCTGTTTCCTCCAGATTCTTCACAAGGTCCTTTGCTGTTGTTCAGGGATTGATTTGCACTTTTCGCACCAAAGTATGTTCATCTCTAGGAGACAGAAAGCGTCTCCTTCCTGAGCGTGTGATGGCTGTGTAGTCCCATGGTGTTTATACTTACGTACTATTGTTTGTGCAGATGAACGTGGTACCTTCAGGCGTTTGGAAATTGATCCCAAGGATGAACCAGACTTGTGGAAGTCTACAATTTGTTTTCTGAGGTCTTGGCTGATTTCTTTTGATTTCTCCATGATGTCAAGCAAAGAGGCACTGATTTAGCAGGTAGGCCTTGAAATACATCCACAGGTACACCTCCAATTGACTCAAATCATGACATTTTCGGGAATTTTCCAAGCTGTTCAAAGGCACAGTCAACTTAGTGTATGTAAACTTCTGACCAATTGGAATTGTGATACTGTGAATTATAAGTGAAATAATCTGTCTGTAAACAATTGTTGGAAAAGTTACTTGTGTCATGCACAAAGTAGATGTCCTAACCGACTTGCCAAAACTATAGTTTGTTAACAAGAAATCTGTGGTGGTTGAAAAACAAGTTTTAATGACTCCAACCTAAGTGTATGTAAACTTCCGACTTCAACTGTATGTATGTTTGAACATCTTGGCCATGTACTGTTAGAATCTCCACCCGGCACAGCCAGAAGAGGACTGGCCTAATAATAAATACATTTGATTTATTGATTGATACTCTGGAAAACTGCAGAGAGAAGTCCTTTATTTTAAAGACTGAGTTGGCACTATGTGGTCGGTACACTGCAGAGCTCGTTTCCCCCTCCTCTCCTTGGAGTTGGAGACCGATTGATTGGCATGTCCTAGAGAAGCACCTGTGTGACCTCTGTACCATGTGACAGACACTAAGTCAGACAGTCATTTTTTGAGTTTTCATCTTCTAATCAAGTTGAAGTGTCCTTCATTCCCAAGATCATAACCTATTCCTGGAAGAAAATATTTGATACCTTTCGCCTCTACAAGGGCCTCTACAGAGGAAGCGGAACTGTATCTTCAACATGTTTAGTGCTTGTATGGACATATAGATTTAGAGGGACACTGTCCTGCCCTATGTTACTGACACATGGCATGAAAACTAAAAATAGGAGGTATCAAATAAGCTGGATTCATTAAATAAAGAGACAATATACCATCATAGACCAGGTAAATACATATTTATTGACACATTTTTACTCTATTTTTAAATTTAGAATACTAATGTCAAAGTCCATTCTCCATCTGAATGTTAACTGTAACTTAACTTAACTGTACTTTTCAAGAACATGGCTGAGAAATTATGTAAATTTAAGTCAGAACAATACAATTCCGAAGCAAACTCGATGGCTTCTTAATATGAAAGCGGAGCTAATTAGGAAGAATTTGAATTATTACATAAAATATGTTTAGAAGAAAATAGCCATCGCTAATGACAACTTAAGAGACATCTTGTATCTAGTTGCTAGAGGCAACGTGTGTAGGAGGCCACAAGTCTAGAAAGGAACGATAGCTAATTTACTGTGTCTGGGGTGTAATATTGCTTTTATAATCAGTCAAATTTTATGTCAGATAAGAAAAAGTCCTGAATGAGGTCAAGTAAAAGTCAATGGTATTTGAATTTCATCAAAGAGACAATCTATGGCAATGGCAGACAGAAAGAACTAAACCTTCCTATCCTCCAAAATGGAGCATTTGAAGTTGATGGCCCATATCGCCATCGTCCCAGTGAGGAACGTAGAAAACGCCAAGAGAGTAGAAGGCACACTAAAAGGGCTGATTACTTTCTCATCTAAAAATGTAGGGGAGCTTGAGCCCTGTTCTTTGAAACATTTTCTTTACTGCCGTGATTAAGCCAGTTGTTCATCTTTTTTTTTTTGTATTGCAAGTACAGGGGCCTGCACTGTTCATTTTTTTTAACATAAATAGTATCCTTATATTAGTATTCAGAGTGTGGTCTCGAAACACATTTATGGAATCCAATGTCCCGAATGAAGGTGGAGAGTAGATCCTAGACCCCCGGATCCAATATCTACAGCAGGGGTGCACATCTTCAAGGCAGGGTTGCACATCTTCAAGGCATGGTTGCACATCTTCAAGGCAGGGGTGCACATCTTCAAGGCAGGGGTGCACATCTTCAAGGCAGGGGTGAACATCAGGGGTGCAGGGGTGCACATCTTCAAGGCAGGGGTGCACATCTTCAAGGCAGGGGTGAACATCAGGGGTGCAGGGGTGCACATCTTCAAGGCTGCAGACGTGTTGGTTTTTGGTCCCTGCCTTACACTTCATTGATCCATAATGCCACTGAATGCAGAAAAAAAAGTGCAAACCATCACTGTTTAAAAAGACAATAGTTAAAACCAGCCAATGAAAACTGATTCTGCTATGTAAAACAAGTGCTTTTTATTGGATAAGTTCAGTGTTTTCTTGTTTCGAGCCTACCGAACACAAGCCTGGTCTATAATATTGTACAGCTGTTTGACATATCTTTGAGCTCTTTGATTTAGTCGCTAAAGGTAGAGAAATAAACGTCTCACAAACAAATAACATTTTATTTGTCACATGCCCCCGAATACAACGGGTGTAGACTTTACAGTGAAATGCTTACTTACAAGCCCTTAACCAACAATGCAGTTTTAAGAAAAAACACCTAAAAACAAAAGTTTGAAATAAAAGCAACAAATAAATTAAAGAGCAGCAGTAGAATAACAATAGCAAGGCTATATACAGGGGGGTACCGGTACAGAGTCAATGCGCGGGGTCACCGGTTAGTCAAGTGATCCTCGTCTTGACTGAATTGCCTAGTTAAATAAAATAAAAAATTAAAGGCCTTATCTGAAGCTGGAAGCAGACAGGCCTCTCCTCTCCTCAGAACAGTGTAGGGCCAACAAGGCTGTCACTCTGAGAATGTCCTGTCAGGTGGAATCACGACAATAGAGACAATCCATCAAACCCAGGGTAAACAGTGTCCACTCTTCTCACTTCAAATCTCTCCTCTCTGTTGTCTGGTTGTGTGTCACCAAGGCAGTGACAGAACAGAGGGGGGAGGAGAGAAGAGGTCAAAATGACTTCACAGTGTGTCACCTTTCTGCCCAAGAAAATTTATTATTTTGAATTGTCTCGGTACTGGAATAAAAGAGAACATCTGTATGCTTATTCCAAAGATACTGTTTCAGGAGATGCCACATGTTGGGGGTAATTGTTATGGTTAGGTGTTACCCTATTCCTTAAAAGCCAAGTTTAGAACCAAACTCAGTTGCTATTACAGTACACGCGTCATGTTTTGTACACATAACGTGATTTAAAATGCTCCTGTACAAAGGCGTCTACAAGATTCATTTACTGTAGCTAATGCTCCACTGCATTTCAAATCAGTTAGCATAATAATTGGTTGCTTCTCTACATGTCACAGACAAATGATTGTGATTAGCACCAACACATTGCACGGTGGAAATTACCTTTCATGGTTAACTATTTGGCATCAGTCAGAATGTACTTGAAGTCAGATATACTGTAAGCCGTTTTTTCAACCTTTCTCCAAACTCAATTTACACCACACTGTTTTAAATGTATGGATTCGCTGTTGATTTTCAGATGCACTCACTTTCCTAAGCCACAACCCGGCCTGACTATTTCAGTTCCTAATATATGACTGCACTTCCTACTGCCAGGGTTTTCACCAACACCGCTTGTCTGCCTTTCATCAACCTATCCTGAGATGGGGGCTTTCATCAACCTATCCTGAGATGGGGGCTTTCATCAACCTATCCTGAGATGGGGGCTTTCATCAACCTATCCTGAGATGGGGCTTTCATCAACCTATCCTGAGATGGGGGCTTTCATCAACCTATCCTGAGATGGGGCTTTCATCAACCTATCCTGAGATGGGGCCTTTCATCAACCTATCCTGAGATGGGGGCTTTCATCAACCTATCCTGAGATGGGGCCTTTCATCAACCTATCCTGAGATGGGGGCTTTCATCAACCTATCCTGAGATGGGGGCTTTCATCAACCTATCCTGAGATGGGGGCTTTCATCAACCTATCCTGAGATGGGGGCTTTCATCAACCTATCCTGAGATGGGGGCTTTCATCAACCTATCCTGAGATGGGGGCTTTCATCAACCTATCCTGAGATGGGGGCTTTCATCAACCTATCCTGAGATGGGGGCTTTCATCAACCTATCCTGAGATGGGGGCTTTCATCAACCTATCCTGAGATGGGGGCTTTCATCAACCTATCCTGAGATGGGGGCTTTCATCAACCTATCCTGAGATGGGGGCTCCAAGGTCTTTTGTCACAGCTTCCCAAGGTTTATACAGTTGAAGTCAGAAGTTTACATACACCTTAGCCAAATACATTTAAACTCAGGTTTTCACAATGCCTGACATTTAATCCTAGTAAAAATTCCCTGTCTTTGGTCAGTTAGGATCACCACTTTATTTTAAGAATGTGAAATGTCAGAATAATAGTAGAGATAATTATTTATTTCAGCTTTTACTTCTTTCATCACATTCCCAGTGGGTCAGAAGTTTACATACACTCAATTAGTATTTGGTAGCATTGCCTTTACATTGTTTAATTTGGGTCAAACGTTTCGGATAGCCTTCCACAAGCTTCCCACCATAAGTTGGGTGAATTGTGGCCCAATCCTCCCGACAGAGCTGGTGTAACGGAATCTGGTTTGTAGGCCTCCTTGCTCGCACACGCTTTTTCAGTTCTGGCCACAAATATTCTATGGGATTGAGGTCAGGGCTTTGTGATGGCCACTCCAATACCTTGACTTTGTTGTCTTTAAGCCATTTTGCCACATCTTTGGAAGTATGCTTGGGGTCATTGTCCATTTGGAAGACCCATTTGCGAATAAGCTTTAACTTCCTGATGTCTTGAGATGTTGCTTCAATATAAGAGGCATTGTTTGAAAGTAGGCAAAAATAATTTGAGTCAATTGGAGGTGTACCTGTGGATGTATTTCAAGGCCTATCAGAAGCTTCTAAAGCCATGACATAATTTTCTGAAATTTTCCAAGCTGTTTAAAGGCACAGTCAACTTAGTGTATGTAAACTTCTGACCCACTGGAATTGTGATATAGTGAATTATAAGTAAAATAATCTGTCTGTAAACAACTGTTGGAAAAATTACTTGTGTCATGCACAAAGTAGATGTTCTAACCGACTTGCCAAAACTATAGTTTGTTCACAAGAAATTTGTGGTGGTTGAAAAACAAGTTTTAATGACTCCAACCTAAGTGTATGTAAACTTCCGACTTCAACTGTATATGTATACTAGTTGAAATGGTAATGTTGGTGTTTTGATGGAGAATCACATCACAGGGAAGATAAATAAATCTAGATATATAGTTAGTTAGTTAGTACAGTACATCAAAGCAGTGGGCATCACTTTTTAAATTACATTTTTTATTTCACCTTTATTTAACCAGGTAGGCCAGTTGAGAACAAGTTCTCAGTTACAACTGCGACCTGGCCATGATAGAGCAAAGCAGTGCGACACAAACAACAACACAGTTACACATGGGATAAACAAACGTACAGTCAATATCACAATAGAAAGGTCTATATACAGTGTGTGCAAATGTAGTAAGATTAGGGTGGTAAGGCAATAAATAGGCCAATAGTGGCAAAATAATACAAATTTAGCAATTAAATACTGGAGTGATAGATGTGCAGAAGATGAAAGTGCAAGTAGAGATTCTGGGGTGCAAAGGAGCAAAACAATAAATAACAATATGGGGATGAGGTAGTTGGGTGGGCTGTTTACAAATGAGCTATGTACAGGTGCAGTGATCGATAAGGAGATCTGACAGCTGGTGCTTAAAGCTAGTGAGGGAGATATGTTTCCAGCTTCAGTGATTTTTGCAATTTGTTCCAGTCATTGGCAGCAGAGAACTGGAAGGAACGGCGTTCAAAGGAGGAGTTGGCTTTGGGGGTGACCAGTGAAATATACCTGCTGGAGCGCGTGCTACAGGTGGGTGCTGCTATGGTGACCAGTGAGCTGAGATAAGGCGGGGCTTTACCTAGCAAAGACTTATAGATGACCTGGAGCCAGTGGGTTTGGCGACGAATATGAAGCGAGGGCCAGCCATCAAGGGCATACAGGTCGCAGTGGTGGGTAGTATATGGGGCTTTGGCGACAAAACGGATGGCACTGTGATAGACTACATCCAATCTGCTGAGTAGAGTGTTGGAGGCTATTTTGTAAATGACATCGCCGAAGTCAAGGATCGGTAGGATAGTCAGTTGTACGAGGGTATGTTTGGCAGCATGAGTGAAGGATGCTTTGTTTGCGAAATTTGAAGCCGATTCTAGATTGGAGATGCTTAATGTGAGTCTGGATGGAGAGTTTACAGTCTAACCAGACACCAAGGTATTTGTAGTTGTCCACATAATCTAAGTCAGAACCCTCCAGTGTCGTGATGCTAGACGGGCGGGTGCAGGCAGCGATCGGTTGAAGAGCATGTATTTAGTTTTGCTTGCATTTAAGAGCAGTTGGAGGCCAGGTCGATGAAGACGGCTGCACAGTATTGTCTTTTATCGATGGCGGTTATGATATTGTTTAGGACCTTGAGCGTGGCTGAGGGGCACCCATGACCAGTTCGGAAACCAGATTGCATAGCAGAGGTGCGGTGGAATTCGAAATGGTCGGTGATCTGTTTGTTAACTTGGCTTTCGAAGACTTTAGAAAGGCAGGGTAGGATAGATATAGGTCAGTAACAGTTTGGGTCTAGAGTGCCACTCCCTTTGAAGAGGGGGATGACCGCAGCAGCTTTCCAATCTTTAGGGATCTCAGACGATACGAAAGAGAGGTTGAACAGGTTAGTAATAGGGGTTGCAACAATTGCGGCAGATAATTTTAGAAAGAGAGTGTCCAGATTGTCTAGCCCAGCTGATTTGTACGGATCCAGATTTTGCAGCTCTTTCAGAATGAATATGAGTGGTGATAATATATAGTCATACAGTATATACCTTATAGCAGACACTTTTATCCAAAGCAACTTAAATCATCCGTGCATACATTTTACGTATGGGTGTCCCAATTGGGAATCAAACCCACAACCCCTAGCATTGCAAGCGCCATGATCCACCAACAGGACCACATTTCATTGGTGATCTAAATATCTCAGACGCATTAGTGGGGTATTGTAGGATTACTTTTGAAGCTGTTTGGTAGGTGCAGTTGAAAGCTAAACCTGAGATGTCATACATTGATTAACAGTAAAGGCTGTGGTGTAAAGCACTTAAGCAAAAATACTTTAAAGTACTACTTAAGTAGTTTTTTGGGCATCTGGAAAATGGTCCAATTCACACACTTATCGAGAGAACATATGGTCATCCCTACTGCCTCTGATCTGGCGGACTCACTAAACACAAAAGCAGAATTTTGAAATGATGTTGGAGTGTGCCCCTGGCTATCCGTACATTTTAAAAACAAAACGGTGCCTTGTGGTTTGCTTAATATAAGGAATTTGAAGTGATTTATACTTTAAATGTTGATACTTAAGTATATTTTAGCAATTACATTTAATTTTGAGACTATATAGTATATTTAGAACCAAATACTTTTAGGCTTTTACTCAAGTAATATTTTACTGGGTGACTTTCACTTTTACTTGAGTAACTTTCTATTAAGGTATCTTTACTTTTACTCAAGTATCACAATTGAGTACTTTCTCTACCACTGAGTAAAAGTATATATTGATACATCGATGTATATATGACGGGTTCAAAACTCCAAACATCTCATATGGCTCTTCAAGGCCTTTGGTCACAGCTTGAGGTAAGATTGGCACTTGGTACATACTTGGTAATGTAGGCTTTCAGTGGGTGAAAGGCATATGGTATATCTAGGCAATACGTACATTGAAGCAGTAGAGATAAACATTCATGCAGAGGTGCTGGAGTTGAGAATGACGTCAGCCAGACCCTTTACTGCCCTTCACATCCTTGTCCCTTTCTTCATTCTTCGTCTACATCACATCGAGTACGTCTTGGTTGCTTGGCTTCTATGCTGAAGGACTGTTTGACTGTGATAATGAGAGGAGCAGGCTGCCTCTCCCTCCTACTCAGTTCCTACTCAGTCATTTATTTTCAGTGTTCACATTGATTAGGCACCATGGATACCACCAGACTACGAATTAGCCTCCCCTCCTTTGTCCTTTCCATTGTATGGCATCTGCTCTGAGAGATGGCCTCAGAGATGGACATTGCCTGTAATGATATTCTGATACATAACATGAGTATTTCAATTGAAGTGTTTCCACCTCATTTCTGTGGCAGCGATAGCCAATAAACGTTATAAAAAAATACAACTTGCTATTAGCTCCAAGCAATTAGTGCTTTTTTAAGGTTGGTTTGGTTTTGGTTCAATTATTTAAAACAATTCAATTTAGTTTTTTTATAATTTTTTTAAACATGCATTATGTGGGTTGAATGCTGTAACAACACAGAATAAAACAATGAATAAAAGTCCCATGATGGTAGGGCAGTATCCCAACTCGGTCCTCTGGACCCCAAGGGGTGCATGTTGATTTTTGCCCCAGCACTACACAGCTGATTCAAATAATCATGTAATCATCAAGCTTTGACTATTTGAATCAGCTGTCTAATGCTTGGGCAAAAACCAAAAGGTTCACCCAGGGGGGCCCCAGGATCGAGTTTTGGAAACACTGTGGTAGTCACTGACCATTCCTGCATATCACTTATTACCCATCAGTTAATCATATTGCTTTACTTCAATAAAATATTTCATAAGAGGCGAGCCTAGACTGAGGGAACGTATCAATAAGAGGTGGGCGTAGACTGAGGGCGACGTATCAAGAGACAGGCGTAGACTGAGGGCGACGTATCAAGAGACAGGCGTAGACTGAGGGCGACGTATCAAGAGACAGGCGTAGACTGAGGGCGACGTATCAAGAGACAGGCGTAGACTGAGGCGGCGTATCAAGAGACAGGCGTAGACTGAGGGCGACGTATCAAGAGACAGGTGTAGACTGAGGGCGACGTATCAAGAGACAGGTGTAGACTGAGGGCGACGTATCAAGAGACAGGCGTAGCCTGAGGGCGACGTATCAAGAGACAGGTGTAGACTGAGGGCGAAGTATCAAGAGACAGGTGTAGACTGAGGGAGACCTACCAATAAGAGGTGGGCGTAGACTGAGGGAGACCTACCAATAAGAGGCGAGCTTAGACTGAGGGAGACGTATCAATAAGAGGTGGGCCTAGACTGAGGGAGACCTACCAATAAGAGGTGGGCCTAGACTGAGGGAGACCTACCAATAAGAGGTGGGCGTAGACTGAGGGAGACCTACCAATAAGAGGTAGGCCTAGACTGAGGGAGACCTACCAATAAGAGGTAGGCCTAGACTGAGGGAGACCTACCAATAAGAGGTAGGCCTAGACTGAGGGAGACCTACCAATAAGAGGTGGGCGTAGACTGAGGGAGACCTACCAATAAGAGGTGGGCGTAGACTGAGGGAGACCTACCAATAAGAGGTGGGCCTAGACTGAGGGAGACCTACCAATAAGAGGTGGGCGTAGACTGAGGGAGACCTACCAATAAGAGGTGGGCCTAGACTGAGGGAGACGTATCAATAAGAGGTGGGCCTAGACTGAGGGCGTCGTATCAATCCCTGGATCTCACCCTCTTGCTCTCTGAGTTTTAACTTTCTGATTGATAAGCTACTTTCCAGGTCCACCCTCTCATTGGACCTGCCATATGCTTTGTCCCCATCCCCATCTCCCCCTGTAATGCCAGTTTATATGCCTCTAAAATCTCCCCCACAGGAACACTAGATCCCAACACTTTCTCCACGCCCCCGTATTCACCTTCCAGATGGTGACGATCTCTGTTCACCCATTAGTCTATTATTCTACCGGTCTTTTCTGGCCCATCATATTGTAATTCTCTCTAATTTCATAGAAATGCTGGAATTAAGTTGAAAGTCATCAATCAAATAACAGACCAAACTGAGATTAGCATGTACTCAGGGCAACTTCTATATTTGGGTAGTGTGTACATTAAGACACAGCTTTCAAAACCGTTCCGTTTTGAAAGCAATTTAAATGTCAGAAGGTACATTAAAATATTTCATCATATTAAATTAACCGATGACAAATACACATTTTCATTAATAAAACATTTGTATTTTTTTACTCAGCATCTTGAACCTACTCCGGTACAGAGGATGTTATTGCATGCTGCTCGAAGGCATGAAACTAAAAAACAGACAGATATTTTTTCCTTATGATGTCTACATGAATTTGTGTAATAATTTCCAACTGCCACAGAGTCAGAGTGAGACAGAGAGACCGACAGAGACGGACAGAGAGAGACAGTCAGAGCGAGACAGAGAGAAACATGTGAGTGTCTCAGTTGCCCATTGACTGAGGTGCATGTTGGGCCATAGAAAAATCAGGACATTTCACAAGTACTACCTGCTGATTTCTGCACGACTTCCAGATTGGACCATAACACATTTTGGGGATTCTTTCTTCTGTTATGAGATGCATTAGGACTATACTATACAAATGGAATAACCTGTATGTACGTGTATTAAAGTAACGCCCACTAATTGACTGCATTGCCTTGATGATTTCTCTATTACATTTTATTTATTTTTTTTAAAAGAGGGAAGTTGTACAATGCATTCAACTGAAATATGTGTCTTCCGCATTTAACCCAACGCCTTTGAATCAGAGAGGTGCGGAGGTACCGTGCTAAGGGGCAGAACGACAACATTCGGTTACTGGCCCAACGCTCCTACCCGCCAGGCTACCTGCCACCCCAATGATTATATTGCACTAGTAAATAGGTTATAAACTTTTCCACATGAGTTAACCTTTTTTTGTCCATTGTAATGATTTTCTCTGAGAACCAGATATTTTCTGATCAACACAGCGCAAGACTGGCGAATAAATCACAAGAAAACGCAACGTTCAATTAAGTACAGTATTTTATTAATTGAAACCACCTACAGTTGTATTACCACTGACATAGTGTTACCAATCCTGACCTAAGGGCATAAGACACGCTCTGGTCCGAAGAAGAGATTACTTGAACAACCAAACAATGCAATCCTGGGCCTTTGAAAAAAACCCACAGGGCAACAGTTATATTTAACAACATTTACAGAGTTAAAGGATTGTACAGGATCACAGCTTTCAGAGATATTTGATGCGTACGTACATGTAGAGAGACAAAGAGCCTCGTAGGAGACTTAGGTGCATTGTTTTTTATGGTATAGAACAATCAAGAGGCATGGGAATCTATAGGGGCACACAGTCGTCTGTCTTCTCACATCTACAGACAGAGGTGCAGGATTGAGTCTATTCTAACACAAGTGATACGCCAGTGTACAGAGGCTATGCCAGATATGGTTGAGAGAAGCATTAGAGGTAAGTGCTAAAAATAAGCCCTCCATTGAAGTGATATGGAGAAATGTTGTAAATGTTAAGGGAAAGGTAACAAGATGCCTGATGAGGCTCACTGCTAGTCTTAAATTGGAAAATAATGGTCACATACTGACGCATTTACTGTGCAGTCTTCGCTACTCCTTCTCCAGACCATCTAATATCAAATCAGAAATTAAATCAGGAGGTGATTTTTGACATTTCAATTGAAACAGTGCTTTAGATGAGTCGTTCCACATGAACACACAATCCACTCCACTGGCAAGATAGCATTACACGGTTGTGTTTAAAATGAGTTTATAGATTCCATCTATAGACGTAGATTATTTATCATTCCACTCAGAAGCACAGATGACGCTAGCGTGTCATTACAACAACAAAAGCCTGTATTTACTTAAAATCCTCTGAAATGTGCAAATGTAATAAAAGTGTACCAACTGATAAACAGCAACATGTTAAATGTAGGATTTAACATGTCTAAACAAAGGATTATTGTATCCGCATAAGAAAATACTGGGATTATGTTTAAACTACAGAGGAATTTTAACTATAGATGTCTTCAAGGGGTCAGCCATCGTCTTAAGATAAAATATAAAAAAGTTAAAAGAATAAAAAACATTTAATATTATATTCAAAGTGAATTCAAGGGTAGACCTCTTCATATGGACATCTGTATATAAATACAAATACTAATCCTCACATTTATATAACCGAATCAGCTGTTAAGGTCTCGCGATATCAACTTGAAACCTTTGATAAATGTACCACATGTATTCTCTATATTAAGTGCTTCAATGTCAAAACACTCACTAACTTCCACAATAATCGTACGGGTAAAATAGTGCCACTAAGTGAGGAGAAAATGTCCAAGGAAAAGGTTTGCACACTAGCTAGCTAGCACAAACTACTGTAGAACGTTTTTCTAAAAACATGCATTACGGATATAGGTATATTTAGTTGGCTATTACCATCGAGCTCTACTAAGACATTTTATTTGGTGTCCTCGTAGCGAATTTAAGAGAAAATAAGAGGTAATAAAATAAAGTGTAAATAATAAAACATTTAAAGTAAACAATATATATTTTTTTAACTGTAAAGACTCAGTACTAGCCTCATTTCTTCCAAAAACAAGTACATTTTCAAAATTGGCTTTGCATCATTACAAATGTTTCTTCATAACATGTTAAAAAGCTAAATTCCTTCCAAAATCTTCAATACATGAAAAAACGCAAACATTTTGGTAAGGACGAAACATATGTTGGTATGCAAAAGTCTATTGTGGAAGTGTAGACATACAATCCAATGTCTAACTAAATGCTTATGTCGTTCAAATGTCAGTAATAATTTCTAATGAAAATGTGTAAATTATATTATAAATGTAATATCACCAGCATTGGAAAAAGGCAATAATTGCAAAGTACAGATCTATAAATAGTTCCCTAAAAAGAAACTTTGTCATTCAACAAATCTACCAAAGACAGCAAAACTACAGAACCACTTAAAACAAACTAAGACGACATTACGAGTTGAGCTGACGGAACCCTACTGAACTGTCACGCTCAAGTACCTTCAAGAAGAAAAACCAAATAGTTGAGTTCTGCCTGAAAAACCTGTGATGTCAAAGAAACATAGCAGTCTAACCTTTATAAAGCTCTCTATAATAGAGAAAAAAAAGAACAAATTTATAAAGTGCACTATAAATACTAAATTTGATCTTTACAACAATAGTTTTCAACTTAGAATCCAAAATACATACGATTATAAAAGACAAGGGGGATTGGCATTTACACTACTCAAAAAGCAGAAGTATATTTCTTGCCATAAAGGATAAAAAAATAAAATGGCTCAGCTGCATAAACTCTGATCTTAAGTCCAACATCAGTGAAATACTGCAGTCTGAAAGGATACGGATGCAGCTGCGACTGACCCAATCTGGGGAATATGTTTAAACATCCCAAACTGTTAATGTGCAAAATTAGGGATTGGAACTCTTTTGAACTGCGTTTTCTAACATGATAGTGCAGCCTTCCAAACAACTGAAGATATTACTGTGCTGTTACCTGGGGTTGTTTTTACTGTTGTAAATGAGAGGCAAGAGATTGAAGATGCTAACCACATTTCTTTACATCCACAATCCCTTTCCAGGATTTACACCTTGGTGCGTCTTCTATATGAACAATAAACATTCACGGGAGAAAGGAACCTTAAAAAGATCTATGAGGAAAAGCAGGGAGGAAATTGGATGTCCAAAATCACCTGCCTATTCTCAATGGAAGCCATATTTGTGTAAAATACTCTCAACTTAACTGGTTCAATATGTCCAATGTTTACTTAAACTACATATCAAAATAAAAACTTCAGAGTAAGACTACTCTACATCTAGCTACTATTTATATATCCAAGAGCTAGCGTTGGTAATTCCACTAAATTGGAGACAAGAAAACTCCTCTCTCTTGACTGAAAGGCAAATAAATTGTTTTTATGAGAGGAAGGAACAATACAGCAATATTGAATAAAGCAATAAAGAGTCAAATGCGTCACAAAAAAAAATAATTACGTTCAATACAAGAATGACAACAACATAAAAGAACCAAACATATAATGCAATGTTTCCATACAAAAATGCTACGCCAGTCAATTTAAGGACGAGTATTCATCATTTACATTTTACACAACTGTTTTTGTTACAACAGTGGCCAGATAAATAAATTACATAAAATATATTCACACACTTTTGTTGCGTATTCATGGCTCTTTCACAGGCTCGCGAGGGGGTGTAGCTTCCTATGTGAACTTGGGCGGCGTCTCGGGTCTCCTCTCCGAGGTGTTGCGTTTGACTTTGGCCGCGGCCGGCTGGCCTTCCTGGTTGAGAGAGGGGCTGGACTGGGACTTCTTGAGGCCCGCGTCGCCATCTTTGCCAATGAGCAGCTCCTTCACACCCTCCTTCAGGAGCTTGACGTACATCTCATAGCGGTTCTCCTACAGCGGGGAGACGACACAGAGAGTGGGGTGTTACAGTGTAGAATACAAACACATGTAAAACAATAATAAATGACGGAAACAAACTACAGCAACTACTTTGGTTTATCACGGAAATTCTAATAAAGAAATATAGGTAAACGCAGCGATGACTGATATCGCCACCTCTGGCCTGATCACGTATTGAATGAGCACCTCTTATGCCTCTCTACAAGTCTGCCAAATATCATGACAACAAAACAAGGTAAATAATCATGTGCTGATTATAGCACCAACAATGTCAGCATCTATGTAAGGTAACGCCCTTATTCAAGCTCATTGTTTCGCGCGGCAACCATTTTGCAGTGCTTGGACCCCTACTTACCACACAGGATTAAGAGGTGAAATCACGGGTCGATATGGAAATTCATTACAACAAATGGTGTGTACTGTAAACAACGAGAAAGGGCCTCCAGTCAAGGCTGTAAGCCTTCACATTTCAGGATGCGGAACGCATTTAACCAGAGAAACAGATATATCTGCAAATCGAGTGACTGCAGCGTTTTATAATCATTTCTTTAAGGTTCTATGTGACACATAATTCCAGAGAGACAGACTAACACTCACATAGCAACAACCCCAGAGACATGTTCTTCTGTAGTATGAAACAGTTTTTCCTGAAATGTTAAGTGCCTTACAGTGGAGGGGCCAGGGGGAGAACATTTCTGTTCTCTCTCTGATTAAAGATCATTCTATTAATTCAGGGAAGGATTCATTGGAGATCCACAACAGAACTAATGAGTTGGTCATGAATGTTTAATTGTTCTCTATCATAAGTCCCTGTGGTAGAATAACTCTGCTAAAAATGAGTAATAATGAACTAAACTGGAATAGCAGAAGCATTGATAAGACTTGTGGCAGACAAGGTGGAATTGGTTGTCAGATCTTCCTGGCCCAGCGCTAAATCCTCTTAACCCTGCTGATTACTAATTCAATATAGTCACTGACCGTCACCCCCCCCACCTGCATGCCAAGCTTGTACTAATGGAATACCAATATATATATAAAAAAGAAATGCATTATAAAACTGCATATAACTAGATCTAATGTAGATCTAAACAGAGAGCTCATTGGCTTAGCATCCAGATCATTCCTTGACCAATTAGCGCGTTAGTTTCCCTGTGGTTGGGGAGGGGTCTGCCCTGACATGATGCGGATCGGGAGTGAAGGATAACGGAGCACTTGGGAGGTTAATGTAGCCGGTGTCGACCAGGGCTCTCCTGCCACAACGCAGTTGGGAGGTTAATGTAGCCAGTGTGTCGACCAGGGCTCTCCTGCCACTAAAAAGAAAAAAAAACATCTGTTCATACCTTCATACTCCGACAGGGCATAAAATAGAAAGCGTGAGTAATGCCATCTCATGCAGACTTTTTGGATACTGTAGGTGGAAAAATACTATTCCTTCGGCACAGAGGTATAGCTAGCTCATTGATTACGGTAGTGTTTCACAGAGGTATAGCTTGCTCATTGATAAAGGTAGTGTTTCACAGAGGTACAGCTAGCTCAAAAGGCAGTGCTTGTATTTTGTATTTATTATGGAGGCAGCAGCTACACTTCCTTGGGTGCAGCAAAACAAAGGCAGTTATACATTTTAAAAAAACATCAAAACATTCATTCCCGTAAGGAAGTCCAAGATCCAGTTGCAGAGGGAGGTGTTTAGTCCCAGGGTCCTTAGCTTAGTGATGAGCTTTGAGGGGACTACGATGTTGAACACTGAGCTATAGTCAATAGCATTCTCACATAGGTGTTCCTTTTGTCCAGGTGTGAAAGGACAGTGTGGAGTGCAATAGAGATTGCATCATCTGTGGATCTGTTAGTACGGTATGCAAATTGGAGTTATTCTAGGGTTTCTGGGATAATGGTGTTGATGTGAGCCATGACCAGCCTTTCAAAGCATTTTATGGCTAGATACAGGTCGGTATTTATTTAGGCAGGTTACCTTAGTATTCTTGGGCACAGGGACTATAGTGGTCTGCTTGAAACATGTTGGTATTACAGACTCAGACAGGGAGAGGTTGAAAACGCCCTGGTAATCTGTCTGGCCCAGCTGCCTTGTGAATGTTGATCTGTTTAAAAAGGTCTTCCTCACATCGGCTGCAGACAGCGTGATCACACAGTCCTCCGGAACAGATGATGCTCTCATGCATGTTTCAGTGTTACTTGCCTCGAAGCGAGCATAGAAGTTATTTAGCTTGTCTGGTAGGCTCATGTCACTACGCAGCTCTCGGCTGTGCTTCCCTTTATAGTCTATAAGTTTGCAAGCCCTGCCACACCCGACGAGTGTCGGAGCCGGTGTAGTACGATTCGATCTTAGTCCTGTATTGATGCTTTGCCTTTTTGATGGTTCGTCGGCGGACATAGCAGGATTTCTTATAAGCTTCCGGTTAGAGTACCGCTCCTTGAAAGCGGCAGCTCTACCCTTTAGCTCAGTGCACTTATTAATAAAGCCAGTGACTGACGTGGTGTACTCCTCAATGCCATTGGAAAAATCCCAGAATATATTCCAGTCTGTGCTAGCAAAACAGTCCTGTAGTTTAGAATCTGCTTC
Organism: Brachymystax lenok tsinlingensis; assembly: GCA_030435695.1. Lineage (NCBI taxonomy): Eukaryota > Metazoa > Chordata > Actinopteri > Salmoniformes > Salmonidae > Brachymystax > Brachymystax lenok. The sequence goes on from CM059815.1 coordinate 37,630,180, forward strand.
ATCTGACCACTTTTTAGTTTATTTTTTATAGTCGCTGGTGTCATTGGTGCTTGCTGCTTTAATTTTTGGTTGTAAGCAGGAATCAGGAGCAAAGAATTATGGTCAGATTTGCCAAATGGAGGGCGAGGGAGAACTTTGTACGCATCTCTGTGTGTGGATTAAAGGTGGTCTAGAAATGTTCCCTCTGGTTGCACATTTAACATGCTGGTAGAAATGAGGTAAAACTGATTTAAGCTTCTCTGCATTAAAGTTCCAGGCCACTAGGAGCGCAGCCTCGATGAGCGTTTTCCTGTTTGCTTTTGGCAGTATCCAGCTCATTGAGTGCGGTTTTAGTGCCAACCTCCGTCTGTGGTGGTATGTAGACAGCTACGAAAAATACAGATGAAACTCTAGGTAGATCTGATCTACAGCTTATGAGATACTATACCTCAGGCGAGGAAAATCTCAGGACCTCCTTAGATATCGTGCAGAGGCTGTTTACATAAATGCATAGGCCCCCGCCCGGTGTCTTACCAGAGGCTGCTGTTCTGTCCTGTTGATAGAGTGTATTACCCACCAGCTGTATGTTCTTAATGTCATCGTTCAGCCATGACTTGGTGAAACATAAGATATTACAGTTTTTAATGTCCCGTTGGTAGGATATACGTGCTTTCAGATCGTCCCATTTATTTTACAGCGATTGCCTTCCGTCCTGCTAGCTAACGTTCAAAGACAGATTAGCCACCCGTAGCCTGATCATCACAAGGCACCCTGATGTTTTTCTGCGAAAACTGTTTCCTTCTCCAGCGAATGACGGGGATGAGGGCCTGGCCTGGTGTCTAGTATCTCCCTCCTGTCTGACTAATTGAAGAAAAACTGTCTAATCTGAGGTGAGTAATCACAGTTCTGATGTCCAGAAGCTCTTTTCGGTCATACGACGGTAGTAGCAACATTATGTACAAAACAAGTTATGAAGAAAACAAACAAAATAGCATGGTTGGTTAAGAGCCGATAAGACTGCAGCCATCCCCTCCGGCGCCATCTTCACACAGTCATGGCTCTATGTAGCACTGTTCGGCTCCCATAGTCAGTTCTGAACTTGGGGACTGAAGAGACCTCTGGTGGCATGTCTTGTGGGGTATGCATGAGGGTCTGAGCTGTGTGCCAGTAGTTCAGACAGACAGCTCGGTGAATTCAACATGTCAGTACCTCTCTCAAACACAATTAGTGATGAAGTCAATCTCTCCTCCACTTTGAGACAGGAGAGATTGACATGCATACTATTAATATCAGCTCTCTGTGTAAATCCAAGGGCCAACCGTGCTGTCCTGTTCTGACCGAATTGCAAAGTCCCTCTTTGTGGCACCTGACCACACGACTGAACAGTAAACCAGGTGCAACTAAAACTAGGGCCTGTAGGACCTGCCTTGTTGATAGTGCTGTTAAGAACGCAGAGCAGCGCTTTATTATGAACAGACTTCTCCCCAGCCTCCCAGTTCAATCAATATGTTATTAACATGACAGTTTACAATCCAGGGTTAATCCAAGCAGTTTAGTCTCTTAAACTTGCTTAATTTCCACATTATTCATTACAAGATTTGGCGGAGGTTTAGGGTTCAGTGAATGATTTGTGTAAGTGCTGTGCTTGATAAATGTCCTTCACAGAGGTATGGCCGTAACTGTCTATGCCGTCTCTCTCTAGCTTTTGTTTTGGCAATTGTGGACTGGACACCGTGAAAAGACTGCAATCAAACATTAACAGATTTAAGAAAAAGTTCTGAGGGGAGCCGAGGGGTAGGGAGCTGAGGGGTAGGGAGCTGAGGGGCCTGACCTGTATGTCTGAACCCTACTCCAAGAAATCTGACCACATTGATCCCTGTGTAAACAGGGTCTGCGTCCTAAATGGCACCCTATTCCCTTTATAGTGCACTACTTTTGACCAGGGCCCAAAGGGTAGTGCACTATATAGAGGACGCCAGTTGGCGCAACTGACGGGGTTGTAGAGTAGGAGAGTGGTAAAGCCAGGAGGATATCATTATTCCTAAGATGTTTTGCACACAAAGAGAGTGCAAAATTGAATGACCATTCATGTACTTAGGCAAATTAGGACCAACTGATTATCTGGTACTTCAAGAAAGCGCTGTTTCTTTGTGATGAAACAAAAACAAGAAGGTTATTGATGAGATCGTGTCTTCTCCTGTGGCAGTTTGATTGGAAAGCTGTGCTACAATCACAGCTCAATTAATACAGGGCCTTAGTGGGTTTCATTAGAAAGCTATGACATGGAAATTGAGGAAGGCCAGAGGAAAGCTGTGATGGAATAATTGCTGACACTGACGAGAAGCATGTCTAAATTCTCTAACATGTAGATTGTTCATCAACTAATGCTTTTTCAGAAGAAAAAATATATAATCAATGTGTAAGAGATTTTCTTGTGTTCACCAGCATAAATGAGTTCAAGGGATGAAATTGAAATGACATTTTAATGGACGTTTGTCTGTGCTCTATATAGAGGTCAGAGAGATCCTTTTACATATGCTCTTGTTAAGCTTGCCAGTACAGCCACCGCCTAAACAGTGATAGATCTGCATACGGTACGTCGACCATACCCGTTCTACTTTAAATCCAGTAAACAAACGCCCAGAATGACCTTTCAAGCAGCTACTTGGCAGCTTGTGACCTTGTGTGTTTTCAAAAAACGAATGCAAATCAATAAAGTTAACAAGACTTCTCAAATGTTTCTATCCCATCTTTGTTAATATCCTTGGAACCTTGACCTAAGGACGTGCCCGTGTTCAGAATACAGAGCAGGGCTGAGAGACGCGCTCCTGAGCCTGGCGGATAAGAAAAGCAAAGCTCCATTAAGGTTGTCAGAAACTTCCCCAGTGGTCTGCCTGAAGGCATGTCAGAAACTGTGGGTGTGAAGTCTCTGTGTCCGCACGGATCAGTGTTCGGAAGGGCTAGATGCAGAACGAAACAAGAGTGCTGTGGCATAAAAGACCATGTGAACCAGAGCGTTGGACTCTGACTGGCAGCAACCTGCTGCCTGGCCTTGCCTTGCCCAACCAACCCCCTGCCAGTGCACATCTGTGGTGAATGGTGATGTCTTACCTCGAACTCCAGGTAGTGCTCTTTGAGTCGGTACTCGTCGATCTCCTTGGCTTTGACCTTCTTGTCAGGAGGGTAGGATCTGTGCTCTGCCAACTCCGTGGAGACATGCTTCAGCTTCGCCTCGTGAGACTTCAGCTGTTCCTCCTGTAGATAGCCAGATAACACTTCATAGAATTAATACCAGGTTCTTAAAACACCAGACTGTGTCATCTCAAATAATATTTTGGGCCAACAATGTATTTAACAGAGGTCACCAACCTTTCCTGCATCAATATAACTTTCTAAGTTAAAATGCAAGCCGAGATCTACTGCTCAGATCAAGAATAAAAAATTAAGTAAGCCAATGCAACATGAACCAATTAAAAACAGTTCTGTAGCAAAGAGGTTTGTGCAGTAAGCTATAGGCCCAATACAATCTCACTGCATATTGGACTGATGGCCTGCATCTGATGGTCAGTCTGAGGGGAGGGAGCGAGCAGCGGTGAGGCTGCCTCTCACCCGACTCACTGTCCCTCCTTCCCTGCGTTGAGAAAAGGGGACAGTCTTTTCAACTGGTGGCGAAACTCAAGTCGCACTGCATTATTTCTGCCTCATGCACCAATTCATGTTGTTACTCCTATGACCAGAGAAAGGGAAATATTCCACGATATTAAAAAAAGACAAGCCGCTAATGACACCATCGCAAACATTTTGCTATACCCATTCATTGCAGCTGAGGTGCTGGTTGTAGCATGAGTGGCAGTAGGGAGAATGCTCAACACCTTTTATTAAGCAATAAAAAGTGTTGACAGCTGAAAAACGTACACAGAACCAGCAGCTCTTTGCTGTATTCATTGAGTCTCTCTCTAGTTATGTTTGAAAATGTTTTGAAATGACAGGCTTCTTTTTACAGTCTATGGCTTGAGGAACTGTGCAAACATGGCGATTTGAGCTATCTGATTTGCCAGCTGTAAGACAGGTGCACTTGATTTGCTCTCTGGGCCTGCCGGGTAGGCAGAGTTCTACCTTCAGACACATGAAATGGTTCAAAATAGGAACACATACCGCCAACAGCTCGAAAAACAAATACAAAAATAGGAACACAAGGCTTTATCATTGGGTTTTTTACAGAAATATTTGGTGATCGACTAGGCATGCCTTGGAGATCGACCGGATGGTGACGACGGTCTAGAACAGGGGTGGGCAATTCCAGTCTCAAGGGCCTGATTGGTGTCACAATTTTGCCTCAGCCCCAGCTAACACACCTGACTCCAATAATCACCTAATCATGATCTTCAGTTTAGAATGCAATTTGATTAATCAGCTGTGTTTGCTAGGGATGGAGAAAAAGTGTGACACCAATCAGGCCCTTGAGGACTGGAGTTCCCCACCCCTGGTCTAGAAGGACATTTGCGCTAGTCAGGCATTTATGTCAATGGCAGAAGTGAACATTTGACTCAAGTTGAAGTTAGGATTTCCACAGAGAGCCCAAATGTTTACCTACAGTACCAATCGGAAGTTTGGACACACCTACTCATTAACTTCTTAGGGAGCAGCTCCCGAGGTGACGGTTTTGGAGAGTCTGGCATGGCCAAAGTAAAATGCCTCCCACTCAGGCCCAGAAAATAGGATATGCGCATAATTACTATTGGATAGGAAACACTGAAGTTTCTAAGAGTGTTAAAATATTGTCTGTGAGTATAACAGAATGGATATGGCAGGCGAAACCCGAGGAATTTCAGTCCTGGAAAAAGTGTATTTGACACTGCCTCATTTTGAAACCCTCCCTATTGAAAATGACCATATAAGGGAGTAAGATTTCAGTACCTATTGCTTCCACTGGATGTCAACAGTCTCCAGAAGAGGATGCGCGTTCACAGGCTTGCGCGCACTGTGTTTTTTTCCTTTCCTATCGCCCAGTTTATAATCCGGTTGAAATATTATACTAAATACACATAAGTGTTCCTAAGGATACATTATCAATGATGTTTGATTGTTCTTGGACAAGTGTATAGGTATATTTGAACACGTTCTCTTCACGTTTCAATGGGCGATTCTACGTTGGATTTTCTGAACATAACGCACCAACCAAACGGAGATTTATGGATATAATAAATAATAATAACAAAAGAACCATTGGATGTCTTCGTTGGACACTTGGGAAGCCCTCAGCAGAAGTTCTTCAAAAGGTAAGGTATTTGTTTTCGCTGTGAAATGTGTTTTGTGTGAACCGTGATGGTTTATGAATTTATGCCAATGGAAAAAATATTGGAGGTGCTAGCGCCCCACCACTCCGTAAGTAGTTAATGCATTTGAGCCAATCAGTTATGTTGGTGACAAGGTAGGGGTGGTATATAGGAGATGGTATTTTACCAAAGTTCAAACAGACACACCTTAACACGGGCTCCCGAGTGGCGCAGCGGTCTAAGGCACGGTCTAAGGCACTGCATCTCAGTGCAAGAGGCGCTATAGTACCTGTTTCGAATCCAGGCTCTATCACATCCAGCAGTGATTGTGAGTCCGGGTTTGGCCGTCATTGTAATTAAGATTTTGTTCTTAACTGACTTACCTAGTTAAATAAAGGTTTACTACAAATAAACAACTGCTCAGAGGAGACTGTGTGAATCAGGCCTTCATGGTCAAATTGCTGCAAAGAAATCACTACTAAAGGACACCAATAAGAAGAACAGACTTGCTTGAGCCAAGAGCAACGTGCAATGGACATAAGCCCAGAGGAAATCTGTCCCTTGCTCTGATGAGTCCAAATTTGAGATTTTTGGTTCCAATCGCTGTGTTTTAGAGACGCAGAGTAGGTGCAAGGATGATCTCCGCATGTGTGGATCCCACCGTGAAGCATGGAGGTGGTGTGATGATGCTTTGCTGGTGACACTGTCAGTGATTTATTTAGAATTCAAGGCACACTTAACCAGCATGGCTACCACAGCATTCTGTAGCGATACGCCATAGCATCTGGTTTGCGCTTAGTGGGACTATCATTTGTTTTCAACAGGACAATGACCCAACACCTCCAGGCTGTGTAAGGGCTATTTGACCATGAAGGAGAGTGATTGAGTGCTGCGACAGATGACCTGGCCTCCACAATCACCCGACCCCAACCCAATTAAAATGGTTTGGGATGAGTTGGACTGCAGAGTGAAGGAAAAGCAGCCAACAAGTGCTCAGCATATGTGGGAACTCCTTCAAGACTGTTGGAAAACCATTACAGGTGAAACTGGTTGAGAGAATGCCAAGAGTGTGCAAAGCGGTCATCAAGGCAAAGGGTGGCTACTTTGAAGAATCTAAAATATATTTGGATTTGTTTAACACTTTTTTGGTTACTACATGATTTCATGTGTTATTTCATAGTTTTGATGTCTTCCCTATTATTCTACAATGTATAAAATAGTACAAATAAAGAAAAACCCTTGAATGAGTAGGTGTGTCCAAACATTGGACTGGTACTGTAGGTAACGGTGATATTTCTACTGTACCTGTGACATCCTCGTGGTGGTGGCCGGTAGCAGTGGACGGCTGAATTTCTTCTGAGAGCCAATGGCGGCGGGGAATGAGGGGGCAGAGAACATGGCCGCCACAGAGTTGACTACTCTGATCCAAGAGTCCATTTCCTCTGGGCTCCTGTTGGGAAACAGAGACAAATAAACAACTTACAAAAACAGCCATTTGCTTTGAGACTTTATATGGGAACATTTTGATTAAAACACAGCTTTGGTATTCAACCAAATTCAGGCTAAAGCCTCAAACAATTTTCCCTGGAATAGCAATGTGTTAGGTTGTGATGGGGAAAATAATCGTTCAAAGTGGATCATAGAGTAAGGTGAACTATTTAGAAATATAACCCAACTGTGTCACTGTTAATTTATGCATCATGGAAGCACATCCCGGAAGGTCGTCCTATCTTCTTCATCGATAAGCACCTCTATTAGGCACCTGGAATATTCCATTATGAGGGAACAAAGGAAACCAAGAACAATAGACTTTGGACAGAGTAATGGCCGAGACAAATGGCTTTCACTGCGCTTGAAGCCAAGCGTGAAATGACATTTTGCTTCCAGAAGTGGTCCTTCTCTCCCTCGTCTCTCTAGCTCTACTGGAAATAATGTTGGGTTTGTTTTGCGGCAGTAAATTGTGCCACCCGATGGCAGAGGCAGCGGTCGCCGGTGGAACAATTTAAGGATAAAAAGTGAAGTTGCCCCTAGATGCTGATCTGGGGGTCAGTTTTGCATTTCTCCCACTAATGGTTCAGGTTAGAATTGGAGGGAAAGCTGATCCTAGATCACCCTAGGGTAAACTTCACTCCGGAGCCAACTTACTGGGCCTGGAAGAGGAAGACCCTCCAGTCGGCTGTCTTGAGCTTGAGCACGTTGGGCTTCTTCTCGTAGTCCACGGCTTTGATGGACAAGGCGTGGTGGACGCTGATGGCATTCTTTAGGTCCTCCTCTGAGAGGGATTTCTCAGCCTTGTACTCGTCCTGTGGGAGGGTAGGGGACAACAGAAATCAGGCATTGAGTCACACACCCCTACACTGCACAAGAAACCAGTTGGATGTAATCATATGACATTTTCTCAACCAGAAAAACTGTTCACAAGCATAAAGTAACATGTCTCACTGTTCCATTTTTCCCACTGGGTATATAATACCATGACTGGCTCTAAGTTGGAGAGGACGGCTCGGGGGGACAGAATCATTTTTTTTACACTGCGCATTGACCACAACTAAGTCACAAAATTGATTGTATTTCAAAATAACAATAACATTGAGACACGATCACATCTTCTTTTGTGGGAATACTTGGATACAGATTTCCTAAATTAAACACATTTTTTGCCCAAAACAAAAAATCTCAAAACTAGGGGGCGCAAAAAAATTAATCACTGTCTGTTGACGACCCCTGCTCTAAACTAAGCAGCAGGAGGGAGTGAATGATACGAACGCAACCCATGGCCCTCTGTGTAGGCCAGTGTGAAGTTTGTCAAACCTTTTTGTTTTGTGTCATTAAAGAGTTCCTCGAGTGACCCCTCACGGCATACGAAACCCCAATGACGCACAATAGTGACTCAGGATGGATCAAAAGATGACAAAGTAGTTAAACTGACTTCTTCAACAAATCTAATTTAACAAGACAGAGGTCTGAATACGAGGGGTGGGGATTAATATGAAATCACCCACACCTTTGCACCTCAGTGCATTGACAGATGTGTGGAGAAAGGTAAACAGTATTGACTGACGTGCTGATAATAACAGTAAATCTGTCAGGTGGCATGTCAAGGTTAGAGTTCATAATTTAGCCTAACATCCCTAAGCTTCAATTAGGTTACGGGTTGATCATTTAGCTTCAATTAGGTTACGGGTTGATCATTTAGCTTCAATTAGGTTACGGGTTGATCATTTAGCTTCAATTAGGTTACGGGTTGATCACTTAGCTTCAATTAGGTTACGGGTTGATCACTTAGCTTCAATTAGGTTACGGGTTGATCATTTAGCTTCAATTAGGTTACGGGTTGATCATTTAGCTTCAATTAGGTTACGGGTTGATCATTTAGCTTCAATTAGGTTACGGGTTGATCATTTAGCTTCAATTAGGTTACGGGTTGATCATTTAGCTTCAATTAGGTTACGGGTTGATCATTTAGCTTCAATTAGGTTACGGGTTGATCATTTAGCTTCAATTAGGTTACGGGTTGATCATTTAGCTTCAATTAGGTTACGGGTTGATCACTTAGCTTCAATTAGGTTACGGGTTGATCATTTAGCTTCAATTAGGTTACGGGTTGATCATTTAGCCTTAATAGGTTACGGGTGATCATTGCCTAACATCCCAGAGATTCAATATTGCTGCTGTCTATCGCACTACTGGAAAAGTTTAGTTGTTCTGAATTTATCATCTAAAGCCCTGCCGGTCATCCTTCAACAATAATTCAAAGCAGTGTCGTTTTTCAATACCATGCAACTGTACATTCATTCATTAAAATCACCACTACTACACATAATTCATCTTCTCAATGTATTTTTCTTACAAATACAATACAAAATACACTAGCGTCTACAGTAAAACACTATAGCGTCTAACAAGTCTACAGTAAAACACTAGCGTCTAACAATAGTCTAACAACTAAAACACCAGAGCCTAACACTAAAACACCAGAGCCTAACACTAAAACACCAGAGCCTAACACTAAAACACCAGAGCCTAACACTAAAACACCAGAGCCTAACACTAAAACACCAGAGCCTAACACTAAAACACCAGAGCCTAACACTAAAACACCAGAGTCTACAGTAAAACACACGGCATCAGATCAAGATAATAGGAAACTGGAATAGGACACAGAAAAATAGATGAACACAACCAGTCTGTTTTTCACTGCAATAAAACTGCACTTAAAGCCTCTACAAGTGCACACTCCATCCAATTTACACCGTAGAAAGTTCATAACCATGTCAACAAGTGGAATGCACTATTTTGACCCTCACTTGGGTTATAAAACAGTTGAACAGTTATGCTGAAATATGCATCAGGATTTACATTATTCAGATATGTAGGAGCACTGGCAACCTTTTACTATCTTTAAAGGAGCCTTCCATATATCTCCAGAGCATAATGTTTCATAAGAACCATTACTGAATTTCAGGAGTAGTTTATGTAACTTCCTGTGTGTGTGACGTACTAAAGGGAAGTGCCATTGACCTCTGCCAGTCGTGATTTGTCAGTCAGTGTTCTCAGGTGTTGTGATGAGTCCTAGAGCTGGTGGCAAGTCTGAGCACCTCACTGCCTCCACATGTCACAGGAGTTCACATTATAAACGTAGGACAAATTATTCTCTGCTTCCCAGAGCCTATTGACGAGGCACAGAGATTAATTTGCGGTGATTGCTACTCCAAAGTTAATGTAGCTGCAACGTCATTGGTCATTAGCCGACAATACCACAGCAACCTCTTGCAGCCAGGCATCAAAATCAGCACAGAGGTAGAAACGCAATCTTCAAGAGTGCCGGTTTCCAATCTGTGCTTTGCAGCAGCACCAGAGCAGCGGCACCAGGCTGCAGAGCTCATCTGTCACTACGGATTGAAATCAGGAGGAAAAGTTCTCCAAATGTTTTGTTCTGACAGGTTTAGTCAGGGTTTTAATAAGGACGATGTTTAGCATGATAACGTCATTTTACATTTGGAAACATTTTGTCTTTGCCACTTCAGATATTAAAATGTAAAACAATATTCTACAACAGATATTGATAATGAATAGATGCATCTGTGAGTGATGTATGTGGTAGGCAGAATGGATGCTGGTCACAAGAGCAGTGACACGTTGACTGGTCCCATCTGTAGCCATTAGAGATCATCCATGCTGGAATAATTCAGTTGCTCTGGTTGGTAACGTAAGAGGACTCATAACATAACCTCCCAAAACTGACACAGACAGAAGTGGTGTGTCTGACTGCCAGAGAACATCAAAATAATACAAATCGCCTTTTTTTATGGCATTGGCAGTGCCATTTGGGTTGTGTGCCGAAGGGTCACTGTACCGTACCAGAAGGTTTTGCAACAGTAGACAAAAATCTGTATTCTTAACTGTGTTCTCAATTTTAGGTCGTTAAAGTAATTCAAAACGTTTTCTCCCTACTGAACATGACTGTGTCCACACAAGCAGCTTAGCCGCAGCATTGGACATGATATCTGCTCTGCACTGATCCTGGCCCAGAGAGAGGACCAATGTGGGTTGACTCTGTGCCTATCTGGCAGTCCAGACAGAGTAAGAGCTGGCCTAAGATCAAGGGTTTGATAAGGTTGTAAAAAGGGATTACATTTCTGTCAATTTCGCTGCCGACTAACTGACCCTCATTAACCGGTAAACGAACAGTAACACGACCAACAGAAAATACGATGCATGCATGCATATAAACAGCCATTTTTCATGAACACAGATGAATGGAAACGTGCAACAATAGCAAGCCTATCGTCTTCCAGTCAAAAGGCTATAATGTTATTATTGAACATGCACCTGCTGTAATGAAGCAACTAATAACATTTGCCAAAATGCAATTAGCAGGAGAACTGTTCTAAACAGTGCACCTAATGCGAGAGGTTCCATGTGTGACAGAGACGAAAATAACCGTTAGAAACGTAGAGGGGGAATCTAATAGCAACAAGGATGGGTTGCTAATATGAATAGGATAGCGCCTTTGGCTTCTGGACAACGAAATAAAGGTGATATGAAAGCCAATTGAACAGGAGAGAAATGCTGGTTAATGGCACGAGGAAGTCTTCATAAAATAATGGCACGCTTTCCTTTGACTACAGCCTATGTACTCTGAATGGCGAATGCGACGCGTACTTTAATTACGAGTTGAGATAGAGAAATAAAAATAGCTATTTTTAAATCGTGGTAATCAACAGTTTAACACACCATCGCATTTAGAATTGTTGTTTGCTGCACAACGACCGGGCTTACTTAGAGCACGTTTCACTCCAGAACCAGCTTTTTGAGGAGCTGCTCTCACGCTGTCGGACAGGTGCACAAGAAGCATGATGATTAACGGAAATACAAACCTGCCAATTTTATTCAACTAAATCATGCAAATTAAGCTTTAGACCGATAAGCATGACCGGCGGCTAACCGATTAACGGTTGACTATTAACATCCCTAGTTGGAAACATATGGGTAGTATATGGAACTACGGGCACTGTGTGGAACATATGGTGTTAATAAAATGATTAGCAACATCTAATACTTTTTACATTTACAGAGCGACTTATAGGAGCAATTAGGGTTAAGTGTCTTGCTCAAGTGCAGATACACAGATTTTTCACCTAGTCCGCTGGGGGGGGATTCGAACCAATGCTCCTAACCGCTAGGCTACCTGCCGTCCCATGAATGGACAAATAGAATGGACATAGTCACCTCAGTGTCATCAATGACATGTTAACCTGAGCAACGACCACAAATGTTACAGAAAGCTTCATTCAAGGTGGTGCACATAGCATTGTATTACCTTCTGCAAGTAGAGGATCATTCCTTTGAGAACAGCATAGAATGTTTTCCAGCCTCGCTTTCCTCTTGGTGCTGGAAAATGAAGGGGGACATTTTAGTGACCAACAACATATAATTTTAAAAGAGAATTATGATTATAGATACAGTATTATTTGTGTAAGAGCACAAGTAATGTTCAATTGCAATTTAATCTAATCTGTTGTGTTAATCACTGATACAAATCTGTTTCAGTGTTGGGGACAATCATTTAATTCCAGTCAAATAAGGAATTCATATAGAGAAATTCCTGTCAGGAATTCATATAGAGAAATTCCTGTCAGGAATTCATAGAGAAATTCCTGTCAGGAATCGGAATGGAATCAAGCCCAGTTCTGGAACTAACTTCAGGTCTGCACCATTACTTTAAAATCCTTCTTTCATGATTTTGACTTGAAAACAAAATCTAAATCAGATTATGAACAATTTAGCGTGACTCAACAGTAATTATCCAGTTGGAAAGAAGAGTATTTTCAGCCGTGCCACAGGGGAGGGGTTTGTTTTTGGCAGACATTCCAACCAGGACTCTGGTGTGGGACATGGCATTCATACTGAGCAGTGCCTAGGGCAGCATCCTAAATTACACCCTATTCCTTTAACTGTTGACCAGGGCCCATAGAGTGCACTATATAGGGAGTAGGGTGACATTTGGGAAGCAGACCTAGAGTCTGGAGTTGGAAGAATCTCATCTCTAGCTTGTCATAATGTTGCGGCCCGACTACGACAGCCCCTATGGGACAACGACGTGCATTCTTACAGGGCATCATGTGATTAGCGGGGATCAGAGATGAGTTTGGACACTCGGAACCAGAGACTCTTTTAAATTCCATTGTGGTCCCGGCATGGAATAGGAAGTTAGTAACCGCCCAGGGGTATGGAAAATATTGGAGGAACGGTCTGAGACGGTTAGGAATGTTCCTGGCTTGGACTAATGTACCTGAAACCAGCCTGCTCTGAAAGGCATCACTATAGTTATTTACGTTGACCATAGAGACTGATACTTGAGAGGGCTTCATTTTGGGTGACTTATGTCTCACGAGCTGTGTCCAGAATTGAAATAGGCCATTGTAAAAAATCTGCATAGTGTACATATAAACCTCAATGACAGGACCTGATTCGGAATACTAAACATTTATCAAAGACATTGATCAAGCAGCTTCTAACACTTTCTTCACCAGTGACCTCTCTTTTCATGCCATATATTTCATTATATTTACTATCAGTTGGAAAGCCATCGTGGTATCTTGGAAGTGAATTAAACTGTTGTATAAAAACACCAGGTTAGCCCGTGCAGCAGACATTGACTAATCTGGATGGTTTTCAGCAGGCATAAAGCGCAGTGCTAATAAGTCAGCAGGTATTTCCTTCCTTAGGAACTCCTTAAAGTCATTAGAGCCCACAGATAAATGGATGTGAAACACCATTCATTGTTGTCGGGTTAGCCGGCAGGCTCTGCATTTAAAGTGCACCCGATAGGGGTTTCGCATTACGCAGCAATTATATTAATGACCTATTTGTCTCTGTTTCCAGACACACATCACAATCTTAAGGTCGAGGTGGAATCTGGATCTTCAGACGGGGAAATCGGCCATTAGGGGGTTCCTAGAGAGCAGAGGTTTGTCACAACGTTTAGTCTTTGAACTGAGAGGCTGCAGCAAATCAACATTTCAAAAAGCCCCAAAATCCCATCCCTCATTAGAACGGTATAAATTAGAAAAATGTGTTTCTCTGAGGCTAGTTAGGAACCCACAGAATGCTAATAATATCCTGAGTGGGCATATGAAATACATGCTGATTTTAAATACCATATGTTACATACTGTATGTAGGGGACATTTAAAATGGTCCAGGCTTGGGTTCATCTGAAGACATACTTCAAAACACCATGAGAAAAATCGGTCTAAGACTCATTGATCACTTACTTTTCTTGCCGTCCATGTCGGCGTGGATTTTGCGGGCCAGGAAGCCTGTTTTGTAGACTGCGGCGTTGGGGTCGTGGGCAATGTCCAGGAAGGGGTTACTGCCACTGCTGATCCGTGTGATACTTTTATTGTCCTTGTTGTCTGCCAGCTCAGACAGAGACTTCTTCAGCTCATCTCCATCTCTGGATATAAAACCGACAAATAGGATTCTGTGTTACGGATGTTGGCTAGGGTTAAGGTAAGAGGCATGCTAACTTTGATAATATTCCCTGAATGGATCGTTTTTTTTCTCCTCACATCATTTGGGTTATTTCCTAGTGGAACAAAGGCTGTGCTTTGAGCTTTCTGGTTGTTTCCATTGATGCCGATTCAAAACCGTTCAAAGCTAGTTTCTCAAGCTGTTGATCATCATGGAACTTAACACTTAGCTTTCACATACTGTATCCAATTACCATTTAGACTTTTACCACGACTGACTTAGTAGTATCTCCCAGGGTTTCCCAAACTCAGTCCTGTCGTAGTACATCCTACTGAACCACTCCGCTGTCGTAGTACATCCTACTGAACCACTCCGCTGTCGTAGTACATCCTACTGAACCACTCCGCTGTCGTAGTACATCCTACTGAACCACTCCGCTGTCGTAGTACATCCTACTGAACCACTCCGCTGTCGTAGTACATCCTACTGAACCACTCCGCTGTCGTAGTACATCCTACTGAACCACTCCGCTGTCTAGTACATCCTACTGAACCACTCCGCTGTCGTAGTACATCTTACTGAACCACTCCGCTGTCGTAGTACATCCTACTGAACCACTCCGCTGTCGTAGTACAGTGGGGCAAAAAAGTATTTAGTCAGCCACCAATTGTGCAAGTTCTCCAACTTAAAAAGATGAGAGAGGCCTGTAATTTTCATCATAGGTACACTTCAACTATGACAGACGAAATGAGAAAAAGAAATCCAGAAAATCACATTGTAGGATTTTTTATTTATTTATTTGCAAATTATGGTGGAAAATAAGTATTCGGTCAATAACAAAAGTTTCTCAATACTTTGTTATATACCCTTTGTTGGCAATGAGAGAGGTCAAACGTTTTCTGTAAGTCTTCACAAGGTTTTCACACACTGTTGCTGGTATTTTGGCCCATTCCTCCATGCAGATCTCCTCTAGAGCAGTGATGTTTTGGGGCTGTCGCTGGGCAACACAGACTTTCAACTCCCTCCAAAGATTTTCTATGGGGTTGAGATCTGGAGACTGGCTAGGCCACTCCAGGACCTTGAAATGCTTCTTACGAAGCCACTCCTTCGTTGCCCGGGCGGTGTGTTTGGGATCATTGTCATGCTGAAAGACCCAGCCACGTTTCATCTTCAATGCCCTTGCTGATGGAAGGAGGTTTTCACTCAAAATCTCACGATACATGGCCCCATTCATTCTTTCCTTTACACGGATCAGTCGTCCTGGTCCCTTTGCAGAAAAACAGCCCCAAAGCATGATGTTTCCACCCCAATGCTTTACAGTATGTATGGTGTTCTTTGGATGCAACTCAGCATTCTTTGTCCTCCAAACACAACGAGTTGAGTTTTTACCAAAAAGTTCTATTTTGGTTTCATCTGACATTCTCCCAATCCTCATCTGGATCATCCAAATGCTCTCTAGCAAACTTCAGACGGGCCTGAACATGTACTGGCTTAAGCAGGGGGACACGTCTGGCACTGCAGGATTTGAGTCCCTGGCGGCGTAGTGTGTTACTGATGGTAGGCTTTGTTACTTTGGTCCCAGCTCTCTGCAGGTCATTCACTAGGTCCCCGTGTGGTTCTGGGATTTTTGCTCACCGTTCTTGTGATCATTTTGACCCCACGGGTGAGATCTTGCGTGGAGCCCCAGATCGAGGAAGATTATCAGTGGTCTTGTATGTCTTCCATTTCCTAATAATTGCTCCCACAGTTGATTTCTTCAAACCAAGCTGCTTACCTATTGCAGATTCAGTCTTCCCAACCTGGTGCAGGTCTACAATTTTGTTTCTGGTGTCCTTTGACAGCTCTTTGGTCTTGGCCATAGTGGAGTTTGGAGTGTGACTGTTTGAGGTTGTGGACAGGTGTCTTTTATACTGATAAGTTCAAACAGGTGCCATTAATACAGGTAACGAGTGGAGGACAGAGGAGCCTCTTAAAGAAGAAGTTACAGGTCTGTGAGAGCCAGAAATCTTGCTTGTTTGTATGTGACCAAATACTTATTTTCCACCATAATTTGCAAATAAATTCATTAAAAGAATTTTCCATAGTTGAAGTGTACCTATGATGAAAATTACAGGCCTCTCTCATCTTTTTAAGTTGGAGAACTTGCAATTGGTGGCTGACTAAATACTTTTTTGCCCCACTGTACATCCTACTGAACCACTCCGCTGTCGTAGTACATCCTACTGAACCACTCCGCTGTCGTAGTACATCCTACTGAACCACTCCGCTGTCGTAGTATATCCTACTAAACCACACCGCTGTCGTAGTAAATTATGTACTATTGACCACTTAGAATGTTTCTTGATGCTTTGTTGGCGTGCTATGCTATCACTAGGGGACTCACAGTGGGGGTGTTTGTGCAGTCGGAACAACGGCCTCAGTCAGACGGCTCTACTAACAGCACCCTGTCCGCCTTCATCACAATCAATTCTGGGACCTCAGTGTCGTGGCACACCATGTTGCACACATACTCACAATCACTGGGTAGTACAGCACCACACACAGGACACAATGCCATTACACCAATGAGTTTGGTCTTTTGAGTGTCAGTTTCTATTCACGAACATGGTACTCTTTAATGAACTCTAAATATGGTCTTGTTTATGGAACTGTTGGTGATTTTGAAACTCAAATATGAACAAAATGAAAAAGGATTAATGCAGTATTCCACCAAGACATTTAAGAAGGAGCTAGTTACAGTGCCTGCCTAGTCAAGGTCTACAGTACACCCTTGCACAAAATTCATATTCGACAGCCACAGATCAGAGGAAGGTATAAATATCCCTTTGAGTACTGTAAATCTGGATGAAGTATCATATCACCCAGACAGATCTGTCCGTCAATCCATACATGGAATGTTTATATTTTTTTATTTAACTAGGCAAGTCAGTTTAGAACAAATTCTTATTTACAATGATGGCCTACCCCGGCCGAACCCTCCCCGGACAACGCTTGGCCAATTGTGCACCGCCATATGGGACTCCTGATCACGGCCGTTTGTGATACAGCCCGGGATCGAACCAGGGTCTGTAGTGGCACCTCTAGCACTGAGATACAGTGCCTTAGACCGCTGCGCAACTCGGGTTGTAATGAATACAACCTGCTCAGGGATATCACTGAGGCTAAAGGTGCTTTTAAAACAGCAACCAAGTTCATTGGCTAAGCGGTGAGAAAACTATGCATGGATCAACATTGCATTCACTCCACATTATTGGCCTGTATGACAAGAGTGAAAAGGAGGAAGCCTGTGCTAAAGAAATCCAGTCCAAATCATCCATCCTGATTGCAACAAGGCCTTTAAATAACACTGCAAGAGAACAGATTTAAAATGAAGGCAGCAAAATGTGACAACTGTGCATGGGTGTTCAGACTTGTCCCCCATAGGTACTGTATACCGTACAGTATGTGGGAAAACCAAACCCAAACGTTTCATACCAGCGTACGTACACACACACACACACACACACACACACACACAGTATTATAGCCTATTCTGTGCCATTGAGGTGAACAAAATGTAAGTGAACCCAGTGTTTGAAATTTGGCACGACGTATTTACGGGATATTTCTCCCTTCAAAACATTTGTATACCTTGGTCAACCTGAAGTTGTATTTTTTTCCCCATAGTTTTGATGTCTTCACTATTATTCTACAATGTAGAAAACAATAAAAAAATAAGAAACCTTGAATGAGTAGGTGTCCAAACTTTTGACTGGTACTGTATATACAGTGTATTCAGACCTGACTTTTTCCATATTGTTACTTTAGAGCCTTATTCTAAAATGGATGAAATCCCCACCCTCAATCTACACACAATAACCCATAATGACAAAACAAAAAATGTATTGTATAAACTGAAATATCACATTTACATAAGTATTCAGACCCTTTGTTCAGTACTTTGAAGCACCTTTAGCAGCGATTACAGCTTCGAGTCTCCTTGGGTATGACGCTACAAGCTTGGCACACCTGTATTTGGGGAGTTTCTCCCATTCTTCTCTTCAGATCCTCTCAAGCTCTGTCACATTAGATGGGGAGCGTCGCTCGGGTTCAAGTCCGGGCTCTGGCTGGGCCACTCAAGGACATTCAGAGACATGTCGCGAAGCCACTCCTGTGTTGTCTTGGTTGTGGGCATAGGGTCGTTGTCCTGTTGGAAGGTGAACAGTCGCCCCAGACCGATGTCCTGAGCACTCTGGAGCAGGTTTTCATCAAGGATCTCTGTACTTTCCACGTTCATCTTTCCCTCGATCCTTACTAGTCTCCCAGTCCCTGATGCTGAAAAACATCCCCACAGAATGATGCTGCCACCATCATGCCTCACTGTAGGGATGGTGCCAGGTTTCCTCCAGACGTGAAGCTTGGCATTCAGGCCAAAGAGCTCAATATTGGTTTCATCAGACCAGAGAATCTTGTTTCTCATGGTCAGAGTCCTTTAGGTGTTTTTTTGGCAAACTCCAAGCAGGCTGTCATGTGCCTTTTACTGAGGAGTGGTTTCGATCTGGCCACACTACCATAAATACCTGATTGGTGGAGTGCTGCAGAGATGGTTGTCCTTCTGGAAGGTTCTTTCATCTCCACAGAGGAACTCTGAAGCTCTGTCAGTGACCATCGGGTTCTTGGTCACCTCCCTGACCAAGGCCCTTCTCCCCGATTGCTCAGTTTGGCCGGGCGGCCAGCTCTAGGAAGAGTCTTCGTGGTTCCAAACTTCAATTTAAGAATGATGGAGGCCACTGTGTTCTAGGGGACCTTCAACGCTGCAGATATTTTTTGGTAGCCTTCCCGAGATCTGTGCCTCGACACAATCCTGTCTCAGAGCTCTTTGGACAATTCCTTCTACCTCATGGCTTGGTTTTTGCTCTGACATGAACTGTCAACTGTGGGACCTTATATAGACAGATGTGTGACTTTCC
Source organism: Brachymystax lenok tsinlingensis (assembly GCA_030435695.1). NCBI lineage: Eukaryota > Metazoa > Chordata > Actinopteri > Salmoniformes > Salmonidae > Brachymystax > Brachymystax lenok. The sequence goes on from CM059815.1 coordinate 37,649,362, forward strand.
AAATCATGCCCAATAAATTGAATTTACCACAGGTGGACTCCAATCAAGTTGTAGAAACATCTCAAGGATGATCAATGGAAACAGGATGTTTTGATTTTGAGTCTCATAGTAAAGTGTCCAAACACTTGTGCAAATAAATGTTTTATTTAATCAATTTTAGAATAAGGCTGTAACGTAACCAAATGTGGAAAAGGGAAGTAGTCTGAATACTTCCACATGCAATGTACATGCATTTTTATACATCTTACCATTGGCAATTTGCGACGAAGGTTGCTAAACCACAGATTCAATTTCTTTCCTGTTTTGACTGTTCTCGCGGTATTTGGGGTCACGGGAATATTGTCAGACTATAGGACACTCACAGGTATAAAAACATTTGAGAACCTTTTCTTCCAGGGTCAAAAAGTTCCTTTACACATAATTGTCTGGTTGAGAGGTCATATAAGCAGATTATCAAACTAGTTGCTTTTAGAACCAAGTAATCTTTTTCATGACTGGATCAGGACCAGATCCTGAGAAAGACTTAATCTGGTCATATACCCACAGAACCTGATAAAGAAAAAACGTATATAACCCAACCATAACGTCATAAAATGCTTCAGTGCAACCAGTATAGAATCTGACCATGACACAAAATGCTTCAATACAACCAGTATAGAATCTGACCATGACATCATAAAATGCTTCAGTGCAACCAGTATAGAACCCGACCATAACATCATAAAATGGTTCAATACAACCAGTATAGAATCTGACCATGACATCATAAAATTCTTCAATGCAACCAGTATAGAATCTGACCATGACATCATAAAATGCTTCAATACAACCAGTATAGAATCTGACCATGACATCACAAAATGCTTCAATACAACCAGTATAGAATCTGACCATGACATCATAAAATGCTTCAGTGCAACCAGTATAGAACCCGACCATAACATCATAAAATGCATCAATGCAACCAGTATAGAATCTGACCATGACACAAAATGCTTCAATACAACCAGTATAGAATCTGACCATGACATCATAAAATGCTTCAGTGCAACCAGTATAGAACCCGACCATAACATCATAAAATGCTTCAATGCAACCAGTATAGAACCCGACCATAACATCATAAAATGCTTCAATACAACCAGTATAGAATCTGACCATGACATCATAAAATGCTTCAATACAACCAGTATAGAATCTGACCATGACATCATAAAATGCTTCAATACAACCAGTATAGAATCTGACCATGACATCATAAAATGCTTCAATACAACCAGTATAGAATCTGACCATGACATCATAAAATGCTTCAGTGCAACCAGTATAGAATCTGACCATGACACAAAATGCTTCAATACAACCAGTATAGAACCTGACCATGACATTATAAAATGCTTCAATACAACCAGTATAGAATCTGACCATGACATCATAAAATGCTTCAGTGCAACCAGTATAGAATCTGACCATGACACAAAATGCTTCAATACAACCAGTATAGAACCTGACCATGACATTATAAAATGCTTCAATGCAACCAGTATAGAATCTGACCATGACATTATAAAATGCTTCAATACAACCAGTATAGAACCTGACCATGACATAAAATGCTTCAATACAACCAGTATAGAATCTGACCATGACATCATAAAATGCTTCAGTGCAACCAGTATAGAATCTGACCATGACACAAAATGCTTCAATACAACCAGTATAGAACCTGACCATGACATTATAAAATGCTTCAATACAACCAGTATAGAATCTGACCATGACATTATAAAATGCTTCAATACAACCAGTATAGAACCTGACCATGACATAAAATGCTTCAATACAACCAGTATAGAATCTGACCATGACATCATAAAATGCTTCAATACAACCAGTATAGAATCTGACCATGACATCATAAAATGCTTCAATACAACCAGTAGAGAATCTGACCATGACACAAAATGCTTCAATACAACCAGTAGAGAATCTGACCATGACACAAAATGCTTCAATACAACCAGTATAGAACCTGACCATGACATCATAAAATGCTTCAATACAACCAGTATAGAATCTGACCATGACATAAAATGCTTCAATACAACCAGTATAGAACCTGACCATGACATAAAATACATCATAATGGCATCATTTCAACCTGTTTTTTTTGGTGCACTTCAAAGTGAGCTACAGTGTAATCATAATGTCCCATATTCAGTAATACATTTCCTCCTCATCACACATTCACCTTGAGGTTTCAGAGTTGGCAGCAATTAAGCAACGTTTACAGATATGAGTTATCTGACCTAACAACAAAGGGATATGGGTAATAAATTGCTGTAATTGGACTGAACTTAGTTTTAGCACCCGTTTCCCCTGCATCTTCCGCAAAGTAGGTCAACACCAGGGAGTCTCTTCAGACAGAGTTATGACCACACAATCTTTAAGATACACTAATAAATTATAGCAAGGCTATATATTTCCTCATGCACATTCCCTTGTCTCATTATCTGACAGCCACACTCTGGAGTTTGCTAGGCTCAAAAGACATACGATCTGGGTTCCAACACGGAGATTGAGCCATGAACTCCTAAAACTATGTGAAACTATGAATACTTCTGAATCTTGACAAAAACAACTCCCCAAAAAGCCATAACAGACTCCTAATAATCTATTTTAGTGAACCTATTCCTGCTTATTGTACATAAGACAGCAGCAGGCCCACAGTGCTCACAAGGAATATGTTCTTATTAAAAGGCGAGCAGCTGTGGATCAGGAGCGCAGCCAAGCTTTGTGGGGCTGTACAGAGGTCAGAAATGCTGCAGTGGGGCCATTACCTAAACAAACACCACTAAACGCATTTTGTCAATAGTCCGAGCTTCTTTTACACTGTTAACAGGTTTGAGAAACTACTCATATGATTGGCAGCTCACTTTTTGATCATCACTGCTGTGTAGTATAATATTATTATTTTTTAAAGTAGGCCTAGTTGATACTAGCAACAAACAACTAAATATTGACATAACAGCTTTGAAGACAAGGCCACGATTTTGATCGGTGGCCTACTTTAATACCAGGACATATAAAACATTCAATATACATATTCAAAACAATGAGGGACTGCCTTCAATGGTTTTAGTCTAAATGAAATTTGAGCTAAATTCCTAATCAACATGAAGGTCCCCATGGTCTTAGTAGCTGCAGGCTCTTCGAGAAAGACCGGTCTGATTTGATTGAAGAGACATTTTCTACAAGATTCCTAATATAATTATTTTGGTATGGTTTTGAGCAAGCAATCTCCTCTCATACATGGATTTGTAAAATGTACTACTTACTTAGTTACACTGGTCATGCCCTGATAGGGACGGTTCCCGGACCTAGATTAAGCCTACTGTTGGCTTAATGTTAAATTAGTTTCTCCATTGAGCATGCTTTTTAGTCCAACAACAGGATTCAACTGGTGTAACAGGCGGAATATCTACATTTGTCTATATGCCTTTGTATGTACATTAATGTGACGCAACAGAAAAACTGTTGCTGCGACAACAGAGGCATATTTTTCGTTCATGGCAGCCATTTTTGTCGAGGGGACAGTGAAGGCTCCTCCATCACACAACACATTCAACTTTAACCAGTGCTACAATAACCATTTATGTACCAAGTGTAATCCATTTCATATTAATGTATCCTTTGGTGGGTCTATGCTACGTTTTCAATGACAAGTTAAACATCCCTTACTACTGTGGTATTTAAAATCTTCCAGCTAGGGCCCCTTAAACTCAAAAATGTTCCTTCACCTCAAATAACATTGAAGGCTAATATTCTTGGAAGGTGGAGAAGACAAACTGCAAGAATGTAAACAAAACTGCAGACAGCCTTTGTTTGCTTGCAAAGAGCGTTAAATAAGTTAATTGTCTCAACAAGGTTAGCCAAGATCATTAGCTAGCTAAGGTAGTTTACAGTTAGTTAGCAAACACTACTACACACTTTTGCTAGCTACCATAACGCAGTCAAGTCAAATAAAATGTGATGTGAACAGATTTACAAAAATGACAAGGTGTATCAAATTGTGTTTAAATGTAGCAATTGTGATGCACCTTCCATGTATATTCGCTTTCCAACCGCTTGGTGAAAATTAATATTCAATTTTAGAAATATCTGGAATAAATTAAGAACATTTACTTTGAATCAGTCCATGTCTGGCTCTGAGTTAATACAGTGCAGTATTTGTCTGCAAACCTTAGAGATTGATTAAAACAGCAGGGTCACGGAAGTTTGAAACATTGTGTGAGAAGCGCTGATTTGAACTAAACGCTAACAACTCTGGTCCCAAGCAGTGACGAAAGCCTTTCAGATCACTACTGGCCTGTTGTAGCTCAGTGAGAGGCCTTTGTAGATTACGAATGGCACAATAGGCCAGCTTCATTCCATATTCCTGATAAAGGTGAGACAGATTGTCATGTTTTTCTAATGATAATTACAGTACACTGCTCAGCTGTCACCTGTCCTATCATTTAGCATGGGATGATATACAAACACACTGACATTTACATTCACAGCTTTGTTTGAACATGGTCTCTTTAGTCTTATGACAATAATTATTTTTTAAATGCTAAGATGCAATACGAGTCATTTTAGATGAGTCCCAAATGATAAATTCAACATCATCCAGTATAACTTGATGTAAACATCGTAGTAAACGTCTTAAATGTCTACAAACAATGAAAATAAAAACATGATTTCTTATCAACTGAACACTCCATTGTCACTAACTCCCTCCCTGGAGAACTTGATTTACGCAACACATAATTGACACAGTATTTCTCTGCATAGTTTAACTAGTTTATATTTTCAGTGGAGTACATTTGCACAATTCATCTGCCACCAACTAGATAATTGACTGTGGCGCCCATTGGTTCCAATTTATTTTCACAAGGCCTGCAACACAAATAATGGGTGCCCAATGTAATTAAATTGGGTCATCTGAAACAGAGTTTATTAATGGGATCATGTTGCTATGTTGCCCTTTAGAATGGTACACTGGGGCAGTGTAAATGCTGAGACATTGCCTCTTGTTCGTTCTAGTAGGTACAGTAGTAGGGAGTGGAAGATGCCAGGGTAGATCTAGCTATATAAACATTTGATTCATATACAGTATCGACATGGTCTCCTACTGGCCCATGAATGCTTATATTTAGAATTCAAAATATAATCTTACTTACATGGCCCATTCCAGCTTGTCGTTTTTGATTGAGTTGTGCAAGGCCTGTGAAGAAAATCAATCTATTAGTATACATTTAAAAAAATGGTTTGAGCTTGTGTATGACCGTTCAAAACCCTGTATCGACATCTTGACAGCTTCCATCACATCGAAAGCTTTTTGAGCACGCGCGCGCACACACACACACACACACCTCTAAAAACATTAAGACCATAAGGCTAAATAAAGCGAGGCATATAGTGGTAGCCTATGTTTACATGCACAACTTGCAGTGTGTCCATCTCAGGGTGGCTGGTATTCATATCCAGTGCATTACAGAGAAGATATATTGACAGCTGAGGTGAAGGTGACAACATTATCAATGTTTATGGGGGGTAGGGGAAAAAAAGCATTGGACTCGCAGTGGGCCAACAACACGGCCGCTTCCTTCCTTTAGTAACCAAGCAAGCAGGAGAAGAGAAAGGGAGGTATAAAGCATCCATCACTTTGAAAAGCCCCATGCCGCGCCCAATCGGTCAAATAATATTCAGTGGAAATACAAAAAGGAGCATTTAACCAGGAGGGAAATGCAGCCGTTTGATCCCTGGGATGTCCCCTAAGACCAGTAACACTGCAGACTCAGCACTAACACATCCAGACAAGTCCCTGGTCTAACAAGTGGTTACTTACTGGAAAGCGCCGTCTTCACCCACAGTAATACAAAAAAAGACTATTGATTTAAACAGATGTCGAGTTAAGGAGAAAAGCGCCAATGCACAAACCACGCAACTCAAAACCAGCTGTCTGGATACATTCAAACAATTCCAGTCAGTTGTAAATGCTGTGTGAGAAAAAAACGTGTCTGACTTCAGAATCAATAATGCTAGTTCTCCATCTCCTCCTAATTGAATCTCCCAAAACATAATCTCCAAAACTGGATTTACAATCAAGCAGTGCAATGCTTTTTACCTTCTGTTTGTCCTTCTCTAGTTTGTCCTTCTCTAGTTTGTCCTTCTTATGTTTTTCAGATGAAAATTCGGTGGAGTGGGACGTTTTGAGTGACTTGGAGCGGTGCTGCGGTGCCCGACGCATCGACTCCTCCCTGCCATATTTGACCGAGCTGCTGCCGGGCCGCCGATGGCTGCCTGTCCCCTGGACACTGTTTACTCCGATCATCTCCGAAAATCAGCTCCAAAACAGACAGGAGACCAAGCTGTAGCAATAGAGACCTGGAGAAGCTCCTAGACGCACAGCTGTCCCAGAGACACTGTGCTGTTCCAGCCCCTGTAGCGGGTAGTGGTGGTGGGGAATAGCGTGTTTCACTGAAGCCGAGGCAACAAGAGAGACAGAGCAGGAAGGATGATAGAGCACGTCCACACTCTCTCAAAGCACCAGCAGTGCTGCCTTCTCCAGCATTGCTCCACTAGTGTTGGGATTCAGAGTGATAGTTCCAGCGAGATTCTCGCGTCAGCGGCTGTGCGTTACACACAGAGAGGAAGAGGGAGGGACAGAGGGAGGAAGAGGACAAAACCTCCTCCCTTTACAAAACTAAGGCAAATGTATATAGATTAAATTAAATTCGCCACAGGTCACCGAACCTGCCACGTTAAAACACTGGGCAGAAACCTCTGGCTTTGTCACTGGCTTGTGGTAGACACCTGACGCCTAATGGACTGATTAGCCCAACAAGCAAACAGCACTGTTTTCACACCACTTCTGATTAATTCAATGTGTAATTCGAGCAAAATCTATAATCCAGAGCAATTACCGAATTCAGAGTGCGATTAAATGCAGATAAATTATTAATGCTTGGGATTACGCAGCTGGTTCCAATTATTTCAACAAGCCAAGTGGGAAATGATGAGGGGCTGGCTAAATAAATGAACACTATGAACCACAACCACACTGTCTATCATGCCTAATATAGCACAGCCCCCCTCCCCTGCAACACACACAGTAACTCAAATTAAACTATAACAAGTCAGCGGGATGAGTATAAAACACAAACAAGAGTAACAATCATGACATACTGGAGTTTAAAAAGGCTTGATCAAATTGGCATTTCAGTGAGCTGTGAGAAGCTTAATTCAGTGCAAATGAGAAGCTTAATTTTCTGGACAGTGAACATGTGTTTTTCTATGAATAAACATGACAGCTCAGACTTGCCACCAGCATTATCTTGCACAACCATGGACCCAAAAGCACTGATTTAACAAAATTCTGAAAATGTCTGTCGGTGAAAATGTCCAAACCATTTCATTTGGGACCATCTCACACCAGAAATAAATGCCAATTTTGTGTATGTGCCATGTTCTGTGGAAATGTGTTGGACTAAAATAAAAATGGCAGTACATTTTCACCACTGGGAATGGGCTCATTGGTTAGATAATTAACTCTTGGCCAATTCATTAACTAAACAATGGAATCCACAGACAAGTGATCTTGTGATGACGATCTGAACAAATTCATCTTTATATAAGCCATTTGTCATAAACCCTCACTGCTTATGAAATTTGTTCTCCAAATATGTATAGAAAAATAGCAAGAGTATATACTGGTTTTTACCATATTGTGGTCACATGGCATCATCTAATCACTGAAGCAGTGGCCTGTCGTCATCAACATGGCGTCATCTGATCACTGAAGCAGTGGCCTGTCGTCATCAACATGGCGTCATGTGATCACTGAAGCAGTGGCCTGTCGTCATCAACATGGCGTCATCTGATCACTGAGGCAGTGGCCTGTCGTCATCAACATGGCGTCATCTGATCACTGAGGCAGTGGCCTGTCGTCATCAACATGGCGTCATCTGATCACTGAAGCAGTGGCCTGTCGTCATCAACATGGCGTCATCTGATCACTGAAGCAGTGGCCTGTCGTCATCAACATGGCGTCATCTGATCACTGAAGCAGTGGCCTGTCGTCATCAACATGGCGTCATCTGATCACCGAGGCAGTGGCCTGTCGTCATCAACATGGCGTCATCTGATCACTGAGGCAGTGGCCTGTCGTCATCAACATGGCTTCATCTGATCACTGAGGCAGTGGCCTGTCGTCATCAACATGGCGTCATCTGATCACTGAAGCAGTGGCCTGTCGTCATCAACATGGCTTCATGTGATCACTGAAGCGTTGGCCTGATATCATCTTGGCCATCTGTTACTTGACTGTATGCAGGGGAGAATGTTGCTGAACCATGTCTCCTGCAGCACTCAGGCTGCTCCCATTTCTCCCCAGTGCTGCTCAGCCTCTTTCCCACTGTGTGGTACTTTGCGTTTTATTAGAGATCTGTATATAATGAGGAGATGCTCAAGTCTCCGCCCTAACAATGGGAGTCTTTAAGATGGGAAGGAGAGATTATGTCGAGAGTGAAACCTCTCGCTTCACCTCTTCCTCTCTGGTTTTATCAAACTGGGATTGTCAAAAATGTGGTTCAATCTAGGGGCCGCATTAGCTTTCAGAAATCATCATAATTTCTTTAAACAAAAATTAAACATGCGTTTTATACTGAAATTCACGTGTTTTCTTGGCTTCATTAACGTGACCAGGAACATGCAACACATTCGGCAGAAAATAGCTTCATTTTCAGATTACAACAGAAGTGCAACACTATCTTGCATTTTACCAGAGAAAAGTACACTGAAAAGTAATGGGGAAAAGTAGCTGATAGCTACACATGCAGAGCGCTGTCTGCTGATAGAACGGTTGTTCAGACATGAAATTCCCACATTCATGAAGACGAGAGCAAAGATTTCTCATCCGAGTGTAGACTTGCAACTGAAACACAAAATTAGTCCGAAGCCGAGCAGAAATTAAAATTTATTAATTTTAGATCTGTGTTTACAAAACGCAGCAAGATATTTATGAGTTTGCAGCCATTCTCTGGCCATATGACTAAATACAGGCCGGCTGTCAGTATGACCAACTGGTGTGCTCTCCATATGTACTGACTCACTTCCATAACATACCCCGAGACCACACATATATCCACCAGATTGAGCAGAGAAAAAAAGTGGGTGTGACAGGCCAACAAGGCAAAATGAATTACCCTACAACATTGGGATAACAGCAAATTAATGTCTCATGAGACCGTAAAACACAAAAGGATAGTCAGAGTAGCTATGATTAACTCATCAACACTGTTTATAACTGATATAACTACACTAATCATTGGTTTAAATTGCCATTAAAAAGGGGAAGTTCATTCAAAAAACTTTAGATTTACATTTTATCCAATATTTCTACTGTTCATGTACTAACCAAGATCCTTCAGTGGAAATCTATAGCAGATCATTAAAGCTGGTAACGTCACAGGCTTATAGCCACTCCCCTCGGCATCGTTGAGATTCACTGCATGCTTTGACTTTGACAATTACGATGCCGTTTCAATAGTTTTATGTTAAGTAATGATTTCATCAAATCAAAAAGGTTTTATGACTAGTTGAGGACAGAGCATCATAGTGGAGAATGCTTTTTGAGTAGATTTACCCTTTGAGTAACCAGAGATAAGTAGAAAGAGGTTGAGAAATGGCAACGACCTCTAATCAATCATTTTCCTAATGGGTGTTTTGTATTGTATGTCTTTTTCAATTAACCATTTGAGACTTGCCATAACAATTGACATTTGTGTTAATGCGTTTTGAAACAGGAATACAGCAGCAAAACAGACTGTTACAGGGCTTACATCTATTCAGCCGGAGTGTGTGCATTTGGCTCGTGGCCCAGTGTTTGGAAAAGCACACCTTCAGTTGTTTTTTCTTGGAGCGCATTGCTCACGCTACTCTGATACCCCGCCAGCTACATGTGGGAGGCTTTCTGTAGTGTTGTGAAGGGGGTTTTGTGAGGCTTTCTGTTGTGTTGTGAAGGGGGATTGTGAGGCTTTCTGTTGTGTTGTGAAGGGGGACTGTGAGGCTTTCTGTTGTGTTGTGAAGGGGGACTGTGAGGTTTTCAGTTGTGTTATGAAGGGGGTTTTGTGAGGCTTTCTGTTGTGTTGTGAAGGGGGTTTTGTTGGGCTTACTGTTGTGAAGGGGGTTTTGTGAGGCTTTCTGCTGTGTTGTGAAGGGGGTTTTGTGAGGCTTTCTGCTGTGTTGTGAAGGGGGATTGTGAGGCTTTCTGTTGTGTTGTGAAGGGGGTTTTGTTGGGCTTACTGTTGTGAAGGTGGTTTTGTGAGGCTTTCTGCTGTGTTGTGAAGGGGGATTGTGAGGCTTTCTGTTGTGTTGTGAAGGGGGTTTTGTGAGGCTTTCTGTTGTGAAGTGGGTTTTGGGGCCTTCTGTAGTGTTGAAGGGGGTTTTGTGGGGCTTTCTGTTGTGAAGGGGGATTGTGAGGCTTTCTGTTGTGAAGGGGGACTGTGAGGCTTTCTGTTGTATTGTGAATGGGGTTTTGTGAGGCTTTCAGTTGTGAAGGGGGTTTTGTGAGGCTTTCCGTTGTGGTTGTGAAGGGGGTTTGTGGAGCTTTCTGTTGTGTTGTGAAGGGGGATTGTGGGGCTTTCTGTTGTGTAGGGGGATTGTGGGGCTTTCTGTTGTGTTGTGAAGGGGGATTGTGGGGCTTTCTGTTGTGTTGTGAAGGGGGATTGTGGGGCTTTCTGTTGTGTTGTGAAGGGGGATTGTGAGGCTTTCTGTTGTGTTGTGAAGGGGGATTGGGAGGCTTTCTGTTGTGTTGTGAAGGGGGATTGTGAGGCATTCTGTTGTGAAGGGGGTTTTGTGGGGCTTTCTGTTGTGAAGGGGGTTTTGTGGGGCTTTCTGTTGTGAAGGGGGTTTTGTGGGGCTTTCTGTTGTGAAGGGGGTTTTGTGGGGCTTTCTGTTGTGAAGGGGGTTTTGTGGGGCTTTCTGTTGTGAAGGGGGTTTTGTGGGGCTTTGTTAAGGGGGTTTTGTGGGGCTTTGTTGTTAAGGGGGTTTTGTGGGGCTTTGTTGTTAAGGGGGTTTTGTGGGGCTTTGTGTTGTGAAGGGGTTTTTGTGGGGCATTCTGTTGTGTTGTGAAGGGGGATTGTGGGGCTTTCTGTTGTGTTGTGAAGGGGGATTGTGAGGCTTTCTGTTGTGTTGTGAAGGGGGATTGTGAGGCATTCTGTTGTGTTGTGAAGGGGGTTTTGTGGGGCTTTGTTGTGAAGGGGGTTTTGTGGGGCTTTCTGTTGTGAAGGGGGTTTTGTGGGGCTTTCTGTTGTGAAGGTTTTTTTTTGGGGCTTTCTGTTGTGAAGGGGGTTTTGTGGGGCTTTGTTAAGGGGGTTTTGTGGGGCTTTGTTGTTAAGGGGTTTTGTGGGGCTTTGTGTTGTGAAGGGGTTTTTGTGGGGCATTCTGTTGTGTTGTGAAGGGGGATTGTGGGGCTTTCTGTTGTGTTGTGAAGGGGGATTGTGAGGCTTTCTGTTGTGTTGTGAAGGGGGATTGTGAGGCATTCTGTTTTGTTGTGAAGGGGGTTTTGTGGGGCTTACTGTTGTGAAGGTTTTTTTGTGAGGCTTTCAGTTGTGTTGTGAAGGGGGTTTTGTGGGGCTTTGTTGTTAAGGGGGTTTTGTGGGGCTTTCTGTTGTGAAGGGGGTTTTGTGGGGCTTTGTTGTTAAGGGGGATTGTGGGGCTTTCTGTTGTGTTGTGAAGGGGGATTGTGGGGCTTTCTGTTGTGTTGTGAAGGGGATTGTGGGCTTTCTGTTGTGTTGTGAAGGGGGATTGTGAGGCTTTCTGTTGTGTTGTGAAGGGGGATTGGGAGGCTTTCTGTTGTGTTGTGAAGGGGGATTGTGAGGCATTCTGTTGTGAAGGGGGTTTTGTGGGGCTTTCTGTTGTGAAGGGGGTTTTGTGGGGCTTTCTGTTGTGAAGGGGTTTTGTGGGGCTTTCTGTTGTGAAGGGGTTTTGTGGGGCTTTCTGTTGTGAAGGGGTTTTGTGGGGCTTTCTGTTGTGAAGGGGTTTTGTGGGGCTTTGTTAAAGGGGTTTTGTGGGGCTTTGTTAAGGGGTTTTGTGGGGCTTTGTTGTTAAGGGGTTTTGTGGGGCTTTGTTGTTAAGGGGTTTTGTGGGGCTTTGTGTTGTGAAGGGGTTTTGTGGGGCATTCTGTTGTGTTGTGAAGGGGATTGTGGGCTTTCTGTTGTGTTGTGAAGGGGATTGTGAGGCTTTCTGTTGTGTTGTGAAGGGATTGTGAGGCATTCTGTTGTGTTGTGAAGGGTTTGTGGGGCTTTGTTGTGAAGGGGGTTTTGTGGGGCTTTCTGTTGTGAAGGGGGTTTTGTGGGGCTTTCTGTTGTGAAGGTTTTTTTTTGGGGCTTTCTGTTGTGAAGGGGGTTTTGTGGGGCTTTGTTAAGGGGGTTTTGTGGGGCTTTGTTGTTAAGGGGGTTTTGTGGGGCTTTGTGTTGTGAAGGGGTTTTTGTGGGGCATTCTGTTGTGTTGTGAAGGGGGATTGTGGGGCTTTCTGTTGTGTTGTGAAGGGGGATTGTGAGGCTTTCTGTTGTGTTGTGAAGGGGGATTGTGAGGCATTCTGTTTTGTTGTGAAGGGGGTTTTGTGGGGCTTACTGTTGTGAAGGTTTTTTTGTGAGGCTTTCAGTTGTGTTGTGAAGGGGGTTTTGTGGGGCTTTGTTGTTAAGGGGGTTTTGTGGGGCTTTCTGTTGTGAAGGGGGTTTTGTGGGGCTTTGTTGTTAAGGGGGTTTTGTGGGGCTTTCTGTTGTGAAGGGGTTTTTGTGGGGCATTCTGTTGTGAAGGGGGTTTTGGTGGGGCTTTCTGTTGTGAAGGGTGTTTTGTGAGGCTTTCTGTGTGAAGGGGGATTGTGAGGCTTTCTGTTGTGAAGGGGGATTGTGAGGCTTTCTGTTGTGAAGGGGGTTTTGTGAGGCTTTCTGTTGTGAAGGGGGATTGTGAGGCTTTCTGTTGTGAAGGGGGATTGTGAGGCTTTCTGTTGTGAAGGGGGATTGTGAGGCTTTCTGTTGTGAAGGGGGTTTTGTGAGGCTTTCTGTTGTGAAGGGGGTTTGTGAGGCTTTCTGTTGTGAAGGGGGTTTGTGAGGCTTTCTGTTGTCAATAGGGTTTTGTGAGGCTTTCTGTTGTGTTGTGAAGGGGGTTTTATGAAGCTTTCTGTGTGTTGTGATGGGGGTTTTGTGTGGCTTTCTGTTGTGAAGGGGGTTTTGTGGGGCTTTCTGATGTGAAGGGGATTTTGTGGGGCTTTCTGTTGTGATGGGGGTTTGAGAGGCTTTCTGTTGTGAAGGGGAATTGGGAGGCTTTCTGTTGTGTTGTGAAGTGGGTTTTGTGAAGCTTTCTGTTGTGTTGTGAAGGGGGTTTTGTGAGGCTTTCAATTGTGTTGTGAAGGGGGTTTTGTGGGGCTTTCTGTTGTGTTGTGGATGGAGTTTGTGAGGCTGAGCATATGGAGCTCATTGTCTTTATGTTAATACAGTTGATGAACTCTGAATAAATGATGACTATAACCTTACAAAGGAATTTTCTGCACTTTCCTACTCATCTCGGTGTCACCTCTCCCATTTCATAGCCCGTCACTGTGGTGTCTCTGAGGAGCTTAAAGTAATAAAGCAAGCTAAGATGATTGATAAGGACCAGCTATATAAGGATGATTTGCAGCACTGCTCCTGACTATTATAACTGTCGGTGGCGATACAGTTTATTACCCTTAATAAATACTGTACAACAAGAAAATATGCAAATGGTTGCAGAAAACTATCCAAGCATGTTTTTCACTATCCCTAAATGGAATTCACTTTTTTCAATTTAAAATCACAGCATGATAACTACTCAAATCAACAGCGTTAACCACTAGCATGCTCTGCTGGGCCCCGATTTAAGATTCAGTATTTGGGGTTATAGTTCCATTATGTGACTTGATCATGTTACCGTACTATCAGTAATCACATCTTCAACAGACTGGACTCATTCATTCACTGTGGATCTGGGTGGCTTACATGGCAACAAGCTGTCCAGCACTAGCAATTTAATCAGATAAAGCGATCTGTTTATTATACAAGTGACTACTAAATTGCTTTACAGTGTCACAGTTTACATTTGACATGCAAGTACTGTAGGTTTAAAGTAAATTAGCAGAAGACGATTTTCTACTGTACATGGACATTCACAGAAAAAGTCCTATTTTGTTATTCTGTAAAATTTGTCTCGAACACTATTGCTTATATTTATTGAAATAAATGGATAAAATAAACCTATGACAAACTATATACATCAATCCGCATTCCGCAAAATGTATGAAAAGATGTCAATATCCTACAAATCTCTAAAAAACCATGCTGCTATGTATAGCATTTACTGGGAGATGTGTAAATGATTGCGTAGGCTGAGAATGGATCAGAAAGGAGAGTACAGCCACTGAGCTCTCCCTCCCAGTCTCTCTCACACACACCATTTTTTTTTTACCAGGGGTCGATCATCCCTGCCGCTGACTCGCTCACTGCGGGTTCTTAAAAATACCACAGCAGTAATTATTCTATAGAGCAGCTCCTAATGGGCTATAGGCAAAGACACCAGCATCTATAGAAACATGCCGGTTCTAGCCTACACCCTTCAACTGTCTGTTAATATCTAGGCTACACAGAGCAGGAAGTGCCTTAGAGTGGCACTGCTTACACAGGGTTGTGGAACCTTCTTAAACGTCATATCCAAAAGAACGCTGAATAACAGAGGGGGCACTGGTTTTCCATTATTTACTTGCCCTTTCTTAGAAATGATTAAACAGGGCCCTGCCACCTGCGTTGCCAACGTACAGTACAAAAGGATGTGTCTGGGAGGCTTAGCTGTGCTAAATATATGGGTAAATCCATCCCAATATGACAGCCACTGTTCAAATACCACCTACCAAGAGGAAAGAACGTTCCGGGTAATATGCCCCATGTGGCGATAACAACAACGTTAACTTCTTAGGGATGAGCGCACGAGGTGACTGTTTTGGAGAGCCTGGCGTGCCCGAAGTAAAATGCCTCCCATTAAGGCCCAGAAAATAGGATATGCACATATTTAGTACCATTGGATAGGAAACACTGAATTTTCTAAAAGTGTTAACCATCTGTTTGTGAGTAAAACAGAACGCATATGGCAGGCGAACCCCCGAGGAATCTCTGTCCTGGAAAAAGTGGTTTTGACAGAGTGCCTCATTTGGAACCCCTCCCTCATGAAAATGCCCATAAGGGCATATGAATGCAGTACCGATCGCTTCCTCTGGATGTCAACAGTCTCGAGACAGTGTTCAGATTTTGTTTGCATGCATTAGAGCAGAGAAGAAGAGGAAAACAGGAAGTGTCCACTCAATTTCAACAACAAGGCAGCGCGCGCTCCCGAGAAGGCTCGCTCTGTGTTTTTTTCCGTCTTTATCGATCAGTTTATATTCCGGTTGATTTATAATAGTAAATATACGTAAAAGTGTTCCTAAGGATACATTTAAAATGATTTTTGATTGTTCTTGGACAAGTTTATAGCTTTAAGTTGAACAAGTTCTCGTCACGTTTGAATGGAGTAGTGGAGGCTGTAGTTTCTCATATCGCGCGAACCAAATGGAGATTTAAGGATATCATACATTACTTTTTCTAACAAAAGAACCATGGATTGTCTTCGTTGGACACTTTGGAAGCCATCAGCAGAAGTTCAACAGGTAATTAATTTGTTTTCGCTGTGAAATGTGTTTTGTGTGAACCGCGATGGATTATGAATTTATGGTAATGAAAAAATGTGAGGTGCTACCCTCAAACAATCAAATGTGCTGCTTTCGCCGTAAAGCCTTTTTGAAATCTGACAACGCTGTGATATTTCCAAGAAACAGAGCTTTTGATGAGTATGAAACACTTGTATATGGGTGGATGTTTAATAATTCAACTTTTGGATTTTGAATTTGGCGCCTTTGCATTTCACCTGGTAGTGTCGGGATTGGGGCGCTAGCACCCCACCAATCCCCAAGAAGTTAAAAGCTGCTTCATTTGCTTCTACAGAATCTGAGCATTACTAGTATAGCTTCAATGACACATGGGGGAAAAAATATAAAAACAAATTTTCCATAATTGTACAGTAAATTCAATAAATTAAGTTATAACCATTAATTCAAGGCATTTTCAACTTTTCAGGAACGTGCACTGTCATGAGTCACTGACTGGGTCTCTTAGCAGGAGGACTGAGATGGGGGAGATGGAGTTCTGACCTCAAGGAGGAGCAGCGTCTCTGGTGTGGCTTGCAGTTGATCTAAGCCGTTATGACACAGATTAAGATCTGAGAGCCAAGTCGACCCCAAAACTGGAGTTTGTCACAGGAGCACTGCCAGTGAGAGATATCAACTATGGTCCCAGTTCGTCATGTTAACTAGATAAAATGACAAACTGTGGCCACAGTAATATTGGTTAACTCAATCAGTATTTCAGTAGTGGTTCAGTGGCCTCCACAGTCCATTTGATTATTTTACAGCAAAATAATAATGCTTGCATTCTAAACAATAAAAAATAACCTACATAACCCCAAAACAGTATTATATTTGCTATTAAGCCAATCTCAATCCAAGACTAGAAAGTAAGTGTTGAAGAATGACATTCCAAAGAACGTACATCAAAACAAATGAACGAAATATTTAGCAAAACACTGAGAAGAAGCAACATGTTATGTGGGAGCAGTAAGCTAACAATCTAAACTGGGGTTGTGGATTTAAATCTTAATGATAGTTTTTTTTTTCTCAGAGCTTTTCACAAACCTAAAGACGATTGAGCTTGTGATGGATTGTTTGACCTTTCCATCCCGAGATCATGTCAACGACAGCCATGCCTCCGTCATTAAACCTACATGCACTTTATCTAAAAGGAGTCACAGAGGAATGCCCATCATATACATGTTGCTGTAAAAGTAGATAGACGTCGAAAGTGACCCTCAGACAATTCTAGGGAGAGCTACTGTGCCGGGAGATTGAAGATGGCTTTGCCCTCAATACTATTGAAATTTTTATGATTCGATGTGCCATCAATGTCCATGTCGCTACAGCTTCCTTCAGCGCAATAAAGACAACATTTCAACTAAGCGCAGAACAAAACCATTGCATACAAGGTTGGAAATGCTACATTAACAGTAGACGATTATCAGGCCTGTAGTCGGGGTGAGTTTTAGTGAGGTCCGGACAGGGGGGAATTAAAAACAATTTACTACGTACAGAGGAACCTGTTGGCAGAGAAAATATTTGATGAATAAAATGGTTTACAGAACCATTTATTTTTCAGTTTTAAAGCAGATATTCTGCAATTCTACACATTTTGCCATTGGGTGGGAAGACATTTGCGCAGATTTAATTGCACATATCCTGCAATTCTACACATTTTGCCATGACAGGTTAATATGATACGCTACATATACACAAAAGAATGTGGGCCCTCCAACAAATTAGTGCATTCAGCTATTTCAGCCACGTATAAAATCGCACACAACCATGCAATCTCCATGAACAAATATTGGCAGTAGAATGGCCTTACTGAAGAGCTCAGTAACTTTCAACGTGGCACCGTCAAATTTCTTCCCTGCTAGAGCTGCCCCAGGTCAACTGTAAGTGCTGTTACTGTGAAGTGGAAACGTCTAGGAGCAACAACGGCTCAGCTGTGAAGTGGTAGGCCACATAAGCTCACAGAACGGGACCGCTGAGAGCTGAAGCGTGTAAAACACTCACTACCGAGTTCCAAACTGCCTCTGGAAGCAACGTCAGCACAAGAACTGTTCATCAGGAGCTTAATGAAATGAGTTTCCATGGCCGTTCAGCGTTACACAAGCCTAAGAACACCATGCGTAACGCCAAGTGTCGGCTAGAGTGGGGTAAAGCTCGCCACCATTAGGTTCTGAAGCAATGGAAACGCGTTCTCTGGAGTGATGAATCCCGCTTCACCATCTGGCGGTCCGGTGGATGAAATTTGGTTTGGCGGATGCCAGGAGAAAGCTACCTTCCCCAATGCATAGTGCCAACTTTAAAGTTTGGTAGTGGAGGAAAATTGGTCTGGGGGTGTTTTTCATGGTTCGGGCTAGGCCCCCTTAGTTAGAGTGAAGGGAAATCTGAACGCTACAGCATACAATGAAATTCTAGACGATTCTGTGCTTCCAACTTTGTGGCAACAGTTTGGGGAAGGCCCTTTCCTGTTTCAGCATGACAATGCCCACGTGCACAAAGCAAGATCCATACAGCAATGTTTGTCGAGATCGGTGTGTAAGAACTTGACTGGCCTGCACAGAACCCTGACCTCAACCCTATCAATCACCTTTGGGTTGAACAGGAACGCAGACTGTGAGCCAGGCTTAAAATCAGTGTTCAACCTCACTAATGCTCGTGGTTGAATGGAAGCAAGGCCTTTTATTGTCCTCAGCACAAGGTGCACCTGTGTAATAATCATGCTGTTTAGTCACCTTCTTGATGTCACACCTGTCAAGTGGATGGATTACCTTGACAAAAGGATAAAACTCACTAACAGGGATGTCAACCAATTTGTGAACAGAATTTGAGAGAAATAAGGTTTTTGTATTTATGGAACATTTCTGGGATCTTTTATTTCAGCTCATGAAACATGGGACCAACACTTTACATGTTGCATTTATATTTTTGTTCAGTGTATAAACCCTGGTACTGTACCCGTTTAAGGCACTGATGATCCCAAACTGTCATTGCAGCTTTCGTGGATGTCGATGAGTGTCAGATTACATAAAGGCACGTTTGCGCGGCTCCTCTGTTCTGAAGGTCAGCATCTGAACATTGGTAAGCATGTAGGCTTAGTGATGCGCTCCTGTGAAAACATTGTCCAGGGTCAAAAAATGTTGGCCCAAAAACCTGCCCCTTTAATCCTCCTGATATTTGATCTCACTGTGTGCTCAGGGCCACAACAAAACCTCTTTGGCCAGTATCCAGATTTTCATACCATTCCTGTATCATACAGGGGTATATGGTATTACCGGCAGTGCACACAAGGGGCACTATCTTTCCAAACGTTTGTATTTTGACACACAAAACAGATTTAGGCAGCAGGGACCTTGATCCAGGTGGGGATTGATGGTCTCTGCTGTAACCAAGAAGCTTGATCTGGACATCTAGCCGCTTAGATAGCTAGTTAGCAAACCAAATGAATAGCTGGAGCCCTGAGCTGGATATCATGAGACACATCTTAGATAGTTAACTTAGAGTTATAAGAAGAGGCGTAGCACCATCTCAGCACCCATTAACAAGACACTGATGACCAATCCTGATGACATCCACTAGACAGGGTTTATTAAGGCTTTGGAGTGACCGACCGAGGCAAAATTCAATAACATCCTGTGCTGTCAGCAGGGCCTATCTGGACTCCCTGCTAATGCAGAGGATATAGGGCTTCACATGGAGGAGTCGGACATCATAATACCCTGCCTTTCTAGAGCAAACACACATTCAGAACAGCAGGCCATGGACTGGTGTGTGCCATCTAGTTATTACAGAGGAAATCTAGGGATCTAAAGAATGAATCTAAGGCCCCAATTTGATCAATCACAGATAGAGAAAAATCTGCACTGCGGGTTCACAGATATGGTTTCCCTCAATATCCAATGTCTGCGAGAGGAGCAGATTGCGGGATGTATCGGTTTAAAACATGGTTAACACCTCCAATAGAGCATACACATTCCTTCATCTGTGTTTGATTGAACAGGGGGCCATGTGTTCTGCTTGTTCTTAAAAGTCAGATAAGAAGCCAGGTTGAATATTAGGATGTAGGCTAACTCATAAATGCCTATTCTGGTTGATGTGATCCACTGAAATGCTACTGTAAAAGCCGATGGTTGGAAATTTCTGGAAAGAGGAAATCACCAGATAATTAGAAAACTTGCCACTTTGCACTTCAGTTGCTTTCAGCCAGCCTAGACAAAATGTACCTCACCTCATCAAGGGTTACCTCAGCTTACACACGGTAGTGCTTAGTAACCACCAAATGCAAAACAACTCACTGATAAAAATGAAGAAATAAGCCCCGTTATAAGCATTCAAACTGTATAGTGCAATTGATCATCTTATTTTAAACGTATTACTAGATTTTGAACAGCAGTTGACTTGGGGCTCTCTGTTCAATAAAAAAAAAAATCTTTCTAAATTGCAAATAGCATGTCTGGATTTAGATAATCTACTAAACCATTTTTACATATTTTTTTTTTTTACAGTGTGAATAAAATAATACCAGTAAAATCGAGAAGGCGTTGAAAAAAAATCTGTGAACAAAAGCCCTCTTCACAGGACTAGTATTATTAGAGAATGTTGGCTATGTACTTATTACCCCAGTATGTCTGTTTTCCTGTGGACGATTCGGACCGGATTAGTTTACCAAACTGTCCCCTGTAATTCAATGTATTTTTTCTCATTCAAAATTGACCGTTATGACGGTAGCCTGGAGGCTGTTCTAGGCGTGAAGATCTTTCAACTTGTCTAGGGATAGCCTATTACTGGCTTTCAGTTCAGAAAATTCAATAAGAATGAATATCAATATGAACCATGAACTGTATGCAGATCATTTAATTAACTGACGTATTTGGCGATTTATCAATTCCACAGGATAAGTATTATCAGAGGACCTTTCCTGAAAAACAGCAGGTTATTAGTGCTGAGATAATAACCTTCCTGTCAAGTCAAAATTTCTGACATGGCAGATTAGGACGGGATTAAAATGACAAAATGTGTTGATTTGTGCTCGTGTACATCCTGTCCGAATAGGGCTATCGACTATGTAACGGAGGGCTAACTGAAGGAATGACATCACTGAGTCTCAGATCAACAATAAACTTTCACAGCATGCTAGTGATGAATCATAACTATGAAAAAATCCATGAGATTATCAGTTTCATATTCAAGGCAACAACTAGCCAGGTATGAAGGATATTCAATCTCATTCTAACCTAGCTACCGACGAAAGTCATTACATGAACAACTAAGCAAATTGCATTGACGAGTCATACTGCAGAAGCACCCGGAGCAAAATTAGACTACGTAACTGGAGTACATCTAGGCTATAAGTGGGATACGCGATACATCTGCATAGACGCTGTTTAATATTGCAAGAGACAGCTCCCATATTTCCACATGTATCTTCTTGTTTGACGATCACATGGAGCCTTTACCCAAAAAGCGAAGGCAGACTGAAGGTTAACTCACGACCAAACAGCACGTCATGCTTTCTAATACAAGCCATTGGTGTCAGCTTTTTCCTGGAACAGAGAAGGCTGCAGAACTACTGTTCCAATGACTTTCAGACAGTGACAGAGGACAAATCAACAGTGTGTGGACCAAATTGCATTTGGATATTATAAATGGATTCTCACACACTGCTACTGGAAATCTAATATTACATTTAACTTTGAAAATGGTCCAGAACACCATTCAATAGTTTTGTAGAACTCAACTGACCGACACTCACTCATACAACATCAACATACACTGTTGACAAGAGACTTTACAATTTGGTCCCTTCACAACAGCCACACAAATGGAAAGAGTTGTTTAAAGCAAAAAGGTCTTGATACTTTAGTGGATTCGTTACATCCATCCAGATGGTAAAGAACCCCGGTTTCTTTGAGCACTGTACTAAAACAAACATAAAACAATTACAAATCACCAGCCAAGGAAACAGCTGGTTGTACACATTTTCAAGTTTTAGGTCTGAGTGTCAGTTTCCCCACGCCATCTTTTTCCGATTTCTTGCATGACCATAAAATCAACTACAGATTTAGTAAATAAAAACTCTTGAGTCAGAGACTAAATGTAGTGGTTTGGTGGCTGTCATTCAATTTAACATCCTTCTACTGCACTAAATTGAGGTTTCAGCTGTCGGCCAAGACTAATCATCCTTAAACCCCAGACAAGAATTCTCAATTAACGTTTACTCAACTCCATCAGCACGATGAATTCATGATTTTGCAGGTGCCCGCGTCACTCAAATTTTGGAAGGGGAGGTGACATTTGCCCCATAGAATTGCCCTAAACTGGTAAAGAACTTGAATATGTCTTAAAGGGGCAGAGTTGAATAAGCTAATAAGCCAATAGGCAGAGAGCAGCATAATTAGTCTGATTCTCTGTAATAATGGTATGGGAATAATAATGCATCCTATTTTGTAAAGTGGTTCTTGCATCCAACACCACAACATTTTCAGTCACCTTGTCTGAAGGATATGTGGATAAACAGGTTAATGTCAAGCGCTGTATGTTTTTTTTCCAAAAGACTCATGGAATGTAGGCCTACATTGAACACAACACATTGGCTGCTACTGTAGGCTGAATGATAGAACAGCTATTTCCATGTTAAAATGTTCTTCAGTGGCAAAAGAAATTGACGGAACATTGTTTCTTAGTGTATTTTCTCATATATCTCCCCCGTAACATAATCGAGCAGCTGACAATTCTGCAAGATTTTAGTTCTGGGTGTCTGAGTTTAAGATCAAGCTGTCTACATGTTAGGATTGTACACTGCCACATATCTCCAGTTTCTGTACTCATCTGCCTAAAGACTCAAACACCAAGAAGCCAACACGTTTAACATTCGGCTCTCCCTTCTAAATGTTATCCACCAGTCCATCCATGCAAGCATTCATATTGTAGGAGTCATGCTGGAGCCTGTGCTGGCCAAGCTTAAGGGAATGCTACCTCTGCTTACATAAGCTGATGTTTTGCTATGCACCAAGTGCCAACTGGTACATGCAATATGAGGCATCTTGATTTACATACAATGGCTATGCTTGTAATTCTCACAACTCTCAGGTTACCTTTCTCATTAATCAAATTGCTAACCATAGCTAAGTCAAATGTGTTTACTGTTTATCTGATGGGTCAACCTTTAGCGACAAATGGCAGAACATTTCAGGAGCTAGACAATAAGGTACCGTGGGCCAGTAAGCTGAAGGTCGCTGGATCGAATCCCCGAGCTGACAAGGTAAAATTGTTGTTCTGCCGCAGAGCAAGGCAGTAAAAAGAAGAAAAAAAAAAAAAAGTTTTAACTAGGCAAGTCAATTAAGAACAAATTCTTATTTTCAATGACGGCCTAGGAACAGGCCCACTGTTACCCAGGCGTCGACGCCGTGGATGTCGATTAAGGCTGCACCCCCACATCTCTCTGATTCAGAGGGGTTGGGTTAATTGTGGAAGACACATTTCAGTTGGACAACTGACTAGGTATCCCCCCTTTCCCAATAGGCTTAGTTTATAGGCCATGACATCTCCAGAATGAATAGTCATTTAATCTTCCATGTAACCTAAACCCTTTTCCAAGGTTGTAATTACAGCAAGTGAACTACCTGAAGATTGGAAAGAAAAAAAAACGGCTAGTGTGGAAAATAATATTCAACCAATCACATTAATAATGGCAGAGCTAGATCCTTCCCACATTGTTGAAATGTAGTTAGTCAAAACTACTTACTATACTGTAGGATTCCTATATTGACAAAACTACAATAGTTTAAATCAGTTATTTTACAGAGATGTGATACATCTAAACTTCCATTAGTGCACTGCATAGCGCTTTTGATTATTTTATTGTATAAAAATGGAGAACAGTTTTTTTCTGATCACAAACAGAAAACTCAGGGACCTCCACTTCATAGTATCTCAGGGCTGTATTCAAACCAAACTAGCATCTGGATTCAAAGAATAAGCGGAAAATGTCAAGATAATGCTGCTTATATTCCTTTTGTTTCACAGAGTAAATTTTGTTTTGTTACAACCATTAATCCAGTAAGCATTTTTACAGGGTGTATATGAAACAGGGTGTATATGGTATCATGGATAAGGAAACCCGTCACCAGGCTCCATTGTATTGTTTTTCAGTAAACATTTTATGACTTTTTTTTTTAACTAATAGTTACAAAAATACTTTTTAACTTTCTGGATGTTTGGTATTCTGAAACAATGGACTTTGATGTCACTTGGGGAACCAGTCAAGCAACTGCAGCATATTACCATAGCAGAAGCCATAGAAAAGGATGAATATTTATGAAATCGATAGCCCATTGCCTAATGGCAGAATTAAGATGGACCTGCCTATTAATTTACATAAGTATTCAGACCCTTTGCTATGAGACTCGAAATCGAGCTTGGGTGCATCCTGGTTCCATTGTTCATATTTGAGATGTTTCTACAACTTTGAGTCCACCTGTGGTAAATTTAATTGATTGGACATGATTTGGAAAGGCACACACCTGTCTATATAAAAGTCTATATAAGGTCCCATAGTTGACAGTGCACGACAGAGCAAGAACCAAGCCATGAGGTCGAAGGAATAGTCCATAGAGCTCAGAGACAGGATTGTGTCGGGCCACAGATCTGGCGAAGGGAACCAAAGAATGTCTGCAGCATTGACGGTCCCCAAGAACAGTAGCCACCATCATTCTTAAATGGACGTTTGGAACCACCAAGACTCTTCCCAGAGCTGACCACCTGGCCAAACTGAGCAATTGGGGGAGAAGGGCCTTAGTCAGGGAGGTGACTAATAACCCGATGGTCACTAACAGAGCTCCAGAGTTCCTCTGTGGAGATTGTTGTCCTTCTGGAAGGTTCTCCCTTCTCTGCAGCACTCCACCTCTCAGGCCTTTATGGTAGAGTGGCCAGACGGAAGCCACTCTTCAGTAAAAGGCACATGACAGCCCACTTGGAGTTTGCAAAATGGCACCTAATGAAATATCAGACCATGAGAAACAAGATTCTCTGGTCTGATGAAACCAAGATTGAACTCTTTGGCCTGAATGCAAAGCGTCACGTCTGGACGAAACCTGGTACCATCCCTACGGTGGAGCATGGTGGTGGAAGCATCATGCTGTAGGGATGTCAGGATGGAAGGAAAGATGAACGGAGTAAAGTACCGACAGATCCTTAAAAAAACTTCTCCAGAGCGCTCAGGACCTCAGGCTGGGATTAAGGTTCACCCTCCAACAGGACAACGACCCTAAGCACACAGCCAAAACAACGCATGAGTTCTGAACATCCTTGAGAGGCCCAGCCAGAGCCCAGACTTGAACCTGATCAAACATCTCCGGAGAGACCTGAAAATAGCTGTGCAGTGACTCTACCCATCCAACCTGACAGAGCTTGAGAGGATCTGCAGAGAGGAATGGGAGAAACTCCCCAAATACAGGCGTGCCAAGCTTGTAGTGTCATACCCAAGAAGATTCAAGGCTGTAATTGCTGCAAAAGGTGCTTCAACAAAGTACTTTAATACAAAGTATTACAAAGTATTCAACAAAGTACTTTTTAAGTTTAATACATTTGTTGAATGAACATCCCCTGATCTATACATCCTTAAACCTCATATTTGACAATACAAAAGGACTGTGTTATGATGATATGACAGCTGGCATGATCGGAACATTTCAGTGATGAGTGTAAAGGACATTATCACCCTATCGCAGGACATGTACATCTGTAAATTATCCAAAATGGCCTTTTGTCATACAAATATTTTTTTAGCAAAATACTTTCATAGGATAGCAACATGACATAAAATGCTAAACATGTGAATGTTTGCAGAGCCAGTACACTCAGGTCCATTCATTAATTCCTATGCCACAAGTTTAGCGAGTGGTTTCCCCAGTGACGTCTCTGCAAATGCAGTAGTTTTATTTTTTAAATGAGGTGAAATTAGATGACTAATGGTTGTGAATAGGCTACAGGGTGGTTTTTGAGTTGTTTTATAACCGTTATTTGGCCTGTTAAAATGTTTCATATATTCCTTTAAAAGGACATTTTAAAATGTTTTACAATGGCCACCAATATTGATAAATTAGGGCCGGAGTATTAACAGGGTGTGAACAAATATATGTGTGGTTGCAAAATAGAGAAAATGTGAATATTTTAGCTTGTCCTTGACATTCTAGAGCAATAGGACAAAGTTAAGAAAACAGATAACTACTCCGCCGGTTTCCACATATGAAGTATGAAAGATATCTGCTAGATCAAGTACTTCTAGTCTTTATTTAATGTCTTGCGTCACAGTGAGGCACTGCTGTTTCGGATGTTATCTGATAACTGGCACTCGATGCAGGTGCATTTGTCACCAATATGTAGGGGGGGGGGGGTCCTGTGATTCCCAAGCATGAAGCACCTAAAAGGACAAAGCCATCAATCAATATCTTCTGAGAGCAGTTATGCCGATTTCTCTCCAGGATATAGCAGAGGTCGTCTCAAGGTCGTATAACTGCACCTTGCGCAACCAATTATTCATAAAGAGGCCTCCACTAAATCAGTAAAAAAAAAATCTTTCTATTCTCCACAACCAAAATGTCCAATGTCATGGACTATACTTGGCATTTCTATTGTTACTATACATACACTACATGACCAAAAGTATGTGGACACCTGCCCGTTGAACATCTCACTCAAACGTCATGGGCATTAATATGGAGTTTGTCCCCCCCTTTGCTGCTATAACTAACTACACTCTTTTTTCACTAGATCATTGCTGAGGGGACTTGCTCCCATTCAGCCACAAGAGTATTAGTGAGGTCAGCCACTGATGTTGGGCGATTAGGCCTGGCTCGCAGTCGCCGTTCCAATTCATCCCAAAGGTGTTCGATGGGGTTTAGGTCAGGCCTCTGTGCAAGCCAATCAAGGTCTTCCACACCAATCTCGACAAACCATTTCTGTATGGACCTCACTTTGTGCACGGGGTCATTGACATGCTGAAAACAGGAAAGGGCCTTCCCCAAACAGCTGCCACAAAGTTGGAAGCATAGAATCGTTGAGAATGTTATTGTATGCTGTAGCGTTCAGATTTCCCTTCACTGGAACTAAGGGCCTAGTCCGAACCACAAAAAACAGACCCAGCCTATTATTCCTCCACCAAACTTTACAGTTAGCAATATGCATTGGGGCAGGTAGCGTTCTCCTGGTATCCGCCAAACACAGATTCGTCTGTCGGACTGCCGGTTGGTGAAGCGCGATTCATCACGCCAAATAACGCATTTCTACTGCTCTGGAGTACAATGGCGGCGAGCTTTAAGCCACTCCAGCCGACGCTTGGCGTTGCGCATCGTGATCTTAGGCTTGTGTACGGCTGCTGGGCCATGGAAACCAATTTCATGAAGCTCGCGACGAACAGTTCTTGCACTGACGTTGCTTCCAGAGGCAGTTTGGAACTCTGTAGTGAGTGTTGCAACCAAGAGGACAGACAATTGTTACACGCTACGCGCTTCAGCATTCTGCAGTCCCGTTCTGTGAGCTTGTGTGACCTACCACTTCACGGCTGAGCCGTTGATGCTCCTAGATGTTTCCACTTCAAAATAACAGCACTTACAGTTCACCGGGGCAGCTCTACCAGGCCAGAAATTTGACAAACTGACTTGTTGGAAAGGTTGCATCATACGACAGTACCACGTTGAAAGTCACTGAGCTCTTCAGTAAGGACATTCTACTGCCAATATTTGTTTATGGAGATTGCATGGCTGTGTGCTGTCAACAACTGGGGTGGGTGAAATAGCGGAATCCACTAATTTGAAGGGGTGTCCACATACTTTTGTGTATATATAGTGTATGTATTTATCTGAAATGCTGAAAATATCTGATCTGAAAAGATGCACAAAATGTACAGTAATTCATGTCAGAATTTTGTAGACAAAACAGTACAGTCCCATTCTCTACAGAGCCAAACTAGAGCCATGAAGAAAATTCCCAAAAGACTAAAGGAGAAAGAGAAGAGAAGCTAAGATGACTTATCCAAGCTGGCAACAGGCAATGCCGAGGAGGCACAGTAAGGGCATTTTGCTTTGCCTGGAGATCGTCATCCTGCCCACCATTTGGCCATGTCCGATGCCAACGGGTGTTATTGCCAAACGCTAGTCGATGCAAGAAATTTGCTGTGAGAGCTAGGTGTGTGTTGTTTTTAATTAGACAGGAGGGGGGGATATTATTTCATTAAATGATGAACAGTGAGAAAGAGTCTTGGCAGAACATGCTAATTTCCTATTTTCTTGGGCAGTGGAGCTTATGGCCAGCAGGGCTGTGCTCTGGTTCGCCCAGCAAGGGAGTAAGCTTTAGCCACACCGAGAGTGCCAACACCGGACATCTCAGAATGGCCGTGGGAAGAGATTAAGCAGCAGGAAGAGTTGCTTTCTATTGGTGCAATATTGGCAGATCACTGAGATGATTGCAATATTTGCTGACGGTGAAAATACTGACGGTTCATTAAACTACAGTATCCCTAGCCTATAATCCATATCCTCTTAGAGAAAATGATACCTAAAAACTTAAAAGGCCCTCAAGTAAACAAAAAAGACGTATTACAATATGCCTAATGTTTTTGCAGTGTACTAACTGAAGAACTAGTAGCAACAAATAGTTTGCATAGCTGCCATAATATAAG
Source organism: Brachymystax lenok tsinlingensis (assembly GCA_030435695.1). Taxonomy (NCBI): domain Eukaryota; kingdom Metazoa; phylum Chordata; class Actinopteri; order Salmoniformes; family Salmonidae; genus Brachymystax; species Brachymystax lenok. The sequence goes on from CM059815.1 coordinate 37,677,825, forward strand.
TGGACTGTAATAGAGCCTTCTATGCTTGTGTGGTCTGATGTTTCACGTTGAGGCAAAGTCCTAAGACCTTTATACCCGGTCTCCAATGACAGAACCTAACTAGCACTAATTAATACCAGGGTAGAACGCTTGTCATTCGGTTGTAAGTCATTCAGAATATCAGGTGAACAAGTATCAGGTTAACATGGGCTGAATGGCCGAGGCAAGTGCTCTCTGACAGCTGAAGGGATCGGATTGTCATTCGAACAGAGTGGAGCTAATATAGCGTTTTGTGTTACCTGGTCCAATAGAAGTCTCCTCTTTCACGACAGGCCATTGGACCAGTCTATCCACCGTCTTGTTTCACTCACGCTACTGAGGCCCTCATTATTTTACATTTGACGGCCTCCAAACATGATCCTCCATCACCCTTACACAATCATAGGCAAATTATTGAATGAGTCAAAGCAACAGGACCTACCTTCAGGAGCTTTCGGGGGAAATCTTGTCCTCCATTTAACCCTTCCAGGTTATTGATGAATTCCTGGCACGTCATCTTCTTCCCGATATTCTGTAAGGTGTAGGAAACATTTATTACTGGGACGATGTGAAAGGAGCATCAGCCTCAGCCCGAGGCCTTGGTTAACCCCATCAACATTACACAGTTTGAACTTATTGACAGGTTAAGGGGTTCGTGCTCACGACTTACTTATGCAGGAAGCAGAGCGTCGACTGCGTTCCAAAATGGTTCTGTATTTAGGGTCAGGAACTAAGATAGGTGCTACATTTATGGCTACATCAAACAGAGCTACTATATATTTGGCATCATCCATAATTCATACATTTATCATGTAGCAAATTTCAGAATAAGCACCAAGTTCAGAATTCTAATATGGACATCAGGGGTATACAGAGGTGGGAAAGTGGCATCTTATTGAATTGGAAGATATAATCACTTGGCTCCCATAAGAATAAACCATTAAGCTTTTTGCACTGAGGCAGTAAGTAAGTCGCTGGCTGGATAACAGTACACTAGGGGGAATTTCAAGTCCCGACTGAATGTAGGTGCAATCAAATACTATCTATATTCGATACATTGGATTTAATTCAAATAAACAAACGTCGTAAAAGAAAAGTTACAAGATCATTGCTGCGGCATAGTATATCAGTGTGTTTTAGAGGAGGTACCTAAGGCGCACTAAAACTAAGAAGTTAGGACATTATTATTAACTACTATAAAAATGACCTACATTATCTGGTACATCATTGTTGTGCAGTGTGTTGAAATCCCAGCCTAAAACTAAACTCGATTAAAGCACTCAACCAAACTATGCTGGTACTGTACACTCATGTCACGTAAGGGGTCTGTATCCCAATGGAACCCTGTACCTCTGGCTCTCAGAACGTAAAGGGTCCGTTTCCCAATGGAACCCTGTACTACTGGCTCTCAGAAACCTAGCAAAATTAAAACACTTAATGTTACATTACACATGTATCATTAGTAAAGATTGAGCAAGGATTTTCCTTCTTAGTACGAAATGGTTGTAGACTATATAACTCTAATATTGCTGTTAATAGTGTAGGGGACGAAAGCTAGTAATCACTGCAACCACTTGTTCTAACAGAATGAGCAGACGGTGTTTGTTCCAATGACTTGACGGTTCCTGCCAACACCGGCCAGAGTTTGTAGGTGGACGGCACTGACAAATGTTCAGACTGGCACAAGATTTCCAAATGGCAACACAGAGCACGTTTTGATCTATAGAACTGCAAGAGCTGACATAATCTCTCTGTGTACGAGTGCAAGGAGGGCTTGTAATGAAATCCTATACATTGTGTTCAGGGTGCATACTCCACATCAGCGATTCGTTGTTCAGAGATTCTCTTTTATCTATGCTACACCAAGAGGCATCCATTTACTGTGAGATGACACCATGGACCCATCTAAGACATTCAAATATGCTCCCTGTTTCAACTCGCTAGCAAACTATTTCTTATGTTTAGTCCCCCCAACCTAATAGGCAAGGTCAGAGAGAGCCTCTGGTGGCTGTGTGCACCCCATAACTTGCCCATAGTGCCAATGACCACATAATTTTTTACCCCCTGAGAACTTAAATATACTTGAGTGACCATTAAATTAATTCACAGCAGGTTGTTTTCACCGAGGGCTCTCGAAAACACAGTCCCAGCAACAAAAAGAAGATAGATGCTTTCATGTGAGCCCATCATAGCAGCTCGTGGCCACACAGCAATGCCGAGGCCGTTTCGGGCTGGACTATTCTAATGGCAGAGTTTAATCATGTTTTAATGGCATAGTGCTGTGGGCCCCGTGCAGCAAGCAGCAGAGTAATCATTGAACTATACAAAACAAAAATAAACATGCAACAATTTCCAAGATTTAGCTGAGTTATAGTTCATATAAGGAATTCAGTCAATTTAAATTAATTCATTAGGCCCTAATTTATGGAATTCACATGACTGGGCAGGGGCGCAGCCATGGGTGGGCCTAGACCCACCCACTGGGAGCCAGGCCCAGCCAATTCAGTTTTTCCCACAAAAGGGCTTTATTACAGACAGAACTACTCCTTCGCACCCCACCCCCCCACCTCTGACGATCCCGCAGTTGAAACCGGATGTGGAGGTCCTGAGCTGGCGTGGTTACACCTGGTCTGCGGTTGTGAGGCCAGTTGAACTTACTGCCTGTTAGATTCTGGGTTAAACTTGAAACATTGTTATACTCAGAAGGATAGTATCTAACAGTGAGAGACTGGTTTTTACATCAGAAGTTAATGGTTATCTGTAGGAGCCAGATGGCTTTGGAGTGTGTAGGGGAGATGGGTGGAGATCTTAGAACCTAACAATGTCACTGAGGGAGAGGGGGGAATCTATAACGTTTACATTATGTCAGGATATGTTATTCATAGCCATCAGGGATCCTCTGGGAGGTTTAAGCTAACACATGGAATTATTTTAAGATGGTCATAGAAAGGATAATTTAGTTATTTGATTACAAATTTTAAGATCCCTTAAGGTATAAAAAGAAAATATTGTCATTACTGATATCAGCCAATAGAAACGCATTGAATAACATTCACTACATGGAACAACATCAAAAGGAAGTTTGTTTTTAAGAGTCTGTCCTATATCAGAGATAAGATCAGGAAACTATATATATAAACTCAGCAAAAGAAGAAACGGTCTCTCACTGTCAACTGCGTTTATTTTCAGCAAACTTAACATAAATAGATATTTGTATGAACATAACAAGATTCAACAGACATAAACTGAACAAGTTCCACAGACATGTCACTAATAGAAATTTAATAATGTGACCCTGAACAAAGGGGAGGGTCAAAATCAAAAGTAACAGTCAGTATCTGGTGTGGCCACGAGCTGCATTAAGTACTGCAGTGCATCTCCTCCTCATGGACTGCACCAGATTTGCCAGTTCTTGCTGTGAGATGTTACCCCACTCTTACACCAAGGCACCTGCAAGATCCCGGACATTTCTGGGGGGAATGGCCCTAGCCCTCCGATCCAAAAGGGCCCAGATGTGCTCAATGGGATTGAGATCCGTGCTCTTCGCTGGCCATTGCAGAACACTGACATTCCTGTCTTGCAGGAAATTACGCACAGAACGAGCAGTATGGCTGGTGGCATTGTCATGCTGGAGGGTCATGTCAGGATGAACCTGCAGGAAGGGTACCACATGAGGGAGGAGGATGTCTTCCCTGTAACGCACAGCGTTGAGATTGCCTGCAATGGCAACAAGCTCAGTCCGATGATGCTGTGACACACCGCCCCAGACCATGACGGACCCTCCACCTCCAAACCACTCCCGCTCCAGAGTACAGGCCTCGGTGTAACGCTCATTCCTTCGACGATAAACGTGAATCTGATCATCACCCCTGGTGAGACAAAACCGCAACTCGTCAGTGAAGAGCACTTTTTGCCAGTCCTGTCTGGTCCAGCGACGGTGGGTTTGTGCCCACAGGCGACGTTGTTGACGTTGTTACAAGCCCTCAGTCCAGCCTCGCTCAGCCTATTGTGGACAGTCTGAGCACTGATGGAGAAATTGTGCATTCCTGGTGTAACTCGGGAAGTTGTTGTTGCCATCCTGTACCTGTCCCACAGATGTGATGTTCAGATGTACCGATCCTGTGCAGGTGTTGTAACACGTGGTCTGCCACTGCGCGGACGCTCAGCTGTCCGTCCTGTCTCCCTGTAGCGCCGTCTTAGGCGTCACACAGTACGGACATTGCAATTTATTGCCCTGGCCACATATGCAGTCCTCATGCCTCCTTGCAGCATGCCTAAGGCACGTTCACGGAGATGGGCCTCTTTAGTGTCCCAAGTTTTCGTAACTGACCTTAAATGTCTACCGTCTGTAAGCTGGTAGTATCTTAACGACCGTTCCACATGTTCATTAATTGTTTATGGTTCATTGAACAAACATGGAAAACAGTGTTCAAACCTTTTACAATGAAGATCTGGGAAGTTATTTTGATGTTTACGAATTATCTTTGAAAGACAGGGTCCTAAAAAAGGTCAGTTTCTTTTTTTGCTGAGATATAGATACACACACTTTCTTTTTTACATGTATTTATCCCCTTATTTCAGCCACTAAACTATCTCCATACAGTGCCTTCGAAAAGTATTTGGACCACAACTTTTTACACATTTTGTTAGGTTACAGCCTTATTAAAAAAATAAATGTCCCTTAGCAATCTACACACAATACTCTGCACTGACAACGCGAAAACAGGTTTATAGAAAAAAAATTATACCTTATAAGGAGTCAGGTGCATGGCTATGAGACAAGAAATTGATCTCAGGTGCATCCTGTTTCCATTGATCATCCTTGAGATGTTTCTACAACTTTATTGGAGTCTACCTGTGGTAAATTCAATTGATTGGTGTTACGTTCCCCAGTTTCTGTGTTGTGCTTTTGCTTGTATGTGTGTGTTTCAGGATGGCTTCCTGAAATTCTCCCCATTTACTAATTGGAGCTGACCCCGCCCCCTCGTCAGGATACAGCTGTATCCCATTAGACACCTTCTCCAGCTATATAAGCCAGTGTTCTGTTGTTCAGAAGGGAGAAGACAAAGGAGAGAGAAGGCTGAGAGAAGGCTGAGAGAAGGCTGAGAGAAGGCTGAGAGAAGGCTGAGAGAAGGCTGAGAGAAGGCTGAGAGAAGGCTGAGAGAAGGCTGAGAGAAGGAGACTGATTGAGGTTTATGGCTAAAGATGAAGTGTTTGTTTTGTAAAACCCGAGTGTTGATTGTTTTCTGATAGAGCTGATAGTTGTTGCTCAGACAGGTTAGTTTGGTAGTATTTTGTAACTGGTCCTGCTGGTGTGTTTCTATCCAAAGGTCCGTATTGATTATTTACAATTGTTTGTATTTTCTGTGTTTGTTCCCAGGGGGGAAGGGGAAGGAACCTAGGGAGTGCTTAGGCAAGAGGCCTGCGGGCATACATAACCCGTAGTATTTTACTGTCTATGCACACTAGGTAAGACCTGGACGGACCACCCCCTGTATTTTGGTTAGTGCACCAGGTGGTGCTAAGTTAGGTAAGCTGTGGGTAGGCAGATAAGGTAGGAGAGGGGGCTTTGATTTTTACTTTCTCTGCTTTGGTTCCGTTCAGCCCCTTTTCCCCAAAATTACCGTGTGACGGAATAAATTCCTTTTTAACGGTACTGCTTTTGTCATCCTTACTCGCACCTACAGTCCCATACCTCTTTCACTCCGCGGGGAATTTAGAGCAGCAGGGAGTTGCGTTCCCTCCTCCAAGAGGCGTACGTAACAATTGGACATGATTTGAAAGGCACACACCTGTCTATATAAGGCAAAAACCAAGCCATGAGGTCAAAGGAATTGTCTGTAGAACTCGAGACAGGATTGTGACGAGGCACAGATCTGTGGAAGGGTACCAAAAAATGCGTTGAAAGTCCAAGAACAGTGGCCTCCATCATTCTTAAATGGAAGAAGTTTTGAACCACCAAGACTCTTCCTAGAGCTGGCCGCCTGGCCAAACTGAGCAATCACGGGAGAAGGAATTGGTCAGGGAGGTGACCAAGAACCCGATGGTCACTGACAGAGCCCTTGATTTCCTCTGTGGAGATGGAAGAACCTTCCAGAAGGACAACCATCTCTGCAGCACTCCACCAAATCAGGCCTTTATGGTAGTGTGGCCAGATGGAAGCCACTCCTCAGTAAAAGGCACAACAGCCTGCTTGGAGTTTGCCAAAAGGCACCTAAAGGACTCTGACCATGACAAACAAGATTCTCTGGTCTGATGACTCCAACATTGAATTCTTTGGCGTGAACGCCAAGGCTCACGTCTGGAGGAAACCTGGCACCATCCCTACGGTGAAGCATGGTGGTGGCAACATCGTGCTATGGGGATGTTTTTCAGCGGCAGGGACTGGGAGACTAGTCAGGATCGGGGGAAAGATGAACGTGCAAAGTACAGAGAGATCCTTGATGAAAACCTGCTCCAGAGCGCTCAGGACCTCAGACTGGGGTGAAGGTTCACCTTCCAACAGGACAATTACCCTAAGACAAGGGGGCAGCTACTTTGAAGAATCTCAAATATATTTGAGATTCTTCATACACTTTTTTGGCTACTACATGATTCCATGTGTTATTTCATAGTTTTGATGTCTTCACTATTAATCTACAATGTAGAAAACAAAAAATAAAGAAAAACCCTGAAATGAGTAGGTGTCCAAACTTTTGACTGGTACTGTATATCTAGTTTAAACAGACGGACTTTGATGGGGATTTTTGTATTATGTTAATTACATTTCTGCGGGTGCGTGACCATTGTAGGCTAAGTGTTAATCAGCTTCTTGATATGCCACACCTGTCAAGTGGCTTATCTTGACAAAGGATAAAATGCTCACTAACAGGGATGTAAACAAATTTGTGCACTACATTTGGGAAATAAGCTTCTGGTGCGTATGGATAATTTCTGTGATCTTTTATTTCAGCTCATGAAATATGCGACCAGCACTTCACGTGTTGCATTTATATTTTTGTTCAGTGTAGTAATTTTTTTTTAAATGAAAGGCTAGTCTGAAAGGGAAGAGACTAATTAAAATAGATGTAATCTCTCACAAGGGTGTTTGACAGTTAGCTTGACTTCGAAGTGAGACAAGGGTTTCTTAAGAGCAAACAGAGTCTGTCAGACACGTTTTATACAGCGTCAGGGTGTTGATCAGACTGACTAATGCCTACCTAACCAAAGCCTGGATGGCCGAGTAGGGAGCCACAAGCAGATGGTACATGGGAGAAAAAACATTGAACAGACGGAGAAAATATCCAAAACATTGAGCCAATACAAAGTTACATTAACACTACTTTCCATCACTTGCATGCACATTGCAAACATCAGTGTGCATAGCCTACCCCTCTTCTGTGTAAGAGGGACACATAATATAATAACCAATGGACAGATACTCCCGAAATCTATTGATCCCAGTATTTATTGAATGGTGGTGGACAAACCAACCAGTCATCCTCTAACTGCCCCTGTCCCCAAACAGAGGGTGCTTCTACACCGCTTCTACAGCCATTCATCACTGCTCTGGGTCCTTGTCTAGGAGTATTCAGCCATTTTACAGGAGGGACTGGAGAGGATCCCAGGGTGAAGTGGTAGCCTTCACTTTAGAAATTGCTCAAAGCCTTAAAAAACACTACATCAAATAAAAGCCTGAAATTTTGCTGCCGGTTCTCAGAGAGGGTGACATAAAAAAAAGGCATGAAGTTACAAATTATTCAATTATCTTTGAGGCACAAGCTTAATATTTAGAATAAGAAGAATTGTTGTTTTTGTAATCATATATATATATATATATATATATATATATATATATATATATATATATATATATATATAATTACGTCTCCTTGGAAAGAAAGAAAATTAAAAAAAAAGAGGGCAATCTGGGGTTGGTACATTCATTATATATTATTTATGTATGATCTATAGCCAATCATTATTGAAGAATCTAACTTAGAAATGCCTTATGAGATTAGGTCAACGGTTGCACCCAATCAGAACCTTAAATAAGCTTATTTTATTCTATTTATTTTGTTGTAAACAATGTAGAGGGTTGTAGAAGAACTTACATGGCCATGAAGGTCCGTGTTCAACAGCATCAGAGCACATGTAAGGCAATGGGCTCCATCTGCAAAAATTTGGTTCATTAGTGAAGGTGAATTTTAGTAGTACCCATTTTAGCAATGACAGATTGTTGTTCTGTGCTAATACGTACATCAACAACTGTTTTGTTAATGTTATATTTCATGAGCAACAGGATACAGGTTGTGGTGGTTAGACCAGCAAGGGCCAAAAACATGTTTTATCTTTGTCATGCTGCTGAAATGTCACATCTTGCACAGGCGGATTTATAAAGATGCCCTCTAGAAAGGCACAAGTCCCCCCTATAATGATCACAACATCCATTTCTACATAGTGGTGTAACATCATTTCCATGGCAACGAGAGGACCATTTTAGCTTTTACCCATACTGGTCAGAGGCTTGTTGTTACTAAGACTGTTGCTACTAAGACTGTTGCTATGGAAGATATGACACTGGTATTGGGGGAGTACTGTAGACTGCATTTGAAGGTAAAACCAATGCATTTGATTCCATTGAAATGGACATTGTTAGAAAGACCACAGTCTAATACGACTACGGAGCCAATGAAGTGACTCATGGTTTAAGCCTGTTGCGTCAAATGCCTCAATGAAAGCTACACGATATAATCAGGAAATAAGGAATGAGGGGGCGTGGAATGTGGCCAATATACAACGGCTAAGGGCTGTTCTTATGCACGACACGAAGTGGAGTGCCTGGACAGCCCTTAGCCGTGGTATATTGGCCATATATCACAAACCCCCGAGGTGCCTTATTGCTATTATAAACTGGTTACTAATGTAATCAGAGCAGTAAAAAATAAATATTTTGTCATACCCATGGTATACGGTCTCATATACCACGGCTGTCAGCCAATCAGCATTCAGGGCTGGAACCACCCAGTATATAAATAGTGGAACTAACACAGCAAATAGTAACCCTTCAGCACACACTGAGACATGACAAAAGCTTTGGTATGTCAGCCATTGGCAAGCACTTTTCATATTGCCAGTCATTCAATCGTGTTTAAATCACTCAAAACACTTGTCAAGTCATGTAGCATAGAGACAAAGAAGTTAACAAGTACCTTGTGAGGAGATGACGGTGGGGTTACATTGATAGTACCTATTGGAAAAGTGGATCAAAACCCGTTCTCTCTCCTGGGTTTCGCCTATTAGTGCAAAAGCTTTCAAGAAAGATCTGAGGACACAGAAGCAGCAAGTCAGATGAAATGAAGTGCATACATCAATATCAGGGCTTGAAGAGGACCCTGGATCTTTTGAAAAAACACTGGTCATGTCAAGATGTAATTTATTTGGATTACCGGGGCGGTGGGCGTTAAACCTCTGAAATATTTTTTGAGGAATGCCTTTGTTGCCTGCATGCTTGAACTAAATTTGTCAAATGGCTACAATAGTGATAAATGGTTACCTGAGAGATTGGTCCAAAGTCATCCCTGTAAATTCAAAGAATGTGAGGTACTCTTCAGCAACCATCTTGCTGAAGTCATTGCTGTAAGACAAAAAAAAGATAACTGTGTTTAGATACACACCAAAGACAATTGCCAGTAACAAAACTCACACAAGTAATGACTTTAGAGGTAACTGTTGCCTTGCCATGAGGATAAAATATTCCCCACACACACACCCCTGAAAGGGTCAAGGATCTCCGGCTCTTATTTAGAAAAAGGCCATGACTTCTACACGGCTATACATTCATTGTTAGTTTGAAGGGAAAAATACACTTGCGTTTCTATGAACGCCCACAGAGAAAAAAACATTTCAGTTTCAAATCAACAAATATATACAGTGAGGGAAAAACGTATTTGATCCCCTGCTGATTTTGTACATTTGCCCACTGACAAAGAAATGATCAGTCTATAATTTTAATGGTAGGTTTATTTGAACAGTGAGAGACAGAATAACAACAAAAGAATCCAGAAAAACGCATGTGAAAAATGTTATAAATTGATTTGCATTTTAAATGAGGGAAATAAGTATTTGACCCCTCTGCAAAACATGACTTAAAACTTGGTGGCAAAACCCTTGTTGGCAATCAGAGGTCAGACGTTTCTTGTAGTTGGCCACCAGGTTTGCACACATCTCAGGAGGGATTTTGTCCCACTCCTCTTTGCAGATCTTCTCCAAGTCATTAAGGTTTCGAGGCTGACGTTTGGCAACTCGAACCTTCAGCTCCCTCCACAGATTTTCTATGGGATTAAGGTCTGGAGACTGGCTAGGCAATTCCAGGACCTTAATGTGCTTCTTCAAGAGCCACTCCTTTGTTGCCTTGGCTGTGTGTTTTGGGTCATTGTCATGCTGGAATACCCATCCACGACCCATGTTCAATGCCCTGGCTGAGGGAAGGAGGTTCTCACCCAATATTTCACGGTACATGGCCCCGTCCTTCGTCCCTTTGATGCGGTGAAGTTGTCCTGTCCCCTTAGCTGATAAACACCCCCAAAGCATAATGTTTCCACCTCCATGTTTAACGGTGGGGATGGTGTTCTTGGGGTTATAGAAAGCATTCCTCCTCCTCCAAATACGGCGAGTTGAGTTGATGCCAAAGAGCTTCATTTTGGTCTCATCTGACCACAACACTTCACCCAGTTGTCCTCTGAATCATTCAGATGTTCATTGGCAAACTTCAGACGGGCATGTATATGTGCTTTCTTGAGCAGGGGGACCTTGTGGGCGCTGCAGGATTTCAGTCCTTCACGGCGTAGTGTGTTACCAATTGTTTTCTTGGTGACTATGGTCCCAGCTGCCTTGAGATCATTGACAAGATCCTGTAGTTCTGGGCTGATTCCTCACCGTTCTCATGATCATTGCAACTCCACGAGGTGAGATCTTGCATGGAGCCCCAGGCCGAGGGAGATTGACAGTTCTTTTGTTTCTTCCATTTGCGAATAATCGCACCAACTGTTGTCACCTTCTCACCAAGCTGCTTGGTGATGGTCTTGTAGCCCATTCCAGCCTTGTGTAGATCTACAATCTTGTCCCTGACATCCTTGGAGAGCTCTTTGGTCTTGGCCATGGTGGAGAGTTTGGAATCTGATTGATTGATTGCTTCTGTGGACAGGTGTCTTTTATACAGGTAACAAACTGAGATTAGGAGCACTCCCTTTAAGAGTGTGCTCCTAATCTCAGCTCGTTACCTGTATAAAAAGACACCTGGGAGCCAGAAATCTTTCTGATTGAGAGGGGGTCGAATACTTATTTCCCTGATTAAAATGCAAATCAATTTATAACATTTTTCACATGCGTTTTCTGGATTCTTTTGTTGTTATTCTGTCCCTCACTGTTCCAATAAACCTACCAATAAAATTATAGACTGATCATTTCTTTGTCAGTGGGCAAACATACAAAATCAGCAGGGGATCAAATAATTTTCCCCCCTCACTATATATATATATATTTTTTTTTTTTTACACCTTTAACTGACTAGGCAAGTCAGTTAAGAACAAATTCTTATTTTGACGACCTAGGAACAGTGGGGTAACTGCCTTGTTCAGGGGCAAAACAACAGATTTTTACCTTGTCAGCTCGGGGATTCGACCTTGCAACCTTCCGGTTACAAGTCCAACGCTCTAACCACTAGGCTACCTGCCGCCCCAATGATGATGTACAGTAGAGGACAAGTACAACTCTTTCTTCTAGCTCTATCTGGGGCTGTATCTGGGGCTCCATCTGGGGCTTTATCTGGAGCCGGGGCTCCATCTGGGGCTTTATCTGGGGTTCAGGCTTCATAGGCTTGGCCCTAATTTATGTGCTCTGACACCTGGAGTTGCATGGCAAATGGTCTAGGATCAAAGGACAAAGCCCAAGGACTAGCCAAAATGCATATCTGTTAAAGTAATCAGTGGACTGAATATTGCCATAGTATCCATGTATGGTATCTGAAACTTGTTTACTGAAGATAAGTTATCTATGGACGCATGATCTCTGTGGTAACTTGCATCTGTACAGGGTGAACTCTGATTTACTATTACGCAAAGGGTTTTTGTCTTCTCAGGAATGCAGTCTTGGTTTTGGGTTGAAAGGTGACACCTTCAGATGTTATAAACGGAATGAAATGCCTTTGTTCTCTCATATCCTGTACCCAGTCCACGGGGGAAGGTTGTATGATCAAATCTCTTTGTTCATGCTTTGTCTTCCAAGTTCACCTTAGGATCTATACGCCTAGAAGTATGCTTTGTAAATTAAGCTTCATGCCTTGTATGTGAATCTATTCATTGTACAATGTTAATCAAACTTCTGCCTTTGATATAGACAATTCTCAGACAAATTCTTGCTAGTCAACGTCAACTCATTGCCTAATGCTTGCTTGTATATTTTAATTATCTTTATGAACTTGAAAAACATTCTAATAGGCTAATCGCATGTGAAGTATTTCTAATATCATATATACTGTATATACAGTCGTGGCCAAAGGTTTGAATGACAAATATTAATTTCCACAAAGTTTGCTGCTTCAGTATCTTTAGATGTGTGTCAGGTGTCACTATGGAATACTGAAGAATAATTACAAGCATTTCATTAGTGTCAATGGCTTTTATTGACAATTACATGAAGTTGATGCAAAGAGTAAATATTTGCAGTGTTGACCCTTCTTTTTCAAGACCTCTGCAGTCCGCCCTGGCATGCTGTCAATTAACTTCTGGGCCACATCCTGACTGATGGCAGCCCATTCTTGCATAATCAATGCTTAGAGTTTGTCAGGATTGGTGGGTTTTTGTTTGTCTACCCTCCTCTTAAGGATTGACCACAAGTTCTCAATGGGATTAAGGTCTGGGGAGTTTCCTGGCCATGGACCCAAAATATCAATGTTTTGTTCCCCAAGCCACTTAGTTATCACTTTTGCCTTATGACAAGGTGCTCCATCATGCTGGAAAAGGCATTGTTTGTCACCAAATGGATGGTTGGGAGAAGTTGCTCTCGGAGGATGTGTTGGTACCATTCTTTATTCATGGCTGTGTTCTTAGGCAAAATTGTGAGTGAGCCCACTCCCCTGGCTGAGAAGCAACCCCACACAAGAAGGGTCTCAGGATGCTTTACTGTTGGCATGACACTGATGGTAGCGCTCACCTTGTCTTCTCCGGACAAGCTTTTTTCCAGATGCCCCAAACAATCCCAAAGGGGATTAATCAGAGAACATGACTTTACACCAGTCCTCAGCAGTCCAATCCCTGATGTTTTTCCTGGAGAGAAGTGGCTTCTTTGCTGCCCTTCTTGACACCAGGCCATCCTCCAAAAGTCTTCGCCTCACTGTGCATGCAGAGTGATCTCTAGCCTTGACCAAGTCAACACTCACACCTGTGTTAGCGAGAGAATCACTGACATGATGTCAGCTGGTCCTTTTGTGGCAGGGTTGAAATGCAGTGGAAATGTTTTGGGGGGGATTCAGTTCATTTGCATGGCAAAAAGGGACTTTGCAATTAATTACAATTCATCTGATCACTCTTCATGACATTCTGGAGTATATGCAAATTGGCATCATACAAACTGAGGCAGCATACTTTGTGAAAATGTATATTTGTGTCATTCTCAAAACTTTTGGCCACGACTGTACACACACATGCCAAATATTACAGGCCGCTACAGCTTTATCTGGAAATAGTCCAAATAAAGGACAAAGCCATGTAGGAGTTAAGAGTTGGTTTCCTTGGCGATACAAACCACTATTTGATCAGAGACTCTCCTTAAAAATCAGTGTGCATCTGACAAGAGTTCATTTTGGGGTTATTCCAATGAATAATAATCATTTGTTGAGCATTGTCTCCACGCTCACTGCACAGAAGGTAGAAAACAGGTAAAAACAACAATACAAAAAGTAGAAGAAAAAAAACAATACATAAAAAAATTACCTAATTACCTAATAACAGTTAGCTTGAATAGGTCGGTCTTCAGTTGTTTTTTTAAAATGGAAATTTAAGCTGCCTCCTTGACATGTGCAGGTTGAGTGTTCCAGAGCTGAGGGGACACACGTGCAGGCTGAGTGTTCCAGAGCTGAGGGGACACACGTGCAGGCTGAGTGTTCCAGAGCTGAGGGGACACACGTGCAGGCTGAGTGTTCCAGAGCTGAGGGGACACACGTGCAGGCTGAGTGTTCCAGAGCTGAGGGGACACACGTGCAGGCTGAGTGTTCCAGAGCTGAGGGGACATGTGAGAAGGCCTCATCACCCATGCTGCACAGGTTTGTGGCTGGTACTACCAGGCTGTTTGATTCTGACTGTAGTGGGTGTACTGGGAGTAGCTCTCCAGAATTTGGCATACGTATGCTGGTGCAATAGGTTTTATATAGAGCTAATAAAATAACAAAGTCGTTGAGGATGGCAATTGACAAACGAAACAGCCCTAATACCATTTCATAACGTCTTACTAAAATATGCTAATAAGCCTAATTAGTTCTGCCCAATTTCCTAAGTGTAATTTAAATAATAATTATTTAATTACTCAATTCTCAACAGTTTGCCGTTTTGAAAAACTTTCCAATCCGAGCCTTCTGGCACAGCAGTCAAAGTACACTACAGACCGGTCTGATGTTATTATGCTACTCATATTCCACTAGCCTGGTCCCAGATCAGTTTTAAATGACCTTAGGAGTTGGAATGACACACTACTATTCCACTGATTATATGAGAGAGAGAGAGAGAGAGAGAGAGAGAGACCGAGAGCAATCGTCTCCTTTTATTTCTCCTTACGGTGAAAGTAATAGTCTAACCAGCAACAGTGTTTTCAGTTTTTTTTTAATTTTCTTCATAGAACTTTTGTTGGCTCTTAAAGCAGATCTTTGAGACGCGTGATTTTGTCTCTGAGCGTTGGGGCGTGGCAGGGAATGAAGCAGGCCAAGCTGTGTGACGTCGGGGCATCAGTTGCAGTATTTACTCAGGTCGAAAATGTTGCAGGGCTGGTGGCTGCACTGATCCAAGATGCCTCTCTTAACCATCATATCCATCTGGTACTCTTCTACCTCATTCTCCGGGACCGATTTCGGCGAGAGGAACCCTGGAAGGAGATCCGAGTCTCTCTTCGGGCTATAGATTAAGCTTTTCTCTCCGCACACCAGGTACAGGGCGTCAATCAGGTGAGTGCTGCACAGGTACTGGGGGGGCGAGGGCAGGGTCCGCCCTGGGGGAGGAGAGGGCCAACAGCACCAGCAGAGACGCAGCAGCTTGGAACAAGAGGGCTATGGCGACGGTGGTGAAGCTCTGTAGGAAAGTAGCAGCAGAAATGCTGAAGGAAGAATGGTTGAGGCAGAACAACCAGGTCCTCCTCCCATTCATACCCATGGAGCAGACAGGAATTTGCTCTTTGCCAGTGTCAACAGAAAAAGAGAAGTCACTATGTGATCAAATGGTAAGTGACGATCCAATTGTTTGTCTCATTAGGCATGTTTGTCTTTCTAAGTGAGGGTAGTGGTCCAACCGGAGGGCCGGTGAATGGGGCGTAAATGACAGGATGCGTGTCTCAGATGTCAAGAGGATTCAGGCATTGGTGGCCTATGCATGGCCCACCTTCTCCTGAATCAGCCATACTAAAGAGCACAGGAGGTGTTTGTTTGAAGGTAGCTAGTGAGAGACAGCTGGTGGCTTCAAGAGTGATCTGAGCAATGTAAAGGTACTTGGTACCTTTTGGAGGTGAAGGTACTTAGTAACCATGTCCTGTTGAGGTGTTAGTGGGTTGTTCCATGATGACACACTGCTCATTCGCTGAATCTCTGAAAATGTCAGATAATTTTGTGACAACTTCTTCCATAACGCACTCCAAGTTGATGTCATGGTTAAACTGAGACAGCTATTTGACATTGGGCGGCCGGTAGCCTATCGCTTAGCGAGGTGAGCCAGCAACCGGAGGGCTGCCAGTACGAATCCCGGGTCTGATGGGAAAATCTGTCAGGAAGTGAGCTGGCAAACGGAGGGTTGCTGGAATCAAATCCTAGATGCCATTTCCTGCCATTGTGCAAGGCACTGAGCCCCCCACAAAGTGGAAGTCAAATTTTGATTGGACCTTGTGATCTTAATCTTAAATTGCCATGAACAGCAAGATAAACCACTATAGTACTGTGGACACACGTTCAAATGAGTAGATTTGGCTATTTCTGCCACACTTGTTGCTGACAGGTGTATAAAACCGAGCACACAGCCGTGCAATCTCCATAGAGCTCAGTGACTTTCAACGTGGCACCGTCATAGAATGCCCCTTTAACAAGTCAGTTCGTCAATTCTGCCCTGCTAAAGCTGCCCCAGTCAAATGTAAGTGCTGTTATTGTGAAGTGGAAACATCTAAGAGCAACTACGGCTCAGCTGCAACGTGAAAGGCCACACAAGCTCACAAAATGGGACTGCCCAGTGCTGAAGCACGTAAAAATGTCTGTCCTCGGTTGCAACACTCACTACAGAGTTACAAACTGCCTCTGGAAGCCACGTCAGCACTGTTCGTCGGGAACTTCATGAAATGGGTTTCCATGGCCAAGCAGCCGCACACAAGCCTAAGATCACCATGCGCAATGCGCTTCACCATCTGGCAATGCGCTTCACCATCTGGCAGTCCGACGGACGAATCTGGGTTTGGCGGATGCCAGGAGAACGCTACCTGCCCCAATGCATAGAGCCAACTGTAACGTTTGGTGGAGGAGTAATAATGGTCTGGGGCTGTTTTTTATGGTTCGGACTAGGCCCCTTAGCGTTCAGATTGCCCCTCCCTGGAACTACGGCATTCTAGATGATTCTGTGCTTCCAACTTTGTGGCAACAGTTTTGGGAAGGCCCTTTCCTGTTTCAGCATGACAATGCCCCTGTGCACAAAGTGAGATCCATACAGAAATGGTTTGTCGAGATCGGTGCAGAAGAACTTGACTAGCCTGCACAGAGCCCATCGAACACCTTAGAGATGAAATGGGACGCCGACTGCGAGCTAGGCCTAATCGCCTCACTAATGCTCCTGTAGCTGAATGGAAGCAAGTCCACGTAGCAATGTTCCAACATCTAGTGGAAAGCCTTCCCAGAAGAGTGGAGGCTGTTATAGCAGCAAAGGGGGAGCAACTCCATATTAACGCCCATGATTTTGCAACGTAGTGCATCTTTAAGCATCTCACATCTGGTGAGGTCAGTAGCAAGTCATGTAGTAGAATCTAATTATTGAGACAGGACAAGCATATCCTATTTCTTTGTAGTGCTCGTCACCACACACCCATCAACCGTGGTGCAGCCTAGACACAAAATAATAATTTATAGAATGTGGTACGTAATCAATACCACCGAGGGGCCAAATTCTGGGGCATTTTGAAGTGTTTGTCTGACAGGCCTGTGAGAGGTGTGTGTGTGCTGCGGTTATTGCAGGTGGAGAGGAGGTGGTGTTATTTTCCCAGAGTGAGGGGGTGCATAAAAGGATTGAGGTCCTAGAGGCAGAACAGCGGCACCCCAGGGCAACGTTCAGGCCTGGCAGGGAAGCAGACCCGCAGCATTAGGAAATTGGAAGAGTCGCTAGAACCAAAAGCAATCCTCACCAAAGCTACATTCCAAATGGCACTCTATGCCCTATTTAGTCCACTCCTTTTGACCAGGGCCCAGAGCTCGTGTCAAAAGGAGTGCACTAAATAAGGAGGCATTTGGGACGCAACTAGAAAGTGATGAGACCACAAATGCGTAAATTGAGTAAGCACAAAGACCAAACCTGTTAATTGGCTATGGCGGCTGTTTAGCCAGGACTATTTTTGATGCCAGCATGCAAATAAAATCCTGCATTTTTGCATGTGTGGGATTTCTAGGGTTAGGAGATCTTGTTTGTTGACCTTTCATTGACTCAACCATCCCCACTACAACATTTTCAGGAAAGAGCAGTAATTTCTCTGTCAAAAACTGTGTTTTAGTTTAGCGGTGATATTACGCTGGTACACAAACAAACAAAAGCCAGCCAATTTCATAGCCACAGATTGTGCACCTTCCATTGTTTAGCTAAGTAGCTACCTGGTTGATGGTTTTCCTTTTGTAAGCAAAACAGATTAAAGCAATATTCACCTCCACAAATGCTGTTTACATTGATATCCATACTGAATAAAGCAGTTAAGGGGCCTCGTGGGTACCTTTACATTTTGCGCAACTAACTTAAAAGGAAACTTTAAGGGAAAAGGGCGAAATTAACTGAAGGTGTTTTACGTAACCGAGCCCAGGTGCTTGGCCACAGAGTCTGAGAAGGAGTGGAGGAGACCTGGAGCAGGTAACAACAGTAGAGGACATGAAGGAGACCTGGAGCAGGTAACAACAGTAGAGGACATGAAGGAGACCTGGAGCAGGTAACAACAGTAGAGGACATGAAGGAGAACTAGGGTAGGTAACAGTAGAGGGTATGTCCCACTCACTTCTTGCCCAGGTGCTTGGCCACGTCAGAGCGGCGGAAGCCCTCCAGGTGGTAGAGGCGTCGTGCAAGGCGCCGGGCCCCCTCTTGGTCTCCTCGGTTTCCATTGAGCAGTGTGTCCGTGCTGTCCTTCAGCCGCTCCGTGCTGCCCATGTCCGAGTCCCAGTCCGACAATGCCGTCTTCAGCCCTGCATCACTGCTGGGAGAGTGGGAGAGAAGGATGGGAGAGAGGGAGAGATAGGGAGAAAAAGAGAAAGTGAGCAAGAGGGAGAGTGAAAGAGAGATGTTTATCAGGGAACAATAACCAAGGCCACACATTACCTCAAACACAAATAACCCAGGTCAAACCTGTCGCCTACAAGTCAACACACAAATCTAAAATGTAGAGCACACCTTGAAGGGCTTGCAATGGGGATCACACACTGAAAAGCTTTGTCCCAGAAACCTAGAGATTAACAATGTTAAACTAGGGCTGTATTCATTCATGGAAAAACTAAAACATACATTTCAAAAAATTGACAAGTTCAGATTTGTCCCTCCCTGTTCCAGCCTGTTGGATTCCGTGTGAATACACCGAGGACAGAGTGGAGAGGTGGTCAAGACTGCAACATCACTTATATCTGGTGGCCAGACATCTTTAGGTTTTACTGCTGGCTAGTAGAAAGACCTATCCCACCGATCTATTCTACAACAGAAAAAGTAATGCATGTGTTAATGTCGTCTCATCACCATCTCATTATGTGAACTTTTAATTGATGTGGCTGGTGCATTACAGCCAGCTGGTGCTTTTCAATCCAGTTCTGTGATTTTCTTCTGCCTGACAGTCATTTGAAACATTTCAATTAAACTCCTTGAAGAGACATCAGATTGCAGTGACAGTGGAGCCTGGGAGTCAAGTGCTTATTTTGTAGTTTGCCTTTCATTCCTGACAATGTCATGTCAATTGCTTTTACCTGCTAGGAAGATAATGGCTGCACATTAAGTTCATGCTGATCTGTGAAATAAAGAGACTGTGATGGTGGCGGTGGCAGTATTAGCACAGGGATCACCTTCTCATTGACTCAACATTAGAAGTGACAAAGTACAAATAGTGTACTTCGTACACACTGCTAGGCTAAATACAGCAGATTGTCTTTCAAACGAGGCCAGCCTGTCAATTAACAATTTCTTATTTATAATGACAACCTGTACCTAGACTAAGAAAGGAATCCATCTTACATCTAACCTGACAGTCCAACATTTACAAAATACAAAATCACCATGAGTGGGCATCTGGGGGGGAAAAAATCCTCAAATTAGACAGACGTGAGCTGAGATGATGTAACCCAGTAATGGATCAGAGGAGCAGATTCTGCTGCCTCACAGATAGAACACAGTGGATCCACTCACAACACAGAGAGAGAGAGAGGAGAGGGAATGACAAGGACCAGCCATTAGAGAGTACTCGCACAGGGCCGGCCCTGATGAGAGGCAGTGTCAGTAGCAATTAGGCTGTAACATCCAGGGTGTGTATGTGCTGCTCGGTCCATTTCTCTCCAACAAGGCTGGCACAGCGGGCGGGTGGCTTGATGAACCATGATGAATGGCAAGCGATTTGATGTTGCACAAGGACAACCGGTAAGTAAAAACGTAATTTGAGCAAAACTGTAGAGTTGATTGAGTCCCTAAATTCTGTGCAAATGTTGGCCTACTGTAAGTTGGTTCATTGGTAGTAACACAATTAATTGCAACACTCTCAGGCGTAAAATCCTACTGTTATTGGTGTGCAATTTCCAGTAATTGAGTTGAAAGGTCAGCTGGTACGAAAAGTCTATTTCTATTAGACATACTGCACCAGGAACTTAGGACAACTGCAATACTAACATGCTTAATAAGAGTGGAAAACATGGAGCAATATCACATGACTGTGCTTATAAATGAAAACAATAAAGCTAGTCAAGAGATACAGCAGGCTTTTTCAACACTGTACTGGGTAAAAAAGGAAAACCAATAGTTTATACTGCACTGCCACCTGTTGATCGTACAAGCACACAGCAGTACAATAGTCTACATTTCTACTACAGAGACCTATGTTTTTATGTTTGGATATTACAATGTACTACTATCGCAATTAAAATCACTACAAAATAAGGGACGTGTGGAAGAGCAAAACAAGTCAAACTAAACGTTCCTGTTCATCCAGAGGTGCAATCAGTAGGGAACAACGTGGAACAGCATGTGAAATAGGTTCATGACATGTAAGGTATCATGCCAACTCTATTCAGGACATTTCAAAATGTAACGATCTGCAACATTTGCATAATGAACGTGGCCCTGAACATCAGGCAGGACTAGAGAAGGCCACTGTGACAGCATTACCCATTTGCATTCCATTTCCCTACGTCAACATGCCTGTGTTTAATCCCGTAATTTAACTACAACCCACTGCTCTAAAAACAACAAATTGGTTTATTACACTGCCTAGTGCTGTGTGTGTGTCTGCCTGCCTTTTTTATTTAGCAACAGTAAATGTATCATACCTATTACCACCTGGAAGGATAGATGACACGCATCATACCTATTACCACCTGGAAGGATAGATGGATGACACACATCACACCTAAATCAAAATCAAATCAAATTAAATTTTAATTGTCACATACACATGGTTAGCAGATGTTAATGCGAGTGTAGCTAAATGCTTGTGCTTCTAGTTCCGACCATGCAGTAGTATCTAACAAGTAATATAACAAATTCACAACAACTACCTTATACACACAAGAGTAAACGAATAAATACGAGTATGTACATATAAATATATGGATGAGCGATGGCTGACCGGCATAGGCAAGATGCAGTAGATGGTATAGAATACAGTATATACACATATGAGATGAGTAATGTCGGATATGTAAACATATACAAAATTGTTTAAATATGTAGAAGTTTGTGAGTGTTTTTGGTGACAAGCCGAATTTCTTCAGCCTCCCACGCTGTCCTTGTGGGTGGACCATTTCAGTTTGTCCGTGATGTGTACTACGACGAGGAACTTAAAACTTTCCACCTTCTCCACTACTGTCCCGTCGATGTGGATAGGGGGGTGCTCCCTCTCCTGAAGTCCACGATCATCTCCTTTGTTTTGTTGGCATTGAGTGAGGTTATTTTCCTGACACCACTCTCCGAGGGCCCTCACCTCCTCTCTGTAGGCCGTCTCGTCGTTGTTGGTAATCAAGCCTACCACTGTAGTGTCATCAGCAAACTTGATGATTGAGTTGTAGGCGTTCTTGGCCACGCAGTCATGGGTAAACAGGGAGTACAGGAGAGGGCTGAGAACGCACCCTTGTGGGGACCCAGTGTTGAGGAACAGCAGGGTGGAGATGTTTCCTACCCTCACCACCTGGGGCCGGCCCGTCAGGAAGTCGAGGACCCAGTTGCACAGGGCTGGGTCTCAAGCTTAACAACGAGCTTGGAGGGTACTATGGTGTAAAATGCTGAGCTGTAGTCGATGAACAGCATTCTTACATAGATATTCCTCTTGTCCAGATGGGTTAGGGCAGTATGCAGTGTGATTGCGATTGTGTCGTCTGTGGACCTATTGGGACGGTAAGCAAATTGGAGTGGGTCCAGGGTGTCTGGCAGGATGGAGGTGATATGATCCTTGACTAGTCTCTCAAAGCACTTCATGATGACGGAAGTGAGTGCTACGGGGCGATAGTCATTTAGCTCAGTTACCTTAGCTTTCTTGGGAACAGGAACAATGGTGGCCCCCTTGAAGCATGTGGGAACAGCAGACTGGGATAGGGACTGATTGAATATGTCCGTAAACACACCAGCCAGCTGGTCAGCGCATGCTCTGAGGACACGGCCAGGGATGCCATCTGGGCCAGCAGCCTTGCAAGGGTTAACACATTTAAAATGTTTTACTCACGTTGGCTGCGGTGAAGGAGAGTCAGCAGGTTTTGGTAGCGGGCCGTGTCGGTGGCAGTGTACTGTCCTCAAAGTGAGCAAAGATGTTGTTTAGTTTGTCTGGGAGCAGGACGTTGTGGTACAATACGGGGCTGGTTTTCTTTTTGTAGTCCGTGATTGACTGTAGACCCTGCCACATTCCTCTCGTGTCTGAGCCGTTGAATTGTGACTCTACTTTGTCTCTATATTGACGCTTAGCTTGTTTGATTATGCTATGGAGGGAATAGCTGCACTGTTTGTATTCAGTCATGTTTCCGGTCGCCTTATCCTGGTTAAAAGCAGTGGTTCGCGCTTTCAGTTTTGCGCGAATCCTGCCATCAATCCACAGTTTCTGGTTGGGGAAGGTTTTAATAGTTGCTATGGGTACAACATCACTGATGCACTTGCTAATAAACTCGCTCACCGAATCAGCGTATACATCAATGTTGTTGTCTGATGCTGTCCGTAACATATCCCAGTCCACCTGCTCGAAGCAATCTTGCGGCGTGGAATCAGATTGGTCGGACCAGCGTTGAACAGACAGGAGCACTGGCGTTTCCTGTTTTAGTTTCTGTCTATAGGCTGGGAGCAACAAAATGGAGTCATGGTCAGACTTGCCGAAAGGAGGGCAGAGAATGGCTTTGTATGCATCGCGGAAGTTAGAACAACAATGATCCAGGGTTTTACCAGCCCGGGTCGCACATTCGATATGCTGATAAAATTTAGGGAGCCTTGTTTTCAGATTAGCCTTGTTAACCTCTTACAGCTAGGAGGCAGAATTCCTAGTTTCTGCCTGTCTGACGTGCCCAAAGTGAACGGGCTGTCACTCAGGCCCAGAAGCTAGGATATGCATATCATTTAGTAGCTTTGGATAGAAAAGACTGAATTTTACAAAACCGTTAATTATGTCTGTGGCTATAACAGAACTGATTTGGCAGGTGAAAACCGACCAGAAAAAAGAAAAGATTCTGCTCCCATGCTTTTATTTTGAAAAGCTATTGAAAAGCATTGAATCCATCCACCATTTTCCTATGGCTTCCCCTATATGGTAACAGTCTACTAATGATGGCTTTGGGCTTGTATTTTGAAAAATGAATACGTTTTTCACATGAAGGAAAGCGTGCACCGGAAGTAAAATAATGTTTGGGCGAGTTCTGGGGAGAGCACTCGCGAGGGAATTTGCCTTGTCTATTGAACATAGTTGTTTCCGCGTGAAGTTTTATAACATTTTAGACAACCTAAGGATTATATAGGGTCTTTGTTTGACAAAAATAGACAAAGTTTACCGGGAGCAATTGACTTTTCTGTCGTCGTTTTGACTGAGGTTTTTTCTGTGGATTTCTGAAATCAATCATTTTTCGGATATAAATATGTACTTTATCGAACAAAAAAGAATAGCGGTTTTGTAGCTGGGACCCTCCTGGTTGAAAACATCAGAAGATCTTAAAAAGTAGGTGAGTTTTTATATCTTTAATTTGTGATTTTGTGTCGCCAGTGCTGGTTGAAAAAGCTATTTTTGTGAGGTGCTGACCTCAGATAATCAAATGTTTTGCTTTCGTCGTAAAGCCTTTTTGAAATCTGACAGATTTAGATTACCAAGACGCTAAACTTTGTAACCATGTGCAACACTTGTATTTCCATGAAGGTTAAATATTACGAATTCTTATTTTGAATTTGGCGTGCTTTGTTTTTATCGAAAATGATCCCGCTCACGGGATCCGTGCAGCAAGAAGTTAAAATCCCCAGCCACAATAAATGCAGCCTCAGGATATGTGGTTTCCAGTTTACATAGAGTCCAATGGATTTCTTTCAGTGCCTTCGATGTGTCAGCTTGAGGGGGGATATACACGGCTGTGATTATAATCGAGGAGATCTCTCTTGGTAGATAATGCGGTCTGCATTTGATTGTAATGAATTCTATGTCAGGTGAACAAAAGGACTTCAATTCCTGTATGTTGCTATGATCACACCACGACTCGTTAATCATAAGACACACACCCCCGCCCTTCTTCTTACCAGATAGATGTTTGTTTCTGTCGGCGCGATGCGTGGAGAAACCAGGTGGCTGTACCGACTCTGATAACGTGTCCTGAGTGAGCAATGTTTCCGTGAAGCAAAGAACGTTGCAG
This sequence comes from Brachymystax lenok tsinlingensis, assembly GCA_030435695.1. Classification (NCBI taxonomy): domain Eukaryota; kingdom Metazoa; phylum Chordata; class Actinopteri; order Salmoniformes; family Salmonidae; genus Brachymystax; species Brachymystax lenok. Next base: position 37,702,354 of record CM059815.1, read on the forward strand.
TCGCCGATGTCTCTCTGGAAGGCAACTCTTGCTTGTATTTCGTCTACCTTGTCCAGAGACTGGCAAGTAAAATACTCAGAAGAGGTGAGCGATGAGCCTGACCAGAAGACCGCCGCGTTTCCCCCTTCTCCTGCGCCACCGTTGTTTTGAGTCGCCGGCTGGGATCCAATCTATTGTCCTGGTTGGTGGACCAAACAGAGGATCCGCTTCGGGAAAGTCGTATTCCTGGTCGTAATGTTGGTAAGTTGACGTTGCTCTTATATCCAATAGTTCCTCCCGGTTGTATGTAATAAAACGTAATATTTCCCGGGGTAACAATGTAAGAAGTAATAGATCAAATTTTAAAAATACTGCATAGCTTCCTGAGAATGTGAAGCGAGGCCGGCCATCTCTGTCGGCGTCACCTGGCTGGATAGACGGATGACACCCATCCTACCTATTACCTCCTGGCTGGATAGATGGATGACGCGCATCCTACGTATTACCACCTGGCTGGATGGATGACGCCCATCCTACCTATAACCACCTGGCTGGATGGATGACGCCCATCCTACCTATAACCACCTGGCTGGATGGATGACGCCCATCCTACCTATAACCACCTGGCTGGATGGATGACGCGCATCCTACCTATAACCACCTGGCTGGATGGATGACGGGCATCCTACCTATAACCACGTGGCTGGATGGATGACGGGCATCCTACCTATTACCACGTGGCTGGATGGATGACACGCATCCTACCTATTACCACCTGGATGGATGGATTGCTATAGTTATTTACTTCTCCTCTAATTATTTGCTATTCTAATCTCTTGCTTTTCTTAAAACTGCATTGTTGGTTAAGGGCTTGTATGCAAGCACTTCACTGTAAGGTCTACACCTGTTGTATTTGGCTCATGTGACAAATAACATTTGATTTTGATGCATCATACCAGTTACCGCCTAGACTAGATGGACGACACGCATCATACCCATTACCACCTGGGTGGATTACTTTTTCACAGCAGCCACAATAAGAGCAGGAAGATGTAATCCTGGGAGACTAAAAGGAGGAGCTTGGCCAGTGATCCTGGGAGACTACAAGGAGGAGCTTGGCCAGTGCCTTATATCATACTAATTTTGATGGATATTTTCTATGAGTGAGACGTGCACTGGATCCGAACGACAGGCACTCCACCCACGGCAGTGTTATACTTGGAAAGCTCTCTGGCAGAGGCAGAGCCAGAGGCCCCAGGGCTAAAAAGCTGGACGGATATATGGGCTGCGTCCCAAACGGAACACTATATAGTGTACTAAGTAGTGGGGGGAGGGATGTGGAGACGCGCTCCACTTTGACACCTTCCTGACTCATCCTCAAAACACACGTTGCTATGTATAATTTTTTTATGAGAGGGAACAACTTGTATTGATGTGTGAAATGGTGCTAGGTTACAATAAATAAATAAAATAAACAAAGGGTATTTGAGTTCTTAGTGACTTCAGAAAGTATTCATACCCCTTGATTGATTCCACATTGTTGTTTTACAGCCTGAATTTAAAATGTATTAAATATATTTCCCCCCCCTCACCCATCCACACACAAACACATAATGCCGAAGTGAATTGCAGCTAATTTATTGAAAATGAAATCTCATTTATTTACGTATTCAACCCTACATTTTATTACATACAGCCGGGAGGAAATATTGGCTATAAGAGCAACGTCAACTTACCAACATTACGACCAGGAATACGACTTTCCTGAAGCTGTTCCTCTGTTTGGTCCACCAACTAGGACAATAGACTGGATCCCAGCCGGCAACCCAAAACAAAGGCGGCGGAGGAGAAGGGGTAGACGGGGCGGTGTTCTGGTCAGGCTCCGTGGACGGGAACATCGCGCACCTCTCCCGACTATACTACTTGCCAATGTCAAGTCTCTGGACAACAAGGTAGACGAAATCAGAGCAAGGATTGCCTTCCAGAGAGACATCAGAGACTGAAACAAACATCTATCTGGTAAGAAACAAACATCAGAAACAAACATCTGGTAAAAGGGCGGGGGTGTGTGCCTTATGATTAACGAGTCGTGATGTGACCATAACAACATACAGGAACTCAAGACCGCATTATCTAACAAGAGAATTCTCCTTGATTATAATCACAGTCGCATATATCCCCCCTCAAGCTGACACATCGAAGGCACTGAAAGAAATCCATTGGACTCTATGTAAACTGGAAACCACATATCCTGAGGCTGCATTTATTGTGACTGGGGGTTTTAATAACCACTTACGGAGCACCGGCGCTCTAGCGGGCCACTCCCGACACTACCCGGTGAAATGTAAGGCGCCAAATTCAAAATCCAAAAGTTGAATTATTAAACATTCATCAATATACAAATGTTGCTCTGCTTCTTGGCAATATCACAGCATTGTCAGATTTCAGGCTTTACGGCGAAAGCACAACATTTGATTGTTTGAGGATAGCACCTCTAATATTTATGCATTAGCATAAATTCATAAACCAGCGCGGGTCACACAAAACACATATCACAGCTAAAACAAATCCTTTACCTTTCGAAGAACTTCTGCTGAGGGCTTCCCAAGTGTCCAACGAAGACATCCAATGGTTCTTTTGTTAGAAAAAGTCATTTATTATATCCATAAATCTCCGTTTGGTTGGCGCGTTATGATCATAAAATCCACCGTTGAGTCGCCCATTGAACCGTGAAGAGAACACATTCAAATTATACCTATACATTTTATACAAACAAATCAAACATTTTTTATGTATCCTTAGGTATCCTTTAATGTATATTTACTGTAATATTTCAACCGGACGATAGGAAAGAAAAATAAACTGGGGCGCGCTCACAATCTCGCGCGAGTCAAACCTTGTTTACTAAAGTGATCCCCTGACTATTTCCTGTTCCTATCCATTCTGCTTACTCCTAGAACTGCCAGTCTTTGTATAAAGACTTGACATCTAGTGGAAGCCTTAGGTACTGCAGTCTCAGTCCTACATAACATTGTATGCAGTGGATGGATTTTCCTCAGGTTTTCGCCTGCTATATCAGTTCTGTTATACTCACATTATTTTAACACTTCGAAACTTCAGAGTGTTTCCTATCCAATAGTACTAATTATGTGCATATCCTATTTTCTGGGCCTGAGTGGCAGGCATTTTACTTTTGGGCACGCCAGACTCTCCAAAACCGTCACCTATGCAGCCGCTCCCTAAGAAGTTAACAAGGCTAATCTGAAAACAAGGCTCCCTAAATTTTATCAGCATATCGAATGTGGTAAAACCCTGGATCATTGTTATTCTAACTTCCGCGATGCATACAAAACCATTCTCCGCCCTCCTTTCGGCAAGTCTGACCACGACTCCATTTTGTTGCTCCCAGCCTATAGACAGAAACTAAAACAGGAAATGCAGGTGCTCAGGTCTGTTCAACGCTGGTCCGACCAATCTGATTCCATGCCGCAAGATTGCTTCGAGCAGGTGGACTGGGATATGTTACGGACAGCATCAGACAACAACATTGATGTATACGCTGATTCGGTGAGCGAGTTTATTAGCAAGTGCATCAGTGATGTTGTACCCATAGCAACTATTAAAATCTTCCCCAACCAGAAACCGTGGATTGATGGCAGCATTCGCGCAAAACTGAAAGCGCGAACCACTGCTTTTAACCAGGGTAAGGCGACCGGACACATGACTGAATACAAACAGTGCAGCTATTCCCTCCGCAACGCAATCAAACAAGCTAAGCATCAGTATAGAGACAAAGTAGAGTCATAATTCAACGGCTCAGACACGAGAGGAATGTGGCAGGGTCTACAGTCAATCACGGACTACAAAAAGTAAACCAGCCCTGTCGCAGACCAAAGTCCTGCTCCCAGACAAACTAAACAACTTCTTTGCTCGCTTTGAGGACAATACAGTGCCACCAACACGGCCCGCTACCAAAAAATGCGGACTCAGCTTCACCGCAGCCAACGTGAGTAAAACATAGAAGCGTATTAACCCTCACAAGACTGCCGGCCCAGATGGCATCCCTGGCCGCGTCCTCAGAACATGCGCAGACCAGCTGGCTGGTATGTTTACGGACATATTTAATCAATCTTTATCCCAGTCTGCTGTTCCCACATGCTTCAAGAGGGCAACCATTGTTCCTGTTCCCAAGAAAGCTAAGGTAACTGAGCTAAACGACTATCAGTACAGGTGCATCAAAGCTGGGGTCGAGAGACTGAAAAACAGCTTCTATCTCAAGGCCATCAGACTGTTAAACAGCCACCACTAACTGCTGCCAACATACTGACTTAAATCTCTAGCCACTTTAAATAATAGAAAATTGGATATAACAAAAGTATCACTAGCCACTTTAAACAATTTTGTATATAATGTTTACATATCCGACATTACTTATATCAAATGTATACACTGTACTCTTTACCATCTACTGAATCTTGCCTAGGCCGTTCGGGCCATCGTCTCAAATCTCTAGCCACTTAATAATTAAAAAGTGAATGTAATAAATGTACCACTAGCCACTTTAAACGATTCCATTTACATAATGTTTACATATCCTACACTACTCATCTCACATGTATATACTGTACTATATACCATCTACAGCATCTTGCCTATGCCGGTCAGCCATTGCTCATCCATATATTTATATGTACATACTCGTATTCATTCCTTTACACTTGTGTGTATAAGGTAGTTGTTGTGAAATTGTTACATTACTTGTTAGATACTACTGCATGGTCGGAACTAGAAGCACAAACATTCACTGTCAACTTGGTAACCAACTCGTGTATATTTGGCCTTGTGTTTTAGGTTATTGTCAGGCTAATTGGTGAATTTGTCTCCCAGTGTCTGTTGGAAAGCAGACAGTACCAGGTTTTCAACTAGGATTTTGCCTGTGCTTAAAGCTGTATTCCATTCATTTGTATCCCTCCAAAACACTATCCAGTCATTAACGATTACAAGCACACCCATAACATGATGCAGCCACCCCCATGTTTGAAAATATGAAGAGTGATACTCATTGATGTGTTGTATTTGCCTCAAATATAACACTTTGTATTCAGGACATAAAGCTAAAATTTCTATGCCACATTTTTTGCAGTATTACTTAAGTTCCTTGTCGCAAACAGTATGCATGTTTTGGAATATTTTTGTTCTGTACAGGCTTCCTGTTTTTCACTGTCATTTAGGTTAGTATTGTGGAGTAACTACAATGTTGTTGATCCATCCTCAGTTCTCATATCACAGCCATTAAACTCTAACTGTTAGAAGTCACCATTGGCTTCATGGTGTAATCCCTGAGCTGTTTCTTTCCTCTCCGGCAACTGAGTTAGGAAGGAGACCTGCATCTTTGTAGTGACTGGGTGTATTGATACACCATCCAAAGTGTAATTAATAACTTCACCATGCCCAAAGAGATATTCAATGTCTACTTTTTTATTTTTTACACATCTACCAATCGGTGCCCTTCTTTGCGAGGCATGGGAAAACCTCCCTGGTGCTTGTGATTGAATCTGTGCTTTAAATTCCCTCCTTGATTGAGGGACCTTAAAGATAATTGTATGTGTGGGGTAGAGAGATGAGGTAGTTATTCAAAAATCATGTTAACCACTATTACTGCAAATACCTTATGACTTGTTAAGCACATTTTTCCTCCTGAACTTATTTAGGCTTGCCATACTTAGTCTCATGACATTTCAGCTTTACATTTTTTATTAATTTCTAAAATGTTCTACAAAAGAAAAATATGTCCACTTTGAAATTACGCCGTATTGTGTAGATCAGTGACACAAAAACGTTATTTAGTCCATTTTAAATTTAGGCTGTAAGATGTGGATAAGTAAAAGGGTGTGAACACTTTCTGAAGGAACTGTATACTGTGAAAATACGGAACGGTTTCAATTCCAGCACCACAGCCCCAGTGAAGAATTCACATTCCTGGGTCAGTGAAGAAATGTAAGACAAACGAAAATTCACTATTGAAGGTTAGACAAAACCAAGTTTTTCCATAGTTCTGCATTTAACTGAGCAAATGGTAGTCACACTTTACTAAAGTTTACTAAAGTAAACTGATTGTTAATTTAGCGCAAAAAAATAGCCTTTGTTTCAATAACTGTCTGTTGAGTGGGCCCAAGTACTTTCCCTTTTTTCTTTTTTATACAACCAATAACTGAAGTTGTCCAGCCAATTCAGTGACCCCAAAACATCTATTTCTAGAGCTACGCACCAACCAAAACTATAATAAAGCTATACAAAGAAGTATTTTTTAATGATTTTTCATTAGGGGAGTTTACATTATGGCCATGACAGAAAGGTGAACTTGCTCATGAGTCCAGTCTACTCTGTCATCTTATAACTCGAGCACTTCCCATTTTTCTTCCTGAACAAATATGGCTACAACTGTTGCTAAGTAAATGTAGGCTTGTTCCATAATCTATGAACCAGTGTTTGTCGGCACCAGCCTGGGGTGTTACTGACTGGGATGTTGCTCGGACGGTTGGTCCATTTATTCAGTTCTCCTCAAGTGCTTGATTTAATGTCAGCACTCCTCCGACCATAGCAATGGACCACTGTTTACTTGACCTAGCACATTCATCTCATAGTCACGTGCCCTAAAAAAGCATGCTTGAATTCATACAAAGGTTATCCGTGAGTGAGCGTTAAGGATGCTGTTCTAGATTTCTACCACTGTGTGGCACAACTAAGTGAAAGCCAAGGGAGATTCAGCTTCATGCATTGTACAACTTCCAGATGGGTTATTAAGGTTTGAACGGTATATCATCTTGTTCCTAGGGAATCCCCTCATTCTTATTCAACTGTATTGCTAGATGATATGGACTACAAGCTTGGTTTTCCCCCAATTGGACATCACTTCACTGACTCATCCCTCAAGGAGTTTTCTAAGCAACAAGCTATGCCAGGTATCCTATGCAAATCCAATGCATAAAATAATGTCTGGCATTCCTCACTTAGGATAGCCCAGCATAAGCACATACACAGTCCAGTTGATATAGCCAGATAATAACACAAATACTATATGGCCTTTTCAATATAGCTTCTCAGTCAACTGGACTTTTTAGAGTATTTGAGAGTCAAAAGATCTGGCAAAATGATACATGCAAATAGCCTATTACAAAATAGTAGCAGGAAGAGATTATCATAAAGACAGCTAAAATGTTAATAGGAAATAAGCAGACAAAAGATCATCAGAAGCTTGAATGTATGACTATTTTAGTCAAAGCATCCATGGCATTAGTAATGTGAAAGCAGAACACACTAAAATGACAGTGGTTGACGTGTGAACGCGATATACCAGACGTGGAGCAAAATAATTGGTGTGAATCGTATGGAAATAATTAAAATAGTTGTGCATTAATGCAACCATGAACTGCACGTATCGTTTGATTGAAAGGTATCGTTTAATTTAAACATTGTTTAATTGAAGACAATGACAACAGAAAGCTGGTTTGGTAATCACGTGCTTCGTTCTGACTGTCATTTCTAGGGTAATAAAGAATGTTTTTTCTTATTTTTAAATGATATTCACTAAACAACGAATATATGTCATGATTCTAAGCTCTAAAAGACAACAAAAAGAGCTAAGTTTAGTGAGTAACGAGGCACAACTATTCCAAATGTAATATCTCCGTTGAACGTTACATGGGCTGCGTTTAGTCAGGCAGCCCAATTCAGATATTTTCTCAATTGGTATTTTGACCAACCAGAACAGTTCTTAAGAAAATAATCTGATGTGCTTTGTCAATAGACCAATTTGTGGAAGAATATCAGAATTGGGCTGCCCGTCTAAACACAGCCTTAGTTGTTTCGTGAAGTGAGAAATTAGACATTACTGAGAGAAGAAACCAGTTGAAAATCCCTCTCTCTTTCCCAAAAGGACACTCCTATGCTCCACCCTCCTAAAAAGACAACAGTGTAACCTACTGCCAACTTGTAACTGTGCCATGGATAAACTCACCTTCCAAACATTCCTGCGTCCCGTTGGTTATACGTCACATTTAGTGAATTGTTCGTTTTGTGTTTCATGCGAGTAAATATCACTAAACCGTCTCATCGCAAGTTGGAATTCAATTCACCACCGTGTCAGCGTTCCATCCAACAACAAATAAACTTTACCTGCTGCGAGATTGTGCACAGATATACAACAATTAACTCTGAATACGTTGCTTTAAAACGATTACGGAAAGTTATCCGCGTGCATTCCAGTCCAAATGTATGGAGTGCAGCTCGTGCGGTGTATAAGTACCGCGCGCAGGGGAAAAAAAAATCTGAGTCCACAATACGTTTGCTCAACAAAGAAGAAAATAATTTTACTTTGTTGAATCTCGGCTCATCTCCTACTAGGCTTAAATGTGGAGGCATTTCCCACAAACCATTGCATCCAGATAACGAGTACCGAAAGAAGAGAGTCCCGTCAGAGAGCAAGAGGCGATGCGAGAAGGTTCACTCCCGTCAAAATATGTCCACGATATACAGACCGCCTGCCTTCCTTTGGGACAACGACTCCCATTGTTAAAGCGGAAAAAAGACCATCTCGTCATTATACAGTATCTCTGGTCCCGTGCATTGAAACACACATCAAATAGAGAAAGTTATAACATCCTGCCTCCCCGCGAGTTGCAGCACAACTTCCCCTTCAGCGGAATAGGCAAAGAGTGTAAGACCAGAAGTAATGAAAGACTGAAGTGTTCATTTTCAGCATCCATCTGCTCATCCATCGGACTTGCCCAAATATATCTAATTTGTGTTAATGGTTATGTTAATGAAATATGGTTTGGCATTCTCCATCTTTGGGATTAACATGGACAATAAACTATTCGTCATTTTAATCGACTGCATTTTGTCTGATGAGTCATACCAAAACAAACCTCCATTTTAAAGCAGTAAAGCCTCTTATATAGGTCTAAACTAGCAAAGAAAAAACAGAGACCATTTTTCGACCACAATAACCCTTATTTCAGCCAAACCAGCAATAACAAAAATACACAGTTGATCCTCCTAGGATCAAGATAGAGATAAAATAAACCATTTGCATACAGCCAGTGTATAATCAGCGTTAAGAAGGCTTTTACTGAGCATTCAAATCATGTGTCATTTGGTCTGAAAATGAGAAAGCACTGCAATTACAGAACCAACTCATCTGTGACGGTGGATGTTCCTCAATTCTGTCAAGTTAAGTTTGCAACATTTTGGAAGATAAAAAACTAAATTAACCTTTCATTTTGAATGACAATGAATAATCATGAACCTCAGAATCTGCACTGCACTAAAACGTAGGCCTAAGCCTATTGCATGAAAACCCTCCAACAAAACAGAGTTTTAAAGAAAAAAAACATGTCGTACACAAGCTCATCGTTACTCAAGCTCATCGTCTAATAAAGCTAGTGACGGACCCTTAAACCATGAAATGATCAATAACATAAACAAACCCCAGCTTAAGCATTCAGAGACAGATAAAGTAAGCTGACCACTCTCTGGTGATTGACCATTGAAACACCACAAGGGGAAACCAACATGGGAATGTGGTGTTTGAGTTCAACTTCATAGGTCATTTTAAGGTGAATGGATAACTTGAATGCCTCCTCTACTCTGCCAATGATTTTCTCTCCGTCACTGTCTGTAACCACAGGCAGACCAAGCCAGCGGTGTTCTGCTCTGTATTCCTGAGTCTCCAGAGGGTGTGTCCAAAAACAGCTGCCGAGAGATTTCCCAGCAATGACTAACTGTCGTCTCGCCCATCCATGGTCTCACTCTCATCTCATTAGACGTCCTGGAGGCCTCCATCTGGGACAATGGAGGATCAGGGGCCTGTGCCCCAAATGGCACCCTATTCCCTGTGTAGTGAAATACTTTTGACCAGGGCCCATAGAGCCCATTTGGTTCTGGTCAAAAAGTAGGGCACTATACAAAGAATAGGGTGCAATTTGGGGCACATGCATGGTTCTGTTGAAAAACCAGTAGCAGTTGCTAGAACCAACAGAGTAGCAGTCGCTAGAGCCAACAGAGTAGCAGTCGCTAGAGCCAACAGAGTAGAAGTTACTAGAACCAACAGAGTAGAAGTTACTAGAGCCAACAGAGTAGCAGTTACTAGAGCCAACAGAGTAGAAGTTGCTAGAGCCAACAGAGTAGAAGTCGCTAGAGCCAACAGAGTAGAAGTCGCTAGAGCCAACAGAGTAGCAGTCGCTAGAGCCAACAGAGTAGAAGTCGCTAGAGCCAACAGAGTAGAAGTCGCTAGAGCCAACAGAGTAGCAGTCGCTAGAGCCAACAGAGTAGCAGTCGCTAGAGCCAACAGAGTAGCAGTCGCTAGAGCCCGCAGAGTAGCAGTCGCTAGAGCCAACAGAGTAGCAGTCGCTAGAGCCAACAGAGTAGCAGTCGCTAGAGCCAACAGAGTAGCAGTCGCTAGAGCCAACAGAGTAGCAGTCGCTAGAGCCAACAGAGTAGCAGTCGCTAGAGCCAACAGAGTAGCAGTCGCTAGAGCCAACAGAGTGGCAGTCGCTGGAGCCAACAGAGTGGCAGTCGCTGGAGCCAACAGAGTAGCAGTCGCTGGAGCCAACAGAGTAGCAGTCGCTAGAGCCAACAGAGTAGCAGTCGGCTAGAGCCAACAGAGTAGCAGTCGCTAGAGCCAACAGAGTAGCAGGTTACTAGAGCCAACAGAGTAGAAGTTGCAGAGCCAACAGAGTAGAAGTCGCTAGAGCCAACAGAGTAGAAGTCGCTAGAGCCAACAGAGTAGCAGTCGCTAGAGCCAACAGAGTAGAAGTCGCTAGAGCCAACAGAGTAGCAGTCGCTAGAGCCAACAGAGTAGCAGTCGCTAGAGCCAACAGAGTAGCAGTCGCTAGAGCCAACAGAGTAGCAGTCGCTAGAGCCAACAGAGTAGAAGTTGCTAGAGCCAACAGAGTAGCAGTCGCTAGAGCCAACAGAGTAGCAGTCGCTGGAGCCAACAGAGTAGCAGTCGCTAGAGCCAACAGAGTAGCAGTCGCTGGAGCCAACAGAGTAGCAGTCGCTGGAGCCAGCAGAGTAGCAGTCGCTGGAGCCAACAGAGTAGCAGTCGCTAGAGCCAACAGAGTAGCAGTCGCTAGAGCCAACAGAGTAGCAGTCGCTAGAGCCAACAGAGTAGCGGTCGCTAGAGCCAACAGAGTAGCAGTCGCTAGAGCCAACAGAGTAGCAGTCGCTGGAGCCAACAGAGTAGCAGTCGCTAGAGCCAACAGAGTAGCAGTCGCTAGAGCCAACAGAGTGGCAGTCGCTAGAGCCAACAGAGTGGCAGTCGCTGGAGCCAACAGAGTAGCAGTCGCTAGAGCCAACAGAGTAGCAGTCGCTAGAGCCAACAGAGTAGCAGTCGCTAGAGCCAGCAGAGTAGCAGTCGCTGGAGCCAACAGAGTAGCAGTGGCTAGAGCCAACAGAGTAGCAGTCACTAGAGCCAACAGAGTAGCAGTCGCTGGAGCCAACAGAGTGGCAGTCGCTGGAGCCAACAGAGTAGCAGTCGCTAGAGCCAACAGAGTAGCAGTCGCTAGAGCCAACAGAGTAGAAGTCGCTGGAGCCAACAGAGTGGCAGTCGCTAGAGCCAACAGGTGGCAGCAGTCGCTAGAGCCAACAGAGTAGCATTCGCTAGAGCCAACAGAGTAGCATTCGCTAGAGCCAACAGAGTAGCAGTTACTAGAGCCAACAGAGTAGCAGTTACTAGAGCCAACAGGGTAGAAGTTACTAGAGCCAACAGAGTAGAAGTTACTAGAGCCAACAGAGTAGAAGTTACTAGAGCCAACAGAGTAGCAGTCGCTAGAACCAACAGAGTAGCAGTCGCTAGAACCAACAGAGTAGCAGTCGCTAGAGCCAACAGAGTAGCAGTCGCTAGAGCCAACAGAGTAGCATTCGCTAGAGCCAACAGAGTAGCAGTCGCTAGAGCCAACAGAGTAGCAGTCACTAGAGCCAACAGATTAGAAATTACTAGAGCCAACAGAGTAGAAGTTGCTAGAGCCAACAGAGTAGCAGTCGCTAGAGCCAACAGAGTAGCAGTCGCTAGAGCCAACAGAGTAGCAGTTACTAGAGCCAACAGAGTAGCAGTTACTAGAGCCAACAGATTAGAAATTACTAGAGCCAACAGAGTAGAAGTTACTAGAACCAACAGAGTAGAAGTTACTAGAACCAACAGAGTAGAAGTTACTAGAGCCAACAGAGTAGCAGTTACTAGAGCCAACAGAGTAGCAGTTACTAGAGCCAACAGAGTAGCAGTTACTAGAGCCAACAGAGTAGAAGTTACTAGAGCCAACAGAGTAGAAGTTACTAGAGCCAACAGAGTAGAAGTTACTAGAGCCAACAGAGTAGCAGTTACTAGAGCCAACAGGGTAGCAGTTACTAGAGCCAACAGAGTAGCAGTTACTAGAGCCAACAGAGTAGCAGTTACTAGAGCCAACAGAGTAGAAGTTACTAGAGCCAACAGAGTAGAAGTTACTAGAGCCAACAGAGTAGAAGTTACTAGAGCCAACAGAGTAGCAGTTACTAGAGCCAACAGAGTAGCAGTTACTAGAGCCAACAGGGTAGAAGTTACTAGAACCAACAGAGTAGAAGTTACTAGAGCCAACAGAGTAGAAGTTACTAGAGCCAACAGAGTAGAAGTTACTAGAGCCAACAGAGTAGAAGTTACTAGAGCCAACAGAGTAGAAGTTACTAGAGCCAACAGAGTAGAAGTTACTAGAGCCAACAGAGTAGCAGTTACTAGAGCCAACAGAGTAGAAGTTACTAGAGCCCTCAAGAATATGCAACTTCATTTCTTCTGGTTAGCAGTACATTTTTCAGGAGCGCTCTCGCTAGCACCATTTGAGATGCACTAAAGAGCTGTCACATGGACTAACTAAACGTTATTAATATTGCATTTGAACTTAACTTGGATGAAATTAATCCATTCTCATTGTCCACAAACTGGGAGGATCACTTAATGCTTAGCAGGGTTTATGTCTGCATGTGGGAGAAGATCAAATCCTTTTAAAATCCTAATAGTCTGATACCAGCATGTCTCCACCCATACTTTCTCAAACCTCCTCCAACACAATAGTCTTCTTACATCACCGTTTAGCAATACTACATTGATTGACAGATAAAACCACGCCACAGTCAGTAAAACTCGCTGCCACTCAGCTGACTCTGGTTCATAAAAAACATGTAGAAGGGGCGGGTTTTATCAACTGTAAATATTGACAGTGTTTTCATTCATTACTGTACATGGCCTACGGGGAAAATCAACCCACCTAATGTTGCCAGAACCGTGCTCTACAGTTTAACCCTTGAGCCTAATGTTGCCAGCAACGTGCTCTACAGTATAACCCACCAGCCTAATGTTGCCAGCACCGTGCTCTACAGTTTAACCCTTGAGCCTAATGTTGCCAGCAACGTGCTCTACAGTATAACCCACCAGCCTAATGTTGCCAGCACCATGCTCTACAGTATAACCCACCAGCCTAATGTTGCCAGCACCATGCTCTACAGTATAACCCACCAGCTTAATGTTGCCAGCACCGTGCTCTACAGTATAACCCACCAGCCTAATGTTGCCAGCACCGTGCTCTACAATATAACCCACCAGCCTAATGTTGCCAGCACCGTGCTCTACAGTTTAACCCACCAGCCTAATGTTTCCAGCACCATGCTCTACAGTATAACCCACCAGCCTAATGTTGCCAGCACCGTGCTCTACAGTTTAACCCACCAGCCTAATGTTTCCAGCACCATGCTCTACAGTATAACCCACCAGCCTAATGTTGCCAGCACCGTGCTCTACAGTTTAACCCACCAGCTTAATGTTTCCAGCACCATGCTCTACAGTTTAACCCACCAGCCTAATGTTTCCAGCACCATGCTCTACAGTTTAACCCACCAGCCTAATGTTTCCAGCACCATGCTCTACAGTATAACCCACCAGCCTAATGTTGCCAGCACCGTGCTCTACAGTATAACCCACCAGCCTAATGTTGCCAGCACCGTGCTCTACAGTATAACCCACCAGCCTAATGTTGCCAGCACCGTGCTCTACAGTATAACCCACTAACCCAGTGAGCCATTGGAACTGGACTAAAACACAGCTTGCTCATACTCTGCACCGCAACAGAAGAATTGGGGCTACATCCCAAATGGAACTTTATTCCTGATTTAGTGCACTACTTTTGACCAGGGTACTATGGGCCCTGGTCAAAAGTAGTGCACTATACAGGGAATAGGGCGCCATTTGGGATACGGCCTGAGAGATTATGAATAATATGGTTTGGTTTCTGGTGTCATTACAGAAAACGAAATGGGTGGAGGTGCTAAAACACATTGTGACTACTTCAGTACAGTAAACCTGATCATTTACATTCGTTTCCTCTGACATCTAAAGAGGGAACTACACAGCATGAGGAAGTTATTGTCGTCATGACAACCTGTATACTACCGCAGCAAACAAAGTATGCCTCTCACTTCATCAAAATGAAACCTGGTTATGACACTTCGCTTGCTTGAGAAAAACTTTATTTCAAATTGTTTTTAGCCGAATACTTTGCATGTGAAGAATGTCTCTAATCGTGTCCTGAGGGTTTATGCCACAAAATATATTTTCAAGCCATATAAAACTAAAACAGACACAGGCATCCTAAATAAGTGCTTTTTACTTGAAAATGTGAACAAGAGAAGAGGTGGATGTTTTGTATTCCAGCTATGAGAGGGGATTCTCAGAGACTAAAAACCACCAGTTTCACAACATCACCATGAGATCTTCCTACAAGCTTGAATCCAAACAATAATACCTGCTCCAATTCATATAAACTCAAAAGCCACCATTCTACCACCAACACTAAACCAAATCCATGTAAGTGGTGCTTGAGCACCGACCCCTGAAATATTGGTTGATCTAACAAAGTGAGGCTATTGAGATTTTTCAAGTCTAGTGGAAGATGGGACTACAAGGCAGTACAGGCAGGCATTTTCCCTGTCTGACTAGCCTAGTGGAAGGTGGGACTACAAGGCAGTACAGGCAGGTGTTTTCCCTGTCTGACTAGCCTAGTGGAAGGTGGGACTACAAGGCAGTACAGGCAGGTGTTTTCCCTGTCTGACTAGCCTAGTGGAAGGTGGGACTACAAGGCAGTACAGGCAGGCATTTTCCCTGTCTGACTAGCCTAGTGGAAGGTGGGACTACAAGGCAGTACAGGCAGGTGTTTTCCCTGTCTGACTAGCCTAGTGGAAGGTGGGACTACAAGGCAGTACAGGCAGGCATTTTCCCTGTCTGACTAGCCTAGTGGAAGGTGGGACTACAAGGCAGTACAGGCAGGTGTTTTCCCTGTCTGACTAGCCTAGTGGAAAGTGGACAAGGCAGCACAGGCAGATGTTGTAAAAACTGTTCAGTCTCTGTGGATTGGTGAGGAATCCATTTTTTATATATATATATTTATATCTTTTTTTTTTTTTTTACCTTTATTTAACTAGGCAAGTCAGTTAAGACAAATTCGTATTTTCAATGACGGCCTAGGACCAGTGGGTTAACTGCCTTGTTCAGGGGCAGAACGACAGATTTATGGTTGAGAGGGATGGTTGAAAGGGATGAGGTAAAAGGAAATGGCAAATAAGTCTGGCTGCCCAGATGATTGGCAAACGTACTGTAGATTGAGAAATCATGTGACTAAACAAAAATAAGAAGCAACTGTACTATGAAACAAAGGCGAACTCTATTGAATCAGATGGCTCATTCATTAAAAAAAAAAACACTGATAATGCCAAATACTTATTATTTTTTTTATTTAGGCATGACAACAACAAACTCTGAACCTACACATCCATACATAACGATATCGTGGTATAATACATGTTGTATTGTAGATATGTAGTGGTAGAGTAGTTGGGTAATAATGTATTGTATGATGTACTCTTTTATTATAATTATTTTGTGATGTAATTGCCTTAAAATCTGGCTTGGACCCCAGGTAGGGTAGCTATGGCAGCAGGGATCCTTAATAAATACAACAACAAAAAAACACACAAAAAACCCTGTCGAGGGACCCGTATTCGTACAGCGTTTTGAGACTAGGATCAGTTTAGGCTTTTAGATCACAATGAATATGATTGCCTGGTGCGAAGAGATCTGATCCTAGATCAGCACTCCTACTCTGAGACGCTTTTTCCCTTTTATACTATTTCTACATTATCCTTGCTGAGTGCTGACTGTAGGCTATATACACTGAACAAAAAAAAAATCCACGATTTTACTGAGTTTCAGTTCATATAAGGAATTCATTAGGGCCTAATCTATGAATTTCACATAACTGGGAATACAGATATGCATCTGCTGGTCACAGATACCTTAAAAAAAAGAAGTCGGGGCATAGATCAGAAAACCAGTCAATATCTGGTGTGACCACCATTTGCCTTATGCAGCGCAACACATCTGCTTCGCATAGAGCTGATCAGGCTGTTGATTGTGGCCGTTGGAATGTTGTCCCACTTCTCTTCAGTGGCTGTGCGAAGTTGCTGGATATTGCCGGGAACTGTAACACGTTGTTGTACACGTAGATCCAGAGCATCCCAAACATGCTCAATAGGTGACATGTCTGGTGAGTATACAGGCCATGGAAGAACTGGGACATTGTCAGCTTCAAGGAATTGTGTACAGTACCTTGGGACATTAGGCCGTGCATTATCATGCTGAAACATGAGGTGATGGTCGGTGGATGAATGGCACGACATTGGGCCTCAGCATCTCGTCCCGGTATCTCTGTGCATTCAAATTGCCATCGATAAAATGCTATTTTGTTTGTTGTCCAAATCTTATGCCTGCACATTCCATAACCCCACTGCCACCATGGGACACTCTGTTCACAACGTTGACATCAGCAAACTGCTCACCCACACTGTCTGGCATCTGCCCGGTACAGTTGAAACCGGGATTCATCCGTGAAGAGCACACTTCTCCAGCTTGCCAGGGGCCATCGAAGGGGAGTATTTGCCCACTGAAGTTGGTTACGATACCAAACTGTAGTCAGGTCAAGACCGTGGTGAGGAAGACGAGCAAGCAGATGAGCTTCCCTGATGGTTTCTGACAATTTGTGCATAAATTATTCAGTTGTGTAAACCAACAGTTTCAACATGAGAGAAACAAGCTTTTTGTGCGTATGGAACATTTTTGGGATCTTTTATTTCAGCTCATGAAACATGGGACCAACACTTTACATGTTGCGTTTATATTTTTGTTTAGTGTAGTCAACATCTATTACGTATGACTTCGTTCTCTGTTTTCTGACATCTCACCTACACTGCCATTCAAAAGTTTGGGGTCCATTTTTTGTCCATTAAAATAACATCAAATTGATCAGAAATACAGTGCAGACATTGTTAATGTTGTAAATTACTATTGTAGCTGGAAACGGCAGATTTTTTATGGAATATTTACATAGGCGTACAGCAGGAATGCAAACTGGTGAGGGCTCAAAAAAGTTACACTTGTTTTGTGTAAAATAAAAAGTGGTTAATGTGAACCTAACTCATAGCTAAAAAATGTCAAGAAAGCAATCCAATGTTATTTGTTGCCTAGACTTTACTGCAAATGACACTCAAGTCTTGAGAAGAAAACTACACTAATATTGCAGTTAGCCATGACAGCCTTTATAATAGAACGCGTGTTACCATGACAGCCTTTATAATAGAACGCGTGTTACCATGACAGCCTTTATAATAGAACGCTTGTTACCATGACAGCCTTTATAATAGAACGTGTGTTACCATGACAGCCTTTATAATAGAACGCTTGTTACCATGACAGCCTTTATAATAGAACGCGTGTTACCATGACAGCCTTTATAATAGAACGCGTGTTACCATGACAGCCTTTATAATAGAACGCTTGTTACCATGACAGCCTTTATAATAGAACGTGTGTTACCATGACAGCCTTTATAATAGAACGCTTGTTACCATGACAGCCTTTATAATAGAACGCGTGTTACCATGACAGCCTTTGTAATAGAACGCTATTTACCATGACAGCCTTTATAATAGAACGCTTGTTACCATGACAGCCTTTATAATAGAACGCTAGTTACCGTGAGAGCCTTTATAATAGAACGCTAGTTACCATGACAGCCTTTATAATAGAACGCTTGTTACCATGACAGCCTTTATAATAGAACACTTGTTACCATGACAGCCTTTATAATAGAACGCGTGTTACCATGACAGCCTTTATAATAGAACGCTAGTTACCATGACAGCCTTTATAATAGAACGCTAGTTACCATGACAGCCTTTATAATAGAACGCTTGTTACCATGACAGCCTTTATAATAGAACGCTTGTTACCATGACAGCCTTTATAATAGAACGCTAGTTACCATGACAGCCTTTATAATAGAACGCTTGTTACCATGACAGCCTTAATAATAGACTGCTTGTTACCATGACAGCCTTAATAATAGAGCGCTTGTGACTCCACATAAATATTACACTTGGGAAAAAAACATCTTAAAGTGGAAATAGAATGAAACAAACAGGAATTCTATTATTGCTCTATTATAGTGGCCACTATAGACATGGATCAAGTGCACAAGGCTACATGTGTGGATAAATAACGTTCACTGAGTGAAAATATAATCCCCCCTCACTCGTGTTACTGTCAAGTTCAACACAACAAAAACAATATCTTTGGGCTACACTGCACATTATTACATTGTACACTTTCTGCCTGTAGACATCTGTTCTACAATGTGCCAGCCAAAGTGAGAAAGAGGGAAAGTGTGTGGTGTTCCTTTCACCTCTATAGTGGCATCCAGCTTAAGCCAGGTACATCTCCAGCTACACTCGATCCCTGAATCCACTTGTTTAACAAGCAACGCCTCATTTTCACCTAATTCTCTCATTCTGAAAATTAACCACATACTGTAGCTAGTTCATTAGCTAGTTAAAATTTCAATTGAAATTGAACCCTGCCAGAGGTCCGACCAACAGGCCCTCCGATTTGACACACTGAACTCTTATCAGAGAAGTAGTTGGTGAACCAGGCGAGGCAATCATTTGAGCAACCAAGACTGTTGAGTCTGCCGATAAGGATGTGGTGATTGACAGAGTCGAAAGCCTTGGCCAGGTCAATGAATACGGCTGCACAGTAATGTCTCTTATCGATAGCGGTTATGATATCGTTTAGGACCTTGAGTGTGGCTGAGGTGCACCCATGACCAGCTCTGAAACCAGATTGCATAGCGGAGAAGGTACGGTGGGATTCGAAATGGTCGGTAATCTGTTTGTTAACTTGGCTTTCGAAGACCTGAAAGGCCGGGTAGGATAGATATAGGTCTTTAGCAGTTTGGGTCTAGTGTCACCCCCATTGAAGAGGGGGATGACCGCGGCAGCTTTCCAATCTTTGGGGATCTCAGACGATACAAAAGAGAGGTTGAACAGGCTAGTAATAGGGGTTGCAACAATTTCGGCAGATAATTTTAGAAAGAGAGGGTCCAGATAGTCTAGCCCGGCTAATGCCGGGCTGATGGGCATCAGCCGGGCTGACAGCTGATGCTGTAACTAGTAAGTCTTTCTTCAGGCGCGTGCTGCGCTGCATTCTGTTGTTATGGAAACGATTGGCTGAGCCTTGGACACAGCCAGTATTGTTCCAAACGCGCATCACTCGTTCGCTTACAGCCAGGAGTGATCCAAAATAAACAAAACAAATTGCTTTTCTTTCAAAAACTACGACATTTCTAAGTGATCCCAAACCTTTGAACGGTAGTGTACTTGTGTCACGTGTCTTGATCAGCGCCATTTACGTAACAAGAACCACAAATAAAGGACTGTTGACTGGAACATAAGAGAATCCCTTGAGCAAGGCAGTTAACCAACAGTTAACCGACACCTCTCTGATTCAGAAAGTTTAGGTTAAATGCAGAAGACACATTTCAGTTGAAGGCATTCAGTTGTACAACTGACTAGGTATCCCCCTTTCCCACTTTCAGAGCCAATGGTTTTTATTATGCCTACTTTTTACTGATTGATAGAAAAAAAAGTTCAGGTATCACAAATCAACAATAATAAATACTGACACCAGCAACAGATTATACAAAAAAATGAAATAAGTGTATTTCCCTCTTTCCTTCGTATATCATCTGAGGCCCTATCCTGGCCTGGGTTAGCCTAACCGTGCCTGGCAGCCCTGTCTGCTCACCATCCATCATCATATGACCTGGCAGCCCTGTCTGCTCACCAACCATCATCATATGACCCGGCAGCCCTGTCTGCTCACCATTCATCATATGACCCGGCAGCCCTGTCTGCTCACCAACCATCATATGACCCGGCAGCCCTGTCTGCTCACCAACCATCATATGACCTGGCAGCAAGGTCTGCTCACCAACCATCATATGACCTGGCAGCCCTGTCTGCTCACCAACCATCATATGACCTGGCAGCCCTGTCTGCTCACCAACCATCATATGACCTGGCAGCCCTGTCTGCTCACCAACCATCATATGACCTGGCAGCAAGGTCTGCTCACCAACGATCATATGACCTGGCAGCCCTGTCTGCTCACCAACCATCATATGACCTGGCAGCAAGGTCTGCTCACCAACCATCATATGACCTGGCAGCCCTGTCTGCTCACCAACCATCATATGACCTGGCAGCCCTGTCTGCTCACCAACCATCATATGACCTGGCAGCAAGGTCTGCTCACCAACCATCATATGACCTGGCAGCCCTGTCTGCTCACCAACCATCATATGACCTGGCAGCCCTGTCTGCTCACCAACCATCATATGACCTGGCAGCCCTGTCTGCTCACCAACCATCATATGACCTGGCAGCCCTGTCTGCTCACCAACCATCATATGACCTGGCAGCCCTGTCTGCTCACCCCATCATGGTCCTGGAGTGAGTGGAGGGGAAAGACAGGTGATTACAGAACTGCACTGACTCAGACTAAAGAGAAAGAAGGTGTGTTGGTGTGTGAACAAAAGACATACACGCACGCACGCACACACACTTACAGAAAAAAGAGAGGGAGAAGAGAGACACACAGAAAAGGGGTGATCTGAGGGCGGGATATCAAAGAGCACATGACACTTTCCATACCAGAGGAATGGAGCTGCTTCCTGTTATCCTCCCCCGCTTCGCGTTGCATCGGCTCAGGAGATGAACATTGGACGGCGTGTAGATTAAGCCCAGTCCTAACACTGAACCCTGACAGTCTAAAGCAGGGATTCCCAAACTGTTTCACTTAACCCCCCCAGCAATTCTACAAATGTTGGCATGTCTTACGTGTATTCGTGTGATATTTGTGTGACTCGCACATTACTACAAAATCTATGGGCTATAAAAACTATCCCCAAAAAATATGATAGCTGACAGGGCCTAGTTGATCTGGACATTTCAGTCAGTCAGTCACCGCTGAGGGACCGGTCAGTCAGTCACCGCTGAGGGACCGGTCAGTCAGCCAGTCAGTCACCGCTGAGGGACCGGTCGGTCAGTCGGTCAGTCACCGCTGAGGGACCGGTCGGTCAGTCACCGCTGAGGGACCGGTCGGTCAGTCAGTCAGTCACCGCTGAGGGACCGGTCGGTCAGTCAGTCAGTCACCGCTGAGGGACCGGTCGGTCAGTCAGTCAGTCACCGCTGAGGGACCGGTCGGTCACTTCACAAAAATAGATGGCATCATGAGGAGGGAAAATTATGTGGATATATTGAAGCAACATCTCAAGACATCAGTCAGGAAGTTAAAGCTTGGTCACAAATGGGTCTTCCAAATGACCCCAAGCATACTTCCAAAGTTGTGGCAAAATAGCTTAAGGACAACAAAGTCAAGGTGTTGGAGTGGCCATCACAAAGCCCTGACCTCAATCCTATAGAACATTTGTGGGCAGAACTGAAAAAGCATGTGCGAGCAAGGAGGCCTAAAAACCTGACTCAGTTACACCAGCTCTGCAGAAGGAATGGGCCAAAATTCACCCAACTTATCGTGGGAAGCTTATGGAAGGCTACCCAAAACGTTTGACCCAAGTTAAACAATTTAAAGGCAATGCTACCAAATACTAATTGAGTGTATGTAAACTTCTGACCCACTGGGAATGTGTACTATTATTCTGACATTTCACATTCTTAAAATAAAGTGGTGTTCCTAACTGACCTAAGACAGGGATTTTTTTTATTTTTATTTCACCTTTATTTAACCAGGTAGGCTAGTTGAGAACAAGTTCTCATTTACAACTGCTACCTGGCCAAGATAAAGCTAAGCGGTGCGACACAAACAACAACAAAGAGTTACACATGGGATAAACAAACATGCAGTCAATAATACAGTAGAAGTATATATACACAGTGTGTGCATATGAGATAAGATAAGGAAGGTAGGGCAATAAATAGGCCATGGTGGCATTGGAGATGCTTAATGTGAGTCTGGAGAGTTTACAGTCTAACCAGACACCTAGGTATTTGTAGTTGTCCACATATTCTAAGTCAGTACCGTTCAGGGTAGTGATGCTGGACGGGCGGACAGGTGCGGGCAGCGATCGGTTGAAGAGCATGCATTTAGTTTTACTTGCATTTAAGAGCAGTTTTACTAGGATTAAATGTCAGGAATTGTGAAAAACTGAGTTTAAATGTATTTGGCTAAGGTGTATGTAAACTTCCAACTTCAACTGTAAATCCACAGAGAGCTACAGGATTAGGCCTAAATCCAAATACAGAAATGCGCAGTATTCAGTATTCACATGCATGACACGCCAACCTGCTTCAAACAACATGCAGTAAATATACAATTTCAACATCCAATATTGGAGTAAAATGGCAATGGTTAAAGAAACTTCAATCATATAACTTGCAAGCGTGGCTCTTCACAAGAAACATCTCCTTATTCTGCCTATTAAATTAGTCTAATTTGAGAAAAAAATAACGGGCTGCTGAATGACCTCAGTAGATTCAATGTAAAGCAATTAAAAATCAGTAAAGAACAACTTCATTGACCAATCAGGCTCGTCATATTTCCAATTGATGCAAAGTAAAGGCGTGATTTGTTTACCCAGTCTTATCAACAGTGAGGAATTAGTATCTGCCAGTTTCCACTAGTTTTTCTACCATAAGGTACATTTTTGGACTAGAATTAATGTACATGACTACAACTTATTTTTCAAGATGGCGTCGATAGAGATGGCAGATTCGCTTCAAGTCCTTGGGAAACTGTGCAATATTTAGTTTTTTGATGTATTATTTCTTACATTGTTAGCCCAGAAAACCAGAAGTGTTATTACATTCACCCGGGAAGAACTACTGGATATCAGAGAGACGTCAACTTTAGTTTTGTCTAATCTTGATTATTGTCCAGTCGTGTGGTCCAGTGCTGCAAGGAAAGACCTAGTTAAGCTACAGCTGGCTCAGAACAAAGCAGCACGTTTTGCTCTTAATTGTAATCAGAGGGTTGATATAAATACTATGCATGCCAGTCTCTCTTGGCTAAGAGTTGAGGAGACTGACTGCATCACTTCTTCTTTTTATAGGAAACATTAATGTGTTGAAAATCCCAAATTGTTTGCATTGTCAACTTACCCACAGCTCTGACACACACACTTATCCCACCAGACATGCCACCAGGGGTCTTTTCATAGTCCCCAAATCCAGAACACATTCAAGAAAACGTACAGTATAATATAGAGCCCTTATTGCATGGAACTTCCTTCCATCTCCAGCTCAAATAAACAGCAAACCTCATTTCAAAAAACAGATAAAGCAACACCTGGTGGCACAACACCTCTCCCCTGTTGGACCTAGATAGTTTGTGTGTATGCATTGATATGTAGGCTCAGTGTGCCTTTTTAAAAATGCTGCACGCACACCACCCATCGCTTCCAAGTATATTACTCGCTAATGTCCAGTCCCTAGTTAACAAAGTCAACAAAAATTAGGGCAAGAGTTGCTTTCCAAAAGAGATTTCCGGGATTGTAACATACTCTGTTTCCCAGAGACATGGCTAGCTGGGAACATGCTATCAGAGTCCTTACAGCCAACGGGATTTCCAGTGTATCGTGCCGACAGGAACAAAAATCTCCCTGGTAAAAAGAACGGTGGGGGTGTATGTTTCATGATTAACGACTCATGGTGTAATTGTAACAACATACAGGAACTCAAGTCTTTTTGTTCACCTGACCTAGAATTCCTAACAATCAAATGCCGACCGTATTATCTCCCCGGAGAACTCTACTCTTATTGTCACAGCCGTGTATATCCCCCCTGAAGCGGATACCAAGACAGCCATCAAGGAACTTCACTGGACTTTAGGCAAACTGGAAACCATATATCCGGAGGCTGCATTTATTGTAGCTGGGGATTTTAACAAAGCTAATCTGAGAACAAGGCTACCTAAATTCTACCAGCATATCTATTGCAGTACATGAGCGAGTAACACACTCGACCATTGCTACTCTAACTTCCGCGATGCATACAAGGCCCTCCCCGGCCCTCCTTTTGGCAAATCTAACCATGACTCCATCTTGTTGCTCCTCTCCTATAGGCACAAATTAAAACAGGAAACACCTGCGCTTAGGTCAATCCAACACTGGTCTGACCAATTGGATTACACACTTCAAGATTGTGTCGATCACGTGGACTGGGATATGTTCCCGGGTAGCCTCAGACAATAACATTGACTCGGTGAGCGAGTATATAAGGAAGTGTATAGGAGATGCTGTACCCACTGTGACTATTAAAAGCTTCCCAAACCAGAAACTGTGGATTGATGGCAGCATTCGTGCAAAACTGAAAGCATGTACCACCGCATTTAATCATGGCAAGGCGACTGGAAACATGGCCAAATACAAACAGTGTAGTTATTCCCTCCGTAAGGCAATCAAACAAGTAAAGCGCCAGTATAGAGACAAAGTGGAGTTGCAATTCAATGGCTCAAACACGAGACGTATGTGGCAGGGACTACAGACAATCACGGATTGTCGACGTCTTACTCCCAGAGGACAATACAGTGCCACTGACACGGCCCGCTACCAGAGACAGTGGGCTCTCCTTCTCCCTAGCCGACGTGAGTAAAACATTTAAACATGTTAACCCTCGCAAGGCTGCCGGCCCAGACGGCATCCCTAGCCGCATCCTCAGAGCATGCGCAGACCAGCTGGCTGGTGTGTTTACGGACATATTCAATCCCAGTCTGCTGTCCCCACATGCTTCAAGATGGCCACCATTGTTCCTGTTCCCAAGAAAGCTAAGGTAACTAAATGACTATCGCCCCGTAGCACTCACTTCTGTCATTATGAAGTGCTTTGAGAGATTAGTCAAGGATCATATCACCTCCACCCTACCTGTTACCCTAGACCCACTCCAATTTACTTACCGCCCCAGACGATGCAATGGCCATCACACTACACACTGCCCTATCCCATCTGGACAAGAGGAATACCTATGTAAGAATGCTGTTCATTGACTACAGCACAGCATTCAACACCATAGTACCCTCCAAACCCATCACTAAGCTCGAGACCCTAGGTCTCGACCCGCCCTGTGCAACTGGGTCCTGGACTTCCTGACAGGCCGCCCCCAGGTGGTGAAGGTAGGAAACAACATCTCCACTCCGCTGATCCTCAACACTGGGGCCCCACAAGGGTGTGTTCTCAGCCCTCTCCTGTAATCCCTGTTTACCCATGACTGCGTGGCCATGCACACCTCCAACTCGATCACCAAGCTTGCAGACGACACTACAGTGGTAGGCTTGATTATGTGGTGAAGAAATTGCCGTGTCACTGAAAACCCTCACTAACTTTTACAGATGCACAATCAAGAGCATCCTGTCGGGCTGTATCACCGCCTGGACAGAAACTGCACCGCCCACAACCGCAGGGCTCTCTAGAGGGTGGTCCGGTCTGCACAACGCATCACCGGGGGTAAACTACCTGCCCTCCAGGACACCTACAACACCCGATGACACAGGGAGGCAAAAAAGATCATCAAGGACAATAACCACCCGAGCCACTGCCTGTTCACCCCGCTATCATCCAGAAGGTGAGGTCAGTACAGGTGCATCAAAGCTGGGACAGAGAGATTGAAAAACAGCTTCTATCTCAAGGCCATCAGATTGTTAAACAGCCACCACTTGCACAGAGAGGCAGCTGCCTACCTACAGACTTGATATCATTGGCCACTTTAATAAATGTAACAATAGTCACTTTAATAACGCCACTTTAAGAATGTTTACATAACTCGCATTACTCATCTCATATGTCTATACTGTATGCTGTATCCTTCACTATCTGTTCTTTACTATCTATTGCATCTTATCCGCTCTGTCACTGCTCATCCATATATTTTATACTTATATATTCTCATCCCATTCCTTTACTAGATTGTGTGTCTTAGGTTTTGTTGTGGAATTGTTAGATATAACCTGTTTGATACTGCTGCACTGTCGGATTAGAAGCATAAGCATTTCGCTACACTCGTAATAACATCTGCTAACCATGCGTATGTGACCAATAACATTTGATTTGAACGCACATCTTAACAGCAAATATCAACTGTAAAAAAAACATTTGGTTTTTAGACTAAAGTAGCTTTTTTTCAGCCTTGCTACATTTTGATCTGCACGTTGCATGAAACTCTTCCCCACAACATCAAATTGGTTCTAGAGAACTACACGTGCAGGAAGGATGAAGATTTGAACAACTCAATGCCATGAAACTGAGTATTAAAGTCTTATGGGAGATTAGTCCTTTCGATTTCCGCTTGTCACTCAATGGTCACTGATATGACATAAACATGTATCACTGTCAATTGTCTATCTTGTGTGTACAAAGTAAACCATGTCTTTTTAAAACAACAATCATTTGAATGGCCTTTTGCATTTCGGTCCTGGGTGAGTTAGTGGGCTGCACATTATACAGTTGCGGACATGACACAAATGCCCAGAGAGGCTATATTAACTCAACCCAGACAGCAAATATTCAAATGAGCCTAATATCTCAACTGGCTTTCCATTTAGCATGGCATTGAATAGTACATTACTATTCTTGCCAGACTCCTGTTCTCTTTCCTGGTGGTACAGGAACCACCCACTTCCTGGGAGAAGGAGAGAGCGAGGGCGAAAAGGACAACAAAATTAATACGTCAAAGCAAAGCCTCCCGTTAACAACCTTTGCTGGAGAGAGAGGGAAAGAGAGAGGGAGAGAGAGAGGGAGAGAGAGAGAGAGAGAGAGGGAAAGAGGAGTAAATCTGCGTCTGTTTCTACAAGCCACACTGCAGAGCACACAGCACACGTTAAACAGCAGGAGAGGAGAGCAAACCGCTTGGCTGCATTCTCCCAGCCGACAGCCTATGAAAGAAAGGCTAGGAGCAGCCATCGTCATGACGATAAGGCAGAATGTCATGCATTGCTGAAGGTCGCCACTTACTGGATGGAGTCGCTTTCAGTGGCATCAGCGGCGTCGGCTGGGCCTGGCTGGGAGAAACAGGCCGATACAAAGGAGCCCATAGGAAGCCGGCCTCACCGGCAGGAGAAGAGGGGGAGGAGGAAGAAGAGAAAAGTCCCTAAGAATGAAAGTCTTTAGCTTTAGCCTGCGCCATGTGACCGGCGGCCGGGTCCCTTAGCGCTCTGTGCTTTGACCTACATGGAGACAAGAGCACTGCTGTTTCTTGCCCTCGGCTGCTGCTGCTGCTGCTGCTGCTGCTGCTAGGACAACACAGGTAGAAAGCCTCGATTCTGCTTATTCATTTGAAGCCGACAGCTCTGGGCCGACTGGCCGGAGTGTGTCGGTCTGTCTGTGTATGTTTGTGTGTGTGTGTGTGTGTGTGTGTGTGTGTGTGCATGCATGCGTGCGCCAGGGAGCCGGCGAGAGGACGCGAGTTTAGTCCATAACGGTGCTCCCTGTGATATCCAGCTGGAAATGAGCCTAGGTTCCTGCCTCCCTCCCCATCTGCTGAAGGGGCCTGAGCCCTGACCGTGTGCTGAGGCCACTCCTCACAGAAGTATGAATGAAGGAAGGAGTGGGTTTGTGCTGGCTGCTCGGGTGGTGGCAGGCAGGCAGGCGGGGGGTGTGTGTGTGTGTGTGTGTGGGAGGGGGGAGGGAGGGTATTTATGTCCATCACCGTATGAGTGTGAGAGTCGGGGCTCCGCGGGGCTTGTGTCTGCTGTTCTACTCAGGCTATAAATAACACTGCTGCTTACTATCCTCTAACCTGGCTTGGTGGTAAAACGAGAAGAAAATGCATTCGCAGGGGGATGTCAGCTGCACACGCGCTGGAAATAGTAGACTACAGTATGAGCCTCTGCTCACAACACAGATACCTAACCTCTGATGATGTACTGCAGTGACGTAACATATTGAATGCCAAATTCATTTTCCGAATGGAATATAAAAGCTGCAGTATTTGGAGACATATTAAATGTTTCAGAAGAAACCTTTTACAAAAAGATGACTACAAATTGGATGCGAGAGCCATCAGATAAAATTCTGAATGATTCGAAAGAAGGATAGATTATTGCCAAGTGTTAAGAAGAAAAATGATTAACAATTCACTGCTCATTTGACCTTTTTCAAGGGTAGATGGTTGTATCAATTAATTTGACCCATTACTCGTATCCATCCTTGCACTTTGACATGATTTGAGTCAGTTCCTACCAAATGTCGATGATAAACATCAAAGCCGGGCTGAAGCTTTCCTTTCAAATGTGGGGGCAGGGTCAGACCACTTGGCTTGAGGAGCTTTTGAAGTTAGGGCTGTGACGGTCATGGAATTTTAGATTACGGTTTTGTCAGCCAAATGGCCGTGGTCACCGTACATTTTTCTATTTATTTATTTTCTCCTCTCCTGAAGGCATGTGCTGCTGCTGCAGGGAGGGGGGACGTTCCTAGGCAACCAAAGACTAATTTGCCACAACACCGACAACAAGTTTCATCACGTTGTAAAGAGTTTATGTTACCATGGAAATGGACTAAACCACACAAATGCCCAACCAGAGTCTTTGGTCAGCTGTTCCACAAAAAAAAACCGGTTATGACAGTTATTTTACTATCATAACAGTCTTCATCTATAAAAATCGGCGGTTACACGATTCTACAATTACCGTGCCAGCCCTATTTGAAATAATATATTCCTTTTTAAAGAAAAAAAAATGGAATAAAAAAAAGTGGGGAGCATACATCTTACCCCTGCTGCACCCCGCCCGTGCAGCTGAGGATTTACTGGCTGTTTTCACATTTCTGTTGGGAAAAGGAAGGAAATGTCTGCAGCCTCCATGCCTCCTGCTCAGTAATATGCTGTAATAAAAGCTGTTTCCAATGTAAGTTGTGCTCTTCAAGTTTTGGTTTTAGTGTCCGTTAGCTTTAAAATGTACAGGAACAAAGTTGACAATGTTTTGACTAGCGGAGGATACAGTAGGCCTTGACTAAATGTCGATTCCTTAGAGCACCTAAAAAGTCAAGGTATCGAACAACAAGACATTATTTGATTATGGCCAATTTAGGATTCACAAAAGAATGCTTTACCACAAAGAACGATAGGCAAGTTATTGTAACTGAGCTGGTGGGTTGTACAAATTAAATTCTGTGCCTTTGAGATGTTTTTGTTGTGTAAACGGTACACTGTGCAAAAACAATAATATATTAAAATGACACTAATGGCCTGACCCTAATGGCTCCAGCAAACCAATTATAAAAGCCTATTATCATGGTGATGGATTTACAAACTGCTCTTTTCAAGTGTCTCTGGAGTGGAAGAAAGTATCCAAAAACCTAGCTATGTCTGTATATTAGGAGACACTGAGGCATGTTTCTTAACACCTAGGCTGTAATCATATCAAAACATAACTAGATATAGCCTAGGCTGTAATCATAGATACCGGATTGAATAATGGGGATATTGATTTATACAATTCCTTATTGGGGATTAAACTTCACCCAAGGCAGTGGACCACTAGAATCATTATCTCCCATTGAATACTGCAACAGAAGGATATGTCCTGCAGAGGGCAGCATTACCATAGTAATAAAACAGGAACAGGGTAAGATTGGCAGGCACTGTGAAGCAGGAACCGGGTAAGATTGGCAGGCACTGTGAAGCAGGAACCGGGTAAGATTGGCAGGCACTGTGAAGCAGGAACCGGGTAAGATTGGCAGGCACTGTGAAGCAGGAACCGGGTAAGATCGGCAGGCACTGTGAAGCAGGAACTGGGAAAGATTGGCAGGCACTGTGAAGCAGGAACCGGGTAAGATTGGCAGGCACTGTGAAGCAGGAACCGGGTAAGATTGGCAGGCACTGTGAAGCAGGAACCGGGTAAGATTGGCAGGCACTGTGAAGCAGGAACCGGGTAAGATTGGCAGGCACTGTGAAGCAGGAACCGGGTAAGATTGGCAGGCACTGTGAAGCAGGAACCGGGTAAGATCGGCAGGCACTGTGAAGCAGGAACTGGGAAAGATTGGCGCAGGCACAACCTTATATATACACCTTGGAAGAACATTATATAGAGCAAGTCAAAACGTACAAATATCTGGGAGTTGAGCTTCACCACCCATGTAGAGAACCTTGTCAGGAAAGTCAAGCTGCGTATTGGGTTTTATTACCAGCACAAACCTTGTTTTTCCTTTGCCGCCAGAAAATAGTTGATTCTCTGTATTTGACTATGGTGGTACTATGTATGTGCAAGCCTCAAGCTCTACACTGAAGGCTCTTGACTGTGCGCTTAGTTTTGTCACAAATCAGAGACATCTAACTCACCATTGTGATGTCTACAGTGCTGCCAGGTGGACATCAATAGCAACACGCAGGCTCAAACACTGGTACATTCTTATTTATAAGGCCATTTTATCTATCCTCTCTTCTAGTCCGGAATGAAAATACATACAAGCTCAGATCTCAATCTTGTTTTATGCTAACAGACCCAAGCATTAGAACAAGAGCATGGAATATGGTCCTTTCATTCCTCAGCCCCCTGGTGTTGGAATTCCCTCCAAGCCAACCTACAACTCCAGGACCTGGTGTCCCTGAAGGAGTTCAAAGGTCAAATAGATGAACAGGTTGTTGAGACATGTAGTTGTTTCTAGTTGTCAACCCATGTCACTAGCTTGTGTTGCCTTATGTAAGGAAGCATGTGGTTTTACCACACACACACACACACACACACACACACACCCCTCACCTGCTTTTATAAGTTTATGTAGCATAAAAATCACCTTGAATCTTCTGTTCAGTGCCAGTGTAAGAAGTGCCACAATCTATAACATATTATCTATGAGAGTATAGGTCTAACAGTACAGTGAGCCTGTTGTTATTCAGCCACAATAATAAAGTCAATTTTTTCCTACCTCAGGCAGCCGTGCAGCCAGTCCTTTGGGTTCCGTTGCACCCCATTGGCCAGGGGTCCGCTGGAATGTTTATCTGATTGGCCACTGAAAGTGGGGTCCCCACTCGCTACCACCTCCTCTAGGTAGGACGACGTCACTTCCAGGGCGGCTTTCCCGCCCTTCCCAGTGGTCGTGACGCTGAGCAGCTCCTGGCGCTCCCCCTGGCGCCCAGCGTTTGGCGACAACTCCACAAAGTGGCCCGTCTCCTTGAGGCGTTGCTGGATCATGGGAGTAAGGGGCATGTCGAAAGTGAAGCCTGAGTCCGCCTCATCGTCAGCCGAGGAAGACAGGGCGTCCAGAGAGTCCAGGCTGCTGTAAAGGGTGCTACGGAAACGGTCCGACTCCAGGATGCTCTCGAACTGCGAGCTGAAGACGTCGGTGGCCTCCTGGCTCTCCGATGTCTCCTTGCCATCCCGGTTATCCGACGGATCCTCGCTGCCATTGGTCTTCGTACTCCTGAGGGAGTCGGGGACAAATAGAGACAATCATGGAAACTTTGACTGGGGACAAAAGTCAAGTCTTAACTTAGCAGAAGACTGAAATCTTAACTGGCCTGAGGGGAAACGTTAGCCTTTATATTTCACAGCACATATCCATCTGGCATTCCTCCTCATTGAAATGGTTTGAGCCATAGAGATAGATAGAGGACTCATCTTTGTATCTGCTGTATTATAGCATCTCCATTTTGAAGTAGTCAATTTTTCTTCACTATTGGCTTATCCCTCCTGATGACCCGGTTGAACATGACTCCAAAAGGGTCACCAGGAGGGATGAGCCAATGAAGTTGGAAGCCCCATCCAGTTGACTACATAAAAAATTGTGGAAGCCCTCAAGGGCACTGCCCATGCTAATACGGCCTTTAGAGTCTACCTTTAAAGAGGGTCATTATTAAAACCACCTCATCTGCAATTGGATCACCTTCAACCAATCAGAGGACGGCCTAATTTTAAGCAGTGTTTGGTCACCTGTGATTTTGTCCTAAAACCCACCCATTGGTTCTGAAAGGATGCGGATTGGACCAGTCATTTGCTAACTCATTCCAAACGTCTATTGGAGGAAGGCCTGCCTGATGTGAGAGTGAAGTGAATCAGAATGGAGAATTCTGCGATCAGGCTGGTTCCACCAGGGTACTGAAACCTTGCCTGAATTGCTTGGATTAGTATATTGTTCCTCTGCCAAGAAGAAATAGATTAGAATCAGCGATATGACGCTACCATAAGAAGCGGAGCAACTTTCAACTCAAACAAAAAGAGTAAAAAGCAAGATGCTAATCTCGTCAGCATTTGTTGTCAAGCGGCTATCACGTTGCTCGAGGGAAGCGTGTAACTCCCCTGCACATGCTCAAAATTATCTGTACGAGTTAACAAGTGCAGCATCTTGCTTAGCACTCCCCATGATAACATCTTTGGTCCCACTGCTGTTTATGGTAACAACATACTGCTTACTTCACACTCCTCAAACAGAGCTAAATGCACTGTACCTGTCGTAGAGGCCTATAGCCGCTATGGTGAACTCAGCTAAATGCACTGTCCCTGTCACAGAGGCCTATAGCCGCTATGGTGAACTCAGCTAAATGCACTGTCCCTGTCACAGAGGCCTATAGCCACTGTGGTGAACTCAGCTAAATGCACTGTCCCTGTCACAGAGGCCTATAGCCGCTATGGTGAACTCAGCTAAATGCACTGTCCCTGTCACAGAGGCCTATAGCCACTGTGGTGAACTCAGCTAAATGCACTGTCCTTGTCGTAGAGGCCTATAGCCGCTATGGTGAACTCAGCTAAATGCACTGTCCCTCTCGTAGAGGCCTATAGCCGCTGTGGTGAACTCAGCTAAATGCACTGTCCTTGTCGTAGAGGCCTATAGCAGCTATGGAGAACTCAGCTAAATGCACTGTCCCTGTCAGAGGCCTATAGCCACTGTGGTGAACTTAGCTAAATGCACTGTCCCTGTCACAGAGGCCTATAGCCGCTGTGGTGAACTCAGCTAAATGCACTGTCCCTGTCGTAGAGGCCTATAGCCGCTGTGGTGAACTCAGCTAAATGCACTGTCCCTGTCAGAGGCCTATAGCCGCTATGGTGAACTCAGCTAAATGCACTGTCCCTGTCACAGAGGCCTATAGCCGCTGTGGTGAACTCAGCTAAATGCACTGTCCCTGTCAGAGGCCTATAGCCGCTGTGGTGAACTCAGCTAAATGCACTGTCCCTGTCAGAGAGGCCTATAGCCGCTGTGGTGAACTCAGCTAAATGCACTGTCCCTGTCGAGAGGCCTATAGCCGCTGTGGTGAACTCAGCTAAATGCACTGTCCCTGTCAGAGAGGCCTATAGCCGCTGGTGGTGAACTCAGCTAAATGCACTGTCCCTGTCGAGAGGCCTATAGCCGCTGTGGTGAACTCAGCTAAATGCACTGTCCCTGTCGAGAGGCCTATAGCCGCTGTGGTGAACTCAGCTAAATGCACTGTCCCTGTCAGAGGCCTATAGCCGCTGTGGTGAACTCAGCTAAATGCACTGTCCCTGTCGAGAGGCCTATAGCCGCTGTGGTGAACTCAGCTAAATGCACTGTCCCTGTCGAGAGGCCTATAGCCGCTGTGGTGAACTCAGCTAAATGCACTGTCCCTGTCACAGAGGCCTATAGCCGCTGTGGTGAACTCAGCTAAATGCACTGTCCCTGTCGTGAGGCCTATAGCCGCTGTGGTGAACTCAGCTAAATGCACTGTCCCTGTCAGAGGCCTATAGCCGCTGTGGTGAACTCAGCTAAATGCACTGTCCCTGTCACAGAGGCCTAGCCACTGTGGTGAACTCAGCTAAATGCACTGTCCCTGTCACAGAGGCCTATAGCCGCTGTGGTGAACTCAGCTAAATGCACTGTCCCTGTCGTGAGGCCTATAGCCGCTGTGGTGAACTCAGCTAAATGCACTGTCCCTGTCAGAGGCCTATAGCCGCTGTGGTGAACTCAGCTAAATGCACTGTCCCTGTCAGAGGCCTATAGCCACTGTGGTGAACTCAGCTAAATGCACTGTCCCTGTCGTGAGGCCTATAGCCGCTGTGGTGAACTCAGCTAAATGCACTGTCCCTGTCGTAGAGGCCTATAGCCGCTGTGGTGAACTCCAGCTAAATGCACTGTCCCTGTCAGAGGCCTATAGCCGCTGTGGTGAACTCAGCTAAATGCACTGTCCCTGTCGTAGAGGCCTATAGCCGCTGTGGTGAACTCAGCTAAATGCACTGTCCCTGTCGTAGAGGCCTATAGCCGCTGTGGTGAACTCAGCTAAATGCACTGTCCCTGTCGTAGAGGCCTATAGCCGCTGTGGTGAACTCAGCTAAATGCACTGTCCCTGTCGTAGAGGCCTATAGCCGCTGTGGTGAACTCAGCTAAATGCACTGTCCCTGTCACAGAGGCCTATAGCCGCTGTGGTGAACTCAGCTAAATGCACTGTCCCTGTCGTAGAGGCCTATAGCCGCTGTGGTGAACTCAGCTAAATGCACTGTCCCTGTCGTAGAGGCCTATAGCCGCTGTGGTGAACTCAGCTAAATGCACTGTCCCTGTCACAGAGGCCTATAGCCGCTGTGGTGAACTCAGCTAAATGCACTGTCCCTGTCAGAGGCCTATAGCCGCTATGGTGAACTCAGCTAAATGCACTGTCCCTGTCGTGAGGCCTATAGCCGCTGTGGTGAACTCAGCTAAATGCACTGTCCCTGTCGTGAGGCCTATAGCCGCTGTGGTGAACTCAGCTAAATGCACTGTCCCTGTCGAGAGGCCTATAGCCGCTGTGGTGAACTCAGCTAAATGCACTGTCCCTGTCGTGAGGCCTATAGCCGCTGTGGTGAACTCAGCTAAATGCACTGTCCCTGTCGTGAGGCCTATAGCCGCTGTGGTGAACTCAGCTAAATGCACTGTCCCTGTCACAGAGGCCTATAGCCGCTATGGTGAACTCAGCTAAATGCACTGTCCCTGTCAGAGGCCTATAGCCACTGTGGTGAACTCAGCTAAATGCACTGTCCCTGTCAGAGGCCTATAGCCGCTGTGGTGAACTCAGCTAAATGCACTGTCCCTGTCGTAGAGGCCTATAGCCGCTGTGGTGAACTCAGCTAAATGCACTGTCCCTGTCGTAGAGGCCTATAGCCGCTGTGGTGAACTCAGCTAAATGCACTGTCCCTGTCAGAGGCCTATAGCCGCTGTGGTGAACTCAGCTAAATGCACTGTCCCTGTCGTAGAGGCCTATAGCCACTGTGGTGAACTCAGCTAAATGCACTGTCCCTGTCGTAGAGGCCTATAGCCGCTGTGGTGAACTCAGCTAAATGCACTGTCCCTGTCGTAGAGGCCTATAGCCGCTGTGGTGAACTCAGCTAAATGCACTGTCCCTGTCGTAGAGGCCTATAGCCGCTGTGGTGAACTCAGCTAAATGCACTGTCCCTGTCGTGAGGCCTATAGCCGCTGTGGTGAACTCAGCTAAATGCACTGTCCCTGTCAGAGGCCTATAGCCGCTGTGGTGAACTCAGCTAAATGCACTGTCCCTGTCGTGAGGCCTATAGCCGCTGTGGTGAACTCAGCTAAATGCACTGTCCCTGTCGTGAGGCCTATAGCCGCTGTGGTGAACTCAGCTAAATGCACTGTCCCTGTCGTGAGGCCTATAGCCGCTGTGGTGAACTCAGCTAAATGCACTGTCCCTGTCGAGAGGCCTATAGCCGCTGTGGTGAACTCAGCCAAATGCACTGTCCCTGTCAGAGGCCTATAGCCGCTGTGGTGAACTCAGCTAAATGCACTGTCCCTGTCACAGAGGCCTATAGCCACTGTGGTGAACTCAGCTAAATGCACTGTCCTTGTCGTAGAGGCCTATAGCCGCTGTGGAGAACTCAGCTAAATGCACTGTCCCTGTCGTGAGGCCTATAGCCGCTGTGGTGAACTCAGCTAAATGCACTGTCCCTGTCGTAGAGGCCTATAGCCGCTGTGGTGAACTCAGCTAAATGCACTGTCCCTGTCAGAGTCATGAGGTGAACTCCAGCCAAATGCACTGTCCCTGTCGAGGTCTATAGCCGCTGTGGTGAACTCCAGCTAAATGCACTGTCCCTGTCAGAGGCCTATAGCCGCTGTGGTGAACTCAGCTAAATGCACTGTCCCTGTCGTAGAGGCCTATAGCCGCTGTGGTGAACTCAGCTAAATGCACTGTCCCTGTCGTAGAGGCCTATAGCCACTGTGGTGAACTCAGCTAAATGCACTGTCCCTGTCGTAGAGGCCTATAGCCGCTGTGGTGAACTCAGCTAAATGCACTGTCCCTGTCGTAGAGGCCTATAGCCGCTGTGGTGAACTCAGCTAAATGCACTGTCCCTGTCGAGAGGCCTATAGCCGCTGTGGTGAACTCAGCTAAATGCACTGTCCCTGTCGAGAGGCCTATAGCCGCTATGGTGAACTCAGCTAAATGCACTGTCCCTGTCGAGAGGCCTATAGCCGCTGTGGTGAACTCAGCTAAATGCACTGTCCCTGTCGTAGAGGCCTATAGCCGCTGTGGTGAACTCAGCTAAATGCACTGTCCCTGTCGTAGAGGCCTATAGCCGCTGTGGTGAACTCAGCCAAATGCACTGTCCCTGTCGTAGAGGCCTATAGCCGCTGTGGTGAACTCAGCTAAATGCACTGTCCCTGTCGTAGAGGCCTATAGCCGCTGTGGTGAACTCAGCTAAATGCACTGTCCCTGTCGAGAGGCCTATAGCCGCTGTGGTGAACTCAGCTAAATGCACTGTCCCTGTCGTGAGGCCTATAGCTATGGTGAACTCAGCTAAATGCACTGTCCTGTGAGGCCTATAGCCGCTATGGTGAACTCCAGCTAAATGCACTGTTAACCCAGAGACCTTGCACCTTTCTACTTCCTCTCAGCGAAACTCTAACAAAACAACACATTTCTGTGGACTGTGACAATGCTAGTTTCCATGTAATGGAAACATCCAGCAACTAAAAAGGAACTCAACATTTTCTAAGGACAAAAAAGCTACGGACGTTTGAAATATTGAAACATAGTGAGGATCAAGTGTAAATAGTGCCATAAAATAAACAGTGAAATAAACAGTGCATCATAATCAACACTATTTAGCTTGACATCTTATTTTACAGGCCTTCAGTCATGACAATCTAATTGGTCACAAGGGGACGAGCTGAGGAGAGAAGTGCTGAATTCCAAATAGACACCTAGCCCCCAATAGCCCCTAGGGCAGGGGGATGGGAACCAAGTTGACAGGAATATAAAGTTTTACAAATGTTCACTAAAACATAGTACTCTGGGAGCCAGGATGGAAATACCCCTTATTCATTGAAAGAAAACAATGGAGCTGAATACAGCCCCAGATCCACAGGAGTGGCTAGGGGTCAGGGTCCGGGCTCAGAGGCCATTTGTAATATAGCAGAGATGTGACTTACCTATCTGAGCTGGGCTCCCGTGCCGCGTCTCCATCGGGGCTCTGGTGCACAAATATGTCAGGGAGCACCCGGAACACCTCGTCCTCCAGGGACAGCCGACAGGGGAGTCTCTCTAGAGGACTCAGACTGTCCACAGAGCACTCTACCTTCAGACTGCTGCAGCTCCTACCTCCCTCCAGTCCCTTCTCAGAGTCCTCACTCCCTCGTTCCTGTCCCATCTGACCACAAACGTCCGTTGCCGCCACCACCGTCGAGCTCCCTGGACGGCTCTCCGCGAATCGCAGTTTCTAAGGGAGCTTCTCCCTCAGCTGGCCCCCGTCCAGGAAGGCGGTGAAAATACCCGGGATCTCGGCCAGGATTTTACTGGACTCCTCCAGGGACTCCTCGTCCAGGAGCAGCCCCCCTCCAGCGGACTCGGGCGCTGCCTCTGGACCCCTCCTGGGAGGCTGAGACTGGTCCACCACAGGTACCTCACCCGCCCCTGAGCATGGCCCAGATGTGAATGCAGCAGACGTCAGGCCGGCACTTGTTTTTTCTTGGCAGTTCGCAGCGGGCGCATTCCTGAAGTCTCCGTTTACCTCGGCCGCCGCACTGGAGACGCCCAAGGCCTTCTGGGCCGCTGAGCTCAGGGAAGCCGTATCTTTCAGCAGCGCCTCCGTCCACGAGTCCAGGAGGAAGGTCGGCAAGAGTAGTGGGTCTCCCGGTGAATCAAGGCCCAGACCAGACATGTCCAGGTCCACATTGGTCTCCTTCTCCTCCCCCTCACCGTTTCTCTCTGAGGTCCGGCTGGCCACATCCTGCGAGGCCCCATTTTGACCGCTACACGGGATCATGATGGCTGCGCTCCGCTGTTCACTACTGTCCGCTGGGTGTAGGCTGTCCTCAGGTTGGGCATTCTGGCTCCTGGCGCTGAGGCCGCTCAGCAGGTCGGCCAGCTCACGGTCGATCTCTAGGAACAGCGAGGTTTCATCGATGTCATCGTCCTGGAGACAGGCGTCCAGACTGGTGCTGCTACTCCCCTTGTCCTCTAAGACGTGAGAGGTTGATGCTGAAACTGAGAAAAGGAGATGTCAAATACTACAACATAAATAGATCAATACAAAATGTCACGTGTGCACTTTAAAAATATAGAAATTGTTATTTATCATCTCTATCACCATCATTAGCTAGATTATATTGATTTAGGATGTGAAACAGTGTGTATTTCCTCTTGGTGTAAGATAAATATCTCTCTTGGACTAATTCTGAATAAGCCTTGTAGTCTGAACACTACGGCACTGTGTCCACTTCATGAAAGGAGAAGGGCTAGGAGGTGCCAAGGAAGGGCTGGGATGAATCCAAACTAATACTGTTGGTTCCTTTTCTTTCTTTCGTCCCTGCACACACGCAGATGTCCCTTTCACTGGCCGGCAAACGGCTTCAGACAGTGGACCAAAGCTCAGCGTGCTCAGTTCACATGTACTCACAGACATTTGTTTCAAATTAGCCGAGTGTGATGGACACAATTTAGCCAAAACAGCAGGTGTCTTTTTTTCTATTGAATACCTTAGTCTCTAGTTATATATTGAAAAACCTTTAGCTGCGTTGAGCCATGTAGGGAGAATGTATAATTACTAAATTAACAAAATACACCTAAGGGTTTTTATCCTGGAGTATTTCGCTCTGTCCTCTTGTTGAACCTGTTCACGAAGAGTTGGACGAGACAGCAGTGTCAATTAATACAATTATCCAGTTTAATTTGACATGAACGGTGGAGTGGATAAGGTCAAGTAAGAGCTCTATTGTCACAGTGATACATAGTGAATACCATACAGTATCATTAGCATGTAGCATGTAGGCTAAATGCTGGCTAAATGCTTTGATTTTGAAACCCAGAACAGAACTGGGTGAACAGGAGGTAGCTTAAAACTAAAATCATGTGCAACCTGCTCTGCCCTGTTTAGGCTAATAGGTCTATACTTGAGACCAAACACAACAAGTTCAACATGGTCGTGTTCATTAGGGCACAGCGTTTTGCTACGGTAAAAGAAAGCAATCGTTCCTTTTTAGATAGTACCACTCCGTTTCAGAGCATTTTATTCCATGTCCTACCTACTTAACAAGACCCTGATCTTGGTCTCCAGTTACTGTATGTCCTTGTCATAGAGGACGTTGTGCAAAGAACACTATTACACTAGATGGCAGCATTTCCTTGTTTTTACTGTATCAATATCGGTTTCTACTGGGAAGTGACTGACATAGCATATGAGAGATTCATGGCCATGTCTCTTAACCCATAAGAGTCTAAACTCTGTCTAAGCCGGGCGCGACATAGGCGGATGCCGACGAATCCAAAACCAAAAAAAATCTCTAGATTAAACGGATGGATTTTTATGGGGATTTATTATTATTATGCTAATTAGATGCAAAATAACTTATGACTTTGGTGACACAGGGAGTTAAAACAATAGACCTTTAGACTGGTGTTGCGTCAGAACAGAGGCTGCGTCAGAACAGAGGCTGCGTCAGAACAGAGGCTGCGTCAGGCATAGCGCACTACTTTAGAACAAAGCCCTATAGTAGTGCACTTTATATGCCATTTGGGACGCAGACAGCGTCTCTTATACAACAGTTGTGTATAATGTCTAGTTGACGAGGGAGGCTGAGGATCACCAGTTGTGACCCCTGTAGAGAAGGATAGGATAGTGGACAGAGTGAAAGTGATAGCACTAAGTCATGACTTTGCAGCATCGCTTGGGAGATGTCTAGAGGATGTTTGCAAATCCCTGTGGGATTACTAATGACATTTTAAGCTCCTGCTAAATAGCCTGGGTAACCAGTCAGGGCTGACACGTCTTATCGGACTGGCTCTTGATGGGTAGTGAAAACCGAAAGTCTTCTCTGTGCCGATTTAGCATTACCTCAGCAACCAGGCTAATGCTTACACTAAATGGAACAATAGAAACACATCACTATACAGTACTTATTCATCTCTAGTTTCCGGGAATGTTTGACACAGCACTTAACTACTGTTCATGGGCTTGCTTTGAAAAATGGTTTGTTTATATAGGCCCTACTACAGTTCCCACTTTGGGAAAGTAGGCCTAGCTCTGTTCAACTCATGGCTAAAAGTCAGTGAAAGCAAAGGCTCAACTTCTACAGCCTCTTTCTGTAGAGAAATTGGCTTGTTGGGCCAATTCATCAATAACTGGTTGATATAGGAGCTTCCTATAACATTCACTGCATTGTTCTTACAGTGCACTATAAATAGCTAAGTACTGTAATTGGGCAGTCCTGCACTAATCATTTAGAATTATTCATATTAGCCAGTAAAATAATGTATGCATTAGGCCTGATGATGAATGATTTATAGAGCAGGATTAGCCTATATTTTTTGTGGATTTCAAGAACACTTTTCAGAAAAATGACACATTTCCTGCATGTTATTAAATGAACAATAAAAAAAAAAAAAAGAGGTTCATATCCACGGCCAAATGCCAAGTGTAGCCCTAGCTACAGCAAACAGCATAATGTCATACTGTTGTGAAGTATCATGAGGGGTAGATCATACGAAAGGTGTCATACCGCTTTCAGTAGAGCTGGTCTCGTCTCCTTTTCCAAAGAGAAACTGGTACTTGGCCTTCGCAACACTTTGAGC
This sequence comes from Brachymystax lenok tsinlingensis, assembly GCA_030435695.1. Taxonomy (NCBI): domain Eukaryota; kingdom Metazoa; phylum Chordata; class Actinopteri; order Salmoniformes; family Salmonidae; genus Brachymystax; species Brachymystax lenok. The sequence goes on from CM059815.1 coordinate 37,743,745, forward strand.
GTGTGAAGACGAGCTGTTAACCCAAACAAACGTTTCAGCCTGCAAGAATAAACAAGAACATGTATTTACCGCAGGCAAGATGATTCTCTGATAAGCAATCATTGTCATTCAGAATCATTGAGATCTCTCACCACCAGTGGCAATTGATTGGACAGTAAACCGAGTTCATTTCATTTGTGTGTTTTGAAACCAAAATCAAAATGAGGCTAATCACGTCACCTTGACAGCAGGCCTAGGTCAATTTAACCATCTGGCCATGTTTCCAAAAGCATTTCCCTTGACCATGCTCTACGATTCAACTTGAATCAACTAGCTTTTCTGATTACGAACAACCAAAATAATTTCCAGATGCTGTTAAAAACAAAATCAATAAATCTAAATACAGCAACATCTTTGATTGATTGTAATGTACAGAGTACCACCAACCACTTACCGCCATTTCTCTTTCAAAGTAGGGAACACTCATTGGTAAAATCTCTGTGAGCATAAGGGTAAAACTAACATGAGCTTGTAACTTAAAACCATAACGAAAAAATCTTGAAAGAGCGTAACCTAGCCCAGGGGTTCCCAACCTTTTTCACTTAGGCCCCCCCTTCCAGCATTGGGGGAACATCCCGTGCACCTCTTGTTGGCAGAAAGAACATTTTACTGGTTGTAAAGCTTATTTTCTGCAATTATACACATTTATCATGGGGTGCAGAGAACATTTAGCAGTTTTAAAGCAAATCTTCTTACAATTCCATACATTTTGCCGTGTTTAATGTGTATTCATGTGATATTTGAGTGACTCAAACATTACTACAAAAGCTATGGGCTAAAGAACCTAGCCCCAAAAAAAACATTAGCTGACATGGGCTAGTTGATCTGGACATTTCTGCCAAGTTATAAATACATTTTACAAAAAAATAGCCAGACACCCGCGCCGCCCCTGCCGACCCCTAGAGCACCCACAGTTTGGGAACCACTGATCTAACCTAATCAAACATTGTTTTAGAATTCTCCAACTTTGTCAATCTCTGACCTTTTTTTAAAGACCAAAGACAGTGCTAAAGCGTAAAGCTAAATGTGATACAGGAGTAGAGTTCATGCCTACATTATCCTACACTATCTGTGTTATAGATAAGAACATGCCACAAAGCATTGTCAATAAAAGCTCAAGCAGCCCATGTTCTGAAAGTCAGAGCCTCTCTTAAAACAGTTGACAGTGATGCGTCTCTAGATTGTGATGTCTGCCTGCCAGGCTGCCAATGAAAGTGGTCTCATGTATCAGAGTAGCTACTCACCTGCCATGATCTCAAAGACGCTTAAGCTACTGCCTAAGTGCCTAGGAGGTCACAAGTTCACATAGGAAGGATCCATCTAATGTACGTGAAGCATTTGGCTCTCTCAATCCAAGTAAGGCTAGTGAATGCTGTTTTAACCTTAGCAAAGGCTCAGTAAAGTATTTCATTAGCCAACATTCCCAACAGCCATACAACTAATAGGCCTAGTTCTGCTACAGTTTACAACAGTGATTGCATGACGTTCATTCAGGATGACTCAACAGGAGAAAGGCACTCTGATTCAATCAAATCCACATTTGAAACCATTCCAAAGCTTAGTGCCATGACCATTACAAGAATTAAGCTCTGTGGATCAAATGACAGGCAACTAAAAGTGTAATTACACCAGCATCCATCAACGAGCACAAAAGGTTAAGAGTTGGAAAACACTATAGATGGGCCACAAAAACACAGTGAGATCATTATTTAGAAATACTCAATAATAGCCTACACTAGTAGGCTAATATCAACACTAGCTTAATCTGGATGATTGATTAAAATTCCTACATAGACTAAAAAGCGACTTCCAAAGTAAAATGACCTTGTAAATTACATTCCAATTTAAATTGAGAGGCTAAATTGTAGAAGGAACTATGGAGCGAACCTATCTCTCTGTGGGAAAGCTGTTGCCATGGCTGCCAATGTGAGACGTGGGAATGCAGACCTTTTTTTTGACCAGAAAAGTTTTTTTTTGCTTGCTTAAATGGTCAATATTGAAGACTCAGTGCCCACACAGACTAAAAAGGTATCATGTTGACTGCAATAACAGAATTTATGCTATTCAAATGAGATGGATGGTTAGACAGAGACCATCTTTTGGAACTGTTACGACATTCATGAGAACTGTTGTGTTGATCAAGGTGAACAAAGCCTAGAAAAATAACAAAAGATTCCATCATTTTGTGAAAGACAAGACGCTATGGAAGTGTTTTTCACAGAAAACATTTCGTACAAAAAAAAACACTCTGGTTAGCCTAGATGGGCTACTCCACTAAATTTGCCCAGATGGACTAAATTATTTCGCTTAGCAACAGCTGGGAATCTCATTGGAGGGTGAAGGCCGCATCATAATTCACTAGTTTGTTTAATGCGTCGGGTAATTAATAGAGTTGACTTCCACAGTCATGGGAGGTGAGCTGTCAATCAGCTTTCCATTACAAAGGTCACGATGATCTCTGTCTATATTCCAAATGGCACACTATTCCCTATCTAGTAAACTACTTTTGACCAGGACTCATACATTGGGCCCTGGTCAAAAGTAGTGCACTATTATGGGAATATGGGCCCTGGTCAAAAGTAGTGCACTAGATAGGGAATAGGGTGCCATTTGGGATATTGCCTTAGTCTATTCTTTACACTCCAGAGAGGCACCATAACTCGGCACATTGTCGTTTCCCACAGGAGCCAGAGCAGTGTCACATCAAGGTCCTAGAAAACACTGGAGCTCAAGAACTGGAGCTAAGAGTTATCATACTCCAGAGGGTTTAGAAATCCACAGCCTGTGCGAAAGTAAAGTCTCTGGTAAGGGCAATTCCATGGTAACAGAATTACACTGAGGCCTAGATTTTTCACAAAACATGTTCAAACAAAAACCATTGATTTTCAAAGTTTGGTAAAATAATTACAGTAAAATCTATGTTACCAAACTCTGTATCTGCACAGTAGTCCTTGTGCATAGAGCTCTGTGTTTTGTTAAACTTTTAAATCAATGTTTTTTGTTCGACATACATTTTAAACTGAGAATTTTAAAGTGAGTCTCACCATAATTCCGTTTACTTGGAATTGCCCGTAACCAATCTGGCAATATTTCATCCTCAAAGGCATCAAAATACAATTGGATAGAGAACATCTAAAATAGATCCACATCTGAGCTTAAAAAAAACAACTTTATTTAACCAGGTAGGCCAGTTGAGAACAAGTTCTCATTTACAACTGCAACCTGGCCAAGACAAAGCAAAGCAGTGCGACAACAACAACACAGAGTTACACATGGGATAAACAAACGTACAGTCAATAACACAATAGAAAAGTCTATGTACAGTGAATGACCTGCCTATGACCTGCCTAAATCTGATGGAAATGAATGACAAAAGATCAGTGTGATTCAGGATAATAAAACATTGCAAATCCATCACAATGTTTTGGGGAATTAGTCAAATGAAACAGTTTGGTTTGAATTTGTTAAATTGTGAAAAGGGGGTTCCCATTTTTTGGTTCAAATTTGCCTAATCCCAAAGCACAAGACAGGACATTAGAGTGCATGATTTATAGCATTTTGCTAGCTCAATATCTGAGCCAAACTCACATCTGCATAAACAAATAGCGGTACATCTCAAACAGGATATCATTACTTTTGACTGTGAAAGATGTGCTCGGCTGTAGAACTAGGTATAGTACTTCCAGAACTCAGCATGTGTGAGACTTGTGTAAACAAGCACAGAAAAAGTTGGGCATTTTCTTTTCAAGGACTTGCAGACTGACAGGTTTCTGGGGGACTTCCCAACCCTACCCAGTCCACAAACAAACATCTTAATCCAAACTATCAAAACAATGCTTCTTGACATTATTACCAAGGTTATCATTAGAGACCAAATGGTACACTAACTCACTCAAACTGACTGGGGAACAGATGTTGAATAATGGTGCAACTGTTCTACTGTACTGATAAGGAGAAAAAAAAAGACAACCATATCTAGCTGAACGCAAAAATACAGAAAGCTAAATAACTGAAAATAGATTGGCCTACCTGCATCTCCTGAGTTTGAGAAGCTCCTCTTGGTCAATGAAAAGGTTTTCAACCCTCTAACCTCTGTCATACAGTGTGTAGAGATCAGGGATAGTGTTCGGAGGACAAACCCAGCATTCTAAAGCTGTTGTAAACTTTGACAGTGCACACACATAGAGCAAGTCTTGGTTATTAGAGTAGTAAACACAGTCAAAAACAACACAGCCGGTGTGCATTTTATGGTTAGTAAGTATTTGTCAATTCCAAGGCTGTGGGACGACCGTGCTCCGATCCATCTAGGGTCGGAAAATGGTTTGGAGGTTCAAAGAAAATGAAAAGTGCAGATGGCTCGGAACACGCAGCTGCACAGTTGGTTCACTGCGTTTGGAGCGCCTAACCTACAGGTCAGCTTTTCCGTTATGACACAGGCACAGCCCACATAGCCTCCTAGAGAACTTTAACTCTCTAAAGGGAGAGTAATGTCCCGGACAATATCAAGCCAGGACAGCAGATAGGCTAAAGGCGAAGAAAATCTGCTTTTGAGAAGTTGCATAAGATGACATGCTACTCAAATGAACACACTGACCAATCCTCAGTCATTCGAAGGGTGATGACAAAATACGTTTCCCCTGTCATTTTTACAATGCCATAATAAGGCTGGGCCACATTGGCTCTGCCATGGGCAAACGTTCCAGATTAAGCTGAACAGCATGTCTATCTGTGATCTGTTGTGGTTGTGTTTCTGTGTCACCATGTAATGGTGGAGGTGCAAAAGTACTAATTACTACAGAGCTAATGTGTGTGTTTACAACCTGGTCCTGTGAGTGGATGAAATGGTACATAGTAAGTAACCATTGGACTGAAGACTTAGAAGAGAGTAATACAACAAGAAATGGAGGCAAAATATGCTTTTATCAAAGCAAAATATGTTAGGCTTTTATTCCAGACCAGTAATGTCATATGCCTAAATAGTACTCTAAGTAGGCTAGATGAGCATATCACTTTTTTTTTTGTAAATTGTTTGTAAATAGGCTTTGTAAATCTGTAGTGCCGAGTCTGCCATAAAGTACAACTAAAGTGAATCTCATGAATCTTCCGGTATAATCCGCTTTTGGACCTTTCATGAGCATTTGATAAATATGACAAAATAGCTTCCTTTAGTGCAGCTCCTTGCCAAATCTCTTATTTATATCAGGTGCCAGACACATTAGCCACTTTACACAGGGCTTTATACATACACTCTCTTCAGCGAAGTGCTTTTAAACTGAGTTTAAAAATCCAAGACATTTGACCCAAAGACGTAGGCCTATAACATGCATGTAATGGGGTTGGTGATGCAGTTGTATTCCTTTACGGATCACTGGATGTTAGTTAGTGAGATTGCCATATGACCTATCAGTCAAACAGGATAGACTGGATATGAACCCTGAAGGGTAATACCATTTAAGAGATGATAATAACCTCTGTTAATGAGGTGAAATGGGGGCTTCCGTGTAGGGCACTACTTATAGGAAGAAGCAGACTCCTTATAGGGAGGGAGCTTGTGAATTAGACATGATCTAGTTAGTGCGGCGTTCTGCAAGGGCAAGACTGCTCTTACATTTCCTTATCACATTTCTGTTCCGGACAAGTCCTGTTACAGGATTTCAATAACAACGATTGTGCATCTGGAGACCTTTGATATGATAGAATAGATAAGCTACGCGGCATTAGTGAATTACATTTGCCAATGCATAATGAGGAAAGAAAACACAAGAAAGATTCCAAACCCTTTTAAATGATGTACCAAATCTAGTCATGTTTTCCTAAAAGACCTCATTTTTGGAGGTTTGCAATGCATGCACACTTTATTAATGGAAAACAGAACCCTGTGTGGCATTGGGTTTAGCTTGACTCATGGAAGTAAAGGAAGGTCTGTCCAAGAAGACACAAAACTCTCACTATTCACATCAGCCGAAGAGAAAACTATTCCTTGTTTGCCTGTAAAAATAAAAAAGACAAGAGTGTTTGCCCAAAATCTGTGCTGCATGGGTTTTGTGAGAAGGAGCTGGGTCAGGAGGCAATTATAATATACATGAGCTAAAGAGTAGGATGGCAGTGGGGAAGTCAACCAAATGAAAGCAATAATGATCTTATATGCTCGCTGACTTTAATTCACCTGATAACAAGACAAATGTAGAATCATTTAAATGATTATTTGATGTTGATCAAGCCACTTTTTATGATAGCCTTACTCCTGGACAAAGACTAGCCAATACCCAGTCAGGCCCTTTTGGCTCTTAACATAATGCTTTGTTTCTGTCTCTCCCCTAAGGAAACAATGCATCCTTCACAGCTGTCAGGCCAGTCAACACCATATGCAGCCACTCCCATGTCAGACCGGGCCAAGTGTCAGGTGAACAGGGAGACAGAATCCCAGACAAACACGGGACACCTACCGGAGGTGGCAGGAATCTCTCTTCTGACTGTAAGCGGGGAACACCGTAAATAGCCTAAGTCGTCATTAACATTTTCTGGAACAGTGGAGAAAGTGTGCTCTTAATGACAGGTTGCAGGCATTCCTATTAATCACAGGATAGACTTCTGGCCCATCCTGACTCAGGGCCATTGAAGGTGTATGTAGCAATACAATAAAGACTGTCTTTCAGAAATGTGCTATGATGTGGTAAAACCAGGTCATCCTCATAAGTAGTAAAAACACTTAGGAGGGAAATGGTCTCTGACAGCCAGTTAAGGGACTGTGAGATGCATGCATCAATACATCTCTTATGTTCTGTCATACATAGGCCTAGTGGATAAACTGCACTGTGTATGGGATCAACTGTAAGATGTGCCTTGGACAATAGGTAACTTACTGATCCCCTTGAATTGAACCATGTGGTCTGTCTTCTCACTAAAGTCAATTTATGACAAATTCTGACTACGTAAAAAAGCAAGAGCAAGAAACACTGGCGATTTTTCAAGCCTGTACTAGTCAATCAAACAGTTATCGAACGAAGCCACTGCTGCTTAATGCACTGCTCTCTTGGCAATTCATTTTACAACGCCAGTAAGATTGCTGGACCACTCCAAGCCTTCCCAATTACATTAACATAATCACATCCAAACAGAGCACAACTGTACAAAGTGAAGAATTAGTTCAGGCAGACCCCGCTGACTTCTAGCTAAAGCTCCTGAAATTGAAGAGCGAATGGGGGGAAAATACTGAAGTGGAAACATTTGCTGAGGGGAAAACACGGTTGGGGCTCTACCCTAGGTTTGAATCTGATCCAAGGACTAACCCAAGCAAGCACAGCCAATTTCAATTGCATATTATAAAGGAGCGTCCTTGTTATGTTAAACCCTTTGGCTAGTTGAATCTACCTTCAAAATAATGTTACAATGACTACAGTGTTGAAAACTGAACTAGCAACTCAGTTACTGTAAATAATGTAGCTACTTGGCTTACCGTAAAAAATGTTTTATTTTTACAAAATTTACAAAAATAAAATGAGCAAGTTGCTATGATTTAGTGAAGAGTGCAAACTAGGCTTTGATCATGAATTACAGCAACAAAATCTAGCCTCTTCAATGGATAAAAATGTAAAGTGCTGGCTCACTAGCTAACAGTTAGAATATAACGTTAGATCATGGTGAATTGAAGGGGCTGGCTGACAACAAAGAGCTTCCACTTGATACTTTTCCATCACCACAGCAAGACACAATTTCAAAATGTCTTGGGTATCGTTACATACTCTTACTGGTATAGTGGCAAACATAAGACGTTTTTGCGAAATTGTATATTTTTTTTATATATATATTTGTCACTATGCTTGCTATGGTGTGATGTGACAGTTAGATAGATAGCATCATGCTATCAACTGCCAGGGACAACAGCTAACAGTAGCAAATCACAGCTGACAATGAGCTAGCCAACAAGCCAAATGACCGTTATATTCTGAGCTGGCTAGCTAACAAGCTAAAAAAATTAAAATAAAAAATATGACATTATGGAATTTATCTTATCCAGTTTACCGTTACTGCTATAAGCACCTTACCCCATCATCACTCTCGTCCATATCCCGAATGTTTTGTGACCACTCTTCGCGAAGGAGCTGGCAAGCTGTTCTGACAGTCGTTCACTTCAGATCCCTTGGCTGACTGAAATCCCCCACCCATTCCTCAGAGTATGTAAAACTAGCCAATATTGACTTATGCTACAAACGCATCAAACAGTTCTCTCCTCAGAAGAAAGCTGACCCATTTTCCTAACATGCAGGACATGGCTTGCACTACTCGTAAGGTCTACTTTCAGCCCTCAGTCCAAGGAGCGGAATCCGGCTGGCTGGGGATGGATGATTGGAGGCGTGACAGAATCCTATGGAAATCGAAACCCCACGAGCTACTGTACTGTAGCTAGCTAGCCCGAGAACTAACCACGAATCCCACTTCAGCCAGCTCCAGCATCCTTCTGAATCCAATAACCAGCCATCGTTGACTCGAAAAGTTTGTTCTTGAGGTAGTTAACAATGCCTTTACTTACCAACAATTGATTTATTCCATCTGTGTGCAATGCATTTTCTTGATCCGACGACCGGCTCTAGCTTCCTAACTGCTACACTTTGCCCTCGGTGTTTATCTATTGACTTTTGTTACGCTTTCCAGCCTTCCCCCCTCAAACATCGTGACACTTGGTACGTTCCCGTCTAAAAGCTCTTCCTAGGTCATACTATTCCGGATTAAACGAGGGTAGATTATCCGGTGGCAGATACAGGACATTGAGAAAGGATTTTTTTAAATGTATTTATTTATTTTATTTCACCTTTATTTAACCAGGTAGGCAAGTTGAGAACAACTTCTCATTTATATTTAAAATAATGAAGCTCTTGTCCAAAGATTCCCCTGACTGGCAGCATGAAAACCTGTTCATGAACTATCTATCCATCATACATTTGTTATAGTTTTAGAATACAGAATTTCAGTCATACATGCTGTATTTATGTAGGCTACCTTGTGTTTATGAAAGTTGTATTGGTTTCCCCGTGATGATAGGCTATCATGACTATGGCTAAAATATCATCTTGAACCCATTCTGCTAATTCAGAAATTCTGAGACGACAATTTCCCCTCATTCATGAGAAACGACTTAAATTTGGTTTAAGCAGTGTTGCAATCGCCAGGCGTGTCTGTACAGCATTGATATAAATTGTTCCATCCTGTACATTCTATTCTACTGAGACATTTACCTCACCATGATCTAACGTTATAGTCTAACTGTATCCTTATTATTTCTTATTGTTGTTGCATTGTCTTGAAGGAACCTCCAAGTAAGCATTTAATTGGACAGTACCATGTGTATCCTGTACATCCACTAATACAATTTGAAACGAATCTATATTACACGTTTTACAAAAACCTGAAACTCTCAACCCCAAAATAACCTGATTGTACAGATAAAAAAGACATCCAATCAAGACATGCGGTTGAAATGCAGTGTGTGCAAAATGGAAAGGGAACATAAAAACACAGCCCATGATACCTCTCAGATGGTGATTGGCAAAAAATGTATGGTACAAAATGAATAGAGTTAGTGCAAAGCTCCATGTGGCAGTCGGCCTATACATGCAGGTTTTATGTTCTGTGGCATGTACATTTATTTGATACAGTACTTGTTCACCACTCCCTTCTATTACTGGTCTCTAGGGGCACAGGCAGACTAAACACCATTATTATGTATATCTTTCAAAAACTGCTGTATTTTTACATCACCACATGTAACCCTTAAATATAAATTTACTGCAAAGTGTTAGATTTCCCAAACATTAGGACAGAAAACCAGCTACGGGATGGGTGGTACAGATGTGCACAAGCCTACAGAAATGGGGTTTATGATTTTGCCGGTTTTAAGCAAGAACATAAGTGGAAAGAACCAGTTTTTCCTGTCTGATTCTTAAAGGCAACAAATACTCCATGGCATAGTTTCCTGGATGGTCAGGGCTGGGTTCAGGCTTAAACTTGTGCTTAGGGCCCCCGCTCGGTAAGGGCCCCCCAACCCAAATTGCTATTTAGTAGAACACACTAGATGCAATTAAAAAATTTGGTTGTGCATCAACTGTTTTTTTCTTGTTATATCAGTCCCTGACAGTTACTCCATTAGCCATGTCGGCTAACAATGTGTTGATTGGTAATTAGTCTAGCCAGCTATAAACTAGTAGTAATCAATACCGACTGGGCCCGCAGGCCACGAACCCAGGGGCCCTGATCTCCAAGGGCCCCCCATTGATTTTGTTAGTACTTCTCACTCAGATATCAAATTAACATGACAAAAGTCATTACAAAATGTGTAGAATTGCAGGAAATTAGCTTTAAAACTGTAAACATCTCTTCACCCCATGGCAAAATGGCTAGAATTGCATAACATTTGCTGTAAAAGACTGCCGTTGGCTCTTTCCAATGTGGCAGATTTGAAATATATTATTGTTGATGTCTGTAAGCAGGAATCCACCCCGCTGTATACTTCATTGCACCCCCTCTCTATTATCAACCTCAGGAGGCTGAAGAAATTCGGCTTGTCACCAAAATCACTTACAAACTTCTACAGATGCACAATCGAGAGCATCCTGTCGGGCTGGATCACCGCCTGGTACGGCAACTGCTCCGCCCACAACCGTAAGGCTCTTCAGAGGGTAGTGAGGACTGCACAACGCATCACCGGGGGTAAACTACCTGCCCTTCAGGACACCTACACCACCCGATGTCACAGGAAGGCCAAAAAGATCATCAAGGACAACAACCACCCGAGCCACTGCCTGTTCACCCCGCTATCATCCAGAAGGCGAGGTCAGCTTCTACCTCAAGGCCATCAGACTGTTAAACAGCTATCACTAACATTGAGTGGCTGCTGCCAACATAATGACTTAAATCTCTAGCCACTTTAAAAATAGGAACTGGATGTAATAAATGTATCACTAGCCACTTTAAACAATTTTGTATATAATGTATATAATGTTTACATATCCGACATTACTCATATCAAATGTATACACTGTACTCTAAACCATCTACTGAATCTTGCCTATGCCGTTCGGCCATCGACTCAAATCTCTAGCAACTTTAATAATTATAATTGGATGAAATAAATGTATCACTAGCCACTTTAAACGATGCATTTATATAATGTTTACATATCCTACATTTCTCATATGTATATGCTGTACTCCGTACCATCTACTGCATCTTGCCTACGCCGATCAGCCATCGCTCATCCATATATTTATATGTACATACTCCGTATTCATTCCTTTACTCTTGTGTGTATAAGGTAGTTGTTGTGAATTTGTTAGATTACTTGTTAGATACTACTGCATGGTCGGAACTAGAAGCACAAGAATTTCGCTACACTCACATTAACATCTGCTAACCATGTGTATGTGACAAATAAAATTTGATTTTATTTGATCTTTGCATAGTCACTTTAATAACTCTACCTACATGTACATATTACCTCAATTACCTCGACACCGGTGCCCCCGCATATTGACTCTGTACCGGTACCCCCTGTATATAGCCCCGCTATTGTTATTTACTGCTGCTCTTTAATTATATGTTATTCTCCTACTTTTTTTGTTGTATTTTCTTAAAACGACATTGTTGGTTAAGGGCTTGTAATTAAGCATTTCACTATAAGGTCGACTACACCTGTTGTATTCCCGCGCATGTGACAAATAACATTTGATTTGATTTGATATCGAGATGTCATATTGATGAGTCTACCTTTAATATGATACTGTAGGTAAATAAAGCAATACATTTAGCAAGAGACTGCTATACTTTAGAAAATTCAAATTCACCTGCATATATATATATAGATTTTTATAGCCATTTATGTAAATTTAGACGTGTTCCTCATTGCAAATGCATGGCTATTTAGATCACAGACTGCCATATGTGATCAGAGTGTTGAGAGTTGAAAGGACATTGTTAATCATATATTTGACAGCGCAGGATTAATTTGCGGGATTCGTGGAATAATATTGTTTAACCCTCGCTGCAAATATTTCATAAAGGATGGCAGATAAAGCGGCTTTCCTATTTTCTAGTACAATATTTGAAAATCCAACACTAGGGGGTGATCCAATTCCAGGTTGAGCCATTCACCCACACCCCCCTCACCTCAATCTTATTTTGAAGGTTTTCCCATAATAATACTATGGCATCCCAATGGGGTCAAAGACGATCATGGCCTGTATACACAAAGCAACACGTAATTGGTTTTGCCTTTCAAATCATAACGAATAAGAGGCCCGACCTGATCCTAGATCAGCACTCCTACTCTGATACACTTTGTGAATACAGACCGCGATATTCAGTTTACCACAGTAGCACAGAGAGACCTACAAGAATAAGTGGAGTTGGATTTATTTACAGAGGGTTAAGGTTAAACAGAGGATACTGGGGGACTTAACCCACCTAAATACTAATAATCTCATTACTTCATTAGTGTGGACACAGACAACCAGGAGATGTGTGTGAAATCTGTCTCTTCAGTAATTACACTGTAATGACACTGTAATAACGCTACCTTTTATAAGCCTTCTACCGAGATAGAAATGGTGGTGATAGCAGAACTGTTTGTTACAAATACCAATTTCAAGAGGCTAAAATACAGGACTGCTCCATGGGCTGTTTGTGATTATTGTCCAGAGGACTTCAGAGACCGGTGGGTTATCTCTTGAAAAGATGATATGTCTTTCTAGGCCATTTAGCCTGAGGAATGACAGACAAGCCCCGGATACCTACTAGCTATCATTCCATCTGGGTGGGGAGCTATAGAGTGTATTATTCGTCATACTTTGTCGTGACTCATGTCTCACGGAAGTTGATTGGCTGGTTTTATGTCTACACTACCAAGAGCACTTCAACATCTCAAATCCACTTTACATTAGGGCCCTGGCTGGTTAGTTTAATCTACTGTACATTAGGGCCCTGGCTGGTTAGTTTAATCTACTGTACATTAGGGCCCTGGCTGGTTAGTTTAATCTACTGTACATTAGGGCCCTGGCTAGTTAGTTTAATCTACTGTACATTAGGGCCCTGGCTGGTTAGTTTAATCTACTGTACATTAGGGCCCTGGCTGGTTAGTTTAATCTACTGTACATTAAGGGGCTGGCTGGTTAATTTAATCTACTGTACATTAGGGGCCTGGCTGGTTAGTTTCGGTATCATCCCAGTGCTCAAAATCACAAATGCTCTTCTTGGGAAATATCAATGTAATGTTGATCACAAAAATCACATAATTATGTAGTAGCCTAAGGACACAAAATGCAAACAGTATACTGTACTATAATTACGGAACAATGAAGCCACAACATCTCATCAAGTCATCAACTGTACACGGAACTGGACCATCCATCAGATACACTTTCAGTAGCAGCACATCTCTGCACAAACAGAACCAAAACAGCAACTCACCTTCTGAGCTGGAACAGGCTTAACCATGGAGGGACGAGCAGCACTGATCACAGAGGATGGAGCAGCAACTATTGAGACTGTGGGTTTTGACATAGTGGAGCTCACCACAGAAGGCTTAGAAGAAGAAGCCGGTGAGGTCACAACACTGGGTTGAGTGACAGCTATAGACATGGAGAGACTCCTTGTCACTGCGTTCCTGTACGTATCTCCAGGTATCTTTGAGGACCTCTCCTTGACTGCATACAGGAAGGTCTTGCGCTCTTCTGGACTTCTAAGGAAGACTTGTGAACCACTCTTTGGAGCTCTTGGCTTCTCACCAGCCTCCTTCGGCTTTGCACTGCTAACCCAACTATTCGTTCTGCTGGGGCGATGGGGGCTGGGAGCCACGTTGGTTTGGGTAGGTGCTGGGGCTGAGGCCGGCGCCTGGTGGAAAGGCTTCTGGCTTGGCTTGTCCCTTTCCATCTCAGGGGCCTTGGGTCCGTGGGTGTCGGGCCCAGATCCCTCTGCTGGGTGTAGGAAGCTGACCCGTGGTGCCGCAGAATGGGCTTGAGAGGGGGGTGCTGGGTTGGTGGCGGTGGTTGGTGTCCCTGCTAGTGGCTGTTGAATGTCCTTGTTCATCATTGTCCAATGACTGTCCTCCCGCAGGACCCAAACTGGAAAATCCGACTCCGAGGTACTGAGACTATGGTCCTGTAATCCAGTCACTGATCCCAGATCAGCTATCAACAATGAGTTCTGGTAGTTCTGAGTCTGAGGGTCTCCTGAGACAACCGAAGCCACATCTCCAGCATGAGCTGAATAATCGGATGTTTCCCCCCTCTCTCTGGCTTTTTCGTCTACTTGATTTGAGTTGATGTCTACTCTCAAGGCCGTGACACTGCAGTCCTCTATGTGCTCAGGTGGGATGGCTGCAGCGGCTACAGCTGTGGAGGTCACTATAGCTCCAGCCGAGTTGTTCGTCGACCCTCCTTCCTCTGTGGCGATGGAGCTGGCAGTGTCAGCAGGATACGGCAGGCCATGAGCCTTAGAGGGCGACTGCAGTCGAATAAAGAGGAAGGAAGTCTTGACCTGATGATGATGATCGGCCATTTCCTCTAAGGGAGGGGGATCTGTTGGTGCGCAACAGGAGGGGGGTGAGAGGGGCCAACACGGCCCTGCAGAGGGCTCAGTGGAAGAGGAGATGGGTTCCCAAGGCCAGTCCTACGTATGTCACTGCAGAGCTGGGAGAGAGAGAGAGAGAGAGAGAGAGAGAGAGAGAGAGAGAGAGAGAGATATGGGAGGGAGGGAGGGAGACATTGAGTTTCTGATAGTCATCTTGACAGGAATGTATGTTTCTATATGTTTAAATGAATGGATAGATATGTGTAGTTACATGTACTGTACGTGTTGATTGATGTTGGTTCATGTATATATTATGGGTAGATTGATGGATGGATGATAGATTGATGGATGATGGATAATGGATGGATGGTGGATGGATGGATGGATGGATGGATGATGGAATATGGATGGATGGACAGATTAGAGGTCTGGGTGATTGATGGATGGAGAGGAGGGTAACTCTCAAATATACCCTAAAGAAGGTATATTTGAGAGTTACCCTCCTCTCTGCTTTTATACACTGTAGAAAACACCAGTTCCACTCAAAGCTGATCGAAGTCTCAGCAACCTTGCATAAGACCCAACTGTTATGAGTCACTATGATATATCTGGTGAGATCATTCTACAATCCCCCCTCCCTGCCACACACACACACACACACATACACACACATGCGCACACGGACACACACGCACACACACATGCACATACACACACACGCACATCACATGCACATACACACACACGCACAGACACACACACACGCACACACACTCGCGCACACACACGCACACACACACATCAAGCCCATCCCCCATCCCAAGCTAACATATCAGAGCTGACACTGTGACCTGAACATAAGCCTCTAATTCCCAGGGTTCACATACGGACATCATCACATCAACATGGTTCCCCTTGCCACAGTGAAAAGGCTAGGAGTGTGCTGGGGTCATCTAACCAACAGCACTGAAATGCCCACCTACCCATACAATACATCTGCTATTTCCCTGGTCACACGCACTGTTTCTCACAGTACCAATAAGAGAAATGAAACCACTGGGTAAATGTAGTGTTTGCATTCACAGAATATACTGTCAATGCTTAAACTGGCATCTGGATTAAATGCATTGTATCATTGAATAGGGATGCACTTGTACAGCTCATAAGATATCTGTAAGATATCTCTTAGGCCTGCAGTGAAATAAATGTGATACAGGCCAACTCTCATGAATGTGAGTAGACTGGAAATCTGGCAAATTGAAAGTGAAACTTTGCCAGCAAGCATTGTCATGAGCTGTTTGGTAGTACAGAAGAATATCCACTTGAGGTTTTGTCAGCAAATATGCAATATGGCAGCACAGTAGATCCCCTCTGGGGATTGCTTAATCTGATCACTGAGGAGGAAACCGTTTAATCGTGTGACTTCATCTACAGTCACTCAGACTGATGCAAAAAACACCACCTAAGATTTATATGCATAGAAAAGTTTTGTAATATTGACGATGTGGGTTATAAATACTTACCCTAATTAAATATGCTCATTAAATCAATTCAACAATCAATAGGATGTATGAATAAAGAGCGTGTTAAACTATGACTATTTAGTCAGACTGGTCTTCAATCAGACCATAAAACCTCGCCCCCCTCCACACCTGTCCTCTTTACTCTTTACTCTGGCAGTATCCTAAATTGCACCCCTTTCCTTTAACACGGCACTACTTTTGACCAGGGCCATATGGCTTGGTCAAAAGATAGTGCACTATATAGGAAATAGGATTCCATTTGGGATGCATCATTTCTTTTTAAAAAACGCACACCGTTGTGCTGAGCGGACCAGACCGATGCTGAAATGTGTGGCAGAATGCCCATTTAATCTCCAGTACGGTTATTACTGTGGAGCCGAGGTTTAGGGGACGTGCTTAATGCCAGTTTGAAGTGGGATCCATCTAATTCAGTAGTCAAGCAGTGTGACCCACATACAGAAACGCAAAGAGACGTTTCTTACAGGAAAAACATTATCTCCAACCAGGGTCACGATGTGCCACAATGTGGTCTAACCATTGTCTTTGTGCTTTTTTTTGTTGGCCAGTGGCAAATGTAAGAATAGGAGGATAGAGTTGATGGTGGCTATGATAGCCTACACTACTTTAAACATTTTTGAATGGCCAATTGTGTATTGTAAGTATGCAGACAGGTTTCCACTTTCCCAGTGCTGTGGGGGTGGAGTTTAGATGGACCGACCACCAATAAGCAATTTTCCACTGTTATTGTAGTACTGTGTAGTACTGCCCAATTATAGTATATCCTCTGTTTACAGAATGGTTGGCTATTAACTTACTGTAGCATACAAAATGCTGGAAGTCCAACTGATTCCAAAGCTGACCACATTGTAAGTACCCCAAGCCATGTCTTTCAAAGCTGAAGTTACTCTACATTGCAAATGTAATGACATTTTTAACTGGAGAATTTGTCTTGTTTGTGTTCTTTCTTTTACTGGTGGAAACAAAGTAGTGAACCCACCCTCCATCCCTTCCCAGTGTCCTCCACAACCTGACCACAGCCTCAAACAACCACCCTCCATCCCTTCCAGTGTCCCCCACAACCTGACCACAGCCTCAAACAACCACCCTCCATCCCTTCCCAGTGTCCTCCACAACCTGACCACAGCCTCAAACACCCACCCTCCATCCCTTCCCAGTGTCCCCCACAACCTGACCACAGCCTCAAACGCCCACCCTCCATCCCTTCCCAGTGTCCCAAACAAACTGACCAAAGCCTAAATATCACAGGCTGCAAGATTTCAAGTTAATGTGCTTGTTAACATTCTGATTTGTTAGTTAGTCACCAAACCTCTGAATGATATCCATACCAACAGGGGCTTGTGTTATTGAAACCAAACGCAGGAAATTATGTCATCAGAGAACTCCCAGGGAAGGGAGTCGTGGTGTTTTTTTGGGGGCAGTTTCACTGCCTCACCTCGCCCTTGTTCATCACTAGAGCAGTGCTGATGGTTTCCCTTCGCAATGAAAGCATTGTCTTGGCAGCCTTAATGATGTGGGCTGAACAAGCGTGAGCCAGCAAGGGAAAACAGCTGGGCTATCTGGGCTAGCAATGAAAACAGCTGGGCTAGCTGGGCTAGCAATGAAAACAGTTCACCCCTCTATTTGATCAAAGAACCTCCTTTTTTTCAGGTCCAGAGGAAGTCGAGAGATTTTCTCAGAAAACAAGTGTTTATTCATAATTTCAAGTACCACAAAAAGTAGCCGTTAAATGTGATGCAATCATGGGGACTAGCTTCCAAAGGGTCAGACTCTAAGCTAAACTACTCCTCCCGCGTCAGAACCATCAAACGAAATGGTATTTAACACCCATCCGTATGTTTGATAGTCCCCACAATGTTACAAGCCCAATGGTTGCCTCTCAGTGGGTGAGTTTCAGAAAGGCTCCAAAGGCAATGTAGTCTAATATAAACACCACTTGGGAGTGTGGACAGAGTTAAACTAAAGTCCTTCTGAACTCTTGGTCTCTCGCCCACGTGCCTTGGATGCTGGTGGCGGTGTAGTGATAAGGCAGAAGAAATGGTGGTGCTTTGAATGGTCGGCCGACCAGACATTCACGGCCGTGATCAAAGGAAAGAGTGGGGTGCGTTGTCATGATCCCGGCCTACAGCTTATGACCTAGTCCTAACAGAGAGGAATCTGTCTGGGAAACAAACCTCTCTTTATAGGAAGTCTTTCTGAAGGAAGTCAGACCGTTAGAGCATTTTTCCGCCTGATGGACACTATTTGCTGCCATTGCTATGGGCTTCTGTACGCTAACATCGATTCATCCTTAATTATGTTTTCTTGCAATTTTGCAGATAACATTAAAGACAACCAATGTAATTGAAATGACTGCATTTGCTACTCTTGAATGCACAAGATGTAAGGTTAAGTTACTTATAGTTAGAGGCTATTTAGATTAATTCTAGGCATTGCATAATTTATTCAGAAAACACAAAGGAGCATATTTTATGAAAGCAAGGTGAGTCAGTGTATTGGGGGGGAAAGAACACACCTATAATGTTAATACACCAACAGTCTATTCTACAGCAAGTATTGATAGAGCATACTGTCTGATGGAAAGTTTACATTCAAGTTTAAGCAAGATACTGTAACAAGACACAAGTGGACCTGGTATGAAAAGGATAAAATAATATGTAATTTTCTTCTTCTCCCCAGTCATCCAGGCTGTATCACAACTGGCCGTGATTGGGAGTCCCATAGGGCGGCGCACAATTGGCCCAGCGTCGTCCGGGTTTGGCCGGTGTAGGCCGTCATTGTAAATAAGAATTTTACTGACTTGCCTAGTTAAATAAAGGTTAAAAAAAATACCATAATTTAAAAAAATCCTCACTCTTTTGGAGGGCAGATAACTCGCTGTTGTGTCTATAATTATTATTATTATTATTATTATTATTATTATTATTATAATGCTGTAATAATGTAATGATAATTTTTGTTCAGTTGCTTAACATTTTCATTCCCGGTACACATATCTCAGTCACTTATACAGTATCAAAATATGTAGATGACAGTTCATCCTCCCTCAGGTCAGAAAAAGAATGGCACCATCTACATCTCAAGGTGACTAAAGTTTATTCCAGGTCACTCAAATACCTCGAATCCAATTACTGAAACTTCCAATTTGCACATTTGCTAAGTTCCCCCTTATAATAATTTAAATTGACCATTATAGTCAATTCTCCAAACCAACTCTGGTTTTTGATTGAACAGTCGTTTACAAGAGGCAGCTTTCTGGAATCAATCAATGACTTACTTTCATGAAAGTATACCTTCACTCTTGAATCATTGTGTCCAAAAATCTCTTGTAAAGGCAATAGCGGTCCGATCCAGCGGCGCTTCAAATTCACGTGTATGAGAGAGATAATTAAATACCGTGTAATGTTGCTGAACGTTTTGCTACGTGCGCGCAAAGGTGTGCTTCCCGTGGTCTCTCCGTTTCTTTCTGTTACCTCGTTCTCTCGCTCCATGTACCCCAAACCGAGATTTTCTGGCGACCTTATTTAGCATCGCAGGTTCTCAAAAGCATACTTTGTCAAGTGGGGGGAAAACCCTCTTATGTGCCATCGGCACCCTCAGACCCTAGCGCAGGAGAGGTTAGGATATTCAGACATTCTGTAGAATTGACAATATTTCTATGATCAGTTCGGCAACAGACAAAATAACATATTCAGGGATTGACTTTCATTGTGCTTCATACTTTTTTTTATTTTGTGTTGCTTCTTACTATTTGTACAGGTAGACCTAATTATGTTGAAATAATGTATTTGTCTCTGTAGGAACATATTTTAAATTTTTGCATAGTAGTCACAACCTGTCCAATATTTCTCCTTCCTCTCTGTTCATTGTCAAATGGCAGTGTGTTTACTTAACAGTGATGGCACCAGTGAACCAGATGATTGTGATGATAGGGATAGGAGGTGTTTCCAGCTGATTGCTCAGGGAAATACAGTGTTGTATTACACCCCGAACTCAGTGGAACAGCACAATGACTGACCTGTCCATCCAGACATGACAAAAGCGCAAACAGACAGACACACACAGACAGAGACAGACACACACACACACACACAGATAGACAGACACACATAAACACACACTCACACAGACGTGTTACGTACAATAAATGTAAATGTTTTATGTCATTTTTAATGTTGATGTGACATTAAAGGCAGTATTCATAGCGTATTGGGAACACTTTATACAAATGCTAAAAAAAAACTGTAGAATAGCATAGTCACACAGCAAATTCAATAGAAATGTAGGGGACCATTGCGTCTATAAACCATGTGAAGGCCCACACATCCCTGGTTTTCCTATAGAAGGCCGTTGGAGCTGTTTTCAATCTGCTCTTGTTCTACCTCTAATCCAAAGAGTATGCTTGTGTCAGTTAAGCACAATGCATTGATTGTGCTCAGAGGAAATGATCTTATGCTCGCCTCTTTCATTAGCACCAGAACAGCACGCTTGCAATAGCGCTACGCTGTACAGTACTCCCACAATGTGCATACAAAAAACCTACATACTCTTAGAATTAAAGGTGCTATCTAGAACCTAAAAGGGTTCTTCCGCTGTCCCCATACGAACCACTTTGTAGAATAATTGCTGGTACTAGGTAGATCCCTTTTGGTTCCAGGTAGAACCCTTTCCACAGAGGGTTCCACCTGATACCCAAAAGGGTTCTAACTTGATACCCAAAAGGGTTCTCCTATGGGGACAGCCCAAAGAACCCTTTTGGAACCCTTTTTTTCTGAGTGTACTTAAAGTGCATCTAAATAATTTCAGCCAGCAGGTCATGAAGATGCATCACTGTGTGTATGTGATGACAGGTTCTGGAAGGGAAGAAAAGTGTGTGTGTGTGCACTCATGTGCACGTGCATGTGACAAAGTCTGTGTGGCCAAGGAAGCCTTTGTAAGTACCAACCCTTTGGACAGCACTTGTTTGACAAAAGTTCTTGGTTCATTTAGGTGCCTTCTCTTCCGCTGTAAGTTAGTTTCCCAAGTAACGATTCATTCATCCCGGCAGCTCAGTTGGTAACCACTGCCTCTCCTTGTGTGACACAGCTTCCTGCTATTCAAGGATGTTGTCACTCACTGGGTACCTTTTATCTTCATCCATTTGGACATTACTGTATATTTAACCTGATAGATTACCGTTGGAGGCAGACACACATATGCGCACACACACACACAGTTATTTGCATGCTTGTCTTGGTCTGGCTGAGGTGATTGTATGATGGCAGTATGGCACCTGAATATGTAACCTATATTTATTTCATCATGACTTATTCAAAGACATAAACCTTCAAACTCATACAGTGTGTAAGAATTGAAAATTAAAATCTATTTTAACTTGATAGAAAAAAACATCCGAAGGGGGGGTTGGTGGCAGGATAAAATAGTAAACATTTAAAAAAATACATGTAGCAATGTATGTATGTTTTTTTAAACCTCCAGTAAGCTTCTTGAAATCTCCTGTTCCTAAACCAGATGCATTTGTAAAGAGGACAGCTTTTTTCATGTGAGGGTTTCAAAATGAGGACATGACGTTTGAAATTAATTTCCTTCTGATTCGAGGTCAGTGCTAATTAGAGACACACTTCTCCCCACAATAAAGAAATGGGTCAGAGAGCGACATGAGAACCATCAGCCACCCTGGCTGTGTCCCAAATGGCACCCTACTTCCTATGTAGTGCACTACCTTTGACCAGGGCTCATCGGCAGGCCCTGCCTCTCTCTTTATGTTTCACACCACCTGGACCAGTTTGCTGAAGCTCCAGTTAAAGAATGTCGACACAAAACAGTCACCCAGTAATATTTTTTGTTTGTATAGCTGCCTTTGCCCCTGCTGACATAGTTACAGTACGTACTGTAACGTTCCAATGTAACAATATCAATAGCTTTCACTGTTGATTCCATTCCACATAATCACAATCTGTAGTCAACATGATCCTCCTCACCATCGTCATCACCACCACCACCCTCGTCATCACCTTCTTCATCCCATCAAACACACCAGCTAAAGCCCTGCCATACTGTGACAAGCTGTGCTGACAATGCCGCTCAAATCATTGTGTGTGTGTGTGCGCGCGCATGTGCGTAGGTCTGCCTAGTTATCAAGGATTGTTTGATGATTTATGGAATGTGATATACAGGAGTTCCATTAAAACAATCACTTCAGCTCGCCCAGACAGACAGGCCAGGTGCCAGTGCTGGGAAAGTGAGACCCAGATGTTGACCCCAGCAGCCCAGAGGTCGACCTAATTGCAGTGCCGTGCGTTTGAGGAGGAATTCCAGTCAAAACAGAGGGAGGTCTGAAAGGGCCATTGTTCTGTTAATCATGCCTGGGCTACATGTAGAAGTAAGATGTCAGTTTGGCTCAGAGCAGCACAGACCTATAGCTTCAACTCAAAGGGATAAAGTTATGATTGGAATCGGCATTTTCTCAACATTTCATGCAATGATTAAAGTGAAACAGGAAGAAAATACATTGGGTTGTTTACATGTCAGTCATTTAGCATACACTCTTATCTAGAGTGACTTACAGTTAGATAGTGAAGTGGGACAACCACATGTCATAGTAAGACAATTTGTCCTCAATAAAGAAGTTAAGTGCAAAGTCATTGCTAGGGAGGAGGGGAGGGGAGGAGTCAATTGCAAGTCTAATGGTCCTGCTACACTACAGTCATAAGGGGACCGGCGTTGGCGTCAGACAGACGTTAAGGGAATGCTTCCTTTGAAATCAATGAAACCTGCTATACTGCCTGTGTCGTGCTCGCGTTGAGTCACATCCAATGGCAAGCTCAAGAATCGGCAAGGTTACATTTTTGACGGCTGACACGTGTGTTCATTCTATCGGAATTTAAATAATGAGAAATAGAGTTGATTTTGGTTGCATAGGGCCTCCACTAGACACCATTGGTTATTTTACAGAGAAGCTACTAGCTAGCAGAAACTCTAGCTAGCTTGACTATGTTCACAATGTAAACAAAAGCAGCATGTGAAATTAGAGGATCATTTCGTACAACCACGAGCAACAATTTAAGAGTACTTGCGAAAAACTGGGCCAAAGCTATTGTACAGACGCATAACGGATGGATATGGTACCGTAGGGGAGAATAGAATACACAAGCTCTGTGTAGCAGGTGGAATGTCACAGTGACACGACACTGATGGCAAAACACTGCTTAGTGGAGCTGAAGTGTCAAGAGGGCCAAGAAACCAGAGGGTTGAGGTGTAGGGTTTGAGCATAGCCTGAAGTTAGGGAGGGGCAGTTCCTCTTGCAGCTCCGTAGGCAAGTACCATAGTCTTGAATTGGACGCAAGCTTCAACTGGAAGCCGGTGGAGTGTGCTGAGGATCGGGGTGAGATGGGAGAACTTGGGAAAGTTGAACACCAGGTGGCTGTGGCGTTCTGGATTAGTTGCTGGGATTTGATGGCACAAGCGAGGAGCCCAGCCAACAGCGAGTTGCACTAGTCCATATGGGAGATAACAACTGCCTGTGAAGTAGGGTCTTACGTTACGATATTGTACAGCATGAATCTGCAGGAGTGAGTCACTGCTTTTATGTTTGCAGAGAACCACAGGATGTTGTCCAGGGTCACACCAAGGTTCTTTGCACTCTGGGAGGGGGAAATCGTGGAGTTGTCAACCGTTATGCATATGTCTTGGAGCAGGAAGGCCTTCCCCGGGAGGAAAAACAGCTCCGTCTTGTCAAGGTTGAGCTTGAGGCGGTGAGCCAACATCCAAGCTGAGATCTGTCAGGCACGCAGAGATGTGTGTAGCCACCTAGGTGTCAGAAAGTGGGGAAGGAGAAAGTAGTTTAATGTCATCCGCATAGCAATGATAGGAGATACCATGTAAGGATATGTACAGTGCATTCAGAAAGTATTCAGACCCCTTGACTTTTTCCAAATTTTGTTATGTTACCATAAAGGCCTGATTGGTTGAGTGCCGCAGAGATGGTTGTGCTTCTGGAGGGTTCTCCCATCTCCACAGAGGAACTCTGGAGCTCTGACAGAGTGACCATCGGGTTCTTGGTCATCTCCCTGACCAAGGCCCTTCTCCCCCGATTGCGCAGTATGGCCAGTGGTCAAAGCTGCAACATTTTTTTGGTAGCCTTCCACAGATCTGAGCCTCGACACAATCCTGTCTCTGAGCTCTACGGACAATTCCTTTGACCTTGTGGCTTGGTTTTTGCTCTGACATGCACTGTCAACTGGTGTGTGCCTTTCCAAATCATGTCCAATCATTTGAATTTACCACAGGTGGACTCCAATCAAGTTGTAGAAATATCTCAAGGATGATCAATAGAAACAGGATGCACCTGAGCTCAATTTCAAGACTCATAGCAAAGTGTCTGAATATTTTTTTTTTTACATTTCCAAAAACCTGTTTTCGATTTGTGATTATGGGGTATTATGTGTAGATCGATGAGGGGATAAAAATAAAATGTATTTTAGATGAGGCTGTAACGTAGCAAAATGTGGGAAAAGTATAAATACTTTGAGAATACACTGTATAGAGAGAAGAGGGCCTAGAACTGAGTCCTGGGCGAAACCAGTAGGGAGAGTATGTGGTTCAGACACAGATCCTATCCAGGTCACCTGGTAGGAGCGGCCTGCCAAGTAAGATGCAATCCAAGATTGTGCAGGGATGCTCAACCCTGAGAGGGTGTCAGGAGGATGAGAACAGAAGAGAGGGAGTCAGATTTGGCAGTGAGGAAGAGCCTCTGTGACACAGGAGAGCAATCTTGGTTAAGTGATTCGCATTTAAGCCTGACTGGTTAGGGTCAAGAAGATCATTCTGTGAGAGATAGCGACAGAGTTGGTTAGAGACAGCATGCTCAAGTGATTTGGAAAGAAAATAAAGGGATACCGGTCTGTAGTTTGACGTCAGAGGGGTCGAGTGTTTTTTTGTTGTTGAGGAGGTGAGGCGACTCTGACCGTTTTGAAGTCAGTTGGGATGCAGTCAGTGGTCAGGGATGAGTTGATGAGGGAAGTGAGGAATGGGAGATGGACTCCAGAGATGTTCTGGAGAAGGGAGGGGATGGGGTAGAGCGGGCAGGTTGTTGGGATGCCGGACCTCACTAGTCGCAGGATTTCATCTGGAGAGAGAGGGGAGAAAAAGGTCAAGGGTAGTTCTGTGTGAGTGGGACCAGTGGACTCAGTAGGGTAGTTCTGTGTGACTGGGACCAGTGGACTCAGTAGGGTAGTTCTGTGTGAGTGGGACCAGTGGACTCAGTAGGGTAGTTCTGTGTGAGTGGGACCAGTGGACTCAGTAGGGTAGTTCTGTGTGAGTGGGACCAGTGGACTCAGTAGGCTGAATGAATGAGGAGTGGATGTCGTCAACCTTCTTTTCAAATTGGAGAGAGGAGACAGTGGAAAATAGTTTCCTAGGGTTAGAGACAGAAGCTTAACATTTAGAGTGATAGAAAGTGGTTTTAGCAGCGGATACAGAGAAAGAGAAGGTTGAGGTAGAGAAGGTAGGGTAATTGAGAGAGTGGAGTGGAAAGATCATAGGTCCTCCGGAAGTTTAGTTTTCCTCAATTTTCACTCAGCTGCCCGCAGCCCTGTTTTGTAAGTTCGCAATGAGTCACTCAGCCACAGAGCAGGAGGGGAGGACCGAGCCTGCCGGGAAGAAAAGGGGCAGGGGATGCAGCAGGGGATGGCAGGGTTACTCCAAGTTGAAAATATTAAAGTAATTGAAACACTTGTTGAGTACATTAATTTATATGTGCACAGTTGCAACACATGAGAAATAGAGTGTTTGACATCCAGATGCACCGTGACCTGCCTCCTCTGACTTTTGCTGTAAGGGGATGTTTAAACAAACAAAAAAACATGTTTAAAAAAAAATAACAATATTCCCAAGACATTATTCAGAAAATTACAACATTCCCAAAACAATATTTTGTTGTGAATCCTCTGGTATGGTCTGTCTGTGGAGACAGCAGGAGACTAATTAATGCAACCACATCCCCATTCCTCAGCCTAAGCACAGGGGACACTTTAAACGGTCGCAGCCCATGACCAGGCAGAAACAGAGAATCAGCCAATCAGAACCTGTCTTGGCAATGTCCACATGAATTGGCAGTGTATTGATTGTGACAAAAGGGTACCAAGAATCTGAATCCAATTGTGTGTCTTTAATTGCATAATTGCACTTCATTTGAATCATGCGCATAAGGAAAAATGTAGTTACTAGTTCAGATTTTTTGGGGGGGATACATATTTTTAATTTTTTATTTTTACCTGATTATGTGAATAAATTCAATAAGATTTGCAAGCATGCAACTCAATTTGAGAATCAGCGCATTAGGAATTCTGTCACAAATTTAGCGACTTTTAATTATTTATTTTGTTGTTGACATTTTCACAAATCTAACGGGCATAATTGACATATAGAAAGAAAACGTATTTCAATAAACACACTGAGCAAACTTAAATCAAATAAAAATAAAACAAATATTCATGAATCAGGAATAAAATTACAGAGATTTTTATAAATATCAATGGCTTGTTTAGATTTAACCAATTTCAAGGATTGTTTATATAACTAAACAAAGGGAGGTAAAAAAAATAATAATTTGTGAATGAAATATTTTTCTATGATGATCAAGTTATTATATACTGAAAAAAATATGAATGCAACATGCAACAATTTCAACAATTTTACTGAGTTACATTTCCTATAAGGAAATCAGTCAATTTAAATAAATTCATTAGGCCCTAATCTATGGATTTCACATGACTGGGCAGGGGTGCAGCCATGGGTGGGCCTGGGAGGGCATAAGCCCACCCACTTGGGAGCCATGTCCACCCACTGAGGAGCCAGGCCCAGCTAATCAGAATGAGTTTTGTCCAATAAAAGGGCTTTATTACAGACAGAAATACTCCTCAGTTGGTGAAGAAGTCTGATGTGGAGGTCCTGCGCTGGTGTGGTTACACGTTGTCTGCGGTTGTAAGTCAAGATTGTACGTACTGCCAAATTCTCTAAAACAACGTTGGAGGCGGCTTATGGTAGAGAAATTAACATTCAAATATCTGGCAAAAGCTCTGGTGGACATTCCTGCAGTCAGCATGCAAATTTCACGCTCCCTCAAAACTTGAGACATCTGTGGCATTGTGTTGTGTGACAAAACTGCACATTTTAGAGTGGCCTTTTATTGTCCCCAGCACATGGTGCACCTGTGTAATGATCATGATGTTTATATTTTTTGTTCAGTAGACATGCATTCAGCTTTCCTGTCCTCCATTAAAAAAACAAACCTGATATTATTAAATGTTAAAGTGGGTATGAATAGATCATTATATGTCATCCAGTACTGAAATACACCCCAAAAGGTTTTAATAGGCTGACGTGAAAAAAACGTGTTCTGCCATTTCAATATCTGAGTGACAAAACACACAATGGTTAATGTCAAAGTTAAATCTCTGTCTTAAGAAATCATTACACGGGTAAATGTCATTCAATGTTTTGAGATTAACTTCTTTAGCTTTGGTGATAAATGTTTTGGAGAAGTAATGAGGTCTGCAGAGGCATGGGATTTGGAAGGACTATAATACCACACCCAATGCCACCTGCATTCTGATGTCTTGGCATCCAGATATAACTTCCTCCATTCATATCCAGGAGAGATATATGTGCACTGGCTATGCTGTACCACAATGATTCATTTTCATGTTATAAATATAAAAAAATTCTGTTTCAATCAGGTCTGATGAGCAATTACTATTTCCTACACAAAAAAAGACTATTGTTTCTTCTGACATCAGAATCTTCTGACATCAAGAATATATATTTTATTATTTTGTACATTTTGTACATGTATTCTGTGTTCTGTGATGATATTGTAGCAACCTCAAGTCACCTAGCAACCACGTCAAGAAGTTCAGACCTCTTGGTGTAACGGTTAAGGTGTTGGCTTGAACGTATCTTGACCGGGATTCAAGTCTTGGTCGGGGCTACCCCCTGATTTCGTGGCAATATTATTTTATTTTTGTTGAAAATTGGAGGATCAAATGTTTGAGATTGTCTTGTGAGAAACGCATGATGAAACAGTTTCAACAAGTATATTTTCATACTCAAATGAAACAGTCCTTTGTTATTATAGGTTTGTCACAAGTGAGGAGAGGTGAGAATACAAATATCCACATTTGTAGCCTACTATGTAACAAATTAAATACAAATTACTATCAAGGGCACTTCCCCTTTCAATGCAGTCTTTCAATCTACCTGGACCATTTAACATGACTTCTGCTCACGTGTTGAGAGGAGGTCATTGGTACGATCCTAAACCATTAAAGAAATCATAGGAACGTGACCAACAGGCGTGATGACAGCTTTACACCACAAGCCCACTGGATTTTCCTTTGCATCTCCAAAGACCCTATCTGTCAACACGGGGAAGTACTAGACCCAAGGTCTGGATCCTGACATGCAGACCCTTCCCATATCCACTGTCATGTTCATTAGGAATGTAACCAAGGAAAACAGACAAGCAGGGAGGGACTATCTGGATTTGTCCAATAACAAACACTTTCATTTTCACTGAGAAAAAACCCCTGCTTTGCTACATTTGGCTATGGTGTACTATTGAACACAACCCTTTAAACTCTCACTGGCAGTCATTGGTCTCTCTGACCACCACGCATTCATGGACATGTATGCTCTGTCACAAATAGTTCACAATGCCTTGATGGAATTCTTTGTGAAAGAACACTGAAACTTGTGTGCATGTCCTCAACGGGGCAAACACCGAGACCTTGAAATGAGACCACTACCGCGGTCCAACAAGGTACATAAATAAAGTCAGCCGAAATGTGAGATAATGTCTGGATGCTTTTTATAGTGGAGATCAAGTTTATAACTTCCCTGCCTGGGTTGATGAGACAGTGGATTGTGTAGTCAGATGAAACAGAGTAAATAGGTATTTTAATGTCATAGATGTTTCCTGTTGTGAAATAGACACCGGCTGGAATGCGCTTTTCAGCACTCAGGATTAGACCTACCTGTTGTATATAAATAGAGACATTCAGCTACTCACAGAAGATCGAAAGGACATTCTCATTGACTCAGTCTTCCTGCTATCCAGACCCTCTCATTGACTCAAGCCTCACTGCTAGCCAGACCCTCTCAATGACTCAGCCTTACTGCTATCCAGACCCTCTCATTGACTCAGCCTTCCTGCTATCCAGACACTCTCATTGACTCAGTCTTCCTGCTAGCCAGACCCTCTCATTGACTCAGCCTTCCTGCTATCCAGACCCTCTCATTGACTCAGCCTTCCTGCTATCCAGACCCTCTCATTGACTCAGCCTTCCTGCTATCCAGACCCTCTCATTGACTCAGCCTTATTGCTATCCAGACCCTCTCATTGACTCAGGCTTCCTGCTATCCAGACCCCCGCATTGACTCAGGCTTCCTGCTATCCAGCCACTCTCATTGACTCAGGCTTCCTGCTATCCAGACCCTTTCATTGACTCAGCCTTACTGCTATCCAGCCCCTCTCATTGACTCAGCCTTATTGCTATCCAGACCCTCTCATTGACTCAGCCTTCCTGCTATCCAGACCCTCTCATTGACTCAGCCTTCCTGCTATCCAGCCCCTCTCATTGACTCAGCCTTCCTGCTATCCAGACCCTCTCATTGACTCAGGCTTCCTGCTATCCAGACCCTTTCATTGACTCAGCCTTACTGCTATCCAGCCCCTCTCATTGACTCAGCCTTCCTGCTATCCAGCCCCTCTCATTGACTCAGCCTTCCTGCTATCCAGACCCTCTCATTGACTCAGCCTTACTGCTATCTAGCACGTCTCCTCCTCTAACTAACACACGATCTTCACTGTGAAGCTTTTGATAACAGGTCCTCACCATCCCTCTCAGCCAAATGATGTACATGTCCATCTGCCCCATCCATCTTCTGAAACCAAACTGTCCTTCTCTTGGGAACAACAGAAGAATTTCCCCCTTCCCCTCCACGCCTGTTCAACTCCCAACACTGTTGACATCAAACACTCAACAGGGCACAAACTGTCTAGGGCCATGTCTAATTGCTCTATGATACCACTTCTAAAACAATGTCACGTACCAACATGATAGCATCAGCGGTTGCGTAAACACAGAAAATTATAGAGTTCCGTTGGAACGTGTACCAGGAAATGGTTATTGCCTTTGAGCCCATGCCCAGTGCAATTCCCAAATATATATTTTGTAAACATTCTGCAAATTAAAACCTTCAAGTCTCTGCCTGGGTTCTCTCTCTCACCCCCACCCCCCACCCCCCCACCCTCTCGCTCTCTCTTTCTCTCAAAGGCAGATGCTGCAGTCTCAATCCTTGTTCATATAGCTTGGCTAGGAGGGGCAATCTGCAAACCAAAAGCAAATGTGCAGCCTAATGTTTGGTCTTTTCATAAGGACACATGTGCTTTCTGTTAGGAAACTGGTAGTTTGACCATGTCTGTGGTTCGGTGTATTGTATCTACCGGAGGTATTGTGGCTGCTCTTCTTTTCCTTTCTATAACTGTTGCCAGGTCAAAGAGAGTGCAGTTTAATGCATTAATGTCATGACATTTATCAACATGCTGTTTCTCTCAATGTGCATGCAGGCCTGGTGGGAGAGCAATGAGAGGTAATCACAGAGAAGCCCAAACAACCCAAATTACAGGTTGCTGTAAAACAATATGCTGGACACAATTTCCCCCAAATATTCACATTTTATACTTACGCTGTGTATTTCCCATACCGATGTATGTTGTGGGTTTTATTCCCCTATTTATTTCCCATACCGATGTATGTTATGGGTTCTATTCCTCTGTGTATTTCCCATACCGATGCATGTTATGGGTTTTATTCCTCTGTGTACTTCCCATACCAATGTATGTTATGGGTTCTATTCCTCTGTGTATTTCCCATACCGATGTATGTTATGGGTTCTATTCCTCTGTGTATTTCCCATACCGATGTATGTTATGGGTTCTATTCCTCTGTGTATTTCCCATACCGATGTATGTTGTGGGTTTTATTCCCCTGTTTATTTCCCATACCGATGTATGTTGTGGGTTTTATTCCCCTGTGTATTTCCCATACCGATGTATGTTATGGGTTCTATTCCTCTGTGTATTTCCCATACCGATGCATGTTATGGGTTTTATTCCTCTGTGTACTTCCCATACCAATGTATATTATGGGTTCTATTCCTCTGTGTATTTCCCATACCGATGTATGTTATGGGTTCTATTCCTCTGTGTATTTCCCATACCGATGTATGTTATGGGTTCTATTCCTCTGTGTATTTCCCATACCGATGTATGTTATGGGTTCTATTCCTCTGTGCATTTCCCATAACGATGCATGTTGTGGGTTCTATTCCTCTGTGTATTTCCCATACCAGTGCATGTTGTGGGTTCTTTAAATGTGTGTTAGCTGAATGTCCATCTTTTACAGGTTATAAGCATTCCAATCCACACAGCTAATGGAGATAGTTTTGTTCATGGAAAGCAGGTAAATTACACACGATTAGCTATAGCTCACATAGTCGCGTACCCTCGGCTTTGTATACGTTGAACAAGTACTCATATGTATAATTTGACTTTTATAAGACTATAGGAAATAAAATATAAAATATTGTGTGTGTGTGTGTGTGTGTGTGTGTATGTGTGTGTGTGTGTGTGTGTGTGTGTGTGTGTGTGTGTGTGTGTGTGTGTGTGTGTGTGTGTGTGTGTGTGTGTGTGTGTGTGTGTGTGTGTGTGTGTGTGTGTGTGGAAAGGCTTGGAAAGGTATTTTCGCCTGGTCAGATACAGCTGATGTGTTGTGCATTGATGTCCACAAGCGACTAAAAGCAAACGTGAGAAGAGGAGAGCGCAAAGATGAGGGAAGGAATACAACATGGCTGTTATGAAAGTGAACTGTGTTTACGCGTGATCAGGGGTGTGTTCATTCAGCCTTTGCTGTTGAAAAACTTAAACGGAATAAAAAGGGGATAAACATACCTGAATTTGTCCAATAGAAACTCTTGTTTGCAACTGTTGGACTAATGATTATACCCTATATCAGCTAGATGCAGGCAAGAGTGTGCAAGGCGGTATTGAATATGTCACTGTCTGTCACCTCAACATTTTCTCTCGACCTGTGTGTTCCTACGTTGTAAACTTTCATTCATAGGCTAGGTTGTAGCAACCTCATGCTGGGTATAAGGAAATTTGAGTATCATGTAGTCGCCTAAACCTATCACTGTTACATTGAACTGGGTGAATGGAATATGAATGAGAGTCATCCAATATGCTGTAATGGAAATAAGGCTAGCTATATATCATGGCTTTGCTAGCTAGCCAGCTAGCTATATATCATGGCTTTGCTAGCTAGCTAGCTATATATCATGGCTTTGCTAGCTAGCTAGCTAGCTATATATCATGGCTTTGCTAGCTAGCTAGCTATATATCATGGCTTTGCTAGCTAGCTAGCTAGCTATATATCATGGCTTTGCTAGCTAGCTAGCTATAGATCATGGCTTTGAGAAGTGCCTTTGTTTTATTACAATCCTGTTATAACGAAATTAAATAATGTCCTATCCCAGGTGCAGCATTTCATGCTCTTTATTAGGAAACTCACACCAGATTGAGGGCTCACCGTAACCAATGACTGCAGTAAAAGGGACTATTCAGTGGTTTGAATGTGGTCCCACAAGCTCTATATAAAAGGAGCACACCATAAGAGCAATGGGACCCTCTCAGTCTTACCAATAGCAAGTCTTTTGTTAAAGGAATATTGTGTTCAAGTCTCCATACAGCCACAGTGTTGCACTGTTTAGAATTGGGTCCACAAAGGAGACCATAAAGGGCAGACACATTTATATAAAGACCCTTCTGAAGAAATGGGTTCTTGATAAAGGATATGTTTGTATGGGTAAGCACTTATTTCTAATATAAGTCAGTAACCTTGCAGCAGGAGCCTTGGCTTGTGTGATTTGGAACAGCTCTTAGAGCAGGAGCCCATCTCCTGTTTCTTTAGCATGGGGCAGCCTGATTAACAAGTACACTCCCTGGACAGGATGCTTGTCTATAGCAAGGCATTACCCCCAATCCATCTCCTTAATGCTGAATGCCAAACAGAGACGCAAAGGGTCCCATTTTTTCAGGGCGGACACTAAGCACAAGGCCAGTGGGTATATATGGTATATTTATCTATTAGATTCTATTCATATATTATCCATATTGTCTATACGCACCATTGTCATACGTATATATTTATTTATATTCCGGACTCATTCTGATATGTCTTTATTTCTTTGTTCTTTTAGTTTTGGTAGGATTACGTATTGCTATTCTATTGCTGCATTGTTGGAGCTAGACACATAAACGATAACATCAGCAAAATTGTGTACGCAGCCAATAAACTTTGATTTGATATAATGCTGGTCTAAAAGGTTGCTATGCAAGGTCGAAGTACTGCTAATGGTAAAGAAAATATAAATCAATGTCCTGAGTGTAATATTGTGTGGTCAAAGTAACGTGTGGGAACAGGAATGTGGAACATTATTTTATTTTTAGCTGAATTCCCTGTAATCTTAGATTCACTTTTGTAAATGAGTACACCGTTGATAATACTGCACAATATTTCAAAACAAGGAATATTAACTCCTAAACAAGTTTTTACATTGATCTTTCAACTTAAACTAAAACCATCCAAACCCCATTGTTCAAGATCCAAAGCACAAAGACTTGTTCAGTCTGGTTAACTTTCAAGCCTCTCCTCAATGGAATACTAATGGACTGGCCCTTGAACTTCTTAGCGCTGAGTTTTTCAAATGTTGCATCTCAAATGGCAACCTATTCCCTATGGGCCCTGGTCAAAAGTAGTGCACTACATAGCGAATAGGGTGCCATTTGGGAATATCAGAGTTTGCTTGCTATTTAAAACTAGATGAAGTCAAGCGTTTTGTAGAGGTCGCAAGTGAGATATTTATTGGTAATCGACCCAAAACAAGTATCTTCTTTACCATTCACATGCCCCATTTGCTCTTACTTTAATTCCCAAGTCAGTGGTTCCCAAACTGTGAGTCGGGACCCACTTCTGGGTCATGGCAGGGGTCCAGGTGGGATGACATTCTTTGTGCATTGTTACAAATAATTTCATTATTATACAGTCAATTCTTTTAAAATTGGTCACAAGAACCCATGCTAAAATCTAGATTCGGTTTCTAGGATATATATTATTTTTTACCAAACCATTAGTCCCTTTGATCTTCCTCTGTTAAAAATGGTTGATTTAACATTTCACTTTCACATTCCAAAGGGGCAGAGTCTGCTGACAGGTCGCCTATAGTGACAGGTTGTTTCACCCAGCCTTGACCTTTTCACAGTCTTATTAAGCTGAAATGTGTAATTTTGTTATCTCCTCTGTAGGCGCTGGGAGTATGTGCTGGGAGTATTGTACAGTGGCACCATCTTGTGAATCTAACTTCAACAACTCTATTCTAAAAATAGGTGAGGACTAAGGGAGTCATTTTGTCTGAACACTAGATCCAAGAACTCTGAAAGGATTCTTCATTATATAAAATATTTAATATTTAAACATCTGTTGTTCCTTTTTGCCAAAAGGGTGTTTGTGGCATTTATGCAGTGGTGTAAAGTACTTAGGTAAATATACTTTAAAGTACTACTTAAGTCGTTTTTTGGGGTATCTGTACTTTACTTTACTATTTATATTTACTTTACTACTTTTACATCACTACATTCCTAAAGAAAATGATGTACTTTTTACTCCATGCGTTTTCCCAGACAAAAAGTACTTGTTACATTTTGAATGCTTAGCAGGACAGGAAAATTGTTTACTTCACACACTTATCAAGAGAACATCCCTGGTCATCACTACTGCCTCTGATCTGGCGGGCTCACGAAACACATGCTTTGTTTGTAAATGATGTCTGAGTGTTGGAGTGTGCCACAGGCTATCTATAAATAAAGAAAACTTGAAAATGTGGCCTTGTCCTTTGCTTAATATGAGGAATTTGAAATGATTTATACTTGTACTTTTACTTTTGATACTTAAGTATATTTAAAACCAAAGACTTTTAGACTTTTACTCAAGTAGTATTTTACTGCGTGACTTTCACTTTTACTTGAGTCATTTTCTATTAATGTATCTTTAGTATGACAATTGGGTACTTTTTCCACCACTGCCAGTGGTGTAAAGTACTTAAGTAAAAATACCCACTGCCTCTGATCTGACGGATTCACTAAACACAAATTCTTTGTTTGTAAATTTATGTCAGAGTGTTGTAGTGTGCCCCTGGCTATCCGTAAACAAATAAAAACAATAAATTATGCTGTCTGGTATGCATAATATAAGGATTTAAAATTATCAATACTTTTACTTTTGATACATAAGTACATTTAAAACCACATACTCTTAGACTTTTACTCAAGTAATATTTGTTAATATATTTTCACTTTTACTTGAGTCATTTTCTATTAAGGTATCTTTACTTTTACTCAAGTAGGACTTTTGGGTACTTTTTCCACCACTGGAAGATATGAATAATGGAACACCCAATACTATACATGGTAGGGAATGTAATAAAAGAATATATAGGAAAATAACAATTCATAAAGAAAATAATTAGTATTCGACTTTCTATTTACAGTATATTATAAATAGATAATACAGCATTAGAAGAAAGGATCATTATCAAAATAATACATCTTCAAATATAAGGAACAGGAACACAAAGTACTCAGAATCAACATGGTAGAGATAAACACACAGCAAACAGAGGATATAGAATTCACAGTGTGTGTGTGTATGTGTGGGTATATTGTGATGAAAGCTGGGGGGGATGTTTTTGTGTTCTGAAAAGTGTGGAGTTCAGTGAGTGAAAAAGGAAAATGGTTGCAAATCCCAGAGCCCATGTGTGTCTGCGAGCAGGAGTTATGAGAGAGAGCTTTCAATAGATGCATATATGGGATATACATTTTAAAATAAATTATAAATACAGTTAATTTATTCATTGTCCTATCATGACGAGACGATCGCCAACCCTATCCCCTACACACCCACCTGAGAGACCCACACACTAAGGAGAAGTCCTTATCTGTTTTATGGGCCTACTGTGAGTAGCCTATACGCAGCCAAGACAGAAAGATAAATGCGGTCAGAGACCCACTAAAGTAGCACCGCCCCCTCAAGTTTCTGAGCCTGCCTGGCAGGGCTGGTCCTACAAAGCCAGAGCCCCCTGATGGGAGAGCATAATATACAAGGAATTTCTCAAAGCTGCTAATGAGAACCTTGACGACCTTGTACCTAGCCGGTAGGGATTCCGGTGGGGTGCCCCCACCCAGGTAGTGGCAAAGATGGCAACACTAGCTGCAGTAACCAATCGGGAGGGGGTCACACTCGGACATTCAGAGAGAGGGCATATTATTGTGGTCCTGGTGGCACAAAATAATCAAAGTTCTGACTGCACAGAGCTGCTTGGGAAAATGGTCACAACGGGGAACCAGCGTGTGTATGTTTCAGGGGGAAGGGGATGGATCTGATCTCCATCAGCTAGGACTTGGATGCCTTCTCAAACAGCTGTAACTGTATATGCATTTGCACATCAAGTCCTTTCTTGAGTTGGGCTCTGGGATGGAACAACTGTTGAACATCTGAGCTTGTGGTTGTTTGTGGGGGAAAGGGGTTGAGTGTGTACAGTGAGGGAAAAAAGTATTTGATCCCCTGTTGATTTTGTACGTTTGCCCACTGACAAAGAAATGATCAGTCTATAATTTTAATGGTAGGTTTATTTGAACAGTGAGAGACAGAATAACAACAAAAAAATCCAGAAAAAACGCATGTGAAAAATGTTATAAATTGATTTGCATTTTAATGGGGGAAATAAGTATTTGACCCCCCTCTCAATCAGAAAGATTTCTGGCTCCCAGGTGTCTTTTATACAGGTAACGAGCTGAGATTAGGAGCACACTCTTAAAGGGAGTGCTCCTAATCTCAGTTTGTTACCTGTATAAAAGACACCTGTCCACAGAAGCAATCAATCAATCAGATTCCAAACTCTCCACCATGGCCAAGACCAAAGAGCTCTCCAAGGATGTCAGGGACAAGATTGTAGACCTACACAAGGCTGGAATGGGCTACAAGACCATCGGTGAGGAATCAGCCCAGAACTACACGGGAGGATCTTGTCAATGATCTCAAGGCAGCTGGGACCATAGTCACCAAGAAAACAATTGGTCGGTCACATTTTGTTACGTTACAGCCTTATTCTAAAAATAATTTTAAAAAAAATTCCCCTCATCAATTTACACACAATACCCCATAATGACAAAGTGAAAAACAGTTTTTTTTTACATTTTTGCGAAATTATAAAAAAATTAAAGTAATCAGACTCTTTGCTATGAGACTCGAAATTGAGCTCAGGTGCATCCTGTTTCCATTGATCATCCTTGATATGTTTCTACAACTTGACAGAAGTCCACCTGTGGTTAACTTAGGGAGCAGTGGGGCGCTCCCTAAGTAGATGGATTCTCCTCGGGTTTTCGCCTGCTATATTAGTTCAACTTTTGGATTTTGAATGTTGCGCCTCACATTTCACCGGGTAGTGTCGAGAGTGGGGCGCTAGCGCTCCCTAAGTAGTTTTTAAGTAATCCTATTCACAAAATCCCCATCTTTTCACATAGCACCCACCTATTTAATATCCCTGCGTTAATAACCCATGTGAACACAAAGTCCGGATCTATTACGCTCCTGCATTAACTACTCCCGACACTACCCGGTGAAATGTGAGGCGCCCAAATTCAAAATCCAAAAGTTGAGTTATTAAACATTCATCAATATACAAGTGTTGCATAGTCATCAAAAGCTCTGCTTCTTGGCAATATCACAGCGTTGTCAGATTTCAAAAAGGCTTTACGGCGAAAGCACAACATTTGATTGTTTGAGGATAGCACCTACAATATTTACTTATTAGCATAAATTCATAAACCAGCACGGTTCACACAAAACCCATTTCACAGCGAAAACAAATCCCTTACCTTTTGAAGAACTTCTTCTGAGGGCTTCCCAAGTGTCCAACGAGACATCCAATGGTTCTTTTGTTAGAAAAAGTCATTTATTATATCCTTAAATCTCTGTTTGGTTGGCGCGTTATGTTCAGAAAATCCAACGTCGAATCGCCCATTGAAACGTGAAGAGAACGCGTTCAAATATACCTATAAACTTTTCCTAAACAAATCAAAGACCAGTTATAATGCATCCTTAGCTATCCTTTTATGAATATTAGCGATAATATTTCACTCGGATGGTCACCAATACGTTATATAAGTAAAATAAAGTGGGGTGCGCACCCAGTCTCTTGCCCGAGAAATCTTGTTGACATCTGAGCTCCCTTGACCACTTCCTTATCCTATCCATTTTGCTTACTCCAATCACTCTCAGTCTTTGTATAGAGACTGCTGACATCTAGTGGAAGCCATAGGTACTGCAGTCTCAGTCCTGGTTAAAATAAAAATGAATAGGCAGCCTGGAGAAGAAGGTCAAGTACAAAAAAAACTGCAAATCCGGATGGATTTTCCTCTGGTGTTTGTCTGCTATATCAGTTCTGTTATACTCACATACATTATGTTAACACTCTTCGAAACTTCAGAGTGTTTCCTATCCAATAGTACTAATTATGTGCATATCCTATTTTCTGGGCCTGAGTGGCAGCCATTTTACTTTGGGCACTCCAGACTATCCAAAACCGTCACCTATGCAGCCGCTCCCTAAGAAGTTAATAGCCCATGTGGACACAAAGTCCGGATCTATTAAGCTAGTTTTATTTATGGCAGTGCCTTACCTTAGGTCATTTCGGACCTGCCTTCCTGGATAGTTTGATCTGTTAAGAATGATTAAGCTCCTATTATTGCTAAATTCTAAGCATTTTAGGACATCAAATCAAAAGATATCTTAAATAATTTCCCCCAAATCCGCGAATAAAGATTTACTGACCTGTCTTGTAGACTGGGAAAAGCAATGTTGGTTGGATCTCGTCACCATTCCTGTCAACCTTAGGAATATACCGGCCTGTTATGGAACCCCAATGCCAGGGGACAGGTCTTTAATTTATGGGATAACAACCCGCCCGTGCACGGTTCTCGGCTTTTAACCTTCTGGCAACAGGGACAGATATTGAGATCCGGCTTGAAGGACCAAATTGTTGCGAGAATTATGTTCTCAATGTTCATAAACTGAACTTCAATTAAACTACTCCGTCTGTAACCCAGAATTTGTAAGATACTGGTTGAAATGAAACAGACAGAAGCCCAGTCTACAATTGTCAAATGTCAGAATGTTTATTCGCGAGAGCTCTGATCATAATACCATACACATTAGTTTATATATCACACATAGCGTCATAAATGTCCCTCCTCCTCTCTGACAATGTCAATGCTGTTTTACAAGTTTATCCTAACACATACATTGCTTATCATATTCTGCAACATGTTTCATAATCTCAACGGTTTCTCCCCTCCCTGTTATCAGTCTCACAGTAGTAACAAGTTGTCTGTCACAAGCTGTTCCTGTTCTTAGTTTCACCGTGGTCACAAGTTGTCTGCCACAAGCTGTTCCTGTTATCAGCTCCTACTTTCCTACGCACAAACATTCAAGCCATTATACAGAGACAGGGTAAAATACTGTTAGTTATTGTCTTATCATTACTTTAAACGTATAAATCATTTAGTCATTAAACATATAGATCACATGAATTTATTCATAACAGCAACCTTTTCTGAGACGCTGACTAAGTGTAGTCGGGCTGGAGGGGTCCATTCAGATCCTGAAGGAAAGAGAGAATATAACCATAATATATTAAATAAGAGAATTGTGTAAGGATAGGAGGTTGTCACAATAGTGTGTTGAATAACTATCCTAAGATACATATAGGCCTTGATAAATAGATATCGGATAAAAACATATGTATAGCGCGCTGAGATATAAAGTAGAAAGGTATAGCGTATGGTTAAAATAAACATATGCAACTAGAATAGATAACGGAAATAGATACATACAAAGACTAATTTAATAGATTAAAGGAACATCTGTTAGGAATACTAGAGCACCGGGAAGAACGGTGACAGAAAATAGAAAGGGACTAGGCTCTCTGCAGCACAGTAATGTTAGCTCCCTAGGGAAATATAGGCTAAGGAGGGAAAGGGAGTGTAAATCATAGCCAGTGAGAAAGAGATTGGTTTTTAAATAGGTGAATAGCACAATAAAATAAAACTAAGGAGCAAAGAATGATTATAAATATCACAGGAAAATAGGTAGAGGTTTGGAAATAGTTATTGTAAAACCATGGAGTTGCTAAAAGAAGTGAATGTAAATTCTTCCAATTCGGCTCGAATATGAAAGAGTAAACTAGATATGGTAAGGCAAAATTACCCTATTAACAGGAGAATACAAATTAAATAAAGAATTCAGGGAGGTAATTATGAATTGGAACAAACACATAAAACCAGAATAAGAAGCTCAGTAATTGTATTGAAGTTAGCATTCTATTAGCGTTATTACGCTCACAGGACTATTTTGAGCTGGAAATAACGTTAGCTAAATGAGTTAGCCACGTTAGCTTGGGTGCTTGACTGCCATGTGGGAAAAATAGTAGGAATTATGATTCAGAAAGTTTGGATCAACTCTGTTCATTAGTGGATTTTGGGGTTGAATTATCCTTGTAAGAAACAAGGACAGTGGATATTAGGTAACATTAAAATGGGCGAGAGCACGACTAAGTAATTTTTACAGAGTTTAACTTTGTATCTCGCCACATACAAACTATCTGCTAAAAGTTTTCGATTTGGGGATTCTGTGTTGATACAATATGTATGCTATGTGGTAAAGTATTACTGGCGAATAGACAACATATTTAGAGGTTTTCAAGAACCATGCGACTCAAGAAAAGCTTAGTCTTTGTTACGTTATTCGAATTCAATGTATTGAGTTGACGTAAGGGAGGAGGAGA
The DNA here is from genome assembly GCA_030435695.1 of Brachymystax lenok tsinlingensis. Classification (NCBI taxonomy): domain Eukaryota; kingdom Metazoa; phylum Chordata; class Actinopteri; order Salmoniformes; family Salmonidae; genus Brachymystax; species Brachymystax lenok. The sequence continues at coordinate 37,784,901 of CM059815.1, forward strand.
TAATAAGTAATTAAAGTGGCCTCCCTGTAAAAAGCAGAGATAGGTTTGTTTTGAGTATATTTAAAATAAAAATTAATCTGGTAACAAACGTTAGCAAAAAGAGAGGTGGAGTTGAATTGTGATTGAAGATAACTTGAGATTGTAAAAAAGATTAGCTGTGGTTGGAAGCAAGTAATTAGTGGGATGTTTAAAAGTAAAGGTATGAATAAACATTACTATTACTTGGCTTTATAGTTAGGTAACACTAGTAAATTTGTGCAAGATTGTTATGTATTCTAGACATTATAATCTGTTTCCATTACGTGGTACAGTGTCTAGTAATACGAGTAGAATGAATTAAATATTGACTATCGAGCTGATAAGGCAGCAACAACTTTTTGAAGGTTCAACATTTGTTAAATAATAGTTTTGTATTTTACTAAACTAATGCAAAGGTTAAACTGATAAGATTAATGGAAAGGGGCTCTGGGATTGTTTATTTTAAAATAAGGTCAATTCGACTTAATGGAACACTATATTATCTGATGGGTCTTGAATAGAATTCTTGCTTCCAGGAAAAATGGAAGTCAAATACGTATGTACGTATGTTAATTAAGGGAGACATGGGTTACCATGTCTAAAGCAACTTTGTATTAGAAGCAAATATCACTGATTTCTTCATCTGAGTAATTGACTACATTTGCGAACAGGAAAAAGTATAACATTTAGAATGGTTAACAGTTATAATCTAAGGTGAAACAGCTATTACATGTGTTGGTTGGAAATTGGTCTATTAACAATAACAGAATATTTGTACATGATTATGACAGTGAGAGACCAATCATATAATACCATATGGGTGAATGAGGGTAATGCATGCTAAATACAGCATGGGATGGCCTGGCATTTCTGTTTATTTTTAACTTCTTAGGGAGCGGCAGCAGAGGTGACGGTTTTGGAGAGTCTGGCGTGCCCAAAGTAAAATGCCTGCCACTCAGGCCCAGAAAATGCACATAATTAGTACTATTGGATAGGAAACACTCTGAAGTTTCTAAAAGTGTTAACATACTGTCTGTGAGTATAACAGAACTGATATAGCAGGCAACACCGGAAAATCCATCCGGAAATGCAGTTTTTGGTGACCTTTGCTCTATTTGACACTATCCCCATTGAATTCAAGGCAATCCAGCTCCGAGATTGCAGTACCTATGGCATCCACTAGATGTCAACAGTCTATATACAAAGACTGGGAGTGATTGGAGTAAGCAGAACGGATAGGAACAGGAAATGGTAAGGGGACCTCAAATGTCAACAAGATTTCTCGGGCACGAGTCTGGGTGCGCGCCCCACTTAATTGTACATATATAACGTTAAGGTGACCATCCAAGTGAAATATTATCGCTAATATTCATAAAAGGATAGCTAAGGATGCATTATAACTGGTATTTGATTTGTTTAGGAAAAGTTTATAGGTATATTTGAACGCGTTCTCTTCACGTTTCAATGGGCGATTCGACGTTGGATTTTCTGAACATAACACGCCAACCAAACAGAGATTTATGGATATAATAAATGACTTTTTCTAACAAAAGAACCATTGGATGTCTTCGTTGGACACTTGGGAAGCCCTCAGCAGAAGTTCTTCAAAAGGTAAGAGATTTGTTTTCGCTAAGAAATGTGTTTGTGTGTGTGTGCCATGATGGCTAATCGATACATGGCTATTGGAAAATATGTGAGGTGCTAGCCTCAAACAAATGAATGTGCTGCTTTCGCCGTAAAGCCTTTTTGAAATCTGACAACGCTGTGATATTGCCAAGAAACAGAGCTTTTGATGAGTATGGAACACTTGTATATTGCTGGATGTTTAATAATTCAACTATCGGATTTTGAATTTGGCGCTTTAGATTTTAGCTGGTAGTGTCGGGATGAGCCCGCTAGTGACCCACTGGTAATTGAGAATGCTTAAGAGGTTAAGTTTCTAAAACCATTAAGATATAGTCTGTGGGTATACCAGAACAGATATAGCAGGCAAAAACCAGATAAATTTCTGTCCGGAATTCCTTATTCTGTTGCCCTCCTCACACTTTGAAGTCCTGGTAATATAAATCAATGGGGAATAGGACACAGGTTGCAGTACCTATGGCTTCCACTGGATGTCAACAGTCTCTGGAAAGTGTCTGGAGGAAAAAGCCCTGAGCAGATCCTTATAGAAGAAGAAATACTACAGGAAGGGAAAAATGTAAACAACCGTGCACGTTCACGAGAACGTGAGCGCGCCCAGCTTTCTTTTCCTTTTATAACGTTTCAGTTACCATCCGTGTAAAATATGATCGCTATTATTCATAAAAGAATACATAAGGATGCATTATTAATGATATTTGATTTGTTTGTGAAAAGATGAGAGGTATAACTTGAACGCGATCCCTTCACTGTAAAACGGGCGAGTAGACTGACAATGCTTGGTGGAATAGCTGAACATAACGTGCCAACAAAACTGAGATTTATGGATATAATGAATTACTTTTTCAAACAAAAGAATCATGGATTCTCTTGTTTGGACACTTGGGAAGACCTCAGCAGAAGTTATTTGAAAGGTAAGCGATTTATATTAGCTGTGATATGGACATTTTGAGAACCGAGCTGGATATGAATTTATGCTAATGAGGAAAATATGTGAGGTACTAGCCTCAAACAATCAAATGTAGTGCTTTCGCCGTAAAGCCTTTTTAAAATCTGACAACGCAGTGATATTGCCAAGAAACAGAGCTTTTGATGGCTATGCAACACTTGTATATCGAAGGATGTTAAATATTACGAATTTGTATTTTGAATTTGCCGCGTTATGTTTGCTCTGAAAACGATCCCGCTAGCGGGATCCGTGCGCAGAGAGGTTAAGTGGTTTCTGAAGGACAGGGAAAGAAAGGGAGAGGAAACATTTTAATGGTGTCAAAATCTGAATATTAAAAATTCCTAATGAAGAATGATCAACTTCATTATGAATTAAATAGACAGTGGGATTTCATTATAAAATTCTTGAGAAACACCCTTCCCTATCCAAATTGTACTATTACTTTAGGATATTATTATTACTCAGGAAATTATAAAGATGGTCTTTGGGAAAATTAAGGGAAAATATATGTTAACAAGGGATTACAGTACTCCAAATGGATTGTGACATATGTATTGATGATTTCATGTTTTGTTTCAATACAAATTTCACCAGATTGGGATTTATGGAGTTTGGGATTCAAGGAGAGGTTAGGATGATAACTTGATGATCTGGTAACTTTTCCAACTGGTTTCCAGTAGTATAAGGGAGTTATCATGGAAAGTGAAGTTAGATCATGTTTTAATACATGAGAGGGATATTTTCACTACAACCAGTGTGGGTGAACCGCAAACACTCCCAAACCGGCTGAAGAGTGAGGGACAACTGTGTCCGTTGGGAAGATGACCTGTGAACTATATCTAAAATAGACATGCTGGAATAGTATGTGCCGGGAGAAGGAAGGCTAAAGGGGAACAAGGGTTTATTCACTATGAATAAGTATAGTCTAAGGATGCATAGGGATAACTTGCTTTTATTTCTAGGCCACTCATGACAGGAAAACAGGGACAAAGGGGGCTGTAGTGAGAATAGCTATTACTTGTACTGAAAGTTATATTTTTTTATCAATGTACATTTTAATAGGGATGATGTTTGAATTTAAGTTAAGAACTAAGGACTGTTATTCTGAATTTGGGTTGGATAATTTATTAAATGTTCCAGTCATGATTTGGATATAGAACTGTTTAAATGTATTAGGCCTAGGGAAGCTCTGGAAACCTTATCTCTAGGAATCCTTTGACAGGAAGTTGTTAGAACGTATTGTATGACAGCTTAGGTTAACATAAAGGTGTTTGTTTTATGTCTGGTTTGTTTTTATGCAATTCAAAGTTTAATGTTACATTGTATTGATGAATATAGATGTCTGGGTGATAGAATACAAGTAATTGCATATAAGGTTTATAGTTTGTGTATGGCAATAACACCCAATAATGGAAATGATTGAGATGGCATGAAGACCAGCATTATGTGGGCATAGAACATAACAGATGGACGTTTTTTCCCCAGTTTTATTTACTTTAAGAGTAATGGGAAGTTATTAAACAAATATTCATTTTTTTCTCTTAAGGTTTTGGGGAACATGAGTGATCATTGTTCCAGAGGAACGATTGATGTATATTGACTAATTGATTTGCAAATGTATTAAAAGTGTCACGTCCTGGCCATGGAGAGCCCTCTGAGTTTCTCTATGGGGGTTAGGCCAGGGCGTGACTAGGGTTGTCTTACAGACTTCATGGTGTTTTTTTGAGTGTGGTTCCCAATTAGAGGCAGCTGGTTGTCGTTGCCTCTAATTGGGAATCCTATTTAGGTTGTTCCTTTTCCCACCTGCATTGTGGGTTATTGTTTGTAGTTGTGTGTGTGACACACCTGTGTTACGGTCGGGGTCATTGGTTTTTTTGGCCAGTTTGCACGTAATTAAAGTATGTATACTGGAAACCTCACTGCGTCTTGGTCCGCTCCATCAACAAACCGTGACAAAAAGTGCAATTAGGATTAGTGGCTCATGCGTAGGTTGAAAATTCTTCCAACTCGTTAATCTCTTTCATAATTCCAAACAGTCGGTGAACACTTGATAGATTACAGGCAGTAGTCATTCTCATGGCAGTTGCCGAAGGGATTGCAATTAAAGGAGATTACAGGCATGGGCCATGTGAGTAGTAGCAGGGCTAACTTTAGTAGAATTGTTGGGATATTAGTTTATGAAGACTCATACCACATGGATTGATAACTGGGACACTGATAGGAGTACAGGGGATGTAGTTATTCAAATGACACAAATTATGTTGTCAGAAAATAACCCATGTCTTGCAGTATCTTCAGGTGAAAGCAGAGATGACCAAGGGCATAGGCTGAATTCTGGAGATTGAGTGTACATCAAGATACACCTGGCTGGAGGTACTCCTTAGCACCTGCAGTGGTAAAGATTGTGATGTCTCTCTTTGGTGAGTGCATAATTCTCACAAGAAGTAACGTCCACCATGTAATGGGTGAGCTTGAAAATACCATAACAGAAAAAGAGGAGCTAAAGAGGGAGACTAGATTTCACTGTAGACATACATGCAGAGGGGTCAAGTTTAGACAGTGAGTTTGTTTTTCATGCATATATATTTATGCATAACATATCACATTGTCAATACTGTTATGTTTTTTGCTTTCCAAGTCTTCTGCTATCACTCTCTTAGGAACCAGAAGGAGAGGGGGTTGCCAGCTTCAGCTGGAATGTCAGTTTGTTGTGTGATGAGTGATTGACATAAGAGTGTGTATGGTGTAATCATAGAACAGAGGCCATAAGTCTCTAAGTTTGAATGACTCACAGAAAGAAGGGAGAAACCAGGACCAGAGGTTCCATGTCCGGTGATCTAAGGTGACCAGGTCCGAGTGTTCTGGAAGAATGGAATGAGCCAAGGAGGGAAGGTCCCTACGAGGTGGTTCGAACAACGTCAACCGCCGTCCAGGTAAAAGGAAGCATTATGTGGTACCATCTAAACCTCTGCACCAAAGTCCCGACGGAGAGAAAGAGACAACCACCGGATCATGAGGACGCAGAGGATGCTGATATACCAGGAGGGTGTCCGTAGGGAGCAGAGGAAGTCGACGCATCAGGAAAGAGTCAAAATGTCAATGCATCAGGCAGGAGCCAGGATGCTGACGCGTCGAGCGGAGAAAAGAAGGAGGATGACGCAGGTGCAAAAACCTGCAAACGACGGATCCAAACATGGGATGGACAATTGTATTTTGTGTAGCAAATCTACTTTGGTAGATTTGTTGATTGTACCTGGAACTGCATCATTTAATGAATATGCTAAATGGGAAAATGTACTCCCCACTAATTTGGGAGAACATGAATGTGCAGCATATGACATAATAACTGAATTAAATGGTCCTCATAATGATATTTCCTAGAATCAACAAAGATTCATGTACTGTACTCACTCTGTATGAACAGCCTTAGGAGAACAGGTACAGACGATAAGCAAGATGACATGGCAGAATAGACAGGCTCTAAATTGGCTTTTAGCTGAGAAGGGTGGAGTCTGTGTGATGTTGGGAGATGAATTTTGTACTTATGGTGCCCCAATCTGCCGGGGAGGAGTGGAAACAACAATGACTAAGCAGTCTTTTCATATATGGGTGATTCGTTGACCAGCTCCATTATTGCAATTCTTAAATAGATAATAAAGATTAATTGTTTGATAGAAATTACAGTCTCTCACTTGATTAGAATTTCACACAACATTCACGGCGACGAGGATGGGATCCTTATCTTTGTCTGCTGACCACTCCAGAGGACCAGGGTCATCCGTGCATGGGAATCACTCTACGTGTGATTCAAGGCAAACAGCACTTCACTAAGGGAGCAGAAATGTAGATAATTTGACATTTGAATAAAAATATATATAGAAAGGTGCATAATAAGTGATTGAAATTGTATGTTGGTATAATCGATTACTAGAGACTTGATAAAGTAACAATGGGAAAAATTATAATAATATAGAACTTGCACTCCATATTTAGACCTACCTACGTAAGGGGTGTCAAAGTATTCTGAAAGGTTCAGTGTGGTCCCTTTATGGATCCTTCGATAAAAATAAGGTTTTGCATTGTATGACTGTCTAAATAGGTTTGGGAAATATGCTCAGAACAAGATTGGTTTATATCCACTTTTGGTAATGGTAGGGAACTTGACTTAACCCTAACCAATAAAATTATAAACACTTATGGGATTTTGGTAATGGTAATGTATAAAAAATTACCTCCCCACGAAGCCTGAAAATGAGTTTTAAGATGTAAACTGAACGATTTCAGAATAGATAAGCTGCTGAACTCAAACAGGTTGTAAAGGCCAAAATGGGACATTTGGAGCAGAGGTATGAATAGTTGAATGGGAGATGGTCTTTGACTATTTCTAATTATTATTACAAAATGTTATAGTTTGGGTAACATCAGTGAATTTATGCAAGAAGGTTATGTCGTTTAAAACGATAATCTGTTTCCATTATGAGGAACAGTGTCAAGTATTTAAAGAAGATTGAAGTAAATGTTTTAGTATTGAATATTAAGAACATATTTCTATTTACAAAGACAGCCATCTGTGGTCCACAGATACCATCTGAAGTCACTTTCGCCATAACCTCGAGAGAAAACAGATCAGAACAACAGTTTAGTTTAGGGCATTTCTGAGTCAAGAAATCCAGACAAATGATTTACTGCATGAAAAATTATTACTTCTACCAATATTCTTAATACAAATTTCTAAGACACATGTCAAAGAGAATAGCTACATATACTCCCCCATCATATCGACGACCTCACTGCAGAGTTACAGGGAGGGAGTTAGATGGCTAATTCTTAGACAGAAACAGAAACAGAACAAACAAAACAGCCATACACTTCTGCATATATCCTTTGATACACTGCTTTTTTTTATAGACAGGCATCAATCTGCATATTTAACTAAAAACCCTTAAATAAAAATCCCCAGAGTCCTGACACCAATCTTATCATCTTAACCTGTTGCATTGATTTAGTCAAAATATACAACCTGTTGTTTAACAAATCTATTAGGACCTTCAAAAAGTTGGTGCTGTCTTATCATCTTAACTTCTTAAGGAGCAGCAAGGTGCGCTGGGGCGCTAGCACCCCACTCCCGACACTACCAGGTGAAATGCAAGGCGCCAAATTCAAAATCCAAAAGTTGAATTATTAAACATGCATCAATATACAAGTGTTTCATAGTCATCAAAAGCTCTGCTTCTTGGCAATATCACAGCATTGTCAGATTTCAAAAAGGCTTTACGACGAAAGCACCACATTTGATTGTTTGAGGATAGCACCAAACATATTTTTCCATTAGCATGAATTCATAAGTCTTCACGGTTCACAGAAAACACATTTCACAGCGAAAACAAATCAATTACCTTTTGAAGAACTTCTGCTGAGGGCTTCCCAAGTGTCCAACGGAGACAATCCATGGTTCTTTTGTTAGAAAAAGTAATGTATTATATCCATAAATCTCAGTTTGGTTGGCGCGCGTTATAATGAGAAAATAGTGCCTCCAATCGTCCATTGAAACGTGAAGAGAACTCGTTCAACTTATACCTATAAACTTGTCCAAGAACAATCAAACATAATTTTAAATGTATCCTTAGGAACACTTTTATGTATAAATAGTATAATATTTCAACCGGAATATAAACTGGGCGATAAGAAAGGAAAAAACCAAAGAACGCGCCAGCCGGGAGCGCGTATTTACTTCTATTGATATCTGCGTGGACACTTCCTTATTTGTCTTCTTCTCTGCTCTAAAAGCATCTAAAAAGAATCAGAACACTTTCTCGAGACTGTTGACATCCAGAGGAAGCAATAGGTACTGCATTCATATGCCCTTAATGGGCATTTTCATAAGGGGAGGGGTTCCAAATGAGGCAATGTGTCAAAACCACTTTTTCCAGGACAGAAATTCCTTGGGTTTTTGCCTGCCATATCCATTCTGTTATACTGTTAACACTTTTAGAAAATTCAGAGTGTTTCCTATCCAATGGTACTAAATATGTGCATATCCTATTTTCTTGGCCTGAATGGGAGGCATTTTACTTTGGGCACGCCAGGCTCTCCAAAACCGTCACCTCGTGCGCTGCTCCCAAAGAAGTTAACGGCTTTAGAAACTTCAGAGTGTTTCCTATCCAATAGTACTAATTATGTGCATATCCACACAGTGCATGCAGTGACGAAGGCAGAGACGTCAGGGACCATTGTGGGCCACCAGAAACGTTGTCGAAGGAAGGCTAGTGTACGACGGGACCCTGGATGACAGGTCAGCCTGGAGGAATGAGCCCATTCTAGGACCCGGGACCGGACTGGATTAGGGACAAACAGCCGGTTAGCCAGGCCACCTTCAGGTCCAGGCTGGGAGCGTTGTGCCTTGAGGACCAGGTTCTCAGTACCCCAATCCACAGTGGCAGCAAGGCATGAGGTAGGGAGAATGGTTTCAGAGGTTGAGGGTGTGGCAGAGGAACTGTATAGGTGGGAGAGGGTGTCAGGCTTCACATTCTTTGACCCTGGGCGGTAGGAGATGGTGAAGTTAAATCTGGTGAATAGGAGGGCCCACCGGGCTTCCCTGAAGTTGAGGCACTTGGCTGTAAGGAGATATTCCATGTTTTTATGGTCGGTCCAGACCAGGAATGGCTGTTCTGCTCCTTCCAGCCAGTGCCTCCACTCTTCCAACGCCATCTTCACTGCCAGCAGTTCTCGGTTGCCAACATCGTAGTTCCTTTCTGCAGGATTGAGACGATGGGACAGGAAGGCACAGGGATGAAGCTTCTGGTCCTGGGCAGATCGCTGGGACAGGATGGCCCCACTCCAACATCCGAAGCATCCACTTCCACTACAAATTAACGCAAGGAGTCTGGATGGATGAGGATGGGTGCTGTTGTGAACCGATGCTTCAGGTCCACAAAGGCTTTGTCGACAGCTGGAGACCATTTGAACGGTACCTTGGGAGAGGTGAGTGCCGAGAGGGGGGCCGCCAGGGTGCTGTAATCCTTGAATGAAACGGCGGTAGAAGTTTGCAAAACCAAGAAACTATTGCAACTGCACCCTGGACGCTGGTTGAGGCCAATCCACCACTGCTTTCACCTTTCCAGGATCCATCTGAACATTGCCCTCAGCAATGACATATCCCAGAAAGGTGATAGTAGAGCGGTGTAACTCACACTTCTTGGCTTTCACGAACAGTTGGTTCTCCAGGAGGTGCTGAAGGACCTGTCTGACATGAAGATCGTAAAAAAAACAGGATGTTGTCAAGGTACACGAACACAAACCGGTTTAGCATGTCCCGAAGCACATCATTGACCAAAGCCTGGTGAGTCCAAATAGCATGACCTGGTACTCATAATGTCCACTGGCTGTGTTGAAGGCTGTCCTCCACTCATCCCCCCTCACGTCTCCAAACCAGGTGGCAGGCATTTCGAAGGTCCAACTTGGAAAATATGGTGGCCCCCTGGAGAGGTTCACACGCCGAGGAGAGGAGAGGTAGGGGGTAACGATTATTGACAGTAATGTCATTAAGTCCCCGGTAGTCAATGCACGGACACAGGGTCTTGTCCTTCTCCACAAACAAAAACCCTGCGCCGGCAGGAGATGCAGACGGACGGACGGCCCCAGTGGCCAGAGACTCCTCTATATACTCCTTTATAGCTTTGGTCTCTGGTTCAGACAGAATACAAATCGACCCGAGGTGGTGTAGTGCCTGGGTGAAGATCAATGGCACAATCATAAGGACGGTGCAGGGGGAAGGGAAGTAGCACGTGCCTTACTGAACACTTCCAGGAGGTCATGGTATTCTGTGGTGATAGCAGAGACATCCACAGTCTTGCTACCATCCTGAGGAAGATGACTTGAGGAAAGCTGTGCTGCTTGAAGGCAGTGGGAATGGCTAAATGGACTCCAACCCAGGCTGGAGCTTGTGGTTCAATCAATCATCGGATTGTGCTTTTGAAGCCAGGAAAACCCCAAAACCACCGGAACATGGGGAGAGGTAATGAGGAGGAACTGTATTGTCTTACTGTGGTTACCAGAAACCCGTAATTGAACGGGCACAGTACTATGGGTGACTTCCCCAATAGAGCGGCCGTCCAGTGCCCTAGCATCCATGGGCACAGAGAGAGGCTGAGTGGGAATACAAAGCCCCGAAGCTATTGTGGCATCCATAAGATTGTCTTCAGCCCCAGAGTCAATGAGGACTCGGAAAGTCTTAGATTGGTCTCCCCACAGCAGAAGAGCAAAAAGGGGTGTGCGGGTGAGGGGAATTAGGGAACTCCCAGTCTGACTCACCATAGTACTGGTACCCAGTACAGACAAGGGTTTCCTAATAGGGCAGGTAGCTATAAAATGTCCTGCCCCTCCACAGTACAGACAACAGTTATTATTCATCCTCTGTGAGCGCTCCCAAGCCTAATTCTTCCCAACTGCATAGGCTCAGGAGTATCCAACTCACCCGTCGTAGATTCACGAGAGCGCTCGGGTGGCTTCGACTCCTCTCGAGAGCTGCCTTCAGAAACATCCGGATTCCATAGGAGGTGAACACGCCATATCGGGTTCACGAGTGTGCCCGAGACCAGACCTCCTCTCACTCTTGCGTTCCCTTAGGCGTACATCAATTTTAATGGTTAAGGCGATACGAGAGTCGAGGTCCACCGGCAGTTCCTGAGCAGCTAGCTTATCCTTTACCTCCTCAGATAATCCTTACAGAAAAGTATCGAAAAGAGACTCCGGATTCCAGGGACTCTCGACGGCCAACGTGCGAAAGTCCACCGCGTAGTCTGCCACACTACGGGAGTTTTGATGTAAGTCAAGCAGTTTGCTGGCTGCCTTTCTCCCGGATACCGGAGACTCAAACTTTTCTCACCTCTGCCATGAATTCCTCCAAATGCCCGCAAATGGCAGATTGTTGCTCCTAAACTGCCATACCCCAGGAGAGCGCCCTTCCCGACATTTGCGTAATTATATACGCTATCTTCGATCGGTCTGAAGAAAACAAAGATGGCTGTAGCTCAAAAATAAGCGAGCACTGAGAAAGAATAAGAATAAGACAAGTACTGGAAACAATAGAACACAATCTGGGAAACCAGGCCTGGTATTCATAGCTGACTTTGAAAAGGCTTTTGATAAAGTACGACTGGAATTTATATACAGTACCAGTGAAAGGTTTGGACACACCTACTGATTCCAGGGTTTTTCATTATTTTTACTATTTTCTACGTTGTAGAATAATAGTGAAGACATCAAAACTATGAAATAACACATATGGAATCATGTATTAACCAAAAAAGTGTTAAACAAATCAAAATATATTTTATATTTGAGATTCTTCAAAGTAGCCTTGATGACACCTTTGCACACTCTTGGCATTCTCTCAACCAGCTTCATGAGGTAGTCACCTGGAATGAATTTCAATTAACAGGTGTGCTTTGTAAAAAGTTAATTTGTAGAATTTCTTTCCATCTTAATGCGTTTGAGCCAATCAGTTGTGTTGTGACAAGGTAGGGGTCGTATACATAACATAGACCTATTTGGTGAGAGACCAAGTCCATATTATGGCAATAACAGCTCAAATAAGCAAAGAGAAACAACAGTCCATCATTACTTTAAGACATGAAGGTCAGTCAATCAGGAACATTTCAAGAACTTTGAAAGTTTCTTCAAGTGCAGTCGCAAAAACCATTAAGCGCTATGATGAAACTGGCTCTCATGAGGACCGCCACAGGAAAGGAAGGCCCAGAGTTATCTCTACTGCAGAGGATAAGTTCATTAGAGTTACCTGCCTCAGAAATCAGCAACTGCACCTCAGATTGCAGAACAAATAAATGCTTCACAGACTTCAAGTAATAGACACATCAACATCAACTGTTCAGAGGAGACTGCGTGAATCAGGTCTTCATGGTCAAATTGCTGCAAATAAACCACTTCGAAAGGACACCAATAAGAAGAAGAGACTTGCTTGTGCCAAGAAACATGAGCAATGGACATTAAACCGGTGGAAATCTGTCCTTTGTTCTGATGAGTCCAAATTTTAGATTTTTGGTTCCAACCGCTGTGTCTTTGTGAGACGCAGAGTAGGTGAACGGAGGATCTCTGCATGTGTGGTTCCCACCGTGAAGCATGGAGGAGGAGGTGTGATGGTGTGGGGGTACTTTTCTGGTGACACTGTCAGTGATTTATTTAGAATATTAAATATTAAACCATTGGACCTCTCACTAAAGCGACAGTCATACAAAAAGTTATACTTAAATCCAAACTGGTTCTCTAGCAGATTAGTAAGAATGTTTCACTCCATGTTCAAGAATTGCCTTTTTCCCTTTATTCAGATTACAACCTCTCACTTTCGGTTATTTGACAATTAAATAATCCCCAAAATATTGTTGTTTTTAAAACAAGCCATAGAAAGTTGGTTGCAATTTCAGTTTAATCCACCAGAAAAGACAAAACAAAGTTACATCAAATATAGTAACTGATTTAAAAACCATTAGAATTGTTTTTCTTTTTTTTAAGGTATAATCATTGCAAATTATATCATAAATAGGACTGGTGCAGTTGTCACACATGCAGCTAAAAAAAATATATGGAAATGTTTGCTCTACCCAAAATTACAACCAACGAATTGCAGCATTACCACAAAAAATGGAAGAGGCAACTGGAACTTGTCTGTTGGCCCTGCATTAAAGACCAAAATTGTGAAGAGACTGAATCATGAGATCATTTGTCCATATGTAGATTGTCTTTGGTAGCAGGTACATGAATGGTTGAAGAAGTGCAACATTTACTTGGAGCTAACTCTGCAGATAGCACTACTTGGTGATTTGAAATGACACAGTCAATCGATCAATAATATAATACTTGAAGCAAAAAATGTATGTTCAATTTACAATCTCTAGAAAATATGAGAATAGAAAGGTTCAGAACTTTTGTGAAACATCACAGCACAGTTGAAAAGTATTTGGCAAATTGAAGTACAAAATTGATGGCATTAAGAGATAGATGGGAGGGGTTGAGCTGAAGGGTGGGATTAAAAACAACATTATAATATACCGTAAATATGTCCGTATAATGTACAGTACCAGTCAAAAGTTTGGACATATCTACTCATTCAAGGGTTTTTCTTCATTATTTACTATTTTCTACATTGTAGAATAATAGTGAAGACATCAACACTATGAAATAACATATTTGGAATTAAAAAAATCGAAATATATTTTATATTTGAGATTCTTTAAAGTAGCCACCCTTTAAGTTGATAACAGCTTTGCACACTCTTGGCATTCTCTCAACCAGCCAACAAGTGCTCAGCATACCTGGGAACTCCTTCAAGACTGCTGGAAAAGCATTCCAGCTGAAGCTGTTTAAGAGAATGCCAAGATTGTGCAAAGCTGTCATCAAGGAAAAGGGTGGCTACTTAGAACAATATAAAAAATGTAATAACAATAAAATACAACTATTTTTGGTTACTACATAATACCATATGTGTTATTTCATAGTTTGGATGTCTTCACTATTATACTACAATGTAGAAAATAGTAAAATAAAGAAAAACCCTTGAATGAGTAGGTGTGTGGTAACTTTTGACTGGTACTGTATATACACGTACAGTTGAAGTCGTAAGTTTACATACACCTTGGCCAAATACATTTAAACTCAGTTTTTCACAAAACCTGACATTTAATCCTAGTAAAAATTCCCTGTCTTAGGTCAGTTAGGATCACCACTTTATTTTAAGAATGTGAAATGTCAGAATAATAGTAGAGAGAATAATTTACTTCAGCTTTTTTTTTTCTTTCATCACATTCCCAGTGGGTCAGAAGTTCACATACACTCAATTAGTATTTGGTAGCATTGCCTTTCAATTGTTTAACTTGGGTCAAATGTTTCGGGTAGCCTTCCACAAGCTTCCCACAATAAATTGGGTGAATTTTGGCCCATTCCTCCTGACAGAGTTGGTGTAACTGAGTCAGGTTTGTAGGCCTCCTTGCTCGCACACGCTTTTTCAGTTCTGCCCACAAATTTTCTATGGGATTGAGGTCGGGGATTTGTGATGGCTACTCCAATACCGTTACTTTGTTGTCCTTAAGCCATTTTGCCACAACTTTGGAAGTATGCTTGGGGTCATTGTCCATTTGGAAGACCCATTTGCGACCAAGCTTTAACTTCCTGACTGATGTCTTGAGATGTTGCTTCAATATATCCACATAAATGTCCTGATGCCATCTATTTTGTGAAGTGCACCAGTCCCTGCTGCAGCAAAGCACCCCCACAACATGATGCTGCCACCCCCGTGCTTCACGGTTGGGATGGTGTTCTTCGGCTTGCAAGCCTCCCCCTTTTTCCTCCAAACATAACGATGGTCATTATGGCCAAATAGTTCTATTTTTGTTTTATCAGGCCAGAGGACATTTCTCCAAAAAGTACGATCTTTGTCCCATGTGCAGCTGCAAACCGTAGTCTGGCTTTTTTATGGTGGTTTTGGAGCAGTGGCTTCTTCCTTGCTGAGCGGCCTTTCAGGTTATGTCGATATAGGACTCGTTTTACTGTGGATATGGATACTTTTGTACCTGTTTCCTCCAGCATCTTCACAGGGTTATTTTCAGTTGTTCTGGGATTGATTTGCACTTTTCACACCAAAGTACGTTCATCTCTAGGAGACAGAACGCGTCTCCTTCCTGAGC
Source organism: Brachymystax lenok tsinlingensis (assembly GCA_030435695.1). NCBI lineage: Eukaryota > Metazoa > Chordata > Actinopteri > Salmoniformes > Salmonidae > Brachymystax > Brachymystax lenok. The sequence continues at coordinate 37,800,204 of CM059815.1, forward strand.
GGCATGACGGCTGCGTGGTCCCATGGTGTTTATACTTGTGTAATATTGTTTGTACAGATGAACGTGGTACCTTCAGGCGTTTGGAAATTGGTCCCAAGGATGAACCAGACTTGTGGAGGTCTACAATTTTTTTTTGTATGTCTTGGCTGATTTCTTCCCATGATGTCAAGCAAAGAGGCACTGAGTTTGAAGGTAGGCCTTGAAATACATCCACAGGTACACCTCCAATTGACTCAAATTATGTAAATTAGCTTATCAGAAAAAGCCATGACATCATTTTCTGGAATTTTCCAAGCTGTTTAAAGGCACAGTCAACTTAGTGTATGTAAACTTCTGACCCACTGGAATTGTGATACAGTGAATTATAAGTGAAATAATCAGTCTGTAAACAATTGTTGGAAAAATGACTTGTGTCATGCATAAAGTAGACGTCCTAACTGACTTGCCAAAACTATAGTTTGTTAACAAGAAATTTGTGGAGTGGTTGAAAAACAAGTTTTAATGACTCCCACCTAAGTGTATGTAAACTTCCGACTTCAACTGTACGTTCAGAACTTTTGTGAAACAGCACAGTTAAAAATATATGGCCAAAGAATGTATCAAACTGGATGGTCTTCAGAGATAGAGGAGGGGTTGATGGTAGCTGAATTATGAGATTAAAAACAAACAAAAGATAACAAAATGTAAAATATACTGTGTCAGTAAAATGTATATAGTATGTATAAGCTGGAAGTAGAAGCCTAAGTGCTGTTGTCTATAAGTTTACTCCAATTAGGGGATGGGTGGTAGGGTTAGGGGACAATAATAAAGGAAAATATATGTAAAAAAATATATATATGTATGCATATATATATATATATTTATATGTATATTTACCAAAATAATATATGGGGGATTGGAAATGATGCAGACAATTACATTGATGGAAGCAACAATCTATGTGCAGTATTAAAGCTGATCTACCCCCCAATTCTTAAAAAAGGAAAAACTTGGGGGGCAAAGAAATCACTGTGGGCCGTTTTGGCACCTGTTGCTGACCCCCTGGAGCATTTCTATTCACACATTGGCAGACATATGTGCTGCTGACACCAGCCACTAGAGGGAGGTACAGCACTGGTGTGTGATTATGGAATTACATAAACCACATCAGAACGTCACACACGTTGAGGGTGTGTCCCTATAATCTCTCCTTCCTCCTGAAGTGTGCGCTCATTCATTACTCCCCATTCATATTTTGGATCGGTGGAGTCATGTGCTAGTGGGAGTTAGTTTCCACCATATTTCTTATACCAGTCATTTTCTTTCAAATCAATGAAGGGGGGTGAGCAAGTGTACGCTTTGGGAGAAAGGGGAGATAATTAGGATGCACTCTGAACCTCTAATGTTGTCTGCTCTTTGGATGACTGCCCACCTTGCTATTCAAGGGTTCTTATGATGCCTGGAAATCTATTTCAGCTCCTGGATCACAAGGCCTTTATCTCTTCCATAAGTTCTAAACAGTGGGTAGATCATCTCTCCCTTAGTGAAGACCATGTCAGTAATGGTGTAAACGTGACTCCTGGACACGGCGTTGTAGAAGGAGACCCACCTCTCCTCAATATCCACACACACATCCAACACTTTGAGGTTAGAGGGCCAGGGGAGGTTGGTCTTGAAGACACACAGGGTGGAACTATAAGAAGGTTTACTTAGACACCAGTAACCTTCATTTGGAGAGAAAGAGAACCATCCTTTCCTTTCAGCAGACTCCCTGGTCACTCCTACAGCCCAACTTGCCTCCACCTCAATATTCACCTCCACGTGCCAGAAGTGTCGTCCAGAGCGGAAGCCCTCCTTCCCCAGGATACAGGACCACCCATCAAATCTCTGTGGATTATTAGGAACCTTCCTATTTTTTCCGGCTGTCACTCTCCTCCCATTATCAGACAGGATCAACTCACAGTGAGCTGTATCAGGGTCCAGAGTCACATCAGCTGTGGAGAGGAACAACAATTACCACAATCACAAATGTCACTATAGATTAGAAAGGAAAAATCTGATTTGAGATACAACATTATGGTTTACTATATTTTGGAACAGGTGCATGTCATTCTGAAGTATGAATAATATAATACTCAAAATAACCGTACCTGCCAGTGGGATGACTGTTTCCTTGCTGGGTTCACTCATGTCTCCCTCTCTATACACGGCACACACTCTGACTCTGCAAGAGATGTGTGTGGGTGTTAGGGAGTACACACACTCGTCCCCGTCTGTTAGCAGTATGACCCACTCATCCTGTCCCTCCTCTCTGTACTCCAGTCTGTAGTGGAGCACAGGTCGTCCCTCAGCAGCCTCCGCCGGTCTCCTCCAGGTCAGACTGACCGAGTTTCTGTCTGCTGATTGGACTACCGGACGCCCAGGCTCAGACCCTGACCCAGTCTCTGTCACAGTGATGTCACTGAACTCACTAGTCACTCCTGCTATGTCCTCTGCTCTGTGTCTGATCTGGTACTGTGTATCTCTCTCCAGGCCTGATATCACATAGGCTTCCCCATTTTCTCCGGTCGTCATGCTTCTCCAGTTCTTCTCCTCATGGAGAAAGAACAGGTCAGGTCTGACAGGTCTGTACTCCACTCTGAACCTGTCAGTGTGTCCAGTCTTTGACGGGGATAAGCAGAGGGTCACGCTACTCTGCTGTGTGTCTATTACCTTAACAGTCTCAGGCTTTGACACAGCTTCATAGTCAGAGTACACTAACCTGCCTCCCTGGTAGAGACGGATGGAGGCTCCAGGAGTGGAATCATCTGGAATGGAGGCAGCAACGAACTTGAGTTTCTTGGTGACCTTAATGAAATCAAGAAAAGTTCTAGCTGCCATTGTTACTCTCTCCTTGTTCTCCTCAGACTTGAACCAGGGTTGAGTGTGCTGGTAGCGGTGGCCAGGCCTGGTCTGTGAGTATGTCTGTAGGGAGTCAAGATGCAGCTTCAGGGATGAGAGATAAAGGTCTGTTTCACCCAGAGAGGTGAGAGTGAAACACACCACAGTGTCTGTCTTTGAATTACTAATGACTTTTTGCAGCTGGTCTGTAGACACCATTTTAGATCTGATTTTAGAGTCAAGAGATTCAAGGAACTTCAGCTCAGCCTGTTTGTCATCCAGCCACTGTCCTGTTGCTTCCATTCTGAATGGGGACAGATCATGACCTTTCATCTCTTCTTCAACAGCTTTCTCCTCCTGCACTCCTGACCTCACAGACACCAAAACTCTACCCATGAGTTTTTGCAGTTGAGCTTGGTACTGTTGAATGAGATCTATAAAATTGATCAATTTATCCTTCAGGTCCTGAACTTTACTGACCCACTCATGCTTTACTATCTCCTCACACCTTGTGCCTGTGCATCTGTAGTGTTCCATCTCTCTCTCTACCCTGGACTGCAGGTCTTCACTGATCTCCCTCACACAGGTTGCTGCAGGGTGCAGGTTCTTGAGAGGGCAGAGCCAAACTCTCAGAGGAACAGCCTTCTCTCCACTGGGCCCCAGCAGCTTAGGGAAGGACTCACAGAGATCAGAGATCTCTCTATCCCCTCTATTTGTCTCTAGATCTCCATAGTAGGTACAGGTGAGACCAGAGGATTTAGCTAGTTTAGCAGCTCCGTCCTCTGCTGTGAGAAGTTGGATCATTTTCTGCAGTTTATTGATGACTTTGCTCATGGTCCATGTTCTGTTTGTCTTACAAACGATGAAGGCCTGAGTTCCATATGTCACAGCCATGACCACGTGTGTGGCTGTTTGCTGCTGAATCACTTCAGGACGCCTCACCTTCTCTAACAGGAAGGAAGTCAGCTGATCCAGTCGGGTGGTTCTCTTGTAGTGCAGAGTCACATAGTCCCCTTTGTGCAGGAGAGGATGGTTTAGATACTCTGCAGCTCCTCCCACCTCCACCAGTCCAGACAAGAAACTGGTTCTGATTGGCTGATCCAGTCCCAGAGCTCTGAACCTCTCCTGCAGAGAGTCAGTCTCTATTACCTTGGTCTCAGTGGACTGGAACAGCAGGGATATTTTCCCTTTTATCTTATTGTCTGAGTCACACAAGGAGTCTGAAGGGAGGGAAAATGTAATGTACGGTATTATAATTCCATATTCTCAGAGACATTTATATTATTCTCATCCATTCCACTATCCCTTAAAACACATAACAATTCCGAACATAATCGGTGCAGATATTACTTAAATGTAGAGTTACCTGGAGCGAAGGACTCAGAGCAACAGTCATACAGCATTCCAGGGTGAATGGGCCGACCCAGAGCTGGCACCTCCACCCAGCCTGAGAGACCACATGGGAGAGAACAGTTAGGTATGAGACAATAGTCCACACAAGGAGACATGTTGATAATAGGATCTTCTTTACTTCAGAAATATACAACTGTCATTCTGATAGGATCATAGTCACACTGACTAGTTTTTTACTTTTATAGGGGGCGGCAGGTACCCTAGTGGTTAGAGCGTTGGACTTGTAACCGGAGGGTTGCAAGTTTGAATCCCCGAGCTGACAAGGAAAAAATGTGTCATTCTGCCCCTGAACAAGGCAGTTAACCCACTGTTCCCCGGGTGCCGACGACGTGGATGTCGACTAAGGCAGCCCCCTGCACCTCTCTGATTCAGAGGGGTTGGGTTAAATGCGGAAGACACATTTCGGTTGAAGGCATTCGGTTGTACAACTGACAAATAATGGTAACTTTGAACCCGATTGATCATCTCTGGGGAGATATGAAAATAGCTGTGCAGCAATGCTCCCCATCCATCTTGACAGAGCTTGAGAGAATCTACGGAGAAACTCCCCAAATACAGGTATGCCAAGCTTGTAGCGTCATACGCAAGGCTGTAATCGCAGCCAAAGGTGTTTCAACTGAGTAAAGGGTCTGAATACTTATGTAAATGTGATATTTCAGTTTTTTCTTTTTAAGAAATTTGCAAAGATGTCTGAACCTGTTTTTGCTTTGTCATGATGGGTTTGAGGGGGGGGGGACTATTTAATACATTTTAGAAACGGCTGTAACGTAACAAAATGTGGAAAAGGTCAAGGGGTCTGAAAACTTTCCGATTGCACTGTATTATTCAGATGTCCTAGTCTACCTCTTTCAGGTATTAAATCAGCCTTATATTTAATTAATTAATGATGGGTTATAATAAACCCACACACCTGTGCTCCGCTGGCCTCTCTCCTTTTAAAAATGCTCCTATGCTCTTGGAGTCCCATGCAGGAAACGCTAGACTAGAATAGACTGCTGGACAATTTTTTTTTTTTCCCTATACCAATAGACTATTCGAAGAGGGATGCAAGCTCTTGTTTGCTGAATGTTAAATACAGCAGCCAATAGAACTCACGGGTAGTTTGAAAGGAGCGAACGTGGTAGGTTATAGCAGTTATTTATTCAGATCCATAACCATTCAATCTTCGTGAAGAGAAGTGAAAGCCTTCTGCATCTAATTCTTATATTATTCAAGAATGATTAAGATAAGGACAACAAAACATATTAAATGTAACTATTGAAAGCGATTAATTAATGAAGCAACAACAGAGAGAGAAAGAGGTAGGCCAATAACATTTGGGGAAATACACTAAATGGCAATAAGGATGTGGACACCCCTTCAAATTAGTGGATTCACCTATTTCAGCCACACCCATTGCTGCCAGGTGTATTAAATAGAGCACACAGCCATGCAATCTCTGTAGACAAACATTGGCAGTAGAATGGCCCATACTGAAGAGCTCAGTGACTTTCAACGTGGCACTGTCATATTACGCCACCTTTCCAACAAGTCAGTTCGTCAAATTTCTGCCCTGCCAGAGCTGCCTGATCAACTGTAAGTTCTGTTATTGTGAAGTAGAAACGTCTAGGAGCAGCAAAGGCTCAGCGCAAAGTGTTAGGCCACACAAGCTCACAGAACAGGACTGCAGAGTGCTGAAATCACCTGTCCTTGGTTGCAACACTCACTACCAAGTTCCAAACAGCCTCTGGAAGCAATGTCGGCACAATAACTGTTTGTCGGGAGCTTAATGAAATGGGTTTCCATGGTCGAGCAGCCACACACAGCCCTAAGATCACCATGCGCAATGCTAATCTTGTGGTGTAAAGCTCGCTGCCATTGAACTCTGGAGCAGTGGAAATGCGTTCTCTGGAGTGATGAATCACGCTTCACCATCTCATCTGGTAGTCCGACAGACAAATCTGGGTTTGGCGGATGCCAGGAGAACGCTACCTGCCCCAAAAGGTCCATACAGAAACGGTTTGTCGAGATCGGTGTGGAAAAACTTGACTGGCCTGCACAGAGCCCTAACCTCAACCCCATCGAATACCTTTGGGAGGACTGCGAGCCAGGCCTAATCGCCCAACATCAGTGTCCGACCCCACTAATGCTCCTGTGGCTTAATGGAAGCAAGTCTCTGCAGCAATGTTCCAACAGCTAGTGGAAAGCCTTCCTAGAAGAGTGAAGGCTGTTATAGGTGTCCACATACTTTTTACCATGTAGTGTATTATGAAAAGTAGATGATATGCTATACAAATAGCCCCTACTATATTTCAAAATTAAAATCAAATTCGCTAGCCTATACCTGTAACTTTGTAGGCCGCATGTGCTGTACCAGAATCGCATGTTCTCTCCCTGCTTTATCATGGTTTGAACAATGTGTGTAATTCCAGTCCATATAATCCAGTATAATACAATACAGCACAGAAATACAGTTCACACTCCAAAGGATTAGCCTACTGTAGCGAGTTTCATGTATTTACCCAAGAGAGCATATAGCTAGCTACATCTATGGGCTTTTATGTTTTTCTATCGTTCATAATGTGCTTTAGCCTATAAATATATATGTATTGGATAACAGCACAATCATTTGGGCTTTATTGGGCTTGGGCTCCTTAAATGTCTTTAATGTAGGGCTCATAAAATGTATTTAATGTATGGCTCATCAGGCTCAGGTAGCATTTTCGATTGAAGCTCTAATCAAATCCAGACATAGGTCTATTTACAGTATATGCTTTATAATGCTTTTGAATGACACTTCCGGTTTTGGCGTGAAATACCAGATTACCCTGGAGAAAAGTGATTTATTCTCGGGATGAAACATTTGTAAAATACCGGGATAATATTCAACCCTATCACTGACCAGCTGTAATATTCTCCAGGTTTCCTCTCTCAGTCTCAGCTGCTTTCTGCTGAAGGTCTGAGCGGAGTTTGTTGATGGTCTTATACAGGTCAGCAGTTATGATGTCCATCCGTTGTTTCTCAATTGCTTCTTGTTTTAATACTGAATTCTCCTTCTTCAGCTCAGAGATGATTTTCTTCAGCTCAGAATCTTCTTCTCCCATCTTCATCTTTTTAGAGACGCTCCCCTCCTCCTCATTATTCCTCTCCTGAAGAGAAAACAGGACACACAGTAAGTCTCATTATATCAACAATAGTTGGGTCGTTCCACGAATAGAGTACGTTTTTCCTCCCTTTGATGTTTTAAAGTATAAATTGTGCACAAATATCAAATTTTTAAAGCCTGTTCTATTAAATTAAGTGCACATAAAGAATGAAGACCACATGGAAAAGTCAATAAATCAGATTCTTACCCACTTAAATCACAACATTTCTCATTGTAAAGTTATTTTGTTGGTATGAAGTCATTTCTGGAGATTATTATTTATTCCATGTGCTTAGTGATACATTTACGTCTCTCAAAATGTTATTCAGTACAGATATTGGTAGGTGGCTTAAATTCTTAGGTCCCACAGCTTACGCCAAGAGACCACTTTTTTGGACAAGCTATGTTTTTAAAACCGCAATGTTTACATTAATTCTTATTATTTCCAGGGGTACACAACATCCTGAAATATATGTTGATACTGTATCTTTGTTAGAAAGAATACTATATTCCCATGACGGAGTAATGCTGATGCCACAATCACGTGCTATCGGAGCTCCTAGTTCCCAGTGGGAAATTTCACTTGAACAAACTTCCATGTCGGAATTACAAGTGGGAAAATGTTATAACCCGAGTTGTGACTTTTCACCACCAACCTTTCACCTTTTCAACCAAAAGATGATGACAAATCAGTTTTTGACAATCACAACCATATCAATATTTTGATGTAGCTAGTCTGACCACATTGTCAATGTTAAGAGAGCTAGCTAACTTTATTATTAGCATTATTAGCTAGCTTATCAAGCAAGCTAGAATTGTACGACTTCAAAATAATTTGAACACAATCATGTCGTACTTACCACAGTTTCCTATTTTCCACGAGTATGTGAAGCCACCATGAAAGCAAAAAAAATACTCAACTTGACCCTCTCCCTTACCCCTCTCCCTCGCCATACTCCTGGCCCTCTCCCTTACACCTGGCCCTCTCCCTTACCCCTCTCCCATAACCCTGGCCCTCTCCCATAACCCTGGCCCTCTCCCTCAACCCTGGCCCATAACCCTGGCCCTCTCCCTCAACCCTGGCCCATAACCCTGGCCCTCTCCCATAACCCTGGCCCTCTCCCATAACCCTGGCCCTCTCCCTCAACCCTGGCCCATAACCCTGGCCCTCTCCCATAACCCTGGCCCTCTCCCATAACCCTGGCCCTCTCCCATAACCCTGGCCCTCTCCAATAACCCTGGCCCATAACCCTGGCCCTCTCCCATAACCCTGGCCCTCTCCCATAACCCTGGCCCTCTCCCATAACCCTGGCCCTCTCCCATAACCCTGGCCCTCTCCAATAACCCTGGCCCTGTCACAAGGGGATGTATGGCTGATTTAAGATGAAATCATCAACCCTGTTACTTTATTTGGCACTTACTATAGTCATGTTATTTATTTAACCTCTTGTGATGGGGAAACATGACTTTTGAAGTTATTCATGTGTCTTTATGACCAAATGTTAAAATGTAAAAACATTTCAATTACCAAATTACACTACCCAAAACGTACTATATTGGTGGAACAACTCAGAGAAGTGCTTGTAGTAATTTCTAATATTATATTTCTAATGACAGTACCTCTTTGATCCTCTCTGTCTTTCCAGTGTTACCATGGTGGCCTTTGTGTCCACCGTATCCAATGACATTGGCCAGGGTGTGTCTCTGCAGAGCTGGGATGATGTAGTGCTGCCTGACGTGGGGCTCACAGTAGGAGACAGTGCAGGTCAAACAGGATTTAACCGCTCTCAGCTTCTGGCCAGAGCAGATATCACATGCCACATCCCCGGGCCCAGCGTAGCCCAGAGCAGGGAGGGCAGGACTGAAGCCTGCCTGCTGGAGCTCCTGGAGCACCTTGGCCAAGGCTGCGTTAGTGTAGAGCACAGGCTTGTCTCCGGATCTCTTATTGCACTGGGGGCACACATAGCTTCCTGCATGGCCGGGCTGGGCCCAGTGTGTGCTGATACACTGCCTGCAGTAACTGTGTCCACAGGGAATGGAGACCGGGTCCCTCATCACATCTGAACACAAACAGCATCTGAAATGATGTACAGTCAGCAAACTGGCACAGAGAGAGAGAGAACGAGAGAGAGACACAGACAGACAGACAGAGTTAACTGTGTATTGCCTTCCTCCAAAATGGTCAACCTGGTCGCACCAATTAACATTATATTTTTTTTCAGTTCCTCCATGTCACATGGTATGATACGTTCCTCCATGGCACATGATATGATACGTTCCTTCACGTAAAAGACACCCTCCTCCACTTACCCTCACCTTATGCCCTTCTTTGCCGTCGGTCCAAACAATTAGCCAAGCAAGGGAAGTTGGCAACGTAAGCCCCTCAGCCCTCATTTGTGATTGAGTGTGCGAGTGTACAATTCTGTCCTGAAACGCCCCATAATTCAATTTGCGATGATTGTACATCCGCTAAGAAAAGTCTGCCAAAACGTACAACCAACATCAATATGGAGAAGTCAACATACAAATGTAAGTAAAAACAGTTAGAAATTGTGCTACTGATGCACATGACGGCACAAACAGGTATCTTAAAAGTAATTATGTTTTTGTTCGGTTAGCTTTTGGAAACGTTAGCTAGCGCATATAACTTCCCTAACATCACACTTATACGTTGTAATTTTCGATTTTACCTGATATCGTCGGATGACTAGTATTCGATGTCTGCGGATGCGTTGTCTTCTAGCCAAGATATGAAAAGCAATCATAATTGACTGTAGTGCATATAAAGCACACACAACAGCTACCGGTTTTTCCATGATAACTGAAAACACAACCGTAAGATGAACAAGTGACAAATTTTCAGGCAAGGGCGGTCCGTTAAAAATGTATTCATTCTTCCCTCGCTCCTTGCCCTGCAAGGGTCCACTCATCATATGTTATGATACGTCATCAGAAGTGTCCACTTAATTTGAGGGCTGAGGGGAGAGGGTGTGTCTTTTACGTGTTTGGAATGCAGCCCATGTCACATGATATAATACATCACTCCATGTCAATTGATATGGTACGTTCCTCAATGTCACATGATATGGTACGTTCATCCATATCACATGATGTGGATTCATATGATATATTATTTTGCTGATTATATTATTTTGGTAGGGCGACCAACCTTTCTACCAAAGTTTCTGTCTTATTTAACCTTCTGTCTTAAGTAAACAGACCATTTGTACTCAAAAAACGTGTCCTATCCTACATCTAGTTGGTGCGACCGGGCTGAAACTGTGTAGTGTTGCAGTCTGGCCTTTACCAACCCTCTCACCTTAGATCAGGGGACTCGGTTTCTCCTCTGAAGTTAATGGGTTCAGACTTAGAGCATTTACTCTTCATAGAAAGGCAGCTGAGAGCAGGTGACTCCACTCTCTCCTCCTTGACACTACAATTCAGACAATATTGTTATCACATATCACAAGGTTTTGTATAAAGCATCTAATGTTTGACTCAGAGATGTTTCATAAGTAGTGTAACATTAAGTTATGGGATATTAAAGGTTTATGGGTTGGTTGTAATTGTGGCGTATCTGTCTGTAAACAATCTGTCTGTAAACAACTGTTGGAAAAATTACTTGTGTCATGCACAAAGTAGATGTCCTAATTGACTTGCCAAAAATATAGTTTGTTAACAAGACATTTGTGGAGTGGTTGAAAAACAAGTTTTAATGACTCCAACCTATGACTTCAAGCTTACATACACCTTAGCCAAATACATTTAAACTCAGTTTTTCACAAAACCTGACATTTAATCCTAGTAAAAATTCCCTGTCTTAGGTCAGTTAGGATCACCACTTTATTTTAAGAATGTGAAATGTCAGAATAATAGTAGAGAGAATAATTTACTTCAGCTTTTATTTCTTTCATCACATTCCCAGTGGGTCAGAAGTTCACATACACTCAATTAGTATTTGGTAGCATTGCCTTTCAATTGTTAACTTGGGTCAAATGTTTCGGGTAGCCTTCCACAAGCTTCCCACAATAAATTGGGTGAATTTTGGCCCATTCCTCCGGAGAGAGTTGGTGTAACCGAGTCAGGTTTGTAGGCCTCCTTGCTCGCACACGCTTCTTCAGTTCTGCCCACAAATTTTCTAAAGGATTGAGGTCAGGGCTTTGTGTTGGCCACTCCAATACCTTGACTTTGTTGTCCTTAAGCCATTTTGCCACAACTTTGGAAGTATGCTTGGGATCATTGTCCATTTGGAAGACCCATTTGCGACCAAGCTTTAACTTCCTGACTGATGTCTTGAGATGTTGCTTCAATATATCCACATCATTTTCCTTCCTCATCATGCTATCTATTTTGTGAAGTGCACCAGTCCCTGCTCCAGCAAAGCACCCCCACAACATGATGCTGCCACCCCCGTGCTTCACGGTTGGGATGGTGTTCTTCGGCTTGCAAGCCTCCCCCTTTTTCCTCCAAACATAACGATGGTCATTATGGCCACACAGTTCTATTTTTGCTTCACCAGACCAGAGGACATTAATCCAAAAAGTACGATCTTTGTCCCCATGTGCAGTTGCAAACCGTAGTCTGGCTTTTTTATGGTGGATTTGGAGCAGTGGCTTCTTCCTTGCTCAGTGGCCTTTCAGGTTATGTCGATATAGGACTCGTTTTACTGTGGATATGGATACTTTTCTACCTGTTTCCTCCAGCATCTTAACAGGGTCCTTTGCTGTTGTTCTGGGATTGATTTGCACTTTTCGCACCAAAGTACGTTCATCTCTAGCACACAGAACACGTCTCCTTCCTGAGCGGTGTGACGGCTGCGTAGTCCCATGGTGTTTATACTTGCGTACTATTGTTTGTACAGATGAACGTGGTACCTTCAGGCGTTTGGAAATTGCTCCCAAGGATGAACCAGACTTGTGGAGGTCTACAATTTTTTCTCTGAGGTCTTGGCTGATTTCTTTTGATTTTCTCATGATGTCAAGCAGGCACTGAGTTTGACAGTAGGCTGTGAAATACATCCACAGGTACACCTCCAATTGACTCAAATGATGTCAATCAGCCTATCAGAAGCTTCTAAACCCATGACATCATTTTCTGGAATTTTCCAAGCTATTTAAAGGCACAGTCAACTTAGTGTATGTAAACTTCTGACTCACTGGAATTGTGATACAGTGAATTATAAGTGAAATTGTTGGAAAAATTACTTGTGTCATGCACAAAGTAGATGTCCTAACCAAATTGCCAAAACTATAGTTTGTTAACAAGACATTTGTGGAGTGATTGAAAAACTAGTTAATGACTCCAACCTAAGTGTATGTAAACTTCCGACTTCAACTGTGTATATACAGTGTATATACTGTGTATAAACTCATTTCATGCTTTCTTTGCAACATTTGGTCGAACAGTATAGCACTTAAATCATCATATAAAGTACAATAAACTAAGAGGTGCAGTTCAATCTCAACCTCTCTGTCACGACTTCTGCCTAAGTTGGTGCCTCTCCTTGTTCGGGCGGCACTCGGCAGTCGGCGTCGCCGGTCTTCTAGCCATCATCAATCCATTTTTCATTTTCCATTTGTTTTGTCTTGTCTTCCCACACACCTGGTTTCTATTCCATTCATTACATGTTGTGTATTTAACCCTCTGTTTCCCACATGTCCTTGTCCGGAATTGTTTGCTGTATAGTGCTTGTTGCACGTCATGTTTACTGGTGTGTTATGGGTATTTTTAGCCCATGTACTCTCGTGTTATTTTGTACCGTTTTGGTTGTTATATTTAACGACTACGGTTATTACCAAGTTTTGCTCTCCTGCGCCTGACTTCTCTGCCACCAGTTATGCAACCCTTACACTCCCCATAAACCACAGACAGTACATAGTCACTCTTCCTAGTGTATGGCATTGAACCGACCTACTTCAATTGCCAAAGGCAGTATCCCGGTTCTCGTACTGGGCACACAAGGACCTTTGGTTTCTGGTTAGGTGGGAGGTGACATAAGGTTCTGGATCATAGCTGTTTTTGATCTGGTTGTAAGTTCAGAGTTTTTGGTTTTAGACATTTTTCAGTTGACCATTTTGTCTTTGTAGCTAAGGGTTAACTTGTGTTTGATCAGGTTGATATTGCATCATAACTTCTTTCTAAATATGTGTTGTAGATCAGCTATCTTGAATATGTAATTGACTTCCTTTCTCCAGCGGTAGTTGTGTGTTTTATCTCAGTTTAAAACTTGTTGTTATTCTGTCCTCTGACATATTGATAAGACGGTTCCATAACCTAATCATTTAACCCTCTGTCTTTTTCCCCACAGGTCTCATCCCATGTTTCCTTGAATACAGTGGGGGAAAAAAGTATTTAGTCAGCCACCAATTGTGCAAGTTCTCTCACTTAAAAAGATGAGAGAGGCCTGTAATTTTCATCATAGGTACACTTCGACTATGACAGACAAAATGAGGAAAAAAAATCCAGAAAATCACATTGTAGGATTTTTTATGAATTTATTTGCAAATTATGGTGGAAAATAAGTATTTGGTCAATAACAAAAGTTTATCTCAATACTTTGTTATATACCCTTTGTTGGCAATGACAGAGGTCAAACGTTTTCTGTAAGTCTTCACAAGGTTTTCACACACTGTTGCTGGTATTTTGGCCCATTCCTCCATGCAGATCTCCTCTAGAGCAGTGATGTTTTGGGGCTATCGCTGGGCAACACGGACTTTCAAAGATTTTCTATGGGGTTGAGATCTGGAGACTGGCTAGGCCACTCCAGGACCTTGAAATGCTTCTTACGGCCACTCCTTCGTTGCCGGGCGGTGTGTTTGGGATCATTGTCATGCTGAAAGACCCAGCCACGTTTCATCTTCAATGCCCTTGCTGATGGAAGGAGGTTTTCACTCAAAATCTCACGATACATGGCCCCATTCATTCTTTCCTTTACACGGATCAGTCGCCCTGGTCCCTTTGCAGAAAAACAGCCCCAAAGCATGATGTTTCCACCCCCATGCTTCACAGTAGGTATGGTGTTCTTTGGATGCAACTCAGCATTCTTTGTCCTCCAAACACGACGAGTTGAGTTTTTACCAAAAAGTTCTATTTTGGTTTCATCTGACATTCTCCCAATCCTCATCTGGATCATCCAAATGCTCTCTAGCAAACTTTAGACGGGCCTGAACATGTACTGGCTTAAGCAGGGGGACACATCTGGCACTGCAGGATTTGAGTCCCTGGCGGCGTAGTGTGTTACTGATGGTAGGCTTTGTTACTTTGGTCCCAGCTCTCTGCAGGTCATTCACTAGGTCCCCCCGTGTGGTTCTGGGATTTTTGCTCACCGTTCTTGTGATAATTTTGACCCCACGGGGTGAGATCTTGCGTGGAGCCCCAGATCGAGGAAGATTATCAGTGGTCTTGTATGTTTTCCATTTCCTAATAATTGCTCCCACAGTTGATTTCTTCAAACCAAGCTGCTTACCTATTGCAGATTCAGTCTTCCCAACCTGGTGCAGGTCTACAATTTTGTTTCTGGTGTCCTTTGACAGCTCTTTGGTCTTGGCCATAGTGGAGTTTGGAGTGTGACTGTTTGAGGTTGTGGACAGGTGTCTTTTATACTGATAACAAGTTCAAACAGGTGCCATTAATACAGGTAATGAGTGGAGGACAGAGGAGCCTCTTAAAGAAGAAGTTACAGGTCTGTGAGAGCCAGAAATCTTGCTTGTTTGTATGTGACCAAATACTTATTTTCCACCATAATTTGCAAATAAATTCATTAAAAATCCTACAATGTGATTTTCTGGATTTGTTTTCCTTATTTTGTCTGTCATAGTTGAAGTGTACCTATGATGAAAATTACAGGCCTCTCTCATCTTTTTAAGTGAGAGAACTTGCACAATTGGTGGCTGACTAAATACTTTTTTTCCCCACTGTAGCAAGGCTTGCCGCAAACTTATACACTTCCCAGAAAACATTGTATGGCCCTTTTTTTTTTTTAGCGAGTTAGCTGTTTTGAATTCTTTAAAACCCCAGATTCCAGCAGCATAGTTCAGTATAGGACACATACAGTATTGTACATTTACCATGTAGGATAATTAGGATGTTGTGTTCCTTTAAGCTACATTTGTAGCATCAAAAATCCACAGCTTTTAAAATCAATAGCTTAAAACATTCTCTAATAAAATTCAACAGAGGAAGTCTTGTTATCGCTCTATTATGGACAGCCCCTCTCTCTGACTCACCTCCTACTCACAACTCCAGTGTCTCCCCCGGGCTCCATATAGTCTAATGTATATTTTAAGACTATGCTGCTTAGAGAGATCTCTCAATCAGGAAGGATACCTAGACAACACAAACATAATACATTAAAACTGTATATGCAACAACGCAATAACAATTTCAACCTCAAAAAACGATTTTCTCATACTCACTGAACTCAGTTCTTCAGCACCCTTAGTCCCCCTGATCTTCCTATGTTAATGGCGTATTAAACTTTTCAATGGGCGGAGTCGGCTGACAGATACTGTTGACAGACAGTGTTAGAATGTCCCAAGGATCCCACATAGCGCTAACCATAAGTGAATCTGACTTTAACAACTATACCAAAAACATGAAGGGACTTGGGGAGTCATTTTTTTCTGAACACTAAAGCCAGTCAGTCTTTCCAAAGTATAATAACAACTCTGAAATGTAATTCTTCAGTATGTTACAACTGACCTACAGATTCCTCCCTTCTTCAGATATTTAATTAGGAAAGCAGCAAAATATTTATTGACACTACAATTTTAGACACAATTGTTATCACATATCACAAGGTTATGTATAAAGCATCTAATGTTTGACTCAGAGATATTCTATAATCAGTAGTTTAACATTAAGTTATGGGATAGTAAAGGTTTATGGGTTGGTTGTAAACGTGGCGTATAATCAGTGAAAAACTGAACCTTGCTCAAGGTTCGACCTCAGATAGTAATAAATGTTCCATGTGGGCTAATTAGGTTGTCGTGTTCCTTTAAGCTACTTTCGTAGTGTCCAAAATCCACCACTTTTCAAATCAATAGCTCAGAACATGTAGGGACTTGGGGAGTCATGTTGTCTGAACACTAGAACCACTCAGTCTGTCCTAAGTCTAATAACAACTCTGAAATTAACTTATTCAGTACATAAAAACACTGCTTTCTATTTGTATTTATTACTGTTAGTTCCTGCCAAGGCAGCAGCTACTCTTCCTGGGGTCCAGCAACATTAAGGTAGTACTGCATGTTCAAGAATGGACTTTTTCCCTTTATTCAGATTACAACCTCTCACTTTTGGTTATTTTAAAATGAAAATCACCTCCAAAATATTGCTTTTTTTAAAACAAGCCATTGAAAGTTGATTGCAATTTCAGTTTAATCGACCACAAAAGACAGAACAAATATTACAACAAATATTATGGTTAAACTCAAATATACTAATTGATCAAAATAAAATAAAAACGGTATAATCTTTGTAAATTATATAATAAATAGGACTGGTGGAGTTATGTCACACATGCAGCTAAGAAAAAGATAAGGAAATGTCTGCTCCACTCAAAATTACAACCAACATTACTGCAAAAATGGAAGAGGCAAGTGGAAGGGGGAAAAGTAAGAAACTTGTCTGTCGGCCCTGCATTAAAGACCAAAATTGGTTAAAGAAAATTGTTATAAATAAAAAAGTATACCAGTTTAATTTAAGGACCAAAAAATTGACAGCTGTGCAATATATAGATTGCAAAATAGTTGGGAAGAGATTTTCGATGTACCGATTCCATGGCACATGGTTTATGAACTGATACACAAGTGTTTCTATTTAAATTATTATATGCAATTCTTGTAACCAATATAATGCTATATACATGGGGGATACAACCATCCCAGCTCTACAGATGTTGCTATCATTAGATCATTTATTTTAGTACTGTTCATATGTAGCTTGTTTTTGGTCGCAGGTTCAGGAATGGCTGAAGAATTGCAACATTTACCTGGAGCTAACTCTGCAAAAAGCACTGCTGGGTGATTTAAAAAGACATAATCAATCAATCAATAATATAATTATAATGTTAGTAAAAAAATATATATTTAATTTACAATCTGTAGAAACTATGAGAATAGAAAGGTTAATCACTTTTGTGAAACATTACAGCACAGTTGAAAAATATATGGAAAAAAGAAATCCAAACTGGATGGTGTTCAGAGATAGATGGGAGGGGTTGAATGGAGCTGAAGGATGGGACTAAATATAACAAGACAACTAATGTCAAACATACTGTGTCTGTAAAATGTATATAGTATGTATAAGATGGAAGTAGAAGCTTAAGTGCTGTTGTCTATACGTTTACTCAAATTAGGGGATGGGTGGTAGGGTTAGGGGAAAATAATAAAGGAAATATATATTTTTTTGAAATATATATATATATATATATATATATATATATATATATATACAGTGGGGGAAAAAAGTATTTAGTCAGCCACCAATTGTGCAAGTTCTCTCACTTAAAAAGATGAGAGAGGCCTGTAATTTTCATCATAGGTACACTTCAACTATGACAGACAAAATGAGGAAAGAAAATCGAGAAAATCACATTGTAGGATTTTTAATGAATTTATTTGCAAATTATGGTGGAAAATAAGTATTTGGTCACATACAAACAAGCAAGATTTCTGGCTCTCACAGACCTGTAACTTCTTCTTTAAGAGGCTCCTCTGTCCTCCACTCGTTACCTGTATTAATGGCACCTGTTTGAACTTGTTATCAGTATAAAAGACACCTGTCCACAACCTCAAACAGTCACACTCCAAACTCCACTATGGCCAAGACCAAAGAGCTGTCAAAGGACACCAGAAACAAAATTGTAGACCTGCACCAGGTTGGGAAGACTGAATCTGCAATAGGTAAGCAGCTTGGTTTGAAGAAATCAACTGTGGGAGCAATTATTAGGAAATGGAAGACATACAAGACCACTGATAATCTTCCTCGATCTGGGGCTCCACGCAAGATCTCACCCCGTGGGGTCAAAATGATCACAAGAACGGTGAGCAAAAATCCCAGAACCACACGGGGACCTAGTGAATGACCTGCAGAGAGCTGGGACCAAAGTAACAAAGCCTACCATCAGTAACACACTACGCCGCCAGGGACTCAAATCCTGCAGTGCCAGACGTGTCCCCCTGCTTAAGCCAGTACATGTTCAGGCCCGTCTAAAGTTTGCTAGAGAGCATTTGGATGATCCAGATGAGGATTGGGAGAATGTCAGATGAAACCAAAATAGAACTTTTTGGTAAAAACTCAACTCGTCGTGTTTGGAGGACAAAGAATGCTGAGTTGCATCCAAAGAACACCATACCTACTGTGAAGCATGGGGTGGAAACATCATGCTTTGGGGCTGTTTTTCTGCAAAGGGACCAGGACGACTGATCCGTGTAAAGGAAAGAATGAATGGGGCCATGTATCGTGAGATTTTGAGTGAAAACCTCCTTCCATCAGCAAGGGCATTGAAGATGAAACGTGGCTGGGTCTTTCAGCATGACAATGATCCCAAACACACCGCCCGGGCAATCGAAGGAGTGGCTTCGTAAGAAGCATTTCAAGGTCCTGGAGTGGCCTAGCCAGTCTCCAGATCTCAACCCCATAGAAAATCTTTGAAAGTCCGTGTTGCCCAGCGACAGCCCCAAAACATCACTGCTCTAGAGGAGATCTGCATGGAGGAATGGGCCAAAATACCAGCAACAGTGTGTGAAAACCTTGTGAAGACTTACAGAAAACGTTTGACCTCTGTCATTGCCAACAAAGGGTATATAACAAAGTATTGAGATAAACTTTTGTTATTGACCAAATACTTATTTTCCACCATAATTTGCAAATAAATTCATAAAAAATCCTACAATGTGATTTTCTGGATTTTTTTCCCTCATTTTGTCTGTCATAGTTGAAGTGTACCTATGATGAAAATTACAGGCCTCTCTCATCTTTTTAAGTGAGAGAACTTGCACAATTGGTGGCTGACTAAATACTTTTTTTCCCCACTGTATATATGTACAGTACCAGTCAAATGTTTGGACACACCTACTCATGCAATTTTATACATTGTAGAATAACAGTGAAGACATCAAAACTATGAAATAACACATATGGAATCATGTAGTAACAAAATAAGTGTTAAACAAATCAAAATATATTTTATAATTGAGATTCTTCAAAGTAGCCACCCTTCGCCTTGATGACTGCTTTGCACACTCTTGTAAATAAACTTAATTCCACTTTGACATTATGGGGTCATTTGTGTAGGCCAGTGACACAAAATCTCTATTTAATCCATTTTGAATTCAGGCTGAAACACAACAAAATGTGGAAAAAGTCAAGAGGTGTGATTACTTTCTGAAGACACTGTATTTTAGTTTATTTTTTACAGTTTTAATTGAAAACAATCACAGTGAAGAACTTAATCGTCACCCAGAAATTATTTGATATTGAGATTAAATTACTGAATTGGACCTTTACCCATTAGTGGAGAAAATACAAAACTGACCCAAGACCAGCAACTAGGGGCAACTTCAGCATAGTCCATGACAACCCCCCCTTCACAATTTTCCACCACAACTTCCTGATGTTGCACAGCGCATTTGTCCGTTGTTTACCCCTGGCTGAACGTGCACCGCAACATCAGGAAGTACCGAACAACACTCCTCGCAGCTCATAATTTGTCACCTTTATACTAAATCATGCACCTGCGCATTTGTAGACTAACGCTAGATGCATTTGCAGAGCAGTGCAAGATATCCCGACAGTAATAAGTAACGTCGGTATCCTATATGTAGTAGGATAACTGGTAAAAGGCCCAGGTAAAATGGAGACTCAATATATATAACCTTCTCCCATGTGCCTATCAAACGGCGCCAAAGATCAGATCTCAGCGCCGAAGATCAGATCTCAGAACCTTGGAGAGCTGTCGCAACTCAAGGAAAACGCTGCACGACTTATGAACTGGTGGAGAGCACCACTCCAAGCCAGCTGCACCAAGCAAATTCACACCTCTACACACCTGTGTCGGGTTGCTGGTGTGTGGGTAAAACATTAGATATTTTTTAGGGTGAAGGGCCTTCTATTATGTAGGGGAGGCCAGTTACTTTTGCAACAACATGCTTTTACAGTCCCAAGTCGCACACAGACTTTTATGGTCATGTGAGGATTTATAATGAGCAGTGTTTCAAGCCTGCACAGGCACAATTTGCAGCCAACTTATTTTTCTATGGGAACTCAATAGATTAAAACATGGGCTGGCAGTGAGCAATTGACAATGATCAGTGAGCAAAATAGCCTAATCATGATGTTTGATAGATTGATTGATTGAATTTATTATACATTTTTTAAATACATACATAAGGGCGCTCCAACCAGTGACGCCTCCACATACAATTTAAGAAAATCATCAAGGATAACACAATGAAGCTTAAAAGCTTATTTCCATTGTGGTCTTTTTGAAGGGGGGATGCCGCAGGGTTAGTGTGGCAACAGACAACGACAGACAGAATTGTTGTTTGTTTCATAACATGAAATAATTAGTACAATTCCCTTTCCTAATAAACATATACCCTTAATATATAAAACAATCAATCCCTAATATATACAAGACAATCACAATATGATAAACAACAGGCACCAAAAGGCAGACCATGTGCTATCCCAGGCATTTCCTTCTCAGCCACGTCCTACAGTCTTATGACTAACTTTTGAGACATACTACTATTTAGCTTTTTTTTTTAACTATCTGTGGAGGTTATACGTTTCAAATTATTCAAAAGACTACTCCAAAGAATGGCAGCTGAGTATATAAAGTTTATTTCCCCATAAATCTAAAACAAACAACGTCAGTTTCACTCCTTCTAGTGGAATAGTTATGGTTATCCCGTACCAAGTTAAAGTAGTTACATAGGTACCTGGGGACCATACTGTTAACAATCCTATGTACAGGACACAATTTAATCTGAGAGACTCTCCTCCACTTTGAGCCATCTAAGACTTTCAAAGTGGGAATGGTCAAGATGTGTAAGTGCTGGAAGTTTAATAATAATCCTGAGTAATTTGTTCTGAGATGTCTGCAATTTATTTTTTATTATCTTGGGGGCCCTATTGTACCAGGAAGAGCACGCATTGTCAAAGTGGCACTGAACAAGAGCCATTGCCAATGACCCCATTGCAATCTTATCCAGAAACCTAATTTCATGGTTCACTTTGGAGAAAACTTTTTGTGCCATGCTCTCCCTTGTCAGATGGGTATCTAGCACACATCCAAGATAATTAGTAGTCTTTTGCTGTGACTACTAAGTCAGCTACTACCACCTTAAAATCAGGGGATTTCCATCCTTTCACTTTGGACCAAACAAGATGGACTCTGTTTTTCCAAGGCAAAGTGACAGCTTATTGTCATATAGCCATTTACTGACATTCAGAAGCTCAGCACTGATGGCTTTCTAAATCACATGTTTGTCTTGGTGGGAAACCAACAGTGTCCAATCATCTGCATAAATGATGGACGATAGACGGGAAGACGGGAAATTGACAGTAGGCCATAACTGTATCTGCAATTTAATCTTTGGTGACTGTAAACCATAGACAATTCATTTATTTATATGACTGAAATTACTACAATACTTTTAACTTAATAACCCCTCTGCAATGCACAAATTCATGCGTGCTAGGCAGGCTAAGCTATAGGTTAAAACGTTGACACTTTATAATAACAGTAGATCCTACATCGAATTACAATTGAATCCTCCTCGGGTCATCCCACTTTATTCAGTGTAACCAAAAACAGTTGATTATAGTTCTTTAGGCCTCAACTGAAAATGTAGACAGATATAACAAGAGCGCCATCTTGTGTACAAACAACATGACAAGGTTTTTCTCTTCAAATCCAATCAAATTTTATTTGTCACATGCGACGACTACAACAGGTGTAAACCTTACCGTAAAATGCTTACTTTACAAGCCCTTAACCAACAATGCAGTTCAAGAAATAGAGCTAAGAACATTTTTACGAAATAAACTAAAGTTTATCAAAATTATAACATCAGTAAGTCTTATGTACAGCTCTGAGGTCTTTCTCAACCATGTTTGTCTTGGAGGGAATCCAACAGTGCAGAATCATCTGCATAGATGATAGATGATAGACGGGAAGATTGGAAATTGACAGTAGGCCATAAACTATAGTTTAGCCTGTCTGTCTACAACACTGGTCTCATAGACTCGACGTAACATAGTTAATGTAAATCTGGAACTCACAAATTAGTATGATATGTTACGTTGGTATGGTTACATAAGATAGGTTACTTATTATTGTAATGACCTTACTAGATCATAAAAGGAACAATTACTCCCTCCTTTCAAAGAGCGCGTCCTCGCGCTAGCCTGCGACTCCACGTCTCACAGGAACGCGCTCAACGGCCAAGCACACGCACTGTCGTGGATGCAAGGTCCGATCACTTCCGACACCAATGTAATGAAACAGCAGGGAGCAGGTCTCGAACCCTCGACCTTCTAGCCCGAGGTCCGGCGCGCTATCGACTGTGCCGCAAAAGCATGCGCGAGCGGCAGAGTCGATATCGGCGGTTATAAACCCAGGGTCGTTACGATATCATGCGTTTTGCACATTTGTAACATACTGTATGGTGCAAATTGCAATTCGTAACATATCATAATAACTGTAATTCGTAACATATCATAATAACTGTAATTCGTAACATATCATACGAAATGGAGTGTCTCGGATTTACATACAGAATAATATGAAATGCTCTGAGACCACGTTGCAACACATGACACTCAATATAGTCTAGACAGCATTGAGCTCCATTATAATAATAACCACTAACGTGCAAACTAGTTATTCCACAGCAGCCGCTGTTCCAGGTACAATATCACATGGTACTCTTCGGTATGTTGAATATGAGGTCCAAAATATGTGACACTGACAACGTAACTATTTCTAGTTCAGATAACATCTACTGTAGCCGACAACATTGCCGCTGCTCCCAGGAATCAATAGGCCTACTCGCTTCAGTTACCTGTCTTCTATTACTGCAAGCATCATACTCAAAATGAAGCACTCAGACTTGTACATTCACATTTATTTAAGTATTTTATGGTTGAAATGCCCCTATCCTGCCAATGTCTGTCTGTCTTTTTGTCTGTCTGTCCGTCTGCTCTCCACCTATTTTATAAACAAGTTGTTGATCAAATATATAGTTCCATAAATAACTTTATTAGTCAAGTTTTTTCTGGTCAGCACATAACGCACATCGCATTATTACATGTGCCACTGAAAATGTGCCATATCACTGACAATTGTTTATATCATACTAGTCTCTAGTCTACTGATAATTTGCCCACCATTTAGACCCCTACCGAATAGCATTACTTTTACATGAAGTAAATTAGTCTCCCTGTACTCTCTCCTGGACAGACTGGATACATCCGGTTGCAGCCTCGCAGCAGCCTGTCCCTAAAACTAGCCTGTGACTAAAACTAGCCTGTCACTAAAAACAATACTATTGCCATCTGCTGGCCGTGTTTAATCCTTACTACATACTGTACATGCAAACTCCTCCTTTGATTTCTTCACTTCCTTTCCTCTTTTTCCTTCTTCCTTTCCTCTCTACTGGCCGTGGTTAATCCCTACCAGGAAAGGAAAGGGAGTGAGGAAAGGGAGTGAGGAAAGGAATCTAGGAAAGACAATTAAGAAAGAAAGGGAAGTAAGGGAGCTAGGAAAGGTGGAAAGGAAAGGGAGTGAGGAAAGGAATCTAGGAAAGACAATTAAGAAAGAAAGGGAAGTAAGGGAGCTAGGAAAGGTGGAAAGGAGTTAGGAAAGAAAAGGAGATAAGGAAAGTGAGATAGGATAGAGGAGAGGAATTGGAGGTAGGGAAGGAAAGGAAACGAGGAAACGAGGAAAGGAAGCTAGGAATGGAAAGTAGGAGTTCACATGTATGTGGTAGGAACTAACCAGAGCCAATAGAGAGGAAAGGAAAGGAAGAAGGAAAGAGAGTTAGGAAAGAAGGAAAGGAAGCTAGGAAAGGAGGAAAGTAAGGGGTCTCAGGCTGCTGCTGGATACTATTGGGACAGACTAGTAAAGAAGCATCTCACCAATTACGCGAGACTTTAGTTCTGTTTTAACCAAGATTATGGCGCTTTCAAGACAACTGGGAACTCGGGAGAAAGAAAACTAGGTCAAATCATGACGTCAGTGATCCTCAAATTGGAAAGTAGAAGCTCCAGAAAGATGCCCGAGTTTTTTAATTGGAATTTCGAGTTGGATGACATTTCAAAACGACTTTTCCCAGTCGGAGCTTGTTTTTTTGCCGAGTTCCCAGTTGTCTTGAACGCACTGATGTCGGAAGTCTGAGTTTTCAACGCTGCAGTAGTCTACCTGCAATAACAGTGAGTGGGCTGGACAAAAATTCACATTTGCATAAGGGTGTCTTTTTTTCTTGCGAAACTTGTTGGCACTTTTTGTCCTTCATTTAGGAAATAAGTAACCTACAGAAAACGTTACCTGCAACTGAACATTTGTCATTGTCGTTAAACCTGAGAAATACCGCTAAACAGTAGGCTACAGGGAAATATATACATTTGCAGGCGTGACCATCGCACCACAGTGTGACTCATGCCGAACATTCCCATGGGACATTTTGTAAACAAGTTTTTTTTAAAGGCGTCCACGTCCCAGGTATCGGCTGTGATTTCCACTTTCAGGATGTATACCCTAGCGGTAAGTACGTTTGGATGAACTCAATCATTAAATATATTGAACGTATTTTTGTTTACCATTTCAATAAGTTACTTTTTTTTGTATCTTCCTTTAACGTCCCAACTCTAGCTGTGTAGTAACGTTTCTGTACTGAAGTTAAACATGTTTTACAGGTGTGCCGTGATACCGGTAGTTAAATGGGCAGGTTGTAGTGAACTCCACTGTATCCTACTACTGAAGACCTACAATTACTATTTGAAAATCAAAATGACACCTTTGTCTTCACAGTCGACATGCAATTCAATGGATTTGACGAGTTTTCAATCAACTCAATCAAATTAATTTCGCATGTCAAATTCCTATGTCTATATACAGTGTGTGCAAATGGCGTGGGGAGGTAGGCAGGCAATAAATAGGCTATAGAAACGCATACGGTAGGCGACACTTCGGAGCCATAATAGGCATAATCTCACTACGAGGTCATTATGCTGTGTTATAGTATACCGTTTCTGCCATGCTTATTAAGCACGAATCACTACAGTAGATTGAGAATGTGAGAGTTCAGAGACTGGACTTGTCTTCCTACACGCGCGCGTGTGTGTACTAGTTTCAACATCTGACCTGTGATGTGAACAAACATATCAGGCACTGTACTGGCAATACCAATAGAACATGTGTGGAGAAGGCAGCAGGTACTCATAACTGATGCACAGTTATGGTCAAAGCAGCCATTTCTTATGGACATGTCTGTTTCTTTCAGTAGGAATTCAGAGAGTGAATACAGGCATGGACCAGCCTTCATTAGATGATTAACAGCTCCGTATTTCAACTGAGAAACTCTCAACATCCAACCAACACCAGGTGTTCTCTGCTAATACTAAAGTTCTCTCGGGATACTGTTGGTGAGACATCACAGCTCTACGATGCTCCAGCAGATTTTGACAGACATGTTCATATCACCTGAGCTTCTGGCTGAGCTGAGCGAGGACCAGAAGCAGGTGTTGTTCATTAAGATGCGTGAGGAACAGGTCCGACGCTGGAAGGATAGAGAGGCTCGACTGGAGAAGGAGGATGCCACTCTGAAGAAACCCAAGAAAGGTATCACTGAGCCGTCAACACTGACAATGAATGGTTTGAGTGTGTCCCTCATGGCGCCCTATTTACTTTCTAGTGTACTACTACTCTGTAGCGGCAGGTAGCCTAGTGGTTAGAGCGTTGGACTAGTAACCGAAAGGTTGCAAGATCGAATCTCCGAGCTGACAAGGTAAAAATCTGTCGTTCTGCTCCTGAACAAGGCAGTTAACCCACTGTTCCTAGGCCGTCATTGTAAATAAGAATTTGTTCTTAACTGACTTGCATAGTTAAATAAAGGTAAACTATTTTTTAAATAAAATAGTGCACTTCTTTTGACCAGAGCCCTATGGGGGAATTAGGAGACATTTGGGATATTTTCCATGCCTCTATCTGTGAAAAGCACATTTACTGTTGGTCTCCTGGGAGGTTTCTGTTTTTCTATATGCTAGCTGAGTTATTCTCAACTCCACGATGTTCATGACATCAAGTGTGTGTGTGTGGATCTCCAACTACATTGAGGCGCTGTCAGGTCGTTACTTCTGAAATGTAAATACTTACCGTGTACCAAAGTTTGTCTTCTGTAGCTGCCTGCCTTTCTTTGTTTGCTTAAATCCATACTTTTTTATAAAACGTGAATCAAATACAACCACCTACTGTTTCCTCGTATCCACTGACAGCGACTTGATGTAGTCCGAGGAACACTCCGCCCACAGTCGTTGCAACCCAACTCCACCGAGATGTGCATACCGTGGAGTTGAGAAACCCAGCTAGTTATATGGCAAACTGGAGACTAAAGGACATATCGGGATCTCCACTGAAACATTGCGTTCAGATGTGGTGATAGAGAGTACGATTCACTCCGGTTAAAGTAGTACAACTGCAGCAGTGTTTTACAACTGTGTTGCACTGTGGGAAATGAGTTGAGTAATATTATGCTAGGATTAATGAGTACAGTATTTCTCTAACTGGCTGTTTGTGTGTCTGTGGTGCACGTCTGTCTCTCTTTGCACATGCGTGTGTGTGCATTTTGTCCATCAGCCTCTGTGAAGAGTGTACAGTGGCTGGCGGGGATGGATCGTGACGTATGGGTGTGGGTGATGGGGGACCACCCTGCCGACCAGTCCTACGAGCAGATCTGCGATGACATCATAGCCCAAAGGGCGGCCCGCCAGGCCCAGAGAGAGGCAGAGGAGCTCAGGTGGGAGGAAATTACATCGTCACATGCCATAAAGTTTTTTTTAGCAGTGCAACGTGTTTGCTAAAGCACAATCTCCTTTGTTGTTGTCGTGCCAATCACACTTTGTCATTGGCAAACATGTTAAAGGTGTCGGTCAAAGCAGAGGGAGACCTGACTGTCAGGTTATTAGCCACATATTTGACTCTTAACACTTTAAATAGAACCCCTTCTATGGAGACAGACATGGTTGTCATAGCCATCAAAACCGCTTTCTGACAGGATGAAGTCAGGTGGTTAAGCTTGTTGGCTTGAACAGTGGCATATAAACTTACTCATTTACTACAGACCCTGTAATAGGATGCAGTGGTTGATGTAGGCAAAGTGTGTGTCTATGGTCTATTTGTGGCTTATCACACCAGCCAACACAAAATGACCTGTAAGGTAGGTTCTGCACAGATTCTCTGGCTGTCGGTAATACCCACAGGGCTATAGTTGGGTTTAATCTAGACATCGCCCTTCCCAGCCAGGAAGCCCTAGTTAAACATTTCTTCAACTAAACCTCTCATTTTATTGAGTCAGGCACTGTCTGTGTTGTGAGCTGCACTTAACCATGATAGTGTTGCCTATGACGTTGTCCCCACAACTACAAGTCATTCAACGCTGTGGGGGAGTTTGACTTCTCAGTCATGTTTCCCTGTTAAGATGGTGATAATGATAACCGGCTGTGTAATGGTTTGGCTGAGCCACAGGTATGTATAACCCCAAATTAACCTGCAATCAGAAGACATGGTAACTTGTGTGGGCTGGAAACAATGTGTTATCTCCACCACTGGTCAGTTAAAGATCTAAATCAAATGTTATTTGTCACATGTGCCGAATACAACAGGTGTAGTAGACCTTACAGTGACGTGCTTATTTACAAGCCATTAAACAACAACATGCTTTAAGAAGTTAAGCAAAAATAAGTGATAAATAAAAGATCCAGTGAGCAGGTGGCTGGTGTCACTTTAAGTCAGAGGTGCTCATCGTAATGGAATGAATGCAACGCTATGTGTTTAAAACTTTTCCATTTGTTCGATTCCAGACATGACAAAATGCCCGTCTTCCAATTGGATGTACAAATGCCTTTTTTATTGCTCAGTTGGCCGTATGATGGTGGCCATTTTGAGAAACTTTTTTACAAAAGTTAGATCGTCACATTGAACCATGTCTCACGCCGTACTTTAATAACTCTGTGGATAGTGCTAAAACAATGTCCTGTAATAACTCTGTGGATAGTGCTAAAACAATGTCCTGTAATAACTCTGTGGATAGTGCTAAAACAATGTCCTGTAATAACTCTGTGGATAGTGCTAAAACAATGTCCTGTAATAACTCTGTGGATAGTGCTAAAACAATGTCCTGTAATAACTCTGTGGATAGTGCTAAAACAATGTCCTGTAATAACTCTGTGGATAGTGCTAAAACAATGTCCTGTATGAATTCCTCTATCTTCATGCACCTTCGCCATTTCTCCTTCCACCATCTGTATGTGTGAACATTGTGGTTGAACATTCCACTAAATTCACTTCATTCTGACGTTTCAAATTCTTCTCTAAGGCTGGTCAGACAAAAGCCTTACTTAACCGCCCATATGGGTTATATAATAGAATTCCATTTGAGAACATGCTGTCTCACACCCCACTGTTCTGTACTTGTGGATGCTTGAGTTCTATTACTAAGTGGTTTCTAAATTTAAATCCTGTTTTATTGTGTTCTTTAACATCCCTATTCTCCATTTTAATGAATGTGTTGATAATTCTGGGGCAAATCCTAACTGGAGATCTGTGAAATCCCTGTAGAAAGTTAGACTTGGTCCTCAGTGCCTGCATGTTGCCTACATCCTGATCTGGACTTTGCTTATGCGTCATAACATTCCACTCCTCAGACCTTCTATTGTTGAGTCCTCAGCAGGTTAGCTTTTATTCATCATGAATGTTGTTCTGGAGGCAGCCCTGCAGTGGTCACTAGCTGGCATAGCCACAAAGTGAAAAAATCTGATTTTTAACCTTAACCACACTGCTAACCCTAATGCCTAACATTAGATTAAGACCAAAAAGCAAATTTTTGTTTTCATACATTTTTACAATGTAGCCAATTTGACTCAGCAGTTGGCCCATCTAGTGGAAATCGCTCAGTTCTGCCTCCAGGACAAGCCTCACCCCAATAAACGTTAATCTGTGTGGTGTTAGGGGTGTGTCCTCATAGTAGCTAAAAAATCTGAAGGACATATGCACATCAAGATAATTTTTGCTGGAGGTTTAGGTGAATTCATGGTAAATAAAAAGGTGAGCGCTACACACTGATGCTCATGCTCCCAGGCTCCATGGATGCTCATGCTCCATGGATGCTCATGCTCCCAGGCTCCATGGATGCTCATGCTCCCAGGCTCCATGGATGCTCATGCTCCCAGGCTCCATGGATGCTCAGGCTCCCAGGCTCCATGGATGCTCAGGCTCCATGGATGCTCAGGCTCCCAGGCTCCATGGATGCTCAGGCTCCCAGGCTCCATGGATGCTCATGCTCCATGGATGCTCAGGCTCCATGGATGCTCAGGCTCCATGGATTCTCAGGCTTCATGGATGCTCAGGCGCCCCGCTCCATGGATGCTCAGGCTCCCAGGCGCCCTGCTCCATGGATGCCTGATGAAGGGTCTAAATATTATAATAAAATCATCTGGGAGCATGTGCAGCTTTTTTCCTGTTTGCTTTCCTCATAGTAGTTGCCATGTGCCTGTATGGATAGGACAGATCTGTAGCTCTTTTTTTCTATCCATGCCTCGAGGTAGGGGATTGTGGACTGTCATTGGAAGGGCCATGGGACTATTTGGGGAGGTGGAAGGTATTTAGATTTTAGGGAAAGCTTTACAAATCCGTGGACAGGTAAAGATATACAGGTGCTCGTGTGTGTTTTCTCACTCAGTCAATCCCTCGTGTGTGTGTGTGTGTGTGTGTGTGTGTGTGTGTACGCGCGCAGGGCAAAGAAGGAGGCGGAGCTGGTCAAGAGGTTCTCCA
Source organism: Brachymystax lenok tsinlingensis (assembly GCA_030435695.1). Lineage (NCBI taxonomy): Eukaryota > Metazoa > Chordata > Actinopteri > Salmoniformes > Salmonidae > Brachymystax > Brachymystax lenok. The sequence goes on from CM059815.1 coordinate 37,830,653, forward strand.
GTGTGTTGATGGACTCCGAGCTGCAGTCGTGGAAAGAGGAGGTGGAGCGACAGGAGGTGGAGCGACAGGAGGTGGAGCGACAGGAGGTGGAGCGACGGGCTGCAGCCGAGGAGCAGAGCCAACAGGAGGTGGAGATTAAGGCCCCCCTAGCCCATCATTAAGGCCCCCCTAGCCCATCATTAAGGCCCCCCTAGCCCATCATTAAGGCCCCCCTAGCCCATCATTAAGGCCCCCCTAGCCCATCATTAAGGCCCCCCTAGCCCACATTTTGAAAAAAACACTAATTCACATGCTACAGCTTATTTACAGAGTTACAGGTAGTCCAGACTTTTCTGTCCCATTATGGCGTCTGCGAGACTATGGGCAGCGCCATTGAGGCAATCTCCATTTTGAAGTAGTCCATTTAGTTTTTCTATTACTTCTGCGTTGGCAAACAAACAAAGGGTGCATACTGCCACCTAGAGTGTGTTGTTTGAACAGGTATAAAAGCAAGGTTGGTGATTTACTGCCACCTACCTTTATGGAATGTTTGCTCACTAGTTAATTCATTGGCTGATCCCTCCTGATGACCTGGATGGAATTATGTGATACTTCCAGTTGACTACACGGGCGGTAGGCAGCCTAGCGGTCAGAGCATTGGGCCAGTTACTGAAAGTTCACTAGGTCTTTTTTTGCATCTTTTTTGTTGTTGCGTCTTTTCACCCCTGAGACACCCTCAGGGGGTGCGGTCATGACCAGGGTCAGACATTGTCAACGTCGACCCCGGAGTTCGAATCCCCGAGCCATGTTGGGCGTCTCGGTGTGGGGGAAGTTGGCATATGCAAAAATTACTAACAATTCACACATACGTCCAAAATGGTGAAAGACGCAATGACGCTACTCATGCTAAAACAGGCTTTTGGGCACTAGAGTCCTCCTCTCTATGGTTCCTGCCCAGCTCATCAAGTCTGATTTGTTGAATTACTTGTTTTTGTGCTTGGCTGGATCAAAAGCCTGCATTCCCAGTACTCTAGCTCTCCAAGGCCTTAAATCTTAGACAGTTGAACAATTATTCTAAGGTTTTTACAGTCATGGCATCAAGTGTTTTGATCATAAGTACAGTTTGACAGGTAATACGGTTAAGTATGAACCCATTGATTAAAATGTCATTCTATAATATTGTCACAGTATAATGAGTGTTTAAGTTATGTAAACAAGGAACTTGATGATGCATTGATATAAAATAATTAGCCTCACAATAGGTGTTGAAAGCTCATTTTGTCAACTTACAGGAACTACTCAATGTTTCGTCAATGGTATTGTTTGCCCACATCCTCATGACCATAACACGTCAGCTAAACAACCCCTATAATCACTTTCCAGTTATCGTTCATTTGACCAACTTTTAGAACAATGTCCTTCCTAAACAGTCTGTTTTGTTTTTATACTTCCCATATAGGCCAGCTCAAAACAAAGATTAAATACATTTGTTTGAGCTCATAGCATAACTGTCTTTATACAGTGTTTGAAATGTACTTGATTTACTGCAGGTAAAACTCTGGAGGAGGATTTCTTTATTTTTTTGTACATTTTTGCCAGGTGTGCTCTAATGAACATGACCCTGGTTCAATTCCAGTCTTTCTATTTGTTTAGTCACTACTGTTCAATGGTGACATTTCTTTCTCTCAGAAAAGAGAGGCAGAGGAGAGGAGGAGGGCTGAGGAGGAGGTGCGAAGAGTGGAGCAGAAGAGAAAGCAGGAGATCTACATGGACTTGAAGGAGGTCAGAGAGGAGAGAGACGACCAACACTGGCAAGATTCATGTAAGCACACACACTGGAGAAACTCTGAATCATACAGATTCTAGGTCATCATTTTTGCAGTCGAGCTTCACATCTCAGAAGATTGCCATTAAAACAGTTGTTTCTTATAGACTGGTTGTTTGGGGCAAAACAGGGTTGGCTTAGATTGTTTACAACATGTAAACTATATTTAGTCTCCAATATGTTGATTGAAAACAAATACATTTGCTCAATGAGTACTTGTTCTCTCAATTACATCGTTACAGTTGTTGGTTAGCTAGCTAGCGAAATTTTGCCATATTAGCATTGACATGAAATCAGTCAAAACGCCTCAAAACAAGCCATGGTATCAAGAACAAGAAACTAGCTGAAACGAGTCACCTACGATTCCCCACATGGCAGTTTCTTGTCATTGTTGGTAGCTATATCTGGCCATCCAGAATAACAACTGACAGACTTCTGCCCTGATTGAAGCATCGCTTTCGTGACGTTGTCAGCTAACCTATCTATTGGACAAGCCCAGAATGTGATTCCTGATATCCTTGGAAACCTCGGTCCTCAGCCAGATCCTTAGCATGGCCTGGGGGGGATGTGTGTTACTTTCCATTCTTTGTTGGCGATAATTTTAGAACAACACTCAACATGATCTCAGAATGGCTGCACCAATATGTTGACCTCATTGGGAAAAGGTTTTGATTTCGTGTAGGAGAAGACATATCTGGGGGATCCCTGCAGTCCTATAGTTTACCACATACCTGAACATCTAGATTGTATAAATATGAATTTAAGTATTTGTATTAATGTTAGATTGGACAAACGTACATCATATAAAATGATTATTTCCTCCATGGCAAACTCCCAAGTATAATGAATATAGTTCCAACACGCAATAAAGTTAATATTTAACCTTACTGTTTGACAAAGATTATAGCTGACCTTCAGTTGCACTGATTAACAGTATAAATAATCATTCTACTTTGAATGTTTTTTTAATTCAGTTTCTGCCAAAGTGTGGACATATAATGTTTGTCTTTTGCTTAGTCTGAAATGTACACCAGTCTTCCACTGTGACCTCTCTGAATGTGAAAAACCTTTTCTACTACTTGAACACTTATCATAAATGGGTTGAAATAAAATGTATGGAAGGCAGGAAGCCCTCTGGATAGAGTTATATAGGGCACACCAGTTGATCATTACACAGATGACTGTTTCTTGGCCTTGTGAAACGGTTTGTTTACATTCAGTAGGGTAACCAGACAAATCCTGACCTTGGGACTATAAGGTTCTATCTGTTCTGAGATATTGACTATCAAAGTTTTTACATCCCAGATCTAAGAACTGTTTTGCAGAGAATTCTTCTTTCATAACACATTTAAGGTTCCTAAAGTGCAGAGAATCAAAATCCTGAGACCTACAGTACCAGTCACAAGTTTGGACACACCTACTCATTCCAGGGTTTTTATTTATTTGGACTATTTTCTACATTGTAGAATAATAGTGAAGACATCAAAATGATAAATAGCACATGGAATCATGTAGTAACCAAAAAAGTGTTAAACAAATCAAAATATATTTTAGATTCTTCTAAGTAGCCACCCTTTGCCTTGATAACAGCTTTGCACACTCTTGGCATTCTCTCAACCAGCTTCACGTGGAATGCTTTTCCAACAGTCTTGAAGGAGTTCCCACATATTCTGAACACTTGTTGGCTGCTTTTCCTTCACTCTGCGGTCCAACTCATCCCAAACCATGTCAATTGGGTTGAGGTCGGGTGATTGTGGAGGCCAGGTCATCTGACGAAGCACTCCATCACTCTTGGTCAAATAGACCTTATACAGCCTGGAGGTGTGTTGGGTCATTGTCCTGTTGAAAAACAAATGATAATCCCAATAAGTGCAAACAATATGGGATGGTGTATCGCTGTGGTAGCCATGCTGGTTAAGTGTGCCTTGAATTCTAAATGAATCCCTGACAGTGTCACCAGCAAAGCACCATCACACCTCCTCCATGCTTCATGGTGGGAACCACACATACGGAGATCATCTGTTCACCTGCTCTGCGTCTCACAAAGACACCGGTTGGAACCAAAAATCTCAAATTTGGAATCATCAGACGAAAGGACAGATTTCCACCGGTGTAATGTCCATTGTTCTTGTTTCTTGGCCCAAGTAAGTCTGTTCTTATTATTGGTGTCCTTTAGTAGTGGTTTCTTTGCAATTCAACCATGAAGGCCTGATTCGTGAAGTCTCCTCTGAACAGTTGATGTTAACGTGTCTGTTACTTGAACTCTGTGAAGTATTTATTTGGGCTGCAATCTGAGGTGCAGTTAACTCTAATGAACTTATCTTCTGCAGCAGAGGTAACTCGGGGTCTTCCTTTCCTGTGGCGGTCCTCGTGAGAGACAGTTTCATCATAGCGCTTGATTTTTTTTTTTTTTTTTTGCGAGGGTTTGGCCGGCAGGGATGTCCTTGTCCCATCGCGCACTAGCGACTCCTGTGGCGGGCCAGGCTCAGTGCACGCTGACACGGTAGCCAGGTGTACAGTGTTTCTTCCGACACATTGGTGCAGCTGGCTTCCAGGTTAAGTGGGCATTGTGTCAAGAAGCAGTGTGGCATGGTTAGGTTGTGTTTCGGAGGACACACGGCTCTCGACCTTCGCCTCTCCCGAGTCCATACGGGAGTCGCAGCGATGGGACTGTAACTACCAATTGGATACCACGAAATTGAGGAGAAAAGGGGATTAAAAAAATTAAGTATTCTGGGGCAACAAGGTATGACAGACGAGAAGCTGCATGTTTCTTACTATGTCAGAAATTATAATATGGCCTACCAAATGCAGGAACTTAAATTATAGGTGGAAGTCGCCGGGAGTAAATGAATTATAGTAGGCTAAATTATTATTGAATTATTATGGTGGATGGAACTGTGCAGGTGCCTACTTTTATGAAGTGATTTGTGAAACTGAGCCTGCAGAGACCACAAAAAAACAACAGTAAACGGGATAAGATGTTTACATGCCACAGTATCCCGTCATAGATCTGCATATCCCAGGCATCTTATCCAGGTTTCTCATAACCGGGATACAAGCTTTTTCAGGTTATTGTAAACAGGATATGATGTTTTTATTATATGTGTCAACTCAAAAACTGTATACTTGAGTATACCTGACTAATAACGGGATATTGGTGTGCATGTAAACGTGGTCAGTGATTTAGAATAGCACTATTATCAAGATAGTCAGAACACATCAAATACGTTATTAAATGTATTATGATTATCAGACAAATGACTGTCATCACTCAACAACGATGCGGCAACATCATTTACTTTACAATTTCGGACAGTTTTTTTGTTGCTTGCGTGCCATTATTGTTGGCTAGGCTAGCCTAGACCATACTTAGAGGTAGATGCAAAGTCATGTGTTCTGATTGGTTTGTCTGTATTTGTTCAGACTTGTGATTGGATTGCAGATAGAACCTTATAGCGCCATGTTCAAATGGGTTTATGCAGATCTAACTTTCTCGTATTTCATTTATTTCACTTAATTTTAACATTAACAAACGTCATATATATGAAGAACCATGAAGGTTGGATTTTGCCCATTGTGTGTGAGAGTTTACATGTATGTGTTTGTATTCTTCTGTGTTTTTCCACAGTGCGGAAGTCCAAAGCGGCTGACCTGCGGCGACGGTCCATTGCCAAGCAGACCCGGGATGACCACCGGCGGCAATCGGTCAAGGCTCTGGAGCGAGGCCATGTGGCTGCCGTCACCAAGGCCTTCGGCGGGGACAGACCGGCCCTCCCGCCAAAACCCAAACCCAGGAACCTTACTGTGACCAGCGACACCCTTAACCCGTGAGCTCACCTGTGCCTTCACAGTAATACAGGGCCTGTTCAGCAGGTCTGATGCCTTTTTTTAAATTCAGGATGTAAACTGAAATTCAAATTTTCCTCAATACTTATCGGAGAAATGTGTGCATTTGTTGGAATCGGAATGTCAGTTTACTTCCAGAATTGAAAAGGAATTGACCCCAACCCTTCTGTTCAGGAGGTCTAGGGTCCAACATTCTAGAACAGTCCGATATAAATACTATTGTTGGTTATGTGGAGTAGGGAATCATTCTGCAGTTATGTTATGTTGACTATTAATTCCATGTATATCTGCAGCGTTAAGGATGTTTGACATCACTGAATACACCCTGGACTAGGCTTAACCCCACTGAAACCCAATGGTATCCAGTCATCAGCTATGGCATAGCCCAAAACCCTAGTCCCTTCCCTTAGTGACTACCACTTAGGACTTTGCAGGTCTGAAAGGCCAATAATAGACCTATTCAATAATAGTTATATATTATTGAATAGTTGGTTAAATCCACTCTATATTCACACTGGTATTAGTGAACCAAAGCTTTCCACTAGCCTGATAAGGTAATGGTTGTTTGCAGGAGTCATCCTGTAAGTACACATCAATCCTCGTGCTTGTGATGGTTTGTCTCATTCACTGAAAGCTGATGTCTAGGGATTCCCCTTTCAGACAAAGCCATGCAGAAAAACACTGAGCCTTAGAGCTTAAACACATGAATGCCTTTCACTGGCTGGCTGACTGCTTGACCCACTTGTTTTCTCTCTGTGTCGCTGCCTGACAGGAAGCAAGGGGTGCGACGCACACTGTCCACCTCCAGCAGGGAGCACATTATTAGATGGTTCCAGGAGGAACAGCTGCCTTTCCGAGCGGGTTTCCAAAAGGACCAGAGTCGCATAGCGTCTTGGTTCCATGGTAAGGGGCCAAGTTGCGCCGGAAATGTTTCTAACTGAACAAGAGGATTCCATCTAGAATGGACAACATATGCAAATAGCCACAAATGCAAATAAATCTTAATTTGTTTACATTAGACTGGAAGTAATTTACTGTGTGTGTGAAGAGACCACATCAGTCTCCAAGCCACTCAGTACAGTTGGTTAGTAGTAGGTCTGATGCCTCCTACTGTTTTGTATTATCTTAATTATACCACAGAATACACAAGTTTGATCAATTTACTGAACCCCGTAGTGCAGGGGTAGGTAACCCTGTTCCTGGAGTGCTGCAGGTACTGCAGGATGTTGTTCCAACTAGGCACCACACCTGACCAACTGAGCTAATTGTTTAGTGATTGCCTAAATTCAACACACCTGTTCTTCCAGGTTAGTTGAATCAAAAACATGAAGTACATGCTGGGCACTCCAGGACCAGGGTTGCCTAGCTACCCCTGACATAGTAGGTGCTGGGCACCTACGCAAATTCTGCTGCTATACAGCGGGATTATCAGTAACTCTCTTGCCTTGGGACTTCTATATTAGTACTTATCTGAAAGGACTGGCAGTAGTATGATCAGAGGTGTATTCACTAGGAACCAAATGGAACGAAACAGGGAGGGACCGACCTCAATGTGTCCAATAGAAACTCTTGTTTTCGTTGCGGTATGCGACTAATGAATACACCCCAGCCAGGTTTCTCATGTTGAACGGAAGCAACGGCCCTGCCCAGAAACAACCCCTTGTCCCTACTCCCTAGATGCACTTGTGTAGCTCTGACTGGGTTGCAATATGGAGAAATTAGAACCTAGCCTATTGGAAGGCCAAATGGAGCTATTATCATATTGCTTAAACCTATCAAATCCTGTCAGATCTTCACAAGTATCTCAGGGCTACAGGTACTTTTCTGGAGGGTAAAACATGTATGTGATCTTCAGCTATTCGTCCTTAATGTCACATCAGGGTGTCATTCTCACTTGGCAATACTTAATAACTACCCACCATTACTTTTACCACCAAGGCATCATTTCGCGGCAGGAAGCCGAGGACTTACTGAGCAAGGGGGCACCCGGGCACTTTCTGGTGCGGGTCAGCGAAAGGATTCTGGGATACGTCCTGTCTTATCGATGCAAAGAGGAGTTTAAACACTTCCTCGTTGATGCTACAGAGGGCTGCTACATGCTGTTGGGACACCAGATCAGATTCACCTCGTTGGCAGAGCTTGTGGAGTATCACGAGGTAGTGGCACATCTAGAGCCCTTCATTTGTGCTTTTTTTTTCATATTTTGGGGTTGTTTAGGGTAGCTTTGAGGGTTTTACTGGCAATGGTCGTGATATTGTGTAGTTGAATGCACTTATAAGTCGCTCTGGATAGGCGTGTGCTACATGACCTAACATTGAAATAATACAGGATTTACTGTGGGTGGTATGTTGAATATCACCTCTTCTCTTCCTCAATATTGAGATGGTAATGCACCTTGTTTTTTATTCACGTGAACTGTTGAAGTGGAGCAGAATAATGACACTTTGCGTTTTCCTCTGTCACTAGGGGGAGCCAATCACCATGTCAGGAGGGGAGCAGCTGCTTCAGCCATGTGGCCAGAGGCCTAGTGGTGTGGACTATGCAGACCTCTTTACCTGAAACCCTGCAAGGGCCATGTCCCAATAGTCTAAAACAGCCTCCTCTCCTAGTCTCCTTCCTTTATGATCACTGGTCAGAAAGGTCTCAACAGGTGAATGATCAAGTGGTTTCACCTGTCCGTAGCTTTTAAACAGTCTATGAACAGTATTCAAGGTGGGAAAGAGACAAGGAAGGAAGCCACTTTAGAATATTAAGACACAACCTTCAGGCATGAGACGGATCTCTGTGGAACAAGGTGTTTCTACGGGAGTCTCCCACTATTGGCTAGATAACTAGCTCTGTTGGTTTTCTCAGGGGGATTTACAGGATGTTCAGATAAAGTGTAATGTTTAGAACCGATTACGATGTCTCATGTAGAATAGAACAATAATAGAATAAAAAATTGAGGAACTTCGGTTAACTTCATACTAGGGAATCGTGTCAGCTCTAGTAATTCTATTTCTGAATTGTTTCGAAAGTTTCACATCCGTGTTGACATTGACACTATCCCCCCCGCCAACTGACTTTCTACTATATCTAGACCTCCATCCCCCATGTACAATATGAACAGGCCTGTAATATCATTTCAGGTAATGTATTCATAGACAAGTACCATGCGGACAGTTTTGTAAAGGCACATTTGACAGCGACAACAAACAACAGTTGCCTGTTTGGGGACAAATGAGTTGAATAAATTCTGCACTTTGTATTGCAACTGTCTAGTTGGTTTCAATGCTGACCTGAGGGGTATGCTAGTATTACAAAAAGCATGATCAATGAGTTGGCTAGCTAACTTGCCTAAATATTCTTTTTTTAAGATAGGCATGGTGTAATTGACTTAACCAAAAACATCTAGGTTTAGCTTTCTTAATGAACCCGGAAAATCAATAGTTACTTCTGGTTGTTTATCAAAGTTAGCTGGATAACTAATGAATCTTGGTTTGGATTCATGACAGAGGTTAATTTAATTTCAGTTATAGTTTTCTAAAATCAAATTTATGAACATAAAATGTTGCCTGCAAAGCAACAATATTTACATTGTTCTAAAACTGATTCAGCTTTGGGGGTCTACGGCTGCATTTACACAGGCAGCCGAATTCTGATCTTCTGACACTTATTCGTCTTTTAGACCATTAAGATCAGATTTGTTTGCCAATAATGGGCAAAAGATCAGAATTGGGCTGCCTGTGTAAACGCAGCATAAATGTAGTAGAACCAATTCATGTATCAGCCACGCAGCCCTAAGACAAGAAGTCATTCTACTCTAGCAATTTTAATAAACTATTTAAAAAAGGAAGAGGCTGCAGATCAGACTTCTCTGGACCTTTCTTCCCGCCAGCTAAAGGTCCCGACGCTTCTGTGCACGGGCGGGATTCTCTACTTTATGCACGTTCTCTGCTCTACTCGCCTTGTGCATTTCTCTGCCAATCATGAATGATACACTTGAAGAATTTACCAGTGAAATGTCCATGCAGCACTTGCCTACCAACCATTTGATCTCAATCAGTTTCATGAGGATTCGCATTTATATCTTGAGTTATAGCCTACAGTTTCAAAGTAGCCTACAGTGTTGTTTTGAATGATGTAAAGTGAATGAATTTCAGAGCAGATAGTATTATCAAGCTGTAGAATAGCCTACTTGTTTAGTTTCAAACCACATTTTTCCCTAGTTGCGCGTGTTGAGGTTTGATCCCATTCATCCTAAAACCTCAACCCAATATAAGAGCATATAGCGTAGGATGGTTATGTTATGCAGAGTACTATCATTGTGAGCTTGCAGACATTGATTCAACTTTGATCTAACTGTATTAAAGGAGCAGCCTGTTCCCTATGAGTTGATCAGAGACTGTGTGTAAAATAAAGAATTCCTCACATGCGCAGAAGCTTTGGGACTTTTACCTGTTGAGAAGAAAAGTTGGAACCGCATCCACTCCGTTTAAATAAAATAAATATCGATATTAAATCCTCTCTGCTGGATGAGTCATGATAGTGCATTACAGGGAGGGGTGGACTGATCCGATACTTGAGTGGAATGAGGGCTCCAAAAACCCAGCCAGCAGAATTTGCACCCAGGAAGCTAACATTTCACAGCTCTGATAGCCTGTATATCCACCTGTACAATATTCCCTGCCATTGTGGGTGAAACGTCACTCACCTGTTCTGCTCATGCGGACATTTGCATATTCTCCGGTCAGAACCTGACGAACTTGAATGCAGCAGCGCAATTCCCCCTGGCGCACCTTGCCTTTTTGTTGGTTCCTTACCGATAAAACGTTGTACATGTTCATGCAACAGTAAGTACCTTATCACAATGCATGTTTCCTTCATTTTCCCCCATGATGAGATTGGGGAGGGGACTATGTATCTGTCTCCATCCGTTCTTTAGTCACACGCGATATCTCGGACACCACTGGCACGATTTTGACCAAACGTGGGTGAATGATGCGTCTTGCCTTAAGAGAGCAGTAGTTTACAAAATTACACTGATTGGCCAGATGGTGGCGCTATAACGAGATTGAAAATACAATTAAAAGGTCACTCCGTTTTGGCCTAAAGTTATGAAATTTGGTACGTAGGTCCCTCTCACAAGGAACACATTTTCCTCTGGCACCCATAAGGTCCGCCATGATGGATTTTCCGCAATTTAGAATTTTGTGAGAAACGTAAAAAGCTACTCTTCTGGCACTGGAAAAACAATTTGCACAAAACGTTGAGGAGTCTATAGACAATGCAATATTTTCCAGACTAGTACCTAAAACAACATAGCTGCTAATGACCAATAAACATTCATGCGGGCGTGGTCTGGCACAAACGCATTTAAATCAGTCAAAATCAAATCAAATGTATTTATAAAGCCCTTCTTACATCAGCTGATGTCACAGAGTGCTGTACAGAAACCCAGCCTAAAACCCCAAACAGCAAGCAATGCAGGTGTAAAAGCACGGTGGCTAGGAAAAACTCCCTAGAAAGGCCAAAACCTAGGAAGAAACCTAGAGAGGAACCAGGCTGTGAGGGGTGGCCAGTCCTCTTCTGGCTGTGCCGGGGGCGGCAGGTAGCCTAGTGGTTAGAGCGTTGGACTTGTAACCGGAGGGTCGCAAGTTCAAATCCCCGAGCTGACAAAGTAAAAATCTGTCGTTCTGCCCCTGAACAAGGCAGTTAACCCACTGTTCCTCGGGCGCCGAAGACGTGGATGTCGATTAAGGCAGCCCCCCGCACCTCTCTGATTCAGAGGGGTTGGGTTAACTGCGGAAGACACATTTCAGTTGAAGGCATTCGGTTGTACAACTGACTAATAATGGTGACTTTGACATTATAACAGAACATGGACACGATTTTAAAATGTTCATAAAACAGGCAGAACAGTTGAAACTGGAGAAGCAGCACGGACAGGTGGACTTGGGACACCATGGAGTCATCAGGCCAGGTAGGCCTTGAGGAATGGTCCTAATGCTCAGGTCCTCAGAGAGAGAGAGATAAGAGAGAGCATACTTAATTTCACACAGGACACTGGATAAGAGAGGAGAAATACTCCAGATATAACAGACGGACCCTAGCCCCCCGACACAAACTACTGCAGCATAAATACTGGGGGCTGAGACAGGAGGGGTCGGGAGACACTGTGGCCCCGTCCGACGATACCCCCGGACAGGGCCAAACAGGCAGGATATAACCCCACCCACTCGGCCGAAGCACAGCCCCCACACCACTAGAGGGATATCTTCAACCACCAACTTTACCATCCTGAGACAAGGCCAAGTATAGCCCACGGCACAACCCAGTCAAGAATATTTGTATTGGAACACAAGTTGGTACACATTGCAAACACTGTCAAGACAACATATGTAAGAACATTCATATCGACCACACGGTGGCACTATAACTGGCAAATGTTTATCTCTTGATCTGTTGAGTGCTGAAATCTGGCACACATGCTCAGGGATGTGTGTCAAGCTAACCCACGCAATATCTCGGACACCACTGGCACGCATTTCGACAACTTGGGTGAATAATGCTTCTTGCCATAGAGATCTGGAATTCATAAAATTACACTGATTGGCCCAAGGGAGGTGCTCTAGTAACCAACTGTATGCACGTTAGTCTCACACCATAGGCACGATTTTGACTAAACTTGGGTGAATGATGCGTCTTGCCATAGAGATCTGGCATTCATAAAATTACACTGATTGGCCCAAGGGAGGTGCTGCATCATTCATGGGGGACATGTTTCCTGTAGCCTTTTTTTTAAATCAGTGATTCACCCAGCAGTCATAAGAGACAGAACGTACTTACAAAACTGTCCCCAAGCTCTTTCTCTCTCACAAGACTGATTGTAGAGGTTGTGTGGAGGGCTCTGTCCTTAATTTAGCTTATTTCTATTTTCAGGTGGAGGCTAAAACATTGTTATTGTCCCACACGATGAAATTGGAGGTGGGACTATGGATCTTTATCCGTCTGTTTGTCATGGGGGGGGTCGCTGCATCATCCGTGATGGACAACATGTTTACAGTTGCCTTGTTGTATATTGTGTTATGTTTTCTACTTTAGCACACCTAGGTAGTCTAGTTATTGGGCGTGTTCGAGCAGAAGTTTTGTCAAGTCATATTGGAAAGTGTCTTGCCTTTCAAAATAAAAATCAAAAGGTAAGTAAATTGACTGCAGTCCGAGAGGAAGAGGTGAAGCGAGAGGGTTTACTCCGCCCAAAATCTGTCCATGTTAAGCAGATCATTAATTATTAATCAAGTAAAGAGTTTTTCACACATGCGGTGACCTCACCTGGCTCACCTGCTTTTACTGTTCCAAACGCACTAGACGACCAGTTCACTAGACAACCATAGCCTTTAGCCATACACTTATCCTACTCCTCCGGTGATGTAGAGGTTAACCCAGGCCCTGCAGCCCCCAGCATCACTCCCATTCCCCAGGCGCTCTCATTTGTTGACTTCTGTAACCGTAAAAGCCTTGGTTTCATGCATGTTAACATTAGAAGCCTCCTCCCTAAGTTTGTTTTATTCACTGCTTTAGCACACTCCGTCAACCCTGATGTCCTAGCCGTGTCTGAATCCTGGCTTAGGAAGGCCACCATAAATCCAGAAATGTCCATCCCTAACAAACATTTTCCGACAAGACAGAACTGCCAAAGGGGGCGGAATTGCAATCTACTGCAGACATAGCCTGCAGAGTTCTGTCATACTATCCAGATCTGTGCCCACACAATTCGAGCTTCTACTTTAAAAAAATCCACCTTTCCAGAAACAAGTCTCACTGTTGCCGCTTGTTATAGACCCCCTTCAGCCCCCAGCTGTGCCCTGGACATCATATGTGAATTGATCGCCCCCCATATATCTTCAGAGTTCGTTCTGTTAAGTGACTTAAACTGGGATATGCTTAACACCCCGGCCGTCCTACAATCTAAGCTAGATGCCCTCAATCTCACACAAATTATCAAGGAACCTACCAGGTACAACCCTAAATCTATAACCATGGGCACCCTCTTTGATATCATCCTGACAAACTTGCCCTCTAAATACACCTTTACTGTGTTCAACCAGGATCTCAGCAATCACTGCCTCATTGCCTGCGTGCGTAATGGGTCCACGGTCAAACGACCACCCCTCATCACTGTCAAACACTCCCTAAAACACTTCAGCGAGCAGACCTTTCTAAATCGACCAGGCCCGGGTATCCTGGAAGGATATTGACCTCGTCCCGTCAGTAGAGGATGCCTGGTTGCTATTCAAAAGTGCTTTCCTCACCATCTTAAATAAGCATGCCCCATTCAAAACATTTTGAACAAAGAACAGATCTAGCCCTTGGTTCACCCCAGACTTGACTGCCCTTGACCAGCACAAAAACATCCTGTAATGTAACAAAATGTATAAAAAGTCAAGGGGTCTGAATACTTTCCAAATGCACTATGTATAGAGAGCAAAAGTAATGGCGTCTTTTTGTAGGCACTAATGCCACCATGGCTCGTTGGTCAAAGCCTATGGGGAATTTTGTTTCTGTAGGGTTTTTGGATAAACTCTGTAGTAAACACAGGCTGAGGAGGTCACAAGTTTTTTTTCTACGAGAATCTTAAATCAGCTAATGTAACGTTTTGGGAATTTTGAAGCATTTATGTAATAAAAAAAAAAAGCACTAAGGCTTGTGGTAGCAGACAACATGACTGAGATTGCATTTCCAATATTAGCAGGCAGAATTTAGACTGTCCACTTAAGTGCTGAGAGACAATGGCTATATAAGGAATGGAACATATAGGCAGGGACCATTATAGCTACCATTGTGACCTGGAAAGTTGTCAGATGTGGGCGTTAACAAGCAAGAGCTGAGAACTATAGGGCCAATGGGAGTAGTTCATGAACATACAAGGAGTGATTCTATACGTTAAGCAGGGACAGAAGCCTATAAAGGAAGAGCTCTGTGATAAGATAGTTCAGTCTCTTTCCATGGGAGAGGCTCGGCTTTAATCCGTTGAATTAAAGTCTAATTGAATTCACAAATTCCGGTATCTGTGCAATTATTTGACTAATTGTTTTTCGACAACAGGCTTCATAATTCATCAAAGGTCATGTTAACTGACTTCTCATAGAACAAAACGTATAAGATCTCCTAAACTGGTGTTAACCTCAGACCATATTTTCTGTGTTTACCCCAAATCCCTATTCTATTCCAATAGGAATGGCCAAACGAACAAGAGGTAACCAATTTAGGCTTTTAGGACTACAAGCTGGCGAGCTCTATAGAGCACATGTATACAGTTACTTTGTTATAACTCAGGACACGCAAAGTATTTTACAGTGAGGTATTATTTTCATGTGCTTTATGGTGAATACTCTGTCCATGCTATGTACATTTCTCCACTAGTTATTTAGCTATAACTTGTACGTTAATATGGAGACAGAATTGCTAGCTTGTATGCTAAGACTGGCTTCGTTGTCATTCCTCATACTGAAGGCTATTTGTCCTGTTTCTATAAGTCTGCTCCCTTGTGGACCTTTTCAGTTGCTGTTTCCTATGTAAATCAATGGTGCTAATCATTGGCTATAAATGATTCCAATAGCAGTTTGTTACTTCATTGTAATATTGTTTATTACTATATCCTAATAGTATTTGAATTACTTATCATTCCTCTCCTCATTCTGTAACGTCAGACAACCACACACACATTTAGAACCCCCTGTGAATATCATTGGAACTGGAATTGCTAACATCTTTCTTACCAAAGAATGAGGCCAGCTTTTGTATGACAAGCAACATTTAGTGAACGTACAGTCCATTACACCACCCGTACACAATCCATTTATCCATCCTATAACATTAAGGTGCAGTTTCTCTGAAGAATTAAAGTTAAGAACCGTATGTAGCAACAACAACAAAGTTCAAAACAGAGTTTGCTTCCATTTGTTCAAGTCTACGGTTGGTCCAAAATGACTACGGCATCATTCTGTCAAATGGCAGATGAACATTATGAGGTTTACCCTAGGTACAGATCTAGGATAAGCTTTACAAATCCTAGTGGGGAAAATACAAAACTGACCCAAGACATTTAAGGAAAAATACCACTCAAAACTATTTTCATATTTGTTTCATTAGTTCACTGTTGATACGGTTCCAACATGTTTTACATCAGCAATCAAGTTAAAGATATAGAACTTTAAAAAAAAATACAGAAAGTGTCAAAGTATGATGCGTTATACAACTTTCAAAATCATTTTGTCTATCTTAAACTTGATTGCTGACACGCAAAACATTATTGGACTGTATCAACAGTGGACTAATGAAACAAATATGAAAATAGTTTGAGTGGTATTTCCCTTTGCTCCCTGGCTCTTAAACGAACCCCCCCAATCCCACCCAAATATCTACATGGGCCAAGAAAATTCAAAAGGCCTAAAACGGTCACCACAATAAATCGCTTCCCTGCTTTTACACGTCAAATAATTCCATCCAGATTTCCCCTCCCCCCAAAAGAGATACAATGAATACAGGACATGATTTGTGCATTTCCCCAGAATAGTATATACTATATAGAATGTATAGTGTTCAAACAGATGAGTGAGAATAGGAGGGAAGGGAAAGTGTTTAAGGGAATCATTCAGTAACATTTGTCAGTCAAATGCTTCACTGTCTGGGGAATTATGCTGCAGAAAGTCTGATCACATGATTATCCATTAATAACTCTCCCACAGACTTCTTGCCGTTGCACGGTTCTACTTTGAAGCAAGCTACTCGCACATTATTTATAAATCAAATTATTAAATTGGGTTGCTTCTACAATGTTTTACATATTAATTGCATTTAAACAAAAAAATGTAATATGAGTGTATTTAAGCTGATGAGAATAGTGCTTAAATTGTTCAAATTACTATGGAAACCCCAAAAATAAATCAACTTAAAAGAGGAAATAACAAAAGATTAGTTATCAGAACAGTACATGTGAACAAGGCTGTGCAAGGCTAGCTCAGTCCTACTGAACTACCAAATAAACCAAATAATAATTAAATCAACATAAAATAACCTAAAACATATTTCTGCACCAACATGTTGAAGGAGGAAAGTTCTGAGGTGAAAGTCAATGCCCTTAAAAAAAAAAAGTCTAAATGATTAGTGTTAACAGGTTTGTGGAGGGAGCAAAACTAACGTAAATATCCAAAGAGTTAGTGAAAAAAGCCTAATCTACATTGACATGAAACCCACTAAAAGAAGACAACGTGCAGTTAAAGTAGAAAGACATTAGCTTGAATTCCCCAGAGACTGCTCCCTGTGCAAACCAGACTTGAGAGTTGGACACCGTATGCCGTCTCCTGCATCTCTGTACCGTACACAATGTATACAAAAGGCTTGTGCCGGGTCGTAATCATCAGGGTACTCAACAGAAAGTTGAAACATTTTGCATCGGAAAACTAAAATTAGCATTTCACAATGGACAAGTCCAAGTCGTCCCACCTCCCTGTTTATGTCCATTTTCTTCCGTTTGGTGACTAATGAACACGACCCAGCTTCATTGAGGGACAGACCAACCAACTAGTGGCATAACTACATAAAGAACTGTCCTGCCACATTGGCCACGCCCAGGACAATGAGGAGGCTGTGGAAGATGGCCGAGGGCCAGCTGAGCTCCCCTCTACGCTTCTGGGAGATCATGTGGACCAGAGAGGGGAATACAAAGACCAGGGCCAGGCCACACGTCGCCCCCGAGTACCTGGGAGGAGAAACAGAGAGAGGACAGATCTATATGGACTGGGCAAGAGAGGGTGAATTAGATTAAATTCAAAGAGGGGCGTTATTTTACTGTGAGACTATGGGCTAAACGTGGTGAAAATTAAATGTTAGTGTCAATCATGCATTAATGTCAATGGGGGGTTTGAAGGATCATTTCAATACTAATATTTGGCCCTACATTTTTATTTTCCATCTGCAAGGAATACCTTGTTTTTGGTTCTCTTCATAATTTCTCATTTACCTATCTTAGCAGCCATCTTACCTTATAATGGAGCCAATGTTGGGGTAATACTTCGCCATGCAGACACCAGTGCCAACGATGACAATGTTCAGAGTGAAAACGTGGAAGAAACTGGGGGATAAAGAGATGAAGAATTGTAAAATTTTGTAGAAAGCTTGTTTTAACCATCAACGCTTCAACACACAAGACTGGCCCCCCTTCTAATGAGGGGTGCATTACCCCAGCCAAAGACCGCAACTGAGAAACGTCACCTTTTCACACTAGAACGGCCATAGAACAACGCCCCCTGCTGTTAGAATTAAAATAAATATGCGATTCTGAAAGCAATGTCCTCCTTCCCTGACTTTTCCTATATATCGTTGTATTTTTACATTGTGTTATAAAAATTCTGACAGCTGAGCAAATAGTATTGAGCCTATTTACAGTTTTTTTTTCTCACACCTATTCCGATCTTAAAGGGTAGGAATGTGAATCTTTAAACACATTAATTTACCATTCTAAATTCAAATCTGCTGCTGATGGAGTTCACGAGGTGGGCCTCTGAACTGGAGCTGACTGTGTGTGTATAAATGGTGTATGTGCTATGTTGGCACCTGATCTGAACCATAAGGGAGACTAGGCATCTACCACCCAATACAGCCCCACTAATTAACTTGTCATCTTTGCAGATTAAGGGTTTGAGCTAGTAATGTATCATTTACAAATTAGCAAACGTCATAGCCAATGAATATACACTGAGTTTACAAAATATTAAGAACATGTTCTTTCCATGAAATAGACTGACCAGGTGAATCCAGGTGAAAGCTTTGATCCCTTATTGATGTCGCCTGTTAAATCCACATCAAAATCAGTGTAGATGAAGAGAAGAAGACTGCTTAAAGAAAGATTTTTAAGCCTTGAGATAATTGAGACATGGCTTGTGTATGTGTGCCATTCAGAGGGTGAATGGGCAAGACAAAATATTTAAAGTGCCTTTGAACAGGGTATTGTAGTAGGTGCCATGCTCACCGGTTTGTGTCAAGAACTGCAAAGCTGTTATTTTTTTACAATATATTTATTGGCATTTTTTACAATTTAACAATCATATTGAAAATATGATTCCGATAATGCCCTGTTATTCCTTCCACCTACACAAAACAGCATGCTACATGGGAGAACATTGTACAAAACCCATGAACACCCCCTCCCTCCCCTCTACCGGTATTAGCTTAAATTATTATTATTATTATTTTTTTTACAAAGAATGACCTTCATATCCAATGACAGAAAATAATTTAAAAAACGCAAAAACAAATAAATAATAATACATTAACGAAGAAAATAATGAGGCAGCTAAGGTGACGACTCTAGAAACTGATGAAAGTCCCCCCCAGACATCAGTAAATTAACACTGGGTTTTTCACACTCAACAGTTTTCCGTGTGTATCAAGAATGGTCCACCACCCAAAGGACATCCAGCCAACTTCACACAACTGTGGGAAGCATTGGAGGCAACATGGTCCACCACCTAAAGGACATCCAGCCAACTGGACACAACTGTGGGAAGCATTGGAGTCAACATGGGCCAGCATCCCCGTGGAACGCTCTCAACACCTTGTAGAGTCCACACCCCGATGAATTGAGGCTGTTCTGAGGGCAAGGGTGCAACTCAATACTGGAAGGTGTCCATCATAATTTGGAAGTTTAGTGAGCTTCTTTTTTCTCTTCCTTCTTTGGCCATGCAGTCAGTCCGCCTCGCAAAATGATGGCGGTCTTCGTTATGAAATTATAAAAAAATAAAAAACAAAAAAATAAAACTTTACCCTGTATATCTAAAAATGAACATAAAACACTGATTGTTCAAAGCAAAACTACCAAAGCTATTGCTGATGGTGAACCTGAAGAAACAAAATAAAATCTACTGTAAGTAAGCCCGTTCAGCAGGAATAGCTAGATGAGTGGTCTCCGGTAACTTACTTAGATTATGGTAAAACACAATTTTCAACAGCACATAGACAACAATTACCTATAGCAAATTACATAGGTTGTCACTCAACTAATAAAGCCTAATATCCCACAAGCCATTTTCGCATTTGAAAGCTGAAAGTGCTGTGCAGATGTTCAAGATCAGAACAGGCCGCCACTGATATATTACCTCGGGCTGGTCAGCACGAAGCTGGGCCTAGTGCAGCAGTTTGACTAGGCTACTGATATTACCTCAGTCTGGTCAGTATGAAGCTGGGCACAGTGCAGCAGTTTGACTAGGCTACTGATATTACCTCAGTCTGGTCAGCACGAAGCTGGGCACAGTGCAGCAGTTTGACTAGGCTACTGATATTACCTCAGTCTGGTCAGCACGAAGCTGGGCACAGTGCAGCAGTTTGACTAGGCTACTGATATTACCTCAGTCTGGTCAGCACAAAGCTGGGCACAGTGCAGCAGTTTGACTAGGCTACTGATATTCCCTGGGGTTGTTCAGCACACAAAATGACTTGTAGATCAATGACTGTCAACACAGTTACATGCTTAGTTCATCACTGAAAGAGAGGACATCACAGAAGATAAAAAAAGGTATTTTCGTAAGGTAATATCAGCAAAAAACATTTGAGTGAATCGGCGATTCATAAAGTTTGAATCGATTTTCGGACCTATGCAGTCATATATTTAAAATAAGGCATATTGATTAATCATTACATCCCTATTAAGGTGCTGAAGGGTTCAAATTGATTTGGGGGTCTTTAAAGACCCCACCATTGTTTACGTTGTTATTAATTTGCTTACGTGCCATTGTACTTATGCTCACTGTATAGCTGAATATTGAGGCCTCTGTGTCTAGCTCTCTGCCAAAACCTGCAGCCCCGCGTCTGTGACAAGAGGTGAGAAAAGGGACTGAGGGTGATAGCGAGACACAGAGAGACAGCTTATGTTTTTCTCTGAAACAAGGGCAGATTTGCATATCGGTTCTCAGAAACTTTGTGTTAAGAATAACTTGTTATTTTAGCTGCACATGCAGGTTTTGACATAGGAGATCACACCATAAGGTTTGATCTTGGGTATATAAGATCCGGTCTTTCTTTTGTTCGGGGCAGAACTCAGGAGAGACACAAGTTGTATGTTGACCTTGGACTTCTGTCTACGGCTGTATTCTAATTAAAATATCTTAATTTTATATATGCACATTGAGTATTTATTAAGTAAATAACGGAGCCCAGAAAAGGTGGAACCAACAGTACCAAGACAAAACGGGCAACTGGGTGTTGGTACCTAGACGCGAATCAATCTCTCTCTCTCTCTCTCTCTCTCTCTCTCTCTCTCTCTCTCTCTCTCTCTCTCTCTCTCTCTCTCTCTCTCTCTCTCTCTCTCTCTCTCTCTCTCTCTCTCTCTCTCTCTCTCTCTCTCTCTCTCTCTCTCTCTCTCTCTCTCTCTCTCTCTCTCTCTCTCTCTCTCTCTCTCTCTCTCTCTCTCTCTCTCTCTCTCTCTCTCTCTCTCTCTCTCTCTCTCTCTCTCTCTCTCTCTCTCTCTCTCTCTCTCTCCCTCTCTCTCTCTCTCCCCCTCTCTCTCTCTCCTTCTCCCTCTCTCTCTCCCTCTCTCTCTCTCCTCTCTCTCTCTCTCTCTCTCTCTCCCTCTCTCTCCCTCTCCCTCTCCCCTCACTGAATGAATGCTGTCAATAGATGAATGGCTGATAGAAACTGGTAATTGTGCACATGACTTTAGAATTACATTTGAATGAACTGAACGATGAAGATGAGGAGGGTGAAGGTGATAGAATTTAGAACAGTGTAATAATGATGAATATTGAACACCAAGAAAGCAGCTACTGCTGCCAGCAGCGTGTTGTCCTCCTCCTCCCCACGCACCACAGGGGAGGTGCACCGTGCTCTAAATAACTCAACTGGCTAGTTTGCCTGTCTGTTGATCCTGATGCTCTGATTGGATAACGTGAAGCAGTCGCTCACTTCATATTTCCCCCGATCACTTGCCATGGCATGTTTGGGTCTGATCATTTAGAATGCTGCTGCCTCCTGTTAGCCTGCTACTATGAGAAATCCATAGGCGAGGATGTTTGCTAGCAAGCCATCAATTTGAAAATATCTAGCAAGCAAAGTGAGAGTAGGGAAAGAAGAATAAACGCTGATGAGCATTCTGACTGAGTGACCGACCATGTCTGCCTGCTGAGGACAGTAAACAGACACACCTCTCCGCACGCTGCTACTAATCTGCAGCTGTTTTGTTCTATAAACGTGCAGGGACATTGGCATAATAAAATCCTTCAATTTTTTCAGATCACG
Source organism: Brachymystax lenok tsinlingensis (assembly GCA_030435695.1). NCBI lineage: Eukaryota > Metazoa > Chordata > Actinopteri > Salmoniformes > Salmonidae > Brachymystax > Brachymystax lenok. The sequence goes on from CM059815.1 coordinate 37,852,575, forward strand.
AGCAACAACTGTCAGTTTACGGATAAGATCACGAGTATAGCCAGGTTGTCACACCTCTAATAACAAAACAGTAGATTCATCTGATCCGTAGGCTAAAGGGCACTGCACCGGACAGCGGGATCTTTAACAAGTGCTTGAAGGATGAGAAGCCCAGCAGTTCTAGTGTTAAAACAATACGTGTTCCTTGAGAATGGTGTACAGTTTTTTGATCAAAGTTGAATTCTCTAGTGTTTCTCAACTCCGGTTTCAGGGTTGAGTTCTCTAGGGTTTCTCAACTCCGGTTTCAGGGTTGAGTTCTCTAGGGTTTCTCAACTCCGGTTTCAGGGTTGAGTTCTCTAGGGTTTCTCAACTCTGGTTTCAGGAGTGAGTTCTCTAGGGTTTCTCATGCCCTATGGGACAAGGCTAGGCCTGGTGGGGGCGGTTGTTACCTGGGGTAGTGTTTGCCGAAGACCTGGCTCATCATCTGGACGCGCACCAGGTAGCCCAGCAGGGGGTAGACAGTGGTCATCTGGAAAAGCAGACAGGTCCGTGCCACAAACACCAGAACGTCACTGCTGGGGAAGTTATCCAGGAAGTTCTGTAGGAAACACAACCCCAAACTTAAAGGAGTAGGGCGAAGTTGCCCCTAGACGCTGATCTTGGGGAAACTTAGCATTTTCCCCACTAGATGGTTATGGTTAGGATTGGGGAAGGGGAAGCTAATCCTAGATCTGTACCTACGGGAAACCACCCTGGAGCCAACTCAGATACTTTTGGTCATATCGTGTACGTGGACACCTGCTCATCAACAAATCTTATTCCAAAATCAGGGGCATTAATATGTAGTTGGTCCCCCCTTTGATGCTATAACAGCCTTCACTCTTCTGGGAAGGCTTTCCACTAGATGTTGGAACATTGCTGTGGGGACAAGAGCATTAGTGAGGTCGGGCTCTGGCTCGCAGTCGGCGTTCAAATTCATCCCAAAGGTGTTCGATGGGGTTGAGGTCAGGGCTCTGTGCAGGCCTGTCAAGTTCTTCCACACCGATCTCAACAAACCATTTCTCTATGGACCTCGCTTTGTGCACGGGGGCGTTGTCATGCTGAAACAGTGAAGGGCCGCAAATTGTTGCCACAAACTTGGAAGCACAGAATCATATAGAATGTCGTTGTATGCTGTAGTGTTAAAATATCCCTTCACTGGAACTAAGGGACGTACCCCAAACTATAAAAAAAAAGACCCAGATCATTATACTTTACTGTTGGCACTGTGAATTCGGACAGGTAGCGTTCCCCTGGCATCCGCCAAATCCAGATTTGTCCATCAGACTGCCAGATGAGGAAGCTTGGTACATCACTCCAGAGAACGCATTTCCACTGCTCCAGAGTCCAATGGAAGCGAGCTTTACACCAGTCCAGCTGACGCTTGGCATTGCGACTGAGCCATTGTTGTTCCTAGATGTTTCCACTTCACAATAACAGCACTTACATTTGACCGGGGCAGCTCTAGCAGCGCAGAAATTGACAGTGCCACGTTGAAAGTCAGCTATTCAGTATGGGCCATTCTACTGCCAATGTTTGTCTATGGAGATTGCATGGCGGTGTGCTCGATTTTATATACCGGTCAGCAACGGGTGTGGCTGAAATAGCCGAATCCACTAATTTGAAAGGGGTGTCCACATACTTTTGTGTGTGTGTGTGTGTGTGTGTATATATATATATATATATATATATATATATATATATATATATAGCGTACACATGAGAGTTAGAAATAACTGCTAGAGGTGAAGACAAATGAGAGGGGAATATCCACTCTGCTCTTCTCCATGTCTTGGAGCTTTTACTTTTGTTGTCCAGCTCCTGTTAGTTATGATGCAAACAAAAGCCTCTCTCTTCAAAAGTAAAAGTGCCTTACTGGTTCAATGCAGTCTTTTGACAGAGGAGGGGAGGGGAACGCAGCAAAGATCAACACTCCAACGTATAGGTACGTCAGTCCCACCAGTAGGTAGGCCACAGACAAGTCCCGCACCTGAAACCACAACACAACACTGTTTATTTCATGATAGAACACAAGACACAACAGATGGAACATGTGTTTCTACACCTGCATTTCTTGCTGTTTGGGGTTTCAGGCTGGGTTTCTGTACAGCACTTTGTGACATCAGCTGATGTAAGAAGGGCTTTATAAATACATTTGATTGATATCTTTATTACACAGAGGAAACAGTTGTTTTTGTTGCTGACAGTGTCCCCGCACACAACAGGCTGGGTGCAGCACAGGGTCAGCCGCAGGAGGAAAGTAGGTTAGGGGTTAAGTGACTTGCTCAAGGGCAACAAAACCCCGGTCAATTAGACTATTCTTCACAGCACTGTTGGTGACCAGGTTATGCTAATATTTAGTCATGCTCACCAGAGTTCAAAGCTTGGTAAAAGAGACAATTGTAGTCTATTTTATCAGGTAAAGGAATTGCTCAAAAATCGGCAGTACAAGTACGTGAGCCGTCTAAAAGTTTGCTTCCAACAGCAACGGTAGTGAGACTAGTGACTGAATAGACTGAGGGTTGTTAGGGTAAGAGAAAAAAAGAGAAGTGAAAAGAACAGGAAACAGACTGCAGCCACAGACTTAACAATGGAACAATGGGAAGTGCACAGGGCTCTGGTCAAAAGTGCAGTAGGGAATAGGGTGCCATTTGGGACGTACGATTAGTCTACTCCGTATTGCTGACACAAACCACTTCTTTTCTGTCTCAACAGGGGTTTTTAGAACAAAAGGCCCTGACACAGTGAGACTAACGTAAAAAAAAAAGGCCTGTTCAGCAAAAAATAATAATAAACACGGTAAAAATGTGTGTGGTGAAATGTTAATGGTTAGTCATTCATAACACCAGCAGTCTCAAACTGAATGTAGTTGGAGAAAATAAGTGGTTAACGGCCCTGTTAGACCAAACGCTACAGAGCAGTAAGGCATCGCAAAGCTCTCTCTGTGTGGGTGCATCTTCCAAACAGCATGCACAACGTCACATTGCCTGTTACTGCGCGGTCACGTCACTGCTAATTTGGCTAAACTTTGGACTTTGAGCTCATAGTCGCTAACAGTCATGTCTTGTTCACCCATTGGAAATAATAAATTGCATTTGTAGACTGTTTTCATTTACAGATATTAATCACAAAGCTCTTTAGTGTGTATATAAGAATCCCCACTCTTTACATTGTGAGCAACCATAAAATATATTTTTCAAATGGTCTCTGGTAGTTTGACGGCTAGAGATAGTGCCTGGTGTAATATAGGCATAATAAGAAGTTATTTTAAGCACTTTTCACGACACTGAAAGTCACTTTACATATAAGAAAATCAGCAGGATAAAAAGCTATAAAAATCACATTAAAATACATATATAAAAGTACACTAAACATAATGACAGACTATCCGTGGAGAAGACTAAACATAATGACAGACTAACCGTGGAGAACACTAAACGTTATGACAGACTAACTAGGGAAGTGAACTAGACTGAGGATAAAAGCTAAGACAACAGAATCTGGGTAAGCCTGTGTGAAGAGGTGTGTCTTTAGTACGGACTAGAATATGTGCATGGATGGTGAGGTTCTGACATGGAAAGGAAGGGGGGTCCAGAGCTGGGGATCTGCACTGCTGAAAGCCTGGTCTCCCATTTTTATTTAATTAAATTTTTTATTTCACCTTTATTTAACCAGGTAAACTAGTTGAGAACAGGTTCTCATTTACAACTCCGACCTGGCCAAGATAAAGCAAAGCAGTGTGACACAAACAACAACACAGAGTTACACATGGAATAAACAAGCGTACAGTCAATAACACAATAGAAAAAAAAAGAAAGTCTATATACAGTGTGTGCAAATGGCGTGGGGAGGTAAGGCAATAAATAGTCCATAGTAGCGAAGTAATTAAAATTTGGTAAATTAACACTGGAGTGATAGAATAGCAGATGAGGATGTGCAAGTAGAAATACTGGTGTGCAAAAGAGCAGAAAGAAAATAAAAACAATATGGGGATGAGGTAGGTAGATTGGGTGGGCTATTTACAGATGGGCTAGGTACAGCTGCAACGATCTGTTAGCTGCTCAGACAGCTGATGTTTGAAGTTAGTGAGGGAGATATAAGTCGTTCCAGTCACTGGCAGCAGAGAAATGGAAGGAAAGTCGGCCAAAGAAGGTGTTGGCTTTGGGGATGACAAGTAAGATATACCTGCTGGAGCGCGTGCTACGGGTGGGTGTTGTTATCGTGATCAGTGAGCTGAGATAAGGCGGAGCTTTACCTAGCATAGACTTATAGATGACCTGGAGCCAGTGGGTCTGGCAACGACTATGTAGCGAGGGCCAGCCGACTAGAGCATACAGGTCGCAGTGGTGGGTGGTATAAGGGGCTTTGGTAACAAAACGGATGGCACTGTGATAGACTGCATCCAGTTTGCTGAGTAGAGTATTGGAAGCTATTTTGTAGATGACATCGCCGAAGTCGAGGATCGGTAGGATAGTCAGTTTTACTAAGATATGTTTGGCGGCGTGAGTGAAGGAGGCTTTGTTGCGAAATAGGAAACCGATTCTAGATTTCATTTTGGATTGGAGATGTTTAATATGAGTCTGGAAGGAGAGTTTACAGTCTAGCCAGACACCTAGGTATTTGTAGTTGTCCACATTTTCTAATTCGGAACCGTCCAGTGGTGATGCTAGTCGGCCGGGCGGATGGTGGCAGCGAGCGGTTAAAAAGCATGCATTTGGTTTTACTAGCGTTGAAGAGCAGTTGGAGGCCACGGAAGGAGTGTTGTATGGCATTGAAGCTCGTTTGGAGGTTAGTTAACACAGTGTCCAAAGAAGGGCCAGATGTGTCAGGATAATATCTATGAGGGTGCCCATTTTTACAGATTTGAGGTTGTACCTGGTGGGTTCCTTTATCATTTGTGTGAGATTGAGGGCATCTAGCTTAGATTGTAGGACTGCCGGGGTGTTAAGCATATCCCAGTTTAGGTCACCTAACAGTACGAACTCTGAAGATCGATAGGGGGGCGATCAATTCACATATGGTGTCCAGGGCACAGCTGGGCGATCAATTCGCCTGGTGCGAGGGATGGTGAGGAGGCCAGTGTCAGAGGAGCGCAGTGAACAGGTGGTAGAGTTGGGGTTCAGGAGGTCAGTAAGGTATGTGGGCGCCAGTCCATTGACTGGCCAACTAACTCACATTGTTCTCCTGGTGTAATGGAGGCATAACCACTAGCGTGGCCAACTAACTCACGTTGTTCTCCTGGTGGAATGGAGGCATAACCGCTAGCGTGGCCAACTAACTCACGTTGTTCTCCTGGTGCTTGTTGCTCTTCATCAAGGTGATGATGCAGTTGTGGATGAAGAAGGCCAGGGTGAGAACACCAGTCAGCTGAGGGAACAGCAGTCTGAACTCTGGGGGGTGGTAACACACACACACACGTTACCAAGTTAGTTGCATAATTTAAACTTCGAGCAAATAAGGGGCATGTCAGTCTCTTGGGGTCTGTCATAGTTCCAAAACAAACCTGACATGTTATCCTATTGATTTGTAAAGGCCTGACCCCAAACAAAGGTATCAATCTCCCCAGACATACAAATTGAGCAGGAAAAGGCCCCCCAACTGTCTGCAAACACTGATTAAGATAGCATTGTTGTTTAATGGGCAGAGCATATCCAAGGTATTTTGGGGTCAAAAAACACTGGGCGGCCTCATCGTCAACAATGACATCATCGTGACTCATCATTATCGGCACCTATTTGTAGACAATTACATCATCATAATCACCATTGCCACCTTTTTTGTAAACGATATAAATCACCATTGCCACTTTTTTTCGTAAACAATTAAATCATAGTCATCATAATAATTTACCTGGGACGTAGAACTGAGTGGATTCTAACCAGTGGAACTCCAGGTGAAAGCCCAGACGAATAGCCTTCAGTGTGACCAGGATGATGAGGTAGACCACAGATATGGTGCCTGGGGGGGTCGATAGAGATCAATGAGGCAATAGAAGTCATACAAGGCAGCCAGAAAACAGAGCCACGCAGCACGTCACCAAACAATGACTCACGTCAACCCGTTCACTTTACTTTAACAAAAAGCTGACTGCTTTTTCAGAGTCAAGCTATTGTTCTCATGCCTCATTGACAACCATGAGCAAAATTACTTATACTTCCACTAGCCATAGCAAAAAAAAGTTATATAATTGAACTGAGCTTTCATTAACGATAGCTAGACAATAAAAACAACTTTGGGAAAATCCGTAATAGCTCCTCACAAACATAAATAATGAATTTATAGAATGCATAGATTCTGTACCTTTCTCCCAAAGTGTATAGTTGAACACTCCCTTGGTGGAAACTCACTCTAACTAATGCATACACCTAACCAATGCTTTTAAACCATGAAAGGGAAAGTGCAAGAAAACTGGGACTTCAGTTATCATAGACCAGCTCTTAATTCTGGTCCCGGGGACCCAAAGGGGTGCACATTTTAGTTTTTGCCGTAACACACCTGATTCCTCTACTCAAAGGTTTGATGAGTTGATTATTTGAGTCAGGTGTGTAGTGCTAGGGGGAGGAAACTAAAATGTGAATCCCTTTGGGTCCCCGGGACCAGGATTGAGAAACACTGGCATAGGCGGTTCCTCCAGTCCTTACCCAGGAAGGTGAAGCGAGCGAAGAAGGAGGCAGAGCGGAAGTTGAGCAGCGGCAGCAGCAGGATGATGAGGTAGAATGGGACGGTGTTGGTCTTGCTCCACCAGCGGTCGAACACGGCTGTGTCTGACGTGTCGTTGCCATAGTAGTTGTGGTTGTTGTCGTCGCTCAGGTAGAGGCCGCTGATGCCGCTGCTGCAGTTCCCTCCGTGGTCCCCCGTGTCGGGGAACGGGCAGATCACTGGGGAAGGCAGTTTAGGACAGGACGAGGGTGCGGTACTTTAGGACAGAGTGTAGTTTGCCAATGTTTGGTAAAAGCACAACCAGATCTGGGACCAGGCTAGAGGATTGGTGACTATAGAACAAAACACTTTTGCACATCTGAACGTATTGTGATGGAACACCTAGACAGATGCATAGAAGATTCAAAAACTAAAAGTGAAAAGTTGTTTGTTTTGCAAGTATACACAGTGTGCAGCAGTCATTTACATGACTCAGTCTACGGGAGAGAAGAGAGAACCAGAGCAGTCTACGGGAGAGAACCAGAGCAGTCTACGGGAGAGAACCAGAGCAGTCTACGGGAGAGAGGAGAGAACCAGAGCAGTCTACGGGAGAGAACCAGAGCAGTCTACGGGAGAGAACCAGAGCAGTCTACGGGAGAGAGGAGAGAACCAGAGCAGAGCAGTCTACGGGAGAGAGGAGAGAACCAGAGCAGTCTACGGGAGAGAACCAGAGCAGTCTACGGGAGAGAACCAGAGCAGTCTACGGGAGAGAACCAGAGCAGTCTACGGGAGAGAGAAGTGAACTAAAGTCATCTGATGTCCGACCATGCTGCAGTCACACCATCAAAATAGGAACAATAATGTAATACAAATAAAGGCTTGATGCGAGATTGGATAGTGATACATAAATTACACATGAAGAACAAGTCTCACCTCTATCTGACCCGTTGGTTCCAAACTCTGCATCTGACATGCTGACATTATGCGCATAGTCTGTAGAAGGTAGAAACAGATTAGCAGCAGTTCAAGATGAGCAAGATAACATTCTAGAAATCTTTTGGTGTGAGAATACTGGTCAAACACTAAATGACGGTTTCTTTTCTACTTCTGAAAACGTAAATAACGTCAAGTTTGTATAGTTCTCTAAACTCTGTTATAAATCACAGTACTTGTACTATATGTTATATTTTGTATAATCGAGAATATGAATTACAGTACACAAATGTATTTAGTTTATAGTTATAGAGGATCTTACTGTAGATGAATTTGCCCGTGTTGAAGAGGAAGTTGGACATTAGGACCCAGTATACCACCATAGCACCGATGAGTGACACCATGGAGAACACCAGACTGGACCACTGGCCAAACTTCCCAAAGTAATATTTACACACATCAGGGAACTCCCAGTCTGACGTGTCGATGTACGCTGCAAAAACAGAGAGGGGGTTTACCATCTTGACCTGGCTGGGTGACCAGGGATGTTCAATGGCGTGAAACATTCACAACAGGTAGAAATGTAATGTGTACAGCTGACATGGCTCACAATTCTACATGACAAACATTTATACCTGATCTGCACAATACATTTCTATCTGAAAGTTCAGTAAAGTCACCCCCTCCTGAACAGTCCCCTGGTACTATGCGATTTTAGCATTCAGTGATATAGAGACAAAAGCAGCAGGGTCGTGTTCAGTATGGTGTGCAAAATCGATTTCAACGGAAACGGTACTGAACGACCAGTTGAAAAAGGTTGTGATTATGGTAACCCAGAGGGAAGTGACCATATGGTGTGCTGCACGTGTTTTCCAGTTTTCAAAAATGGTCACACCCATATTAATCAGGCCACACCCACCACACGGGAGCAAACATACCTCAAAGGCTGTTGAAGAAAGGTTTGCACCGTTTTGGGGAAACGTGTCGTTCAGCAAAAACCGTCCCGTGATATAGCAAACGTTGAAGCGAACTGAATGCACCCCTGGGTCGTGTACCTCTGGCGTACATATATACTGGGAAAGTATTCAGACCCCTTGACTTTTTCCACATTTTGTTTACAGCCTTATTCTAAAATGTCATTTCAAAAAAATCCTCTCAATCTACACATAATACCCCATAAAGACAAAGCAAAAACAGGTTTTTAGAAATGTTAGCAAATTTATTACAGATTCAAAAAACTAAAATATCACATTTGCATAAGTATTCAGACCCTTCACTCAGTACTTTGTTGAAGCACCTTTAGCAGCGATTACAGCCTCGAGTCTTCTTGGGTATGACGCTACAAGCTTGTTACACCTGTATTTTGGGAGTTTCTCCCATTCTTCTGTGCAGATCCTCTCAAGCTCTGCCAGGTTAGATGGGGAGCGTCGCTGCACAGCTATTTTAGGTCTCTCCAGAGATGTTCGATCCGGTTCAAGTCCGGGCTCTGGCTGGGCCACTCAAGGACATTCAGAGACTTGTCCAGAAACCACTCCTGCGTTGTCATGGTTGTGTGATTAATGTCATTGTCCTGTTGGAAGGTGAACCTTTGCCCCAGCCTGAGGTCCTGAGCAGGTTTTCATCAAGGATCTCTCTGTACTTTGCTCCATTCATTTCTCACAGTCTCTGCCGCTGAAAAACATCCCCACGGCATGATGCTACCACCACGGTTCACCATAGGGATGGTGCCACGTTTCCTCCAAACGTGACGCTTGGCAGTCAGGCCAAAGAGTTAAATCTTTGTTTCATCAGACCAGGCAATCTTGTTTCTCATGGTCAGAGTCCTCTAGGTGCCTTTTGGCAAACTCCAAGCAGGCTTTCATGTGCCTTTTACTGAGGAGTGGCTTCCGTCTGGCCACTACCATAAAGGCCTGATTGGTGGAGTGCTGCAGAGATGGTTGTCCTTCTGGAAGGTTCTCCCATCTCCACAGAGGAACTTTAGAGCTCTGTCAGAGTGACCATCGGTTTCTTGGTCACCTCCCTGACCAAGGCCCTTCGCCCCCGATTGCTCAGTTTGGCCGGGCTGCCAGCTGTAGGAAGAGTCTTGGTAATTCCAAACTTCTTCCATTTAAGAATGATGGAGGCCACTGTGTTCTTGGGTACCTTTCCCCAAATCTGTGCCTTCGACACAATCCTGTCTCGGAGCTCTACGGACAATTCCTTTGACTTCATGGCTTGGTTTTTGTTCTCACATCCACTGTCAACTGTGGGACCTTATATAGACAGGTGTGTGCCTTTCCAAATCATGTCCAATCAATTTACCACAGGTGGACTCCAATCAAGGTGTAGAAACATCTCAAGGATGATCAATGGAAACAGGATGCACTTGAGCTCAACTTCAAGTCTAATAGCAAAGGGTCTGAATATTTATGTAAATAGGTATTCCTGTTTTACATTTTTTATAAAATTGGCACAAATTTCTAAAAATGTGTTTTTGTTTTGTCATCATGGGTTATTGTGTGTAGATTGATGAGGGGAAAAAACATATTTAATCCATTTTAGAATAAGGCTAACGTAATAAAATGTGGAAAAAGGGAGGGGGTCGGAATACTTTTCTCATGCACTGTAATAGAACATGTACTGTAGGCTTGTAAAACAGTAAAGTATTGTCCCACGTGTGACCGGGGGTAAACTGCCTGGCTATGACATTACTCAGCGCACCATGCCCCGAGGTGCTAACAGTAGCATGCTGGTGTGACAGCAGCCTCATCTACACTGGGCAACTGCAGACAACTGCTACTCTACACAACGCGAGGGGACAACAAGGCTGTCAATCATCCCATGTCACTTAACTCACCTCTCAACAGTCAGGCAGTTATCTATACTAAGTTTTTTTTAAGCGTAAACTTGTGACAGATTTAATACGATCACAACAGTTGCTGAAACAAATACCTTCAGGCCTTCTGGCATCAGACTTGTCAATTGAAAGCAATACAATTCAAACTCGAAACCAGGGGTGTCAAACTCTTTTTCAGTCTTCACCGAAGCCCGGGAGTGACGCACTTAAAATGTATTATAATTCCTTGCCATAAACTTCTTATCCATCACTTCAATTTGATGCTCCCGGACTGTCTAGCTTTGTTTCGATGACTGTTAGCTAGCTGAACAGAGTGAAGACTATAAATCTAGGTCCATTATCATTTCTACAGATTCTATTTGGTTTTAGTCATTTCAATGTCGACTAATAATTAGTAAAAAAAATATATCATTATTTGTTTTACTCAAACCGCCCGTGGGCCGGATGTTTGACAGCCCTGCTCTAAACACTTTTAGACAGGAGGTGCAAGAAAGACACGTGAGGGGCACCGTCCCACATATACAAGGGTAGGGAAAACACTTAAGTCACTGCTGATGGTCTTACGTATTGACTTGGGTGATTTGAGCACTCTGAGACAGCAGTAGAGGGTCAGCAGACCCATAGAGATCAGGAGGATGATGCCAAACGTGAACCCTGCCTGCAAGGAGAAGAGACAGGTCAGTGGGAGTTGGCTACGCATTACACTTTAGCCTGGTCCCAGATCTGTATAACCATGTTTACTATGACAACAACCACAGTAGTAGTAAAAGTTGGCAAGACAGCACAAACAGATCTGGGATCAGGCTAATAACACTTACCAAGAAGACATTGACTAATATGTGGGCTATTACTTACGGTGTTGTATGGTAGAATTGCAATATGACTACTCAGTTAGAATAGAGAAATGAATCACAATTACCTGCTTCATCCCCCCATGGTATACTGAGTATAGATTAATTACCTGCTTTATCCCCCATGGTATACTGAGTATAGATGAATTACCTGCTTTATCCCCCATGGTATACTGAGTATAGATGAATTACCTGCTTTATCCCCCCCATGGTATACTGAGTATAGATGAATTACCTGCTTTATCCCCCATGGTATACTGAGTATAGATGTCCCCATCATCGTGTTCCATATGGCAAATCTAAGAGGAGAAATTCCCCATGGTCATTTGGAGCAATCATACAATTAGACCAGCTACAGTACATGTAAACCTATCAACTTGATGTAAACAGGTAAGATAATAAACCTATAAACTTGATGTAGCGAGGTAAGATGAGAACAGTTTGCTAATGTTTCTACAGGCATTTAGCACCATGCAACTAATCTACGGAGCAAATATCAATGGTGATGGTTGAGCACTTACATAGTGATGATGCTGGGGTTTTTGGCCCCTCCGTCCCCTCCAATCACTTTGAAGGCCATCCCCAGAGGACTGTACACGTAGAGCTCCTCTGGACAGGGGATCACGTGGTCTGGAGGACTCTGACATGGGAAATAAATAGGTTTTCTTCTGTTTGCTGCCTAATGAACATGACCCAGGGCTGAATCTACAACCACCTCACTTAGTAGGGGCTAAGCTCTTACCAAATCAATAGGATTTAAGATTCTAATGTACACACAGACAGTCAAGTGACCTGTGCTTTGGCAGCCACAGCACAGTGAAGCTACATACCAAGCATTATTGATTAAAGACTTCCTAAAGGGTCTATCAGAGTACCAAACGTGCACACACAGCACTGTTCTAGAATATTGGACCTTTGGCTTTCATACTTTTCAAATTCTCAGCGCAGTTCAAACTATTTCTCCAACTGTCAACACATTCAAATGAATAGAGGGGCGCGTATCGGAGATGCGTTGGTTGGGAATTGTGGGGAGGTGCGCATTCGGGCTGTGCGTCCCCCGCGGATGGTGGTCTCGTAGCCACTTCACAATGGTACGCCGGATTATCGCGTCTGTGGATGATTGTATTGTATTATTGACTGTATGTTTGTTTATTCCATGTGTAACTCTTGTGTTGTTGTATGTGTCGAACTGCTTTGCTTTATCTTGGCCAGGTCGCAATTGTAAAATGATAACTTGTTCTCAACAATAGTACTATTTGTCCAATTTGAGATGCCGGAGCCAGCATACACTTCCTCAAAGTAGTCAGAATGAATCTAAGATAACAAAAAACAAAAATTTCATTTAATTTTGCTGAGATCTTAGTCACTCAATTTTACATCTAACTAAGATGTTTGGTGCAGTATTTCTCAATAAAAAAAATAAGCATTAAAACAAGTCGTCTGTCGAATGAAAGACTTTATTGAAGAATCCCTACTGTTGACCAATCACAGACGAACGGGGCGTAGACTTCGGCTTCCCTCGAGAGGAAAAAAAAAAAAAAAACGTCACAGAAAGTCGTCATAATACATACACAAACTCTTCCCAACTGTTTCGCCTGGGAAGCATGTGGACGCCTTAAGGTTATTGACACGGCCAATTGTTGTTAAGAGACAAAACAGGGCTTTTATTAGCCAGAGTGGCGGGACTGTGTAATACGCCATACTAAAACCATTCTCAACAGATCACTGCAGGAAAAATTAAGCCATTGACAATTGCGTATCTACTCTCCCAATGATTGTCCTCTCAATTGACACGCAATTCTCCACACTGTACAAGTGGCATGAAAACAGGTCCCTGTGTGCAAGCTACCAGCTTTACGTGTACAGGCTGATGAATACTGTTTTTCCACTTCATATACAGCAAGTCTGATCAATATGAATCCTACTAATAATATGCATCTACTGGTCTTAAAACAGGTGTGTATGTGTGCGCATGTGGGGAGTGTGTGTGCGCGCACGTGTGCATGTGGTGTGTGTGTCGTACCAGAAGTCGGTCAGTGTGTGTGTGTGTGTGTGTGTGTGTGTGTATAGCCTACCAGCAGTCTGTCAGAGGAGGCAGTGAGTCGGCTGTAGTAGTGCACTCTGCTGCTGAGGACAGAGGCCTCTGCTGACACCCTCTCAGAGGGGTCATTCTCCACTATATTCCGATGCTCCACGTGGAAAGGCCTGAAGACAACACAAACATCAGAGACAGATTAGCCTAAATGACTTAAATATTATAGTGTAAAATGATCCACCTTCTTTGGTTACATGGATCCAGTTTGAATACTTTAAAACATTCTGTATTTTCTTGAGAAACCCACTGACCTAACATGTGAATATTGGTGAAAGCAAGGGAGTGAAACCATGCCTATCCACACACACTTACAGTACAGATCAGTGATTATCTCAAAGAAGGGAGCAAGGAAGGAAACATTTGAAAGGTATTGGATTGGACCAGGTCCACACAGTACAATACCATAATGGAACAGCCCTGATTAAAAGAGCAAGAAGATTATTTCAAAGATTTTCAGAACCAATTACACAACCTTTCCTAAAGAATTGGTTGTGATTTTGCCTCTGGAATTTCCTATTCCTCATAAAAATATATATATATGTTGTGTGAACATATTGTATGACCGTCATTACATAACGAGAGAAAAGATACCGGTACACATTACACAGCAGTGATGAAAACACTTGTGTACTTTGTCATCCCACAAAACAGCATTGTCCAAAGCAGCTAAGCTTGATCGTTAAATTGCTCATAAAAAGACTTGACAAAATAAGAAACATTGACCTCTCCAGTCCTACATCATTTCTTAGTGTTGTTGCAGTGTCGAGGAGGAACCTCCTAGTAAGCATTTCATTGGACGGCATATCCCATACACATGGTGTAGTTGGTGCTGCACCGTGAAAAGCCATGTCTCCGGGTTAGCTGTCCAACAGCGGACTTCTGAGAACATCCAAAATGCCTTCATGTTTTTAACATTAAACTCAAGTTAAAAATAGTCTACTTCTCTCATTTCCAGCCACTGAAAAAGAACAGTGTGTTGCGGCACTAGTCGGGAATGGGTCTCAAATCAAATAACATTTGATTTGTCACATGCTTCGTAAACAGGTGTTGACCAACAGTGAAATGCTTACTTACTGGCCCTTCCCAGGGTACCAGTACCGAGTCGATGTACAGGGGTACGAAGTAACTGAGGTAGATATGTACATATAACTAGGAATAAAGCGACTAGCAGGATGATAATACACAGTAACAGCAGCGCACGTGATGAGGGGGCTGTTCAGGGTCCTGTTGGTTCCAGACTTGGGGGTTGTTCTGGGATAAGGGGGTTGTTCTGAGATAGGGGGTTGTTCTGGGATAAGGGGAGGGGGTTGTTCTGGGATAAGGGGGTTGTTCTGGGATAAGGGGGTTGTTCTGGGATAAGGGGGTGGGGTTGTTCTGGGATAAGTCTGCAGCAATCTTTCTAATAAATCAAGCTAGCAACCTGTTAGTATTTGTGAAATGCCAAAGTGGATTAATTCACTGGGTGGTGATTATCCACTAGGTGCCGGGGTTTGATGCGGGCCTGAAACAATCTCTGGGTGAAGTGAGAGCACAGAGGGCACGCTGTAGATGTCAAACACTGACAGATTATTACCCTTCTAAGGAAGCACAGTACGAATTGACCGTCATCCCCTTTCACTCTATTGTGTCAACCCAAACCAAACGGTGCTGACTCTGATACTAAATGGTGGATGGTAACCAAACCAGCTCGGCACAGCTTGGTTTGGCTTGGCTTGATTCAGCTCATTATTGTGAAAAGCCTTTCTGTTACACCAGGAACTAACCAGGTTAAATAAAAGGTAAGGGCTTCTCCTGGCTAGTAAACAACTCACTAGCATGCTGGGGGTAGCTGGGCTAATGTGCACAGTAGATTCACATGCAGTCATAACTCCAAGAGTGGATCTATATGGCTTTAGAAAAACATTTTTGGCACTGTGTCATGTGAAAGCAATGCTAGTTGCAATTGTGTGGCACATGAGCGGTCAGTGATTAACTTAAATGGGCCAAATACCTTTTTCTGTCAGGTTAGAGATCTCACTTGAATTTACAGATGGAAGCTTGAAAATGTTGAGTCAAACCATTTGTGAGGTAAGATTAGGATAACAAATGCACAATAACAGACAATGCAATACTAGTATTATTATAATCTTATCATACAACGTTCATACAAAAATCTGTGTAGGCTTATTCTGTCAGATTTTCCGCTGTGAGGTACTCCAGCGCACCCGGTACAAACGAGATTATGAAATAGCCTACCTCCTTGCCCCTCGGTCCAGTGAATCTGTGGAGCCTTTGTCTGTGTCGCTCCCTCTACGCACTGAGTCCAGTAGTGGTTTATTGTCCTCCTCCATGATGGTTTAGATCAGTGCCTTACAGTCTTCACCTGAGTGGAGAATAACAAATATTCATCAACCATTTTAGATTTTTTTATTTAATACTTCCATCCACCACTTCATCCCAACTGTATAAACGAGATACATCCTTTAAAGCTTTGTGGTTACACAGCTTGGTTTCTCGTTGCTTCACAAAACAGTTTCATTGATAAAGAATGACTCCTAATATGCCCTCTTCAGGAATATCCATTACAGAGCTGCCTGCTACTGCATGACTCATTAGGGGTCAGAGGTGAGAACTCACATGCCACCTAACCTCGAGTGAGGACAATCCAACAACAACACGTGCCGCTCTCCATTTTGATCAGGGGCTTGTGGCAAACAATTTAATACAGCGAAACCTCTGCCACCCCGAAGTGGACACATTTTTACACTGGCCGATGGACTACTCCAACTAGTGATGATCATTAGATTGGCCTATCATTGATTACCTCCATTGTTAACTAAAATAGTGGAAAAAGCCTTATGATGTCGTGTCAGAAGAGTACTTTAGTGTCCAATGGTACTGTAGCAAATCTGTATCAGCTACATTAAAAATCACACTGATTGGCCATTGTGTTGGGACAGATGTAATCCACTTACAGGTAGGCCCGCTGTAGCCTTCAGGCAATTAAAAAGAAAGAACATTTTAGATAGCATTACAGTAGACTAGCCTAACTAAAATCTGTTTAGTATCATCATCAAGAACTAAAATATATACCAATCAACAACAATAATAATGACCTGCTAATGAAGTTAGGATATGTGGGACAAAATACCAATCAAATCAATTAACATATCTACAGAGTGATCTGCAATAGCACCAATTTCTTAACATTGTAATTATTTTTGAAGAATTTGTTAAGGCTAATATGTAATTTACCATTACATGGAAGATAAGGTCATAGGTACCCCAGTTAAACATGGTAAAATAGCTGTTGTTATAAAACGTATTGAGAGCGTGTATGAACAACTATGTAGACTGTTGCCTAACTTGCAGAACATATGCTACTTCCAGGAAGTGTTAGTTCACAGCTCTGTCTTACGTTCCTAGCGAGGGAGACACATATACTCAAGGCTTGGCAGTGACAGTGACACACTTAAGATAGCCAAAATGCCATTATATCTTATAACATAGCAATCTTATTACCAGTGTCAGATGAACAACATCTAATTGTCCTATTGCCTAAAGGCTGTTCTAACAACAAGAACTTAAATAACATGACCTACAAAGCAGCTTAACAGTGTTTCCCCTACATTAATTTAGCGCTGGTGGCCCACATACAAACATACATATATTTACACATACATATTTCTACCAAGACTCGCTTTTAAATGGATAATCATTGGCTCAATGACTAGATGGAGTGATTAATACCTCTGAGGGTTTAGAGCTTGAGGTAGTCACCTCATACAAGTACTTGGGAGTATGGCTAGACGGTACACTGTCCTTCTCTCAGCACATATCAAAGCTGCAGGCTATAGTTAAATCTAGACTTGGTTTCCTCTATCGTAAATCGCTCCTCTTTCAACCCAGCTGCCAAACTAACCCTGATGACCATCCTACCCATGCTAGATTACGGAGACGCAATTTATAGATTGGCGGTAAGGGTGCTCTCGAGCGGCTAGAGGTTCTTTACCATTCGGTCATCAGATTTGCCACCAATGCTCCTTATAGGACACATCACTGCACTCTATACTCCTCTGTAAACTGGTCATCTCTGTATACCCGTCCCAAGGCCCACTGGTTGATGCTTATTTATAAAACCCTCTTAGGCCTCACTCCCCCCTATCTGAGATCTACTGCAGCCTTCGTCCTCCACATACAACACCCATTCTGCCAGTCACATTCTGTCAAAGATCCCCAAAGCACACACTTCCTTGGGTCGCCCATCTTTTCAGTTCGCTGCAGCTAGCGACTGGAACAAGCTGCAAAAAACACTCAAACTAGACAGTTTTATCTACAGCTCTTCATTCAAAGACTCAATCATGGACACTCTTACTGACAGTTGTGGCTGCTTTGTGTGATGTATTGTTGTCTCTACCTTCTTGCCCTTTGTGCTGTTGTCTGTGCCCAATAATGTTTGTACCCTGTGTTGTGCTGCTACCATGTTGTGCTGCTGCCATGTTGTGTTGCCATCATGCTGTCTTAGGTCTCTCTTCATGTAGTGTTGTCTCTTGTCGTGATGCGTGTTCCGTTCTATATTTTTATTTAATTTATTTTAATTTTAAATCCCAGCCCCTGTCCCCGCAGTAGGCCTTTTGGTAGGCCATCTAACTGACTTGCCTAGTTAGATAAAAGGTCAAATAAATAAATAAAAACAATGCACTTAAAGAAATAGAGATAAGAAAATATTTACTAAATAAACTAAAGTAAAAAAATTAAAAAAGAAAGGTCCTAGTTTGAGTATGGTGATATATCTAGAATCAGATGACAGAAAGAGCAAGGTACAGCCTTCTTTTTCTCAGTTCTGTTTTCAAAAAGTGACTTGACATTGGTTTCAATGCGGGGATACTATGCACTCACGGCTAAGGGTCCATCTTAAAAGTGCAATCAGCCTAACCTGATTTTTATAGAAAAACTTTATTTCTCTCAATTAAATGATCTACAGATCTTAAACCAAATCAGTTTTTTCAACACAACAATTACATTTGAAAATGTGATTGTTCTTATGGATTTTATGTAAAAATACAAGCTCAAAAAACATAAATAGGGCTATGATCTTATTCACTCGTATGCAACCTACTGTCTACTAGCAGGACCTAGAGAACTAAAATCACCTGTAGCAAAGTGACTGGATGTCCCTAATCCATGATACACCCATTAGAATGTTATCTGATAAATAATTATCTACTCTAGTCTGATGTGTACCTTGACCTCTATTATTAAAGCAAATTAATATTTCAAAAATGTATCTACAAATATTTATCCTATTACAGCTGTGGCTATTAATTCACATACAGATAACATTTTCAATAGCTTCCGATCCAAATGACATACACATCTAAAAATCACTCAATGATGGAGGTCAGTGATCGCTCCTCCATAATACACCTATGTAGTATTTCCTGTGATAGTTATTGAAAGTTAGATCTCACTGTCCATATGAGCTATAGATCTAAAGTGTATCAAAAAGGTACACCTTACATTATGTTTTTATTCTTCACCTTACATTTTCTTAAAATATTTCACTTATTACCGATGTGGTTATTCATTTATGTACAGATGTAATTTTCAATAGCTTCCAGTCCAAATGACATATAAAAAAATATCTAAAACCACTTGATGTTAGGTCACTGACCTCCCTCCTTCATAGTGCACCCGCCAGAATTGCCATTTTTTATTTCACAGATTTTCTATTAATATTTCCAGTTATGCTTCCCCGTTAAGAACCTAGGAATGGATATAACAGCCTATAAGCTACTTGTCGATACGAGAGTCAGACAAGTCATGTTTTAACCTAAATGCATGGATAGGCTGCTATATCAAGGCATTTAAACGCATTTCTTTATTAAATAGGATTTTATGGAGTTCATATTGTTAATTTCACAATAGCATACTAGTAAAGCAAAAAACAATATAGGTTAATTGAAAGCAATAACAATCAAAGTGCATAGTTGTCAAACACCGTCACAGACAATATCCTTAAATATTTATTAATATTTGACCAGGTAGATTTTTTATGAAACGAGTATTTCACATTGATTTAACTATATCGGTCTCGGAGATAAAAAATGAATGATAACTTAATCAATTGTTTTTTCAGTGAAAAAAGCAAAATAGGCTATATTTTTATTTTATTTAACTAGGCAAAGTCAGTTAAGAACAAATTCTTATTTAAAATGACGGCCTACATCGGCCAAACACAGACGACGCTGGGCCAATTGTGCGCCGCCTGGTTGTGATACAGCCTGGAATCGAACCAGGATGTCTGTAGTGACGCCTCAAGCACAGATGCAGTGCCTTAGGCCGCTGCCAAAATTGCATGGTGATTTTAGACACACAAACATCGCGGTTCTTGCTATTTCACACCCAAAAGCAATTTCTTTTACTAAAATTATACCTATCACGGGAAATATTCATGTAAAATCAGTGAAATAATATTTTGTCATTTTAATGGGTGTACTATGGAGGGAAGTCAGTGACCTAATATGTGACCGTCCGGCTTGAGTCGGTCCTACGTAGCAAAATTGAAATTATTATTATTTATTTTTTTACATTGGATATATCATACAGTTGAGGAGCAATGGGAAAGTAAATCTGCTTTGAAAGTAAATAAACTTGTAATCCCACTTTTGATTCAATGGCCACTTGAATGTTTTGGTACACCTAGTAGAGAGCTCTTCTTTGTCTACGCCCATTCAGCATTGCTCACACCCTCTTAAGCCTTAGCCACACCCATCTCTTCAAGGATTCACATGTTAGGCCATGTGCTGACTGGTGCAGGTCATGTTGTTCTTCACATTACTCTGGTAAACACACTATATCCTGTACATGTGACAAATGTTTATTTGTCACATGTACAGGATACAGAAGGTGCAAACTCTACAGTGAAATGGTTACTTGCATAGTAGCAATACCAAAAATAGAAAGTGACCAGATTAATATATTATATTTATTAGATGATTCTTACTTACCCAGACACACTTGTCTAAATTGATGGGTAATGTGAAAGAAATGCTATAACCACCCCCTAGCCACATCTAGCTAAGTGGATGGGTCACTATTGTTCAGACATGTACACATGTTCATTGTCATGACTGTCCTCTGAGGATCCGAATGGCTCAGATCAGCTTGGCAATGGATGACAGTAACCAGACCTTCTCTCACCCACAGAGGGGGGATGAAGGGAGTTTGTGGGGGGTTGACACCTCACACCTTGTTGTAAATTAAAGGAGAGGAGATCTGGAGAACATCCCTCTCCAAATTCACACAGGAATGTTCCTTTGTCTACCAAGACAGTTTTCCCGCCCAAACTCGTAACACGTTCTAAAGAGCATACTGGAACAATATTCCCAATATAAGAGCGTAGGGAATGGTCAGAGGTGATCTAAAGAATAATGTCATATGAGTTGTTATTTTGTGATGCCATTAAAAAGGTTATAGAGGAAATACTGTAACTTGAGAAGTATATACACTACATGTACGAAGTTTCCATCCTTAACATTGTACATGAAATATGACAAATTATGAACATATTTTTGCTCAGATAGGAATGTGATTTTAGAAGCCATAAGAGATCATTTGTCTCCTATAAACTCTGAGTGAGGTCAGAGAGCGTGTCAGCCTGAAGGAACCGTCCCTTTCGACCAGAGTGCATGAAAGGATTGGTAAAGAAATTAACATTTAGACCAGAGAGGCTATCGTCTGTATACTGATTGACTCAAACGCATTAAGGAAAGACATTCCACAATTAACTTTTAACATGGCACACCTGTTAATTGAAATGCATTCCAGGTGACTACCTTGTGAAGCTGGTTGAAAGAATGCCAAGAGTGTGCAAACCTGTCATCAAGGCAAAGGGTGGCTACTTTGAAGAATATCAAATATAACACATTTTGATTAGTTTAACACTTTTTTTGGTTATTACATGATTCCATGTGTTATTTTATCATTTTGATGTCTTTTCTATTATTCTACAATTTATAAAAAAGTAAAAATTAAGAAAAACCCTGGAATGAGTAGGTGTGTCCAAACTTTTGACTGCTATTGAAAGTGTCATGTGTTCAGGAAGCTATTGAAAAACTGTATGTGAATTAATATTTAAAGCTGTAATAGGAAAAGCATTTGTGGAGAATCAAAGGGGAGGAATAAAAAGTCAAATAAAAGGCATATCTGTCATAAGAAAGGTGAAGGAACCCACCACCCTTGTCTGTAGATATGTAGCTCATATGGATAGGAAGGGTATTGAGAGTTAGACCTATCATAAGAAATATACCTATAAAATCAGGGAAGTGGTGAACTGGAATTCTAATGAATGTTGCATGCAAGAAGGGGGTCAGTGACTTCACATTATGTGGTTTTACATCTCCATTTTACCTAGATTGGAAGCTTTTGAAAAGTAGTCTTGTAAAATGGGTCAAATATAGTACAGTAGTTATAGGTAACTAATAAAAATGTCGGGCCATTTAGCAATTGGAGGCCCTATGCAGTGTGTAATCTTCATATAGGGCTAACCCTCCTGGATGGGAATGCAAAAAAAATGTTTTGCTTACGTGCAATCACCGGTATTGCACTTTTACGACAGTCCCTAAAACACCTGCTTGCCAGAAACAGTATATTGCCTCATTTTCCGCTCTGTTAAGTACAGTGTTCGACAATCGGTAAAAACCTTGCGCTCTACAGTAATCTGATACATCACTCGCATCATCCTAGGACCTTACGTCGGAGAGCAATTGAGCTCCTTTAGTGGGCAAGGTTTCATTATGAGAAACAGCTGCTGTAGCTTGCTATGTTCTCGAAAAAGTTAATTGATTTGTACATACACCGCATACTTACTCTATAGCCAGCTAACCAATAATCTCGTTGACCACCTATGACATAACTAGCTAAGGGATAACAAACAAACTGGGGGGGTGAAAACAAATGAACGTTAATGTACCTAGCTAGCTTAGTTAGCTACAGTAACGTTGGTAGCGAGCCAGGCGGCTGGCTATTTGAACACAAAACAGCTTCTAAAACAATTTAGCTAAATAAACCTTCTTACCTCGAGGTTGTGTTTTAGTCCAGCTTTGCAAACGTAGCTACTACACATGATAAAAATGTCTGATACTCACCTCCGGAGGATGCCCGTCACGAAGACTGCTTGTCTGAACTACAGTTTGAAAAAGAAAACAACACGAACGTGTCATTAACGTTCTTCTTCTTCTTCTATAATATTATAGTGGTCGCAAACAAATGTTAGGTGCATGCCGCCACCTACTGTACAATCCATTATACATGGTGATAGATGATACAAAATTGGGGAAAAGGAAAATTACCCTGCCAACTATTACTCGTCATTAATAGTTTAACCCTACCTAATCCTACACCCGGTCGACGGCCTGGGAGGACAGAACACTACCCCTCAACACCAGTGGCGATCAGTGTCGTTTAAGCTGAGGGAAGACCAGTGCAACTTGGGCTGGAGCTCACCAGAGCTGAGTACCAGCACCTCAAAGTGTCCAGTCCATTGCCTGAGCTCCAGGTCCTTTTATAAAATATTAGCTTAAAAGTATTGTGGAGCTCCTGCACCTAAATGTAAACAGTACTGGCACCCAAAATGAGTACCGACACCTATTTCAGTCCAAGTCAAGCATTGGAGAGAATAATATATTTTTTTAATGGGCATGGCCTTATTTCTATCACAGCATATTGGATGACTGTCATTCATATTCCATTCACCCAGCTTAATGTAACAGCTACTACATGATACTCACATCTTTCCTATACCCAGCATGAGGTTGCTACAAACTAGCCTATGAATGAAAGTTTACAACGTAGGTGCACAGGTCGAGAGAACATTTTGAGTAATCAAGGTGACAGACAGAGACACGTTCAATACTGCCTTGCACACTCTTGCCTGCATCTAGCTGATCTAGGGTGCAATCATCAGTCCAACAGTTGCAAATTGGTTTCTATTGGACAAATTCTGATATGTTTATCCCTGTTTCGTTCCGTTTGTTTCCATTTAAGAAAAGTTTTTCAACAGAATCAGCGGAATTAATACATCCCCGATCACACGCAAACACAGTTTACTTTCATAGCAGTCACATACAAACAGCATGATCACTTTGCGCATTGTATAATTCCTTCTCGCGTCAATACGCTCTCCTCTCACCTTTTCCCTTCAATTGTGGACTTCAGTGCACAACACGTCAGCTCTCTGTGACCAAGTGAAAAAACCTTTCCAAGCCAAACCTTCATATCATAAACACTAACTGCTACACACAGCCTACATCGTTGTCACCATATTAGCTAACGTCATAGTCAACATAGTTACTAGAACTAACCCGCTAGATACAATCATGCAGTCCTTGTATTTTTTCAAAACTGTTCATCTATTGTCTTTCTCTCTCTTTGAGTCAACCACTCACCACATGTTATGCACTGCAGTGCTAGCTAGCTGTAGCTTATGCTTCCAGTACTAAATTCCAGTAGCGGTGTGTGGGTAAACTCACTGAGGAAGCCAAGCCAAGCTAGTAAAAAAGCCATATTACAACCTATGTTGTGATAATTGTGTTGTTTGCTCTATAACCCATTAGTTCATACGCCACATGATATACAATAAGGCCGTGACAACAAAAACACAACAGTCACAAAGTGGCCGAATAAATTCAACTACACATATGTTTTATCAGCAACATCTGTCTGGTAAAATCCACAAAGCAAATATTGCATACAAACAGTTATCACCTGCAGCATGGTCAAGCAAGTTAATGTTTTCGACAGTTTACTAAAACAACTACTGACTTAGAACCACAGAGTTACTGCAAGTCAGCACAAAGACAACAGGAGCACCGCCTCCCGCTATTCCAGCACCATTTAAACTTTTAAACATCATCAAATCAGCAAGGCTATATATGCTTAGTTTAATACACTGAAACAAACTTAAAGATACCAACAACTATTTAATCAATCAATGTTGCTAAATATCATGTGGCTGTCCATGGTACTGATTTATTTGTGTGTGTGTGTGTGTGTGTGTGTGTGTGTGTGTGTGTGTGTGTGTGTGTGTGTGTGTGTGTGTGTGTGTGTGTGTGTGTGTGTGTGTGTGGAAAATGAAAGAAAGTGATTTGATTGGTTTGAAGCCAAATCCATACACCAGGACAACCCACAGTTGAGCTCAGCTCAAAGCTGATTGGCTAATTATTTCATTTTTTTTTATCAAGGGAGGCCAAATGCCTGTTGGCGTCAATCAATCAAATGATACAGCTGCAAAATCGTATACTCTTTCTTTTGGTCCAGACAGCATCAGATACATGGGCTACACATATTGAGACAAATATACGGTGCTGTTTCCCTTGCTCGGATGATTTCTCAGGTGAAATTCAGACACTTGCGAATTGACAAAAAATTATGAAAACCCAGAGAGAGACGAAAGATACATTATTTTACATATATATTTTGTATTATTGGTCAAATGTTTGGGGAAGCCTGGCTTCCTTTGGCATCCATGAATACACGCCACTGCTAGATTCATTATCTGATCCTTTGATTGGGTGGGCAACATGTCAATTCATGCTGCAAGAGCTCTGAACGATTGGAAGACGTCCTCCAGAAGTTGTAAGAATTACTGTGTAATTCTATGGAAGGGGTTGAGAACCATGAGCCTCCTAGGTTTTGTATTGAAGTCAATGTACCCAGATGAGGACGGAAACTAGCTGTCCTCCGGCTTCACCATGGTGCTACCTTACAGAATGCTGTTGAGGCCACTGTAGACTTTCATTGCAAAACAGTGTGTTTTAATCAATTATTTGGTGACATGTGAATACATTTAATATAGTTTTATCTAAAAATGTCTACATTTTTAATGTTTCAGAAAAGTTTTTTCTTCTAAATGGTCCTCTGAGGAGCCTCCACTGCCTGCAACTCTTCTGCAGTAAAATCTCACAATCCCAAGTACTTCTCTGCAGCTCCCACCACAACCTCTATTTTCTGTGACTGGCTATGAACTCTAAGAAACCCCCTTCCTGAAACATACAGTATATTATCCCTGTCACTCTATTGGCCTCGGCCTACTCACAGGAATCCTTTCAGGATCCCTCGCCATCTACCCATCTTCCTCTACTACGCTCTTCACTGCCTCAGCATACGACACCGGTACTACTCTGATCCTGGCAACCTTAACCTGTCTTTCTTTAACCGGACACCTCCGATCTGCAGCAGAATGGGCAGCTTACACGCACACCTTTTTCCACCGATACTACACATTCCTTTGTCTCATGCCCTCCTGCATACTTCTAACATCTAGGAATCTCCTCCCTACACACTCCTGCAACATGACCATAAACTTGGCACCTAAAACACCATAATGGGTTGGGTGTCACAGACACTGGGAATCTTACACTTCAGTTGATCTTCCTCCACACTTAAACGCCACTCCAGTTATCACTGACTTTTTTCTTTTTAGAACGTTCCTTATTGAGACAAATTATGTTGGAAACTGTGTCTTTCAAATAAATGATGATTGACGAATACTTTTGAAGGTACGCGGGGTACGTAATGTCAACTCGTAACTTTAAACTCCACTCCACATTTCATTCTAAATTCCTACTGCTTGTAACAACAACAAAAATTAAACTATACAAATAATGTTTCTTTGCAGGACAAGGATTGGCCTGACTTTCAAGAATGCCTGAACCCAGGGCCCCCCTGGGTGCACGTTTATTTTTTTGCCCTATCACTACACAGCTGATTCAAATAACCAATTCATCATCAAGGTTTGATGATGAAACCTGGACTATCTTTAGGGCTGCCCCCATGTGGTGAATGTAGGAAACAACATCTCCACTTCGCTGACCCACAACACTGGGGCCCCACAAAGGTGCGTGCTCAGCCCCGTCCGGTACTCCCTGTTCACCCACGACTGCATGGCCATGCATGCCTCCAACTCAATCATCAAGTTTGCAAACGACACAACAGTAGTGGGCTTGATTACCAACAATGACGAGACAGCCTACAGGGAGGAGGTGAGGGCACTCGGAGTGTGGTATCAGGAAAACAACCTCTCACTCAAAGTCAACAAAACAAAGGAGATGATCGTGGACTTCAGGAAACAGCAGAGGGAGCACTCCCCTATCCACATTGAAGGGACATCAGTGGAAAAGGTGGAAAGTTTTACATTCTTCGGCATACACATCACAGACAAACTGAAATGGTCCACTCACATAGCCTCTTCAACCTCAGGAGGCTGAAGAAATTTGGCTTGTCACCCAAAACCCTGACAAACTTTTCCAGATGCACAATCGAGAGCATCCTGTCGGGCTGTATCACAGCCTGATACGGCAACTGCACCGCCCTCAACCGCAAAGCTCTCCAGAGGGTGGTGCAGTCTGCACAACTCATCACAGGGGGCACACTACCTGCCCTCTATGACGCATACAGCAACCAATGTGACAAGATGGCCAAAAAGATCATCAGGCGAGGTCAGTACAGGTGCATCAAAGCTGGGACCAAGAGACTGAAAAACAGTTTCTATCTCATGGCCATCAGACTGCTAAACAGCAATCACTAACTCAGAGGCTGCTTCCTACATTGAGACCCAATCACTGGCCACTTTAATAAATGGATCACTAGTCACTTTAAACAATGCCACTTTAAATAATGCCACTAATAATGTTTACATATCTTACATTACTCATATCATATGTATATACTGTATTTTATACCATCTACTGCACCTTGCCTATGCCGCTCGGCCATCGCTCATCCATATATTTATATGTACATATTCTCATTTACCCATTTAGATTTGTGTGTATTAGATAGTTGTTGGGGAATTGTTAGATTACTTGTTAGATATTACTGCACTGTCAGAACTAGAAGCACAAGCATTTCGCTACACTCAAATTAACATCTGATAACCATGTGTGTGGGGGGGGGCATGCCCAAGATTGGGAAACCCTGCTGTAGTTGACTGGTAGCTAGTGGAGTTGAGCCAGGATTGGGGTGATATGGTCTGACTTTGGCAGCACTGTTGTGGATTAGTTGGAGCCTCTGTAGTGATTTGGCTGGGAGGCCCCCAAACAGCGCTTTGCCATAGCTGATCCTAGAGAAGATTGAAGGCGTGGATGACTGAGGGGATTTAATTAATCTGGCCCGGGCGCACGGGTAGGCATGTTTTCCACCAAGAAAGTTGATTGCAGTTGTTTTGGAAACCGGGCTGCCTCCCGGGTGTGAGCCAGGTGCCCCATTCAAAGCCCACGGCGAAACAAAAGTGACATAATTAACACGTGGAGTAATGAGTAGGATTCTGTGTTTTCACATGTAAAAGTGATTGCTTTTGTTATAAAAAGCTTTATCTGCATTCCCAATGAAAACTAGTTTGAAAATTCAAACATACATTTTATGGAAAAGAGATTATATGTTTCTGGATGATGCTCCATGCTGCCTTGTTGACAACATGACCAAGCGGTGCAGATTACTGTTCCATTTAAGAAGGGTGCTCCTCCCTCACCGCTTTTGCCTGTTCACGTCAGGTGCCTTTAGAACGGTGCCCGCAGCTCAGCATAATGTAATCCTCACAGTTTCTCTGCATCTAGAGTGACGGTATGACCCAGGCGATGTTTAATAAGATGAGAAAAATGATGTTTACGTATTTGTTTTATGTGGGCATCGAAGGACAGAGAAGGATCAAACTTGACTCCTTGGTTGGAGGTGACAGAGGATAGGTGGATGATCTGGCAGTTGATTGTAGGACAGATGTTTCCAGTACTGGTGACCTGCTTGGGTGTCCCAATAAGCATAGCCTCAGTCTTGCTACTGTTCAACTGGAGGAAGGTCTCTGTCATCCATGCCCTGATGTCCTCTAGGCAGCTGCTGAGTTTTGCTCGGTCAGAGATGGTGCCTGGTTTGGTGTTAATGTAGACCTCAGTGTAGCAGTGGAAGTTATAAATTAGTAAAAGTTGATGGAGCATGTAAATTAAAAACAGGATATGCCCCAACACTGACTGACCCCTGTGGGATGCCGCATGTGACTGTAGACTCCTCCCATCTGGACTCTCCAATAGTGATGATACACATGTTGCTTCCTACCTTATTATAACAATTAAATGCAAAAACATTTCACAACATATATTGTTCTCACAGATTTGCATTATTTAACAACATAAATCATAATAATTTGTGGTTTTGAGTGGATTATTCCTTTAAGGGAAATCTTCACCCACCAGGGGCACTGGGCTATGCAAAACAAACTCCACCTGTTATTCCACTCTTTGCTTAAAGGCACAATATTTTTAACTAGGCAAGTCAGTTAATAACAAATTCTTATTTTCAATGATGGCCTAGGAACAGTGGGTTAACTGCCTGTTCAGGGGCAGAACTACAGATTTGTATCTTGTCAGCTTGGGGATTTGACCTTGTAACCTTTTGGCAGAGAAGGATCAAACTTGACTCCTTGGTTGGAGGTGACTTGTAACCTTTTGGTTACAAGTCCACCACTCTAACCACTAGGCTACCTGCCTATGCAGAAATCACTTCACCATTTCCTGGTTGAAAAATGTCTAGTTCCCCTGATTTCAGTGTATGTGACAAAACAAGCAATGCATTGTGTAGAGAATCATTGTACCATCTTAACCGCTGTGAAATAACTTTTCAATAACTCAATAACCCAAAATATTGTATTTTCAGCTGTTTGAATTTGGTGTACAAAACCAAAAGAAAAAGATCAAAACGAAACTTAAGAGATGGAAATATAGAAATAGCACACATAGAACAGATATACCGCTTCTTAGACTTGCTTTCACTGAGAAAGACAGTAGGGTCCCCAAAAGGTTACATATTGTAACTTTAAAATTAATCTTTAATGAAGTTTTTCACATTTTTCAATCATAAATAGTTCACATACATGGTTCTTTGGCACATGACACAGAGTACAAGGAGTGGAATGTTACAGAGACTGGCAACCAGGCTAAATTATCATATCTAACAGTGTGAATCTATATTGTAGCTTCATTCTTGTAAGACTACAATCAGGGAATTTGTTTGTCAGATGAGGCTCCTGCCCTCTAGTGGAAAGAACAGGTTAGATACAGAAGAAAAGAGAGGTGGGGATAGGAACTCAGGGCCACCTTCAGTTGCCAACTGTTGCAGACAGAAATGCCACGAATAGAGCCAACATGATTTCTTGGTCTTTATATCAGACAAGCATGTTCGTTCTACATTGATATTTCTATCAGAACGTTCCAAAACGTTGTCTTGCTGAAAGCACCACTGGTCATACTAAAATATTTGCCCAAGTGAACAACTGATCAAGGATAAGCTCTCCTCGGCCCAGAGATGACCTCAATCACCAAGAATCAAACAATCAAGCTAATTTTGTGTTTCCTATGCACCATGTTCTATGCAACATGTTCAGTTGCCAGATGGTCTCAAGTGTTGCAGATATAAATGATATGACTAGAGCATATGTGATTCCTTATTGTGCATGTTAGAGAGGCATGTTTGTTCTACATTGCATTTTTCTATCTGAACGTTCCAAAACGTTCCTGCTGAACGAGCCCCAGTTGATTGACATGACCTAACACACACGGTGACCGGAGCAATTACCCTAATTGCCAATCACAACATGGACTACATCAATTTGATAGCGCTTCTTATTTACACGTTTTGTCTGAATTGTTGAAACATAGATAATTTCACAGTACCTCCCATTCAATAAAAAATACCACGGAGAAATAATTACTAATATGGATTAGCCACATGTAAATGAGAAAGATGGGAGGTCACATTAAATAGTAATTACTCACTTACACGGCCATAGAAAGCGTTCTACATTCATATAAAAAGGAACATTTATAAATCAACATTTCATGTGATTTGACCATTCAACGATAAGTAAATAAATCCCGAGCAGTGGGTTTATAAAAGATGTAATAAAAAGTAACACCCCCTTTCTGCGGTGCGTTCCACGCTGGGGGGTTTCCATCCAGTCCGCAACACGCGCGCGCCCTTTTCGACGATCCACAACCCACCTGCTGCCACGTGGAGGAACAGCAAGACGCTGCGGGAAAGCGGTTCGACAATGTAAGGAGTTTAAATATTGCTCTTTCTCAGTGTATTAAAATACTTTGATATTTTTGTAATGATTACAGGCCAAACGTATCTTAAGTTGCATAACCGTTTAATTAACGAGTCGTCTACTTTATGGGTTAGCTAGAAGACGGCTAGGTTCGTGTTGGCTAGGTCATGTTAGCGCCATAGGAATTGCAGCCACCTTGTGTAAGCCATTTTGGTGGTAACTAAAAAAAGTTTCAGTTAGCTAATGTTATCAATTTGCATGATAAAACCAACCATATTTCGTTTTTATTTTTGTTGCCATTTGGGGAAATTTTACATAATGTTATCTAGCTAACGTTACCTAGTCAACATGGCTGGCATTTCGCTTTTTGTCTAGAGACTCATTTGCTTGTTCAGCTCGTTAACTAGGTTAACATTAGCTAGCCAACTAAATTTAAACTTAGTCAGGTATTTGGATAACTACTAACTTTAAATGTTATCTAGCTCCCTATCGTTACTGAACTTTGTTAGACACGTTTATCTAGCTAGGTAACATTGTCTTTTTAAATTTCGAGATCAATGGCTGCACGTGGTGGGCTACCTTGGTGAGTTAAAGACCGCAGACAAATGGCATGACAAGTAGGTAACTAGCATTACCTAGTAGTGGCCTAGGTGGTAGCTGATTTACTGATATTACTAACTAGTCATGACTAACGTTATCATCCAATGTTCATTTGATGTCATTGAAAAGTATTGGGAAAAAATAAGTACCTTCTGGTGCCTGTGTAACAACTTAGCTAGCAAGTTTCTTGCAATGTCATTCTGTGACATGATTTTACGTTCCCAACAAAGTACAGTAGCTAGTTAGTCTGGTCACTAGTTTTGTATTTAAAATATACTAGTAGCGCTAGCTAGAGAACCTCCTAGAAGCTTTCTGAAACATGGACTACTAAAGGTGTTGGTAAATGTATATATTGAGTGCGCTCTGGCCGTTCGTAAATCCAGAGGTCAGAGAAACCTTTCAGAGCGCGGTCTGGACGCTCTGGGGTCTGGGGGTCTGGACGCTCTGGGGTCTGGGGGTCTGGACGCTCTGGGGTCTGGGGGTCTGGACGCTCTGGGGTCTGGGGGTCTGGACGCTCTGGGGTCTGGGGGTCTGGACGCTCTGGGGTCTGATGCGGTCTGATGGGGTCTGGACGCTCTGGGGTCTGGGGGTCTGGACGCTCTGGGGTCTGGACGCTCTGGGGTCTGGACGCTCTGGGGTCTGGACGCTCTGGGGTCTGGACGCTCTGGGGTCTGATGGGGTCTGGGGCTCTGGGGTCTGATGGGGTCTGGGGCGCTCTGGGGTCTGATGGGGTCTGGGGCGCTCTGGGGTCTGATGCGGTCTGGGGGTCTGGACGCTCTGGGGTCTGGGGGTCTGGACGCTCTGGGGTCTGGGGGTCTGGACGCTCTGGGGTCTGGGGGTCTGGACGCTCTGGGGTCTGGGGGTCTGGACGCTCTGGGGTCTGATGGGGTCTGATGGGGTCTGGGGCGCTCTGGGGTCTGATGCGGTCTGGGGGTCTGGACGCTCTGGGGTCTGGGGGTCTGGACGCTCTGGGGTCTGATGGGGTCTGGACGCTCTGGGGTCTGATGGGGTCTGGACGCTCTGGGGTCTGATGGGGTCTGACGCTCTGGGGTCTGGACGCTCTGGGGTCTGATGGGGTCTGGGGGGGTCTGGACGCTCTGGGGTCTCGGGGGGTCTGGACGCTCTGGGGTCTGATGCTGTATGGGGGGTCTGGACGCTCTGGGGTGTCTGGGTCGATCCTAGCGGTCTGACCTACCAACCGCAGTCAAGAAACCAAGCTAACTTGTTCCAGACACAAATGAGAGAACACCTAACTCATACCATTTTATTCGCCCTAGCTGATCTGGTTGGGCTGTTTTCATGTTATCCAGAACGTTGCTGACAGTAACTGCTGCTGGCAACTTAATTATGGGTTTTTGCGAACGTTTACTTGAATGGTCATATTTAACAGGTGTTGCGCGTTTGTACATTGATCAGTTATTATGCACACTCGAGAGTGCTGTGACATTTAATTTGCCAACGCACCCTAAAATGTAGCAAGCTAGATAATAGATACCCAGGTGCAGTTAATTGACTTTTGGCTTTTCTTGATTTCAGAACCACATTTGTAGATCATGGACGACTGGGATGAGGTGAATTACTCTACCCTGTAATTTGAGCTGTTATGCTTTACTTGTTGGGGGAGTCATTTGTGAACCAAATGTTATATTGTCACTACTTGGGGTGAACTGAATGTGTAATATTGGCTTAAATGAGCATGTGAGAAGGGAACATTTTCTTATCTCTTTTTTTTTTTTACTTTGCAGGGTACCACAATTAATGGTAGGTTCATGTAATTTGTGTGTGGACTAGCTGGATTCCCTTTTGCAAAATGGATACACGTTTTCTGTAATAGCCAGGTAACATCCTGTCACTCTGATGCAACTTGCTTTTTCACGGGTGTTGTTGGGAAAGCCTTTAAACAAAATAATCACAGGATGTAACAAACTAATGGCTGAGATTTCATGTGTTTTCGTAGCAAGTGGAATGAGCTCGTGGACCAGTGGTGGCCAAAGTTCCAGTTTTGGGAGACCGACTGGTAGGATGGTGCCTTTTATATCCATAAGGTAACATGCAAGAGTTTAAACATTGTTAATAAGATTTGGTATCTCTTCAGATAATAAAGTCAGCTCCTGGAACAGTGGAGGTGGTGGCAGCTTTGGTGGTGGCAGAGGCAAGTTCTTTAAAATGTATCTTGGTTCTTATTGGAGAAAAATATCACTGGTCTGAGTTATTACTGTACAGACTTGGAATTTCTTGCTATTTTTACTTACAGGCAGAGGGTCCAGGGGAGGTGGTGGAGACTTCAAGAGTTTTTCTTCAGGTGCATAGTTTCAGAATTATTTCATATACATTTTATTTGATGTAATTCTTGCTGTGTAAAATTGAGTATTTCCTCAAGACGTATGCCTAGGGCATCTTGGAAATATATATATTCTTTTATTATTTTTCTTTATGTATATTGCCCTCTCCTCAACAGGAGCTGATGAGAATGGGAATGAAGGTAGGTGACTGACTTGGTAGCTTATGTTGTAGTTCTAGACAGCAGTTGAGCAAATTGTCACACTTCTTACTGCTATCAATGCATTTTGGGACAGAATGCACAGTTAATAATATTTACTGTCATGGAGATGGCACTAAAATAGAATAGAGGCATAATACTGTTCAAGGTATTTGATCAATTTCAGAGTTCCAACATGTATAATGTTGGTGACGCTGGCATTTTGAGGGTCTTCAAACATCCTTGGCATTACTTTATTAAATCATACCTCCAATTGTATTAACATTGATGTTCTCTGAATTGGAAGTGTTCTGTAATGATAAAGGCAGCTCTTGGAACAGTGGTGAAGGAGGCTTCAGGGGGAGAGGCAGAGGTGAGACTTGTGGTTTCTTCTGAAATAAACTAATTGGGGGATTCTGGACAATTACCTTTCTGGAACTATTTGGGTAACTGCATGACTCTTAATTGTGATTTCTGCTCCCTAAATGCATCAAATTGCCGTCTCAACAGGGGGCGGCAGAGGATCAAGGGGAGGAGGCTTCCGAAATGGTAATAGGAGCTGTTCTTATCCTCTAGTTCTCATGCCCCACAATGTCATTTCTATTGATGAGCAGTGTCTTGATAAACATTATTCCCCCGATTTTTGAAGTTTCTTGAATATTGTCTTATCTATCTAGCTATTGGACGTAATGGTTTACACATGGGTTTTGTGAAATCTACTTTTTGACAGGTGATGATGGCAATGATGGTGGTATGTTGGTTTTCATTCTCTACATGCAAGAAAATGTCGTTATTCTAGATGGTTGGCTGTTAGAACGCTCTCGTTGTCCTCCCAAGTGTTTCTGGATGTCTTTTCGTCTTCAAATAAATTGTTTAACATGCTCTTGTCCAATATTAGTGATTAAAAGGTCAGGTAGACTAGCAGTTAAGAGCGTTGGGCCAATTAAAGGTTGCTTGTTCAAATCTTAGCCCAGACTAGGTAAAACAAAATCTATGTACCCTATAGCAAGACACTTGAACCTAATTGCTCCTGTAAATCTCTTTGGATTGGTGTCTGCTAAATTACAAATTTAAGTATGGAGGGTCAACATTTTTGTGGATGGTGGTCTAGACTAAGTTCTAGTTCTCATATTTTAAATGGTGGTAAGCTAATGAAATCTATCATGCGGTTTGTTTTATGGATCTTTTTTTACTCGAGTCTTTCACTTTTCAGGGTTTGGAGGTAGCCGGGGGAGGCAGAGGTGGCAGGGGAGGCTTCCGATCAGGTAAATCGGCATCTTGCTTACGGAAATTCTAAAATTCCATTAAATACTGATTTGAAATCTATCAGTCTTTTACCAGTGAGTATTATTCTAAGATGCCTGATTTATATTAAGGTTATGGCAACACTGAAATATTTTCAGACCTGCATGCATTTTGCGTACCATGCTCGCACAATTTGAGGTGTAAGTATGCTGGTGTGAAAAACAGCCATAAAATGCACAATAATGGGCTTCTAGTTGGTACTTGGTAGGTTTTTGATCTCAATTTCATTTAGGATCTAACAAGATTTCTTTGTTGGCTGCGTTGTTTGATATTATTGAAGACCAGGTTTCAGGAAATAGCAGCTGCAGGAAAAAGACAAATGCTTCAACTTCCTGAGGGAGAGGATTACTCTTAAATTCCCTCTCTTACCCAACCTTATGCGTACATCAGCCACACCTTGTCAGAAAATTCTAGCGAACCCTGTTTGTACATTTACACTTGTTTCTAGTTAGCTACTGAAGAGCAGCCAAGTTAACCATAAGTCTTACCATTTACTATTCCTTCGGAGGCATCCTTTTGCCAACATTAGCCAAAAAAATGTGTATTTGCTTATGATTTGAGCAGTGTGGGGGTGTTGCTGACATGGCACTCATAAAATATTTAAGGTTGTCAAGTCATTTCTTCATGCTTCAAATCTGTTGAAATGCTTGAGTGAAAGTTGTGGATAACTGGTTTGTTTCAGGTGGTGGTGATGAAGGCGGAAGAGGAGGATTTGGCGGAGGTAATTTAGGGCCTGTAAAAAAAATTATTTCTCCCCAAATTCTGTTTTCTCAGTTTCCCCCTTCAGGGTTTCTCACTCAAATCACTTTTAATAGAAAAACTACTATTTGATATTCTAAGTCCATAATGCCTAAACCTTATCGGGTCTAGGACAAATTTGATGTTTATTTTTGGATATAATTACCCTTCAATTCCAGTGTGCACCTAGCAAGAGGCACTGTTTTTGGAGCGCACATATAGTTTGCTAAATCAATACTCACTGGCTTGATTAAAATCTAATGCCAGGTAAGCATAGGCTACTTTATAGTTCACATTTGAGTTTTTTTTAAGAAGCATTCCATCTACCAGAAGAGTTTTCATTTGCTTCATCACCGACTGCTACAGGAGCGCACGGCACACAGACAAGGAATTATTGTTGCTGCTTCAGAAAGTTTCAGCAAATACAAATCACTGACTCCTTCTGTTCATGTCTTCTGATTTTAACTTTAGCAAATACATTTTTACTTAACAAAAATATAATGTTACATGAAACAATTTAATTGGTTTTAGAGTTACAGTTCATAAGGAAATAAGTCGATTGAAATAAATTAATTTGGGCCTAACCTACGGATTTCACATGGGTGGGTGTAGGAGGGCATCGGCCCACCCACTTGGGACCCAGGACAAACCACTGGGGTGCCAGGCCCAGCCAATCAGTTTTCCCACACAAGGGCTTTATTACAGATAAAAAAATACTTATCACAGTCCGTGTGGTAAAAGTCCTTAGCTGGCATGGTTACACTTGGTCTGCGGTTGTGAGGCTGGTTGGACGTACTGCCATAGTCTCTAAAATGACGGAGGCGGCATATGGTGGAGAAATGAACATTTTAATTATTTGTCAACTGCTCTGGTGGACATAACTGCAGTCAGCATGCCAATTGCACACTCCCTCAACTTGAGACGTCTATTATTGTTTTGTGACAAAACAGCACATTTTAATGGCTTTTTATTGTCCCCAGCACAATGTGCACCTGTGTAATGATTATGCTGTTTAATCAGCCAGTTGATAATCCATCCACCTGACAGGTGTGGCATATCTTGGCAAAGGAGAAATGCTCACAAAAAGGGATGTAAACCAATTTGTGAAAATGTAGCGTTTCGTGCTTATGGAACATTTCAGAATTTATTTTCAGCTCATGAAACATGGGACTAACACGTTACATGTTGAGTTTTATTTTGTTCGTTATAGTTATTTCCATAAGTTCAATACATTTTTTTTTATTGTTGCATTCTGTTTTGTCAGGATTCTGTGATTCCATCAGTGTTTTGCGTTGTGGATTTTGCAGAGCCGTAGTAATTGGTCTTGCGTTTAAGAGTGAGTCATAGCAAGCCTTACCTTGAAACTTCCCATGTCCTATCATTCCAGGTTATCGTGGACGAGATGAGGAGGTTTTCTCTAAAGGTTCCATGTTTTTATTTCTTACTAATTAATTTCCTTTTACATTTCATATTGTCTGTTCTTATGTGAGATTTCCACCTGTTTTAGGCTCAACCATGGATGGGGTGGGCGGTGGAGATGGTGAAAATCCAGGTTTGTATGTTATGCAAGTAAGTGTTTTGTTGGACTACGTATACCAGTGATCATCAACTAGATTCAGCCGGGGCAATAAACCCAGGCCTGCACCTCCAGTTGGGGAACCCTGATGTATCCCTTACGTAAGACTACTAAAACGTAAAACTATTCCACATTTTTATAAACTATTTAAAGGGAACTATTGCATAGTGTTTTTGTTCCATGTAACTTATTAATGTAATTAAAAATCCTTGAGTGGTGCTACATCTACTTGGGTCTCGTTTCAACATTGATGACAAGAAGGCTGCTGCTCTTCCCTTAAACATTCAGTTGCAGAAAGTTGCATCTGAGGTGTTCTTTCAGTGGATTCTTTAATTAAATACTTCAGAAGGTGACCATGTTCTCAACCTCACTCTCCCACCAGGTCCCCCAAAGGTGACCTATGTGCCTGAAGCCCTCTGTGAGAAGGAGTCGTCTATTTTTGCTCATTATGAGTCGGGCATCAACTTTGATAAGTACGATGACATCTTGGTCGATGTCAGCGGCAGCAATCCGCCAAAGGCCATCATGGTGAGTGCCTTACTGGTGGCTGTGTCCTTAGTGTTAATGGGTTATGTTATTAATTTCCTTACCTTCACAACTGAATGGGCTTCCCCAATATTGGTTGCATTATTCAAAAGAACAAGGAAAATGTTTAGGTCTGGATGGCCCCAGAGTTGCACTTGCACCATAAATTCTGGGTTGTCAAATAAACAGATGGATTGTTGTATACTGGTTGTTGTATTCATTTGTTAAATTGCAACATTGCTGTGATTTGAGACTGACTAACCTATTATCCTCTCAGGCTTTTGAAGAGGCGGCCCTGTGTGAATCTCTGAACAGGAACGTCAGTAAGTCTGGCTATAAGAAGCCCACCCCAGTACAGAAGCATGGCATTCCCATTATCGCTGCTGGCCGGGACCTCATGGCCTGTGCCCAGACTGGATCTGGGAAAACGGTGAGTTGCCCCTGTAGAACTGAAAATCTAATTAAAATTCCCTATTTATCAAGCAGTCTTGAGCCCCTTTTTCTTGTAGTGGTTCAAATACTAGCATGTGAAATGGATCTCTGGTCTATTCGCTCTGTTAACCTACTCTGGTCTAAATCTATAGCGCTTGTGTTGGCTGCCATATGTAAGCCAGACCTGCCAACATGCACGTGTTTTGTGTACCAACTACTCAGTTCTCTGTCCATGTACGAGATCGGAGTTAAAAGTACACAGAAATGAGTAGGGCCCGATTTATTCTTTGGCGATCGATACATCATTATTGGACATGTCTGCCCCTCCTGTTTGCCGACTGTCAGCTGTACGTAGAAACATGGACAAATCCCTTTTCGACTTGCTGTGTTGTGGAAAGGTATACACTAATTGTTTCAAGCGAACGTAAGATGGACGTTCAGTGGGCTCTAAAGTGCCAGCAGTTCACTCGCATTTGCTAGTCAAAGAAATTAAATACAAATATGAAAAATAACTGGTTGCATTTGTGAGTGTGATATACATTTAATTCTGCGTCCCATTAGTTGTATTTTCCACGTAACATTACGAGGATCACGCAACCTGAGACTGTAACTATGAACCAAAGTGTAATAAATATAAACATCTTAGCATTAAATGGAGTCGGGAGTTTATTAGACTGCGCGATGAGTCTGATATTAGCTATAGAGGCAATGCTTCTAAAATCCCTTTGCATTAGATTTGTGAGTTGAATCTCCAGTGTGCTGCGCGTGTCTGGTACTCTAAAGTTGGGCAGGGTTGGCAGGTCTGGTAAGCCTGTGGGTAGACAAAGTATTTTAACTTTGTTGTCGTCCCCCAGGCTGCATTCCTACTGCCCATCCTGCAGCAGCTGATGGTGGACGGCGTGGCAGCTAGTCAGTTCAGCGAGGTGCAGGAGCCAGAGGTTATTATAGTGGCCCCAACCAGGGAGCTGATCAACCAGATCTACATGGAAGCCAGAAAGTTTGCCCATGGGTATGAAGTTATTTTCAACCCCTTTCACCCCACCTGCACTTTTCAATAGTAATAGTGGAAATGGCGCTAGATGCATATTTCATTTGTTCATATTATGGCAAATATTACAGCGAATTCTTTCAAGATTGTTATGTTGGCAAAAAATCCAAGGGCACGGATTCTGGAGACTCCCCGTCCCGTCTTTGTAGGACTTGTGTGCGTCCAGTGGTGGTTTACGGTGGCATAAGCACCGGTTACACCATTCGCGAGATACTGAAGGGCTGCAATGTGTTGTGTGGGACTCCAGGAAGACTGATGGACATTATTGGAAGAGGAAAGGTAATCGGCGCTTTAATAACAAACGCATATTTGAATCAATCCTTGTAGTTGGCAACCGGTTGAAGCCTTCTGTTATCCTAGTCCTTTTTAGCAAATGGATATACGGGGTCTTCTGTCTACTTCCCCAGATTGGCTTGAGCAAGCTGCGTTACCTGGTGCTGGATGAGGCTGACAGGATGCTGGACATGGGCTTTGAGCCTGCGATGCGCAAGCTGGTGGGGTCCCCTGGCATGCCAGCTAAGGAGGACCGCCAGACCCTTATGTTCAGCGCCACCTACCCCGAGGACATCCAAAAGTCTGTCTCCCACACTCCGCCACAGATAACTGAGATAAACAATGATTTAAAAAAAGTTAACGTTGAAATATTTGTGCAGCCAATGTAATGTGAAGGATAATGCAGTAGAACCAGTCATGGCACGATTTCTACATGAAGGGT
This sequence comes from Brachymystax lenok tsinlingensis, assembly GCA_030435695.1. NCBI lineage: Eukaryota > Metazoa > Chordata > Actinopteri > Salmoniformes > Salmonidae > Brachymystax > Brachymystax lenok. The sequence continues at coordinate 37,892,439 of CM059815.1, forward strand.
TGGGCACCTGATATCTGTTTGTCCTGTGGTGTTAAGACTGGCTGCTGACTTCCTGAAGAAGGACTATCTGTTCCTTGCTGTGGGCGTGGTGGGCGGAGCCTGTAGTGACGTGGAGCAGGTCGTGGTTCAGGTGACAAAGTTCTCCAAAAGAGACCAACTACTTGAGGTCCTCAAGACTACAGGTACGCATCGACACCTCATGCAAACGCTTCAAACACTCCAGTACATCAAATTATCTTTTCATGTTGAAGGGCATATTCTGCCTTCACAGGGTCTGAACGCACAATGGTCTTTGTGGAAACCAAGAGGCAGGCTGACTTTATCGCAACGTTCCTGTGTCAGGAGAAGGTTAATACTACTAGTATTCACGGGTAAGGAACTGTCTTCAAGTGATTTACCTCATAGTCATTGCTAGTTGGGCCTCAGATTACCGAATGTCTTGTTAGTCTTTGTCCAGCTGTATGATGTATAATTTGTTATTTATTATGTCATCAGTGACCGTGAGCAGAGGGAGCGTGAACAGGCGCTCGGTGACTTCCGCTCAGGAAAATGTCCTGTCCTGGTGGCCACCTCTGTTGCTGCCCGTGGACTGGACATCAAGGATGTCCAACACATAGTCAACTTTGACCTCCCCAACAACATTGACGAGTACGTCCACCGCATCGGGAGAACTGGTCGCTGTGGGAACACTGGGAGAGCTGTGTGTTTCTTTGACCCGGAGGCCGACAGCAACCTGGCACGCTCCCTGGTCAAAGTCCTGTCTGGGGTAAGTGATTTCACACTGCTCAAGTCAAAGCTGCCTTTAAAGATGGATCAGTGCCACTGTCCGTCCCAACACTTTTGTTTTGTGGATGAAAGTGTTTTTATAAATGAAGTACATGTTCTAGTGTGCGTGCAATGTTGTCTGAGAGGGGAGCAAGTGTTTAGGATTTTACAACAAAGTAACTGCAAATGGACGTGGAAGTTAAGGAATCACCATTAAGGATTCCAGCTTTAAGGCCTGCTAGCAAGTAATTCAAAGCTGACTTTGGGGAGAAGTGTTCTCACTGCAATTACTTTTCACAGGCCCAGCAGGAGGTGCCCAGATGGCTGGAGGAAGCTGCCTTCAGTGCTCATGGCACTACAGGTTTTAACCCGGGTGGGAGAACCTTTGCCTCTACTGATAGCAGGAAGGTATGGATCTGGAACAGGTTGAGTGCTGTTATTTTCCATTGAACACTGTTTAGTGTTATTGTTGACACATGGTTCCTCTCTTGACCACAGGGTGGATCTTTGCAGAGAGATGGGGCAAGTCAACTAGGTGCTGCCCTGAGCAGTGGCGCGGACGAGGACGAGTGGGAGTGATGCACATCTGCAGTTCTTTTAGTTTTTGTGTTTTCAAACTTAAGTCATGTTTTGGTTCAATTTAACATTTCTTTTAGAGTTTTCTTATTTTTGTTTAAAGAATAATTTTGCACTGCTTGATATTTCTGGAAATGTGCATAGTCCTAGATAAAGCAAAACCCATTACTGTCAACCACTGGTTAAAATCTGTGCTTGAGATGACCCTTCCCAAATGAATGTTCTAGGTATTATTAGTGCTACTGGCTTTTGGTTTGAATTGTGACGCATCACTTGAACTTATTTTTCTCTTTCACCTAAATGTTTTACCTAGTTGAAAATGTGTTATTTACGCACTAGTGTTTTGAACTAAACTATTGAGAAATGCATGTCTGTCCCCAAATAATACCTGTAAAGCATTGTATTTATGTAAGGATTCTGCAGTTAGGTCTAACTGTGGTTCTGTTAACCAGTCTTGAGTTGACTCACGTTTTGGCTCGCTCGTTGTAACCGATGTATAAGAGTGCTTATGTTTGGATTAAATATTCATGGCGTTTTGTGCCAGACAAAATTTAGTAAATACATTTGATTTACTTGATTGTTTAATTCATGAAGACATTTGAAATGTGGATAAAAGTCCTATTTTCTCGAGGTAAAGAATGTCTTGGATAATTTGTATGGCTTGTTTATTTTGAGCTATTGGCGATTAGAGTTCAATTTCACTTGTCAGCTAACGCTTAGATTCGGTCCCCTGGCATTCATCCGGTTTCCTCATTTCCTGTCAGTCAACTTGTTGTTGTGCAATGGCTACATACACCCATCCAGTCCTTGTTCTTAGGGAATTGAAGGCACGACTAGCAACTTTCCACAGGACATAGAGTATGAAGGTATAATGGAGTACCGAATTTGACGTTTTAAACTTGACCTGTAGCAGCGTTTAAAATAATTTGGCAACTCGGAAATCTCCGACTTCAGTGCGTTAAAACAACTAAACTCGGAAATAACGCACTCCGAATGGGGGAAAAAAATTGGAACAGTCACCCAACTCTGACCTTTTGCTAGATCAGACGTCATGATTTTTCCGTTTCTTAGTTGTGTGTGTGTGTGTGTGTGTGTGTGTGCGGCGTTAACCATTTTTGCTATTGAACACGTGTTGCTTAGAATTACGACGTAGTTTAGCTGTAGTGAAACTGGAGAGCTGCGTTAATTGTATTACTTGTCTGCCAAGGGTCTGAGAAAGATGGCAACTCCGCTAGTCCTGTCAATCTTCTTTTTGCTCCCAGCAATTTATGAAGGTGAGTTGCTATTTAATGTATTAGAGGGGCAATCTGAAACTTTCAAATTGATATACCATTGATTGAAAACGTAAAAAAAAAACGAACATGACCAGGTGAAGGCTATTGATGACCTGTTAAATCCACTTAATGTCGTTGAAGGGGAGGAGATGGGTTAAAGAAGGATTTCAAAGCCTTGAGCCATGGATTGTGTCTGTGCCATTCAGAGGGTGAATGGGCAAGCAATATTTGTCTTTGAACCCGCCAGACGCACTGGTTTGTGTCAAGAACTGCAACACTGCTCGTTTTTTCAAGCTCAACCGTTTCCTGTGTGTATCAAGAATGGTCCACCACCCAAAGGACATCCAGCCAATTTAACTGTGGGATCTATTGGAGTCAACATGGGCCGGCATCCCTGTGACACACTTGACATCTTGTATTCCATGCCCTGACGAATTGAAGTTGCACCGATTTTGCCCTCAGGACAACTTATTAGGAAGCTGTTCCTAATGTTTTGTACAGTGCATACGCTTAGTTCTATTCTCGTACCATATCAGAACCCAAATATTTTGTAATGACCCTGGGTTTATAAGCACGGATATCGACTCGAGCATGCTTTTGCGGCACAGACAATAGCGCGCTGGACTGTCTAACTCCAATGTTTGTAAAATCAATTGTAATCAAACATTGTATGGAGCCTCAACATGGTCAATACAATAATTGTTATATTGTGGATTGTCATGCCGTACATCCATAGCTCTATCTGAATTTGAATGGTTACATATCTCCAGCCCCATTCCTCAGCTGAATACCAGAATAACAGCGGAATGACCACTTTATTGTTTGAATTGCATATTGAGTGGTTAGAAGGTGGAGTTGGCGGTCATCGCTCATTCTCTATTTACTTTTCTGTGCTGAATGTTGGTTTTAGTGCAGGCTTTTGTACTGTCGTCTCTCAAGTTCCTTGCCATGGTTTATTACAAAGTTTCACATTTTGTTATCAACAGGACAATATGAACATAGATGTGAAGTTATCCCAAAAGACCCATACATTGAATTTGGCTCAAATATTAAGATTAAGTTCAAGAAGACGTGCAACAAGACAATCTCAGACAGCCACGGCAAAATCTATTGGACGATCAACAACAAGAGCATAGATGAAAGCCTCTATGAAACCAACTCCTCCTTTGCTGCGGTGACCATCTACAATCTATCTCTTCCAAAAGCAACAGTACAATGTCACAGCCATTCAACTCAGCAAGTCTTGGGTGGTACCATCATACACACATACTGTACGTACCAATTTACATTGTTGGTGTGCGTTACTTTCAATACGTCAACGTTATTATTATGGAATCTGGGGAATACATTTTACCGTGAGAATAAATCATGTCTTAATTTTTTTCAACAGGGAAACCCAGAAACATATCATGTGTCACGTATATCTCACAACAGTATTTTACATGTCACTGGGAGCACAAGATCAAACCCACATCGAAAATAACATATACCGTTTATAGGAAATGGTGAGTTCGGACTCAAAACATAGCTTCTTCTTAGTATAGCAATGTAGACTGCAAGATTCCCTTGTCATATGTAATGACGCAAAAAAAGGAGTGCGCTATGTAGGGAATAAGGTGCCATTCGGGACGTATGAAAAAGAAAAGGAGAGCCCCACAGCTCAGATGCAATAATTTAATAACCAACGTATCGGCAGACAAGCTCTCTTCATCAGGGTATGTAACCAAATGTCTTCCGTTTAGGACGAAACCAAAGTTTCTGTTTTCTCGTCTCTTTTTGTGTAGGGAAGTAATACAAGATGCATGGACGAGTGATAATTGTAGTTCTGAAAGCATGTCATGCACTTTTAAGAGCCTTCCGATGCTTTCAAAGCTAATTTACATCACTGTGCGAGCTGAAAGCACATATTGGGAGACAATCTCGGACACACTGAAATTGAATCCTTGGGATACAGGTATGTAATCAGAACGCACAGCTTTGACTCTGGAGCAGTTTGCAATCAAATAATTATGTTTTATATACAGTACCAGTCTAAAGTTTGGACACACCTACTTATTCAGGTTTTTCTTTATTTTTACTTTTTTCTACATTGTAGAATAATAGTGAAGACGTCAAAACTATGAAATAACACATGGAATCATGTAGTAATCCAAAAAGTGTTAAATAAATCAAAATATATTTTATATTCTTCAAAGAAGCTGCCCTTTGCCTTGATAACAGCTTTGCACACTTGGCATTCTCTTAACCAGCTTCACCTGGAATGCTTTTCCAACTGTCTTGAAGTAGTTTCCACAAATTCTGAGCACTTGTTTGCTGCTTATCCTTCAATCTGCAGTCCAACTCATCCCAAACCATCTCAATTGGGTTGAGGTTGGGTGATCATCTGATGAAGCACTCCATCACTCTCCTTCTTGGTCAAATAGCCCTTACACAGCCTGGAGATGTGTTTGGTCATTGTCCTGTTGAAAAACAAATGATAGTCACTAAGCGCAACCAGATGGGATGGTATATCGCTGCAGAATGCTGTAGTAGCCATGCTGGTTAAGTGTGCCTTGAATTCTAAATAAATCACAGACAGTGTCACCAGCAAAGCATCATCACACCTCCTCCATGCTTCATGGTGGGAACCACACATACGTAGATCATCTGTTCACCTACTCTGCGTCTCACAAACAGATGGCGGTTGGAACCAAAAAACGCAAAGTTGGACTCATCAGCCCAAAGGACTGTTCCGTATTGACTGACTTTCATGTCTTAAAGTAATGATGGACTGTTGTTTCTCTTTGCTTATTTGACCTGTTATTGCCATAATATGGACTTGGTCTTTTACCAAATAGGGCTATCTTCTGTATACCTTGTCACAACATAACTGATTGGCTCAAACTCATTAAGAAGAAATTCCACAACTTAACATTTAACAAGGCACACATGTTAATTGAAATGCATTTTAGGTGACTACCTCATGAAGCTGGTTGAGAGAATGCCAAGAGTGTGCAAAGCTGTCATCAAGGCAAAGGGTGGCTACTTTGAAGAATATAAAATATATTTGTTAAACACTTTTTTGGTTACTACATGATTCCATATGTGTTATTCCATAGTTTTGATGTCTTCACTATTATTCTACAATGTAAAAAATAGTAAAAATATGGAATGACTAGGTGTGTCCAAACTTTTGACTGCCACTGTAAATGAATTGTGTGTATACACCGTTCAAAGCAAATGAAATGACCAGTCGTACCAGTGGATAATTGGATTGTCGTCCATCGTAAATCTCAATATCCTTACACCAGTATTTCTTGTTTATCTATTGTATTGTTTGTGTAATTGAGTTCTGACATTACTCATCCAACCTGACATTACTTACCTAACCTGACATTACTCATCCAACCTAACATTACTTACCTAACTTGACATTATTCACCTAACCGGACATTACTCATCCAACCTGACATTACTTACCCAACCTGACATTACTTACCTAACCTGACATTACTCATCCAACCTAACATTACTTACCTAACCTGACATTATTCACCTAACCTGACATGACTTACCTAACCGGACATTACTCATCCAACCTGACATTACTTACCCAACCTGACATTACTTACCTAACCTGACATTACTCACCCAACCTGACATTACGTACCTAACTTGACATTACTCATCCAACCTGACATTACTTACCTAACCTGACATTACTCACCCAACCTGACATTACTTACCCAACCTGACAATACTTACCTAACCTGACATTACTCACCTAACCTGACATTACTCACCCAACCTGACATTACTTACCTAACCTGACATTACTCACCTAACCTGACATTACTCACCTAACCTGACATTACTCACCCAACCTGACATTACTTACCTAACCTGACATTACTCACCTAACCTGACATTACTCACCTAACCTGACATTACTCACCCAACCTGACATTACTCACCCAACCTGACATTACTCACCCAACCTGACATTACTCACCTAACCTGACATTACTCACCCAACCTGACATTACTTACCTAACCTGACATTACTCACCTAACCTGACATTACTCACCTAACCTGACATTACTCACCCAACCTGACATTACTCACCCAACCTGACATTACTCACCCAACCTGACATTACTCACCCAACCTGACATTACTCACCCAACCTGACATTACTCACCTAACCTGACATTACTCACCCAACCTGACATTACTTACCTAACCTGACATTACTCACCTAACCTGACATTACTTACCCAACCTGACATTACTCACCCAACCTGGCATTACTCACCCAACCTGACATGACTTACCTAACCTGACATTACTCGCCCAACCTGACATTACTTACCTAACCTGACATTACTCATCCAACCTGACATTACTTACCTAACCTGACATTACTCATCCAACTTGACATTACTTACCTAACCTGACATTACTTTCCTAACCTGACATTACTCATCCAACTTGACATTACCTACCTAACCTGACATTACTCGCCCAACCTGACATTATTCTCCCAACCTGACATTACTCACCCAACCTGACATTACTCACCCAACCTGACATGACTTACCTAACCTGACATTACTCGCCCAACCTGACATTACTTACCTAACCTGACATTACTCATCCAACCTGACATTACTTACCTAACCTGACATTACTCATCCAACCTGACATTACTTACCTAACCTGACATTACTCATCCAACCTGACATTACTCACCCAACCTGACATTACTTACCCAACCTGACATTACTTACCTAACCTGACATTACTCACCTAACCTGACATTACTCATCCAACTTGACATTACTTACCTAACCTGACATTACTCGCCCAACCTGACATTACTCGCCCAACCTGACATTACTCACCCAACCTGACATGACTTACCTAACCTGACATTACTCGCCCAACCTGACATTACTTAACTAACCTGACATTACTCGCCCAACCTGACATTACTCGCCCAACCTGACATTACTCACCCAACCTGACATTACTTACCTAACCTGACATTACTTTCCTAACCTGACATTACTCATCCAACCTGACATTACTCACCCAACCTGACATTACTTACCCAACCTGACATTACTTACCTAACCTGACATTACTCACCCAACCTGACATTACTCACCCAACCTGACATTACTCACCTAACCTGACATTACTTACCTAACCTGACATTACTCACCCAACCTGACATTACTCACCCAACCTGATATTACTTACCCTGTTTTTCAAGTGAAAATTGACCCTCCAAAGAATGTGCGGGTGGTTCCTCTCCCTGCTCGTCTAAGGGTTGAATGGGAAAGACCAGGAGGCATAGACTATCTTGCCCAGGTCATACACTGTCAAGTCAAATATGCCAAGGTACACCGCTCATTTATTCAATGTTATGTTGTCTGTGTTTTGTTTGTTGCTTAGTGCAATGTGCTATTTTCCCGGACTAGTCGGAGTTAACGTGACTGTTAGTTTTTTTGCCACTCATATCTTTGTTTCTTCTCCCTGTGTAAATGTCCAGCATGTAATGGATACATCTATGAATACAGTGGCCAAGACAGCCTCTGTCACTTCTGTTGAAGTGGAGCCATGCACCAACCACACAGTGTCTGTCCGCTGTGCTTTAGACAAGGCCCCCTGGAGTGAATTGAGCAGGCAGGTGACAGTTCTCTCCTCTCTCAATGGTAAGAAAACATTAAGCCCCAGTAAATCACAATCGCTATATAGGTTTCCAGGAGCCGTAAAAAAAATCGACCCTTTCAGAAGGCATGTTTGAGATGATAGGTATATGTCTCAGAGTACTGATCTAGGATCAGCTCCCCCTTGTCCATGTAATCTTATTTACTATGCTCTAAAAGGCTAAATGTTATCTAGGATCAGCTCTCCTACTCTGAGATGCTATGATGTCTCTGCCGACTGTTAACATTTTGATGTTGTTGCAGACATGAATTTGAATGCACATATTTTGCTGTGCTTGAAGATTGAGGCGTTAGACTTTGATTGAATAGCACACACGGTCTGTGTGTTTGTCATGCACCCTTATCAAACGTTATCAAACGTTACCAAACGTTACCAAACGTTATCAAACGTTACCAAACGTTATCATGTTATGTTTGTTTGCTGTAAGCTTCCTCACATGGTTTGATAGAGATAAGCAATGTGGCTGAAACAATTTCACCAACCCAGTTGTCTCATTCGATGAGAAATAATAGGAAGGATGCATTTTGAAAGTATTTCAAACCGAGCTGTGGTCTGTGTCTAGTTGGTGGCGTAGGGTTTGTGAAATGGATTGTGGTGAGAAACATTGTGAACTAATTTCCCATAATGTTTTCTGGAACACATCAGTCATCCACAGTATGCTTTCAGTTTGCCTTAATATTAAATGCTATGTTTCAGTTTCAGTCTTAGTATTGAATGTTACTACACATTCTCCGACGGTACATCACAAAATTACTTGTAACATTGTGAAAGAGGCCTACATTCAAAATCAAACTTTCAATCGGAACGTGTTTATTATAACTAGGCTGAACTCTGTCTAAACTCTATATTATTTCAACAGTGAGCTCAGTGCATTTGGGCCTGTGGAGGAAGATGGCTGCACCAGACAACACTGGGACTAGAACAGTGCACCTGATGTGGAAGGTAGGGAGCCTATGGAAGGAAGATCATGTATAGCACTTTACATAATCAACATTATAAACTGGGTGGTTTGAGCCCTGAATGCTGATCGGCTGACAGCCGTGGTATATTTAAGCAATAAGGCCCAAGGGGGTGTGAAATATGGCCAATATACCACGGCTAAGGGCTGTTCACAGGCACGACGCAAGGCGGAGTTTTACAATAAATAAAAGTGTGTAAATAATATAAAGGAAGGATTTTTCATGTTGAACCCCTCATATTCGGGCTCTCAAGTGGCGCAGCGGTCTGATGAAAATGTATTTTAATTATAGCTGAGCTTTTGGTCAACCTGATGAAGGTCGAGTGACTGAAAGCTCAGCTATAATTAAAATACATTTGCATCTGACAGGAAGTGTGCAGAGACTTTTTCCTGTTTCTCAAGTTTTGCCTCCAGCACATTCACTAATCAGCTCTGGGTCTGCGGTAGATTCTGCCTATTATCTACGTGTGATAAATTCCATCAAATAGTTTAACTTTACCAAAATTCGAGTAGCTTACTGATTAACTTCGAAAGGTACCAGTAATATACCCCCTTTGCAACCCTACTAAAAACAAGAGTAAATCTCAAACCTTATATTCCTTTTTCCTAAATGGGGATGATTCTGACTGGGTGTGACGTATTTTCTAACTTCCTCTTTTCTACTTTGTACAGGGCATCTCCCCTGCATGCAAGGCCATCGATGGATACAGGCTGACATACATGGCTGATGAGAAGCACATACCTGACAGACATTTGGACACCGTTGTGGATAAGGCTTCTATCACTGTGGACCAGCGGGCATACAGAGTCACTCTCGCTGCCTATCGCGGTGACACCACATTTTCTGAACAGTCAATCTATGTACCGGCCGTTGGACAAAGTAAGTTCCTATTATTTGACACATATTCAATATGAATTGCCAGTCATCCTATTTAGTTTCATGTGACTCATTGCAAAGCTATTACTAGGCAGATATGAGTTATATCTATCATGATATATCTATCTATCTAGTTGTATAAATGTATCTCACTACTCTTATATAATACAGACACTACTGCTACACTAAACTCAATGTTTCAACAAAAGCCTCTAACAATTTTAAACTACTAAACTTCTTCTACTTTCATAAAAATACTTATGGACAGCTGAAGAAAGGCACAGTTTTCCTTTAGAAAAAGTACCTGTCCTAGTTTGTTATTTACAGTAAGTGTTATTTAGAAGTGGTTTTAAGCCTCTGTGTACTACAGTGTCACATTCATATGAGTTTATGTGTGTCAGGTCTCCCCCAGGTTAAGGGCGCCCAGGCCTCTGCCCATGATGGCGACATCCATGTCAGCTGGGCTGTTCCTCCTCTCTACTCTGTCCATGGCTACATCATAGACTGGACCACCGATGGAGATACATACACCTGGCTACAGAGCCAAGACACGCACATCTCATTGACTGGTGAGCTTGGATTCTAAAGAATGGATGGACGGGTGGGTGGATGTATAGTTGGATCCTGATTATGTTACTTTACATTGACATTGGAGTGCTTGACATGACTCGAGTTTTGAGTTTCTTACTTGTTTTCTACTGTGGTCATTAGGAAATATTTTTATTGTTTTGCTGTGGTTTCTCTATGGTTTGAATAGACTCATAACTGGTTTCTCTGTGGGTTTGAATAGACTCATAAATGGTTTCTCTGTGGGTTTGAATAGGCTCGTACAATGTGCATTAGATGAAGATCCATTGACCTAATCGTTGATGTGTTTAGGTGAAAGATACACAGAAAGCTTATAGATGGATCAAAAATCGAATCAATGTTTATTGGTCGAGTACACAGATTTGCAGATGTTATCGCAGGTCCAGCGAAATGCTTGTATTTCCAGCTACAATTTGGTATTACACCTATCAATATTTTTGTCTTTGTATGATGAGCCATGACTAGAATACATTATATACATATAAAGTGGGTAAAACAGTATGTAGACATTATTAAATCAACTGGTAATATTGTGTGTACACATCCCAGATTAAATTAACACCACTCCTCCTGTGATCCCAGTAAACAATTGGAGGAATCTACTTTGGGATGTTTTCATTTTCTCCCTCACTCTCATAGGCCTGCAGCCTTTTAAACTATACAACATCACAGTAACTCCACTCTACGATGACAAGACAGGACTCGAAAAAGTCATTCAGATCTGCTCAATACAAAGAAGGTACCGTTCACATTTTCCTCTCTTTCTATTGGCCCTTTGGGGTAATGGCTATGTATCTTCATATTCTTATTTATTCAAATTATTTAAATGTTTTAATTGTATCTGTCCCAAATAAATGGATTACTAAATCATAATTTCTTGATCAACTCAGCTCCAGGGAATATCTCCTCCGTTGATGTACATGTTCAAGACAAAAGTGCTCAGGTCAACTGGAATGCTGTGTCTCAGAGCCAATGTAGCGGTGATGTCATCAACTACACTGTGTTCTACAAGACTGAAACACAACCAGAGCTGAGTAAGTCTCCTGAACCATTGTTTAAACTTTGTTATAACGGCATGTCAACTGTACCGAGTGTCATTTCCTGTTGTTTTTCCTCCCCTCTCAGATGTGACAGTAAATAGCTGGATACAGGGAGTGACTTTGGAGCCTCTCCAACCAGACACCAGATACAGTGTCCATGTCATGGCCAGAGCTGTTACTGGGGCAACCAATAGCAGCGTCATTCACTTCACAACGAGCAGATACGGTACGGTCATGTCTGTAGGCTTCACCCACCATCTGATAGTAACTCATGGTAACACAGATTGACACTTTAAAAGTCTCTTTATGGTGCTACATATTCATTCCATGTATCCACTTCAAAGCACAGGGTTATAGTAGCAAATGTTCTAACCATAGAATTACAGTTACTAGAACTTTTGCCCAATGCATACACTACCGCTCAATTGTCCAAAAACAGTATTTGCTGTTGTATTCCTTCATCATAATGTCTCTGTGTCTGTCCCATCAGGCAGGACCTTCATCATAATGTCTCTGTGACTGTCCCATCAGGCAGGACCTTCATCATAATGTCTCTGTGTCTGTCCCATCAGGCAGGACCTTCATCATAATGTCTCTGTGTCTGTCCCATCAGGCAGGACCTTCATCATAATGTCTCTGTGACTGTCCCATCAGGCAGGACCTTCATCATAATGTCTCTGTGTCTGTCCCATCAGGCAGGACCTTCATCATAATGTCCTGTGTCTGTCCCATCAGGCAGGACCTTCATCATAATGTCCTGTGTCTGTCCCATCAGGCAGGACCTTCATCATAATGTCCTGTGTCTGTCCCATCAGGCAGGACCTTCATCATAATGTCTCTGTGTCTGTCCCATCAGGCAGGACCTTCATCATAATGTCCTGTGTCTGTCCCATCAGGCAGGACCTTCATCATAATGTCTCTGTGTCTATCCCATCAGGAATGACTTTCATCATAATGTCCTGTGTCTGTCCCATCAGGCAGGACCTTCATCATAATGTCTCTGTGTCTGTCCCATCAGGCAGGACCTTCATCATAATGTCTCTGTGTCTGTCCCATCAGGCAGGACCTTCATCATTATGTCTCTGTGTCTGTCCCATCAGGCAGGACCTTCATCATAATGTCTCTGTGTCTGTCCCATCAGGCAGGACCTTCATCATAATGTCTCTGTGTCTGTCCCATCAGGCAGGACCTTCATCATTATGTCTCTGTGTCTGTCCCATCAGGCAGGACCTTCATCATAATGTCTCTGTGTCTGTCCCATCAGGCAGGACCTTCATCATAATGTCTCTGTGTCTGTCCCATCAGGTAGGACCTTCATCATGATGTCCTGTGTCTGTCCCATCAGGCAGGACCTTCATCATAATGTCCTGTGTCTGTCCCATCAGGCAGGACCTTCATCATAATGTCTCTGTGTCTGTCCCATCAGGCAGGACCTTCATCATAATGTCTCTGTGTCTGTCCCATCAGGCAGGACCTTCATCATAATGTCTCTGTGTCTGTCCCATCAGGAATGACTTTCATCATAATGTCCTGTGTCTGTCCCATCAGGCAGGACCTTCATCATAATGTCTCTGTGTCTGTCCCATCAGGCAGGACCTTCATCATAATGTCCTGTGTCTGTCCCATCAGGCAGGACCTTCATCATAATGTCTCTGTGTCTGTCCCATCAGGCAGGACCTTCATCATAATGTCTCTGTGTCTGTCCCATCAGGCAGGACCTTCACCATAATGTCCTGTGTCTGTCCCATCAGGCAGGACCTTCATCATAATGTCTCTGTGTCTGTCCCATCAGGCAGGACCTTCATCATAATGTCCTGTGTCTGTCCCATCAGGCAGGACCTTCATCATAATGTCTCTGTGTCTGTCCCATCAGGCAGGACCTACATCATAATGTCTCTGTGTCTGTCCCATCAGGCAGGACCTTCATCATAATGTCTCTGTGTCTGTCCCATCAGGCAGGACCTTCATCATAATGTCTCTGTGTCTGTCCCATCAGGCAGGACCTTCATCATAATGTCTCTGTGTCTGTCCCATCAGGCAGGACCTTCATCATAATGTCTCTGTGTCTGTCCCATCAGGCAGGACCTTCATCATAATGTCCTGTGTCTGTCCCATCAGGCAGGACCTTCATCATAATGTCTCTGTGTCTGTCCCATCAGGCAGGACCTTCATCATAATGTCTCTGTGTCTGTCCCATCAGGCAGGACCTTCATCATTATGTCTCTGTGTCTGTCCCATCAGGCAGGACCTTCATCATAATGTCCTGTGTCTGTCCCATCAGGCAGGACCTTCATCATAATGTCTCTGTGTCTGTCCCATCAGGCAGGACCTTCATCATTATGTCTCTGTGTCTGTCCCATCAGGCAGGACATTCATCATAATGTCCTGTGTCTGTCCCATCAGGCAGGACCTTCATCATAATGTCTCTGTGTCTGTCCCATCAGGAATGACTTTCATCATAATGTCTCTGTGTCTGTCCCATCAGGTAGGACCTTCATCATAATGTCTCTGTGTCTGTCCCATCAGGCAGGACCTTCATCATAATGTCCTGTGTCTGTCCCATCAGGCAGGACCTTCATCATAATGTCTCTGTGTCTGTCCCATCAGGCAGGACCTTCATCATAATGTCTCTGTGTCTGTCCCATCAGGCAGGACCTTCATCATAATGTCTCTGTGTCTGTCCCATCAGGCAGGACCTTCATAATTATGTCTCTATGTCTGTCCCATCAGGCAGGACCTTCATCATAATGTCTCTGTGTCTGTCCCATCAGGCAGGACCTTCATCATTATGTCTCTGTGTCTGTCCCATCAGGCAGGACCTTCATCATTATGTCTCTGTGTCTGTCCCATCAGGCAGGACCTTCATCATAATGTCTCTGTGTCTGTCCCATCAGGCAGGACCTTCATCATTATGTCTCTGTGTCTGTCCCATCAGGCAGGACATTCATCATAATGTCCTGTGTCTGTCCCATCAGGCAGGACCTTCATCATAATGTCTCTGTGTCTGTCCCATCAGGCAGGACCTTCATCATAATGTCCTGTGTCTGTCCCATCAGGCAGGACCTTCATCATGATGTCCTGTGTCTGTCCCATCAGGCAGGACCTTCATCATAATGTCTCTGTGTCTGTCCCATCAGGCAGGACCTTCATCATAATGTCTCTGTGTCTGTCCCATCAGGCAGGACCTTCATCATAATGTCTCTGTGTCTGTCCCATCAGGAATGACTTTCATCATAATGTCTCTGTGTCTGTCCCATCAGGCAGGACCTTCATCATAATGTCTCTGTGTCTGTCCCATCAGGCAGGACCTTCATCATAATGTCCTGTGTCTGTCCCATCAGGCAGGACCTTCATCATAATGTCTCTGTGTCTGTCCCATCAGGCAGGACCTTCATCATAATGTCCCTGTGTCTGTCCCATCAGGCAGGACCTTCATCATAATGTCTCTGTGTCTGTCCCATCAGGAATGACTTTCATCATAATGTCTCTGTGTCTATCCCATCAGGCAGGACCTTCATCATAATGTCTCTGTGACTGTCCCATCAGGCAGGACCTTCATCATAATGTCTCTGTGTCTGTCCCATCAGGCAGGACCTTCATCATAATGTCTCTGTGTCTGTCCCATCAGGCAGGACCTTCATCATAATGTCTCTGTGTCTGTCCCATCAGGCAGGACCTTCATCATAATGTCCTGTGTCTGTCCCATCAGGCAGGACCTTCATCATAATGTCTCTGTGTCTGTCCCATCAGGCAGGACCTTCATCATAATGTCCTGTGTCTGTCCCATCAGGCAGGACCTTCATCATAATGTCTCTGTGTCTGTCCCATCAGGCAGGACCTTCATCATAATGTCCTGTGTCTGTCCCATCAGGCAGGACCTTCATCATAATGTCTCTGTGTCTGTCCCATCAGGCAGGACCTTCATCATAATGTCTCTGTGTCTGTCCCATCAGGCAGGACCTTCATCATAATGTCTCTGTGTCTATCCCATCAGGAATGACTTTCATCATAATGTCCTGTGTCTGTCCCATCAGGCAGGACCTTCATCATAATGTCTCTGTGTCTGTCCCATCAGGCAGGACCTTCATCATAATGTCTCTGTGTCTGTCCCATCAGGCAGGACCTTCATCATAATGTCTCTGTGTCTGTCCCATCAGGCAGGACCTTCATCATAATGTCTCTGTGTCTGTCCCATCAGGCAGGACCTTCATCATAATGTCCTGTGTCTGTCCCATCAGGCAGGACCTTCATCATAATGTCTCTGTGTCTGTCCCATCAGGCAGGACCTTCATCATTATGTCTCTGTGTCTGTCCCATCAGGCAGGACCTTCATCATAATGTCTCTGTGTCTGTCCCATCAGGCAGGACCTTCATCATTATGTCTCTGTGTCTGTCCCATCAGGCAGGACCTTCATCATAATGTCTCTGTGTCTGTCCCATCAGGCAGGACCTTCATCATAATGTCTCTGTGTCTGTCCCATCAGGCAGGACCTTCATCATTATGTCTCTGTGTCTGTCCCATCAGGCAGGACCTTCATCATAATGTCTCTGTGTCTGTCCCATCAGGCAGGACCTTCATCATAATGTCTCTGTGTCTGTCCCATCAGGCAGGACCTTCATCATGATGTCCTGTGTCTGTCCCATCAGGCAGGACCTTCATCATAATGTCTCTGTGTCTGTCCCATCAGGCAGGACCTTCATCATAATGTCTCTGTGTCTGTCCCATCAGGCAGGACCTTCATCATAATGTCCTGTGTCTGTCCCATCAGGCAGGACCTTCATCATAATGTCTCTGTGTCTGTCCCATCAGGAATGACTTTCATCATAATGTCTCTGTGTCTGTCCCATCAGGCAGGACCTTCATCATAATGTCTCTGTGTCTGTCCCATCAGGCAGGACCTTCATCATAATGTCTCTGTGTCTGTCCCATCAGGCAGGACCTTCATCATAATGTCTCTGTGTCTGTCCCATCAGGCAGGACCTTCATCATAATGTCTCTGTGTCTGTCCCATCAGGCAGGACCTTCACCATAATGTCTCTGTGTCTGTCCCATCAGGCAGGACCTTCATCATAATGTCTCTGTGTCTGTCCCATCAGGCAGGACCTTCATCATAATGTCTCTGTGTCTGTCCCATCAGGCAGGACCTTCATCATAATGTCTCTGTGTCTGTCCCATCAGGCAGGACCTACATCATAATGTCTCTGTGTCTGTCCCATCAGGCAGGACCTTCATCATAATGTCTCTGTGTCTGTCCCATCAGGCAGGACCTTCATCATAATGTCCTGTGTCTGTCCCATCAGGCAGGACCTTCATCATATGTCTCTGTGTCTGTCCCATCAGGCAGGACCTTCATCATAATGTCTCTGTGTCTGTCCCATCAGGCAGGACCTTCATCATAATGTCCTGTGTCTGTCCCATCAGGCAGGACCTTCATCATAATGTCTCTGTGTCTGTCCCATCAGGCAGGACCTTCATCATAATGTCTCTGTGTCTGTCCCATCAGGCAGGACCTTCATCATTATGTCTCTGTGTCTGTCCCATCAGGCAGGACCTTCATCATAATGTCCTGTGTCTGTCCCATCAGGCAGGACCTTCATCATAATGTCTCTGTGTCTGTCCCATCAGGCAGGACCTTCATCATTATGTCTCTGTGTCTGTCCCATCAGGCAGGACATTCATCATAATGTCTCTGTGTCTGTCCCATCAGGCAGGACCTTCATCATAATGTCTCTGTGTCTGTCCCATCAGGAATGACATTCATCATAATGTCTCTGTGTCTGTCCCATCAGGCAGGACCTTCATCATAATGTCTCTGTGTCTGTCCCATCAGGCAGGACCTTCATCATAATGTCTCTGTGTCTGTCCCATCAGGCAGGACCTTCATCATAATGTCTCTGTGTCTGTCCCATCAGGCAGGACCTTCATCATAATGTCTCTGTGTCTGTCCCATCAGGCAGGACCTTCATCATAATGTCTCTGTGTCTGTCCCATCAGGCAGGATCTTCATAATTATGTCTCTATGTCTGTCCCATCAGGCAGGACCTTCATCATAATGTCTCTGTGTCTGTCCCATCAGGCAGGACCTTCATCATTATGTCTCTGTGTCTGTCCCATCAGGCAGGACCTTCATCATAATGTCTCTGTGTCTGTCCCATCAGGCAGGACCTTCATCATAATGTCTCTGTGTCTGTCCCATCAGGCAGGACCTTCATCATTATGTCTCTGTGTCTGTCCCATCAGGCAGGACATTCATCATAATGTCCTGTGTCTGTCCCATCAGGCAGGACCTTCATCATAATGTCTCTGTGTCTGTCCCATCAGGCAGGACCTTCATCATAATGTCTCTGTGTCTGTCCCATCAGGCAGGACCTTCATCATGATGTCCTGTGTCTGTCCCATCAGGCAGGACCTTCATCATAATGTCTCTGTGTCTGTCCCATCAGGCAGGACCTTCATCATAATGTCCTGTGTCTGTCCCATCAGGCAGGACCTTCATCATAATGTCTCTGTGTCTGTCCCATCAGGAATGACTTTCATCATAATGTCTCTGTGTCTGTCCCATCAGGCAGGACCTTCATCATAATGTCTCTGTGTCTGTCCCATCAGGCAGGACCTTCATCATAATGTCCTGTGTCTGTCCCATCAGGCAGGACCTTCATCATAATGTCTCTGTGTCTGTCCCATCAGGCAGGACCTTCATCATAATGTCCTGTGTCTGTCCCATCAGGCAGGACCTTCATCATAATGTCTCTGTGTCTGTCCCATCAGGAATGACTTTCATCATAATGTCTCTGTGTCTGTCCCATCAGGCAGGACCTTCATCATAATGTCCTCTGTGACTGTCCCATCAGGCAGGACCTTCATCATAATGTCTCTGTGTCTGTCCCATCAGGCAGGACCTTCATCATAATGTCTCTGTGTCTGTCCCATCATGCAGGACCTTCATCATAATGTCCTGTGTCTGTCCCATCAGGCAGTGACCTTCATCATAATGTCTCTGTGTCTGTCCCATCAGGCAGGACCTTCATCATAATGTCCTGTGTCTGTCCCATCAGGCAGGACCTTCATCATAATGTCCTGTGTCTGTCCCATCAGGCAGGACCTTCATCATAATGTCTCTGTGTCTGTCCCATCAGGCAGGACCTTCATCATAATGTCCTGTGTCTGTCCCATCAGGCAGGACCTTCATCATAATGTCCTGTGTCTGTCCCATCAGGCAGGACCTTCATCATAATGTCCTGTGTCTGTCCCATCAGGCAGGACCTTCATCATAATGTCTCTGTGTCTGTCCCATCAGGCAGGACCTTCATCATAATGTCCTGTGTCTGTCCCATCAGGCAGGACCTTCATCATAATGTCTCTGTGTCTATCCCATCAGGAATGACTTTCATCATAATGTCTCTGTGTCTGTCCCATCAGGCAGGACCTTCATCATAATGTCTCTGTGTCTGTCCCATCAGGCAGGACCTTCATCATAATGTCCTGTGTCTGTCCCATCAGGCAGGACCTTCATCATAATGTCTCTGTGTCTGTCCCATCAGGCAGGACCTTCATCATAATGTCTCTGTGTCTGTCCCATCAGGCAGGACCTTCATCATAATGTCTCTGTGTCTGTCCCATCAGGCAGGACCTTCATCATAATGTCTCTGTGTCTGTCCCATCAGGCAGGACCTTCATCATAATGTCTCTGTGTCTGTCCCATCAGGCAGGACCTTCATCATTATGTCTCTGTGTCTGTCCCATCAGGCAGGACCTTCATCATAATGTCTCTGTGTCTGTCCCATCAGGCAGGACCTTCATCATTATGTCTCTGTGTCTGTCCCATCAGGCAGGACCTTCATCATAATGTCTCTGTGTCTGTCCCATCAGGCAGGACCTTCATCATAATGTCTCTGTGTCTGTCCCATCAGGCAGGACCTTCATTATTATGTCTCTGTGTCTGTCCCATCAGGCAGGACCTTCATCATAATGTCTCTGTGTCTGTCCCATCAGGCAGGACCTTCATCATAATGTCTCTGTGTCTGTCCCATCAGGTAGGACCTTCATCATGAATGTCTCTGTGTCTGTCCCATCAGGCAGGACCTTCATCATAATGTCCTGTGTCTGTCCCATCAGGCAGGACCTTCATCATAATGTCTCTGTGTCTGTCCCATCAGGCAGGACCTTCATCATAATGTCCTGTGTCTGTCCCATCAGGCAGGACCTTCATCATAATGTCTCTGTGTCTGTCCCATCAGGAATGACTTTCATCATAATGTCTCTGTGTCTGTCCCATCAGGCAGGACCTTCATCATAATGTCTCTGTGTCTGTCCCATCAGGCAGGACCTTCATCATAATGTCCTGTGTCTGTCCCATCAGGCAGGACCTTCATCATAATGTCTCTGTGTCTGTCCCATCAGGCAGGACCTTCATCATAATGTCTCTGTGTCTGTCCCATCAGGCAGGACCTTCACCATAATGTCTCTGTGTCTGTCCCATCAGGCAGGACCTTCATCATAATGTCTCTGTGTCTGTCCCATCAGGCAGGACCTTCATCATAATGTCTCTGTGTCTGTCCCATCAGGCAGGACCTTCATCATAATGTCTCTGTGTCTGTCCCATCAGGCAGGACCTTCATCATAATGTCTCTGTGTCTGTCCCATCAGGCAGGACCTTCATCATAATGTCTCTGTGTCTGTCCCATCAGGCAGGACCTTCATCATTATGTCTCTGTGTCTGTCCCATCAGGCAGGACCTTCATCATAATGTCTCTGTGTCTGTCCCATCAGGCAGGACCTTCATCATAATGTCTCTGTGTCTGTCCCATCAGGCAGGACCTTCATCATTATGTCTCTGTGTCTGTCCCATCAGGCAGGACATTCATCATAATGTCCTGTGTCTGTCCCATCAGGCAGGACCTTCATCATAATGTCTCTGTGTCTGTCCCATCAGGAATGACTTTCATCATAATGTCTCTGTGTCTGTCCCATCAGGTAGGACCTTCATCATAATGTCTCTGTGTCTGTCCCATCAGGCAGGACCTTCATCATAATGTCTCTGTGTCTGTCCCATCAGGCAGGACCTTCATCATAATGTCTCTGTGTCTGTCCCATCAGGCAGGACCTTCATCATAATGTCTCTGTGTCTGTCCCATCAGGCAGGACCTTCATCATAATGTCTCTGTGTCTGTCCCATCAGGCAGGACCTTCATCATAATGTCTCTGTGTCTGTCCCATCAGGCAGGACCTTCATCATAATGTCCCTGTGTCTGTCCCATCAGGCAGGACCTTCATCATAATGTCTCTGTGTCTGTCCCATCAGGCAGGACCTTCATCATAATGTCTCTGTGTCTGTCCCATCAGGAATGACTTTCATCATAATGTCTCTGTGTCTGTCCCATCAGGCAGGACCTTCATCATAATGTCTCTGTGTCTGTCCCATCAGGCAGGACCTTCATCATAATGTCCTGTGTCTGTCCCATCAGGCAGGACCTTCATCATAATGTCTCTGTGTCTGTCCCATCAGGCAGGACCTTCATCATAATGTCTCTGTGTCTGTCCCATCAGGCAGGACCTTCACCATAATGTCCTGTGTCTGTCCCATCAGGCAGAACCTTCATCATAATGTCTCTGTGTCTGTCCCATCAGGCAGGACCTTCATCATAATGTCTCTGTGTCTGTCCCATCAGGAATGACTTTCATCATAATGTCTCTGTGTCTGTCCCATCAGGCAGGACCTTCATCATAATGTCTCTGTGTCTGTCCCATCAGGCAGGACCTTCATCATAATGTCCTGTGTCTGTCCCATCAGGCAGGACCTTCATCATAATGTCTCTGTGTCTGTCCCATCAGGCAGGACCTTCATCATAATGTCTCTGTGTCTGTCCCATCAGGCAGAACCTTCACCATAATGTCCTGTGTCTGTCCCATCAGGCAGGACCTTCATCATAATGTCTCTGTGTCTGTCCCATCAGGCAGGACCTTCATCATAATGTCTCTGTGTCTGTCCCATCAGGCAGGACCTTCACCATAATGTCCTGTGTCTGTCCCATCAGGCAGGACCTTCATCATAATGTCTCTGTGTCTGTCCCATCAGGCAGGACCTTCATCATTATGTCTCTGTGTCTGTCCCATCAGGCAGGACCTTCATAATGATGTCCTGTGTCTGTCCCATCAGGCAGGACCTTCATCATTATGTCTCTGTGTCTGTCCCATCAGACAGGACCTTCATCATTATGTCTCTGTGTCTGTCCCATCAGGCAGGACCTTCATCATTATGTCTCTGTGTCTGTCCCATCAGGCAGGACCTTCATCATAATGTCTCTGTGTCTGTCCCATCAGGCAGGACCTTCATCATAATGTCTCTGTGTCTGTCCCATCAGGCAGGACCTTCATCATAATGTCCTGTGTCTTCGGTGGTTTCGGCGTCATCATCGTCCTAGTCACTGGACTCTTCTGCGTCATTCAGTATGTTCTGCCGTAGATCTCAGAACCTTTTTAAAGCTGCAGATGTTCTTCCCTGTATATGTCCAGACAGTAAATGTCTGTGTCCAAAATGGCTCTCTATTTAGTGCACTGCCCATCACTCACTTCAAGTCAATTATGTCAGACAAGTCAGAGGATTGGATGTTCTATGTAACCTTGGTTAACTGATCCTTAGGTGGAAAAGATTTAAGGGGAAGATTGTGCCCAACCCCAGGCTCAGCTCCCTGGAATTCTGGTCTTCACAGGATTGTCATAAGGTAAACATGATAATGACATGATAATCTTTTGATATTGTATCAATCAATAAAATGTATTTATAAAGCCCTTTTTACATCAGTCGATGTCACAAAATGCTATACAGAAACCCAGCCTAAAACCCCAAACACAAAGCACATTCCATTTAGCCCTATCCTATAGTATAGACAATGGATACTGTATCGAACATGTCCTTCCATTTCACTAGTCTGAAGAAATGGGATATGATATACATTTCATTCTTTACATTTCAACACAAATCTTTCACTTTTTGACCATTACTTATGGATTAAACTGTTCATGTTCCAATTGGCTCATTCACCCCCCTTCCTCTCTCCCCTTTAACTAGTCCCCATGTTCTCAGTCAACCTGGTGAAATAAGGGTTAAATAAATAAAATGTTGGTCTTCATGTTGGCTCAATAGGCTACAGTTTCCATCCTCCCTACTGTCTTCACCATTCCTTTTTGGAAACATGTCCTTGTCACCACACAGATCCAACCCTTTAACAACCCGTCTGAACTCGAGACCTTCTGTGAGAGGATCTACCCCTGTGAGGTGAACACCATAACGGACAACATCATGGGGTCAACCTCTACAGAAGACAAGGACATACAAGACATGGGCAAAGAGACAGTCTGTGACCAGACAGAGAGATGGAGCTCTGGCTTCGGTAGTTGGACCTTCTGTGACAGCCAACCCAGAGAGGAGAGCAGTAACCTGGGCCTGGCCCCAACCCGCCTCCCTTTACTGGCTCAACAGGACGGAGAAATTAACCTGCTGGAGTCAACCACCTCTGAGGACTCATCATCGGAGCCATCATACCTCCAGGCCTCCGAGAGCTGTCCCATCAACACCTACAGGCTGCAGAACCCAGCGGAATGCCCTTTGAGGTTGGGGCTGGGGGGAGGCGAGGCGAGGTCGGGGGGAGGCGAGGCGAGGTCGGGGGGAGGCGAGGCGAGGTCGGGGGGAGGCGAGGCGAGGTCGGGCGCCACAGAGGAGAGTAGGAGCCTGTTGGACACGCAGCAGCATAGCAGCACAGCTCCTCTCACTGCGTACGTCACTCTGGACATGTTGGAACACAGGGTGGGGGAAAGTAAACGGACATGAACACACTCCAGAATCCAGTGGACTTCTCAGTCTTTCCTGTACCTTTATTCATTCAGTTTTAATGTATCATATAGGCTATTGTGTTTTTGTGTTAGTGGTACTTAGAAATATACATTTTTGTAATTATACTTGAGTGACAATTTGTACAGTACTGTATGTGTATTTGTAGATTGTAAAAGTGGATAGATATCAGTTCTTTCAATTTGACTCATAAATATCAATCTATACTGTTGTATGTGGTAGAATATATCTCATCAAATGTTTTAGTTTCTTGTCGTTGAGAAGGACTGCTGTTGTTCCCCTTCCCGTCCATTACCAGTATGCCGTTTAGTTTGGGGGAAGGGGTGTTACAGCACCACTTTCTGAGAACAGAAAGCCAGTGTGCCAAGATGGAAATTCTTCAGTAACAGGGTCAAAGCAAGGCTTCATGTCTCTTGAGTTACTGGCTGGGTGGTAGCCTAGCGGTTAAGAAGTTGGGCAAGTAACCAAAAGTATGCTGGTTCAAATCCCAGAGCCGACTAGGTAAAATCTGTGGATGTGCCCTTGAGCAAGGCACTTATCCAGAACAACTTACAGGAGCAATTAGGGTTAAGAGTGTCTGCTAAATGACTCAAATGTAAATGGTTGCGTCCCAAATGACATCCTATTTTATATGGAATGCATTACTTTAGACTAGGGCTCGTAGGTCTCTGGTCAGAAGTAGTGCTTTATATAATTATTAGGGTGCAATTTGGGATGCCGCCAGTGACTAGAGAGACATGAAGCCCATCCTTGTTTTGACCCTGTACTGCTCTTTATTTGTTTTTAATACATTTTTTTACAAAGGAACAAATTATACATACACTGAGTGTACAAAACATTAGGAACACCTTCCTAATATTGAGTTGCACCCCCTTTTGCCCTCAGAACAGCCTCAGTTCCACAGGGATGCTAGCCCATGTTGACTCCAACGCTTCCCACAGTTGTGTCAAGTTGGCTGGATGCCCTTTGGATGGTGGACCATTCTTGATACACATGTTGAGTGTGAAAACCCCAGAACCGTTGCAGTTCTTGAGACAAACCGGTGCGCCTGGCACCTACTACCATACCCTGTTCAAAAGCACTTAACTCTTTTGTCTTGCCCATTCACCCTCTGAATGGCACACATACACAATCCATGTCTCAATTGTCCCAAGGCTTAAAAATCCTTCTTTAACCTGTCTCCTCTTCATCTACACGGATTGAAGTGCGGTTAACAAGTGACATCAATAAGGGATCATATCTTTCACCTTGTTAGTCTGTCATGGAAAGAGCAGGTGTCATAATATTTTGTCCACTCAGTGTAGAGGGCTCTAGTCAGAAGTAGTGCATTATATAAGGATTAGGGTGCATTCTGGGACGTAGCTAGTGACTAGAGACATGAAGCTCACCCTTGTTTTGACCCTATACAAAACATTAAATGATGGAATTTCTCATGTAAGAATGGTGTCGCATCCCTCCCATAAAGTTCCAGACACTTGTAGAATCTATATCAAGATGCACTGTTGGGGTTTCCTTTATTTTGGCAGTTATCTGTATGTCGCTTTACAAGAAGCGTAATAAGTCACATTTCTTCACATGGATAACACATAACCATGGGAAGGAATCCACAGTGTTAACACTTGACTTTGTGAAATTATGCAGACAAATCAGGGATTTAACCTAGTTTATTTCATAATTAAGACTGCTCCAAAAAGGGTGCATGTTATGGTGGCATGCAGTGAAATACTAAGCTGTTTTTTGTATACATGGAAACATAGTGTTAACTGAGTGATGTCAGAATAGTTTTCATAAGTAGCAACATTCAAATGTAGGTAAACCTACATTCATTTCTCTGAGCATACTCCTCGCTGTAGAAACTCATTTGGCGGTCCAGTTGAGATCTGTACATTCCCAATGAACACAGCTTAAAGTAACAAAAAACTCTACTCATGACAACACAAAAATTCATATAAAAAGATATACCTGTAAGAAATAATACATAACCTTCATTTTCAGTACTTATAATACTGTACCAGTAATCTCTCAATCTGACCTGGAACCAGATGGGCAGGGAACTTGCATAGCGCTGCTTTACTTCTAGTTACATTTAACCACAAGTCACAATGTCCTTATTAATTGATCAATTTAAAATACAATATCTTTTTTAAAACGTAGTAATTCATAGAATTTTGAAATTAACATGAAACACTTTGTAATTCCTGGGTATTAAGGTATTTGGCAACAGATCGAAAGACGACTTGGAGCAGAATTCATAACGGCATGTCAAGCAGACTTTGAATAAAAATTCATAAGGCAAATATCAATTTTTTTTTCTACCTATTCCCTACCTGAAAATGATGACACTGTCACCAGTCATTTACTGACTAGTGTAGGATATTTCAGGGGGTCCTGATGTATTGGTTAGCTTCACATTTTGGCTTTCTTTAAGTCCTCTTTCTATTCTACAGTGCATTAGGCAAGTATTCAGACCCCTTGACTTTTTCCACATTTTGTTTCAGGAACTTTATATGGACAGGTGTGTGCCTTTCCAAATTATGTCCAATCAATTGAATTTACTACAGGTGGACTCCAATCAAGTTGTAGAAACATCTCAAGGGTGATCAATGGAAACAGGTGAGCTCAATTTTGAGTCTCATAGCAAAATGTGGAAAAAGTAAAGGAGTCTGAGTATTTTCCAAAAGCACTGTAAATTTTACTTGGCCAGTTTGTAGAGATTAGCGCCAACTTCCAGACTATACTCTTCAGACAACAGGTGAAGCTAACACAGCGAATGATAAACAGTACAAAGCTCACTAGCTACTGAAGAGGCTTTTACAATAAAATGTCCACTCAATGTGAGGCATTACTTAAGTCCATAAACATGGTCCTAGTTAGTATGAAGAGAAAATATTACACACTGGAACACACTACCATTCAATCTACCATCCTGGGAACACAGTCATCATCATTAGGGCCGACTGTAGCGAAAATGAGCATTTCTCATTGGACAGGTCCATGTAGCTCTTCTCCGTTTTCTAGGGGTTAGTGCCTAGCTCCTCTGGGACATTGCTGTTTGAGACCGACCAGATCTGTTGATTACATTCATGTACAGCATGTGTGTGTGTAAGGATGAAAATCAGATGTTCATGATTGATTAGTAATGCCTGACCTGTGTTTATAAACTCCTGTCTGTCATGCGACCTGAGATGGTGGTTCCTAAAGAGAAAAGACGTTATACACTGCCTGTCTAGTCTTAACTTCCCAATCCCATATATTACACTATAATGATAACATGAAAAAGTGTTCTATTTGCCTCTTACAATGTTAAAACAAAAACTCCACATACACACCTAAGGCTTGGAGCCAAACTGTGTCATCCACTTAAAGAGATTTAAATGAGGCAAGTTAGGATGTCTGTATGAAGTTCATGATGGGTGCAAAAATAACATGCCGACGTAATTCATAATTTGAAATCTTGAAATGAATGTCTGAAATGAACCAAGGCACAAAGGAGGGATAAATGAATGAAGTGTGACGACTTCGAACTAAAGTCACCATTTGTTCTCCTCTCCTAACACTGTTGCCTGTGGCCCCTCAGCTGAGGCATGTAGCTAGGAGCAGGGCCTGGCTGTCCGTCAGGGGACTGTCCCTCATCTGTGGGCGTGGTCTGCTGTGACCCCTCCTCCAGAGGGCAGAACCGGAGCGAAGCCAACCCCTGCTCCTCCATCTCCAGCTGGTTCCTGTCCCCCGGGTCTCTGCTTTCGCTAGCCCCAGGTGAACGACTGAAGTAGGGGTTCCGCTGGTGGGACTGCCCACTGCCCTCCTGGCCCTCCTCACTGTCCAGCAGGGGTTGGGTGGATTCGGAACGGGCGAAGCTGGGCGTCTGGGACTGTGAGGAGCCGTACTGGGGGCACTGGGGCAGATGGCAGGGGGACTGGGGCAGAGGGCAGGGGGACTGGGGCAGGGGGCAGGGGGACTGGCCCTTGTAGCTGTTAGATGCCACCACCGACGAGTACTGGACGGTGCTGGTCGTAGTCTGGCCCGAGTCAACGCCTTCCTCGCTGTCCGAGACGCTCTGGCGCGGTGTCGACATGCAGGAGGAGCCGCCGATGCCGCTGCTGTGCTCCTCCGACAGGTACTTGTCCTTCTTGAGCGGCAGGCCCGCCTTGTCCTCTTCGCACAGTGACTTCCTGTCGAATACGTCCACCTCCACCACGCTCACGTCGCCCAGCACATTCTCTTTGGGACTGGTAGCCTGAGATTGAAAAGGAGGGTTAAGTTAAATGTAAGTCTATTTCACATCCATGTTATTATATACGGTGTTATTACACACTGCAAGCTGACACGGTCGCTTGCAGTATTCATTCCTTTACTCTTGTGTGTACAAGGTAGTTGTTGTGAATTTGTTAGATTACTTGTTAGATACTACTGCATGGTCGGAACTAGAAGCACAAGCATTTCGATACACTCGCATTAACATCTGCTAACCATGTGTATGTGACAAATTAAATTTGATTTGATGTGCACGGTGTTTCCCCCGACACATTGGTGCGGCTGGCTTCCGGGTTAAGTGGGCATTTTGTTAAGAAGCAGTACGGCTTGGCTGGGTTGTGTTTCAGAGGACACACGGCTCTCGACCTTTGCCTCTCCCGAGTCCGAACGGGAGTTGCAGCGATGAGACAAGACTAACTACCAATTGGAAACCACAAAATCAGGGAAAAAACAGGGATTCAAAAAATACAAAGAAAAACCTACAGAGGGACCTCACCATACCATATTATCACCATACTGATGGACCTCACCATACCATATTATCACCATACTGAGGGACCTCACCATACCATATTATCACCATACTGATGGACCTCACCATACCATATTATCACCATACTGAGGGACCTCACCATACCATATTATCACCATACCGAGGGACCTCACCATACTATCACCATACCGAGGGACCTCACCATACCATATTATCACCATACCGAGGGACCTCACCATACCATATTATCACCATACTGAGGGACCTCACCATACCATATTATCACCATACCGAGGGACCTCACCATACCATATTATCACCATACTGAGGGACCTCACCATACCATATTGTCACCATACCGAGGGACCTCACCATACCATATTATCACCATACTGAGGGACCTCACCATACCATATTATCACCATACCGAGGGACCTCACCATACCATATTATCACCATACCGAGGGACCTCACCATACCATATTATCACCATACCGATGGACCTCACCATACCATATTATCACCATACTGAGGGACCTCACCATACCATATTATCACCATACTGAGGGACCTCACCATACCATATTATCACCATACTGAGGGACCATGCCATACCATATTATCACCATACCATATTATCACCATACTGAGGGACCTCACCATACCATATTATCACCATACCATATTATCACCATACTGAGGGACCTCACCATATTATCACCATACCGAGGGACCTCACCATATTATCACCATACCGAGGGACCTCACCATATTATCACCATACCGAGGAGTAGATACGATATGATTGTGACTCGATATATTGTATTTCGATACTGCAATTTTATTACGATATGATGTTACAAACATCTTGCTCACTTTATGTCTGCTGCAGAGAGACAACGAGTTTCGATCAGTCAGGGAAATAAGTGTGCTGAAAACATGTTGGCTCACAATTTTTTTTTATATGGAGAAGCCTTAGCTAGAGAGCGCGAGGAGGGCCATAGCTACTCCAAGTAGTGAGGGAAGTAAAGTAGATGAAGGTCTACTGATAACCGTAATCCTAAATGCAAAGAAATATTTAAAGTGACTCTATAGCGGTCCAAATTGTGTGAACGGTCCGAATAAACAATTATTTTGACCTGTTGGTCCTATCACTTGTTGTCTAGAACCACATGTACTGTTCACACAACCACAATGACTCATATGGCCCTTACCATCAGTGGAGAGTAGATAGGATTCCAGTAAATATTAATAGTTCATCACAGATAAACTAGGACAGTAACACGTTTTTGTTGGTTTGGCTCTGAAATGATACAATGACTATGAGGTTAAAGTGCAGACTGCTTTGATTGGAGTGTACTTTCATCCATAATCGGGGGAACCGTTTAGAGGCCCCCATCTTATGGGAGCAAATGTATTGGGTCAAATTCACTTGTGTATTAAAGTAATAGAAATTTAGTATTTGGTCCCATATTCATAGCATGCAATGATTACATCAAGCTTGTGAATACAAATTTGTTGAATGAATTTGCTGTTTGTTTTGGTTATGTTTCAGATTATTTTGTGCCTAACAGAAATTAATGGTAAATAATGTATTGTCATTTTGGAATCACTTATTGTAAATATTAAGAATATAATGTTTCTAAACACTTCTACATTCATGTGGATGCCACCATGATTACGGATAGTCCTGAATTAATCATGAATAATGATGAGTTGGGTTGTGCCGTGGCGCAGAACTTGTGGGCTATACTCGGCCTTGTCTCAGGATGGTAAGTTGGTGGTTGAAGATATCCCTCTAGTGGTGTGGGGGCTGTGCTTCGGCAGAGTGGGTGGGGTTATATCCTGCCTGTTTGGCCCTGTCCGGGGGTATCGTCGGACGGGGCCACAGTGTCTCCCGACCCCTCCTGTCTCAGCCCTCAGTATTTATGCGTCGGGGGGCTAGGGTCAGTCTGTTATTTCTCCTCTGACTCCTTGATGTCCCGAGTCCACCTGGCCGTACTGCTTCTCCAGTTTCAACTGTTCTGCCTGTTTTATGAATATTTTTAAATCTTGTCCATGTTCTGTTATAATCTGCACCCGGCACAGCCAGAAGAGGACTGGCAACCCCTCACAGCCTGATTCCTCTCTAGGTTTCTTAATAGGTTTGGCCTTTCTAGGGAGTTTTTCCTAACCACTGTGCTTTTACACCTGCATTGCTTGCTGTTTGGGGTTTTAGGCTGGGTTTCTGTACAGCACTCTGTGACATCAGCTGATGTAAGAAGGGCTTTATAAATAAATTTGATTTGATGAGTGAGAAAGTTAGACGCACAAATATCATACCCCCCCAAAAATGCTAACCTCCCCTGCTATTGTAATGGTGAGAGGTTAGCATTTTAAATCATACCCCCGAGACATGCTAACCTCTCACCACTACAACAGGGGAGGTTATCATTATATATCATACCCCCGAGACATGCTAACCTCTCACCACTACAACAGGGGAGGTTAGCATTATATATCATACCCCCGAGACATGCTAACCTCTCACCACTACAACAGGGGAGGTTAGCATTATATATCATACCCCCGAGACATGCTAACCTCTCACCACTACAATAACAGGGGAGGTTAGCATTTTTGGAGGGGTATGTTTGTGCGTCTGTAAATTTCACACTTGTCATTATTCACGATTCAATTAAGATTATCTGTAATCATGGTAGCATCCACATTCATGCAGAGTGTTTAGAAAGATTAAATTCTTAATTTTCAATAAAAGTGACTCCAAAATGACAATACATGATTTACCATTCATTTCTATGTACAAAAACTGCTGTAATTTCTAAACAGTTCACCTGATACGGATGGAAATACCCTCAAATTAAATCTGACAGTCTGCACTTTAACCTCGTAGTCATTGTTTGGTTTCAAATCCAAACTGTTGAAGTATAAAGCCAAAGGAAGAAAGAACACTTTACTGCCCCAAAAATGACAGAGGGTACTGTAAGTCACAAGTGACTCAGCCAGTGTGATGTTCTATACATTTTGAAAATACAGCGCACTCTCATAGATCAGCACAGGAGGCACTTCAACTTACTTTGGAGGGGAAATCAGGCGACCAGTTAGCGATAGTGCTGTTGGAGGGATCTGGAACCGGTGGCCAGATCTTTTTTATCCTTCAGAGGAAAAGGACAGAGCTTCATTAGAACATGTTATATAGGACTTATCCCAAATGGCACCATATTCCCTATGGGCTCTGGTCTAAAGTAGCACACTATATCGAGAATAGGGTGCCATTTTGGACACAGATTTAGTATCACACACTAGCCTTGTATTAACATGAGTGAAGGCTCTTGACCAATGGACAAGGGTGCTAGGAATAAGAGTCTCTTCATACACATTCCTATGTTTTTCCTTGGGAGTGTTTACTTGTTAAAACAGAGACCCGCTGATGTGTGGTATGAAGCATTTGTCTCAGCAGTAACGCGTCAGCAAGAGAGCATGTTTGAACTAATCTGCTATCAAGTGTGGAGGAAATTAATATTCATGACATACTATGCTGTTTTTTAACTTAAAGAATTATCTTTTGTTATATGCTAGTATTTTTTACTGATACAAACTTGTCTTTTGTGTCATAAAATCTGAGCGTATAGATTTATGAGCCGTTTGGGTGTGACCGCAGTATATTTTTACGATCGGCAGGAATTTAGCTATGTGGGAAGTGCAGGGAGGAACAAAGAATTGTAGCGATATCAGCTATCTTGATCTACACAGACGAGCGAAATTCCTTTTTACATGTGTTCCCAGGGCCTGTTTCTGCACATCTGCATACTGTCGAAAATAAAAGGATGTACTTTCCATAAAAGAAGAGACAACTTGATTCGTGAAGGTTTCAACTCTGAACTATTCTTCATGAGTCAATGCTCTTACAATTCAAGATCACACTGAAGAAACTGTACACATTCACATGTAAAATGTATAGTACATTCTATTTCAAACAATTCAATAGAGTGTGGTTGTGACTTACAAGTCAATTTTGTACATGCAGAGGGACACAGTCAGCACTACGACAAACAGGAAGCCGATGCACACAGACACCACGATGGCTTCCATCTGTCCAGGAGCTGAGGGACAAACACATAGAATTACATAAAAAGGACTCTAGAACGAACAACCATCTCAGTCAGGAAAACATTCCTTAAAGAAACTGTGGACAAACACAGATTGAAGATCTAGTACAACTAATGCAGGGAAAAGAGCCAGGAGGACACATTGAATAGAGTCAAGTAGTGACTATTAAATGTATTTGCGCCTTAAAGTGTTAAGGACTGGACGTCTTAACTAGACATATTGCAGACTGAGTCAATGTCAGGATGTTACTTAGACAAAGCATTATCGGGATACTAAATATATAGAACAGTACTGGAATGGAACATTTGGAAAGTATTCAGATCCCTTTCTCCACATTTTATTACGTTACAGCCTTATTCTAAAAAAGGATTCCAATTCTAAAAAGGATTCCAATTCTAAAAAAGGATTCCAATTCTAAAAAGAATTACATTCTAAAAAGGATTTTTCCTCAATCTACAAAATGTGGAAAAAGTCAAGGCGTCTGAATACTTTGAATACACTGTATATAGCATGAAGTGTCCGTTAAACAATGCTTCACTCACCATACATCAGAGTATTAAATGACAGGTCCGAGCCATTTGTAGAACCTTTTACTGTAGAGGCCATGATCCGCACCACCTGCTTACTGTTGCTGGCCAGGCCCTCCACTGTGTAAGAGTAGGTGTCGGGGGAGACAACTATTGCTAAAAAAAAAAAAAAAGAAATGTATACAAATTCATGTTTTTCCTGATCGCAGAT
The DNA here is from genome assembly GCA_030435695.1 of Brachymystax lenok tsinlingensis. Taxonomy (NCBI): domain Eukaryota; kingdom Metazoa; phylum Chordata; class Actinopteri; order Salmoniformes; family Salmonidae; genus Brachymystax; species Brachymystax lenok. The sequence continues at coordinate 37,925,674 of CM059815.1, forward strand.
GTAAACGTTTAAGTTGGACAAATACCAGCACTAACTGTACTTACAAATATCAGTACTTCCTGGTATATCTAATAACAGTAAAGGAGATCCATAGTCAGAACAACATATTCATAAAAGAGGTATGATTAAAAGGATACTTCAGGCCTTTTATCTACTTGAACTTCCTTCAAAACTGCACGCAGAGACATAAAAATGGTATCCATGTGTTCATCTGACTGGGGAAGTAGATAAAGGGCTTCATTGCCAAAATCCTGAAGTATCCCTTTAAGTACACCATGTTCATATTGGAGAAGGAGACACCTTTAAGTAGGGACGCATTTAAATTGATCATGCTGTGAGATGGAAGTTATTTTCTGGTTGGTTGTGAGCAAACTTGTCCAACAAAAATATAGGATATATTTGTTATCTTAAGGGGGAAGGAGTTACAGGCTATATTTTTTCTATTTATTTACTGAACAAAAATATAAACGCAACATGTAGTGTTGGTTCCATGTTTCATAAGCTGAAATAAAAGATCCCAGAAAAGTTATACGCACAACAAAGCGTATTTCTCTAAATGTATTAACATCCCTGTTAGTGAGCATTTCTCCTTTGCCAAGATAATCCATCCACCTGACAGGTGTGGCACATCAACAGGCTGATTAAACAGCATGATCATTACACAGGTGCACCTTGTGCTGGGGACAATAAAAGGTCACTAAAATGTTCAGTTGTGTCAAACAAAATGCCACAGATGTCTCAAGTTGAGGGAACGTGCAATTAGCATGCTGACTGCAGGAATGTCCACCTGAGCTGTTGCTTCCAATGTTGTTTCAGAGAATTTGGCAGTATGTCCAACCGGCCTCACAAGCGCAGACCACGTGTAACCACGCCAGTCCAGGACCTCCCCCGCCGGCTTCTTTACCTGCGGGATCGTCTGAGACCAGCCACCTGATGAAACTGTGGGTTTGCACAACCTAAGAATTTCTGCAAACTGAAACAGTCTCAGGGAAGCTCATCTGCGTGCTCGTCGTCCTCACCAGGGTCTTGACCTGACTAAAGTTCAGCATCCTAACTGACTTCAGTAGGCAAATGCTCACCTTTGATGGCCACTGGCATGCTGGAGAAGTGAGCACTTCACGGATGAATCCCGGTTTCAACTGTATCGGGCAGATGGAGTCGTGTGGGCGAGCGGTTTTCTGATGTCAACGTTGTGAACAGAGTGCCCCATGGTGGCGGTGGGGTTATGGTATGGGCAGGCATAAGCTACGGACAACGAGCACAATTGAATTTTATCAATGGCAATTTGAATTGCACAGAGATACTGGGACGAGATCCTAAGGCCCATTGTCGTGCCATTCATCCACCGCCCTCATCCTCACGTTTCGGCATGATGATGCACGGCCCCATGTTGCAAGGATCTGTACACAATTCCTGGAAGCTGAAAATGTCCCAGTTCTTCCATGGCCTGTATTCTCAGACATGTCACCCATAGAGCATGTTTGGGATGCTCTGGATCGACGTGTACGGCAGCATGTTCCAGTTCCCGCCAACATCCAGCAATTTCACACAGCCGTGGAAGAGGAATGGGACAATATTCCACAGGCCACAATCAACAGCCTGATCATCTCTATGCGAAGGAGATGTGTCGTGCTGGATGAGGCAAATGGTGGTCACACCAGATACCGACTGGTTTACTAATCTACTGATCCTTTTTTCAAAGGTATCTGTGACCAACAGATGCATATCTGTATTAGGGCCTAATACATGCATTTCATTTTATTGGTTGAACTGTAACTCAGTAAAATCGTTGAAATGTTGAGTCTATATTTTTGTTCAGTGTACTATAGTAATACATCTACAAGGTGGGCTTCCTTACAGTGTTCCTTGCCTCCCGTGATGTAGAAGATTGTGTAGTTTGTGATGAAGCCTCGCTGTTTGTCCAGTGGAATCTCCATCCATTCCACCTCAGCGTCATTCTTCCCTGTTCTCCTCACTTTCACAGAAGGACCCTCCAGCGGAGCTGCATCAACCAGAACCGGTGGGGAAAACAGCAGTTGTCTGTGAAACCACTCCTATAGATACTACACTGTGCATACTGTAGTGTAGTGACTAGTACTAGTTTGATTTCTTACCTCCTTGTTCCAGAAAGGATGCAGTGGTTAATGGTTTCCCAGTCCACCCAAAGTACATGGGATACACAGATATATTGTAGAGCTTGAATTTCTGAAGGTTACCTTGATTGGGAACAGTACATTAACATTTGGATGTATTTCATCCCAGTTTTGATTGATCAACAAGTTTTTCCATAATCAATTAGTTGATGGGTTTAATCTAACTAATCCCTAGTCAACATGATAACCATCAAAACCTGTAGAAAGTCATGCACGGAGTAGCCAAACTACAAGACAATCGTCAGTTAAAACATGGCATTGTTAGTTTAACAGGAAAAGCTCCAACCAAGTTTATTCACCCACTGGGTCAAACAGCTGCAAAGACAAAGACATGTTTACACCAGCACAAGTATTTATACCTTCCTCTTATGCCGAGTCTCCTCCTTACACATCTGAACAGCCAATACATCGCTGTTGCTAGACAGGACGTTAGTGATGACTGTTCTTTCTCACTTCCTCTGAATTGACCTCGGCCCAAATTCCTCACTCCTCCCCAACTCATGGCTTCCTACCTTATCTGTTGACTGGAACCAGACTGTGGCCCATCAATAACATGTTCTTCCTGCACTCCCCTTTCTCACTCACTAGATTTCCATAACCTCAGTTCTAATATGGTAACATGAATAAGGATATTTCACATTTAGAAGTTAGTACCCATCAGCATGTGTCTCAGTCTTACCTTTAATGGGTGCCTTCCTGTTGTGTCTAGGTTCTCTCTGCCAGTCAATCGTGCCGTCACTGATCGAAACCCACTCCAGGACATACTCAGTCACCCCTGTGGCCTCCACATTGGGGGGCTGCCACTCTACCCACAGCCTCCTGTTCTGGTTAAAACAACTGAGCGATGCCACTGGAGGGGGCTCTGAAATACACAGCACACACAGATACAACATGACATCATGATAGGAGGATCCCAAAGCCAGTCAGTTAACATGCAGAACACGTGTCACTATAATCTCTTTTGACCAACATTCCTATATGAACGGAGCTAGTTAGCCAGCACAAGATTCAGTTGTCGCTTTGAGAATTGTATAAACATAAAACGTTAATATAATATATTACCCAATATCATTCATTATTATTGGTAACATTTTACAAAGGAAGAATGAGCGAAAACATATAGGTGACAAGGTGACACACCGTGGGACAATTTCGGAATGCCCAAAGAAGCTCGGGGAGATTCGCCAACAGAATTCCAGGCCTTCAATTCAATGGAGCATTTTCTCTTGTCAGACAGTGGAATCTGGTAAAGGGGGATAATTGTCCTCTCCTGCGAGCTGGAGTTCAGCTCAGAGCCATTGACCGGCACAGCCTCCCAGGCTCCATCTTGGATCTTGATGTTGTAGCCTCGTATCCTTCCATTGGACTCCACTGGATCCTATGATGGGAAGAAGGCAACGATCAAATCACCACAGGGTTCTACGCTGACCTTTGTTACAAGGAGCACGTGTACGCCCAAGATGAAAAATGGAGGTGCACACAAAGAAATGTAGGAGCATAAGATATTAAGGTATTAAAGCTAGAATCCAAAATATTTAGGTGCATATACGAGTAAAAACGGTTGCACTGTAGAGCCCTGCACCAGTAATTATTCAAGCCATATAGCTAGTGATAAATCAGTAGTATGGTCAGCATGGCCTTTATTACCTTACATATCACTTCCACCCGCCGCTCACTTTTGCCTTGACTGGGAATGACCACTCTCCATAGGTCTGGTTTACTTGTAGGCTCTGGGTAAAGAAGAAAGCAGGAAATCACTACACTCATCAATTTGAGACCTAATGACACAACGTGAGCAGTTCATATAGACTACCTACCTGGATCACACTCAATATTATTGCAATTAAATCACTCTGTCACCACTTCAGTTCTACATGGTTGCCCACAACGCTAAATGGAAGATGATAGTATGACATATGCTTGTTGTCATGGCTACTCACTGTCCTCTGGGGTCCTGGCGGTAGTGTTAGCGCTCCAGTCACTCCAGTAGCCGTAGCCCGTGTAATGCATGCAGCGTACCTGCACTACGTGCTCCATGTCTGGCTTAAGGTATTGGAGACGGAAAGACTCCTTGCTACTTTCAGTGTCATTTGGGGGTACCTAAAAGAGTCAATTAAATGGATATGATGACTGATGGACATGAGAGGGCAACAAACTTGTGCGTACAGAACGCTGACTTTAAACAGCTCCAACAACACAGATGAGATTAGGATGTTTGATTCACTGTTCAGAACACCCAAGAATGAGAATAGGATAGATGACTTAATAAAGGCCCAGTATGGATCTTTGTGGGCGACCTGACCAAATTCACATAGAAATGTGAGCTATAGATTCTCATTAAAATCAAATCTGATAAGCAGTAGAACCGTTCGATGTGCGCTATTTTTATGCTTCCTTTTCTCGCATTCCGCTTTTGCGTCTTTTTACTTTCGGTTTTAAACACCAGCTTCAAACAACTGAAAATAATACATTTTTGTTATTGAAAATATATTTCTCAGCACGTTGAGCAATTTCCCCAAATACATTTGGGTGGGAAGACTGAGTCGGGGTCTCAAATTACTGTGAATAGAATTTTCTCTTGGTATGTCAGTCACTAATAGTCATTCAATTAGACCATGTCAGCTAAATGTTTTTAGATTGGTAAGTTAGTCTAGCAGCCAGCTAACTTACCAATCTAAACTTGTAGTAAGCATGGTTGAATTGCCGACCGGGAGTCCCCATTGATCATCAGATATCATTAAAAACTGCAAACATTTGTCTTCACCCAACGGCAAAATGTGTAGAATTGCAGCAAACTGTTTTTCTCTGCCCGGAGTACCCCTGAACTAACCCCTCATGGGCATTTTGTTAATGGCGCGTATCCTTTCCATTCATTTTGGAAAAGACTACACAACAGATGGACGTAGACTTATCTCGACATTAGTCAACTTCTGAATAAAATCAAAAAACGTTGAACAAACTGAATTTGCAGTGAATCATCCCTTTAACTTGTACTGAGATGTTAGCTATTTACCTCAGTCCATTCTCCAGAGCCCACAGTGCAGAACCTGATGTTGTATTTCAGTTTGATAATGGCTTCATGGATAGGGTGCTTCCAGCTCACTAAGAGAGTCCTGGAAAAGGTATTCTCTGAAATAATATTGACGTCTGATGGGGGATTCGTTTTCACTGCAAAAAAGGTCACACACACACCATTAAACTCACCATTAAACTCTGGAGAAAGATAAATCATGCTAACTTAAAAGGGCATTTGGAATGTCCGTTCGCCTCCACTTACCCAATTCATTAGGATCATTTATAGCCAGAATGTCCGATCGAACTATCCCCAAAATGTTTTGCACGTCTACCCATATATCCAGGTCCATATAGCTTGGAAAGGTGCCGAAGTTAATGCATCCACTGCTTTCCTGAGCTATTGTGCTGTAGGTCTGGTTTGTGGCACTGCAGAAGAACACAAACAAATCTTGACACACCATTTTGGAATCAAGACAAAAAAAAGGGTACATTGAACACAATAATGATGTAAATTTTTAAACAATTAGAAAATCAGCAAGTTACACAAGACACACACTTTTAATGGGGTTCTCAGAACTGAAGCCAGATTTTCCATTCACTGACTATTGAGAGCTATTGACAGCTAAATGTTGATATCCATCATGTATCTAACCCCATTTAAACTTTCTCACCCATCACTGTAGCCTCTATATGACTTGGCTGGCCTTCCTTAGCTCTTCGTAGAGACTAAGTCATTGGTACGTTGTCATTCATAAGGCCACACGGAGACAGCTCTCATTTTACCCGAGTACCTACATTGTCCAGCAGACAAATGACAACGATCGGCTACGCTCACATGACTGCATCTTGTTTACTGTGCCTAAGGCCCGTACTGACCAGGGTAAAAAGCGCTCCAGTTCTCTGCCCCATCCACTTGGAACAAGCTACAAAAGGACATGAAATTACAAGAGCTTATCTCTTTGAACAAATTCACAGTAAACTCTATGGTGGACAATGAAGGGGAAGGGGGGGCTGTCAATGTGTTGACCCTAGATGGGGCGGGGTGTTGACCCTCAATGAGACTAAGCTTGTAAAACAACATCAAAACGTGTATAGGGACACTCACATTATACTTCCAAACAAGGTGAATGTGGTGTTGTTCTCCTTCGCTTTTTTCCCAGGCTGCCATGTGCACGTCACACTCGAGGAAATCTGTCGGTCAGACTGGACAGCCATGCAGGACAAATTCTCAGGCTTCTCAGGAGGATCTGACCAAGAAACCAAACAGCTGCTGTTATTTCATGTGAGAGAAACAAACCAACAGCCACTGACCTACTGCACTGAGCAGGTTGGGATCAATTCATTTTGATTCAGGAAGTCAATTGAAACTGAATTGACCCCAACCCTGACACTGAGAGAAAGCTATAGGGACATTCAGTCTGAACATGAAATAAAATTGCACATAAAAATGTTCCTTTGAAGGAATTTTGATTTTATTTCTGTACTAAATGTTAGCATTTGTATCCAAATTAATTACTCAGAAATTAGATTGAAATAGAGATATTTACCAAATGAAGACCTAAATTCAAACCTAAATTACAGGCAAATACTTACACCCCTTGATCAAACGAATCCCATGGATTGTTTTACTTTTGTTAAAGAATGAAGAAGATTCATTCATTTTACAAAGTAACCATCTTCCAGTTTCCCTGGTGATATGAATGGTTACGTTAACAGCTGAGTCGTTTATCTTGGTGTACTGCTCTTTGGGCACTGTGACGTCACCACACGTCCAGTAGATGTTGTCCACTGTGGCTTTAGCAGCTTCATTGACTACACAGGTAGCAGTGAATTCCTTCCCAATTTCTACTTTTGGAGATTGTGGGATTATTGTTCCGTAGATTGTGATCGAACCTAGAAAAAGACCAGAGCACACATGAAGTCAATGCTACTAGGAAATGTACGGTGAATTTTACACAGAGGGAAAAGGACATGTGTTTTCGTGGAAATTTTTGAACATATCATTAGGGTCAGTAACAAAGCTCACTTTCATTTAAAGCACAGCAACTTTAAAGGGTTTATGTGCAGTAGAGGTTTATTCAAACATATCAGACTGAGTCTCTCTGGATAAGAGCAGTGCTTAAAAATGGATTTTTAAAAATAAATGTGGCGTACTTACTAGAAGTGGGCCCACAGGCCAGACATGCCAAGGACAGAAGCTGCAGCAAACCGTATGATGACTGGTCCATGATGCCTGAGGAAAGATACATTTTATCCCATCACTGGTACATGGGTTAGGCGCCTTATTTTATATTCAGTACTTTGCCAATAAGTCATAGTTAAGTTTTATGAGGCCTTCACTCTCACGAGGGCCTATAGCAAATGAATCTAATGAAGCCAGCTAGGTATACCTAATACCACAAAAGTATGGATAGGTACTGTAGCTAGCAATTTGTTAGGAACAAACAGTAGCTAGCTAACTTACTCTTGGTAGACAATCATATGACAGCTTCAAAAGAAATACAATATTATCTTGCTCTGCCTGCTAAAGTTACTTGGAACAGGTAACTCCATCATATGAAAGAGTTATCAATAACGTTATAAACGTGATTAGCTACGAATGCTGATTGTGTTTGCTGCTCACTGTCCAGAAACCTCGCAGCTTTACATGTGGTTCTATTTGAAACCTTCATAAAATGTAGCTCGTTTTTTTTTTACTTTATATAACTAGGCAAGTCAGTTAAGAACAAATTATTATTTACAACGACGTCCTACTCCGGCCAAACCCGGACGACGCTGGGCCAATTGTGCGCCGCCCTATTGGCCTCCAAATGACAGCCTGGATTCGAACCAGGTACTGTAGTGACGCCTCTTGCACTGAGATATACTGCCTTAGACCGTTGTGCCACTCGGGAGCAAACAGTAGCGAATAACATAAAACGTTAGCATATACCTTACAACCTAAATATAAATACTTGGGTTGTCTGGCGTTACAAGGTTGTATTGAAAAGGTTTAGGCTATAGGGTCAAAATGACGTTAGCTAGCGTAGCAAACTAGAAGACCCAGACAAAATATGACAACAACAAAAATACTCACCTTTTATGTACTTTTCTTGTTTGGTTCCTCCTTTTTGTAACGTTATAGTATCTTACTTAGCTACGTAAAAGTATTTAGATGTAACATATTTTAGCTTAAACCATAAGATACCTCTTCTGGGGCTACCTTACTTTACTGTCGCTTCCAGCAGTACATTGCATAATCATCACGACTTATAATACTTCGGGGAGCAGCGCAAATAATACAGACATATAAAACACAACCATTGATCTAAGCATGTGTCCAGTTTGACAAATGCTTGTCTAGAGATCTGTGCAAACTAACTGCGCGGATTGGTTGCCCCTGTGATTTGCCAGAAGAACTGTCTGTCACGTAAATACCTACCAATCAAAACGTTTATATTACATTACTGTTTTCCAGTTAGTCTCCACCCACTTCCCTAAATGCGCCACGATATGCCAGGGGCGTATTCATTACGCCAATTCTGTTGCAAAACGTTTCTTAAACGGGGCTGTACCTACTTGAATTTGTCCAATAGAAACTCTTGCTTTAGTTGCAACATATGCAACTGCCTGGCTAATGATTCCACCAAAGATTTGTATAACTAACCCAATGGGAACAAATGAGTCATAGTGGGCAGAACAAGCAAAGGAGGGCGGCAGAGACAGCACGACCTAGCGAGATACAATTGGCGCGTTCTCGCATATATTTGCATATTTCCGTTAGGAAACGCCTATAGTGTGAAGTGCGCATGTCCAGTAACTAAATAGCTCCTAAACAACATTTTTTGTAGTCCACTCTTGTTCGTAAACAGATTTTAGTTTTGGAAATATAAAACTGTGTTGAAATCAAACGTTTCATCAATGCGAAAATGATCATAATGTCTGCCAAAATCTATCTTTGCTCCATCTTTTCCCACTGCATACCACTGGACTTTCTCTCATCAAATCTAATCAAATGTTATTTGTCACAAGAGCCGAATACAACAGGTGTAGACCTTACCATGAAATGCTTTTTATTTTTTTATTTCACCTTTATTTAACCAGGTAGGCAAGTTGAGAACAAGTTCTCATTTACAACTGCGACCTGGCCAAGATAAAGCAAAGCAGTTCGACACACAACAACACAGAGTTACACATGGAATAAAACAAACATACAGTCAATAATACAGTAGGAAAAAAAGAAATCTATATACAAAGAGTGCAAATGAGGTAGGATAAGGAAGGTAAGACAATAAATAGGCCATGGTGGCAGAGTAATTACAATATAGCAATTTAACACTGGAATGGTAAAAGAAAACTGTACAGTAGATGAATGTGCAATGTAGAAAAACTGGGGTGCAAAGGAACAAGATAAATAAATAAATACGGTAGGGGATGAGGTAGTTGGTTGGGCTATTTACAGATGGGCTATAAACAGGTACAGTGGTCTGTACACTGCTCTGACAGCTGGTGCTTAAAGCTGTTGAGGGAGATAAGTGTCTCCAGTTTCAGAGATTTTTGAAGTTCGTTCCAGTCATTGGCAGCAGAGAACTGGAAGGAGAGTCGACCAAAGGAGGAATTGGCTTTGGGGGTGACCAGTGAGATATACCTGCTGGAGCGTGTGCTACGGGTTGGTGCTGCTAAGGTGACCAGCGAGCTGAGATAAGGCGGACTTTACCTAGCAGGGACTTGTAAATGACCAGGAGCCAGTGGATATGGCGGCAGAGTGTAAAGTGAAGGCCAGCCTGCGACGAGTGTGCAGGTCGCAGTGGTGGGTGGTATATGGGGCTTTGGTAACAAAGCGGATGGCACTGTGATAGACTGCATCCAGTTTGTTGAGTAGAGTATTGGAGGCTATTTTGTAAATTACATCACCGAAGTCGAGGATCGGTAGGATGGTCAGTTTCACGAGGGTAAGTTTGGCAGCATGAGTGAAGGAAGCTTTGTTGCGAAATAGGAAGCCAATTCTAGATTTAATTTTAGATTGGAGATGTTTGATGTGAGTCTGGAAGGAGAGAGTTTACAGTCTAACCAGACACCTAGGTATTTGTAGTTTTCCACGTAATCTAAGACAGAACCGTCCAGAGTAGTAATGCTAGACGGGGACAGGTGCGGGTAGCGATCGGTTGAAGAGCATGCATTTAGTTTTACTTTGCGTTTAAGAGCAGTTGTAGGCCACGGAAGGAGAGTTGTATGGCATTGAAGCTCGTCTGGAGGGTAGGTAGTTAACACAGTGTCCAAAGAGGGGCCAGAAGTATACAGAATGGTGTCGTCTGCATAGAGGTGAATCAGAGACTCACCTGCAGCAAGAAGCGACATCATTGATGTATACAGAGAAAAGAAGTCGGCCCAAGAATTGAACCCTGTGGCACCCCATGGAGACTGCCAGAGGCCGGACAACAGGCCCTCTGATTTGACACACTGAACTCTGTCGGAGTAATTGGTGAACCATGCGAGGCAGTCATTTGAGAAACCAATGCTGTTTCAGTCTGCCGATAAGGAGATCGCGGTGATTGACAGAGTCGAAAGCCTTGGCCAGATCAATGAAAGCGGCTGCACAATAATGTCTCTTGTCGATGCGTGGTTATGATGTCATTTAGGACCTTGAGCGTGGCTGAGGTGCACCCATGACCAGCCCTGAAACCAGATTGCATAGCGGAGAAGATGCGGTGGGATTGAAATGGTCGGTAATTTGTTTGTTAACTTGGCTTTCAAAGACCTTAGAAAGGCAGGGAAGGATGGATATAGACTATAACAGTTTGGGTCAAGAGTGTCTCCCCTTTGAAGAGGGGATGACCAGCTTGCTTTCAGTCTTTGGGAATCTCAGGCGTCCACGAAAGAGAGGTTAAACAGGCTAGTAATAGGGGTTGCAACAATTTCGACAGATAATTTTAAAAGAAAGGGGTCCAGATTGTCTAGCCGGCTGATTTGTAAGGGTCCAGATTTAGCAGCTCTTTTAGAACATCCAGCTGACTGGATTTGGGAGAAGGAGAAGTGGGGGGAGGCTTTGGCGAGTTGCTGAGGGTGCAGGGCTGTTGACCGGGGTAGGGGGTAGCCAGGTGGAAAGCATGGCCAGCCATAGAAAAATGCTTATTGAAATTCTCAATTATTGTGGGTTTATCGGTGGTGACAGTATTTCCTATCCTCAGTGCAGTGGGCAGTTGGGAGGAGGTGCTCTTATTCTCCATGGACTTAACAGTGTCCCAGAACTTTTTGGGTTTGTGTTACAGGAGGCAAATTTCTGCTTGAAAAGCTAGCCTTGGCTTTCCTAACTGCCAGCGTATATTGGTTCTGACTTCCTGAAAAGTTGCATATCCGCGGGGCTGTTCGATGCTAATGCAGAACAGCCACAGGATGTTTTTGCTGGTCAAGGGCAGTCAGGTCTCTGGAGAGAACCAAGGGCTATATCTATTCCTGGTTCTAAATTTCTTGAATGGGGCATGCTTATTTAAGATGGTGAGGAAGGCACTTTTAAAGAATAACCAGGCATCCTCTACTGACGGGATGAGGTCAATATCCTTCCAGGATACCCTGGCCAGGTCAATTAGAAAGGCCTGCTCACTGAAGTGTTTTAGGAACGTTTAACAGTAATGAGAGGAGATCGTTTGACTGCAAACCCATTACGGATGCAGGCAATGAGGCAGTGATCACTGAGATCTTGGTTGAAAACAGCAGGGGTGTATTTGGAGGGCAAGTTAGTTAGGGATTACATCTATGAGGGTTCCCGTGTTTACGGCTTTGGGATTGTACCTAGTAGGTTCAAATATGATTTGTGTGAGGTTGAGGGCATCAAGCTTAGATTGTAGGATGGCCGGGTGTTAAGCATGTCCCAATTTAGGTCACCTAGCAGCACGAACTCTGAAGATAGATGGGGGCAGAAATCCAGTTCACATATGGTGTCCAGAGCACAGCTGGGGGCAGAGGGTGGTCTATAGCAAGCGGCAACAATGAGAGACTTGTTTCTAGAAAGGCAGATTTTTAAAAGTAAAAGTTCAAATTGTTTGGGTACAGACCTGGAAAGCAAGACAGAACTCTGCAGGCTATCTCTGCAATAGATATAACGCCGCCCCCTTTGGCCGTTCTATCTTGTCTGAAGATGTTATAGTTAGGGATGGAAATTTCAGTGTTACTGGTGGTCTTCCTAAGCCAGGATTCAGACACGGCTAGGACATCCGGGTTGGCAGAGTGTGCTAGGGCAGTGAATAAAACAAACTTAGGGAGGAGGCTTCTAATGTTGACATGCATGAAACCAAGGCTTTACGGTTGCAGAAGTCAACAAATGAGAGGCCTGTGGAATAGGAGTGGAGCTAGGCACTGCAGGGCCTGGATTAACCTCCTCTATATCACCAGAGGAACAGAGGAGGAGTAAGATAAGGATACGGCTAAAGGCTATAATGACTGGTCGTCTAGGACGTTCGGAACAGAGAGTAAAAATAACAGGTTTCAGGGGGTGATAAAATAGATTAAAGGCATAATGTACAGACAATGGTATGGTAGGACGTGAATACAGTGGAGGTAAACCTAGGCATTGAGTGGTGATGAAAGAGATAATGTCTCTAGAAAGATTTAAACCAGGTGATGTCATCGCATGTGTGGGAGAGTGGAACTAAAGGGTTGGATAAGGCATATTGAGCAGGGCTAGAGGCTCTACTGTGAAATAAGGCAATAAACACTAACCAGAACAGCAATGGACAAGGCATATTGACAATGAGGAGAGGCATGCTTAGCCTAGTGAACATAAGGGTCAAGTTAGTAGTGAGGCTGGCGACACAGCGTTTCAGACAGCTAGCTGGGGGTAGCAAGCTAGCAACGTCTAGCAGGCGGCTAACAAAGGCGGAGGAAGACTGTTTATAGCCTCCTCACGCGTTTCCGTCCAGTAGACCAGTTGTGATGGGGTTTCGTGTGGTGAAGGGACCAGGCCAGTTGGCACAACAAATTGTCGATGGACCTGAATTAGCTGGCAGCCGATATGCTCTGGACAGCGAGGCGTTAGCAGGCGCCAGTTAGCTGATGGGCGTTCAGGTGACGTCGCGTCGGAGGGCGGTTGAAATATCTCCCTCGGGCAGATAACGTCGGCAGTCCACTTGAGAAGGCCCGGTAGGTCTCCACCGGCAGTAGAAGCGGGTCGGATAGGAGTTGTAGCCCAGCAGCGTGCTGAAACTCCTCAGTCAGCCGGGAGAAGGGCCAGCTTCAGGCTAATTGGTGTATTGCTATGAGACCGGCGTTAGCCGATGGCACTCAGGTAGCAGCTAGCTAGCTGCAAGATCCAGTTGAAAAATGTCCAACTTGCGGTAGGGATCCGGGGGATATGGAGGGAAAAATAAATAAAAAATAGGTCCGGTAAGCTCAGGTTTGAGTAGTGTTATCACGAGGGCGAGAGCTTTTCCGAGCTGAAGGTTAGCTGATGCCCGCTAGCAATAGTAAGCTAAATACTAGCGTTAGCTAGTTGTTATTTGACCAGATTCGGAAAAAACAACAACAAAAAACCACAGATCCGCACCACATTGGGTGAGGCAGGTTGCAGGAGAGTGTTTTGAAGTTGGATTTTAGAGAGCACATATAAAAGATATGTGAAGAAAATATATAAAATATTATAAAGAGCGATATTTACACAGGACAGGACGGGACAAGACAAATACACGTCTAACTGCTACGCCATCTTGGATCACGAACTTACTTGCTTACTTACAAGCCCTTAAAATGCCGTTCAGAGCGTCTCTTCAGAGCGTTCAGAGCGACTCTTCAGACCGTTCAGAGCGACCGTTCAGAGTGACCGCTCAGAGCGACCGTTCAGACCGTTCAGAGCGACCGCTCAGAGCGACCGTTCAGACCGTTCAGAGCGACCGTTCAGAGGGCACACTGGACGCTCTGGAGGAGGGGTTGGGTTAATCCTTTCTGACCTCCCAACGACAGTCAAGCACCCAAGCTAACTGGCTAATGTTGGCTAGCTTGCTAGCTACTTCCAGACATAAATGAGAGAACACTTCACTCTGACCATTTTTCTCACCCTAACAGAGCTGGATAGGCTGTTTTCATGTTATCCAGAGAGTACCTGACACTACAAGCTCCACAACAAGCACTGCATGTTGCTTTGTTTAATTACTATCCTAACAGAGAACAGAGGAAGCTATACTATGGAACATTTAATACGTTAAGGGATTTCGAACCTTTTTCCTTTTTTTTCTTCTTTTTCTTTTTAACTTAACAAACAACAAACATCAACAAACAAAAGAGGAGTAGTCACATACAGAACAGCATACATACACACTTTTTACATTGGCAGGAATCCTACACAAACAAATCATACTCATTTATAATACTACAAGTTTTAATTAACTTTTTTTGTAATGTCCCCTCGTCGACTATCCGACCTGAAGATCCCTGATGTCATGATTTGACCTCCGAGATCCCAGTTGTCTTAAAAGCACCATGAATGTGACCAGGGACGAACTACTGTGTGCTCAGGTCTCCTGCCACAACAACACTGTAGCAGACCACTGAGCTAAAGCCAAAGGCCATAAGCTTAGGGGAGCTAGGTCAAGTCTTCAGGTCTCAGCAGTAAGTGTATGTCACTACACTACCACCATGAACATGCCTGATTTTCTTTTGACAAATAAATGCAAGTCCTGCCCCATCCCCTTCCACTCCCACATACTCAGACCTCCCTAGTGGTTACAGTAGTGATAATGGTCAACATAGATCTCTGCCCCAGCGCCAGGACGGCTTGGATACATGAAAGGGGAATAAATTAGAAACATGTTAAAAGAGGTGCAGTCAGACCAGTAATAATGGAGGATCGTAGATATTTCCTGTATAATGATCAGGAATGGATCAATAAGTTGATCATGCATAGGCAAATGTATTTGTGCCTCCTCTCCTTCACACAACTGAAAAATATCCTAAGGCAGCCAAAAATAATAAAAATGTCATATATTTTATTCATTTAGCGAAACAGTCACATGACAACCTAAACATAAAGTCTCAATTTCAAAGTGCAAGAAAATCAAACACAGTGCATGCCTTGAATTGTGGAGTTACAGTATAAACGTGTAAAAATAGGATGCTGTTTATTAATAAATGTTTGCAAAGTCTTGAGCAATTTACTGTGGCATACAGTAGAGTTCCTTTCGATGAGTTTAGTCAGTTTTTACACTCAGGGCCAATTTTTATATATTTTCTTTTTACACTTACACAAATTTCATTCAGACCTGACAAAATTCCACAGAAAATAGCCTGCTGTTAGCTAACCCAGACAAGTCCAGTTCTAATCAGGTCCACTCCACCACATATCTCCCCAAGCCTCCAATGAGCTATGGGGTTGCATCAGGTTCTGTTGTCCAGTTTACTGAGGGTGTCCATTTTGGGTTGGCCCACAGTGGGGCTGTACTTCCTCTGGGATGGGATGGCGGGGAGCACCTGCACGCTCCTCAGAGGGTCTCCATTCAGCATGGGCAGGAAGGAGCACAAGGACGGGCTTTGGGGGATCCCTGACCTCTGGGACTTGGAGGTCACTGGTGGCGGGAGACCCCCTTGTCCCCGACCCAGGGTGTTGAGAGGCAGGGACTTGGACTTCTTCACCCCTTTAGAGACTTGGTCTGGTGGCAAGGAGACTGCAGAGGGAAATGTTTGTAAAATGTTTGGTGATGTGTTGGCAATCATGTCAACAAGAAGGCCAAGAATAAGCTTCTTTGCATCCTCAATTTGCTTTCTATAGTAAGAGAACACACCTCCACCTCTCAACATTCAGACATACCTACCTGTGCACAGAATGTGACTCTGCCACTCTGGAGGGAAACACTACAGCCACCATCTACAGACACTGCCTCAAGACTTGACCCAAAGCGTCACAAACGCTATGTGTAACCTCTAGTAGAACTAGGCTGGCTATACTGAAATTGTAGTGGAACGTTGTATAGATTGCGATGCTGACAGTGATACTAGATATGACAATACATCCCCAAGGATGTTTCCCTTACAGAGTATAACATCAAGCGTTGTAGTTTTAGCACAGAAAGGAATCGGATTCATGCAGGCATTCAGAGCTCTGAAGTTTTCAAGGCTGCATAGTCATGAAAAAAAGTACTTACACCGGTGGGTACAGTGGTCACGAATGGGGGCCAAGCAGTTCCGTGTTAGTGCAGTCTCCCTCATGTTTAACCTGTCCATGGTTAGCAGGTGTGTATTTGGAGCTGTGGTGAAGAGAAGTACATCATGTTATTAGCATGCACTTGGATGCATACGTTGTGGCGATGTAATGCAGACGTTACATTCCCTTGTTGAGAAGAATCAACTCAACTGCATAGAAGCTCACACGTTTTCTCATTCATCACTCCCTTGCTATTTTAGACAGGTAAGAAAAACGGTTAGGGCTACTGATTTTGAATTGAAGCGGACTCAAGGTGTGAACAGTAAAGTCAAGTGTAGCTATCTACAGTATATTATCTTAGCAGGATGTGGCTTTTTTGCTAACTGCTGCTTAGCTCTGGTGAAAGGACAGTGAGATGACTCGATAACTCATGAGAATGCACCACAAGTTTCTATGTTTCAGTAAGTCACACATCCCTTCTGCTAAACCAGAGACTGTTAGCCTCTCCTTTTTGTGAAAAACCTAATCCATCCTACCTTGTGAAAGACTCAACTAATAATACCTGGTTCATTCTTCTGTATGTATAGGGCTTGGTGTGGGCAGAGGACATCAGTAGGTCCATAAGTCTCATGGTACAGTTTGTCCAACAGCCTTTCTGTTGGGGGTGAAATCCAGGATTTGTGGGCCAAAATGGACTGATTGGACTCGGTCTTCCAGGAATGACTGACCAACGCTTGTCCCTTCGGCCTGCTGCCAAATAAGTCATGCTCACTCTTGCTTTTCTGAGAGCGGTGTGCAAAGTGGTTGACCATCGGCCTCGTGGCTTGACTCTGCTCCACAGCACTCTGGGAGATGGCCAACAAAGATGTACCCAGATTGATGGGTGGAAGACTTTGCGTCCGTATAGGAGGCAGTCCCTTGTAGTCCTTCGCCGTCCGGATGTCGAGTGGATTGAGTTTCTGCGCCGCTTCGACCGAAGACCGTTTCCTGACTTTGGAGCGTTCGTTTTCAAGCTCCTTGGCCGAGGAGGAGTCAGCCAGGCAGTCGAACATGGTGATGATGTCATCCACCTCTGAGGTCTCCTCCCTCAGGTGTCCGTCGTGGCCCAGCTCTCTCTGGCGGGCGGTGTAGTGCTCCTTCCTCTTGCAGGAGAAGATCTGGTTGAGCATGCGGAACTTGCCCTCCTTCTTCTGGGACAGGTCACTCCCCTGGGAAGACAGCTGGAATGGGTCACTCCCCTGGGAAGGCAGCTGGGATGGGTCACTCCCCTGGGAAGACAGCTGGAATGGGTCACTCCCCTGGGAAGGCAGCTGGGATGGGTCACTCCCCTGGGAAGGCAGCTGTGATGGATCACTGCCCTGGGAAGGCAGCTGGGATGGATCACTGCCCTGGGAAGGCAGCTGGAATGGATCGCTCCCCTGGGAAGGTAGCTGGGATGGGTCACTCCCCTGGGAAGGTAGCTGGGATGGGTCACTCCCCTGGGAAGGTAGCTGGGATGGATCACTGCCCTGGGAAGTTAGCTGGGATGGGTCACTCCCCTGGGAAGGCAGCTGGGATGGATCCCTGCCCTGGGAAGGCAGCTGGGATGGATCACTGCTCTGGGAAGGCAGCTGGGATGGATCACTGCCCTGGGAAGGCAGCTGTCTGGCTGAATCGGATCTGTAGACAATCAATCAATGAGACCATGAAGTCTTATTTACAACTCTGGTTTAAAATGGATGGCAGGCATTTTCTTTTCCAAGAGATTTTTGGCTTTACTAATCTGCGAAAAGCGACATGTCCGACTGCACACAGAATGATTGCATGGCCATTTCCACTTGTAATTAATGGAAACATGCATACACATCAACATGCGCACACACACACACACACACACACACACACACACACACACACACACACACACACACACACACACACACACACACACACACACACACACACACACACACACACACACACACACACACACACACACACGCGCGGAATGCAGCATTATTCAACCTGTTGTCAGCTGAGAGGAGCTTGATGCAGACAGTGTGGCCACAGTACATTGCATATGTGAGCGGTGTGTTCTCGTTGATATCCCTGGGCCCTGTCTCCACCCCTAGCTGCAGTAAGGCCTGGACACAGTCCTCCTTCCCCGCTGCTGCCGCCCAATGAAGAGGGGTCCTGGAGGATGAACAGATCTTATTCTATCCACTGGATCAGCCTATCATGAATAGTAAAGTTATTCATGATAAGTCAATGAATTTACCAACCAGTAATGGGAAATTCCACGGTAACAGAATGACGGCACAAACAGCACAAACAGCACATATAACATTTTGCATCCGCACTGTTCTTCAAGTAAATGTATTTTTGTCAAATTTTCAGTAGAAATTGTTAAAAGGAGTCCTTGTGCATGGAGATTTATGGTATGTTTAACTCTGCAATCAATGTTTTTTGTTTGACAAACAGAGACTGGAAACAGACTGGTGGCATGCAATTTCAAAGAAAACAATGTGCTGCCATTTTTGTTACCGTTCGTCCACATCCAGGGCCTGCAGGTTGGTCTCGGCAAAGCGCGCCAACTCATAGAGGATGTCGCTGTAGCCAGCGGCAGCGGCGATATGCACGCAGGTCTTGCCATTTTCGTCGTCGTAGTTGATGACCGAGGAGCCCAGACGGTGCTCCAGGATGAGAGAACACATGAATCTGCTGCCACTCTGCCAGAGAGAGAGAGAGAGAGAGAGAGAGAGAGAGAGAGAGAGAGAGAGAGAGAGAGAGAGAGAGAGAGAGAGAGAGAGAGAGAGAGAGAGAGAGAGAGAGAGAGAGAGAGAGAGAGAGAGAGAGAGAGAGAGAAAAGGAATGATTAGAACAGCGGGGTTTTAAATCCATTGAATAAGACTGTGTTAGCTGCAGGGAGCTAAGGCAAGTCTTCAGGTCTCAGGCAAGGTTACTCATCAAAGCAAGCATGGTTCACAGAACCACCTCTGTTTCATACAAAGGCCCGATTTGCACTCAGAACAAAAAATCGAATGACTTATGTGTGTAATGAAGATATGTACTGGTTTATTTAATGCAACAGGGCAGGGGAAGTGACAGTAGATGTGTGCTGACTGAGGATCCGGTCTCAGCGCAGTCCATTTAATCTTATTCATTGTGACCAAAAAGGCAAAACTGATCCTAGATCAGCACTTCAACTTTGAGACACTTGATACATACAGCCTCTGACCATCACTGCTATGAATAATTGCAGTGACAGAAACAACCTAATTATGTGGCGAATTGACAACGCTGACTAAAACAACTCTGACCACATAATAGAATATGTTGCAGTGATCTGTCCCGCCAGACACTTCTTCATTTCAAACTATTTTGGGATCCTCATGTCACGATATGGGCCAGGTGGCGGCACTGGTATCCTCAATGGGAAACAAATGACATAAAACAGAACTAATGCATGATCACTGCATGGCTGCTCAGGCGTGTGAGTCTAGAAGTGGATTTATTTTCAATGCATAGTATGTAATGCACATGTACCTGCAAGCTTTCAAATCTACTTGTGAGAAAGCTTTAGAACTAAAATATGTTGTGTAAAAGCTTTCAGCCGATCTGGTTTCATATATGGCGGATTATTGCAAACCTCGAATGAAGCCAGAAATAATTAACAGACAGTAACGAAACTAAAACGGTCAACAAATACATAAATACAGTGACCAGCAAAGGTATTAGGACAGTGACACCTTTCTTTGTATCATTTTGAAATTATACAATGACTACAGGGTCAGAGTGCAGACTGTCAGCTTTAATTTGAGGGTATTTTCATCCATATCGGGTGAACTGTTTAGAAATTACAGCACTTTTTGTAAAGTCCCCCCATTTTAGGGGACCAAGTATTGGGACAAATTCACTTATACAAATTCACTTGTATGTGTATTAAAATAGTTCAAAATGTAGTATTTGGTCCCATATTCCTAACACACAATGATTACAACAAGCTTGGGACTCTACAAACTTGTTGGATGCATTTGCTGTTTGTTTTGGT